>CM071599.1:9748802-10998802 GCA_036435485.1 Saposhnikovia divaricata
CTCTCTATCCCGTTTAAAAAATTCGGCCCAAAATACCCCAGAAGTACGTAATTTCGTGCACCGTAACAGATGACACGCTATTTCGTCTCCCGTATTATCCCCCTGTTGCGCTATTTCGTCTACAGTATTAGGGCTGATGCGTTACACGGTGTTCAGCAACATCGCCTTATACGGCATCCGAAATAGCGTATTAGTTGTTTTTTCAAAAAAAAAAAAAAGATGCGGCAGACGAAACAGCATATCAGGAGGTAGTGCAGGCCATGCATCTTGAATTTGGTCCATTTTAGGCATTATCTCATGCTATGTTCCTTCCAGCATTTCGTCCCAAATTTTTTATTTTATTTAATTTTTAGTGATTAAATTAATCAAATATTACAATGTTCATAAATTTTTGTACATATAGAAGATCCAATATTATTAATAAAAATAAAATTAATAAAAAAATATTAATTAAATTTATGAAAACCATGGACACACGTTACATAAACCGATATTTTTTAGCGCACACGAAAGCTGGGTTTTATTTGGTGCAATTCATCCTAACTCGTAGCGAACGGAATTGTCAAGGAAAAAACACAACAAAAGGATTGAAAAAGATTGACAGCTGTGGGATTTGAACCCACGCCCTTTCGGACCAGAACCTGGATCTGGCGCCTTAAACCACTCGGCCAAACTGTCGAATGATGTCAAACTTGTTGTACAAATGATATCAAACAAATAAATATTTACAACCGGTATTAAATTTTTGACATTAAAAAATAGAAACTTGGAAGTTAAAATGTGCAATCTTGTAGCACTATAAGAGTTGTGGGGACTAAACTCGAGAGTGATTAATAAGAGTAAACAACATTTTCAACATTCTTTATTTTTATAAAATTGATAAAAATGTTTTTGGGTATTTAGAATTAGTAGAATACGAAATTACTACATGAAAATTTGATATATGATAAACATAGTTGGTAAATGATTTGTCTTAGGAAAAGTAAATTTTCTATGGAATACATACTTGTCTAATGATTTCCTCTCATTTTTTTTACAAATGAATTGGGTACGAAGTTTAATTTCTTTTTTTTATATTATATAAAAAGTAATTGAATGAGAGGGATATCCAGAAAAAAAATGTAAGTAAATAAACATAACGAGTATTTCATAACTCGACAAATTTGCAATACGGATATCTCAATTTTTTATATTGATACCCATTTTACGAAAATGCATAATATACGAATAATATATCTAATCTAAAAATACATATTGTAAAATTTAAATTAATTACCACCTTTAGGATCAGGCCACGAAAGTGCATTACATTAAATAATATATTTATTTTGTAAATGTGTATTTTAAAAGTTAAAATTGACCATAATTTTCAAAATATGAAGTTTTTGGAAAGAAGTAAATAATCATGCATG
The DNA here is from genome assembly GCA_036435485.1 of Saposhnikovia divaricata. NCBI lineage: Eukaryota > Viridiplantae > Streptophyta > Magnoliopsida > Apiales > Apiaceae > Saposhnikovia > Saposhnikovia divaricata. The sequence goes on from CM071599.1 coordinate 9,750,215, forward strand.
TGAAATTTTTGGAGAGAAGTAAATAATCATGCATGTACTATAAAATATAAAGAAAATATATAAAATTTGATTGTGTCAAGAACTAGTAGTGTCATTCCTCACATTTCGATGGTTTAGGCCTTTAGGGAAGATAAAAAATATGGGTTCAATAATATCCTTAGTTAGTAAAGATTATGCGTCCCTTAAAATAATGTTGTAACTATCTAGACTTGGTAAAATTTGTGATTGGTTTGGTTTCGGTTCCAATATATAGTTTTGGATTGGTTCTTGATCCAAGTCCATTTTAAAATCATAATTCTATAAATTTGATTTTGGATTCGGTTTGGTTCCTATGGATTTGGATTGAAATATGGATTAACCACTTTTATAAATGTATATTTTTTTAAATTTTTTTTTGAGTATTTTTTTTTTAGAAAGTTTTCCGAGATTTTTTTCTCAGAGAAATTTTTTCCGGAAAGTTTTTCGAAAATTTTTTTTTCGAGAAATTTTTTTTCGGGAAATTTTTTCCTAGAATTTTTTTTGGGGAAATTTTTTTAGAGAATGTTTTTTCGGGAAATTTTTTCCGATAAATTTTTTCCCAAAATATTTTTTTCCGAAATATTTATTCGGAAATATTTTTTCCCGAAATATTTATTCGGAAATATTTTTTTCCGAATTATTTATTCGAAAATATTTTTTCCTGAAATATTTGTTCGGAAATATTTTTTTCCGAAATATTTATTCGGAAATATTTTTTCCCGAATTATTTATTCGAAAATATTTTTTCCCCAAAATATTTATTCAGAAATATTTTTTCCCGAAATCTTTATTCGGAAATTTTTTTTTCCGAAATATTTATTTGGAAATATTTTTTTCCGAATTATTTATTCGGAAATTTTTTTTCCCGAAATATTTATTCGGAAATATTTTTTTTCCGAAATATTTATTCGAAAATATTTTTTCCATAAAATATTTATTCGGAAATTTTTTTTCCCGAAATATTTAATTGGAAATTTTTTTTTCAGAAATATTTATTCGGAATTATTTTTTTCCGAAATATTTTTTCCCGAAATATTTATTCGGAAATATTTTTTTCCAAATTCTTTATTCGAAAATATTTTTTCCCGAATTATTTATTCGGAAATATTTTTCCCGAAACTACTTTGTGTTGATGATAACGTGTATTTTATACACGTTTTGTCTTTTATTCTTCTGCATTTTTGTTAGTTTCGAATGTTGTTTTATTAATATTTGTTATGTTTTTCATCTTTCAGTGCCTCGTGCTTAATTTTTGAAAAGATGGCTTATTTTGGGCTTGGAAGGCGAAGAAATTCAAGAGGATAGTTAGAAGATGCATGCTCGCAATGTCGGGAGGTGTTTAATGCATTATATTGAAGATTTTATCTCGTACGGGCAGCTGTACGCCCGTTCAACAGGCCGTTCAAAGGAGCAGAATTTTCGTACGGACAGCTGTACGGCCGTACAGCAGGCCGTACGGAGCTGCTGAGTATTAAATGAGCATATCACAACTTAATCTAACATCTTGGCCTCTTGAAGAACATAAACTAGGGTTAGTAGAATAGAGAGAGATACATCAATTACTCATAATCTAGCATTGATTATGAGTAACTAACTCCATATATTTGGCTCAAGGAGGAATTCTTGTACTAAACCCACTTCAATTTAAGTAAGATCTATTTCACTCTATCTTGAATTCTTGAGTTGTATTGTTTATGATTTTGCTTGGAGAATTGTAAGTTGCTTCAATTTGCTCTTCTTGTAATATCAATTGCTAATTGTTTGTGCTAATCCGTAATTGTTAGTACATTCATTATAGTAGCACAAGTTTAGTGTACCTAAATTCTCAAAATTCAAGTGCAAATACCTAGGTTGAGCTCCTCATCCTTGGGTTTGTCATAGCCTCTCTTTGATTGATTCCTTGATTTGGTTAAATTGGTAGTGCTTCACTATTGGTTGCTAGTATCAAGAGAACTAATTTATGTGCTTCACTAAATTAGTGTTTATAATAGAAGAGAAATAAGTGATTGTGTGCTTCACCAATTATCTTGGTTAGGTAGAGTTGGATATATCTTGCTTGTTGGGTTGAAGTGCTTGAGTTTCCATAATCCTTGGGTCAAATGTCTCTTATCTTGTTAATTTGCTCATTGTGTTGTTGTGTTGGCAAATTTGGATTTTAGCCATTAACTTAGTTGTATTTTTGTAGCAATTTAGTTATTGTATGCAAGGTGTTTGATAAAACACCTTAATCAAACTCAAAACCCCCCTTGGTTCATACTTCTAAATTGTAAGAGGCAATCTACTCGAAATCGATATTGAGAGTCCTTCCCTGTGAACGAACTTCGAAAAACACTACCTTCAAATTGGCGCCGCTGCCGGGGAAGGCAACAATATTAATTTTGAGTTAATTGTTTCTTATATTTTAGATTTTATCTTTGTATATAGTTTTTTTTTTCTTTCTTTGTTTTTTGTTATTGGTGTGTCTTCATGTTTATTGGATATAGACATGAACTAACTCTTTCAGGAGACAATGGAGAATTATTTTGGTTGGAATAATGCTCAAGATTTCACCCACGATCAAGAACGATATCAAGATTTTAATTCTTTTCAGAATTTTAATGCGTATCAGGTGAATTCTTTATATTCTACAAACTCATGCTATGCTCCTTACCCTCCTAGCATCGATTATTCATATGCTTTTGAAAATCAATGTTATGATCCACAATATAATTCTCATGGCCATCAAGGGTCTTCTTCATCTACATTGTCATCACTTGAAGAAATGATGAAGCAAATGGCGGCAAATAACCTCCAATTTCAAAACATCACTTTTCAAAGTATATCCAACTTGGAAAAGAGCACTTCTCAAATGGAAAAGAACATTTCTCAAAGCATATCCAACTTAGAAAAGCAAATGAGTCAACTAGCCGAAACCGTGAGTCGATTAGAGGAGGTCAATTCTCCTACTAATCATGATTCTTGTTTTGTAATTGATGAAAATGTTGTGCATGATGATTTTGCTTGTTTAGTTGACGATTGCCCTAAGCTTGACAATGATAAATTGGATGTAGTTGAGGATCTACCAAATTTAGAAAATACATTTGTGCTTAATGAATTGGTAGATGAGATAAAAATTGATGAATGTCCAATTGAAATTGAGAAGGAATTTGAGCTTAAGATTGATGAGGTTGAAATTGTTGCTTGGGTTTATAAGGATCCAATTTGGGAGCAATTTTTGAGTCGTATTTATAATGATTATTCTGACGATTTTTCTAGCTACTTTGCTTTTTCAAAGTCTCTTGAAGATGTGAAGATCATAAAAATATTTTTATATTTTTATGGATCGAAGGTATATTTGCACACCTTATTTTTATTATTGATTCGTAGGTATGTGCATTTATTTGCTTTTTCACCTCACTAGTTATAATATTTGTATAAATAAGTCGAGCCAACGACAGTAAACAAGGCGCTTTTTGGGAGGCAACCCAAGGTACGTATGTATTTATATATTTTTTATGCGTGTGTTAGATTTCTTGCATTTATGTAGGGTGTTATTCATATTGTGGATTTGAGGATTGATCTAAATATTAGTGAGTGGGGATTCCATTTTTCATCTATTTTAAATCTAAGAAAATAACCCAAAAAAAAATTATTATGTATTTTTATGGTGTGACTAATGAATTTTATAATAGATTTTCAAAAAAAAAATAATAATAATTCCCCACTCAATAATATTTAGTATCGTTAATTCTAATTTTTATGATTTTTATGTTTAATCCACACTTGCCTTGATGTGTTTGTTTTATGTTTTCAGGATTTACTAATTTATTCAAACATTCAAGGATTTGTGTGAATTTTTGAAAAAAAAAAAATAGTTTTTGTGAAATTTCAGGGCTGCACGGGCTGTCGTACGGGATGCAAGCCGTGCAACAAACCGTGCAGCAGGCTGTGCAAAATTTTTTCAGCTTCTGTCCACAACTTAGTTCAAAATGAGAGGATTTTTTGAACCCCTACCCACTTGTTGAACAGGCTGTGCAGCTCTGTCTTAAAAAAAAAAAAAAGCAAACAGAGCTGAACACAATCTTTTCCTTCACTCCACAACCCATCACCATCTTCTCACAGCCCAGTCACCAAACCAAACGAAGACACCCACTTCGCGATTCCATTCGTGTCGCCACCGCCTCCCTTCAATCCCACCACTCTCAATTATCACACCAGCCACGACCCCTTTCTTCCCCCCCCCCTTTTTTTTTTGTTTTTTTTTGTTTATTTGTTTTTTTTCTTTCTTTGTTTAGTTTTAGTTTTCTTTCTTTTTTTTTTTGTGTTTTGTTTTATTTTTATTTTGTTTACTTTTATTCACTTTTTAAATTTTAATTTTAGTTTTTATTTTTAATTTTATATACATTTAAGAATCAATTTATATTTACTTTAAATTTTATTTTTGATTTTATTATTAATTGGTTAATTTTTTTGTTTTTTTATTTTTTTTTGTTTTATTTACTTTTATTCACTACTTCTTTCATTTTAATTTTGATTTTAATTTTTAATTTTCTAAACTAATTTTTTTTTATAAATTCAGAAATGAATTTAAATTTATTTTATTTTGATTTTTGATTTTATTTTTAATAGGTTAGTGATTTATTTTCTTTTATTTTAATTTATCTTTTCTTTTTTAAAAAAAAAAATCAAAAAAATCAAAAACAAAAATTTAATTCTTTTTAATTTTAATTTTTGTTTTTCATTTTCTAAAATTTAGTAATATATATAAATTCAAGAATAAATTTTATTTTACTTTAGAATTTGATTTTAATTTTATTATTAATTTATTAGTGATTTTTTTTTAATTTTAATTTATCTTTTTTTTAAAGAAAAAAATCAAAAACCAAAAAATTAATTCTTTTTAATTTTTATTTTAGTTTTTAATTTTCTAAACTAAGTAATTATTTTATTTTAGTTTTACTTTTAAATTTGATTTTTGATTTCATTTTAGTTTTAGTTTTTAATTTGATTTTTGCTTTTATTATTATTTTAGTTTTAAATTTGATTTGATTTTTTTTATTTTTTATTAATTAGTTAGTTATTTCATTTTTTTTATTCTATTTTATTTTATTTAAAAAAAAAACAAAAGCAAATATTTTTATTATTTATATATCCTTAATTAGTGTTGAAGTGGCTTTGTAGGTGTGGATTTGGCTTGTTGGTTATTTTTGTAGGTTGATTGTTCGTGGCATTAATTCAATTCTTGGCTTGTACATTTCGAAGTTGGATTTTGACAAGTATGAGTGGCTTTGCTCCCGGTTCTTGTTCTTTATTTTCAGGGGAGTTCTCTTTCACTCATATCTCTACTTCGTTTTATTTGTCATGCATGAGGACATGCCATGTTTTAAGTGGGGGAAGGTTTGTTTATGTTTATCATTGTAGTATAGTATGTAGCTAGTATTAGTATTTTTTTTTTGTTTCATTTGATGTCCGTTTTGTTTGCATTTGGGAAATAAGTTTAGTCGTGAGTGTGTTTACTTGTTGTAAAATTTATGACATTGTGAGCTTGCAGCCTTGTTTTCTCATATTTCGTGTCTAGCATTATCAATTTGATGTGAATCTATAAGTTTGATGCACCTTATTTCACACACACACTTGAAATGGCATGAAGAGTCTAGATGTTTGTAATTAAATTGTGAGCATGACGATTATCTCTTAGAATGCATGGAATTAAATCGAGAAGATGTTATTACAACTTAAACCTTGTGAGGCTTTGAACGATGATTATTTTGCTTGTGTGTTGCTCCATCTTTATGTGTGTTTGTTGCTCTAGGGCTTGCATTAAACCTTCATTCATGGATGCACCATAATAAGGAAATTCTATTTAGGATAACCTTTTTGACCTTTTTAGCTTGTGAACCATGAAAATAATCCCTAGTTACCCCTTTGAAGCTTATATCCATATTTTCTTCGTCACTTTCTCCTTTTATACATGAGTCAAAGCCAAATACTTCACTCTCGACCTAGTTGAGCTAGTTGAGTCTTGGAAAGAATTAATTGATGAGCATGTGAATTTGAAGAAGTTGTGAAGAGGAAGGATTCTAATTATTGTAAGTGGGAACTAGTTTGATGTGTATATCTAGATGTGGTTCAAAGTTCTTTGTAGTATTTATTTATGTTATGCATTCCCTTTGCAAAAAAAAAATAAATAAATAATAAAGGGGATGTAAAAAAAAGGAAAAAAAAAAGAAAAAAAAAAAGAGAAATAAAAAAAAAAGCAATAAATCTTTGTACTTTATTTTGTTTCAATTTTCTTGGTAAATGTGGTTGTGTTTTGTAATTGTAAATGAGTGGAGATCTTTAGTTGGAGAATTTGGTGTATGAAGAAAGCAAGCGTCATTTGACTCAACTAGCGAGACTTTTACGCCTTCCTTGAACTTAAATTTTCACACCTTCACCCAAGCCTCATTACAACCCATTTTATGAATTCCTTGTTTTTGGTGCAATCCGGAATTTAGGTGAACATGCAAGGTCAAGTAGAGCGCATGCATTTAGACTTGGAGTTGAGTGAAATCTCTAGCCCATACTTGTGTGATACATAATTGAGAGATGTGAGATTTTTCACCATACAATTTCATCTTCTTAATGCGAGGCCGTGTATGCTTTGTGATCATCTTGTCTAGTGTTCACGATTGAAGTGCATTCATTCTATCTTTAATGTCATGGTTACATTTTGCACAAGGTGTGTTATCTTGATTCTTGAATTGGTTGTTAGCTCGTTTTAGTGGATGACAAGGTGAATAGCTCTATATGTTTGATTTTAGTTACAAGTAGACGGCTCGGACATGTGAGTGTAGTAGTTAGCTTATTTAGTAAGTATTGTTAGTTTTTTGTTTGTTGGTGATTTTTGTGATTTTGTGGGTACATCATCTATAAACCCTCACGAGACCTCACTCGTCCACTAGGGCTACCTAGGGGTTCCAAGGGCTTGTTGCATATGCCAAATGCAACCGTGATCACCTACGGAAGTGGTACTAGTTAGGAGTATATGGTTATGTTAATTTTAGTTTGCTCGGGACTAGCAAAGTTTAAGTGGGGGAAGATTTGATTGTCTTTTATTCTTCTGCATTTTTGTTAGTTTCGAATGTTGTTTTATTAATATTTGTTATGTTTTTCATCTTTCAGTGCCTCGTGCTTAATTGTTGAAAAGATGGCTTATTTTGGGCTTGGAAGGCGAAGAAATTCAAGAGGATAGTTAGAAGATGCATGCTCGCAATGTCGGGAGGTGTTTAATGCATTATATTGAAGATTTTATCTCGTACGGGCAGCTGTACGCCCGTTCAACAGGCCGTTCAAAGGAGCAGAATTTTCGTACGGGCAGCTGTACGGCCGTACAGCAGGCCGTACGGAGCTGCTGAGTATTAAATGAGCATATCACAACTTAATCTAACATCTTGGCCTCTTGAAGAACATAAACTAGGGTTAGTAGAATAGAGAGAGATACATCAATTACTCATAATCTAGCATTGATTATGAGTAACTAACTCCATATATTTGGCTCAAGGAGGAATTCTTGTACTAAACCCACTTCAATTTAAGTAAGATCTATTTCACTCTATCTTGAATTCTTGAGTTGTATTGTTTATGATTTTGCTTGGAGAATTGTAAGTTGCTTCAATTTGCTCTTCTTGTAATATCAATTGCTAATTGTTTGTGCTAATCCGTAATTGTTAGTACATTCATTATAGTAGCACAAGTTTAGTGTACCTAAATTCTCAAAATTCAAGTGCAAATACCTAGGTTGAGCTCCTCATCCTTGGGTTTGTCCTAGCCTCTCTTTGATTGATTCCTTGATTTGGTTAAATTGGTAGTGCTTCACTATTGGTTGCTAGTATCAAGAGAACTAATTTATGTGCTTCACTAAATTAGTGTTTATAATAGAAGAGAAATAAGTGATTGTGTGCTTCACCAATTATCTTGGTTAGGTAGAGTTGGATATATCTTGCTTGTTGGGTTGAAGTGCTTGAGTTTCCATAATCCTTGGGTCAAATGTCTCTTATCTTGTTAATTTGCTCATTGTGTTGTTGTGTTGGCAAATTTGGATTTTAGCCATTAACTTAGTTGTATTTTTGTAGCAATTTAGTTATTGTATGCAAGGTGTTTGATAAAACACCTTAATCAAACTCAAAACCCCCCTTGGTTCATACTTCTAAATTGTAAGAGGCAATCTACTCGAAATCGATATTGAGAGTCCTTCCCTGTGAACGAACTTCGAAAAACACTACCTTCAGTTGACAGGCACAAACGGCCCAACTCGGTGTAGACACATCAAAAAGACGCTTCACAATGAGAATCTCAGTATCAATTGTAATATGGATATGAAAATATGGATATCACTTATTTGATCCAAATTAGATCCATATTTAAGCTAAAATATGTGATTTTAAACCAATCCAAATCCATTTAAAATGTTTGATTTTTTATTGGGCCAAATTTTAAAAAATGGTTTGGTTTGGACTGGATATATGGTTTTAGGTCCATATTGCCAGGTCTATAACTATCCATGTTGATTGTTATATTAAAATAAGAAATTTTTAATTAGCAACAATCATAAAAGATAAATTTTTCAAATATTTTTAGATGTAAACCGTTGGTATTGGTATTTACATTAATTTCACTGGTATATATTTCTTATTGAATTATATTACACATTTGGAGTTAAAGCTTTAGTAAATTCAAAAACTTCAAATGCAAATATAAGATTATCATTTTAACAGGTTTGCAATACTAACAACAAATGAAAAAGTTTTTATTCAAAGTATGTCAAATTATGAATACATGTAATGACTTTCTGAAAATTGGGTCCTATGAAAACTCGGGGGTCGCGGTCGCCCTCCCTGCCTCCCTCCAGGTCCTAGTTAATTATAATAATCAGAATCTGTAACAAAAGCCTATATATCAGACACAAGTTTATAGTAATACACCGATGTATGATTAGATAAATCTAATATCCGGGTTAAGTTGGAGCATGCAAATCATAAATGCTCGATATTCAAAACAAAAAATTAAATTGTTACGACAGTAAAACTTTCATAAAAGTTACCCATCAATTGTTCATCTGTACGAACATGCAAACAACTTATCCTCCCATCACATATGGCATCTCACTAAAAATGAAACTCGACCTCAATATGCTTTGTACGTTTATGAAAAATATAATATCTTCTGAATTAAGTAAATATTACATCTTCAAATTGTCATTGGTAAAAACTACCTTGACAATCACCATTTTTTCTAATGTAGATTGTAATTGTACAGTAATCACCATTTTTTCTAATATAGATTGTAATTGTACAGTAATTGTATGTATTTCGGGTTTGTTGACAAGTTAAACATGAGTCAAAGAGTATGCAAGAAAGTGTTGAGAATTGACAATGAAATGGTCAATCAGCCCAATGACGCGATAATTGAGGTTATTTCACGCCAAAATCACCAAGATCAAGCAAATTTTTCTACGACCTATTCAAATTGACAACTTTTGGAAAGATATCAATGTTTGTGGCAGTCGTTGGATCTTCATATGCATGAGTTCGATGTATGCAACATAGTAGCTTGCCTCTCGATGCGTTGGTCTTAGGAAGGTAAAATTCTAAGAGGGAAAATCTGGCACTGCATTGATAGATCTTGAAACTAGAGATTTGAAAGAAGTTAAAGGCAAATATTACAGTGTTATTAGTGATGATACATTAAAACTGATTGCATCTAATCACAAGGTACTAGAAAGTTTTCATCTAGGACTGGATATCTTAGAATGGATCACCAGTGATACAAACAGAAAGTTATTAGGTGCTTTTCCAAACTACAAAACTTGGACTCACTTGAAAAAAGTGTTAATGGTGTTGCTACTTATATGTCGGCCAGAAATTGCCAAAACTTGACTAAAATTAATTTTATATACTGTATTAAGATCGACATAAAGACTCTGAAAAATGTGTTGTCATCCTGTTTTTTTCTTAGTTACCGGATTGTCAAAATATATTAACTTTGGCTTCAAAATACTTGAGTGTGTTGTCGAATTTGAAATATCTACATCTCATGGAAGGATATTGTCTACGATGTTTTATCTATTGTGCTTTCAATATCAGATAAACTTAATAATCTTGTGCACTTTAAATTGTCTAGTTCTTAATCATGATGCTTGAATTAATGACTATAAAAATATTAAAGTTAAACTATCAGTTATCCTTTCCACCAACATATTCAAAGGTGTATCTTCTCTTTTTACCTATACAATAATAGAAGAGAGAATTGTATTCTCCAGTTACAGAGATTCAAAGTATAAGGTGTGAAATCCATTGGATGTTATAATTGGATAGAATGGTTTATCTTTCATTTGTCTATACAATTTGCCAAAAGACATCCAATAAGTATGAAAGTTGCAGTCTCAGAAAAGGTGTGGTACTATTACTTAGTTTACCACAAATCTTACAAGAGATGTGCAAGAAATGGTTGTTAATGTCTTTCAACTTTTGAACTATCAATTATGAAAATGTTGTTAATATATTCCTAAATTGCTGAAGTAATTTTTCGGGAAGGCAACATATTTCTCATTTTAAACCTTGAAAAATCTTGGAAGGAGGGGTTTCAGTTTAAAACATTAATAGTAATTTTAGGTTTATAAATTATGTTATTTTTTAATTCCCACACAAGTTGCCTGACACATTTTGTGTATTTTCACTAAAAATTAACACATTTAAATAAGTTATAGTGAAAATAATTAGTTTGACATCTATATAGATTTAGGCAAACATGCACGTATGTCATTTATCATATTATTGATTAATTTGTAGTGTTTTTTGTTGCATAATCATTAAAAATTTAGTTATTTAGTCTCGAGATTAAAAAGGTTGTTGCAGAAGTTGGAGGGATAAATATTCTAGTAAATTTTGCAATATTTAGGAACAGATGGACTCTTACAGTAGGAGGTTTATGTAACATATCTATTATATTTCCTCGGTAAGAAATTTAAACATTTCTTTAAGAACATTCTCAGTCATCCATCCATCTGTTCGTGAATCTCGCAAATTTAATAGAATTTTTATTCTTCGGCATAACTTTTTTAACCTAACGACTAACTAACACATTTTTGATTGTCTAAACAACATAAAATACTATAAATTAAGCATATTCTGACCAAAAACATACAAGTTATCCAAATATATCTACATAATGTCAACTTAATTATTTTAACAACACAATAATCTACTTAAATATGTTACTTGTTAGTGAGAAGACACAAAATCTATTAGAAAAATTATGTTAGAACTTAAAAATAACATAACTAATAAATTTAAGATTACCACTGCTACTTTTAAACTGAAGTCCATCCCTACAAGATTTTGCAAGATTCAAAATGAGTAAAATGTGACCTTAACGAAAAACTTCGTCATGTAGTAAAGAATCAATAACAACATTTTCATGATTAACAATTGCAAAAGTTAAAAGGGCATCAACATAAATTTCTTACACATTCTCATGTGAGTTTTATGTTAATTAAGTAAGAGTTTCATACCTTAGGTGAGCAAGTAATTATCTATACTTGTTGGATAACTTTTTTCAAATCGTCGAAGCGAATAAGATATAATCCATTCCAGCCAAAACATAATCTCTTTTACATTCTGCTCCTTATTGTTTGAATCTTTCCATCTTGATAGTTCATTATTCTCTTACATTATACGCCTCTAAATATGCTGGTGGAAAGGATAATTAACAATTCATCTTTAATACCATTATGGTCAAAAATTCTAGCATTATGATCAAGAGTTAACAATTCCAAACTCACAAGATCATTAAGTTCACTGACGATTAAAGCAATACAGGTAAAGCATCAAGAAACATTTTAGTTCATGAAATATCTAAACATTTCAAATTTGACAAGTTACTTAAGTACTCAAAAACCAAAAGCTAATTTATGTTTGATGATCAGGCAACTTAAAAAAAATGAAATGATGACACATTTTCTTGAAACATCATGTCAATATTAATACAATATATTAAGCTAATTTCACTCAAGTTGAACAATTTTTAGCCAACACATTAACAACAACACAATCAACCTTTTTTATTCCAGAAAATTGAAGTTTTTGTAGTTTGGAACTACACCTAATAACTTCTATTATTGTATCACTGATAATCTTTCCAAGATATTTCGTCGTAGTTGAAGACTTTCAAGTACCCTTTTTTAGACGCAATCAATTTTATTGTATAATCCTTAATATCACTACAATATTTGTCTATAATTTCCTTCAAATTCTTAACTACAAGATCTATTAATACATCGACATATTTTTTCTAACAGAATTGTACCTTCTTAAGACCAACAAATCGAGAGGCAAGCAACTTTGGTGCATTCATATCATACTCGTGCATTCGAAGATTCAACGATTGTCATAAATATTGAGATCTTCCCAATAATTGCTTATATATTTGCCCGATCTCGATTAATCAAACGTGAAAAAATCTAAATCTTCACTTCATTGGGCAAATCGATTTCATTGTCAATTCTTGACACTTTCTTGCAAATACCTTGACTCACATGTAACCTATCTTCAAAATATGAAATATACATAATTAGTACATGAAGATACTGAGATCTCAAAAACTCGAAAAATATATGTTCAAAAAGTGAGGGTAAACAAAGAGCAATCATGAATATAAGGATTCTTCACACAAACAAGCTCAATTAAGAACTTTCTTGAAAATAATTGCATCCAATTTCAAAAAAAAATAAATATGATATCAAAATTGTTGGAAAAAACAGATAGGGGTGCTACGTTTTATGATTAATAAAAGTAATACACAAAAGAAATTACCTTAATCGTTACGGCGTAAGCGATTACAATCCACGCCTTCTATTATATTCATTGATTCCCCTTGAGCGAAGTGTGGATTTCGATCTCCGGAAGATTTACCTCTCCATAAAGTAAAAAACCCTAGTTCTGTTCTTGAGGAAGTGCGGCTACCTTTCAAACCTTAGGTCGTTTTGTGTGTGTAACCCTATGCTTTTAGGAGAATGAGAATATATATAGGCTATAGTAAGGATCTTGAATATTTAGGTTGGGCCCCCAGTGATATTCTGGGCCGAGCCCAATATCATTAAATATTAATTCAATCCACTAAAGAATTAATATTTGAACTACCTTTTCGAACACCGTAATTTAATTAATTAATTCGGCTTCAATATTATTTGCTTATTAAATTCCCCATGTTTAAGATAACTCATGTCCATTAATTAAATTAACTTTTGACAATTAATTTAATTAACATCTTTTATCCTTGATCACCCACTCAACTTATAATTATGCAACAACATATCTACCAGAAAGACTAAAGCATAATTATCTTTTTGAGCTTACAAGAGGACATCATCACCCGAATATTTTCATACATAGTTTCCTTTTATAGTTAATATCCCACTCTGTATGCAATGTCATTACTCAATACATAATATTGTAATTAATAATTAATTACATCATATATGAATCAAAGCATGTGCATTGCATACAAGTGTCAATCACTACATCCAGATTAAGAAACTAAGCATTAATAATATCATAAAAAATCTTAGTTCTTCTTTATTATCATAATTGAAGAACAATTCTAATATTTTGATACTGTTCAATATACAAAGTATACAAGTATTATTCCATAGTCAAGATAGACTATTTCCAAATAATAATTCAGTCGTTCCAGTGGTTTTTCTAACACTACTTAGACTGTGAACCTTTATTATATTATATATATACATTGACAAATATACGTATAATATACGTATATATGTGAGCAACATAAGTTACATGGCCCCTGCTACCTTTTAGTTTTATTGATCCATTGGCCCAATCATACAAGCTCACTGGTCCACAACTTAGAAATTTACGGGTTCAATTTACAACCCAATACAAAACAAAAGTAAAATACATATTACATCAGTTCTTGGTATATCAAAAAAACTCAGAGATAAAAAACAACAGTAACTTAGAGGAAAACGCCTACTGTTGACAAATTTTTTATGAGGAGAAACTTAGAGAATAGTCAGGAGACTCAAGCTTCAAATAATCTCATTAATCCCAATATTGTGACTGCTGAAAGTCAATCTAGAAAATCTCCAAGAATCGAAACAAGTATCAACTATGATATATCCTATGGTATATAGAGTGGTGACTCTTGTTTTAACACTTCCTATTTTACGGCAACAACAGAGCGGTCATTTTCAGCAATGAGTCTTGTGAAAAATAGAATTCGAAGCAAAATGGAAGACGAATATCTCTCAGATTGTTTGATGTTATATATTGAGAAAGAAATTGCTCGTAGTATTAGTATAAATGCTATTATAGATGATTTTCGTGACTTAAAAGAGCGACGGTCTCAATTTTAATGTATTAAAACAATCTCTTTTTTTTATATACGCTGAATTATATAATATATTTTGGCCCCCTTGAATAAAGTTTCTGCGTCCGCCCCTGTTGACAATCTAATCTTCTGTTATCTCAAGGTGTTAAGGAAGCGGGCTTACCAGTATTCTATTATATCACATATTTAATAATATATTTCCAGTTTCCACTATTCAAAATCATACACGGAGCTAGGTTTTAAAGCAACTGAAATTATTTTACATGGCAAAGTTGAACTGCATTATCAAGGCCCTGCTCTCAACATGCAATCGTCCTTGTAACGCCCCCAAATCCGGGGGTCAACGGAAATGGGTCGCTACCGCGAAAAACCTTAATAACAAACAAGTAATGCAATTAAATTAATCTAAAACATTACATCCGACCCCAAACTTACCCAAGAATCTTTTCAGGTTATAGACTAGGAACAAGAATCCAAAAATATTAACACATCTTCTATTTACTACAAACCATCTCTGCCCCAGATAAAACTTTGAGAAAAAGAATATCCAGAATCCCCCAATCATTCTTACTCCGCTTTCACGTACAATGTTACTTGCGAAGGGAATAACTGGGAACTTCTATCCATCCTTAATCTCATTATTTTACCGAGGTTTCAAATTTTATCATATAGTCAACAACTAACTCTGATATACACAATTTCTAAAACAATGACCATCTACAGTAAAACAGATATAGCTTATCAAAACATTCATCTCTTTAAAACCATTCCATCAATAAAACATACTTTCCGTAAAACTTTTTAAAACATTTTAAGTTGATTTATAAACCTCATGTTTATGGACAATACGGGTGATCAGCCACGTAAAGTCCCCCTTCCTTTGAAATTTGGGTTCCCAATTAGGCAACACATTGGCTTTTAATGCTGGACTAGGACCACCCTAGCCTCTTACGCTAAACAAAAGTGCTGGACTAGGACCATCCTAGCCTCTTACGCTTATCCAATTTATAAACAATCTTATTAATACTTTAAAACATTTCACTTTTCAGTCCTTTATACTCACTGATAACAGATCAGCCCAGTATAAGGAATTTTAAAAAACATCTTTAATTAATTAAGCCATTTTAGGAAGCAATACTAAAAGATTTAGGAACAGAGAAGCATCCGATATATGGAATAAACATTTTGGGAAACATGTATAATAACAGGACTTTCATTTTTAAGCAATCTCAATGTTATATATAGCAACCAACATAAATATATATATATATATATATATATATATATATATATATATATATATATATATATATATATATATATATATTTTCTTTTAAACTTGAAATTCAGGCATCATACTTTTAAAATATATATGCATACTCTGAACAATAGAGTATAGTTAAATAACTTGCCTTAGGTCCTAGCTATAAATACGCTCGGTGACTTGGAATACCATTCCTTCGTCTATCCCACGATATTCGATCATTCATTTGGTCCTTCTTTGGTCCGATGTACTTGATTACGCCCGGAACCACCGCTGCCACCGCCACCGGAAAATCTCTCTCATCTGCCATCTCTCTCTCTCTCTCGGCAGATCCCTCTATCTCTCTCTCAGACCTGCACACACACTTACACATCATTCACCCCACAAGCCACTCCACAGCCTTTTCTCGCGGCTTCAAGCTATCTTCGACACAGCCACGACCTCGAGCTCCATCTCTCCACCGCCATCGCGCTAACTCCTACGCCACCGCGACCCACCACCTCTCTGCCTCCCACAGCCGCGCACAGAGATATACAAACACACACCCGCGTATATACACACACCCACAGATATATATATATATATATATATATATATATATATATATATATATATATATATATATATATATAAGTTACTCAATTCTTCCACAACAATCAAAACCCAATTGAAATCCCCAATTTCCAATCCCTAATTTCTTCCCCAATTCTCTTTTCTCTCTCCCCGTATTTTCTTCTCTCCACTGCTGTGTTTTTTTTGTCTCATGGGCTTGGCCCAATACCCCCTATTACTACTACTCTTATTCCGGCCCAATAAAATACAACTCATGTGCTTTTAAAACTAATAACGACTTTTATAAATTGAAATCAAATAAAATATTCGAAGAATTAAACCCTTCATTTTTAAAATAAAGAATTCAAAATTACGAGCACACACATATTTTTAAAATATTTTTCGGATCAAAAATGAATTAAATATGAATTTTCAAAGTTTTGATCCTTTAAAAGCAATAAAACTCTTAAAATCATTTTAAAATACTTAATCTCCCAAATTAATCCACCCAACAATTTTAAAAACTCAATAAATATATAAAGATAATTTTACAAAAGATTTCATGATTTTTAAGCCCTCCGATGATTTTATAAAATTTTTAGAAAATCAATAATGCATGATTTAAATATACTTAAATCCTCGCAATATAAATAAAAATACACAAATCATCACGAAAGCACATAAACACAAATTCACATAATCACGTAGCAATTTAAATCACATTAATTAAATCCACAAAAATTTTAAACACAACCATAAATTTAAATAAATCACATTCCAAATATAATAAAATAATATTCGAATATTTCTTCGCTCATCAAATCTATCGTCAAAGCAAAATAATAATAATAAATAGTAATAATTTATTCAAAAATATTCGGGTTGTTATAGTCTTGCCTCCTTAATAGGATTCCGTCCTCGGAATCAGCAGAAGAAGGAACAGGGTTCTAAAACGATTCGCACCCAATCTCCACTCTTCTATGTTCATAATGCCTCGGATTAAACATTGAAAAGAATCTCAAGAAACCCCAAATCGTTAAGACTCCACTTTCAACGTGCAATGTCGATCGAGGAACTTAACAATCGGAAAATCTCGATTTATTCTTTAATCAACTATTTACCGAGCAACAATTCTGAACACCGACACCATATCGCCATTCGCTATGTCACAAGAGAAAAATGAAAACAACTGAAACGATGGAATCTTTGAACAAAATAGATTCCTTACAAATCTGAATGTCACACAATGTGATCATGAGTAAAAGCTGTTATGCAATCATTAAAGATTAGAAAAGAATAACTGAGAGATTAATATGATCTTATGAACCAATGTTGCGTGTCTTACTTAAGACATACTAAAGGTAATCAGCCTTCTTGTATTGCACAACACACAAGTGATGGCGTCCCATCCGACTTCTATCACACAGACAGATAGTCCTTGTGTCCCCTATATAATAGGGTTGTTCCACTCAGTCAAAGTAAAGAATTTTGAAAAGAAATTTATAGTTAAACAAGTAATATCAACTTACAACAAGAAATTTTTCCAACGCACATCTTGGATGAAACTAAGCAAATTCCAAAGGTGTTAATCCCGAAAAAAAAATTACGAGAAAAGGATACTAGCACATAACGAGCAAGCAGTGCTGTATCACGAATAAAATTTTTATCCACAAATAGAAAAATAAAGGCGGAAGTTTGATTTGAACAAACTTGGCAGGGCCTCAGAAAAACCTGAAAAATAGGTATCATGAAAGCCTCTGACACAATCGAAACCCAACATTCGGGTGAACACAAAAGTTTTAAAACAATTATAATTTAGAAGACGAAATATATCTTCTAACGAAATTTTCAATTGAAAGAGAATCAATTAAATCATAGATAAAAAAAAGATTATCCCAATCGCCACCTATGCATCCTCTGCTGGCTCTTCTAACGCACGATCGATTAATCTTAAAATCGCTTCTCAACGTCTTAAGACACACGATACCCTACACCGATAATAACTCATAGTAGTCTCTAAAGACTCACCACCCATTGGCACTATATCCGATAGTCCAAAACAAACTCTATGTGAGTTTAGACACCCTCACATAACTATATATATAATCCTACGCTCTCTCTTGTTTCTAGTTTCTATAACCTTAGCTCTGATACCAACCTGTAACGCCCCCAAATCCGGGGGTCAACGGAAATGGGTCGCTACCGCGAAAAACCTTAATAACAAACAAGTAATGCAATTAAATTAATCTAAAACATTACATCCGACCCCAAACTTACTGTTATGACAAAATTACGCAAGCGCACGTAGTCACAAGTAATACAATTTAAGTTCGTTCCACAGAGATCTGGTTAAGTTTTAATCAGTAAATATGCCTATGCAACAATGTATGGTTTTAATTCACTGCTAAGAAAAGTAACAAATTTGGGTTTTGATTATCTAAATTAACTAAGATGCGAGTTATAACTAAGATTAAATTAACTAAAAAGAATTTAAAATCGAATTACTTATATGAGAATAAACATGGAATCCTAGTTTCATCATCTACTTCACTTAGAGTTGCGGCCTTTAATTAAAACATGCGATGGTTTTGATATCTGATCGAATAACACGAAAAGAGTAAAAGTTACCTCTCGGTATACTAGTACCAATCTATGCATACATCCACAAAAGAGATAGAAGATGAATAGGCACCTATTATGTTTAGACCCTATATCTCTATAGAATTTGAAAACATAAAGGTTGAAGCACAAATTATCCACTTAGATCACATAGGGTAGCATAATATCTCTAATTACGCCACAAATCATGATGTTAAACCATCAACCTATCCTATGCTAGCATGGCAAGTTCTAAATCTCAAGATCCACTCTCGTTTAGCAAGAGATTAACAAATTAGATGTTCGCGACGCACCTAAATACAATAAACACAACCATATGAGGATATCAAGAATTCACCACACTTAAATCTTTAAGGCATGCAAACTACTAAGCTACATAGATAAATCCACTAGGATCCCACGATAACGATTAGTTCATAATCGAACCTTTCGTCACCATGGGATTTGACGAAAGCATGATATTAAACAAGATAATGAAGATGAATAAATCAATAATAGAATAAGGTTTAGCGAACAAATCCGGAAAAGTAACAAGCATCCAAAAGATACGCCTAAACAAAGAATACAAGAAAACTATGACTAGATCTTCTTGTCGTCACAATCCTCGCCTTGGCTTCTCTCTCTTGTGCTCTGAACGAATTTAGTGTGTAGGTCATCAATTTTCTGTGCCCCAAGGTGTGTATTTATAGCCCCACGTGCCTCCTCAACCAAGCAATTACCGTCTTTGAATTAGAATAGAATTCCGGTAATTTTCCTTTATTGAATGGAAAAGAATTGCAATTTCCATGTTTAAAACTGATTCTGGATCTTTCTGGTCGTCCCAATTATTTTCCATATTGAATAGAAGTTGAATTAGTAGCGCTTTCCATGTTTGAATTGGTTTTTGGAAAATTTCTGGAAGTTTTGCCCCCAGGCGCGGCCGCGCGCTCCACAGGACAATTTCAGCGCGCCCGCGCGCATCATATTTCCCAGAATCTTGCCCGCGCGCCCACGCGCATCAACAGTGCATTCTGGCGCGCCCGCGCCCAACATTTGCTGCACAGACTCACTTTTGTCCCACTTCTGATTTCTTGCCCAAATCCATTGCAACTCTTGACACTTGCTCTTTTTAGTTTAGAGACACCACATATCTACTGGGAATTCCAGTCCATCACCTTGAAATGTAACCTACACAATTCTCACAAAAACGGATTAAAACACAACAATACTTGAGATACAAAACACCAATTTAAGCCGAAATGGAACGATCCAAGTGGATATAAATCCACTTATTACTTACCCAAGAATCTTTTCAGGTTATAGACTAGGAACAAGAATCCAAAAATATTAGCACATCTTCTATTTACTACAAACCATCTCTGCCCCAGATAAAACTTTGAGAAAAAGAATATCCAGAATCCCCCAATCATTCTTACTCCGCTTTCACGTACAATGTTACTTGCGAAGGGAATAACTGGGAACTTCTATCCATCCTTAATCTCATTATTTTACCGAGGTTTCAAATTTTATCATATAGTCAACAACTAACTCTGATATACACAATTTCTAAAACAATGACCATCTACAGTAAAATAGATATAACTTATCAAAACATTCATCTCTTTAAAACCATTCCATCAATAAAACATACTTTCCGTAAAACTTTTTAAAACATTTTAAGTTGATTTATAAACCTCATGTTTATGGACAATACGGGTGATCAGCCACGTAAAGTCCCCCTTCCTTTGAAATTTGGGTTCCCAATTAGCCAACACATTGGCCTTTAATGCTGGACTAGGACCACCCTAGCCTCTTACGCTAAACAAAAGTGCTGGACTAGGACTACCCTAGCCTCTTACGCTTATCCAATTTATAAACAATCTTATTAATACTTTAAAATATTTCACTTTTCAGTACTTTATACTCACTGATAACAGATCAGCCCAGTATAAGGAATTTTAAAAAACATCTTTAATTAATTAAGCCATTTTAGGAAGCAATACTAAAAGATTTAGGAACAGAGAAGCATCCGATATATGGAATAAACATTTTGGGAAACATGTATAATAACAGGACTTTCATTTTTAAGCAATCTCAATGTTATATATAGCAACCAACATAAATATATATATATATATATATATATGTATATATATATATATATATAAACTTGAAATTCAGGCATCATACTTTTAAAATATATATGCATACTCTGAACAATAGAGTATAGTTAAATAACTTGCCTTAGGTCCTAGCTATAAATACGCTCGGTGACTTGGAATACCATTCCTTCGTCTGTCCCACGATATTCGATCATTCATTTGGTCCTTCTTTGGTCCGATGTACTTGATTACGCCCGGAACCACCGCTGCCACCGCCACCGGAAAATCTCTCTCATCTGCCATCTCTCTCTCTCTCTCGGCAGATCCCTCTATCTCTCTCTCAGACCTGCACACACACTTACACATCATTCACCGCACAAGCCACTCCACAGCCTTTTCTCGCGGCTTCAAGCTATCCTCGACACAGCCACGACCTCGAGCTCTGTCTCTCCACCGCCATCGCGCTAACTCCTACGCCACCGCGACCCACCACCTCTCTGCCTCCCACAGCCGCGCACAGAGATATACAAACACACACCCGCGTATATACACACACCCACAGATATATATATATATATATATATATATATATATATATATATATATATATATATATATATATATATATATATATATATATATATATATAAGTTACTCAATTGTTCCACAACAATCAAAACCCAATTGAAATCCCCAATTTCCAATCCCTAATTTCTTCCCCAATTCTCTTTTCTCTCTCCCCGTATTTTCTTCTCTCCACTGCTGTGTTTTTTTTTGTCTCATGGGCTTGGCCCAATACCCCCTATTACTACTACTCTTATTCCGGCCCAATAAAATACAACTCATGTGCTTTTAAAACTAATAACGACTTTTATAAATTGAAATCAAATAAAATATTCGAAGAATTAAACCCTTCATTTTTAAAATAAAGAATTCAAAATTACGAGCACACACATATTTTTAAAATATTTTTCGGATCAAAAATGAATTAAATATGAATTTTCAAAGTTTTGATCCTTTAAAAGCAATAAAACTCTTAAAATCATTTTAAAATACTTAATCTCCCAAATTAATCCACCCAACAATTTTAAAAACTCAATAAATATATAAAGATAATTTTACAAAAGATTTCATGATTTTCAAGCCCTCCGATGATTTTATAAATTTTTTAGAAAATCAATAATGCATGATTTAAATATACTTAAATCCTCGCAATATAAATAAAAATACACAAATCATCACGAAAGCACATAAACACAAATTCACATAATCACGTAGCAATTTAAATCACATTAATTAAATCCACAAAAATTTTAAACACAACCATAAATTTAAATAAATCACATTCCAAATATAATAAAATAATATTCGAATATTTCTTCGCTCATCAAATCTATCGTCAACGAAAAATAATAATAATAAATAGTAATAATTTATTCAAAAATATTCGGGTTGTTATAGTCCTACTCCAGCGGTAACCTCTGATTTGATATTATTATTAAAGTTATATATATTTTAGGTTCATCCATGTCTGAGTGCATGCATAACATGATCTATTTTTACATGCCTAAACTGTCATTCATGGAGCGATACCTGTATAGTCATATGAGTTTGAGTATTTCCACTAGTGGAGCACTGCAAGAATACGATTTCATCGATCGATTGTGGGCATTTTTCTTCTAGTGATGGATGATAGCATGGTGTTGGGAAGACGACATGTTTCTTAGTTTTCTTTTAGTTTTGTTTAAATCGATGCTAAACTGATTTCAAGCACTGAAACACATAAATTAATTGGAAAAGAAAAGAAAAGGCTACCATCTAACATTTATGTTCGCATATATTCCAAATATTACATACTTAGACATTCTATTGTAAAATGCCCAGTCATTAATCTTTCATATATATGTTAATCTAACAGATTCTCCATGTTGATATTGTTAAAAGATAGTTAAGCTAATCAAATTTGTTGAATTTTTTTTTCTCGAAGGTGTACCTTGGCAAGTCCTTCACTAGGGATTTTCCAGAAGACCTTTTGGCTGAAAATCAAGACAGTTGCCCACTGGAAGTGTGTATTGCAAAAGATGGCACATAATATTCTCAAAACCATATTTTGCTAACCTGCATCTATAAAGTTCACCTACAAGCCTTATTGTTAAGTAATCAACTCATCTAAAACCTTAAGATGTTAGTAAGGCTCAGCTGGATCTTTATATTATATTCTAACACTTCCCCTCACTCAAAAACCCATTTATGAGTCGAAGAGTGGATCACGGGCGCCCATCTTAGGGGCATAATTTGTCTTTCGTGTACATATTAAATATTAAGAATATTGGGGGTCATAAAGTGTCTAAACTCTGATACTAAGTTAAGTAATCAATTTATCTAAAACCTTAACGACTGGTTACTTAACACTTATAACTTTTCGACACCTTATGGGAAAGTATTTTTTTGAAAGGATTGAAATGGACGACAAATCTGACCATTGTGGTATTCACCAAGACGGCAAGACCTTCTGATAAGTTTTGACCCAGGATTTGGCCCTAGAGACCCCGACTGTATGTTATATAGTATAGTTAATGGATTAATTTGTTTATGGAAAAAGAACGTTGCAGTTACATGTGCAATACGCCTTCCTGGTCACGAGTTCGAAGACCAGGATACTAATTTGAAGTATGGCTTTGGATTTGTTAAAGCTAGCAATGAGTACAAGGTCGCATGCTTTTATAATAGTGTTCCTTTAGGGGGAAGGCTTACACAATTCATGTTGCATGGTTTATACACTTGGAATAGGCATGTTGTAACACTCCAGTCCCACATCGAGGAGATTTGAGACTTTAGTTCAGTTTATAAGGCAAAGTACTAAAACTAAGTGCACCAACAAATCATCATTTTTTGGGGCCTGTGGTGGGCTTGTGAATTACTCAAGTTGGTTGCATTTGGGCCATATACTTTGGCTTATTTCGGATTTAGAATCGGGACTTAACTCTATTTTCGAAAAAGGCTCGGGATATGACGTGGGTCACATATGGTATCAGAACTGAATCTCGAAAGCTTGATTCGTCAAGTTGCCGAAGGTGAGGACACGAAGCCAGCCAGTATTATCCCACAATGGTTAGGGAGGAAGAGGAAAGATCTTGGACGTATAGGATATCCGTTCAGGCCTGACGAGCACGTTAGGAGTTTAAGTGGGAGAGTTTGTTACACCCTAGTCTCACATCGAGGAGATTTGGACTTTAGCTCAGTTTATAAGGTAAATTACTACTATTATTAATTGCATCGTGATACGACGCAATCATCTGAACTTGTAATTTGGGTGATGAAGGATCATGGAATGAAAGAAAGTTGGAGTAAAGAAATCGTCATTCAAGATCAAACTCCTCGTTATCTAGATGGCATGGTTCATCCTTTAAAAGTTTTCGAAGATGGGACTATTTTATTATCATCAGATTGTTAGTTGTTTACTTATGATCCTGGAAATAAAACCTTTAAAGGACTTGACATTTTTATTGAGAGGTCCGAGTTTAACAAAGCTGTTGCAATGGTTTTTGTCCCGAGTTTCATCAGGCTTAAGAGTTTTCATGTGATGGAAATAAAACTTTCAAAGGACTTGACATTTTTATGGAGAGTTCCAAGTTTAACAAAGTTGTTGCAATGGTTTTTGTCCCGAGTTTCATCAGACTTAAGAGTTTTCATGTGAGAGTGATTTTCAGTATTGTAACTTATCACATTTTTAGTTTGATCAGTAAGCAAGTATGTTTGTAAGTTGTACTACACTTAGTTTGATCAGTTAGCGAGTACGTTTGTAAGTTGTACTACACTTGGTTTGTAATTCGTTTTGGTTGATTTTGGTTGATACTTGATTATTTCGCTAACGTATAGGTCTAGCTATGAATAAGGAGGAAACAAAAATATTTTTGCAAAGACATCCTTGCATTTTTTAAAAATAATTTTCAGAATCATATTTTAACTTTTAAGCCTCATCTGTACACATGGATACATGCCAGTAGGAAGAAAAATTGCTGGTAACATTGTACATTGATACCATATCCTCAGTTCTGCAAAGATTGATAAATGCAACAGAGGGAAGATATATAGCTGGAATATAACACAAGTCATATACAAATTGTAGGCTTGCCAACCCAATTACCAACCATTTCCTCTCCAGAAAAAAAAAAAAACAAAACATAGCACATCATAATTATTTTTGTTAAAACCAATGTATCAAATGTAAGAGCCCATCGGTATTTTCATGCACTGCAATTTAAAACTCAGACTTAGATCTCGAAGGACATGTTCTCAGCTTCATGTCTCACTGATTCAAACAGCACTGAAGACAAATATCGCTCTCCAAAGCTAGGGAAAATAACCTGCAAAGTTGTCGAGAGGAGACAAGTGAGGAAAGTACTCTAGGCGTATAAGAAACTATTTGAGATTTTTTACTTTACAAATATTGAATGTACTTTTAGGAGCTCAGCCTAGTAGATATTGATACAATACATAATGCTAATAGCTTTAAATAATTTCTTCTATATAAATAGATAGTTAACATAAATTCCTGAATGTTAAATCTTAATCACTACCAAGGTGTCAGTTTAACTCTTTTTTGGGTGCATAAAGAAAAAGAATAAGTAGTAGTATTCTTGCAGATGGACAATGACAAACTAATTACTTCTTTCCCATCTCAGGTGGTTCCATAAACATATAATTGTTTAGTGATCAAGAAGAAAAGAAACAAACTTACAACAATCAATTTTCCTGCACTTTCCGGCCTTTTTGCGATCTTAATAGCAGCTGCAGCTGCAGCACCAGATGATATTCCCACCTGTGAAAGATAATTAATGATTAGATGCAGAAAAACTGAGAAAGCATCATACAAATTGTTCTAGACGACCCATAAGTCCGGAAAGATGCATTTCGAGTGTCATAAACTGTTGAACACAACAGTAATCCTTCTTTTACAGCGAGAAGTTTTGCAGTTTCTATGGCTTCATCACTTGACACCTGTAAAATGACAGAAACATCATTACGCTGGAATAGAAAAGTATATATTGCTATAAAAAATATCTGTAGAACAATATTAATATACTGTCATTTTGTTCACAGAACTTAGAGATTATCCTATGGAAGTACTAGTTAATTAATAAAAATGTCTTCCCTTTCCTTTCAAAAAGAGGCTCAGAACACCTGACATGGTGGAATGAGGTGATAACTAACATATTAATTGATTGAATCATTACAGAGGAAACCTAATAATTTTCTGTAGCCTTACCTGAACAACTTCATCAATAAGGTCAACGTCCAGTACTCCAGGAATAAAACCAGCTCCAATTCCCTGGATCTTATGCGGACCTTAGGCATTAGAAGATGCATGCATTAGGTATATTGAACAATAATTAAACATCTTTTCTGGAGAAATAAGATCATCAACCTAAAGAGAATATATAGTCTTTATACTGGATCCGTATTATTGAGGAACAATTAGCAATTATAATCGGTATATAATGAATTTATCTGCAGTTGCAGCCATAAATTTACTCCATCCTGAACTCTAAAAAACTGAAAATTGGGACAACTTCATATTCTACTTCAAATAGTATTACAGGAGAAATATCCATTCACTCTAAAAAACAGCTCTATCTCATTAAACTTGAGCATACGAGTTTAAACATAGAAGATGGCATTCACTGTGTAACTAGTTGCAAGAGGGGCATGAATCTTGTGCAGTTTATATTCATTTTCCCCTTGTGATACTTCTAGTAATTTGGTATAATTAACATCGTTATATATTGTATAATCTTAATTTCTCCACTTCTAAACCAGAAAGGAGCAGATGATACATGGATTAAGCAGTTAACGAAAAGAAATTTCAAATATTATTATATTATCCAAGATCTGCCATCCAAAACTTACCAGGCTTTCCTCCTGATAGAATAGCACTCTCAACAGGTTCTACACCATAGAGCTGATAATGTAAGAAGGAAAAAGCGAATTAGAAAGGACAATGCAACTTTTCAGTCTCTAATAAATATCAATGGTACACAGTGGAGTTCAAATCACATATCATTGGGCATCAGTGTACTGTATTTGTAGCTAACCTTGATAGCAGGGTTTTGCTCTTTAAGGAACTTTCCGGAACCAGTTATTGTTCCCCCAGTACCTATTCCAGATACAAAGGCATCAACTTTCCCATTAGAGCCTTTCCAGATCTCCGGTCCAGTGGTTTCATAATGTACCTACATAGTAAGATAAAAGGATGCATTTTTGCTTTGGAAACAAACAAAATCGAAGGGAAAAAGTAAATAACTAGCAAATTCATACCTTCGGGTTTGCAGGGTTCTCAAACTGCTGAAGAATGTAAGAATTAGGTGTTTTAGCCAATATCTCTTCAGCCTTCTGAATAGCACCTTTCATTCCCTTGGCAGGATCTGTCAAAATCAACTCAGCTCCAAACGCACGGAGAATAATCTTCCTCTCGAGACTCATTGAAGCAGGCATAGTAATTATAAGCTTGTATCCCTTAGCTGCCGCCATGAAAGCTAATCCAATGCCAGTATTTCCACTAGTAGGCTCAATCAGGACACTCTTTAACACAACCAAAAAGAAAACAACCTGAATTAGATCTAATTGCACCCTTACTTGCATAGATGTTACAGAGCTAAAAGTAGAAACTTACATAACTACCTAAACACAAAATCACAATCCAATTGAACATAAGAAAAAATATATCCGCAATACTTGCTATATCGATATTTTTATTCATTGCTTATATACATAAAATTAAACTTGGAAAAATCCACAATAAATGAAGTATTTCGAAACTAAATTCAAGCAATCTGCTAGCCCTTTCTGGATGTCAAAATAAATCCTCTTAAAGACCACATCCATAATAGTACAACTCTAGTTCTAGGCAGGCCAAATGCACATACAAGAACATGAAGCAAAAAACCAACCTCTCCTGGAGTGATAAGGCCCTTAGCTTCAGCATCAGTAATCATACTATATCCAATCCTGCAAACCAAAACAACATCAACTTCATAATTATAAATTCACAAACGACCAATATTAAAATGCTTCAATTTCAAATCTTTACTAAAAAACAGTGAGAGATCAATATAAAAATACCTGTCTTTAACACTGGAGCATGGTTCCATCATTTCTAACTTAGCAGCAACACGGCCAACACAACCATCAACACCATGGTTAAGATACACCAATGGGGTCTTTCCAATCAACTGTTTGACAATTTTTAAACTTTAGTCCAAGAAAACAAAGCTAACTATAACTGAACATTACAAGAAACAGAAAGATGTACATGTGTTTATGTGTGTGTGTGTGTCTCAGTGTGTGTGCTTGCATACTTACTTCAGTGACATCTTTGGCAATTCCAATCTTCTCTGTAGCCATGACTTGCAAGCAAAAAACAGATAAGCAATGTAAAGAACTTTGTTATAGGACTTATGAGAAGTGTAATAATTAGAGATTCATAAACTACTTTATATGCAAGCTATACTTTCTTGCAGATCAGAAATACTACTACTTTTGACTTTATTTGCTGGAAATGGACTTTGTTTGAAACCATCAGTATATCACACACTATTAGTTTAATGCGTATTTAGTCGGGGTTTTTACGGAAAAAGCTTTCCTATCTAAAAAGTAGGATACTGCTCTGAGACGGATATACTGTGTAGGTTTGGTTTCGACTTTGTTTGAGATGTGTAGGTTTGGTTTGGACTTTGTTTGAGATATCTAAGAAAAATGTTTAGTTTCATTTAAAAATATCAATTATCTGTAAGTTAATTTTTTAACCAACAGTTATTATTAATTTAAGATAAATTATTACTTTTATCCACATGATACACAAAAAATGTATGAACGACAGAGATACATATAACCTCAGTTTATAATCAAAAGAAATTTTTTAATAATTATAATAAATTAATATTATTTCATCCGTCGTAGAGAAAAATGAATAAAATGATGTAATAAAATAAATTTAGTGAAATAAAGTAATAGATATAGTTGCATTTTATATTATAAGCTTTATTATTTTGGGTTAATTTTACAATGTAAAAAATTAAGAGGACATTCAAAAAGTAAACAGTATGACTCCTCTCAGCAGCTTATATTCAAGAAAGCGGTTTGACCTCCGGTTTGTACCGTATATATCACAATTACATTTTACATGCCTTAAAAGTATTTGTCACAATTTTTTATTAAATAAATAAAATATTAAATATAGGGAAATTTTATTTCAAATTTTATTTTTTAATTTTTAGAGTTATTTGTTGCATATTATATCACAATCTGCAATATTTTGTAAATATGGGAGGCATATGTTACAAAAAAAAATTTAAAAATAACATTTTCTTAAAGATATTAATTTTTAAAATATATAAACAATTGAAATTAAATTTGATAATTTTCATTTAATTATTAAATATATCATTTTTTATTAATGACTAATATAAACATGACGAACTATATGATTAACAATGTCGTGCAGACACTTCTCAAAAAAAAAAAAACAATGTCCTGCAGACTGATCCGATAATTCAGCAACTCCTTACAGCATCTCCAAGGATGCACACCCCTTACCAATTTTAGGGATTTTCTTTAAAAAAAACACTCTCCAACCATTTCTCCTCTTCCCAATATATTTTATGGGAGAGAAAATATATCCCTACATGTGGATTCCAAATATCAGCCCCTATCTTTCTCCACGTCATCTGCTCCCCTTCCGTTTATTTAAATTTCAAACTTTTAAATTTTAAAAATTAAACTTTTAAAATATAGGGTATCTATATAGGGATTATCATTGGAGTAAAATGTCATTTTAATTTACTATATTATTAATAATCCTTATTTTAGGGGCTAAGAAAAGAGTGCATCCTTGGAGATGCTCATTTTCACCTCATTTGCACATGGACTCTTCAAATTTTAGCAAGATTAATTAGAGACCGTATTAGGGGTAATAAACAAAAATAATTGAAATTAATTGGATCATTTCTTTTGTTGGTATTTGTTTTGGAAAATTTGTCATGTTTTTTAATCTTTTCTAATTTTAGAATTATCCAATATTGCTCATATTTCATTCTCCACCCCTATTAAGTATTTTGTTTTTCTTTCCTTATTTCTTTTTTATTTTCAATTATAATTTTTACCTTAAATCATTAAAACATAGATTTACATGTAAATTAATTTTAAAAATAAAAAATAATTTTAATTTAGTTTTCATAAATTAACATAATTTAAATATAGTTTTTTTCCTTTTTATCCTTTCTGCAATGTCATTCCGTTTCCCCACACGAACCAAACGATCCCTTAAAATATTAAATTTGTGGGATATAAATAAATTGATAAATGCATAAAGCGATCAAGAATAAGACACTATTACTGCAATAAGAATAAGAGTTCATGGCACTTTGCATCTCTCTACTTTAAAAACTATCTATATAATAAACAGGGCAAAGCAATCAGTAAAGATAAAAACATGGATGGTATTCTCAACTTGAATTTGAGATGAGCATTTTCAAAGATTCTAATTAAAAATATATATATATATCCCCTTCCCTGATGATGATATAATGGAGAAGAGAAGAAGCGGTTTTGTCAATTTGTTTTAGTCTTTAAAGATAGTCAGCTAGGTATCTTTACTTTCACAAATACCACACTGTCTAATAGGAGGTTACAGAGGCGGGAAATCCACAAGTACTTGTATAAAATAAAATGATGGTTAAGCAATAAGCAAACTTTACTCAATGGGGACAGCAAAAAGGTTATACTGATTACAATAAAAGGTCTTAGCAGCTAAGAAGTAATTATCACCTCCACAGCAGCATCAAACGTAAGAAGTACAGAAACAGGTGAGCCAAGAGTAGGAGCTATGACTCCTGCTCTTTCCCTGGCTTTGTGATCCAATGCCTCTAATTTGAACAGGATCATCTCTAACCTACGTAAATCAACAGATCAGCATTAGTGTGACCTGGAATAAATTATTATTAAAGTTATATATATTTAGGTTCATCCATGTGTGAGTGCATGCATAACATGATCTATTTTTACATGCCTAAACTGTCCTTCATGGAGCGATACCTGTATAGTCATATCTGTTTGAGTATTTCCACTAGTGGAGCACTGCAAGAATACGATTTCATCGATCGATTGTGGGCATTTTTCTTCTAGTGATGGATGATAGCATGGTGTTGGGAAGACGACATGTTTCTTAGTTTTCTTTTAGTTTTGTTTAAATCGACGCTAAACTGATTTCAAGCACTGAAACACATAAATTAATTGGAAAAGAAAAGAAAAGGCTACCATCTAACATTTATGTTCGCATATATTCCAAATATTACATACTTAGACATTCTATTGTAAAATGCCCAGTCATTAATCTTTCATATATATGTTAATCTAACAGATTCTCCATGTTGATATTGTTAAAAGATAGTTAAGCTAATCAAATTTGTTGAATTTTTTTTTTCTCGAAGGTGTACCTTGGCAAGTCCTTCACTAGGGATTTTCCAGAAGACCTTTTGGCTGAAAATCAAGATAGTTGCCCACTGGAAGTGTGTATTGCAAAAGATGGCACATAATATTCTCAAAACCATATTTTGCTAACCTGCATCTATAAAGTTCACCTGCAAGCCTTATTGTTAAGTAATCAACTCATCTAAAACCTTAAGATGTTAGTAAGGCCCAGCTGGATCTTTATATTATATTCTTAACACTTCCCCTCACTCAAAAACCCATTTATGAGTCGAAGAGTGGATCACGGGCGCCCATCTTAGGGGCATAATTTGTCTTTCGTGTACATATTAAATATTGAGAATATTGGGGGTCATAAAGTGTCTAAACTCTGATACTAAGTTAAGTAATCAATTTATCTAAAACCTTAACGACTGGTTACTTAACACTTATAACTTTTCGACACCTTATGGGAAAATATTTTTTTGAAATGATTAAAATGGACGACAAATCTGACCATTGTGGTATTCACCAAGACGGCAAGACCTTCTGATAAGTTTTGACCCAGGATTTGGCCCTAGAGACCCCGACTGTGTGTTATATAGTATAGTTAATGGGTTAATTTGTTTATGGAAAAAGAACGTTGCAGTTACATGTGCAATACGCCTTCCTGGTCACGAGTTCGAAAACCAGGATACTAATCTGAAGTATGGCTTTGGATTTGTTAAAGCTAGCAATGAGTACAAGGTCTTTTATAATAGTGTTCCTTTAGGGGAAGGCTTACACAATTCATGTTGCATGGTTTATACACTTGGAATAGGCATGTTGTAACACTCCAGTCCCACATCGAGGAGATTTGAGACTTTAGTTCAGTTTATAAGACAAAGTACTAAAACTAAGTGCACCAACAAATCATGATTTCTTTGGGCTTGTGGTGGGCTTGTGAATTACTCAAGATGGTTGCATTTGGGCCATATACTTTGGCTTATTTCGGATTTAGAATTGGGACTTAACTCTATTTTCGAAAAAGGCTTGGGATATGACGTGGGTCACATATGGTATCAGAACCGAATCTCGAAAGCTTGATTCGTCAAGTTGCCGAAGGTGAGGACACGAAGCCAGCCGGTATTATCCCACAATGGATAGGGAGGAAGAGGAACGATTTTGGACGTATAGGATATTCGTTCAGGCCTGACGAACACGTTAGGAGTTTAAGTGGGAGAGTACAAATCATGATATTTTGGGAATTTATGGTGGATCCGGTATGAATTTGTGTGTGTGATACGACGCAATCATCTGAACTTGTAATTTGGGTGATGAAGGATCATGGAATGAAAGAAAGTTGGAGTAAAGAAATCGTCATTCAAGATCAAACTTCTCGTTATCTAGATGGCATGGTTCATCCTTTAAAAGTTTTCGAAGATGGGACTATTTTATTATCATCAGATTGTTAGTTTTTTACTTATGATCCTGGAAATAAAACCTTTAAAGGACTTGACATTTTTATTGAGAGGTCCGAGTTTAACAAAGCTGTTGCAATGGTTTTTGTCCCTAGTTTCATCAGGCTTAAGAGTTTTCATGTGATGGAAATAAAACTTTCAAAGGACTTGACATTTTTATGGAGAGTTCCAAGTTTAACAAAGTTGTTGCAATGGTTTTTGTCCCGAGTTTCATCAGACTTGAGAGTTTTCATGTGAGAGTGTTTTTCAGTATGTAACTTATCACATTTTTAGTTTTATCAGTAAGCGAGTACGTTTGTAAGTTGTACTACACTTAGTTTGATCAGTTAGCGAGTACGTTTGTAAGTTGTACTACACTTGGTTTGTAATTCGTTTTGGTTGATTTTGGTTGATACTTGATTATTTCGCTAACGTATAGGTCTAGCTATGAATAAGGAGGAAACAAAAATATTTTTGCAAAGACATCCTTGCATTTTTTAAAAATAATTTTCAGAATCATATTTCAAGCCTCATCTGTACACATGGATACATGCCAGTAGGAAGAAAAATTGCTGGTAACATTGTACATTGATACCATATCCTCAGTTCTGCAAAGATGGATAAATGCAACAAGGGAAGATAAATAGCTGGAATATAACACAAGTCATATACAAATTGTAGGCTTGCCAACCCAATTACCAACCATTTCCTCTCCAGAAAAAAAAAAACAAAACATAGCACATCTTAATTATTTTTGTTAAAACCAATGTATCAAATGTAAGAGCCCATCGGTATTTTCATGCACTGCAATTTAAAACTCAGACTTAGATCTCGAAGGACATGTTCTCAGCTTCATGTCTCACTGATTCAAACAGCACTGAAGACAAATATCGCTCTCCAAAGCTAGGGAAAATAACCTGCAAAGTTGTGGAGAGGAGACAAGTGAGGAAAGTACTCTAGGCGTATAAGAAACTATTTGAGATTTTTTACTTTACAAATATTGAATGTACTTTTAGGAGCCCAGCCTAGTAGATATTGATACAATACATAATGCTAATAGCTTTAAATAATTTCTTCTTTATAAATAGATAGTTAACATAAATTCCTGAAAGTTAAATCTTAATCACTACCAAGGTGTCAGTTTAACTCTTTTTTGGGTGCATAAAGAAAAAGAATAAGTAGTAGTATTCTTGCAGATGGACAATGACAAACTAATTACTTCTTTCCCATCTCAGGTGGTTCCATAAACATATAATTGTTTAGTGATCAAGAAGAAAAGAAACAAACTTACAACAATCAATTTTCCTGCACTTTCCGGCCTTTTTGCGATCTTAATAGCAGCTGCAGCTGCAGCACCAGATGATATTCCCACCTGTGAAAGATAATTAATGATTAGATGCAGAAAAACTGAGAAAGCATCATACAAATTGTTCTAGACGACCCATAAGTCCGGAAAGAGATGCATTTCGAGTGTCATAAACTGTTGAACACACCAGTAATCCTTCTTTTACAGCGAGAAGTTTTGCAGTTTCTATGGCTTCATCACTTGACACCTGTAAAATGACAGAAACATCATTACGCTGGAATAGAAAAGTATATATTGCTATAAAAAATATCTGTAGAACAATATTAATATACTGTCATTTTGTTCACTGAACTTAGAGATTATCCTATGGAAGTACTAGTTAATTAATAAAAATGTCTTCCCTTTCCTTTCAAAAAGAGGCTCAGAACACCTGACATGGTGGAATGAGGTGATAACTAACATATTAATTGATTGAATCATTACAGAGGAAACCTAATAATTTTCTGTAGCCTTACCTGAACAACTTCATCAATAAGGTCAACGTCCAGTACCCCAGGAATAAAACCAGCTCCAATTCCCTGGATCTTATGCGGACCTTAGGCATTAGAAGATGTATGCATTAGGTATATTGAACAATAATTAAACATCTTTTCTGGAGAAATAAGATCATCAACCTAATGAGAATATATAGTCTTTATACTGGATCCGTATTATTGAGGAACAATTAGCAATTATAATCGGTGTATAATGAATTTATCTGCAGTTGCAGCCATAAATTTACTCCATCCTGAACTCTAAAAAACTGAAAATTGGGACAACTTCATATTCTACTTCAAATAGTATTACAGGAGAAATATCCATTCACTCTAAAAAACAGCTCTATCTCATTAAACTTGAGCATATGAATTCAAACATAGAAGATGGCATTCACTGTGTAACTAGTTGATAGAGGGGCATGAATCTTGTGCAGTTTATATTCTTTTTCCCCTTGTGATACTTCTGGTAATTTGGTATAATTAACATCGTTATATATTGTATAATCTTAATTTCTCCACTTCTAAACCAGAAAGGAGCAGATGATACATGGATTAAGCAGTTAACGAATAGAAATTTCAAATACTATTATATTATCCAGGATCTGCCATCCAAAACTTACCAGGCTTTCCTCCTGATAGAATAGCACTCTCAACAGGTTCTACACCATAGAGCTGATAATTTAAGAAGGAAAAATAGAATTAGGAATGGCAATGCAACTTGTCAGTCTCTATTAAATATCAATGGTACACAGTGGAGTTCAAATCACATATAACTGGGCATCAGTATATTGTATTTGTAGCTAACCTTGATAGCAGGGTTTTGCTCTTTAAGGAACTTTCCGGAACCAGTTATTGTTCCCCCAGTACCTATTCCAGATACAAAGGCATCAACTTTCCCATCAGAGCCTTTCCAGATCTCCGGTCCAGTGGTTTCATAATGTACCTACATAGTAAGATAAAGGATGCATTTTCGCTTTGGAAACAAACAAAATAGAAGGGAAGAAGTAAACAACTAGCAAATTCATACCTTCGGGTTTGCAGGGTTCTCAAACTGCTGAAGAATGTAAGAATTAGGTGTTTTAGCCAATATCTCTTCAGCCTTCTGAATAGCACCTTTCACTCCCTTTGCAGGATCTGTTAAAAACAACTCAGCTCCAAACGCACGGAGAATAATCTTTCTCTCGAGACTCATTGAAGCAGGCATAGTAATTATAAGCTTGTATCCCTTAGCTGCCGCTATGAAAGCCAATCCAATGCCAGTATTTCCACTAGTAGGTTCAATCAGGACACTCTTTAACACAACCAAAAAAAAACTTGAATCAGATCTAATTCCACCCTTACTTGCATAAATTATACAGAGCAAAAGGTAGAACTAACATCACTACCTAAACACACAATCCAGTTAAATATAAAGAAAATATATCTAGGATACTAGCTATCGACATTTTCATTCATTGCTTACACATCAAAATTAATTTTTAAAGTTCTATAACAAATGATTACATCGAGACGAATTCAAGTGAGCTGCTAGCCCTTTCTGGATATCAAATAAATCTTCTTATAAACCACATCACTTTTCTCAGTACACCTCTAGTTCTATGCAGGTCAAATGCAAATACAACATCAAGAAAAAAACTAACCTCTCCTGGAGTGATAAGGCCCTTAGCCTCAGCATCAGTAATCATACTATATCCGATCCTAAACAACAAACACAACATCAAATTCATAAATATAAATATTCTCACACAACCAATATTAATTTCCTAAATTATAACACATTTTTAATGAAAAACATTGAGAGATTTTGAACTAAAATACCTGTCTTTAACACTGGAGCATGGTTCCATCATTTCTAACTTGGCAGCAACACGGCCAACACAACCATCAACAACATGGTTAAGATACACTAATGGGGTCTTTCCAATCAACTGTTTGACAATTTTTAAACTTTAGTCCAAGAAAACTAAGCTAACTTGAAATGAACATTACAAGAAACAGAAAGATGTACATGTGTTTTTGTGTGTGTGTGTGTGTGTCAGTGTGTGTGTTTGCATACTTACTTCAGTGACATCTTTGGCAATTCCAATCTTCTCCGTAGCCATGACTTGCAAGCACAAAACAGATAAGCAATGGAAAGAACTTTGTTATAGCACTTATGAGAAGTGTAATAACTAGAGATTCATAACTTCTTTATAAACAAGCTACACTTTCTTGCAGATCAGAAATACTACTTCTGACTTTTATTTGCTGGAAATGGACAATTTTTTTTTTTTGAAAATTAGGTTTATGTGCCTTAAAATGAGTATCTATTTTTTTTAAATCGTCTTGGGATGAGTAAAAATCGAACCCCATTTTTTCTTGAAAATGGATTTTGTTTGAGTTATCGAGAAAAAAAAGTTTGGTTTTCATTTAAAAATTCAATTACTTATAAGTTATTTTTTATCCTACAGTTATTATTAATTTACAATAAATTATTACTTTTATCCACATGATACGCAAAAAATGTATGAATGACAAAGAAAATGTAAAATTATACCTGTAACTTATTGTACATATATAATCTCAGCCTTATAACATGAATAAATTTTTTACTATAGTAATTATAATAAATTAATATTATTAGGACTTACTCTCAACAGCTTATATTCAAGAAAGTAGTTTGACCTCGGGTTTGTGCTCTATACCCTTAATTATATTGGTTGCAATTTTATTTTATACTAGCATGAAAGCCCGTGCAAAGCACGGGCAGCATGTTAATTTTTATATTCACGTATTTCATATATTTTTATTAACTTATTATTGTGATTATTGATGGTAAATGAGTATTTTAGATGTTATCGTATAAAAAAATATTTATTACGCGTATATCTCATTTATTATTTTTTCACAGAAATTGTGGATGTCATTGTATTTTTTTACATGAACTACATTTTAATTATTATTATTATTATTATTATTATTATTATTATTATTATTATTATTATTATTATTATTATTATTATTATTATTATTATTATTAAGCATATATTGAAAGAATGACAGGATTGACCTTTTTTGAAATTTTGTCACCGAAATAACCTTTTCTGAGAAGTTGAGCAAAAATGATCGGTGGGTTACGTATATGGGGTTAGGGTATTTGGGATATGCATTTTGAAAATTCGTATCTAGTACAAATGCTTTTTTTTTAAAACTCTCCATAATGTGGGCCCAGCATGGAGAAAAAAAAAAAGGAATATGCATTTTGATAATGCGTATCCGGTATTACTCCATTTCTAATTGTGTATTCTACCTTTTATTTTCAAACAGATACCTTCGGGTTTAACGGTTTCGGTTGGGGTTTATAAATATTTAATTTTTAATTATTTTTTTTTTTATCTATATTCCATTAGGGTTCAACAATTAATATTTGGGGTTCAACGTCCCCATATTGGGTTTTAGAAATATTCAGAATGAAGAATAAATCGTATACGTACTTAGGGTTGCGTATCCCAGGATACAAATTTAGCAAATGCGCATTTTTTCAGAACAGGTTACTTTCGTTACTTTGGCTATTAAAATAGATCATTTTTGTCCTTTATGCGCATATATTTATAGCAAGTCATCACTATCGTGGTTACACGGTGATAGATTGCTAAATATGTATTATAATTTGTAAATATTACATTATCAAAATTAATAATGCACTTCTTATCAACTAACTTTATGCACCGTTGATCTAGATGCCATTGATCATATTTTACATTTTCAATTACGATTACAACCTCACGACATAAACTTTTAGTTTATTAAAAAACTATTGACGAATCATTTAAACTTTTTCTAATTAAAAGTAGATGTAGTCCAAACTTTTGCTTGTAAATAAAATTCGTAATGTAAGTTTTTCTGTGTTTAATTGAGCTCAAGCTTTAAAACTATATATAGTTTAATTTTAAACTTAATTAAGCCACTTCCATGAGAATCTAGTATAATCGTTTTGTAATGTAAAGAGTATTTTTTTCACATGTTAACTGGGTTGAATTCATAAAATACATGAACGATTTTAAAATTGATTACACAGTAAACTAATCTTTAACAATTTAATGATTAAATTGGACATTTATTTTATCTAATATTAATCATGTAATTAATTTAATATAATTGTACTTAATATAAAATAACACACTAATGTCAAATCTATAGAATATAATTCTGATTCAGTGTTTGTGAATTTAATTTCAATTTAATTTAGAGGTCGTAAATATATTTTCTATATTCATGATAATAAATGAATTCCAAATTTATATTCGTGTCCTGTTTTCGTGTTTCATCTACATGAATACCAAATTTGATACTAAATGAATTGATGTCATCTCATGTACCATGTATTTTCGTGTCATATGTGTAATATAATGAAAGTATTGTAATAATATAATTTCATGAAATTTTATCATGTACCAAAAGTCTAAATCTAACATAATTAATTTTGTCATCTCGTGAATAAGTAATTTAGTCTTGTATTTACGTGTCATTACGCATAATACAAAGAAAATCCTATTATTTAATCAATGATCAGTATAAAATCCAAATTTTATATGATATTTTTTATTTTATTTTTTCTATTATATGATTAATTTGATTTATAATATTATATCCAAAACCAACACGTGTGATGGCCCAAAATATTCATATGGGAGCCATGCTGGCCCTTTTTACTGACCAGACACGGTAGACCGTGTACCGTGATATAAGGGGTGTTGCGGAACACGATCTTCCGTATCATGCATAATACGGTACACTGTGTTCCGTATCATGCACGAACACAGTACACCGTGTTCCGTATCATGCCTGAATATGGTACACCGTGTTCCGTATCATGTATAATACGGTACACGGTGTACCGTATTCAGCTAATACGGAAGCCGAAACTCCGTATCCCGTCGGTATTTCGGGCCATTTTTTCAAAATCAGTATTTTGGGTAAAAACTTGTGAAAAATAGGCATTTTGGTAATTCTCTCAACCAACTATGGATTATATGATTTTGTCCAACAACGGAGCATATGTCTAAATTATATGTAAGTTATTCCTAATTATAATATCACACACACACACACACACACACACACATATTCATATTTTTGAAAGTATATAATTATTTTAATCATTTTATTTTAAATATTTTTAATGTAAATTTTAAATAAAATATATAATAAGAGTTCTTTGGCATGTAGACATGTATTAGATGAGTTTCAAATTTGCTTTAATTGAGTTTCTAGCCTAATGGTTGTAATGTGACCATAATGTATATTAGCATCAAAAGGTCATGGGTTCAATCCATGACAACAAAAAATATAGGGGTGTTTTAGTAAATTACTAAATTGCATGAAAAGGCATGTTAAGTTATAATAGATATAAACCAACTATGGATTATATGATTTTGTTCAACAATGGAGCATATGTCTAAATTATATTATATGTAAGTTATTCCTAATTATAATATCACACACACACATATATTCATATTTTTGAAAGTATATAATTATTTTAATCATTTTATTTTAAATATTTTTAATGTAAATTTTAAATGAAATATAGAATAAGAGTTCTTTGGCATGTAGACATGTATTAGATGAGTTTCAAATTTGCATTAATTGAGCTTCTAGCCTAATAGTTGTAATGTGACCATAATGTGTTTTAGCAACAAAAGGTCATGGGTTCAATCCATGACAACAAAATTTTTTTATTATATTTTTATGATAATATAGGGGTGTTTTAGTAAATTACTAAATTGAATGAAAAGGCATGTTAAGCTATAATAGATATAAATATTTTTATGATAATATAGGGGTGTTTTAGTAAATTACTAAATTGAATGAAAAGGCATGTTAAGCTATAATAGATATAAAGGATGTCTCAAAAATATTTATCACATTTTTTTATTAAAATAAATTAAATATTAAATAAATTGATTTTTTTAAAATATATAAATATTTAAGATTAAATTTGACAATTTTTTTTTTGAAAAAAAATTTGACAATTTTTTCTTATTTATTAAATATATTATTTTTTTAATGACTGATATAAACCGGACGAGGTATATGATTAACAATGTCCAGCTTCCTTAATTATCAAGATCATTCAATGAAACAATTAAAAGAGCTGCGGACGGATCCGATAATTCAGCAACTCCTTGGTCATTTACACCTCATTTGCACCTGTACTCGTCAAATTTTAGCATTACTAACTGGGGTTGTTTGACCTCGACTGGATAGTCAAGTGGTAAGGAATTATTCTAGTTGTTTTATTATTTTATGATCTGATGATTCATCTCAAAAAAATTTCTTGGAATAGATACTCAATAAGACTATAAACATAATTATTCAAAAAAAAAAAAATTGGGGTGGGTTAGTTAGGGTAATAATAAAAGGAATTGAAATCAATTGGGATCTTTGTTGGTATTTATTTTGTAAAAATTATTGGAACTATTCAATATTTCTCATATTGCATTCTCCATTCCTATTAGGTATTTCGTTTCTCTTTTCTTATTTCTTTTTTATTTTCAATTATAATTTTCAACTTAATTCATTAAAACATAAATTTACATGTAAATTATATTTTTTAAAAAAATTAATGTAGTTTCTATAAATTAAAGTAATTTTAATATTAATTTCGATTTCGTTTCGGGATCATAAATTTAGGATTTTTATTTTCCTTTCTCCTTTTTACCCTTTCTCAATGTCATTCATTCCGTGAATCGAACGCTCCTTTAAAATGCTATATTTGTGGGTATAAGATAATTGATAAATGTATAAAGCGATCAGTGATAAGATACTATACTGCAATAAAAATAAAATATCCTGGGATGTCTATGAGAGTAGGGAGCCTGAGATATCTCAGATAATTTTCCCTGAGATAACTACTTTTTATACATAAAAATGGGGTAGGTATTTTAGTAATTTCAAAAAATTTTAATTAACCCTACGAACCCAAAAAAATTTAAAAATTATTTTATATGTATCTTAGAAAAAGTTTCCTAAAATATATCTCAGATCCTTTTTCTCTTTATATTAAGCCAATATAATCAATACTCCATTATGTTTCCCCGTCCTGCAAGTTTAACATTTTTGTTGCACTTGGCCCGCAGGGCGCAGGAGCAGGTGCATATATTTACATGTACTTTCTAAAAAGTCACAAATAAAATATGGGTAAGGCTAAAATAACTTTAAAGATTATGGTTAAAAATTAATATAAGTAGATGAATGCATTTAGTATGTTAATTTTGCATAAATCTTAATATATTTATTCAGCAATTTAGAATGTTTTTATTAGTGAAAATTAATGTGAATGTAGGGGGATCGACTATTATTACTCAGAAAATTAAATTAATGATGTAAAGGAGCATTGTAAAACCAAAATCAATTACTTCCTCCGTCCCACAATACAATTCACTTTTCAAAAAATTACCTATTTTAAGAAAATATTAATTAAATAATACATTTCCTGTTATGCCAATTATAAATGCATTGACTTTTTAAAACATAAGTAAATTTAAACTCTTGATCATTTCTCATTAATTGCTATACTCTTGATCATGTCGAATCGGGGTCGAGCGGGGCGGATGAAATGTCCATCCCTAATTAATATTATGGAACGAAAGGAATAAGTAACTAAAAATAAATGTTGAAAATATGAGATTATTTAATATTTAACCATAGCAATTATGGTTAGCATTTCCCATAAAATATTGGGAAGAAATCATGGTGATAGCCTCGAAGAATTCGATGCCACTTGGCGATGCTTCTTATAAATTTGGAGAGAAATCATTGAAATGACCTCGACCAAACTTGGTGACAAGAACAAGATTTTTTAATTTTTAAATATTTAGATTTTCATGTGTCTTGTATTTGTTCTAACATATTTCGGGCATGAACGAAGAATCAAACTTAAAACACTGGAATAATAAGAATGCACTTTTCACTTAAGTTATCTTAGTGCGTTCTTAAATCACTTGAATAATAAGAATGCATTTATCACTTAAGCCATTTCACTGCGTTTTGAACAAAAATTCTTTATATTCTATCCGTTTCAAATTAGTAGTCCACTTTCAAAAAAAATTGTTTCAAAATAGTTTTCAAGACAAATTTTTACTTAAATTTCTCGTATTACCCTTGAGTTTTAATTTCCAAAATTGACTTTAAGTACTTATTTGTCTAACCATTACAATAAATATGGATACATATGAAATTTGATTATCAACATTTTAATTTCTTAATATACGTAATTTTTTTAAAGTGGACTAGTAATCATCAATATATCAATATATATAAAGGAGGATAGCAGGAGTTTAGGTGGCGCTCTAAGATCGTCTCAATCTATTTTTCTAATTTTCTAGAATTTTAGAATTTTAAACACTAATAAATATAAAAATATCAATTAACATATTAGAAGTAGAATATGTGTTCGAATTTATAAAGAAGAAGAGTTCGAATTTATAGGGAAGACATATGATTAGAAGTTCTATTGGAAGTATAATAATTATTTATAAGGCATACGATTAAAAGTTCTATTGGAAGTAGAATAGGAGTTCGAATTTATAGAGAATAAGAGTTCGAATTTATAGAAAAAATATATAAATAAACGTTATACTAGAAGTAGAATAGGTGTTTGAATATATAGAGCAGACATATAATTAAATATTTTATAGAAAGTACGATCTTCTTAAATTATATATTTTTTATATAAGTTAATTATACTTATATTAGGAAAATTTATTCATAAAATCAATACTATTGTCATGAAAAAAGTCACCGTATTTAAAAAGAAAAGAATTGATGTGTTAACATAATTAAAGAACAA
Organism: Saposhnikovia divaricata; assembly: GCA_036435485.1. NCBI lineage: Eukaryota > Viridiplantae > Streptophyta > Magnoliopsida > Apiales > Apiaceae > Saposhnikovia > Saposhnikovia divaricata. The sequence continues at coordinate 9,793,694 of CM071599.1, forward strand.
TCTCATGCAAGAATCCTAAATAAATACAGGAGTATCTATAATATAAAGAGAAAATAAGATGTGTTTTCATTTTTTAAAACTCCAAAAAATTTAGAAAGTCTAGAGAAAGTATAAATTGGAATTCACTCTATTTATTAGGTTTTTGATTTTAAGAAGAAAAAAAATTGTTATTTAAGATAAGTATCATCAATAATATGTAATGAAGTTGGAATTTCGATCCCAAACGAGAGCGGCTCGAAACATGTTTAACGGGAAGACGGCTCACTATAAAAGATTGTACTAGCTATTAAAATACCATATTGATGTTATAAATTTTATTTTATTTTTAGGATTTGATTTTTATGGATAAACATTATCATACAAGTAATATATATAAAAGTTAGGTTTTTGGTCTTAGCGGATCAATAGTAATAACCGTGTTTAACAAGAAAGCGGTTCATTAAATATGACCGTATAAAAAGTGTTTAAATATATAATACATAAAATAAAATGTTTTATTGGAAGTAGAATACGAGGACGGTGGAGACGTCATATACGATTTTTTTAAAACTATACATCTTTTTTCCTAAAAATCCTTTATTTTAACTTTTTTATACAAAATTATCTATAATATACAGAAAATATAAGATGTATTTTCATCTTTTAAAACTCCATAAATATTAGAAAGTTTAAATAATATAAAAATTGGAATTTACTCTCTTTATATAGTGAAGTTAGAATTTCGGTTTCAAATAAGAGCGGCTCGAAACGTATTTAACGGGAAGACGGCTCGCTAGAAAAGATTGTATTAGCTATTAGAATTTGATACTGTAATCATAAATTTATTTTATTTTTACGGTTCGATTTTATGGATAAAAAATATTATATAAGTCTTTATAATATATGTTAAAAAGTTGGGATTTCGGTTTTAACGAGAGAGCGGCTCAATCGAAAGAATCGTATTTAACAAGAAATTGATTCATTAGAGAAGATTATTTAATTATTAAAATTTAATATTAATATTATAATATAACGTAAATGTATTGAATTTTTTTAAAAAAAAAATTGTAACACCACCGCGAAGCGCGACTTTATCAACTAGTTTGAAATTAAGGGAGTATTACACTTCTGGACCAGCAAACTCTGCTATTTTAATGACATAATCCTTATCTACAGAAACCTTTTTTTTTTGTTTTTGAAACGCTTTTCTACAGAAACTTATGTACACAAAGTCACAAACACATGATAATTATAAGCGCCATGAAATCACTTAGGATCTTATTTGTCGTACTTCTAAACTTTTTATTCGATTTTCGTTCAATTGAATTTTTTTTGTTAGAATATATATTTATTTTACTAATTTATAATCCGTGCAATGCATGGGTTTCTTGTATTATGTTATAAATTTTATTTAATATTATAATTATATTTTTATATAATCATTATTTTTAATAATTTTTTTAATTTTAATTTGATATAATTTAATATACTCATGTTTAAGAATTATATTAATGTTTCCTTATTATAAACAACGTATACAATTTTTAATATATTTTATTAATAATTGAAAAATATGGTGTGATATTTTCGGTTATATATTAATGATTGTTAGATTTGTTGTAAATTTAAAAGGTAACGTATTTTAATTAGAAATGAAATATTAATAATTGAAAGATATGATGTGATATGATTGATCTTTTTAGGTGTTTATAAAAGTTAATATCTTCAACTAAAAGTAAATGTGAAAAAGGCAACCGACTAATGGCCGTTAATTATATTATGTTATTATTTATTTTAGGTGTTATATTTTTCTTGAAAATTATGGTGTGATATTTTCGGGTATATATTAACGATGGTAAGATTTGTTTTAAATTAAAAATGTAACGTGTTTTAATTCGAAAGAAAATATTAATAATCGGAAGATATGATACTATTGATGTTTTTAAGTGTTTATAAAAGATAATATCTTCAACTAAAAGTAAATGTGAAAAAGACAATCGATTAATTACAGTTAATTTTATTATATTAATGTGAAGAAGGCAATCGGCTAATTAACATTAATTTTATTATGTTAATCGACTAATTACCATTAATTATATTATGTTATTATTCATTTTAGGTGTTATATTTTTCTTGAAAATTATGGTGCGATATTTTCGGGTATATATATATATTAATGATTGTAAGATTTGTTTTAAATTAAAAAGGTAACGTGTTTTAATTCAAAAGGAAATATTAATGATGGAAAGATATGATACGATTGATGTTTTTACGTGTTTATAAAAGGTAAAATCTAGACTAATTACCATTAATTATATTTTGTTATTATTTATTTTAGGTGTATTTATATTTCGTTAGAATGAAGGATAAATAAGTAAATTCACGAAGTATCAAAAAACAGGTACCAAAAAATTGGTGGCAAAAAATAGGTACCAAAAAACAGGTACCAAAACTTTTAATGTTTCGGCTTTTATATAATAGTATAGATATAGATACAAGCTTGATTACATAAAGAAATCATAGGGCAATTATAAAGAATTAAATATATTTAAATATATATATATACTCATATCGATGTGATTCGAATTACAGGCCATAATTCTAAGTTATATATGTTATTTTATATCATTTTTACATTTATTTTAATAGAAGTACTGATTATATATTTGAAACTCGTGACATGCTTGGCTGCTTTTTTCGATATGTAGCTTTTTTTTTTTTTTTTTAAAGAAAAGATCCATTAATAATAAGTCGTAAGGCATTTACAAAGATAATCAAATATTAACGAACACATAATACAGATCAAATCAAAATTTCTTCGTTAAAACTACTATCGTCGAGTAGATCTTGCATTGTGGAGCATCCCTCGCACATAACGCTGAGATTTACAGCCTTCTTGGAGAAACAATCTAACGATTTGGTGTAGTTGTGAAGAAAATGTATACCTGATCTATCATAACGTATTCAAAACATCAACCATAACTGCGATACCATATAGACCCTCATCAACGAATCATAAAACAAACCAGACAAACTCTCACAAAGAGAGACAAACAAACCAAACTCTCATAAGGAGAGACAAATAAACTCAATTAATGGGTATTCGGTTCGGTTAACTGAATACCGAATCGAAATAATTCGGTTCGGTTAATCGAATACCGAACCGAAATAATTGGATTCGGTTAACTGAATCGAAATAATTCAGTTCTAATTCGATTATGAAAATTTCTGTTATTAGGTATTTCGGTTTTTTAACCGAAATTACATAATTAACTGAAATATATAAAATATAATATTTTTTATTATATATTTATAATATTTATATAATATTCATGCCATATATTCATATTATATTATATCTATATACATATATCAAATATTATATGTTAATACTAATTTTTTTTTCTTTTAATTGAAGTTTTTTTTGTTGAATTCAAGTAATTTATTGATAATTTGAAGTTTTTGAACTATACGGCTACTATTGATAAAGTGCTTCTACTCCCTCCCTCCCATCCATTTCTTTACACTTTCCTTTTTTGGACGTCCCATCCATTTCTTTACATTCCAAAAATAGTAAGTTTTAACAATAAAATACATAATTACATTCACTACTTCCCTCCACTTTTTCAATACTTTACACTATTACACCCACTATTTCACTTATTTTAACAATAAAATCACTATTACACCCACTACTTCACTTATTTTAATCTTAATTCTTGGTCTCCGTGTTAAAAGCAAACGATAACAACTCAAAGGGACGGAGGGAGTATTTAAATTAAAGTTTGTAATAATAATATGTTTTTATTTAAATTAAAGTTGAAACTGTTATGACTCTATTCAAATTAAGGTTTATAGTAACAATATGCTTCTATTTAAATTGAACTTGAAACTGTTACAACTCTTGATTATTTATTGGCATCAAATTTTTTTACAATAATTGCATTTTGTTTTATAATTTTTATTAAATTTTAATTAATGACAATTAATAATGCTAGTTTGTTGACATTTATAGTTGATGTAGTTATTATTTTTACACTTTTAATTTTTAAAAGCATTAAAAAAGGCAAAAGTAATTAAAAAAATAAAAAATGATTAAAAGAAATGTCTTTTTTTCTTAATTCGGTAATCGATTTTAACCGAAATAAATATTTTGATTCGATAAAATAATCGAAATTATTTGGATTGTAAGTTTGAATGGTCAGGTCAGTTTTATTGTTTCTTGCCGAGTCAAAACAAACAGTGGTTTGTGGGCTTATGGTTCAAAAGCTCAGCCGAACGAATATATTGGTATGAGAATTTTTGGGATATATTTTAAAATAAATTCATGCGAGTTCAATTTAAAATGGAAAATATCATACTAATATGGAGTTATGGCTTGTTAGCGGTCCTACTAATGATATCAGAGCCCATGATTCAATAATTGAATCTTGGGGGTTATGGGCTACGGTATTTTAATGTGGAGGTCCCCTCGGCGGTGATTGGAGATTTGTCGGGGTTTCTTATGTCGAAAGTCTTCCTGAAAGGTAGATATGGCAGCGGTGCAAGCTGTTGACAGATTTATCATGGATGTAGGATCACATGTTATGTGGTTCTTGGTTTGAGAGGAAGATTATTGGGTGGTGTCAACCCAATAATATATATAGAGGAAGATTATGTTATGTAGGACCACATGTTATGTGGTTCTTGTTTTAAGAGGAAGATTATAAGAGATAGTTCTCTTATATATAGAGCATGCGGTTAACTTCATTAGTATATGCCCAAAAACAAATTCGTGCGAGTTCGGTCCAAAGCGGACAATATTATATTAATGTAGAGTTATGACTTGCTGGCATATGGGATCTGATCAAATGCAAATGTCTACCACAAAAATATGTATACTACAAACTTTTTACGATATATTTATAGCAGGATTTTTAATGTAAAAATAGGCATCCCAATTTTCTACATACCGTAGAAATTTTTTACAAATACGATTTGTTGGAAACAATCGTTTGTTGGTGACCGCATACCCTTTCATATTACAATGAAAAAGCAATTACTCCGTACCATCGGATCGGTCTCCATTCGATTATATCTAGACAATACAGACTTTGTTGTAAAACGTGATTCATGATTATCATTTTAGTCAAATATGGCTAGCACTTAGTTTCCTATAAATACATTACATTTGTAAGTGAAATTTTTGTACCAAGCAGCCATAAATTCTATACTGCTTCTCTTATCTCTCTACTCTTTTTCTCTAGCAGTTACTGTTATTATAGCTAGTATATTATAACACGTTTTCAGCACGAAGCCCTGCCGGAACTGAGAAGGTATAATTTTATTTTTATACATATATGGTCGGAGCACCGCCTACTATAAAATCTAAATTCATATGGTCGGTTAATCCGCCTAATATACAGGATTTTTTTTTACATGGTCGGTTAATCCGCCTACTATACCGGATTTTTATTTACATGGTCGGTTAATCCGCCTACTATACCGAATTTTTATTTACATGGTCGGTTAATCCGCCTACGGGAATCTTCCAAAAAAAAAAAAAGGAAACTCTGAACTTAATGGTCTTAAAAGAGAAATGCCAATACCACTATCAAAATGTGCTTTATTATGCTGTTGATTAATTATTAATTATCGTAAAATAACCTTTGTGCACGAACTAACTTATGCAGGATTTTCTACCTAAATATATTTATAAATTTATTTATGTTTAAATCAAAAATTGATTATGTTAACGTAATTTTAATATTTATATTACGTTACCTATTATTCTATACTACAATTTTTATTATATGATACATGATTAATTGTTCATGTCTTAATATGCCATATTGCTATACCATGTTTTAAATATTTATTTTACGTTCAGAATGGCGAATCTTGCAAAATTAGACTTTGTTGCTTTGGATGTGTCCGAGGATAATTATCTGTCTTGGGTACTCGATGCGGAATTACACCTTAGTGCCAACGGGCTAAAGGATACCATAGAAACAGGAAAAACCCCAACTGTTGAACAAAATGCCAAAGCAATTATTTTCCTTAGTCACCACATTCACGAAAACTTAAAATCTGAATACCTCACAGTTAAAAATCCACTCACCCTTTGGACCAATCTCAAAGAAAGATTTGACCACCAAAAACTTGTCCATTTGCCACATGCCCGTTATGACTGGATCAATTTAAGATTACAAGATTTTAAATCTGTTGCTGAATATAATTCTGCCTTGTTCAAAATAAGCTCAAAGCTAATCTTGTGTGGTGAGAAAATTACTGATACTGAGATGATTGAAAAGACCCTTTCGACCTTCCACCCCAACACTATGATCTTGGCACAACAATACAGGGAACGCAATTTCCAAAAATATAGTGAGCTGATTTCTCTCCTTCTTGTAGCTGAGAAAAACAATGAGTTGTTGCTTAAAAATCATCAGATACGTCCCACAGGCTCTGCCCAGTTACCTGAAGTACATAACACGTCATTCCGGAAGAATGATCGTGGGAAAGGGCATAGAGGAGGACGAGATTATGGACGAAATCGTGGACGTGGAAATTTTCGTGGTCGATTTAGAAATCATTATAACTCTGGCCACCTGAAGTGGCAGCGTGATGGCTACAACAACTCTAGCCACCAGAAGCGGCAAAATGAGGTGTTAAATAAAAGAAAGGCACCACAAGAAGGAGACACTAGAGATATATGCTTTAGGTGTGGGGCTCATGGGCATTGGACTCGTACTTGTCACACACCCAGACATCTTGTAGATCATTACGAGTCATCCCAAAAGCAGAATAGGCAAAGGGTGGAAACAAATTTGGCTAGCTTTAATGATGAACCAATCACCAAGACCTCAAATGAACTAGATACTGGCGCTAACCTTTATTATGGCCTAGATGAATAGTTTTCATATGTATCTCTTTGAATTTATGTTCCTTATGTATCTGCTTCAATTTCATGTTTTTATATACTTGTTTTATGCTCTTGCTTTAAGTATATGGTTTGCTTTAATAAAATTATTGTTCACTGATATATGTGCACAGCATAAAATATGGGATATTTATGCATTGCTGATTGCGCCACCACTCACACAATTCTACAGAATCAGAAATACTTCTCACAGTTTACTAAAACCAGCTCACTTGTTTGGACGATTTCGGGTACATCAGATATAATAGAGGGTTTTGGGAAAGCCAGTTTTATCCTACCAAACGAGACACAAATTCACATACATAATGCTCTATATTCTAGTAAATCCACTAGAAATCTTTTAAGTTTTAAAGACATTCATCTTAATGGTTTTCACGTAGAAACTACTAGTGAGAATGAAAAAGAATGTCTCCTTATCACTTCAACCTTTTCAGGTCAAAAGAAAACCTTAGAAAAATTACAGTCAATATCTTCTGGATTATATGCTACCCAAATTATAGTCATTGAGTCTCATAGTATCACCATTCCGAAAATCATAGACCCAAAATCATTCACCCTTTGGCATGAAAGACTTGGTCATCCAGGAGTATCTATGATGCGTCGTATTATAGAAAATTCTGTTGGACATCCCCTTAAAGATCAAAAGGTCATACCATACAATGAACTTCCTTGTTCAGCATGTTCTTTAGGAAAACTAATTGTTCGACCATCTCCAGTAAAACTTCAAAACAAGTCTCCAAATTTCTTAGAAAGAATCCAAGGTGACATTTGTGGTCCTATTCATCCGTCATTCGGTCCATTCAGATATTTCATGGTTCTAATTGATGCCTCAACTAGATGGTCACATGTCTGTCTACTCTCTACACGAAATACATCCTTTGCAAAACTTCTTGCTCAAACAATCAAATTGCGAGCCCAATTTCCTGACCATCCCATTAAATCGATTCGACTTGATAATGCTGCTGAATTTACATCTGCAACTTTTAATGATTATTGTATGTTAGTAGGAATTTCAGTCGAACACTCTATAGCTCACGTACATACACAAAATGGCTTAGCAGAATCCCTAATTAAAAGGCTTCAACTTATCGCACGTCCTTTACTTTTGAGAGCCAAATTATCTACATCCATTTGGGGCCACGCAATACTCCATGCTGCAAATATAATTAGGATAAGACCATCTACTTACCACAAACAATCCCCTCAACAGTTAGTTCTTGGTCAAGTTCCTGATATTTCTCACTTTAAGATTTTTGGTTGTGCTGTATATGTTCCCATTGCACTCCCACAGAGATCTAAAATGGGTCCACAAAGGAGAGTAGGCATATATGTTGGTTTTGACTCACCATCTATCATAAGATATCTTGAACCGTTAACCGGTGATGTGTTTACTGCTCGTTATGCTGATTGTCATTTTGAGGAGTCTGTGTTTCCTCCATTAGGGGGAGATAATGTTTTGCATAAATTAAATTCTGAACTATCATGGAATGCATCAGGATTATATTCTATTGATCCACGTACTAAACAATGTGAATATGAGGTTTTAAGAATCATTCATATGCAAAATATTGCTAATCAAATGCCGGATGCTTTTAATGATTCCAGACTTATTATAAAATCGCATAGACCTGCCGTTAATGCTCCGGCCAGGGTTGAAATCCCTATTCATAAATCAATTCCTGAAGAATTGGTTGGTGATTCAAAACCACGCCAGAAGCGTGGTAGACCAATTGGTGCAAAAGATGTTATACCACGAAAACGGAAATTGAATGGATCTGCCCCTGAAATGGCAAATGTTCCTGAAGTAACTACATCAAATACCCCAGAAGTGGTATCACCTCCTGAAGAGGTTCAAGCCCCTGAAGTGGCCGTGACAAAACCACCCGAAGTGGTATTACCTCTAGAAGAGGATATTGTCTCTGAAGTGGTACATGCTTCCATAGAAGCAAAGGTACCTGAAAATTGTGAGATCTCAATGAGTTATGTACATAATGGAAAATTACTGGATCGTGGGAGTACCGAGGTTGATGATTTATATGCTTTTTCTGTGGCATGTGATATTATTATGAACTCCGATCCTGAACCACAAAGTGTGGTAGAATGTCGACAAAGAGATGATTGGCCAAAATGGAAAATTGCAATCCAGGAAGAATTGCAATCCTTGCGCAAGAGAAGTGTTTTTGGACCTGCAGTCCAAACACCAGCCGGTATAATCCCCGTCGGAAATAGATGGGTGTTTGTACGAAAACGAAATGAGAGAAATGAAATTGTAAGATATAAGGCCCGGCTGGTAGCCCAGGGATTCTCTCAAATGCCTGGTTTTGATTACCAGGAAACTTACTCTCCTGTAATGGATGGAGTTACTTTTCGTTTTCTGATGAGTATGGCTTGTATGGAAAGATTGGAAACACGTCTCATGGATGTTGTGACAGCCTACATTTATACTCAGTTAAATTGCAACGATCATTATATGGTTTGAAACAATCTGGTCGTATGTGGTACAACAGGCTTAGTGAATATTTATTGAATGATGGGTATATAAATAATCAAGTGTGTTTATCAAAAGGTCACAATCTGGTTTTGTTATTATTGCAGTATATGTGGATGATTTGAATATTGTAGGTACTTCTGAAGATATTAATAACGCTGCTACCTATTTGAAAAATGAGTTTGAAATGAAAGATCTTGGAAAGACAAGATTTTGTTTAGGTATACAGGTGGAACACTTATCTTCAGGCATATTTATTCATCAGTCAACCTACACAGAAAAAGTTCTTGATCGGTTCTACATGGACAAAGCTCATCCACTAACTACACCAATGGTTGTTCGGTCACTAGAAGTTGAGAAGGATCCTTTCCGTCCTAGAAAAGAAGATGAAGATTGATAGAATATAATTTACATATATTTTAGAGGATTTTATTCCCACATTTAATGAGCTTTTGCGAATAATCGTGTCGATTTAATAAGTTTTATTGGAGTTTATTGCAGGAAATAAATAATTCCCAAACTTGGAAGGAATTGAGTTTATTTGGACTTAAATTACTAGAAAATTCGTAACTATTGGGCAGCTTGCGTGTACATCACTGTTTGGGCCATAACTTGAGTTTCAGACATCAGAATTGGGTGATCTTACAGCCCACGCGAAGATAACAGAATTTTCTACAAGTCAAAGGTGGTCCAATATCAATATTCCAACTGGAGAAGCCCAGAAACAGGCCTGAAAGACAGATGACGAATTTCACTTCCTGGAATCCTATTTCAATTCTAATTACGGCAAATCTTGGACAACAAATTCTTATCCAACACAAAGAGGGAAATTACCAGAAGTCTACGAGGCTTATCTAATTCAAGGAGGATATTTCTTTTTTTTTTATTCCTACTTCTATTACAATTGTAATATTTTATTAGCTGTTTCCTACTTAGTTTTGGTTAGCTAATTTTTAGGCTCCTGGTGCCTATATAAACACATCTAGGGGTATTGTTTTATGATCCAATCTTAGAGATCAAAAGCATTGGTACGTATACTTTTGTAAACACTTTTTCTCTATTCTTATAATTATGTGTTCTTATATTCATTCTTGTTTTGTTAATTCAATCATGTGTGAGTAGTTTATTAATCTAGGGTTGAGTTGAACCCTAGTTATGGTCGATGTGTGAATTCCCCAATTTGATTGTTTAATTGCTCTTGCTTATTGAGTTGTTTTAATTAGCAATTGCAGATCAGACGTGATTATGTGTATTGTTTGAACCATTATCTATTTATCAACGAGAGTTGGATTTAGATGGTTGTGATTTATCCAATAAGAACATGAACTTCTCCATGAGAATAGGTAGAACGGATTGTTAGGAAGTTAGGGTGCTGTTATTAATGTCTCTGAATTGCATGATACCATGAGAATAGGCTTGATTGTATTTTAGAGAAGCCATTAATACCCGAGAGGGATTATTGGTATTTATAGGGCGCATCTTTCCTGTTGAGTATCATACGATTAATTGGGGAGGAAAATTCACAATTGCATTGACCATGCTAGTGGGGATACTTAATTCTGGATGTTTTTAGATCTGATTAGTATAAACACAATTCTTCTTAGTATAAATTAGTTTAATTAAATCCTCAAAATTTATTGTGTTACTTGCTTAGCTAAATTAAATCAGAAAAAGACTGGTGATTGGCACTTTTGTCTCTGTGGGAACGACTCTGACTTACCCTACTGCATAGTTAGAAGGATTTGTTAGATTTTTATTATTTGATAGGCACGCGACAGCCTTGTCAAATTTTTGGCGCCGCTGCCGGGGACAAAGCAGTGTTAGATTAGTTAATTTTTGAGTTAGTTTGGCCAAGTTGTTTAGTTGTGTTGCTTCGGCTATTATTCTTGTTCTGTTTGATCTTTGCTTGTGGTTTTTCTTGTTTCTTGTAAAATTGATTTTCAGATTCCTATGACAAGAAATTAAGCGAGTAAAGAGAGGAGCAAGAAGAAAGCATGGAGGCATTGGTTGAGACTATGCGGGCATTTTCTCAAAAGATCAATGATATTGAGTCAAGAAATTCTTCTTTGTTTGCCACTTGTGATGTTTGCGGTATACAGGGCCATACTCAAAATAATTGCCAATTTAATATCCCTTACTACCCAATTCAAACACAATTTTGGGATGGTAATAATTTTTACAATACCCATGACCACCCTCACCAGCCATCACAATATAATCCTTATGCTGATACTTACACTTCTGGTTGGGAAGATTACACTAATTTTTCCTACCAAGACAATCCACCTCAGCCACCTGGTTTTCAACAAGCTCAACCTCAGAAATCTAACTTGGAGAATCTCATGGAAAGTTTTATTGCTATGCAATCAAGGAAGAATGAGCACTTCGATTCTAGCATTAACGAGATAAAGGCTCACAACAAACTGATGGAAAACACTATCGCTCAGATTTCTCAACAGTTAAGCCAGCTCAATAAATCTTCAGGCCAACTTCCTGGTCAAACTGAGCAACCACAAAGGGGTCATATCAATGATGCAACTTTGTGGAGTGGTACGGAGTTCAAAGAGTCACCAAACGAGGTTAGTAACAGTAAGCTAATTTTTGATGATTTTGATGATGAAGATGGTCATTTTGATAGTCCTACTCTTATTGACCCATACGCTTCTCAAGAAATTAACTTGTGTGAAAACTCTTTTGATAATAATGATGTTGATTTCTTAGATGACTCTCTTTGCATGCTATTTGACGATGATGATAGTATGTTTGTGGAAGATATAAATTTAAATAAGGATATTGTGATTCCCATTGTGGTAGATGAGATAGAACCGAATTTGGATACGCTTGACTTGAAGAATGCTAAGATTGAGAATGTATATATGCCTGTTGCAGACCCGATTTGGGAGGGATTTGTGAAAAGTAGTCATAAATGTTTTGATGCGGATTTTGCTAAATATTTTCACATCCCGAAATTTCGTGAGCATCACATGAGTCTCACGTGCCAATTTATGTATCTTCTTGGTTATCTAATTGGTGCTCACATCACTAGATTAATTCAAATTAGGAGATATGTACATCTATATGCTTTTTCGCCAGGATAATTGTCAACAGGTGTCGGGCTAACGACGTTAAACAAATGCGCTACTTGGGAGGCAACCCATGGATTCTGTATACTGTGGAGGACTGGTGCACTTCATGCTTTGGCATAGGGGAGTATTTCTTTCCTTCTTATTATTAGTTGATATTCTTAGTATTGTGCCATTGAGGACATTGCCACATTTAAGTGTGGGGATGTGCTTAATATATATATGTGTTTTGTTATAAAAAAAAAAAATCCAAAAAAAAAAAATTGAAAAAAAAATTGAAAAACACCAAAAATAATTCTAGCCATGCGAAGATTACTTGTGTAAATGCACCCATGCATGCTGTTAGAAATCTTGTGTTTATGGATGCTTTTGATTGAGAGATGATATGTGATGTTCTTGTGCACACACGTACACTAGCAAGTAGAAACTGGTAGACTTATTGAATGTGGTAAGGGATTAGAATGACATGAATATGTGCAAGATAATTTGGTCTTTATGCTTTGAGTACAAGTAGGTACGTTAGAGAGACTTCTATTTGGGATTGATTGTGCTGCTTTTACACACCAAGCGAGTTTTGAGCCTATATGCATATCTTTTGCATGATTTTTCGTTTGCTTGAGTGTCCACTTGTTATTTGCATTGCTAGCACGTGTTTGAGGTCTTTCTTGAGACGCATGACATTAATTGGTGACAACATGATAAAGGCAATAGGTTAACCTCATATTTCCCATATTACCAAACCATTTATACATGATCAATTAGTTAACCCTTTGAGCTTAATCCTATTCTTTCGGTGACACACCACGTTACTTGCCATATATCCTTTTTATTGTATTGGCCTTACATTAATTTGAACCCAATTGTCAAAGGCTAGTATTGTTCTTAAGGGAGTAATAAGGTGTGCATGAAGGGGGGGTATTGATGATCATAACTTTGGGGAAATTTTGAGTTGGGTTGTGTACTTGTTAGTCGAAATTTGTAAAATATCAATGGATCATTGTTCTTGCTTGCTATTAGCTCTTTCTGAAAAAAAAAAAAAAAAAAAAAGAAAAGAAAAAATCAGAAAAAGAAAAAAAATAATAATAAATTGGAGAGCATTCTTATCTTGTATGATCCTACTTTGATTCGGCTAGTCAAGTTGTTATAAATAAAAGCTCAAGTGTGGGGATGAAAGTATGGGAGTTGTTAATTTCATTGTTGAGTACTATGCTTTTGTCTTAACCTTCTTTGGCTTTACTTGACATACCTTGTCCCTAGCCTACATTACAACCCTAATAAAAGACCTTTTGATTGTCATTGATTGTGTATGTTGTGTTGAGAGTTAGATTGATACCACGTGTAAAGCATGCTTATGATATTGATGGAGTTGAGTGATATACTTACCACCCTGTTTGGAGTGAATATCTTTTGTGAGTGAATGGTGAGTTTTTGCTTTTGCCTAGGAGATCCCAGGTTTTGTCTCAAAGATGTGCTCTTGTGTGCTTAGCATGTTTACCAATGATTTTTGCATTTGACATGGAATTCTATGATGTTATTCATGTGATTTGAGTATGCTATGTGGATACTTGCACTTTAGACACCAAGGCATTGCATTTTCATTTTGATTCTTAAGTGGATATGGCATGAGAGGACTTTGTGTGTGTGGTATTGTGTTGATGTGTGGTCTTTTGCATGAGCTAGATGGATTTTGTGGGTATATTCGCTATAAGCCCTCACGAGACCCTACTCGTCCACTAGGGCTACCTAGGGGTTTAAAGGACTTGTTGCATATGTTAAATGCAACCGTGATCACCTACGGAAGTGGTACTAATTAGTTAGTATATTTATTATGTTAGTTTGCACGAGGACGCGCAAAGTGCTAAGTGTGGGGATATTTGATAGAATATAATTTACATATATTTTAGAGGATTTTATTCCCACATTTAATGAGCTTTTGCGAATAATCGTGTCGATTTAATAAGTTTTATTGGAGTTTATTGCAGGAAATAAATAATTCCCAAACTTGGAAGGAATTGAGTTTATTTGGACTTAAATTACTAGAAAATTCGTAACTATTGGGCAGCTTGCGTGTACATCACTGTTTGGGCCATAACTTGAGTTTCAGACATCAGAATTGGGTGATCTTACAGCCCACGCGAAGATAACAGAATTTTCTACAAGTCAAAGGTGGTCCAATATCAATATTCCAACTGGAGAAGCCCAGAAACAGGCCTGAAAGACAGATGACGAATTTCACTTCCTGGAATCCTATTTCAATTCTAATTACGGCAAATCTTGGACAACAAATTCTTATCCAACACAAAGAGGGAAATTACCAGAAGTCTACGAGGCTTATCTAATTCAAGGAGGATATTTCTTTTTTTTTTATTCCTACTTCTATTACAATTGTAATATTTTATTAGCTGTTTCCTACTTAGTTTTGGTTAGCTAATTTTTAGGCTCCTGGTGCCTATATAAACACATCTAGGGGTATTGTTTTATGATCCAATCTTAGAGATCAAAAGCATTGGTACGTATACTTTTGTAAACACTTTTTCTCTATTCTTATAATTATGTGTTCTTATATTCATTCTTGTTTTGTTAATTCAATCATGTGTGAGTAGTTTATTAATCTAGGGTTGAGTTGAACCCTAGTTATGGTCGATGTGTGAATTCCCCAATTTGATTGTTTAATTGCTCTTGCTTATTGAGTTGTTTTAATTAGCAATTGCAGATCAGACGTGATTATGTGTATTGTTTGAACCATTATCTATTTATCAACGAGAGTTGGATTTAGATGGTTGTGATTTATCCAATAAGAACATGAACTTCTCCATGAGAATAGGTAGAACGGATTGTTAGGAAGTTAGGGTGCTGTTATTAATGTCTCTGAATTGCATGATACCATGAGAATAGGCTTGATTGTATTTTAGAGAAGCCATTAATACCCGAGAGGGATTATTGGTATTTATAGGGCGCATCTTTCCTGTTGAGTATCATACGATTAATTGGGGAGGAAAATTCACAATTGCATTGACCATGCTAGTGGGGATACTTAATTCTGGATGTTTTTAGATCTGATTAGTATAAACACAATTCTTCTTAGTATAAATTAGTTTAATTAAATCCTCAAAATTTATTGTGTTACTTGCTTAGCTAAATTAAATCAGAAAAAGACTGGTGATTGGCACTTTTGTCTCTGTGGGAACGACTCTGACTTACCCTACTGCATAGTTAGAAGGATTTGTTAGATTTTTATTATTTGATAGGCACGCGACAGCCTTGTCAAAGATGCACTTGGACCTGAAGTTCCATATCTTAGTGCAATTGGAGCTCTTATGTATCTTGCAAATAACACACGACCCGATATTGCATTTGCTGTGAACCTGTTGGCGAGATTCAGTTCTGATCCAACTAAAAGGCATTGGGATGGGATCAAACATATATTCAGATATCTTCGTGGAACAATTGATCTTGGACTATTCTTTCCAAACAATTCAAAATCGCAGCTGATTGGATATGCGGATGCTGGGTACATGTCAGATCCTCATTTTGGGCGATCACAAACTGGTTATTTATTTACATATTGTGGCACTGCTATTTCTTGGAAATCTACAAAACAGACTATGGCGGCAACTTCATCTAACCATGCAGAGTTACTTGCAATTCATGAAGCAAGCAGAGAATGTTTTTGGTTACGATCTATCATTCAACATATTCGAGAATCATGTGGCTTATCAAGTATTTCAGATAGTCCTACTGTTATGTTCGAAGACAACTCAGCTTGTATTAAACAACTCAAGGAAGGCTATATCAAAGGAGATCGAACGAAACACATCCTGCCAAAATTCTTTTACACTCATGAACTACAAAAGAATGGTGAAATTGATGTACAACAAATTCGATCATTTGACAACCTTGCAGACTTATTCATAAAATCATTACCGAATTCAACATTCGGGAAACTACGACATAACATTGGAATGCGTCGACTCAAGGATATGTTGCAACAAAACTTGAGTGAGTGATTGATTTCTTCCAAGGGGAGATTGTACTCTTTTTCCTTCATCAAAGTTTTTATCCCACTGGGTTTTTCTTTGATAAGGTTTTAACGAGGCAGTCTATGATCAGTACTAAATGACAATCAAAGGGGAGTGTTGTAAAACGTGATTCATGATTATCATTTTAGTCAAATATGGCTAGCACTTAGTTTCCTATAAATACCTTACATTTGTAAGTGAAATTTTTGTACCAAGCAGCCATAAATTCTATACTACTTCTCTTATCTCTCTACTCTTTTTCTCTAGCAGTTACTGTTATTATATCTAGTATATTATAACAGACTTCATATTTTACAATTTTGTTAGATTATGCTTAAAATATTTTTTTAAAATTTTAACGATGAAAAAACGTAAAATTCGTTTCGAGTAGGAGACTTGTTCCCGTGTCCTATATATGTATTACTTTACAAACACACCTACATTATTTTGTCATAACGATAGATTTATCTAGTGTTAAATAATATATGCGGTCATGTGGATCTTTCTCTGACATCTTAAGGTTTTAGAGCGATTGATTATTTAACATGGTATCGGATCGGTTTAGAAGGAATCTTAAGTTCGAGTCCCTCCGCCTCCATTTATATAGTTCATTATTTATTGTCTTCATTATCTGTTATCTGACGTTCCATCTGACGTTTAATCATAACGAAACGTATCATACGAGAACTTACCCATAATTTGTGGAGCAGCACAGTCTCAAGGTTATGATTCAGAATGTCAATGTTGCTTATCGATTTCTACCAATGGCATGGAACGTATGTTCCCTGATTCAAACTCGATGTAGAAAAGAAATTGAACTGGTGGCAAATATTGAAGATGAGTTGTGTGGGAATCGAATTTGAACTGTTCAAACATGTTTGATATGTTGATATTTTTGGACTTATTTAAAGATTAGGAAAGTTGGAGAAAATGACAACAATAATTCATTTTTGGAATTTATCTGTTCAAAACTATTAATTTCCAGAAAAATGATCCAAGACATTTACAATCAGACCGAGTATTTGGTGGGTTCCCACAAAATATGTTTTATATCTTTTTACATGTGCATCTTAAAATTCATATTTTTAGCATTAAGAAGGTTCCTATAAAAATTCAAGGATGTTTTTTTCTAGAAGCATGAGGATCATTTTTCTCTGAAAATATCTTTTATACCGAAACCAATAAAAAAACTTTAATTTTACCTAGTAAATCAAAAGTACATCTGCCTCTACTAGAATAGGGATACTATTTTCGTGAAGACCCGGCATCAATACCATGCAAGAGTTAAATTAGAGTAACGTGTTTATGTTACTTATTTTGTTTTACAACCATTCTTCTCTTTTTGTTTTTAATTATTTTAATATTATTATATTTATCCACCGAGTTCTACAGAAAAGAGTCCAAGGTAGGCCCATGGATAATGGACAGTCAAGAATGCATCAGGACAGGTTACAACAATCAAGCCCAACAGTATATCCTAAGTTCAAGCCCAACAGAGTAATATTATAAACAAATTATTTTTCATGTCATCGTTTCTATCAGAACATTTCAAAAAACTTGAATTTCTCAAAAATCACGAAAAGAAGTCCAATTATCAAAAATAAAATATTAATAACTTAATAACAGGAACACGATGAGATAGTTTTGCTCATACCCAAGACCTCGAGATTTGTTAGAACAAATACCATTTTTGCAAGGTATTTTTTTTTCCACAATTTTTGCAAGGTATATTTAAGCCTAGTTACTAAAAAATTGAAATCGGCCCACAAAACTTAATTACAAGACATAAAAAAATGAAACAATATACAGTAAAATTATTTCACAACCCGATAAACTGAGGGTGCGAGGAGACACTTCTCAAACAATAAGACCAAAACGAAAATATATTTAAAAGCCGAGGTATATTTAAGAAATAAACCCATTTTAAGGGCATGTTTGGCTTGTCATAAAACAAATAACCCACTTCTTATCCAAGCTCCTCCAGGTAAGAATCACTCAGTTTCTCTGTTCTAAATAATCTTTTTTAATTAATTTTTGTTAATGGGTGTTTTAGATACATTCATATATGCATCTTAATGAATCTTGGTACCAATTTATATATAATTTAATAGGTAAAGCTGATAAGATTCTTGGTTTCTTGAATTTGAGTGATAGTGATAGTTCTTGATACATACATGTTTGTATTGTAATGAAATGTGTTTATGTTTTGTAGGAAGAATGGGTGTTTCTGTTGCATGGTCTCCTACTGTTGTTTGTGCTATTGAGAAAGATGGAGGCTTAAATGGATGTAAGCATTTTTCGAAATCTTGTTTTTATACAAATTTAAGGCCAAGAAAACTTGTGATTAATTATTAAGAAAGTTATAATGCTAATACTGTGCATGATAGCTTTTTATCTTGACACTACTTTTTTTGTCTCGGGCGATTACATAAATTTAAATACTTACCCACATTTCCTCACTAGGACTCGAGCCCTTGACCTCTTGTTACTAGGCATTTGGCCTAATATAACACGATTTGTTACTAGAAATGGTAATTGGTTGTGTTTACCACTTTAACAAAAACAATGTATTGATTAATTAGCTAAAGATAACATAAAGTATTGATGTTCTTTGTTCACTTTTACAATTCCTGACTTGAAACTCTTGTGTTTTATGTAGATGATTTTGTTATGCATTTGTTACAATGACTTTTAGTTGGGTAATGAGTTTTATCATGTATTACTTAAAATGTATCGGTTGTCCCGGCAATGTTTCAGATAAAGCAGCGTTTAGGAGTCGTGCTCTATTACCTTCTAAGAAAACATTATTACATCGTCGACATGTTTTAGTCTGTGGTGGAGCTTCATTGGTTACAATATTAACCCTCAACTGGCCCTTAACGTCTTCACCGGCTTTGGCTGCAGAGGAGTCAACAAGCCAAGCGGACAAGGATGAAACAGTTGTTGATGCCATTAAGTCTCTGTTTGATCCTGATGAGAAAACAAAGTCCGGGAAGGTGTTGCCTAAGGCTTATCTGAAATCCGCAAGAGAGGTGGTTAAGACGTTGCGTGAGTCAGTAAATGAAGATCCTAAGGATAGTGCCAAGTTTAGACGAACAGCAGATGCAGCAAAGGCGTCAATTCGAGATTATCTTGGTAACTGGAGGGGAAATCAAATAGTAGTCAAAGAGGTATGATTTCACATTTAATCGCCTTTTTAAGTCCTAGACCTACTTCAGTCTTTTGTAGATAAAGGGTTCTTATTTAAGCATAGTGTTTACATGAAATTAACTGTAAAGAATGATACTTATCCTTGGCCTTGGGAACAGGAGACATACCTGGGTGGTAAATTTTTAATGTTTCATTCACTAGAGTTCTTGCAGGTGTATATGTATAGTTGCCATGTTGTTTCTAATCTTAGAATTGCAGTTAGGATGTTTAAGCCCTTTTTGAGAGGCACTTTTGGACCCTGAGAAACTACATTTTTTTTTTAAGAGTTTAGGATTGTATTAATACTTTAGAGAGAATTTAGAACCCTAATCCTGTTTGATAATGTTACTTAATACTCTGTCCCTCTCATTTCTTTACAGTTTTTTCATTGGTTGGCACGCATTTTAAGGTGTACATAAAGTATAGTTTCATAACTTATTTTCAAAATTTCTTTTTTTGATTAAAAATTAAAACATTAAATATTTTTTTAGAAGAAAAAAAAATAATTTATGGAACTATACTTTATATGAGTCTTAAAATGAGTGTCAAACCCTCTGTCCCAAATGTAAAGAATTGGGAGGGACAGTGGGAATACATAATATTGAGCTCTTTGGCGGATTGGTTCATTCTTGAAAGTATTACTGAATTTAGATTATTGTGAGCGTTCTGATTTGGCATGATAGTAGATGAGGTAGAAGTTAGAACTTGTTTCATGTTAACAATTTGGCATGATCACTGGAAAAAAAATAAGTCAGTATGTGCAGTTATATTTTGCCTCATTTCTACGCAAATTTCTAGTTATATCTCAAGTCACTAGACATAAGGCCTTATTTCTCTCACCGGAGTGTATAAGCTTCATGAATGCAATGATTGTATTAGGTCTGCATTTTCCTTACTGGACTGTATAATCCCATGAGAGCATTCACATCCCATCCCCCATCCCCAACCCCAAAAACTTACTAAAAATAGTAAATCCCCAAATAAAAATAGTAAATCCCCAAAATTATCAAAAAGTTTCTACATCCCATTCCCCATTTTCCATTCCCCTATCCCTATATTCTTTTTTATATTACTTCTTTCTCTCTCTTTCACTTACAATTTTAACTACCAAAACTCACCCACTACAATTAAATATATTTAAAAGAGGAGAGAGATGATTTGGGGTTCAAAATAGTAGTCCCCAAATATGGGGATTCAAAACTTGTCCCCAAAATTAATCCCTAAAATGGGGAATGGGATGGAGGAGTGTTTTAGAAGAAAAGTTGGACAAATCCTCAAATTATAAGGATGGGGTTGGGGATGGGGGATGGGATGTGAATGCTCTGAGATCAATAAAACTGCATCCCCCACCCCAAACTCAAATAAAGAATCCCCCACCCCAAACTCAAACAAAGAAAGTACTGCACTGTTTGAATGTTCTAACCATTAAACCTTCAATTTTGTTTATTAATTTCCAGTACTAAAAGGGGTTGAAATTTTGTATGGTATAGCCGATCCTTAATTTGATATTTAGACACAGCAGCCAGGCACTACCTTAGTTTTGGTCTGACTAGTTCCTACCTTGCACTTGCAATCACTAATTCACTACCCCTTTCTCAAGGATACCATCAATATTGTGTGTCGAGTGCATGTGTTTATAATGCTCACATTACTTGCATCCTTGAGAGTAGTTAGTATTTTCATTGGTTAAGACTTCTGCCGGAAATTTGGTTTTTGACCTTGGCTTGTACTTAACACAGGAATCATATGTTATGCTCGAAAAGGCCATCAGATCACTAGCTAGCTTCTACTCTAAAGCAGGCCCGTCTGCTGCACTCCCGGAGGAGGTTAAATCTGACATTTTATATGATTTGAACACTGCAGAAGAATTTTTGTAATATAGAAGTCTCTGCCACTCATGCATATAACATAATAGATAAAGGTCATTCAATGGAATTGTTGATTGTTTATACATTCTACTGTATACGGCATTTCTGCTTGTACCTACTGTTTTATTTTAAAGTAGTAGGCATGCACTTGTAAACTTCTTAACTTTGTTGGAGTTCTAGTGTGGCATGTTGGGTTTCTCATTTGTAATTTTGCATCAATAAAGTGTGGTCTGACTGAGATTCAGTAAGCAAAAAATGCAGAAACCTGAACCTTTTTATACAAACTACAAGGAGATTACACTATACCACCAGGTTAAGTTATTTTGTTTTCCTCGGTTAACTGCACACTTGCAGACTGCAGTGGCACTCAGCTGAGGTAGACCGTATTTGGTTGGAAAGAATGATATTGAAGGGGAAAAGAACTAATATTTGGTATCTAAGGACCCTTTTCTAATTCGAAGAGACTGAAATTTGTGAATGTGTAAGGTTAAAACAGGGGTTATTCCCTGAAACAGTCATTCCTTTCGAGAAGTAAGATCTACGTGCATCTCACTATTTTTCCGTAAACAATCACACCGATATAATTTGCATAAATTAAATCATCTCCCCAGATTATGTAGAATTGCTTGGCTTGGTTACAAGAAGAAAGCTAATAGATAGGTTAATGCTATTTTTATTGAGAAAAAAGTAGTTGAAAACTTATGTCATGTTTCAATATTCTTGATGTTTTGGATTTTTTTCTTTCAGGCAGATGGGTACATGAATGACACATGCCTGCCAGCCTACTGAATTGAAATGTACCAAACATATCCTAACCGAAAGTTAGTACTTGTGGCATTGGGAATATAAATTAGGTTCCTGATAGCTCAAACTAGCCATAGCATATTGGATCTCAGCAGCTAGTGGTTTAGTTTTTGGACCATTCTATCTTGTTAATAATGATAGCACACCTTATTGTTACAGTATGAAGTAGGAGTGGAAAACTTGGATCTTTTTAACACAGATTTTTTAGGGATAGAATCTAAGCAACAGATATGTCAACTTTCACCATCCCAAGTTTATCAATGCTCTTATTTGGTCAGAAAAATCTGCCATATTCAGAAGCTCCTTCTGTATTTGCCTACCCATTTCTCTTTAATTGTAACACTAATATGTATAGTTTCGCTATGAGAACCATCTTAAAATGAGAACCGCAAACCTTTGATTTGTATGATTCAGTATAAGTCATTTGAATGCAAATAGTGAGCGGTTTGTGTAAGTGGAAGCGGTGATTTGTACTGAATCTGTATTTTTTAATTTCACCAAATCACCGGTTTTAACTACAAAAATCACATGTTCTCGACCACCATTAGAGCCGGCCAAACGAACGGTTCGACCCGGCACGCACGCGAATTATTCGTTGAAAAAATCATTCGGTCCGCTACAATACGAGTAACGGGCCAGCTCGTTCGGCACGTCAAATTCAACGAGCCGTGCGCGAGTCGAAGATATGTGAATCGCGGCCCGTTCAGCCCGGCACGTGAAAGCACGTCAAATTTAACAACATTATTATTAAATCATTTTTTATCACATAATTACACAAACAATGTCTGGAACACATAAAGGGGTTGAGTTGGCACAGTGGTTAAGTGCCCAATCCATGAACCGAGAGGTCATGGGTTCGACTCCTGCCGGGGGTCAAAAAAATCCGGAAACAGCCTCTCTACCTTTGGGTAGAGGCATGGCTGCGTACAACCTACCCTCCTCAGACCCTGCTCATGCGGGATATACTGAGTACGTTGAGTTGAGTTAATGTCTGGAACACATATATTTTCATAAACAATTTTTAAAAACATTTTTGAATACAAGTGTTATTCTAAATTTGTGAAGTTGTGTTAATTACAAAATAAATTAAAAGAAAAAGAAAAAGAAAAATAGTGATAGTATCTAAAATAAAAAAAGAAATTCAGTGATATATATAAATAAATAAAATAAAAATAGAAAACAAGGGGAAGAAAGAAGCAAAGAAGAAAATCAATTTTAGCAAAAAAAAAAAAAAGAAGAAGAAGAAAATCAAAGCAAAGCAGAAAACAGAGAAAGCACGGCACGCGGCACGCGAAAACATGTTAGATACTAGATGTTTAATGCGAAAACATGTATTTTTAGATTTATTTTAGATTTTAGAATTTATTTGTTTGTAATTTTGTAAACATGTTTAATGCGGTTTGTTTCGTTTTTTTTAGAGGAGTCCTCTCACACCATTTGTAAAATATTTTTTTAATTAATAAAATTTAGTAGAGGTACCGTCCTCTTTCACTCCTTTTTTATTTCAATATAATCGCATGATTCGTATTTTCTTAAAAATTCGAAAAATTTTAATATGAAAATAAAATTAGATGAAAAAAGTTATAAAATCGAAACATTTTAATTCCAAATATTTCATATTTTGAGTCAATTTTATGTACAATTTTTCAGTAGACCTTCGAATTTTCCTTTAAAAAAAAAAAAAAAAAGCCCGCCGAACCGCGTAGCTCGCGTGCCGTCCACGGGTGATATTTTCGAAGGCACGGCACGGCACGTCAAACCCGCGCGTGCGTGTCCGTGCCCGGTTTCATCCAGCACGCCCCGTGGCCAAACCGGCACGGCCATTTGGCCACCTCTAATCACCATATCATTATATGAAGTTTTCATTTAAGGATAAACCTACATTAACACATGTGTACTTAATAGAGACTCAAGAGATTCTCCCTTTACTAAGAGTGGAGACAACTAGATGGATGTGAAAAATTCTATCAGTTGTTCTAAGAATTATAAGCAGGATTTAGGTACCAGGTAATATGTTTAACCAAGTGAAGGTTAATCTAATTTAAGTGTAAATTTTTGCAGTAAGCTAATTTTTCATTAATTTTGCTACAAAAAGGAGTACAAAAAATTTGCATATCCTTCGTTTTCCCTTCACGAATATAATATTTTGTAATGAACTGATTAGCAGAGATTAAAAATAAACTGCATCAACTGGAAGAGAAGTAGCTCTATGAAGAGATGGTGGAAGCACAACTTCTGTGTAGAAACTTTGGCCTTTCACCATACCTTCTGGACTATAAGAATCATAAGCTGCGGCATCATACCTTCTTACGTTTTTGTTTGCACAATTTCTCTCATTGTCATTAGCAAAGCTAAAATTTAAATGCTTCTCGGAAGCAATTTTCCTAAGAAAAATATTGTTGGTTTCCTCGTCTGTAGAAACTGAAGAACGTGAAGTTTGATGATTCTTTTGTTCTTTTCTCTCGTCAGCACTCTTGGAGAAACTCGTGTTTCTTGAAATGACTCGTATTTGTTGATCTCTCAGTTCCCTCATTTGCATTTGATACTTGGCCTTTAGCCACCTTAGTTCTTGCCTTATTTCATTTTCAAAATCATCTGCCAAATTGCGAGCTGGTTTTCTTCTTTCCTTGTCAACATGGACGACTTTCTCATCAAAACATGATTCTTCAACTTGCTCATTGTCGTTATCTGATCCTTGCAAGCTCAGTTCGTAGTGCGTGCCAGCAGATTGACTTGACACAACTGGTGCACCTTCTGTTACACATTGCTCAGATGCCTCATACTGGTACATGATCTCCTCAAATCGGCTATGTACTGCACCATAACCATTTGTTGAACAATGAATGACTTGAAGGTTCTCCACACACGGATTGCTTGGGGAAAAATGGTTCAAATAAGGGCCATTTGAAGCACAATTATGACAGTTACCACAAATTGTATGATCAGGACCTTCTTCATCTAGGCCTAATTCTGTATTCCACTCCGGTACCAACAATATTATTTCGCCATTAATCATGTCAGCTATTTTAGTCACTTCCTGATCCGTAATATCCAGTTCCAAGACCATTTCAGCGGCAACACTCAGAGCAGTGTCTGATTCTATATCAAATGGAAAGTATATATTTCGGACACGACCTGCGATAGATTGGTTTACATCAGCTTTCTAGAAATTAAGAAAAAAAAAATTGTTCAAAAAAGCTAACCAACAGTTCTTGAAATATAGGAACTACTGTACCTTCTTTATCATCCATTCTGAGCCTTAAAAAGATACCGCCATCATCTTCCCTTTTTCCCTTAATGGTGATATCAACATTTTCAAAATGCTCATCTTCTCTAATTGGCACAAAGTCGATTTCAGTTGATTCGAAATCAGGTGGAATGTATTCCAAGTCAACTCCTGGTTCATAATTACTACAATAGCCAGAGTAAGGATCGTTCAAAGAGTTGCTACTATCAATTCTTAAGAGAGGTTGTCTTAACATGGGGCCTGTTCCATCCCAACCTCTGCAATTCTCTATTGGTGCCAAACAAGATCCATAATCATCAACTCGAAGAAACGGATCATTAAGGAGCTCCTTGGCAGGGAGCCTACAAGATACAGTGGCTAAACACTTCTCAATAAATTGTCGAATCTCAGGGTCCTTGACCTTGTATAAAGAATCTGGTTTTTTACCCTACAGACATACATAAAATTGTATGTTAGTAACTTAACATATAATACCGCAGTTTAAACTCTATGTTTTAAAGGTTCGAAAATTTCTTACAGATACGACTTTCTTGTAAATCTGAGCAGGGCAAAAACATTCACTATACGGATATTCAAAGGTGACCATTTCCAAAATGCACATTCCAAATGCATAAATGTCCACTAATTCATTGTATTGCTCTTCATACACCTCTGGAGCCATGAACTCTGGTGTTCCTGATGGTAAACAATAAAACCTCAAAACTAGCAAAATTTTAATCAAGACCACTGTCCAAACATAAAAATTTACCACAAGATTGCAGGATTCAATTAGGACCTTAAAAAACAAAAAAAAAACTGAACTTACCAACGCAGTGAGCAGCGTGTGTTTTACGTAGCATTGCAGCAAGGCCAAGATCACCAATCTTTACTTCCCCATGATTACCATTCACAAAAATATTGTCACACTTGAGATCTCTATGTATAATAGGAGGATTATGGCTATGGAGGTAGAGAAGGCCTTCTAAAATCTGCCTGCACCAATGTTTTACTGCTCTAATGTTCACTTTCTTGTGTTTTTGCCTATACCTATCAATATCATAACATACAACTAAAAATTGAAAACTAAAATTTCTTGAAAAACAAGTCCAAACAAATGAATGGTTAGAAAACAATAGACCATGAGCTGCACTTACTGTCTGAGAGTACCAGAAGTGAACATCTCTGTGACAAAATTAATGTGTCTATTAGCAGTATCAACCCAAGAAGTGTAGAATTTCATGATATTGTTGTGTTTCAAAGTCTTGAGCAGATTAATCTCATTAAACAGCCTCTCAAGATCCTCTGAACTTTGTAAGAAATCATTGAACTTTACTTGATTCCATGCCACTTCAATCCCTTCATACTCATCAAAACCTCTATAACTAAACAACAACAAAATTGAAAAAAAAAATTATTTAAAAAATTTGAAAACTTTCCAAGGTTGAAATGACTATAAAGATTCTTACACTGTCTTTGATGCTCCTTTCCCAAGAACTTCATTGTACTGCAGAAAGTTCAACAAATTTAACAAACTGAACTGATTGAATGAAAATGAAGAGACAATAAAATGAACTAAAAATTTATGGCTTACCCTTCCATATCTTCCAGTAGGGTCAACTTCAACAAACTCAGAGTCATCTTGTTCAGAAGAAGTAACACCATTCATTACCTATTCCTCCTATTATTTGCTAAACAGACTTGTCTTGTAATATGTGTCTAGGTGTAGTTTAAGTTATACATGTTCCATTTTACTTATCAATATGTACTCTCATAGCTAAAGTGATGGTGATGTGCATGAGTAGATCATCCAGACATAAGTGCATACTTTTTGGTTTTAAAAGGGTAGTAAAAGATAAAGCTAATTAAAGAATATGGAGTAGAGATTTAAACTTGTCTACATAAGAAAAACTCGAAATTCCTGACAAACGATTGTTATAATATACATATTTTCGTTTGTTAAGATCGGATAAATTAAAATTCTAAAAAAATTTATTTCGATCGCGAATAGGATCAACCATTCCCTATATTTATATGAAAAAAATTGTCGTTATTTCCTTCCATTTTTTATCATTATCGATTATCAGGAACCAAGACTCCAAAATAAGTGGCTTCGATGAGTCCATGTTAAAGACTGTTGTAGTAAACAACTCTCGAAGAAAGGAGGGGTAAGATTTGTGTTGGCTATGTACATCACTACCCCACAAATAAGTCATGAAAAAGCATAGACATCTCTTTTTCTTCACCTGTGTCTTCTACTTTCTTTATTTCCATCTCATCACGAGATGCAAGATTAAGCATGTAGATCATCCAATTAAATATATGTATCTATGTTTGTCAGTGTGTTTCTATTATCTATAGATAACATAGATTGATGTAATGTTGACTGAAGTCGTCAGTGCTTTTTCGTTTTATTATTTTGAATTCAAAACAAGATTTTTACAGTAAGGAATTCATTCTTACTAAGTGGTAAAGTAGAATCTGCAATGCTATTAGGTAAATTGGTTAGCTAAAATAATATATAATAATAATTAGCTATATTATAGATGATGAAAAAGTGATTTTGCTCCAATGTTGTTAGCTATATTTGTTAGCTATATTTTAAAAACAGTATTTTACTATCATAATTATTGGAGGGAGATGAGTTGGATATGAAAAAAGTGTAAAATATTAATATAAAATTGGAGGGAGATGATGTGGCCATTTATAGATAATGGTAGTGGATCAACAAATATAAAAGACCAAGTGAGATTATCTAAAATTTTTATTGCTAACAGATTATGGTTGGAGAAGGTAATTATGTATATGGGTTAGCTATATGAAGTGCCAACTGGGATTTAGCTAACAAGTTTGTTTGGATTGGAGATGCTCTTACAAAATAGATATTCTTACTGTAGGAAGAAAAGTTACTAGTCCGATGCATAATATCACCCTTCCTACCCAAACAAAGTAATAAAGTATCTATCGCGATGTAATCGAATTGAGTCAAGTTTCAAATATTTTTTGAAACTCGAATTTAACCAAAGATGTACAAAATAATGCTGACTTATCTTGGCCAACGTCCTAGAGAGAACAATTCTTGTAGAAATATTATGAGAAGAAATCATTTTTTTAGAAAAAAAATAATCTCTACATGTTCTGAATTGGATCTCAAATATATTCTCAAATAACATGTATCATGTTTTTAATCGTGAAATTCATATTTATACCCAAAAAATCTATCACATTTATGATAAAATATTTAATAATATAGTGACAATCCATTATTCGGGAACCATTTTGAGAACGTGTCCGGAACCCATAGCATTTCTCAAAAAATAATGGCTTAGAGCATCTCCAAGAGCCTCTTTATTTTGGCTCTTAAGTGAGATTTGAGGAGAGAGAAGAAAAAAATGTGCTCCAAGAGACTCTTAGTCACTCCTAAATTCACTAAAAATGTAATCTCTCTCCTCAATTGTAAGAGCTCCTATCCACTCCTAACTAATATTTTATACTAAATTCATAAGATACATTCTCTCTCTTCCCCACTTTTCTTTTGTCTTTTTATGAATTCCACTTACTTTTAATAATATAAAATTAAATAAGGAGTGAGTATAGAGAGTATTGTTGGAGATGAATGTACATTAAGTTAGTAAGAGCCTATATTTTATATTATATTTAAGAGTGAGTTAAGAGACTTTTGGAGATGCTCTTAGGACCTAAATTTTGATAGAGACTGTATGTCCTGCACACACAAGAAACACAGCCTGTGAGTGGAGCTTTGTCTTGAGCTGTAGACGGTAGGGAAACCTAAGTACTAACCTAGAATTATCAACTTGTGCCTAAAAACAAAACACAAGATGGTATAGCACATCGTCTTGAAGATCTAAACCATACTTTAATATTCCACGATAGCACAAGTAGCTCATAGTTTTTCCCTTTTTTCCTAACTGCTTTCGATAAAATACACATTTTTGATAAAAATAAAAATAAGTTCTTACGAACTTATAAATCATAAATTACCGAACAGGTCCATTAATTAATTTAAGTCATTAGTAATATTTTCAGATTCTGTTGCGATTCGGGGTTGTTTGGTGTTGATTGTGATATTTAAAACCCAAATCACGTAGTTTACAAAAGTATTAGTTAAATATAGTACTGTTTTAATTCACTGATCTCCCAGTACGAGCATGCTGTCGCACAATCCCAGCATGCTTCAAGCCATGCTTCACCTTAGAGAGATCTTGTTCACATTAAGTATCTTATTAATATTCTCCTAATTAATATTCTCCTAAAATCAATAATCGTATCGTGTCCCATCAAAAATGTTATCTACCCGAAATGTTATCAAATATCTATTATAAGTTATGTTATCTATCCGAAATGGTTATCGAAATGGTTATCGAAAATATTTCCAATTAAATAATATGTGATATGATTTTATTTGTAGGTTTTCTACGTATAAACAGTTCATCTCATTTATGAAGAAATCATTTATGAAGAAAGAATCAATAATATTATGACAACTTAGAATTTGAGAACGATTTTAACAAATTCCTAACAAACTATAGAGTTACGCAGTTTGAAAGTGAAAAGATTCCTGCAAGTGAATTGTAGTAACATATAGATGAAGAACAAAGCTGAATTCAAAGTCCAAAAAACATCACAACTGATAAACAACGGCTACGTGTTACTTGTGTGATGTGTGACGGTGCATTACCGAATATGATTCGTAAGTTGTTGCATGTAAGTTGCTGCAAACATCACGGTCAAAATTGAGATGAAATTAAATATAAATAAATAAAATTAAAATTGTACACAGAAGATGGGATATGTTTAACGGTGAAAATTCTAATTAATGGATGGAATAATTCATATGGAATCATTTTTGAATTGTAAACATCGAAGATCATATATTTTAAAAAAAAAAAATACGGTCATGCATATCCCATCTTCTATGTACATAATTAATTAAAGGGCTTCATGTGCCTGAGAATGATCTCAGGGTTCTCCATGAGGTTAAAAGCTTTTCAATACAATTTTAAAGGTATTTAGGTAAATTTACTGAGAAAAAAAATAAATATTTAAAAAAATGTCCCTGCGGGCTGCGGGACCACTTAATTTATAGGATTTTTGTGTTATTACCTCAGGAGAAATACCTGAGGACAACCTCATGCCCATTTTTCTCTTAATTAAAATTGTACACAGAAGATGGTTAAGTACGGTTTAACACATTCTATATTACATAAATAAAATTTTACACTTTTATATTCTATTTAAATATTGTTAAACCATAAAAGAATGTTGAAGAATTAAATTACGTATATTTAATAAAATTTTAATTATTATTTAATAAATGATATTGAACTGAAAGTTATAAATATGTTGAAAAAAAATATAAATTTATATTTAAAAAAGGTTTATATTTAATTCTGATCCTTCTTCTATGTATATAAAGGAAAATCCCGGGCGATAAACGTGGCTTCCACAAAACAACCTAATCTCAATATCCTCTTTTCTTAGGCATTCACATATTTACACCTCTCTCTCTCTTTCTTAATTCCCTCCAGCTAGGGGTGATCGCGGTGCGGGCGGTGCGGTTTTTTCCTAAAACCGCAGACCAAACCGCATATGCGGTTTGGTCAATTTCTCAAACCGCACCCGCACCACGAAATTTTAAAATCACATAAACCGCACCACGAAAATGCGGTGCGGTGTGGTGCGGTGTGGTGCGGTTCACTGCGGTTTACAACTTTAAAAAAATTACTATATCTAAGATTATACATAACTAGCTTATAGCCCGTGCAAATCACGAGTTACTTTTAAATATTTTGAAAATTATATGATTAAATAAAATAGGGTATAATAATTTATTATGGTATAATTTAACTTGTAATATTAATTAATAAAATTATTAGTAATAATAATAATAATTTAATAAATTATTAATGTTTATAAAGCTTCTCAATAACTTTTGGTACATCAACCAGTTTATCAATAATTAGTAGTAGTACAGAAGCTATTCTTGTATTACAGCAAAGCCAAAAAAATTGCACAGTTCATGGAAAAACCTACTTTTGCACATAAAAAAGGGAAATAAGTACCTAATAAAATATAAATTGATACATACTTATATTATAATATTATTATATATATATAATATATTAAATATTGCGGTGTGGTTTGAACAGCGTTTCAAAAACTTTAAACCACAACCCGCACCGCACCGCGCGGTTTGTCAAAATTTGAAACCGCAACCGCACCATGGACAATAAAAAACCGCGCGGTGTGGTGCGGGTTGGTGCGGTGCCGGCGGTTTCTGCGGGTTGGTGCGGTTTATGATCACCCCTACCTCCAGCAGTTACTGAAATGACGAGACACTCATTTATATTCAACTAGCTTTATAACCCGTGCGAGGCACGGGTATGCTCTATTTATGTTGTTTGAGATTCGGATGTTGACATAAGAAATGCAATATCATATCAATTGTGCTGTGTGTGTGCCTTTTCTGAGTTATCACTCCTAAATAACACTCCGGAAACTCATTTATTTATCCTCTATTTCCCACAGAAAGGAAGTAGTTTCTGGCCCGTAACATAGTGCTTTTCGCACGCTGTTATCTGCTGCCAAAGTGCGTCTAAAAGAAAGGCCAAAGAGCAATCTTTGAATGCTACTACGAATAGCTTGCAGGATGAAAGGCATTCTTTAAGGGTCTCCCCTCTAGCTTCAACATTGTATGTTCTTGTTGTCTCCCTTCTCCTCAATTTGCATGTCGGAGTACAAGCCAACGGCTTGATCATGATCCAGTATTTCCTTAAACATCTCAACACCAGTCAATGTTCCCTACAAAAATAGTGATCAATGCAAAACAGGAAAAAACTAAACAATTAAAGTTCAGGTATATATAAATTAAAAACAAAATTAAAAACGGACCATGACCACTTACGTGCATCAGTCCTAAGATCTCAACATCCTCGTCAACTTTAATTGTCCCTTGTTCAACACTACTCAGGGCAAGTTCCATGGCCCTAATACAGACAACAATGTAAGTATGAAACCGAGAAAACATTGGCCTCATAACATTAAAGATAAGAAAAACATATCCTCTGATCCAGCAGATAAAATGACGCAATAATAAACCCTCTCAAGCACAAAGAAAAGAGAAAAGAGGGAAAAAACCTTATTATATAAATGTGCGTATAATAGTTAGCAAGAGGGGGTTAATAACCCAAAAAATTGCTAAACTGATAATCCTTCAACAGAAAGGTGTAGTAGATAAAATATAAATTGGTGACAGCAACAAATCTATACTTACAACCTCATTTTATACAATGTTCATATTTTACGATATGTAGAAAAAATACTTATAAGACCCTATAGATAATACTTGACATACTTTCTGAAACTAAATTACTGTTTCAAATATTCATAAGCCATTTTTTACCTGAATTGAGAAAACATCTTCTATAGGTATTAAGAAAGGCTAGCCAAGTTGGCGAACAGGACAAGAATGTATTCATCTATAGCATCCACCAATTTCAATATAGGTCTATTCCCAATTTCTTCGTTTGTACCTTGTAAAGCTGATAAGTCTTAACCACGGATGATTGGGATGTCATGTCCAAGAAACTTATGAAAGTTGAGCAAGTCTGTAAATAAAATAAATTTTATTTTGATAACACTAATCAGTTATGAGTTATTATATTTGGTGATATCACCCAATGAATATTTTTTTCTATCTAATGCACATAATATTCCGTTTACAATTGTTAAATCCAGAAGGGGAAGGGGAAATACCACGAAACTCCATCTCTACAAGTTCCAGTAATTCGGGAAAATCAAGGACATCAACTTTGTTTAAGAGACAGACACGTAATGGAACACCAACCTGCACAAGAGAATTTATACTATACTCAAAACTGAACTGACAACAGGCGTTCCAAACAAATTTACATGCTTTTATTAGTAGACACCCACCTGCCGTGAAACAGAATATGTTCCTTCGTTATGAGACCATCAGGGGTAGATACAACCAGAATACCTCCATCCATTTGAGCAGCTCCACTAATCATGTTCTGCAAATAAAGAAGTCCCTTGCAGAGCTAATGGGAACACGATGCAATTATACACTTCAAAAAATTATTTCCTAAAATCTATTTTCTACATGAGGAGATAATAATTCCTTAGAATTGTCTCAAAATAGTGGGTTTATACTACATTATTTTATATTCTTCATACATGACTTGAATGTATAGCTTACTTAGACATAATTGGCATGGCCTGGACAATCTACATGGGCACAATGCCGCTGGGATGTCTCATATGGATATAACTCACTGCACGATGAAAAACTAATGAACTTGTACCTCTTAAGAAATAATTGACAAATCACACATAATAATGCTAACATATATATGGAACTTGAATTTAGAAAATTTGCAAATGATATGGAGTAAAAATGAGACCCCTATAGACATACGTTACGTGCTTCGCAAATCCTTATATACATGATACATATCTTTGGTGTTGCAAGTATTTAGGCCTAAAAATTATTGAAGTTTGTTCCATTCTCCTATGATATCAATTTTTCCAACAAAAAAAAAAAACAACACAAGTCTTTTGAGAACAAAAATTCCTGATATGAGCATTTCTAAAATACAACACTATGGTAATTAGGGTTATTTGATAAACTTGTTTATACCTGCACAAGTATTAATATATACAAGTAATAACAGTGCCCTTTTTTACATCTTGTTTATTATTCTTTAAAGTAGTCTGGGTTAGTAGATTAAGGTTGTCTACTTTTAAGAATAAACCGTAGACACAGTTTTAATTAATATGATAATATATTTAAATACATTTTTTCTTTAAATATGACAATGTCAAAGATTTCAAAATAAATGTTCATATAAGATTTGAAGCGAAAAATTTAAGATTTGAAGCCATGGTTTAGTTGGCTTTGTCCCTAAGCCAACCCTAGATGACATCTACATGAGAGAAAATCTAACCCTTGACTACAAACTGGACGGCAGTAGCACTAATATTCTAACGTGCAACATTATTTATTAATTTTGTAATACGTAAGTGATATATTTTGTAGAATTTCTTATTGGATAAGTACCATTAAGAGATTGTGACTACCGAGTAGCATGCGAATAAGGGTCTTCTAGAAGTTTGCATCAATTGAGATAAACACATCCACTCTTCTTTCTCAGTTCTAGTGTGTGGTTTATCTGACCATACAGTTCTAACTTGCAGGATACATTTTTAAGTTGGCACGTGATGGGAAAGAAAACCTGGTATCATATATGTGATGAAGAGACAAAAATAGCCAGAATACTTAATAAAGAGTTTGTCAATAGCATTCTAGTTGGCGAGCTGGTCAAATCCACACAATACCACACTATACTTGGCCAAAAGAACTGCAGTTGATTTAAATAGCAATTCTAGTAGCTAATAGCCTAATATACAATTTAAGATTACATAGCCTACAGGTAACACTGCACACACAACAATACGACAATTTCTATCACCAGTTCAATATTCATTTAGGTATATTTATTCATATTTTTTTACAAGTAATTAAGTATTTGCAAAAAAAAAAAAAGGATTAATCAGATAAGCATTATAATAGATTACCTTCATCAGGTGCATCCTCAAGTCACCAGGCCGCACCTAATTTCCAATACATGTCATTGCAAACATTGAACAATTGAATATCAGTAACGTGTAGCGTGATCATGTCATAGTTCAATAGTTGCATGTTCGCGAGGAACAACTGGATAATTATATAATAACCTCCAATCCTATACCAAATCAAATATCTTTCGAGTAACGCACCACCTACATTATCAGTTCCTAATCTCAGAAGTACATTCACCAAATGGACAAATCTGGCAAGGACTGAAAATAGTTTTAGCACTTTATGATTTAACAGCATAGAGAGACTTTGAAGATGAATATTTGCAATCCTAAAGAAGTTACTTTCAACTGGAAAATCTGTAAGTTTTCCAAAATGCGCAGAAAGACACATGATGCTGGAAAAATCAGATTGCAGGAATTTACAATTGGAAATCATATATTGTTAGTATGCTAGATATTCATTATATTGTGGCAGTACTGCAACAATTTAAGCTACAACAGAAACTTTTCTTCTTTCACAGTTACATATCCATTCTATACGAAGTAATTACATAATCAAGTCGTTCCTATTATGTGTCAAATGTGCATGCAAAATGAAGTGGCTCATTTGTACAATAGAACACCAGTGTTATGCTTTTTATGGTTACTATCAGCACCTATGTACACTGCATTTCAATCTTAGTGACCTCAGACCTGTTAAGCCGTTTATTTAATTTCTTTCTCCTTCTGATGCTAAATCAAGGCACTTATTGCTTCAGCCGAATGGAGATTTTGGCGTCAAAGATGGCCTATATTTGTTTTTGGAGTTGGTTTGGCCTCCTTCAACTGTAAAGAATGTACTTGTAGAGTATACGTTGGAGATACATAATCAAATCAGCAAAAGTCATCATCAAACGCGATGTATGTAACTTGTAATACGTTCAAATCGTGAATCATATAGTGCAGAGGAGTATTAACTTAATTGCAAGTTTTAGACATGAAAATGTTGTTTTTTATAAAAGCAAAAAAATTACCTAGAGCAGTCTTATGTGTCCACTCTCCAGCCTGATATCATAAAATAATGCCTGAAAAGTTTGAAACCATAACCACTATGTCAGTTTAACCATGCAGTTACTTATCCAAAGAAGCCATTCCTTTATAATAGATCTGACTCGTCATGATAGGGCTACACACATTTTCCTACATGCAGTATAGTAATATCTAAACACCTTTTTCCATCGCATTTTTATAAATATTTAATTTGGTGTCCATAAATTTGATAGAAACTTATTTTCCTAAATATAGATGTGCAAGCTTTAATGTACCTTTGGTATAATACACGAGACAAATAAATGAATTACTCAACCATGTCTAGGCTAGTTGTGTTAAGCTACAATAAATAATAATTGTCTGAATATTTATTGACATTCACCAACCTTCATGACAACAGTACAAGAAACATGATTGAAGCTGCAGCGGGCAGCCTGTTTGTTTGAGAGTCGAGACAATGGGCTGCCATATCGTAACTAACTTATGCCACCTTAGAGCACCAGTTACCTTAGATTTGTATTTAAGTGTATACATATAAGAGTAGGCTACATTTAGTTATTTGTTTGACACTATACTTGAAATCATATAGATTGTATAATTTATAAAGCGACCATTGTTTTCTTTGTAATGCATAGTTTAGCTTCTTATGGAGGAATGAATGTGTGACAGGACACAAAGTTCTCAATGAATATAACAGAGCTAGAATGTACCTTAAGAATCCAATAGTTTACCTTTTACTTTTAGCCTAAATTAGATTATAAACTGCACAAGCTCTCCTCATCCTTTGATTTATATATAAGTTGAAGTATACAAATCTCTTTTTGCTGCTCCTTTTATTATGAACACCATTTATTGTAAAGTTGCGAAAAATGATAAGTGTAATACAAGCAAATTTGAACTTCTCATGATCCAAGCAATACAATACACAAACACACTGGGAAGAGAATTAAAAATGACTCTTGTTTTACTTACCTCTTGACGAATGCGATGTCACAATTTGAAAGATTGTATATTTTCATCATTGTTTGCCTAAGTTGTTATGCACCTAGTTTCTATCTCTTGACAAGAAGATTTATGCTCAAATCATAGGAAAAGCAAAATACTGAAAATTACAATTGTTAGTTGATTTATGAGTAACAATTACATTAGGAACTGATTCTCACAATTTTTAGAAGTCACCAAGATTGAATACTTTTCTCCCTACTCCTTCAGTTGGGACACCAAGGATCAGCTGCATACTGCAGATACAAAGACCAGATAAATTAGAACATAAATACTCAAGCCATTACCGACCCATGCACTTAATCAGTATTCGTCATCGGACTGAAGACACAAATTTGCGTGCATTTAAGAACATTCACATCGAAATCTTGGAAATATAAACACAAGTAGCACAATAAAATGGTCCCCTAAAACTTACATGAACTGATACAATACCCAACTCTATATGCCAGAATACGAGGTGCACAATCACGATGTGCTTATTTGAATAATTTTCAGAAAGTACTGGCCTAAAAAATTTGTTTCAAAAAAAACCACAAAAACAAAAGATCAAACATATGGTGGGAATCCTGGGCGAAGCTTCTTCATAAACAATAAATATCCATGGCTTTTTGCTGTCATTTAGAGGGAAGAAGGGAGAAACAAAAAAGGTAATTGGATTGAAAGATAAAAGAGGTGTGACGGAGAATCAGAAAGGGAAGCCGAGGGAGTTATAAGCTATATATGTACATGAAAGAATATGAAAAGATGAAGAAATGGTTACTTACGCAATAATGAGAGAGCTGATGTGGCATCTGCTGAGCTGGAATAAAATCATTCATAAACATGTTGCAGTATTATATATAGAATAGATAGATGTTGCTCCTCTTAGAGCATCTCCAACCCAAAGATCCCTTACCTATATTTGTCCTAGGTGGACATATTTTAGGGGTTTAGTTTTAAAAACAACACTCTCCCTATCCCCTATAATTTTTAGGTGAGAGAAAATCAAACCCTTTATTTTGGGGAGAGAAAAAGAAACCCCTATAATGCCACATCATCATTGTTTCCTTATAATATTAACATAAAACTCTCCAATACTCCCTTCTCTTTTCTATATTATCTAAAATATTGAATAAATAATATTTTTTTAATTATAGGTAAGGAATATAGGTAATAGCGTTGGAGTAAAACAACCTTTTGATTCCCTATCTTTTAGGTAACTAATATTTTATTATATTTTTGGGAAGCAAAATAGGGGTTTCCCTTGGAGATGCTCTTATCTCCTAAACCTTTTTATCTCCTAAACCTGATCCAACCGGATGTATATAAATCGTTTTGCTTTGGTTCACTTTAGGGTTCGGATCTGCGACAGCTGCCATGGGTCACTTCGTCTTCAGAGATTTATGCCTACATCATCAGAATCTCTCTTCCACGTACTGTAATCTCTCTTTCTCTCTCTCACACACACACATATATTGTGTGCTTATACATTGGGTGTATTGCAGTTAAAGCAGCAATTTGAAGCCCTGGACAGTAGGGTCTCCAACCTCGAACACCTAAATAAAGCTTCTGCGCCATCTTAGACATGAAAATGTAATAGCTTTGAAAGATGTTATGATGCCTACGCAAAGGAGAACTTTTAAGGATGTTTACCTGGTTTATGAACTAATGGATACGGACTTGCATAAGATTATTAAGTCGTCTCAAGCACTTACAAATGATCATTGCCAGTATTTTCTATATCAGGTATCTTGATCATACAGTTCATTTTCTTGCTGAAATTTTGAACATCAGTCATGTATATATGATGGTCCTCCAATTTAAATCGAAAAGTTGAGAGTTGAGGTTTCAACTTTGTGATGCTACAACCTGCAG
The DNA here is from genome assembly GCA_036435485.1 of Saposhnikovia divaricata. Taxonomy (NCBI): domain Eukaryota; kingdom Viridiplantae; phylum Streptophyta; class Magnoliopsida; order Apiales; family Apiaceae; genus Saposhnikovia; species Saposhnikovia divaricata. The sequence goes on from CM071599.1 coordinate 9,832,778, forward strand.
CATTAACCAGTGTTTTCATAATATATTGGTAACGTATTTTATAGCACTTTGTTTGAATCCTGAGTCCCGAGATTGATCCCCGCTTTCATGAGATTTGTTATACTGTTACCGGAAACCTGAATATAACTTTTTACTCCCTCTTTTATCTGGATTTTGTTGTATTAACCTCTAATAGGGCGCAAATATCTTATAGCCTATTGAATTTTGATAGGATTGATGACAATTCAGTAAGCCAGTAGTAATCTCACAATGTTTGCAGTACCACATTCTTGTGAGCTGTGCCAAAAATGCAATGATTTGGCAGAATCGCGTTCTTGTGTTTTGTGTAATATGCAATGTTTGACTTATTCAGTTATTTCTAAATGGATTAAGGATTGCTTCTTAACCATATGCGCATGCTCGTCTCTTTTTAAAATCTACCAGACTTTTTCAGATGTACCTGTTTGAGGCTAAATATTTAAAATTTGTACGCAATGCCTCTGAGGCCTCAGGTATGACAGAGAAATTTGAAAGTTGAGGTTTTAACTTTGTAATGTTGCAGGCCGCAGCATTAACCAGCGTTTTGTTAGTGTAGGCAGGGAAATATATCATGTGACACTTTGGTAATTCCGGAGTCTCTAGATTAAGCCCCTAACTTTAAAAAAAAGAAAGAAAAGTTATACCATTGCTGGAAACCTTACAAAAACTTGCCTTCTTTTTAGTTTTGTTAAGTTAATGTACCTGTCAAGTTCTTATAAATGAAACTATATATTTAGTGTTACAAAACAAATCAAATTGAATGACACTATTAGTCATTAGATATGTTTCTCCCTCTTCTAACCGGAAGTTTATATGTTCACCTCCAATAGGCCCCAAGTATTCCTTAGACAGCTGAGTTTTAAAAGGAACAATGACATTTTACCATGACCTTCAAAATCTAACAACGTTTGTGGGACCTTGTAGGTAATACTTTCATGGTTAAAATGCAATGCTTTGGCAGTGCATATATATGAACAGTATAATTCAGTTATTTCCAAGTGGAGTAGGCTGATTTCTTCACAATATGTGCATACTTGTCTCTTCTTAGGTCTACAAGACTTCATATCATTAAGAAATATGTATCATACATGCTTGAGACTAAATATTTTAAACTTCTATGCAGTTGGTCCGAGGCCTCAAGTATCTGCACTCGGCAAATATTCTTCACCGTGACCTTAAGCCTGGCAATTTACTTATCAATGCAAATTGTGACCTCAAAATCTGTGACTTTGGTCTTGCCCGAACCAGTAGTGGAAAGGGTCAATTTATGACAGAGTATGTTGTCACACGCTGGTATAGGGCACCAGAGCTACTCCTTTGCTGTGATAACTATGGGACATCTATCATCGTGTGGTCTGTCGAGTGCATCTTTGTAGAGCTTCTCGGGCGCAAACCCATATTTCCTGGCACAGAGTGTCTTAACCAACTAAAGCTGATAATCAACATTCTTGGCAGCCAGAGTGAAAATGATATTGAATTCAATGACAACCGAAAGGCTAGAAATTTCATAAAGTCACTTCCATATTCTTTTGGAACCCCATTTCCCGACCGGTATCCCCATGCCCATCCATTGGCGATTGATCTGCTCCAGAAGATGCTTGTTTTTGACCCTGCAAAGAGAATTAATTAGTGTCACCGACGCACTCCACCACCCTTACATGTCTTCTCTGTATGATCCGAATAGTAATCCTCCAGCTCAAGTTCCGATTGATCTTGACATAGATGAGGATTTAAGAGAAGATAGGATAAGGGAGATGATGTGGTTTAAATGCTTCAGTACCACCCTGAAGCTGTTGCAACCAGCGTAAACTCATAACCTTCAAATTTGTCTTTTTTTTTTGCAGAGCTCTTTGTTAAGGTTTTCGGACATTAGGTTTCCCTTCAATATGTTTTTGTGTTACTTTTTCCATCCTAATAATCATTAGAAATAATGTAGTAGCAGTTTGTGCTGTGAACGCATAGCATTTCTAAAACCTTGTGTTTCCTTCAGCTTCAATTCACCATGACAAATACTCTTTAATTTGTATATAGGTATTGTGTTGTATTTCTGAACAATTTTGGCCCCGGACATTTTTTATGGATTTGCAGATCATGTAGGATGATATTATGCTTTCCAGTTTATACAGTTTCTGAAAACAATGGAAATTAATGATACAGTACTAAACTGATAAAATGTAAAGGAAGGCCATGAATTACTCCTGATGAATACTATAGAATGCGGCAAAACTGGAACTACGTAAATCTAAGCAACGAAAACATAATACACATCCTTGCATGTGTATGTTAAATGTTACTAAGGCATATATGTTTTTCCCCACATTATTAAGTGGTTGAGTAGATACTTCTGGCTAATGAGCGCATCAATATCCTCATTTGAAATTGCAAAGGTTACATCCTGGTGATAGACATATAAAATTTATAATAAAAAGCCTCAATCACATAGGATACTTTTTATTTTTCACAAATATTATTTTTGCCCGCGCAAAGTGCTAGTTTTCTACTAGTTTATATAATAGAGAAAGATATATATAGATTTATTTGACCCTGAAATAATAAACATGTAAAGCTCCGCATGTGTGTTTAAAGTTCAAGCCTCCTATTCACTGTCCAGCCCAACTCATAATACAGAACTGACCCAACTGGGCCAACTCCAAGGAGTAACATATAAATCATTTGTTTGGTGATAATTTAACCCGGCCCATCTTACAGCAAAGCGCGTAACACGGAAACATCAAACATGTCCGTTAGTTAATAGTTAGGTAGTTTGAAGTTTAACTACTAATTTCTCCCTCAATTTCCAGGTTGTCCGTTGGAGCATACTCAAACATTTCTTCCAATTTTTCTCTACTAACTTCCGTGAGTTTGTCTACGAATATTTTATATATGAATACGAAAACACGATAATTTTTTATAAGTGCAAAACAATTGTTCTCACGTTAAAACTGTTTCCGTTCCGGACTCTGGACACGAATAATAATAGTATATACATTCTCATTATTGGTTACTATAATATTATATAGGCAGCTTTGAAATTATCGCTGAACATGGAGAGTAGTAGCAATGACAATCGGACGACGATCATGGTGACGAATGATGACGGAATCGATGCTCCTGGATTACAAGCTCTAGTTCGTGTCCTTGTTTCCACCAATCTGTACCGAATTTTCGTTTGCGCTCCTGATTCGTATGCTCTCTCTCTCTCTCTCTCTCTCTCTCTCTCTCTCTCTCTCTCTCTCTCTCTCTCTCTCTCTCTCTCTCTCTCTCTCTCTCTCTCTCTCTCTCTCTCGTTCAAAATATGTGTGAAATATTTATGTCTGTACTTGAATTTGTATAATCTCTCTCTCTCTCTCTCTCTCTCTCTCTCTCTCAAAATATGTGTGTCATATTTATGTCTGTACTTTAATTTGTATATTATGCTTTTCTTAATAAATGAATTGATCTTGTTATTTTATCGGATCATCTAGACATCATTTTCAATTTGCGATCGAGTACGTTAATTTTAATTTTCAGTATGAAGTCTTTTTTATCTGGATGCAAATTACAAATTAAAGTGAGTTTTAACTACTCTGTCACTTTAAATCGACTTCCCTGTGACCTGGCTAATTTTTCTACTCTGTCACTTTAAATCGACTTCCCTGTGACCTGGCTAATTTTTCTGATGTCGCAGACTTGTAATGGACTTGTTGAATTGGGAGTTAATTGTAATGAAAATGAATGTTTCGGGAATAATTTGATTTTTTTGATATAATGGATGAAGCAATTTTTGTAGGACCGACATGAATTTGGAATAGAAGTGTGATGTTGAATTTTCATCTGTTTGACAATAGAAATACCGGCTCTCCAACTGTTGACATTGGTAGAACCAGATAATATATGTGGGGTTACTAAATGGATAATTGTCTGCAGATGCAGTAGTTTTGGGACCTAAGATAGGACTATCCTTAATTCAACTAGCTCAGCAATGAGACTCCGGTCCAAATTGATCGAGTCCACATATTCATAGCTTATACGTATATCACCATCACCAGATTTCTTTTAGTTAGTTGGTATGTTGATTAGGACCTGTAGGTTCGTTTCGACAACACTTTAAAGTGTATTGTTTGTCTTAATTACATTTTTCTTTAGGTTCTTGACTTACCTGTGTTACATTCTCGGTGTACCCTTAAGTCAGACATTAGATGTCTGGGGGTTTGAGAAATCACTTGCGTTAACAGAGAGAAGAACGTATTGTCTGCCCATAACTGGGGCAGTGTTCGCGATTATGTAGTTAGGAACAGTTATAGTTCCATATATTTCGAGTTCTTTTAAACTTAAAAGGGCAACAGTAGGCCAGCAGCTAGTAATCCTGACATATTCTTGAATTGAAAAAGATTCATGGTATTATGAGAATTATTACTTGCACTTGTATAGCCTTACTGTACCCCTCCCTAGTTAGGCGTCGCCTCCGAAAGAGGAGAAGTCAATTTATTTTCACAATTGAATTGCTGAAATTTTGCTGAATTTTCAACTAATATCGTGCAGCAAAATTTCATTGCCTTGATGATGATTTGTTAGTAATAAAATCACACTGGCAAGGGAAATTTTTAAATTGAATTTCTAGTGCAGATGATCAAGGACACTGACTTGGTGTATTATTTGATATTTGTTTTGCAATCTAGGTGTATATTATTGATGGAATGATGGATTGCAGCAGTCGCCTGCTTAGATAGATTTAATGTCATGAACTCATTAAACTTTGCAGTGAAAAATCAGCTGTTAGCCACAGTGTTACGTGGAAATACGATCTCCATGCTAAGGAGGTAGCAATTAGTGGAGCAAAGGCATTTGGAATATCTGGTTTGTTCTTTCACATAGCAATCATTTTGCAGATCTTACGCTTTAGCTGAGCACCTGTTGTAACCATGTCCTCCACATGCTCTTTTCCCATCAATACTCATAATTATGGTTAGGGACACATTTCTGCATTTGCATGTTACGTACTTCAAATATTTATAGTTAAAGTATTTATTATACAATTACATAAGAAGGAGGATTAATGTCTTTGAATCTGGTAAAAAATTCAGAAATATGACTCTGCTAGTGAAAATGATGAAGTATAATATGATCTTGGCACAGTACAAATAGCGAAAACCATGTAAACTGTGACCATCTCATTGCTAGGGAGGCATAATAAGGTTTTGTTTACATATATTTGCATGCCATATGATTTGCTTTTGCCTTTTACTTACACATAATCGATACACACATTGCAGGAACCCCAGCTGATTGTACAGCTTTAGGACTGTCCAAAGCTCTGTTTCCTTCAGTGCCTGATCTGGTAGTTATTTACGCTTCAGTCTAAAGTGTATTATGTTGGTGCAATGTTTCCTTACACAAGTTCTTCCTTGAATAAGTACTGGTGACTCAAAGCCACTCTTTTCCAGAACTTTTGTGTGCTTTTATAGCCTGGGGAGTGTAATATAGAATTATGTACATTGTTCAATACCTCAACTGCAAGCATATATGAATTGTGCAAATGACGAAAATCTCCACGAATATTTTCACAAGTCAACCTGTCAATAAATGCAACTTCTATTCCTTTAACAATATGTAGTTTCTGGTTGTATGGTAGCAGAAGTTTTGCCTTTGTGAGTCGCTAACTCACTTCCTTGCTGCAGGTTATTAGTGGCATAAATAAGGGCAACAACTGCGGCAATCGCATGTAATTTCAATTCTTTTCTTCGATCAGCCTTTTTTCTTCAAGATCTTTAACAATCTTACAAGTTGTTAATTAAGAATTAAGTGCGTGTTCTGACAAAAAAAAAGTCACTCTTAGTATTACTCATATTAAGGACGTGAAGTTATGTATCATATCGATGTCTTCCTTTTATTACGTCTCATCTAGTCATACTTATGTACAATTGTTACTAGTTATTCAGTTTCGAGTTATGTGTATCCATGTATGTGTTGATGTGTCCTCACTGCTAATTTTGTCACCCGTGAGGTCACAAATAAATCACCAAAAGACCTTGACTACTTGTGACTTGGGTTTCAGTTGGGTGTCTGAGTCAATAAAGGTTAAATTAAAGCTCTATTTAGGAAACGTTATCCAGGGGAAGTTTGTGCTTTACCTTTTCCTTGGATGATGAGAAAACCTCGTAAAGTTAGGCAGATGTAGTTGCCCTCTGTCAGAGGTGGCAAGGTCGGGACTTCTATAAGACAGGTGTCCTTTATCGTGTCAGATCAGAAATACTCCTGTCCAGAAGGGATCGTGTTTAATGACACTTGGGCCAGCCTAGATGCGGGTTTTAAACTGTTTGCTTGGGCCTGGCACTTAAACCAATAGTTCACGAAGAATTGTATCTGCAAACTTGTTACAAAATTGTTGCAAAATTGGTATCTAATTTATTTATGCTCTTCACTTATATAGTTTCTTTGATTGACAGCTGGTACTCTGGGACAATAGCAGGAGCTCGCCAAGCCTTTCTACAAGGCGTACCCTCTGTCTCTATATCGTATCATTGGTATGTAAACTATTTGGTGTTAAATGTATCGACTCATCAACTGATCGTTACATTGCTCTCATCTCAGTATCATTGTGTCGAATGACGGTAATTGTCATTGACTTCAGGTTTAGGGGTACTAGCAGTGATAATGACTATACACTAGCTGCTGAGGCTTGCTTACCCATACTAAGTGCAATGCTGGTTGAAATCAGAAAGAAGAATTATTTTCAGAAATGTTTTTTGAATATAAATGTCCCGGCTAATGTTTTAAATCATAAGGTGAGATTGGGTGACTAGCTATGTATTTATTGTTTTATATTGGCAGGTGATTCAGATTAGGTTGCAAGACAGCGATGTATAAATCATGTCCATCTGCTCTACACCCTAAAAAATAGGCATCGAAGAAGTTATAAGCTTAAGCTCTATAGCTAATAGTGACACCTATTTTGTTTAACATTGAATGCACAACAATATATCTACATCATCCTTGCTAAATGTAATACTAGCTGTCAAAACCAAACTTCTTCTGCCAATATTTCCGAAACCCAATTTTTTTTTGCCAAACTCCTTGTTTTGTTACTTAAGCTCTCTTTCTGGTGTATGTACTTGATTCTCTCTCACCTCTCACACACACACACGCCCACACAGGACAGAATACACCAGGCGCACAATAAAATTTAAAATGAGTGGCATGCATTTTGTTATTTTATATCAACCATGTATGGAATACGTAGTTAAGTTGCGTTACTAAATTTACAGGACTGGTCCCTAATTTATTTAAATTTAATAAAGGAAGGACATGATTAATCATGAACTGTGGGTCTGATATTTCATTTGATAGGGATATAAGTTAGCCAGGCAGAGCAAGACTATTGTCAGTATGGAATGGAAGCAAGTAACTTCTGATGCACAAGGAGGAAAAATGTTACCGATGAATATGGAGACAGAAAAGCTAGCTAGCACGGATACTACCATAGTATCACAAGAGCAGCTCCTTTTCAAAAGAGAGAGAGTAAGATACTTTGTACTTAAGCTATTACCAAATTCTTGTTACATGGTATTAGCCCTGGAGTAACAGTAGACATTTTTGTCGTTGGCAAGATTTGAGGTACATCATATAACCCTAGAACAGAACCACATTATTTAACTCCGTATATAATGGGTTGGTTTCTTGAATCATGTGTTACTCAATAATTTTTTTTGAAGTAAATTGAGTTTGTGTGCTGTAAATTGTAGTTGTGGCAGAAGAGTGGATGCAGTTTAAGTAAGCAGCATTTGTAAGCTGTCAGAAACTTGGCTATAAATATGTTGCAGTTGTGTCAAAAATATTAAGCACAATGTTGAGTATAATCCTGAGCTCATGGAGGAAACGTCAATATACAAGTCCACATTTATAAACTGTTACAGACTCGGCTATAAAAATATGGCAAGTGTGTCAAAAATATCAAAAAAATGTTGAGTATAATCGTGATCATGGAGGAAAAGTCAATATACAAGTTCTGTAAAATCCGAGTTATCCGTATTCTGGTTCCTTGTAATAGCGGGTAGAGATGAAAGGTTAGGTGTTTTCCTAACTAGTGTTGTGACTTGTGTGTGTATTCAAATTATCTTGGGTCAGACAAAAGTTGTTTGGGAAAAATTGTTCAAGGTAGCATTCCTTTCACAATTCAGAAGATTGCATTATTATCTCATGATTCAGGAGAGATCTTTTAGAATATATAAATGTATACTTAGATATAATAATATGACAATACTGCATGATACCAAATACCTATTGTAGTTGTTGTCTGGATTAAATCAGTTGTTATTCCATTAACATTAGATCTGATAAATCATCTGGCTAGTACTTTTTTTAGGGAGAACCACAACTGGGAGCACGAGTGACAGATTCAGAAGACTATGGCTTCCTTAAAGAAGGATATGTGCGTAGCTCTTGCTTTACTGGATGAAATAACAAGATTGAAGGATGACATCTAACATGATACATATTATCTATTTCAGATAACTGTTACACCTCTTGGAGCTTTAACTAACGCAGAGATAGAATGCCAAGAATACTTCAAAGAGTGGATTCCCGCTGTTGAATCCACCTCATCATCAACACTGTGATGCTGATTCTATCAAAGTAAGAATCTTTTAATTGCCTTAACAGCAGTATTGATTATATTCATATGTATGTCATAGGCCTCCTTTAACTAGCCTACAATATCGTGACATCTTACTAATCAGTTTCTGCTGACTGCACATAAAATTAAGCACATTATCAGTTTTTTTTTTTTTTTTTTTTTTGCATTGACACCTAGTAGAATAGGTTCGAGAATGAGTTAAGTTAGATGTTTTCATGGTAATTTACTGTTACAATGCTTATGGTGCAAATACATTTGAATCTCAGTGAAGGTAAACTTGTATTGTGTCAGACATTTGTAAAAATTTAAATGCTTAGTTCTTTCCTATTTCCTCAAGTGTAGATCATTGGGGGAATTCGCTTGCCTCCCTTTATGCTAGTTGCTTTTTAAACAAATGAAATATGTTCAGACACTATGATAGGGTGTTTCCAAATTTGTTTCACATTCTCAATTCTCCATTTTCTGCATGCAGGATGGAGACTTTTAATGTGACTAATCCAATCATGGATGCCTTGCATTGGATTTTCAATTGTGTGGTATTATCATCCTTTTGCTCACTATGTGAAATTTATCATCTAGGCCAATGTCAAGAAAACCAATAAATTATCTTTAATTTGTGAACTTTTTCTATGTAATATGTTTCATATTTTTTATTTTTGGGAAGTACCGTGATCATCCAATAAGAAGGGATCCCATATTTTATCAGGTCAACGATTAGAAGGCCTATTGATACTATTAAGTAGATTCTATATTTGTACATGATATTATCAAATTGATGATTCTGAAGGATTGAATTGGATTTGGTGCTTATTGAAAATTTTAATTTGTAACTGTACTTGTCCTCTTCTCTTGTTGTTTCTTCTTACTCGCGCTGATGATAAACTTAGACTTGTTCCTCTTTAAGGCATTTAATAACACCTTGAGGGAACTGAATGCCCTAGGATCGATGATTCAGCTATCAAGTTTGCTTGTTTTGGAACTATTGTATCTAAAGGAAGAAATCAGGTAAAGTATTATTGGCCTGAAGGACTTACATAAAATGAATGACAGAATAAGAAATTGATGTCATCCATTCATCTTTCTTACAGATTTAGAATCTAATTTAAGTTTTATCAAGCACCGCTCTATTTCGCTCTATTTTTTTCATTTGAAATTATAAGCAGCTTGAGCATAAAGTTGAGTTGTGGTATCATGAAAGGGAGAACGCGGACTTGTGGTTTGGCAGTCGTGGCCTGGTCCGAGTCAAGGAATCTAGAGTTTTATGTTTTTAATCCATTTGGATAAATATGAATTCATGCACATGTATATGTCGATTAGTGTACATAAACAAGACAGTGGTTCTATGTCTGTCATTTGCCAGTAAGCCATTTCTGAATCAATTTGAGATAATCATTAAAATTCTTTGAGTTTCTCCGTATTGTTTTTACTTCAATGGTTATGTCATTAAGTAGTTGATTGAACTTTTAGTATCAGGTATCATAAAATTTTTGTAAGCTTATATAAATTTAGCATTTGATGTATATGTTTTAATCACATTATTATGTATTAACTGCGTATCTGTTTCCTTTCCTTTTTCTTTCCATTGTTTGTATTATATTGACAGTCTGCAAACAGCATCATTCATGCATAAATCATAATCATGAAACGTTATATAGATGTAACTTAAGTACATGCTGAAACTCTGTATTGGAGCAAGTCAATTCAGTAATTTATAGCATAATTTCAATGGAGGCACTCCCTCGCTCGCTGGAAAGCTTATGCAAAAATAGGGTAGAAAAGAAAAGTAAAACTGGAAATGACCCCCTTACAAACTGTGTAATTACAAAACATGAAGTAGATATAACTTATGTACATTCTGAAAATCTGTTGTAGTCTTTGTTATGTTTGTGTTTTGTGCAGCTGTAAGAAGCTTTACTTGATCGGTGGCAAAGCAGGTGCATGCGATTCCACCAGTATTGACCAAAGCACATGTACATCTTCGTAGGGACAAGACTTGACATCTTCATACAGGATGTAAATTCCTCTGCCTGAGAAATTAAAGATTATAATTGTAAAATTGGCTGATACATATTTTGTTAAGATCAGTGATGTATTTGCATGCTCTCATGTGCATCCCAACCGAATGCATTGTGACTTTGTGAGTGTGCGTGCACCCACTGTTAATTTGTTTTTGTTATATAGAAATATGTCTGGAGGAGAGAATGTAACTTTAGCAATCTAGTAGCAAGAAAATTCAGGTGTTGCTTTTTTTTTTTTTTTTTTGGTTTGCTTGTCACAGATTCTCGATGAACCATGGAAAGAGCATACATATGACATTGTACCGTGACAGAGAATAAATGTGGAAGAATGCACAACTGAGATGAAACCATGCAATTTGTTGAGAGGCTTTCCAGGTTTTGGATGTATAATGACGAACATTATATGATGTTTATATCTACAATATCTGGCTGAGTAACTGGAGTTCTACAATAGATATAAGGGACTTACTCTTCTTGTTAGCGGAGTTGAAACGAAACCAGAGCTTCTTCAATGGAGAGAGGAGAGAGTGCAGCCATCCCATTTGGAGAAGATGGTTTGGGTCATGGTAGGTGAGGTATGGGTTAAAAACTAAGGGAACCAAAAGGTAAGGGAGTTGGGGAGGGAGAGAGAAACTGGTGGTTTGCTTAGACAAGGGTGAAGTTTCAGTCTCAAAGTCTCTGTTCTTGAAACCTTTTTTACATTCCCTTGCAGGCCAATCATTCCTATATCACATTTCTCTTGCTATTGGTGCAATGTCTGTGTCATACCTTTTCCCCTTCTAGCAGAAGAAGCCACTTTACCAGTCACCACCCTTCCTCAAATTTTCCTTATAATCCTAATCTTATTATAATTTGTGTGCGTGTTATAATAACTGGTGGTTGAACTAGAATTTCGAAATAACATGGGCTAAAAAGAATTATCGCTAATTTTTTGGATGTTAACCAGGACTTAAATAAATTTTTTTTACCGAGTTTAAACTAAAATTCGGCTTTTAGAAAAAAAAAAAATCTTCTAAATTATAAAGTTCAGTCGGGGTTGTAGCCTAGGTTAGCCCGTGGTTATTGGTGTTGCTTGTGCCATAAGCTGCTTGGGGTGTTCTTACTACTAGAATGTTAAGGATGATACATACCTATCTATACATGTGGGGTTTCTTTGCCATTTTTGGACACCTATTGTGGTTTAAGTTTTAAGAAAGCCCCCCCCCCCCCCCCCCTTCTTGTAGAGTCAGCTTCAAGTATTCTTTTTCTGTTTATCTTAATGTATAGTCTAGGGATGAATCTTCTTGTTGTTGTTGTTTGGTTTTTACTTCTTGAGTTATAAATGTGTGGATTTTTCCTTTTTTAGATAGATATTGCACTCTTGTTGTTACTATATATCAACATATTCTTAATGCATGCTATTGCCCATTTAGCATTTTACCTAATGGGTAAATTTTTTTACCCAACTCCTCTAATTTATACTATTTTCCTATTGTTTAGCACTTGACCCATGGATAATTCATTTAACAACCCATTCATCAACATAATAAATCAAATGATACACATAATACCTCTGCATTAATATTCTCAATAACTGTTCCCTAAATTTAGCAACAGAATTACACGTTCAAGATTTTCAAAATTTTTTACCCTAATCTGATGTATACGAGTATATTGTATTCATATCATTTCTCTCAACTAATTTCTCTCATATGATATATGTTTCCTTAATTTTCATTATCATCAAAATTTCAAATTCATGATTGATTATATGTATCTCTTAATTATCATCATAGGCATTCAAATTTCTTTTGTCTAATTATAATCTCTTTCTTTCTCTCTCTTTGTTTGTTTTATTTCTCTCTTTTCTTGACCTTTAATATTTGTATCGACTATGTATGTTTGTGTTAGTACATATTTTTTATATGTTTCTTATTCCTTTTGACTTTGATTCCCAGGTAAGAAGAAGAACTGAAGATCTCCAAAATTGTTCATGGAAAAGTGCATACCCGCGCCTGAATGTTTGATTTGAAATTTGCACAAGCGAAAATAAATCTGAATAAGTTTAATTGACAAGTGTAAACCCAGGTATGCATATTTTTACAGTTCCAGGTGTTAATCTAATTTTTTTTGTGCTGTAAGTATGTATGTATATACGTTTAATGTGTTTGTTTCTTGCTTATATTGGATTGAATTTGTGCAGGAGCGATAATGAATTGGTTTAACCTATATTTTTATGAATTGGTTTTTTCCCCTTTCAATTTTTTGTTCGTTTCATCCATATCCCTCATCATTTGTCTAATCATGTTTCAATTTTTGTCTTTTTCTTTTGCAGAATGATGAAACCAAGAATCGCAACCTAAATTTTTATTGGATTATATTCTATTTTCTTAGTTGATTTTACTGATAGTTTTTTTTTTTTTAACATGTAGATTAGGTGTTTGACAAAATGCTTGAATTATTTTCTGCGAAGGTTTGTTTTCATCCTATTTAGTTACCCATCTCATTTTTGTATTTACATGATTGCATATTCCTTATGCTAACAAATTTTATCATATAAAATTCTCGCCTTGATCATTATTTATTTATTTATTTATACACACGGATTTGTGATTTTTGTGTTACACACGCGAATTCGTGATTTTTATGATTTTACGTATTCTGTTAATTTTGTTCGTTAGAATATAAGTTGAGAACTGATTTGAATATAGCCTAAAATCATTTTATTCATATCTCTACTTTGGTGCATCTTAAGGTTATGTCTTAAGTTTTTACATACATATGTTTTGAAGTCATCATCTTGCCTTCTATATTGATTAATATCTTGAGTTTTTTTTTTTGTAATTGATTGCAGAACACTTTTAAAAATTTTGGATGCGAACAGAATTCATCACAATTTAAGCGTAATGCACGATAATTTTTTTGTTTGACTTATGTTTAGAGTGACGATGCACACAAACTATTTAACGATCCTTTCCAGGATGTGAAAGGTAGTTAGATTTACCAATTGTTTTCTCTATTTTAGTGATTAAAGGTAAGTTTTTACTATTTATCTAATTATTGACACTCTTTAGATTCAGGAAAATCAGATTTTCATGGTGTAGACATCTCTATTTCTACCTGCTAATCCATAAAAAGAGACATCATTCTTTCAATTTTGGCTGCTGACTATCATGTATATGACTTTCGCATTATGTTTCTGATGATTTTTTTTTAATCTTTGATGCCATGGCAGAAACCACAAGTTTTGCTGATTTTATGAGTCCCTATATGTGACTTGCAAAATGAGTTTAAACATATAACATCTTGAAGTTGTGGAAAATCCTTGGTGAGAACTGAATTGCAATATCCTTATATGTTGTTTCTTTGTCAGCATTGATCATATGTTTAACAGCTCGCTTTTGTTATGGAAAATGGTAAAATTTTCAAAATTAACTAATAAGCATGTATCATTGTGAATCCGACATCAATTAACATGCATGTTGCACACAAATGGTATGGGGAAGTACATTGCATAGGTGATATTACATTTGCCCTATTTTCCCTTTGTTTCTCATATTAGTTTCCCTCGGAGCCTTTGGGCAATTTTGTTTAAGATTTTGATTATTTTCAAATGCAATTACGGCCAAACTTAAATTTCACACAGAAATATGCTTATCTTTATGTGCAAATATGTAGGAGAAAATGGACAGAAGGCATGGCTATTGGTGGCCCCTAGACAACAAATTCACAAATTAAATTCTGATGTTGTTGATCTAGGAACAGGACCAGGACCAGTTGTGCACTATTAGTTTGGAGTTTTTATGTCTTAACAATTTAAAAAAGCTTTACCTTGATAATATCTATAACCTGATCAAAGATTGTTGTGGACCAGTAGAGCTCATTGGAGATGCATTGGAGATGCAGAAGGTTGATGTATTCTTCTATATATTTTATATAGGGGGAAGGCAACCAACAACTAAATTATTAAATGAAGGCAACCAATGGCGTTCCAAGTGAATTGTCTCCCAATGCTGAAAGGGTAATGAAGATTAGTTTTTTCAATCCAACTCTTTAATTTGTTGGTTGGTTTTAAATTTGTTTCTTATAGGCTATTATACCATGATTTTTTTAATGATTTATAGCAATATGTGTATACAATTTGATAGACCTTGAAACATGTTCTCTTTTTCGCCATTTTTCTATAACAGAATACCGAGGAGAATGATGATTACGTTTTCCCTAGCTCTATTTGGAAATACTATGCTTATAAATATTTGGAACCAACTTCATGTCTTCTCTTTTTACTTGGTTTTCACTAGCTTACTATTTGAGAAATTGTATAATGTAAATTTTGATCTGCAAACAACTTGCAAGTTATTACCAGATGACTACAGATGACTATGTATTAATAAAAACAAAGGACTAGATGCGGCCGCTAATCATATCATACATACGAAAGTTCTGCCTCTCGCTAATGCATGTTGCATTATCATCTAGACATCAACTTGGCAATAAGGAGAATGGTGATCAGAAAGCTAAGAGTGACAAACTAGAACTTTGTCGAAAATGAAGGAGCTTGTGAGATGCGCTGTGCTGCTAAATCTAAGAAAGGAGGAAAGTACATCAGTAGGTAAATACAAAAATACACTTAGTTTTTTTATTAAGAAGTTTTTAAAGAAAGATATCTTGCATCTTAATTATAAGTACATTATTATGTTGGATTTAATAACCCTATTCAGCTCATTCAAATATCATTGCATTAGTGATAATGAAAAAGTGTTCGTGGTGGCTCTGATTCTTCTCTGATTTGCCCTTATTGTGTGTATAGATGTTTTGTAATTCACAATCAATTTTATGTGACCACATTTGACATTTAGAACATCCTCCCAGACTTCTATTCACGTTTTGAAGAGTCTTAAAATTTATGGAGAATCCCATCCTAAAAATTTATATTCGGAAAAGTGGTTGTTTGATAAGACCTTACATTAGAAATATACTAATGTAGATAACATTAGAAATATAATCCCATACAAGCTATGAGATTGAACAACTATACAAGGAGATTGTTACAACTATACAAGCTATAGATACAACTATACAAGGAGATTGTTTATTTTAAGAGAATAAGGAATAGAGTATGAGCAGCAATAGATAAATAGAAGTATCGTGCTATTTGCCTATCTAGGTTGAGTGCTAACTTTTCTGATAGATTTTGCCATCAGGTTCAAGAACTAGATACTGGAAGCACCACCAAGCCATAATAACACGCAGAGATGACCCTTAAAAAGCTAATGTATAGATGATAGAGATACTCAGCATCAGGTTAACAAGCCCAAACTTCAAATGTTTCAAGAATGTAGGAGAACACTATGTCTAGCTACCCACTTCATAGCATGGATCCCAGGATGACGATTGTGAGTTTCAATGCAGCAAGCTTATACTTTTATCTAATCAAAATTCCCAAAAGTTATATCCATATTTCAGGTACATGTAAATACTATGAAAAACTTTGATACCTGTGTAGTCGCCACTCAAATGATGCCTACATAAAGCTGAGACAGAGACCTATTCCCGTGTTACTTACACCCTAAAGTTACATCATATGTGGAACTGTCTTTTAAGTGCATGGATTCCTGTATCTCCCCAAACTAGCTTACTCTGTCCACCGCTTCCAGGTGTTGCAAAAGATTAAGTCTGCACTCAATTAACATATAGTTTAATATCTAATTTTAGGAATACTGTTGTTCGCAACTAAAATAGTACAATAATAGTAGTAATAATAATAATAATGCACCTGTCTTGCTCTCTTATTGATAGGAGTCATTGTTGGAAGAAAGGAGGGTAAAGTTTTCTCATTATCGTATGAAGTTGATGTTTGTGAAGTACGCTTTTGCCTCTTCTGTTCCATTTTTTTACTAGGGTCTGATACTTGAAGAATTCTGGAAGTATTTCTCCATTTTGTCACCTTCGAAATATTTCCTTTGTACCCAAATGAAAAACCAGATAGATCACGAGGGAGAGATTTCTGACGCAATTTGTTCTTCTCCCGTACTCTGTTGAGAAACTCTATTTTCCTGGGTGATCCTTGGTGCGGTTGAGCAAATTGGATGGCATTTGACAGTGGCGTACGGTATATTGTTTTCCATGAGTGAATACTTATAAGAACTTCCAACTGATTTTGGCTGTATATACTCTTGAGTACATGCTTTTGGTGCTCCTAAAGATTCACAAAGAGTTGCTGCTATGTTTTGATCTAGGATTGCAACCTATTGGAGTACATGATTCTTTCAATACATCTTAATGCTAAGTTCTATACTTTTCCCATTTTCTGTCCTTATCACCATTTAATAAGTTTTTGGCAATGTTAAAAATAAAAAAAGTAAGGTTGGTTACCAACTTAGGTATAAGTTATGTCTAAAAAAGCACGCAACCTAACAAGAATCATATATATAAATCTACTTACTTATATCAATGTAGACATTATAATTTAATAATTTGATTACAAATAAAATTAATATAATTTTAATTTTATATAATATAAAAAATTAATATCTTAGATTACAAAAAAAAAATTACAATATAATTTTGTTGTAGCCATACATTATTTAAAATTACATTTATACTTTATAAAGCAATGATAGAACTATTTATTATTCAATATCTTATTATCTACAAAATATAATTAAGCCACTAAAAAAAGAATAAAAACATTACCAACTTTTTAAAACTTTCATTATAATTTACATTTATCTCTATTTTTTTTCTTGTGAATTTTGGTTATTTATAAATGCCAAAATAAAAATATACAGTTTGTATTTTTTTTATAAATGGTTTGTATTTCAACATTAATGAGTCGTTACTTTATCAACTCTCATTATTTTATAATAATTTTTTTGACAAGGTCTTTGATAATTATATTAAGAAAAAGTAATAAATGTGTTGTCATTGGAAAAATAGTGTAGTGGATGACATAAAAAATATGCACCACATTTTTTAAAATAATATTCTATTGAAGAAAAAAAAGCTTTAGAAACGGGTTATAATTTAATATTAGTGAAAGAAGGGTTTTGAGTGAACATGCAATGATGCAGTTGAATCTTTGAAATTACTTTAGAAAATTAAAATAACCCATGAAAATTGAAAAGGAAAAAGAAATTAATTAAAAATATTTTTTAACAAAAATGATTTTAGTTAATCATAAAATTGTGAAAAATATATGATTTAATAATAATTTTCATATGACAAAATGCATAATGACATCTAATTAAGATAACATTAGTAATAATTACTCAATAAATTTCCCTTCATTGATAATTAAGTTATTACATATGGAAAAATGTGAGACGACACAATGGGCGATATCGAGTAATCTTCTACTTAATAATTAAATTTTATCATACTAAATGAAAATTTTCAAAATTGTGAAAATATTTTAACTACAATCTTTGAATCCCCTTTCAATTAAAGTTGAAATAACTATACTTAGTACACAAAGGGGTTAATTGGCTATTTCATAACTGAACTCGTGCCCAACTTGCAGTTGGATAATCGAACTCAAAAAGCTTGCAGTCAACTCATCAAAATAATTAAAACTTGCATTTGGGTAACCGCCGTTAACTCCACGTAACGTCCCAGACGGAAATATGACGTGGTGTGGTGATGTGTTAAAAATTATACACGTCTGCTGAGTTGGTAAAAATGAGGAACCAAAAATGTTTTTGGGGATTTTTAGTACAATCTTTTTCTTTTTTATGTTCTTTTCCTTTTTTATTAAAAATCTTTTTTATGTTATTTTCTTTTCCGACCAACAGCCCAGCAACGCATCCGCTGCTTCTCCGTTCGCCCCTTTCCTTCAACTTCAACTCCGTTCACCCATTGTTCACCCATTCACCGGCGCCGTTCAACACTACCTACCGCCCTCCCGACCTTCAGCCCAGCGCCTCCACACATCTTCACCAACATCTCGACACTCCTCCTCCACACCACCGTTCAACCTCCATCCACCATTTCTTCCACCTTCCTCCTCCACCAATCTCCCAACCACAACACAACCCAGCCACACTTCCGTTTT
This sequence comes from Saposhnikovia divaricata, assembly GCA_036435485.1. Taxonomy (NCBI): domain Eukaryota; kingdom Viridiplantae; phylum Streptophyta; class Magnoliopsida; order Apiales; family Apiaceae; genus Saposhnikovia; species Saposhnikovia divaricata. Next base: position 9,851,457 of record CM071599.1, read on the forward strand.
ACCCTTTTACAAACCATTGCCGCCCTCCCCTTTTACAACTCTTCTCCATTCACCACTAATTTAACAATTCGAATAACAATCGAAACAACCGGTCAAATGCCAAAATCTGGCACCAATAATTAGAATCCGAAGAGCTAGAAAATCAATCCAAAAATTCTAATAAAAACATATCTACCTATACATACACAGATTTATATATACATGCATACAAAACCTTGAACCAATTACATACAAAACATCTCCGATCAAACTCAAAAATCTGACGAACATAAAAGATGCTCAAAACTCATATATTTTTACACCAACAAAGTTTATATACATGAATCTACAACTACACATGACCAAAAACATCAACCAATTAATCGAAATTAAATTTTGAATTTTTCCGAAATTAAAAATTTACCAAACCCACGATTTGTTGATATGGTGAGGTAGAGGATGGAGAGAGATGAATTTTGATTGAACTCGTGATTTAGACACCAATAGCACTGTAAAATTTGAGTTTGATTGTGAAGAACACTAGAAAGATATAGAGAGTGTGGAGAGAGACGTAACAGATGAGGGATGGGGGTGCGGTGTGGTCCCAGTAGGATGAAAGAAAAATAAGAAAAGAAGAAAAATAAGTAAAGTTTAATTGTGATTTTTGAGTTTAAAGTTTTCGATTAATTTTAAGTAAAAATAATGACATGTCATCATACGTGGCAACAATTAACGGAGCACCGTTAAAGTCAACGAGAGTTAACGGTGCTGCAAGTTATTTTATGTTTAATGATTGAATCGTAATAAAATATTAGTATACTTATCCAATTGCAAGTTTTTTGAGTTCGATTACCCAACTGCAAGTTAAGCACGAGTTCAATTATGAAATAGCCAATTAACCCATACACAAAGTTGATATTTAATTAATGCAATAAATATTAATAATTAAAAATGTACATATTATTTAGTATTTCATATTTGATGAATATTGTGGTCAATTTTTTAAAAAAAATGTTTTCTTAATAATTTATAATATCTTTAATTTAAATTTTTCGTTAACGATAATAAAAAATTTAATATAATAAAATACGAGACATCGTCGTGAGACGATGTGGAGTAACATTTAAAATATAAATAAGTAAATCTAACAAGTTTTTGAATTAATTAAATTTTACATAGATTAGTAAAGATAAAATATTGAATTATTATACCACTTAATATTCTATACTTGATAAAGACGTGATCAAATAATTTTGATCAAATATTAATAATAATTTACATATGACAAAATGTATAATGACATGTAATTAAGATAACATGAGCAATATTCACTCAATAAATTTCCCTTCATTGATAATTAAGTTATTACATATGGAAAAATGTGAAACGACACAGTGGGCGAGTAATCTTCTACTAAATAATTAAATTTTATCATATTAAATGAAAATTTTCAAAATTGTGAAAATATTTTAACAGTAATCTTTGAATCCCCTTTTAATTAAAGTTGAAATAACTAAATTAAGCACACAAAGTTGATATTTAATTTATGCAATAAATATTAATAAATAAAAATGTACATATTATTTAGTATTTCATATTTGATGAATATTGTGGTCAATTTTTTAAAAACTGTTTTATAAATAATTTAAAATATCTTTAATTTAAATTTTTCGTTAATGATAATAATAATTTTAATATAATAAAATGCGAGACATAGTCGTGAGACGATGTCGAGTAACATTCTACTATATAATAATATAAACTAAAATTATATAAACTATATAATTCTACTATGTTATAATTTGCTTTAACTGGCTTTAGTAAAAAAAAGTCAATTTAACCAATTTAGTGGAATACTATTAAAAAGTATATTGTAAATTGTATTTTATTAAAATAAATGTAAATTAAATTTTTTATGTCCAAAAACATGTATTAATTCTTTTAAATTAAATAAAAAATAAAAAATTATTAATTATTATAAATCATGACTATAAATATTAATATGGAATATTTATTAAAAAAATCATAATAGCACAATTTATATGTTAAATTAGTTTATTCACTGATTTAGTTTAATAAAATACAAAAAAATAATAAAATTATAAGTAGCTCGCGTAGCGCGGGCAAAGTACCCTAGTTAATATAGTGGTGGTTGAAAATTTCGGGATCCGGTCTTTGACAAACGGTTGCTAGAATAAATGGTAAAATACGTATTGCAGAAAATTTTCGCGATGCGTACAGTAGGATTTTTGGTGTGAAAATAAGGAGACCCATTCTCTTTACATACCGCAAAAACTTTTCACGATATATGTACAGTACTTGCAAATGATAATAAACGTTTGCAGAAGATCTTTCACCGATAATTTCCTAGCTTGTTCTAAAATACTTGCCTCGTGTTGGAGTTGGATATTTGTTGCTCTATTTTGCCAAGTTGAAGAAGACAGTGGAAGACACAAAAACATTGAAATGTTTTTTTTATTCAAAGGAGCAGGGAGAATCGAACCTAGGAAATGATTAAAAGATAGCAACATAGCTGCTAATAATTGGTACTCCTTATCTCCGCTCAAATGGAACTATTTTGAATTTTGTAAAATTGATCAAATTAAGACCGACGAATGATAATTATTGTTAAACATAATAGTTTTTTAAAAAAATAATTTATAAATATACCATTTTATTTGTAAAAATACGATTACAGTAAAACCTCGTTAAATTAATACTCGATAAATTAATAATTTGTCTAACTTAATAATTTATTCCGATCCCAACTTGGGCCAGTTCAAAAAATGATCAATTTCGATAAGATAATAATTTTTTTGAAAAATCCTATATAAATATAAGGTCCCAATAATATTATAAATTAATAATTCCTTTATAATCATAAAAATATATGTATTACCAGTTAGAGTATGAACATACTCAAGCTCACCATGTTCACCAACTAAGCTCACCAACCATGCTCACCAACCAATCTTAGACTTTATGTACTAGTTTTCCTCTATATATAGACTTATCTACTCATGTAATCAATATGAAGAATCAAGATGAAGTTAATTCAACAATGTAGTCCTATGAAATTTAAATCCTCTCTACTATATTTTGGTTTTATTATCTTCCGCACATAGCTTATATATTTTCTTTCATGGTATCAAAGCCTCTGATCTTTGAGACTTTCTTCTGCATGTTTATCTCTATTTTCTGCAAAATTTTCCGGCAAGGTACTATTCCGACGATTGTTGAAGACGATGAACAGTTACAAATGTTGAAGACGATGAACAGTTGCAAATAGTAATTTTACTATTTCAGCGAGGCACTATTCAAAAAAAAAAAATCAGGGAAGAATGATGTTTCTACCCCGTACTATCTTGGCGCCGGAGATTAGCCCTGAAACCTGATTACGTGGTGATTATTTGATATTTTGAAATTACTGGGGAGAAGATTCCACCAAATTCAGAAATTATTGGGGCTAAGATTCCACCAAATTCTGAAATTACTGGGGAGAAGTTTCCACCAAATTCTGAAATTAATGGGGGAGAAGATTCCACCAAATTCTAAAGTTTTTAAAGCTTCCACCAAATTCAGAAATTAATGGGGAAAGAAGAAGAAGCCAGAGCCGCGAGCCACTCGTCAAAGCCATCCACTCTTCGATTGATGTTGCCCTGTTTTGCTATTATTTTTTTTTTGTTTTGTTAATTTCCAAGTTGCATGTTTGCCGTTTTCTCTCCCACATCCAACTTGAGGGGGGATGTTAGAGTATGAACATACTCAAGCTCACCGTGTTAAAGTCAAGCTAACCATGTTCACCAACCAAGCTCACCATGTTAAAGTCAAGCTCACCATATTCACCAACCATGCTCACCAACCAATATTAGACTTTATGTACTAGTTTTCCTCTATATATAGACTTATCTACTCATGTAATCAATATGAAGTTAATTCAATAATGTAGTCCTATGGAATTTAAATCCTCTCTACTATATTTTGGTTTTATTATCTTCCGCACATAGCTTATATATTTTCTTTCTTACCCTTTTGTAAAATATGATTCTAGGGTTCTTAAAATTTGAATCTATATGTTTTCGTTAAGCATTAAAAAGTTATTAATCAATATTTTTGATGTCTTGGGTGCTTATTTACGTGAAAGGTTCAAAAAATGTTGTTTTATCCTTGATATCATCTAAATATACATGAATATTTACTTTGAATCTCGCAAATACTCATTAAATTTGTAAATAATATATATTGAATTAAGTATAAAACATAAATTATACAATTCATTCTATTTAAATGTATATAATTAGAATTTAATTTTTTTTTGATGTTAAAAATTCTCTATAAATTAATAATTATTAATTTAACGATTAATTAATACCTCTCTAAATTAATAGAATTCTCCGGTCCCAACTATATTAATTTATAGAGGTTTTACTGTAGATGAAACCAAATCAACAAATGTAACTGTTTGCAATCACATATGCAGACTGAATATTTACAAATAAAATGATATTTTTGCAAATTATTTTTTTTGAAAAATGTATTTTTGTAAATATTTTGAGAAGATAGTAAAACCGCAAAAAAACTTTGAAAAAGTGTTATTTTTATAAATATTAAAAAGAAAATCATAAATATATGTTCGATATACTATATACTAGATTTAGTTACCAAATTTGTGAAATTTAAAGCAATTATTTTTTAATCTGTAGTCAAACAAACTCTAATTAATTTGATATTGTAAATTTTAAAAGGAGAAATGCCCTAAGTACATTTTTCTCATTTTTAAATTGTCTAAGCTTGGATGAGGCCATGAGGGAACTTAAAAACTGCGCCAGACGCCAGTACCAAGTTTTGGTCGCCGAAAAGAGAGGTTCTTTTGGGCCTTGTCTTTCTTGAGAGGTTCTTTTGCTATCGGAAAGAAACAAGGAAATGGGCCTGGTTTGCTTGTCAAATCAGGCCTGATTTCTAGGTGGGAAAAAATTTCAAGAGCCCGAAGGTCTAGTTATATTAATTTTTGTTAATAGTATTTATTCTATCTACATACAACAGCAAAACATCGACAAATTAATAATTGATAGATTAATAAATTATTTATAAATTAATATTCTTAAACTAATTTTGGATACTTACCAAAAATACTACTTTTTTTAAAATTTTTTGCGATTTTACCATCTTTTCAAAATATTTGTAAAAATATTTATTTGTAAAAATACGGAGGTTGCATATACAACCTTATATGCAACCTATGCAACTGAAAATTGAATTTTCATTTTTTTGCCAACTTCAAGTAACATATAAGGGCTGCGCAGCAGCAAAAATAGAAATTTAATTTTTAGTTTTCAGCTGCATTCAGTTGCATTTGCAACATATGCAATATGCAACCTATGCAATTGAATTCAACTGAAAATTGAAAATTAAATTTTCATTTTTTGATGTTATGCAGTCCTTATATACAATTGGAAGTTGGAAAAAAATGGAAATTCAACTTTCAGTTTTCAGTTGCATATGAGGTTGCATATGCAACCATATATGCAACTAAATGCAACCTGCTGCGCAACCACATACGCAAATTCAACTTCCAATTACAAATAAGATGGTATTTTGGCAATTTTTTTTTAAAAAAAGTATTTTTGCAAAAAAATTTCTAGGAAAGGGTTTCATGAAAAAAACCCAATAATTTTTTTGTCCCAACATAATAGCAATAGTGTAAATTTAATTTCGATTAATTAATAATTTCGCTAAATTAATAAAATTTATCGGTCCCGATGATATTAATTTATAGAGATTTTACTGTATTTATTTATTAAAATAAAAAACATATTTCAACAACGCGCAATAATATCAAAGATTTAAAATATCAAATTTGTTTATCAATAAATTCAGGTTCGATTACTTGCAACTACATAATTATACAAGATTTATTTATTTTATTTTTTTTAATTTCATCTCGGGTTCAATTCCCTATAACTACATAATTAAATATAGTGTTTATTTATTAAGTATTTTTATCATCCAATATTTCTTTATATATTACCATCTAATATTTCTTTAAATATTGAGTAAAATCCTTTTAAACCTTTTAGACCCGAGAATAAACTGAATTGCACAATATCAGCTACTCAATTAATTACTACTAGCTTAAAACCTGTAACAACCCCAGATCCGGGGTCGGGGATCCGGTCGTTACGGACTCAATTTCCATCCACAAAACCGATATAAATTAAATTACAACCTTGTGCCCCAAAATAACAACATAAAACACACAAGTTATAGACCCAGAGATGAAATCAGAGTAACTATCAAATATTATTAATCACGAGTTTGAGTTATTACAACCCAAAAGAATTTAACTTACATACTTCTTGCCATCCATTTACATATGTTATATGGATAAATATATCCGATAAATCAAAAGCTGACAGTCTAGCCTACTGGTTGCTTCTACCTCAGCAATGCAGTCCATGACATCAGTAGGCAACCCTTATAACTGATGTCCCTGCTTGCACCGAGTGCGCCTTGCGCTGGCCATCAGATCTAGCTGTTGTTGTGATATAATAAATAAAGGAAGGGTGAGCAATAGCCCACCAAAATAATATGTAACAGAACAACAATATATAACAGTTCTGAAATATCTTTGAAACCATATGCCATGCATTAACTAACATTGTACCAGTATAAGGTAAACGATGAAGTTTCAAGGTAAGCAAAGGTACTTTCAGTTCTGATCAGTATTCAATTCCTATCAACAAGAGGGATATCTCATGTTGTAGAAAATAAATAAATTTGAATGATGAACTAATGCTGGAGTATTCACCGCGCCCGCATTTCCAATCCTTACGATGATTAGTCGTAGATTGTACAGCTCAAATTAGATTTACTACTGGTAGAAGGAAGAGCTGACGGATTTACTTGTCTACCGCCCTGTAAGATATCCCCGGCCAACGGTTGGGCCAAATGGGATGGACCGGCGCTACTCGGACTCTTACACAACTCCTAGTTCGAATAGAATCATTGACTCTGAACGTAAAGTTCATCCCCCTTTCCCCAAGTATAATACTTGTTGATAAGACTCCACAAAGTAGTCGTATCTAGTTGGAAAGGAAAATTCACCAATATTTCCCAAGTTGCTGCTTGTTAATGGATACCAACTTGTTCCAACAATCTGATAAGTGGATTTATATCCACTTGGAACGCTTCGTTTCAGCTTAAATTGATTAACTTGGCCTCAAGTATGTTGTGTTTTTGATTCGTTTTTAGTAAGAATGGTGCAGGGTTACTATCTTGAAGTGGGGAGATACATTTTCATGTTTCATGGTGCATTCACACTCAAGAACTGAAGAACGGAAAGTGGCAAAAGAATCGGAAGAGAAAACGGAGGAGAAAGGAGCAAATTGTGTAAAATTCGAATTTTCTGGGTAGGTTGCGCAGTTTGCACTGTTTTAGCCATATCTGGAGTTCTAGAAGTCCGATTTTAGCGATCTTACAGCTCACGCGAAGACAACGTAATTTTCTACAATCTGGGACAGAAGTGATAGGCGCAGTTAGCGCTACTAGTCGCTGCCAGAATTGCTGATTCACTGTTTGAGCAATATTTTGAGTGCTACAAGTCCGTTTTGGACGATATTACAGTCCACGCGAAGGTAACGGGATTCTCATTCATTCTAAAGTGGTCCAGATGTCAAAACACAACTGGAACGGCCCAAAAATACTGAAGAAGAGTCAGTTACGAATTTTCCTTCAAAACAGAATCAGTTTAGGAAACGTATTGGTAGTTTCTTGCTGGAAAAGACTCATATTGCCTATATAAACACATCCTACCATCATAAAACGACCAACACCCTACAAACACTTAGAATAACACAGAGAGAGCCAAGAGACGGAGATTCAGACTTGGAGAAGGATTCCCAACGCTTGTGACAAGCAACAGAGATCTATATCTACTTTTGTTTCTTCTAATTCGGTGATACTCTTGGATTTTGGATTTGTTTTCTAAACCTTATTACTCTAGCATATTTATTTTTATTCAGATTTTGTTTATTACCATGGTTTCATCAGATCCCATGATGACGAATGGTTCGATTATGAATTAATCGTTGTCATGGGATTCTAACGGATTTATCTATGTAGCTTAGTAGTTTGATTGCTTTAAAGATTTGTGTGTGATGAATTCTTGATATCCTCGTATGGTTAATCTTAATGCTTTTAGATGCGTAGCTATCATCTAAATTGAATTGTTAATCTCTTGCGAAACGAGAGTGGATCTTGAGATTTAGAACTTGCCATGCTAGCATAGGATAGGTCGATGTATGTTTGACATCATGATTTGTAGCATAATTAGAGATACTTATGTTGCCCTATGTGATCTTCTTGGATAACTTGTTCTTCAACCTTTATGTTTTCAAATTCTATAGAGATATAGGGTCTAAGCATAATTGGTGTCTATTCATCTTTTATCTCTTTTGTGGATGTATGAGTAGTTTGGTATTCGTATACTGAAAAGTAGCTTATACTTGTTTCGTGTTGTCCGATCAGATATAAAAACCATCACATGCATTGATTAAAGGCATTAACTCTAAGCGAAGTATTTAATGAAGTTAGGATCCCATGTTTATTCTAATATAAGTTATTCGATTTTAATTCTCATTAGTTAAGTAATTCTTAGTTTTGTTAATTTGCTTCTTAGTTAATTTAGATAATCAAAACCCAAATTTGTAAATTGTCTTAGCAGTGAATAAAAACCATACATTGTTGCATATGTGCATTAACTAAATTGAAACCTGTAAGAACCCTAATTTTTGGTAATATTTCCTTTATTTAATATCTTGTGACATTATCATTATGGGACCTTTCTAGTCATCCCTGTTGATTAATAGAATTGATTGTCTGAGAAACTGCGTTGTTGCATTTATCATGTAATATAAAAAGGAAGATTGTGAAGGCAGGAGTCTTATTGTTAGTAATATTTATAAAATTTGGGATTTGAGAATGGTTAGAGTATTAAAGGATTTATTAAGAATTATGACGAGGAATTATGGACATTCGAGGAATTTACACAATAAGTACTTAATGAATTATAGGGGAAATCTCTACGCGACAAAATATTATTACGAGAGATTAATTAAGATACGATACGAATTAAAGATTAAATAATAAGCATTGGTGGAAGAATAATAATACAAGGAGTAGTATTGCATGCAAGCCCATGCAACCAAGTGGTTAGAAATCAAACAAACTAGTTGGCCATTGGAAGATGAATAGTATCTAGTTGGTTGCTTTTTCAAAAGGGGGAACACATAGTACATGAGCCCATGCTTGCTAGTACACTACCTATGCTTACATGTGATATATATCACCCAACCTAATTACATCAATTATTTACCCAACACAAACACAAACACAAAACACAAAAATCAAACTCTCTCCCCCCCCTTGTATACTTGCTCTCGGCCAAGGCATAAGTGGAGAAGAAAAAATTCTTCTCCTCCCCTCTTCCATCACTCATAATTCTCACCATAATTCCTAGGTCATCTACATCATCTAGACAAGGTATGCTAGCAATTTCACTCCATTTTATCCACCCAATTTCAAGTTATAAATTGTTCAAGCTTGAGTGAATAGTAACCAAGTTTGTTTTTCCTTTAGATCTTGCATTATAAGTGTTGTAGGAGACCATCTAAGGTGTCTTTGAGTTGTGTAAAGCTTATCCAAGGCCTCTAGGAGCTCAAGAAGGTATAAAAATCTCAAACCCTCTTGGTTATGTATTATTTATAAAGTATGGTAGTAGATCCATGTGTTTGAGAACTCATCTTGGTTGTATATGTATTGGATAGCATGGATCTTGAGTTTTGATGTTGAGATTGTGACTTTTATGACTTTGGATAATATATATATCTCCATGAGTGTTATGAACCATGATCTAAGTGTATTAAGTGTTGATTATGTTATGGAAGTATGAAAAATGGTTGATCTAAGTAGTTTGAGCTTGCTGAGTTTTGTCCAGGAACTTTGACCTGCATTGTAGCACGATTTTGAACCCCCAAATGATGTCCCCTGATGACCTACCATATATTGTTGGAAAGATAATTGAATGTAGTTTCTGGAAATGTAAGGTTCATGGCTAGGTGATGTGTAGATTTTTAGTTATGGCCGGAGGAGTGAATTGTGTTTCTGGACTATAGACTGCACTAAGTGACCCCATTGTAAACCTTGTTTAAACACCTTAAAATATATGTGGGATCATGAACAAAATTGAGAATGTAGGGAATTCAGTGGTGAAGACCACCCAAAAGGAATTTGATTAAAATATGAATTTTTGGATTTTATAAAAATGCTAGAGTAAAATTCGTGCAATGGAAAAAGTCGATTAGCGGAACATGATTCTAGGGTTAGTGGTTATGATTCGAACGTGGTAACTAAATTAAGTCGAGTAAGTGACGAGCGTAATCGAGTGATGACATGGGCCTATAGTGGGGATAAAGAGTCATAAGGCGAAGCCGTTAAGTTAATTTCGTACCCCCTTAAAACCCCGTAATTAAAGAGATATTGTTAAGGTACTAACGAACGATTATTGCTTATGTATAGATCGTTCGAATCCGCACGCTCGACCACCCCAACCAAACCAAGGCAAGTTTACTTTTCAAAACTTATCCATATACAAGGACTTTTACTGTTGTGTTTGTAGTTTTCAAATTATATCAAATGCTATGTTTATCGAAGTATTGATGCAATTGAGATTGAATAAGTACATATATGCTTGTACCCCATGAACTTAGATTGAAATGTTTTCTTCGGACAACGACTCTAGCAATAGAGGTCGTAGCGGTCCGTATATACTATTGACCAGGGAGCGGTATATTATTATATCGTATCTAGATTGCGAAACCCGAAGGGTCATTCGGGTGGTATCGTATACTCAAATAACTATTGTTATATCTTCGTAAATACTCGAAACCCTATTTTGGATTAAAAGTTTATTTTATCGAATAATTATTTTATTAATTATTAATATTAAAATACTATTTATTAATCATTGTTCATTATTTAAAGACAAAGTTAATCCAAGATACCTTTTAATACTTTCAAACTCGAACTCTTTCGAACTCAAAACATTTTCGAAAACCCCCGGTCAGATTCTGCTTCTTGTATGATTTCAAGAATCATCGATCGACTGATGTCGGACCTCAATTACTCTGTTTTCAATCAAAATCAAGTTTTAAAAGAAAAGAAAAAAAAGGGACTCTGGCAGGTGTGGGAACCGTTGACGAACGATTCCCGGGATGTGTAAGCGGCCGTGAGCCAGGCGGTCCATCACTTATTATTCCGGCCCAGGTGTTGCCGAAGGATGATTACGGATGTAGTTTTCATCGAGGGTGATTACGGATGTAGTTTTCACCCGAGGGATAGTTACGGATGTAGTTTCTATCCTTCTACCGGTAGAGAAGACCCGCGGATTATTGGACTTGGATGTGGCGACTGATCATCGTCAATCCTTGTCAGGTTTTGTGTTTTCTTTAAGTCCCATTCCTCCATTTTGGAAAAATGCTTTGACACTGCTTCTTAGGCTTTTGTGCCAAGTTGCTGATAGTGTTCTATTTTGATGAGAAAGATGTTGAATCAATGCAGTATCTAGAACTGCAAGTTTATTTTGAAAACAAGGGCACATATTGTTGCACCTTCGAGATTTATCAACTATGACAAGTGATTTTATAACTGATTGATACAAACAAGTATATCAACTGCCAATCATATGAAATGTTATATTGCTTACCTTATACATATATTTCTTGCTGAGCTATAGTTGCTCACTCTTGCTTGTTTTCAAATTTTACAAACACAACAGCTAAGCGAAATGGCAAGACCCAGGCAGACTGTTCGAAAGCAGGTGACTAGACCCGAGCCACCACTGGAGATTCCACCGGTAGGCCCCATTAGCCGGATTGGTTGGCAGCTTTTGTTAGTTCGTTTTATTTATCAGTATGACCTGTGCAAGGCATTGTATCGTAACAAACTTTCAAGCCGCCAACTTCGCTTCATATCGAAGTGTTGCTGGTAGCATAAATACTATTTAATTCGGTCTGTAATAACTCTGATAACTTTATTACTGTTTAATCAATGTGTGACGTTTCTGAGGCTCTAACCTGTGTGCGTGAGTGTGGTGTGAGTTTATTGTGGGGTCGATGGCTGTGTTATATATATTATGTGCAAGAACAGGTATGTTACTAATGGAAAATGGACCGTGAGCGCCTAGATCTCCGACCCCGAATCTGGGGCGTCACAGAAATGGTATCAGAGCGAGGTTACAGTTCTCAGAAATGATAGTAATTTAAGAAAGCAACCCTAATAATAATAACAATAACGATAACCTTAATAACAACCTTAATAATACTTAGAACTCTCATCGAGTTTGTAGTCGGGTTATCGGATATAGCCCTGACTTTAAGGCCCGTGAGGGAACTACTCCTAAACCCTTCTTTTATGGTTAGTGACCCACCTTATTTCCTTGTGTAGATGGAGGAGATACCAGACCCTGAGGCTTTCGAGAGAGAGCATGATGAGGCACTGATGCGAGAGACCGAGGATCCTGAGGAGGATATGGGTGCTGACTCCGAGCTTGGCCCCTGGATTACACTGATAGAGAGTACTGATGATGAGGATCCCATTGAGGAGCCCTTTGAGCCTGAGCCAGAGCCTGTTACCCCATCTCCTGTAGCTACTGATGAGGAGAGTGTGAGATCCGGTGAGGGTCGTGTTGTGTCACCACCACCTTCTCCACAGACATCTAGCCCTGTTTCATCGGACGGTGACTCTGAGGATGACACTTCTGGCGAGGAGGAGCTTGACCTTACCCCTGCTACTGCTCCTGCTCCTGCTGCTGCTGCTGCACCTATTCCTGTTCCTGTCATACCACCTCCACCGATGGACCTACCCCCAGTGTCGGGTACTGAGCATGCTTACGTGGTACAGTTCCTGACCCGAGACTTACTATCTGCAGAGGCCCAACTTAACGAGGCGAGGCGGGCACTAGTGGAGGAGCGCGAGGCGTGCTTGAGGATCCAGGCTGAGATAAGGACTGCTATTGCTAGGAGGACTAGGGCTCGACTCCATAGGATTGAGAGGAGGAGTCGCGATAGGATTCTTGGATTAGGGATCCGCGGGGGCGGAGTGATCTAGGCTAGGGATGCTAGGCGTGTTGTGCGTCGTGCATTTTCCCGAGTGAGGACCTTGCTCCATCGCGGCGCGGCCCCGTGATGCGTTACTGATAGCTCAGTCCCCTAGGTTCAGATGACATTAGTGTGTCGATTTTGCGGGATAGTTGACTTGTGCAGTGGTATCCTTTCTGACCAGTGGATGAGTAGACTGACCTACAGTTATGTAGATGTGACTTCGGGTAGTATGTATGGATGTAGCCCTACTTTTGTGTAGCCTGACTATTCGGATGATGTATTCGTATTTGTTCCACTCTTGCTAAACTTTGACATCGGAACTATGTATTTGGCTCTAACATCCAAACTTGTGATAACCTTTGTACCGTACTTATTTAGTTTCAGTTTCCTTAATATTGCCTCAACTGCTTTACTTTCCGATGCCATGCTTTTCTGTTTTGATATACAACTGTGATTATACAATTGCTACAAGCCACAAATACAACCATGCTGTTTCAATTTTATGATATGCGATTTCAAATTGTTTTCTACAATTTCCAAAAATGTTCCTACAATCTTTAAAAAAAATTTTTTTTTTGAAATTTTGAAAAATATTTTTGAGGTTTCGAAAGTTTGAAAACCCTTGTAAATGTTTTCGCATCCCAAAGGGATTTTTCCCCAAAAATGTTTGACATTTTATCTCCAACATCGGATTATTAAAACTTTTGCACTTCCACCCTTATGAGGAGGAACGATACGCCCCTGACCCGTGCAAACGCTGTCAGGTAATTGGAAAACCCTAACCCCTTTCTTGTTTTATTATCAGAATCATGCCACCCAAAAGAATGAACACTCGAGCTCACCCGATCAGTTCTGAGGGCTAGGGTAGCCACCATGGAGCCGGAGGCCACCAGAACCATGAAGGGGAGAATGCCAACCTGAGTGAGAATGAGGGCAACGATCATAACTTGTTTGATGACTCTGAGTATGAGGAAGAAGAAGCTGGTGATGACACCCGAGAGGTAGAACATCCTAGGGGAGGCCCTATGGAACAGTTCATGGAGTTACTTAGGCAGAACTTGGACCGTCCCCCAGTTCAGCAACCACCCCATAATGCTAATGCTAATGCTTTTCGGAACTTCAAATCCCTGAAACCCCCAGAATTTAAAGGAACTGCCGACCCTGTCGAGGCAAGGGCCTGGCTGAAGGAAATGGAAAAATCTTTCGAGATACTAGGTGTCGCTGAAGAGCAGAAGACTGTTTTCGCCACTTACCTTCTGAAAGGTGAGGCGAACTATTGGTGGGAAGCTAAGAAGAATTTGGAAGGAAGAGGTGTGGTAACCTGGGAGAGATTTAGCGAGCTGTTCTTGGAGAAGTACTTTCCTAGGTTCATGGAGACACAAATGGAGCTGAAGTTTTTGGAATTGAAGCAAGGAAACATGACGGTGGCCGAGTATGAGGCCAAACTTACTGAGCTGTCGAGGTTTGTGCCGGAATATGTGAACTCTGAGGCAAAGAGGGCCCGAAGGTTTCAATTAGGGCTAAAACAATGGATTCAGAATCGTGTGGCGGTTCTTGAGCTGACAAACTATGCCACCCTGGTACAGAAAGCGTCAATTGTTGAGGCTGGGAGTGAACAGATGCAGAAAGAGAGGGAAGGAAAGAAGAGGAAGTTGGATAGTCGAAAGGGAAACTCTGCTGGTGGGAGCTTTCCGAGCAAATTTAAGCGAGGAACGATGTCCCAACCCAGCGGGAACTTTGGAACCAAGAGAGCTGAAAGTTGGAGTGTGGGCCAGGGCGGCCGACCACAGGGAACGTCTTACTCTACCCTATCCCGAGCCCAACCCCCAGAATGCAATAAATGTGGAAGGAAACATGCGGGCGTGTGTAACCTGCAAGATGTGAAATGCTTCAAGTGTGGGCTGACAGGGCATTATGCTAACGCCTGTCGCGGAACTAGTAACAACCCGAGTGTCGGAGGTAATTGCTTCAAGTGTGGGAAACCAGGGCACCGAATGAGGGAATATATGTCCTCTGGGCCAGCGGCATCGAGAGTGAGTGGAACTGCTTCTAACAAGGCCCCTACTGCAAGAACTTTTAACATGACGGTGCAGGATGCCGTGAGGAACACGGATGTGATTGCAGGTACCCTACTACTCAACTCAGTTAAAGCAAATGTTTTATTTGATTCGGGAGCTACCAAGTCTTTCATATCTCTAGATTTTGTATGTCAGTTAGGCCTTAAGACCGAACCATTGAAAGACAGATTGCAAATAGAGATAGCTAATCATGAAATTATTCCCGTTAGCCAAGTATGTCCAGGTTGTGACCTAGAAATAGAAGGGCGACACTTTCGGGTAGACTTAATACCTTTTAAACTAGGGGAGTTTGACGTAATAGTAGGCATGGATTGGTTAACAACCCATGGAGCCCAGATTGATTGTGTCAAGAAGAAAGTAAGTTTGAGACTGCCAGGGGACGAGGAAGTAGTATTTAGTGGGAAACGGCAAAGCCAAAAGTTCCTGACTATGATTCAAGCTAAGAAGCTGTTACGTAAAGGATGCGAAGCCTATTTAGCCTATGTGAAGGATACCAAGAAAGAGGCCCCAAACCTACAGGAAATCCCTGTCGTTAATGAGTTCGCGGACGTATTTCCGGATGATCTTCCCGGACTACCACCCGATAGAGACATCGAGTTCGCTATAGACTTAGTTCCGGGTACGGCCCCAATTTTGAAAGCCCCATATCGGCTAGCCCCAGTGGAGATGAAAGAGCTAGCCACTCAGTTACAAGAGTTGTTGGATAAAGGGATGATAAGACCTAGTGTGTCACCGTGGGGAGCCCCGGTGTTATTCGTGAAAAAGAAGGACGGCAGCATGAGATTATGTATAGACTACAGGGAGTTGAACAAGGTGACTATAAAGAATAAGTATCCCTTGCCCAGGATAGATGACCTGTTTGATCAATTGAAAGATGCAGTTTATTTCTCTAAGATTGATCTGCGGACCGGGTACCACCAGTTAAAGATTAAACCAGAAGATATACCAAAGACGGCCTTTCGCACCCGGTACGGACACTATGAGTTCCTAGTGATGTCATTTGGGTTAACGAATGCCCCTGCAGCTTTTATGGACTTAATGAATCGAGTCTTCAAGAAGTACTTGGACAAGTGTGTTATAGTCTTCATCGATGACATCTTGATTTATTCCAAGACGAAGGAGGAACATGCAGAGCACTTGAGGATTGTATTGGGAGCATTGAGAGAAGAAAAGCTGTACGCTAAGTTCTCGAAGTGCGAATTTTGGTTGAAGGAAGTTCAGTTTTTAGGGCATGTGATTAGCGAACAAGGCATTCTAGTGGACCCAGCCAAAATAGAGGCTGTATCAAATTGGGAGAGACCAACCACTCCGATAGAGGTGAGAAGTTTTATAGGACTGGCTGGCTACTATAGGAGATTTGTCCAAGACTTTGCAAAGATAGCAGCCCCTTTGACCCGACTAACTCGCAAGACCGAGAAGTTTGTGTGGACTGAGAAATGCGAAGAGAGCTTCCAAGAGTTGAAAAAGAGGTTGGTGACAGCACCAGTACTAGCCCTACCTGATGATAAGGGAGATTTTGTGATTTATAGCGACGCATCCCATAAAGGTTTAGGGTGTGTGCTTATGCAGCACGGTAAGGTGATTGCGTATGCGTCCAGACAACTTAAGGAGTTTGAGATAAGATACCCCACCCATGATTTGGAATTAGCAGCGATAGTTTTTGCTTTGAAGATCTGGAGACATTATCTTTATGGAGAAAAGTGTGAAATCTACACGGATCACAAGAGCTTAAATTACATATTCACTCATAAAGAGTTAAACATGAGGCAGAGGAGATGGTTAGAGCTAATCAAGGATTATGATTGTGAGATTCATTATCACCCAGGGAAGGCCAATGTGGTGGCCGATGCACTTAGCCGAAAGGAGAAGCTTAAAATGATAACGTCAGTGGACGAATTGATCAAAGACCTTGAGAAACTAGAGATTGAAGTGAGGTTACCAGGAATTGGACAAGAGAGTCTAATGGAAATAAAAGTCCAACCACCGTTATTGGAAAAGATTAAGTTATGCCAGGAAAAGAAGATAGAAGAAGAAAAGAATTCGATGGAGAAAATTTTGACTGGTGAGGAAATTAAGTGTGAGAAGGACGGGAATGGAATTATGAGGTATGCATCTAGGATATGGATCCCGAACGTTCAGGAATTGAAAGACGAGATTTTGCAAGAGGCTCATAGTTCGAGGTACTCAATTCACCCTGGAGGCACTAAGATGTATAGGGATCTGAGAGAATACTATTGGTGGCCTAACATGAAGAAGGACATGGCAGAGTGGGTAAGTAAATGCTTGACATGTCAAAGAGTAAAGGCCGAACACCAGAGGCCCAGTGGATTGTTGCAACCCTTAGAGATACCCGAGTGGAAGTGGGAGCAAATTGCAATGGACTTTGTGGTCGGATTACCAAGGACCAAGACTAATCATGATGCCATTTGGGTAATTATCGATAGGTTGACCAAGTCAGCACATTTTCTTCCAATCAACGAGAGATATACTGTCGACAAGCTGGCAGATATTTACTTAAAGGAGATTGTGGTTAGACATGGGGTTCTTGTGAGCATTGTATCAGATAGAGACCCACGATTCAACTCCAGGTTCTGGAGAAGTTTTCAGGATTGTGTGGGGACCAAGTTAAACATGAGTACTACATACCATCCCCAAACAGACGGACAGAGTGAGAGAACCATCCAGACCATCGAGGACATGTTGAGGGTATGTGCTATTGATTTTAAGGGAAGTTGGGATGACCACTTGCCGTTGATCGAATTTTCCTACAACAATAGTTACCATGCGAGTATAGGCATGCCCCCATATGAAGCTTTATACGGACGAAGATGTCGGTCTCCCTTTTGTTGGGAAGAGGTAGGAGAGCGGAAGATTTTAGGGCCTGAACTGGTCCAACGGACAAGAGAAACTATCGAGCTCATAAGAGGACGGCTGGTAGCGGCCCAGGACAGACAGAAGAAGTATGCGGACCAGACCCGCAAGGACAAAGAATATGAGGTAGGAGAGTTTGTGATGCTGAAGGTATCGCCGTGGAAAGGATTGATGAGATTTGGTAAAAAGGGAAAACTAAGCCCGAGATTTATTTGACCTTTTGAGATCTTGAAACGAGTTGGGAAGTTAGCCTATGAATTGGCTTTACCCCCGAGCTTACAGCAAGTACATAATGTGTTCCACGTGTCCATGCTACGACCATACCATACCGACTTCCGACATGTAATAGAACATGATCAAGTGGATCTGCAACCAGACTTAACATATGTAGAGCAACCCGTAGAAATCATGGATAGAAAAGAACAGGTGCTGAGGAACAAGGTGGTCAAATTAGTGAGAGTTTTGTGGAGGAATCAAAATGTCGAAGAATCAACATGGGAACTAGAGAGCGCGATGCGTGAAAAGCACCCCCAACTGTTTTCGACCTGATTCCGGGACGGAATCCTTTTAAGGAGGGGAGGCTGTAAGAACCCTAATTTTTGGTAATATTTCCTTTATTTAATATCTTGTGACATTATCATTATGGAACCTTTCTAGTCATCCCTGTTGATTAATAGAATTGATTGTCTGAGAAACTGCGTTGTTGCATTTATCATGTAATATAAAAAGGAAGATTGTGAAGGCAGGAGTCTTATTGTTAGTTATATTTATAAAATTTGGGATTTGAGAATGGTTAGAGTATTAAAGGATTTATTAAGAATTATGACGAGGAATTATGGACATTCGAGGAATTTACACAATAAGTACTTAAGGAATTATAGGGGAAATCTCTACGCGACAAAATATTATTACGAGAGATTAATTAAGATACGATACGAATTAAAGATTAAATAATAAGCATTGGTGGAAGAATAATAATACAAGGAGTAGTATTGCATGCAAGCCCATGCAACCAAGTGGTTAGAAATCAAACAAACTAGTTGGCCATTGGAAGATGAATAGTATCTAGTTGGTTGCTTTTTCAAAAGGGGGAACACATAGTACATGAGCCCATGCTTGCTAGTACACTACCTATGCTTACATGTGATATGTATCACCCAACCTAATTACATCAATTATTTACCCAACACAAACACAAACACAAAACACAAAAATCAAACTCTCTCCCCCCCTTGTATACTTGCTCTCGGCCAAGGCATAAGTGGAGAAGAAAAAATTCTTCTCCTCCCCTCTTCCATCACTCATAATTCTCACCATAATTCCTAGGTCATCTACATCATCTAGACAAGGTATGCTAGCAATTTCACTCCATTTTATCCACCCAATTTCAAGTTATAAATTGTTCAAGCTTGAGTGAATAGTAACCAAGTTTGTTTTTCCTTTAGATCTTGCATTGTAAGTGTTGTAGGAGACCATCTAAGGTGTCTTTGAGTTGTGTAAAGCTTATCCAAGGCCTCTAGGAGCTCAAGAAGGTATAAAAATCTCAAACCCTCTTGGTTATGTATTATTTATAAAGTATGGTAGTAGATCCATGTGTTTGAGAACTCATCTTAGTTGTATATGTATTGGATAGCATGGATCTTGAGTTTTGATGTTGAGATTGTGACTTTTATGACTTTGGATAATATATATATCTCCATGAGTGTTATGAACCATGATCTAAGTGTATTAAGTGTTGATTATGTTATGGAAGTATGAAAAATGGTTGATCTAAGTAGTTTGAGCTTGCTGAGTTTTGTCCAGGAACTTTGACCTGTATTGTAGCACAATTTTGAACCCCCAAATGATGTCCCCTGATGACCTACCATATATTGTTGGAAAGATAATTGAATGTAGTTTCTGGAAATGTAAGGTTCGTGGCTAGATGATGTGTAGATTTTTAGTTATGGCCGGAGGAGTGAATTGTGTTTCTGGACTATAGACTGCACTAAGTGACCCCCTTGTGAACCTTGTTTAAACACCTTAAAATATATGTGGGATCATGAAAAAAATTGAGAATGTAGGGAATGCAGTGGTGAAGACCACCCAAAAGGAACTTTATTAAAATATGAATTTTTGGATTTTATAAAAATGCTAGAGTAAAATTCGCGCAATGGAAAAAGTCGATTAGTGGAACATGATTCTAGGGTTAGTGGTTATGATTCGAACGTGGTAACTAAATTAAGTCGAGTAAGTGACGAGCGTAATCGAGTGATGACATGGGCCTATAGTGGGGATAAAGAGTCATAAGGCGAAGTCGTTAAGTTAATTTCGTACCCCCTTAAAACCCCGTAATTAAAGAGATATTGTTAAGGTACTAACGAACGATTATTGCTTATGTATAGATCGTTCGAATCCGCACGCTCGACCACCCCAACCAAACCAAGGCAAGTTTACTTTTCAAAACTTATCCATATACAAGGACTTTTACTGTTGTGTTTGTAGTTTTCAAATTATATCAAATGATATGTTTATCGAAGTATTGATGCAATTGAGATTGAATAAGTACATATATGCTTGTACCCCTTGAACTTAGATTGAAATGTTTTCTTCGGACAACGACTCTAGCAATAGAGGTCGTAGCGGTCCGTATATACTATTGACCGGGGAGCGGTATATTATTATATCGTATCTAGATTGCGAAACCCGAAGGGTCATTCGGGTGGTATCGTATACTCAAATAACTATTGTTATATCTTCGTAAATACTCGAAACCCTATTTTGGATTAAAAGTTTATTTTATCGAATAATTATTTTATTAATTATTAATATTAAATCTTAAAATACTATTTATTAATCATTGTTCATTATTTAAAGACAAAGTTAATCCAAGATACTTTTTAATACTTTCAAACTCGAACTCTTTCGAACTCAAAACATTTTCGAAAACCCCCGGTCAGATTCTGCTTCTTGTATGATTTCAAGAATCATCGGTCGACTGATGTCGGACCTCAATTACTCTGTTTTCAATCAAAATCAAGTTTTAAAAGAAAAAAAAAGGGACTCTGGCAGGTGTGGGAACCGTTGACGAACGATTCCCGGGATGTGTAAGCGGCCGTGAGCCAGGCGGTCCATCACTTATTATTCCGGCCCAGGTGTTGCCGAAGGATGATTACGGATGTAGTTTTCATCGAGGGTGATTACGGATGTAGTTTTCACCCGAGGGATAGTTACGGATGTAGTTTCTATCCTTCTACCGGTAGAGAAGACCCGCGGATTATTGGACTTGGATGTGGCGACTGATCATCGTCAATCCTTGTCAGGTTTTGTGTTTTCTTTAAGTCCCATTCCTCCATTTTGGAAAATGCTTTGACACTGCTTCTTAGGCTTTTGTGCCAAGTTGCTGATAGTGTTCTATTTTGATGAGAAAGATGTTGAATCAATGCAGTATCTAGAACTGCAAGTTTATTTTGAAAACAAGGGCACATATTGTTGCACCTTCGAGATTTATCAACTATGACAAGTGATTTTATAACTGATTGATACAAACAAGTATATCAACTGCCAATCATATGAAATGTTATATTGCTTACCTTATACATATATTTCTTGCTGAGCTATAGTTGCTCACTCTTGCTTGTTTTCAAATTTTACAAACACAACAGCTAAGCGAAATGGCAAGACCCAGGCAGACTGTTCGAAAGCAGGTGACTAGACCCGAGCCACCACTGGAGATTCCACCGGTAGGCCCCATTAGCCGGATTGGTTGGCAGCTTTTGTTAGTTCGTTTTATTTATCAGTATGACCTGTGCAAGGCAGTGTATCGTAACAAACTTTCAAGCCGCCAACTTCGCTTCATATCGAAGTGTTGCTGGTAGCATAAATACTATTTAATTCAGTCTGTAATAACTCTGATAACTTTATTACTGTTTAATCAATGTGTGACGTTTCTGAGGCTCTAACCTGTGTGTGTGAGTGTGGTGTGAGTTTATTGTGGGGTCGATGGCTGTGTTATATATATTATGTGCAAGAACAGGTATGTTACTAATGGAAAATGGACCGTGAGCGCCTAGATCTTCGACCCCGGATCTGGGGGCGTCAAAAAACCTAAACCAGATCTATGTGGGAACGAACTTGACTTATTCATATATTAGTTGTGACCACGTACGCTTACGTGATTTAGTGCAAATAAGTTTTTGGCGCCGCTACCGGCGATCATCGGTGTTTTATTTTAGTTTATGTGCTTGTCATCAGTGGTCGTTAAAGTTCACTGACTCGGATTAGTTACTTACCTATCTTGTTTATTTCAGTGTGTTTCAGGTACTTGAGTGTTTGAAAATGGCAGGCGAGGAGTTGCCACGGTGGGCATATTCGAGGACATCCATGCCTCAGCAATGTGAGCAATGTTTGGGCGTTCATGAGACCTCACAATATTGTTACTACGAAGGAGTTGATCCATATGTCACTTATGAGGAACAACCATATTTTCAATACCATCCTCAACAGTACCAGCAAGATGTTCTAAATATGTCATATTTCTTTGGTAGTGAAGAGTTTCAACATCAGCAACCTACTCCTACTTTTCAGTCAGATGAGGTTGATGTTATGGAGGAGATTAGGATGCTTGCAAAGAGTAATGAGGGGTCTATTAAATCTTTGGAGACACTAGTTGCTCAAGTTTTGAGTGTCTTGGAACAAGAGAAACAACAATTCATACTAGAGGCAATTCCAGAAAATAATGGTGACTTGGAGCAAGGTACTGCATGCATAATTGAGGAAGACAAATTCCAAGGTGAGGTGAGCGTTCACAAGCCATGTGAGGAATTTGATCATGCTAGTATGGTGGATGATTTGGAAAGGGCAATATTTGGGACAGACACTGATGAGCTACACAAATTTCAAGAATTGGTATGTGTGTACCAAGAGGCTGATGACCATGGGAAAGATGCAGGTCTTTTACTTGTCTCAGAGTATGAAGATGGAGGTAGCGCATTAGAGCCGATGGAGGAAGTTCTCTTTGAGGAACCAAAGGCTTCAGCAACTTACATTTACCTTCCTCCATTATATTCAAGCGAAGCCCGCGAATGTGTGTTGTTCTACAAATTGACAGGTTTTGGGTCAACCGATGAAGGCATTGGAATAGGACATAGTTGTTATACGAATAGGTCAAGCGAGGAGAAGGGGCAGAAAGTGTGCCGCCGTGATGACGATGAAGTCTCACGAAGAGATGACCAGGCCAACTATTATCATCCTTAATGGAGGCTTGGACGTAGTCAAGCTAATTGACTCTAAACAAGCACTTCGTGGGAGGCAACCCATGTGTTAGGTATGTAGTAGTATGTAGTAGTGTGTCATTTGTTCATGTAGAAAATCATATTTTGCATGTTAGTAGTAATTCATTCGTATTTTGTATGTAGTGCATGTTTGTTTCATATAGGACATTTTGTTATTGTGTTTTTATACCATGTGAGTTCATTTTAGTTGCATTTGCATAGCATGCATATTTCATGATTCCTTAGGATGAGCTAATTCTGATTGGTAGGTAGATGTCTAATTGAGTGTGGTAATGATGAATAGAGGGTTGATTTATAGTTCTTATGAAATTGACTTGCATGTTTCAGAAACAAATTCTTTTCACAGTCTCATCGTTTGCTTTTGGGCTAGGTTGAGGTCATGTTTGTTTGGTTGTTTTAGATTTAATCACTTGTTTATATTTAGAATTTTTGTTATTCCCTTGATGATGTAGGAACACTAAAGTCTAAGTTTGGGGGAAACCAGGAATTTCATGCTAATTGTATATAATTGTCAATAATGGCTAGGCGTCAAATGGCTAGTAGCCGGCTCATATTTATATGAGTAGTCTGGGGTTGGAATTGAGAATTCTCAGTCCAGATTGCATATATATATATATAAAAGAAAAAAAAAGTTATGTGAATTGTTAAATGCAAAATTAACCAGGTGAGCTCTTTAATACTCGAGCAATTAAGTTCTAGGGGACTTTGTGCCTAGTGACCTAAGGCTTTTATAGTCTGGGATCCACTAACCTAACGCTCGCTACATGGGTATTATTGTATAAGCCTTTAGGGGTCTCATCCATTGCATGGTTAAATAAGCATGCATTGTTGTTTATATTACTATGTGTCATAGTTGTTACTAATAAAGCATGAATTCCTGTCTAACTCAAATGATGATGGAGGTGTTTCTAGGTTATGAAGTGTTTACCGTTCATTCTATTTATAAACTTGTGATTGTCTTGGCGAAGAATAGGTATGATTTTGATCTAGTGTTAGGAGTAT
Organism: Saposhnikovia divaricata; assembly: GCA_036435485.1. Taxonomy (NCBI): domain Eukaryota; kingdom Viridiplantae; phylum Streptophyta; class Magnoliopsida; order Apiales; family Apiaceae; genus Saposhnikovia; species Saposhnikovia divaricata. Next base: position 9,875,817 of record CM071599.1, read on the forward strand.
TTCTGATGAGCATTGCACACATGCACGTTTCTGTCATGTATTGTTAGTATACAGGAACTTAGTCGAGCTCTGTTTGGAGTTATTGCATTCTTTGAGATATTTACTTGTTGATTGGTTTTGGTTAATTTGAGGGGATCGTTGCATTTTCATATTAGTTGCATTCATGCATTGCATTAGTTCGTATAGAGTCTGTTTATGCTTGAGGACAAGCATCGGTTTATATTTGGGGTATGATAAGTGGATTTAAATCCACTTGGAACGCTTCGTTTCGGCTTAAATTGATTAACTTAGCATCAAGTCTGTCGTGTTTTTGATTCGTTTTTAGTAAGAATGGTGCAGGGTTACTATCTTGAAGTGGGGAGATACATTTGCATGTTTCATGGTAGATTCACGCTCAAGAACTGAAGAACGGGAAGTGGCAAAAGAATCGGAAGAGAAAACGGAGAAAGGAGCAAATTGTGTAAAATTCGAATTTTCTGGGTAGGTTGCGCAGTCTGCACTGTTTTGGCCATATCTGGAGTTCTAGAAGTCTGATTTTAGAAATCTTACAGCTCACGCGAAGACAACGCAATTTTATACAATCTTGGACAGAAGTGATGGGCACAGTCAGCGCTACAACAGCGCAGTCAGCGCTACTGGTCGCTGCCAGAATTGCTGATTCACTGTTTGGGCCATATCTTGAGTTCTACAAGTCCGTTTTGGACGATCTTACAGTCCATGAGAAGCTAACAAGATTCTCTTTCATTCTAAAGTGGTCCAGATGTCAAAACACAACTAGAACGGCCAAAAAATACTGAAGAAGAGTCAGTTACGAATTTTCCTTCAAAACAGAATCAGTTTAGGAAACGTATTGGTAGTTTTTTGCTGAAAAAGACTCCTATGGCCTATATAAACACATCCTACCATCATAAAATGACAAACACCCTACAAACACTTAGAATAACACAGAGAGAGCCAAGAGACGGAGATTCAGACTTGGAGAATGATTCCCAACGCTCGTGACAAGCAACGGAGATCTAGATCTACTTTTGTTTCTTCTAATTAGGCGATACTCTTGGATTTTGGATTTGTTTTCTAAACCTTATTACTCTAGCATTATTATTTTTATTCAGACTTTGTTTATTACCATGGTTTCATCAGATCCCATGATGACGAACGGTTCGATTATGAACTAATCGTTGTCATGGGATTATAACGGATTTATCTATGTAGCTTAGTAGTTTGATTGCTTTAAAGATTTGTGTGTGATGAATTCTTGATATCCTCGTATGGTTAATCTTAATGCTTTTAGATGCGTAGCTATCATCTAAATTGAATTGTTAATCTCTTGCGAAACGAGAGTGGATCTTGAGATTTATAACTTGCCATGCTAGCATAGGATAGGTTGATGTATGTTTGACATCATGATTTGTAGCATAATTAGAGATACTTATGCTGCCCTATGTGATCTTCTTGGATAACTTGTTCTTCAACCTTTATGTTTTCAAATTCTATAGAGATATATGGTCTAAGCATAATTGGTGTCTATTCATCTTCTATCTCTTTTGTGGATGTATGAGTAGTTTGGTATTCGTATATTGAAAAGTAGCTTATACTTGTTTTGTGTTGTCCGATCAGATATCAAAACCATCACATGCATTAATTAAAGGCATTAACTCTAAGCGAAGTATTTAATGAAGTTAGGATCCCATGTTTATTCTCATATAAGTTATTCAATTTTAATTCTCATTAGTTAAGTAATTCTTAGTTTTGTTAATTGCTTCTTATTTAATTTAGATAATCAAAACCCAAATTTGTTAATTGTCTTAGTAGTGAATAAAAACCATACATTGTTGCATATGTGCATTAACTAAATTGAAACATAAACCAGATCTATGTGGGAACGAACTTGACTTATTCATATATTAGTTATGACTGATAAGTGGATTTATATCCACTTGGATCGCTTCAATTCGGCTTAAATTGATTCACTTGGCCTCAAGTTTGTTGTAGTTTTGATGTGTTTTGCTTAGTTGTGCAGAGTTGCATGAATGTCGATTATGGTGGATGCTTCTATCGTGTTTGGAGGATTAATTGATTAAAATTCGGATTTTCCGGGATGGTTGCGCACTCTACACTGTTTTGGCCATATATGGAGTTCTAGAAGTCCGTTTTCAGCGATCTTACAGCTCACGCGAAGCTTGAGAGATTTTCTACAACCTGAGATAGATAGCAGGTGCAGGGAGCGTGTAGTTAAAATTCGCGCACGTGTTCTTTGTGAAGCAAGGCTGGAAAGTTACTGTTTTGCCCTTTTCAAGTTCTAATTGTATTTTGGGCAGGTTTTAATACCTTAATCGAATTCTAATTGTAATAGAAGGTAATTTCCTGCTGGGCAAGAAAGCTAGAGCCTATTTAAACACATCTTAGCATTGTAATTAGGGGAGTTATTATTATTGTAACATAGCTTAGATCTGCAAGGGAGAAAAGGAGAGAAGGATTCAACGCTCGTGACAAGCAACGGATCTAGATCTACTTCATCTTTTGTGTTATTCTAGATTCTAGATTTGTTTTCTTAACTCTTTGTTTATTAATATAATTACTTCTTTTATTCATATCTTGTTTTATATCATGTTTTCATCAAATCCCATGACGATGAACGGTTCGATTATGAGCTAATCGTTGTCATGGGATTCTAACGGAGTTATCTATGTAGCTTAGTAATTTGTATGCTTTAAAGATTTATGTGTGGTGAATTCTTGATATCCTCGTATGGTTGTGTTTCATGTATTTAGATGCGTCGCGAACATCTAATTTGTTAATCTCTTGCTAAACGAGAGTGGATCTTGAGATTTAGAACTTGCCATGCTAGCATAGGATAGGTTGATGTTTTAACATCATGATTTATGGCGTATATAGAGAAATTATGCTACCCTATGTGATCTAAGTGGATAACTTATGCATAAACCTTTATGTTTTCAAATTCTATAGAGATATAGGGTCTAAACATATTTGGTGTCTACCCATCTTCTATCTCTTTTGTGGATGCATGCGTAGTTTGGTATTAGTATACCGAGAGGTAGCTTTTACTTATTTCGTATTATCCGATCAGATATCAAAACCATCACATGTATTGATTAAAGGCTGCGACTCTAAGTGAAGTAGATAATGAAGTTAGGATCCCATGTTTTTATTCTTATAAGAAATTCAGATTTAATTCTTATTAGTTAATTAGTTTTTACTTTGCATCTTAGTTTAATTTAGATAAATAAAACCCATATTTGTTAATTATCTTAGCAGTGAATTAAGATCATACATTGTTGAATAGGCACATTAGCTGAAAAGAACCATAACCTGATTCCTGTGGGAACGAATTTGGACTTAACCTTATATATTACTTGTGACCACGTACGCTTGCGTGATATTGTGTAAACAATGCGTAGTTTGGTATTAGTATACCGAGAGTTAGCTTTTACTTATTTTGTGTTATCCGATCAGATATCAAAACCATCGTATGTATTGATTAAAGGCATCAACTCTAAGTGAAGTAGATGATGAAGTTAGGATTCCATGTTTTCTCGCATATAAGTAATTAAATTTTAATTCTCATTAGTTAGTAATTTTTAGTTTGTTAAATTGTATCCTAGTTAATTATAGTTGGTAAAAACTTAATCTTGTTATTTGTCTTAGCAGTGAATAATAATCATACATTGTTGCATAGGTGCATGAACTGAATTGAAACCTAACCAGATCTCTGTGGGAACGAACTTGACTTCTATCTATATTACTTGTGACCACGTACGCTTGCGTGTTTTAGGGTTAACAAGTTTTTGGCGCCGCTGCCGGGGATCATCGGTGTTTTATTTTTGGTTTATGTGCTTGTCAATAGTGGTCGTTAGAGTTCACTGACTCAGATTTTTTCCCAACTATCTTGTTTAGTTCGTTGTGTTTCAGGTACTTGAGTTTTTGAAGATGGCATGCGAGGAGTTGCCATGGTGGGCATATTCGAGGACATCCATGCCTTATCAGTGTGAGCGGTGTTTTGGCGTTAATGATCCCTCACAATATTGTTACTACGAAGGAGTTGATCCATATGTCAGTTATGAGGAACAACCATATTTTCCATACCATCCTCAACAGTACCAGCAAGATGTTCCAGATAGGTCATATTTCTTTGGAAGTGAAGAGTTTCAACATCAGCAACCTACTCCTACTTTTCAGTCAGATGAGGTTGATGATTTGAAGGAGATTAGGAAGGAGATTAGGATGCTTGCAGAGAGTCATGAGAAGTCTCTCAAATCTATGGAGACACTAGTTGCTCAAGTTTTGAGTGTCTTGGAACAAGAGAAACAGCAATCCATACGAGAGGCAATTCCAGAAAATAACGATGACTTGGAGCAAGGTACTACATGCATAATTGAAGAAGACAAATTCCAAGAGGAGGTGAGTGTTCACAAGCCATGTGAGGAATTTGATCAAGCTAGTGAGGTGGATGATTTGGAAAGGGCACAATTTGAGACAGACATTGATGAGCTGCACAAATTTCAAGAATTGGTATGTGCGTACCAAGAGGACACTGATGAGCTACGCAAATTTCAAGAATTGGTAGGTGCAAACCAAGAGGATGAAGAACATGGGAAAGATGCAGGTCTTATACTTGTCTCAGAGTTTAAAGATGGAGGTAGCGCATTAGAGCCAATGGAGGAAGTTCTTTTTGAGGAACCAAAGGCTTCAGCAATTTACATTTATCCTCCTCCATTATATTCAACCGAAGCCCGCGAAGGTGTGTTGTTCTACAAATTGACAGATTTTGGGTCAACAGAGGAAGGCATTGGAACAGGACATATTTGTTATACGAATAGGCCAAGCGAGGAAAAGGGGCAGAAAGTGTGCCGCCGTGATGACGATGAAGTCTCGCGAAGAGAGGACCAGGCAAACTATTATCATCCTTAATGGAGGCTTGGAAGTAACGTCAAGCTATTGACGTTAAAGAAGCGCTTCGTGGGAGGCAACCCACGCATTAGTGTAGGAAGAAAAAAAAAAGAGATTGAGTGTGTCTAGAAAATATATATATATATATATATATATATATATATATATATATATATATATATATATATATATATATATGTTAGAAACGCAGGACAGGACTGCGTTACTGCATTAGACGCAGACAGCGCCCCTGTAATGCAGGCTGCGCCTGCGTTACTGTACTTAGCGCAGTCTGCGCAGGAGAAACGCAGCCTGCGGCTGCGTGACACACCTGTTCTGCCAGATTTTTTCCCGAAAATTCTTGTTTTTGCCTACAAAATCAACCCCAAATTCTATCCTAACTCAAATTTCTTCAATTCTTAGTTCCTATATCTATCCTACATCAAATCCTAACCTCTCCAAATCTCTCCTACACACTTAAATCTTTATTCATCTTATCCATCATCTTATATATATACCCACCTCTACATACAAATCCAATTCCTTTTCTAATTCTTTAAATCTCTAAAATTCAATTCTAAAGAGGAATTAATTGCAAGTTCACCTCTTTGATTCGAAATTGGGCTATTTTTGGTGGGTTATTGCTTGGAGATTATTAGTGGAGCTTCTTGTGAGTTGGGTATTGCTACAGAAAGGGGATTTTTGCCGAACAAGTATGTTGAGTTGCGATGGGGAAGGATATGTGAAGCGCTTTGTAGGTATGTTTTCTGCTTTCCCTCGTATTTACTTTCATTCAATGCGGACATTGAATATTTTAAGTTTGGGGGTGGTTTGAGGGATTAGTAGTTGTTGTATTATGTGTTCATGTAGGATTTCATGTTTTGCATATTAGTAGTAGTAATTCATGCACATATGTTCGTATTAATTATGTTTGTTTCATATAGGACATTCTATTTTTATTTTTCGTATACCATGTGAGTTCATATTAGTTGCATTTGCATAGCATGCATATTTCATGATCCCTTAAGACGAGCTAATTCTGATTGGTAGGTAGGTGTCTAATTGAGTGTGGTAATGATGAATAGAGGGTTGACTTATATTTTCTATGAAATTGACTTATGTGTTTCGGAAACAAAACTAATTACACAGTCTCATTGGATGCTTTTGGGCTAGGTTGAGGTCATGCTTGTTTGGATGTTTTGAGATTTAATCACTTGTTTATATTTAGAATTTTCGTTATTCCCTTGATGGCGTATGATCACTAAAGTCTAAGTTTGGGGGAAAACAGGGATTTCATGCTAGTTCTTGGCTAGGTGTCAAATGGCTAGTAGCCGGCTCATGTTTATATGAGTAGTCTAGGGTTGGAATTGAGAATTCTCATTCCAGATTGCATAAAAAAAAACAGAAAAAAAAAGAAGAAAAAAAAAGAAAAAAAATTTATGTGAATTGTTAAATGCAAAATTAGCCAGGGTGAGCTCTTTAATACTCGAGCAATTAAGTTCGCGGAGACTTTGTGCCTAGTGACCTAAGGCTTTTATAGTCTGGGATCCACTAACCCAACGCTCGTTACATGAGTATTATTGTATAAGCCTTTCGGGGTCTCATCCATTGCACGGTTAAATAAGCATGATTGTATATATGTGTCGTAGTAGTTAGTAATAAAGCATGAATTTCTGTCTACTTTGGATAAGGATGGAGGTGTTCCTAGGTTATGAAGTGTCTACAGTCTATTCTATTTATAAAACTGTGATTGTCTTGACGAAGAGCATGTATCATCTTTGACCTAGTTTGGGGAGTATTCCTGATGAGCATTGCACACACGCACGTTTCTGTTCATGTATTGTTAGTATACGGGAACGTGGTCGAGCTCTATTTGGATTTAGTTGCATTCTCTAAGATATTTGCTTGCTAGTTGGTTTTGGTTAGTTTGAAGGGGATCGTTGCATTTTTCATATTAGTTGCATTCATGCATTGCATTGCATTAGGTTAAATGGATTTTGTGGGTACATTCGCTATAGGCACTCACGAAACCTTACTCGTCCACTGGGGTTGCCTAGGGGTTTAAAGGGCTTGTTGCATATGCCAAATGCAACCATGATCACCTACGGAAATGGTACTAGTTAATTAGTTAGTTGTAATTGTTTATGCTTGAGGACAAGCATCGGTTTAAGTTTGGGGGTGTGATAAGTGGATTTATATCCACTTGGATCGCTTCAATTCGGCTTAAATTGATTCACTTGGCCTCAAGTTTGTTGTAGTTTTGATGTGTTTTGCTTAGTTGTGCAGATTTGCAAGAATGTCGATTATGGTGGATGCTTCTATCGTGTTTGGAGGATTAATTGATTAAAATTCGGATTTTCCGGGATGGTTGCGCACTCTACACTGTTTTGGCCATATATGGAGTTCTAGAAGTCCGTTTTCAGCGATCTTACAGCTCACGCGAAGCTTGAGAGATTTTCTACAACCTGGGATAGATAGCAGGTGCAAGGACCGTGTAGTTAAAATTCGCGCACGTGTTCTTTGTGAAGCAAGGCTGGAGAGTTACTGTTTTGCCCTTTTCAAGTTCTAATTGTATTTTGGGCAGGTTTTAGTACCTTAATCGAATTCTAATTGTAATAGAAGGTAATTTCCTGCTGGGCAAGAAAGCTAGAGCCTATTTAAACACATCTTAGCATTGTAATTAGGGGAGTTATTATTATTGTAACATAGCTTAGATCTGCAAGGGAGAAAAGGAGAGAAGGATTCAACGCTCGTGACAAGCAACGGATCTAGATCTACTTCATCTTTTGTGTTATTCTAGATTCTAGATTTGTTTTCTTAACTCTTTGTTTATTAATATAATTACTTCTTTTATTCATATCTTGTTTTATATCATGTTTTCATCAAATCCCATGACGATGAACGGTTCGATTATAAGCTAATCGTTGTCATGGGATTCTAACGGAGTTATCTATGTAGCTTAGTAGTTTGCATGCTGTAAAGATTTATGTGTGGTGAATTCTTGATATCCTCGTATGGTTGTGTTTCATGTATTTAGATGCGTCGCGAACATCTAATTTGTTAATCTCTTGCTAAACGAGAGTGGATCTTGAGATTTAGAACTTGCCATGCTAGCATAGGATAGGTTGATGTTTTAACATCATGATTTGTGGCGTAAATAGAGATATTATGCTACCCTATGTGATCTAAGTGGATAACTTGTGCTTAAACCTTTATGTTTTCAAATTCTATAGAGATATAGGGTCTAAACATATTTGGTGTCTACCCATCTTCTATCTCTTTTGTGGATGCATGCGTAGTTTGGTATTAGTATACCGAGAGGTAGCTTTTACTTATTTCGTGTTATCCGATCAGATATCAAAACCATCACATGTATTGATTAAAGGCTGCGACTCTAAGTGAAGTAGATAATGAAGTTAGGATCCCATGTTTTTATTCTTATAAGAAATTCAGATTTAATTCTCATTAGTTAATTAGTTTTTACTTTGCATCTTAGTTTAATTTAGATAATTAAAACCCATATTTGTTAATTATCTTAGCAGTGAATTAAGATCATACATTGTTGAATAAGCACATTAGCTGAAAAGAACCATAACCCGATCCCTGTGGGAACGAATTTGGACTTAACCTTATATATTACTTTTGACCACGTACGCTTGCGTGATATTGTGTAAACAATGCGTAGTTTGGTATTAGTATACCGAGAGGTAGCTTTTACTTATTTCGTGTTATCCGATCAGATATCAAAACCATCGTATGTATTGATTAAAGACATCAACTCTAAGTGAAGTAGATGATGAAGTTAGGATTCCATGTTTTCTCGCATATAAGTAATTAAATTTTAATTCTCATTAGTTAGTAATTTTTAGTTTGTTAAATTGTATCCTAGTTAATTATAGTTGGTAAAAACTTAATCTTGTTATTTGTCTTAGCAATGAATAATAATCATACACTGTTGCATAGGTGCATGAACTGAATTGAAACCTAACCAGATCTCTGTGGGAACGAACTTGACTTCTATCTATATTACTTGTGACCACGTACGCTTGCGTGTTTTAGGGTTAACAAGTTTTTGGCGCCGCTGCCGGGGATCATCGGTGTTTTATTTTTGGTTTATGTGCTTGTCAATAGTGGTCGTTAGAGTTCACTGACTCAGATTTTTTCCCAACTATCTTGTTTAGTTCGTTGTGTTTCAGGTACTTGAGTTTTTGAAGATGGCATGCGAGGATTTGCCATGGTGGGCATATTCGAGGACATCCATGCCTTATCAGTGTGAGCGGTGTTTTGGCGTTAATGATCCCTCACAATATTGTTACTACGAAGGAGTTGATCCATATGTCAGTTATGAGGAACAACCATATTTTCCATACCATCCTCAACAGTACCAGCAAGATGTTCCAGATAGGTCATATTTCTTTGGAAGTGAAGAGTTTCAACATCAGCAACCTACTCCTACTTTTCAGTCAGATGAGGTTGATGATTTGAAGGAGATTAGGAAGGAGATTAGGATGCTTGCAGAGAGTCATGAGAAGTCTCTCAAATCTATGGAGACACTAGTTGCTCAAGTTTTGAGTGTCTTGGAACAAGAGAAACAGCAATCCATACGAGAGGCAATTCCAGAAAATAACGATGACTTGGAGCAAGGTACTACATGCATAATTGAAGAAGACAAATTCCAAGAGGAGGTGAGTGTTCACAAGCCATGTGAGGAACTTGATCAAGCTAGTGAGGTGGATGATTTGGAAAGGGAATAATTTGAGACAGACATTGATGAGCTGCACAAATTTCAAGAATTGGTATGTGCGTACCAAGAGGACACTGATGAGCTACGCAAATTTCAAGAATTGGTAGGTGCAAACCAAGAGGATGAAGAACATGGGAAAGATGCAGGTCTTATACTTGTCTCAGAGTTTAAAGATGGAGGTAGCGCATTAGAGCCAATGGAGGAAGTTCTTTTTGAGGAACCAAAGGCTTCAGCAACTTACATTTATCCTCCTCCATTATATTCAACCGAAGCCCGCGAAGGTGTGTTGTTCTACAAATTGACAGATTTTGGGTCAACAGAAGAAGGCATTGGAACAGGACATATTTGTTATACGAATAGGCCAAGCGAGGAGAAGGGGCAGAAAGTGTGCCGCCGTGATGACGATGAAGTCTCGCGAAGAGAGGACCAGGCAAACTATTAGCATCCTTAATGGAGGCTTGGAAGTAACGTCAAGCTATTGACGTTAAAGAAGCGCTTCGTGGGAGGCAACCCACGAATTAGTGTAGGAAGAAAAAAAAAAGGGATTGAGTGTGTCTGGAAATATAAATATATATATATATATATATATATATATGTTAGAAACGCAGGACAGGACTGCGTTACTGCATTAGACGCAGACAGCGCCTGCGTTACTGTACTCAGCGCAGTCTGCGCAGGAGAAACGCAGCCTGCGGCTGCGTGACACACCTGTTCTGCCAGATTTTTTCCCGAAAATTCTTGTTTTTGCCTACAAAATCAACCCCAAATTCTATCCTAACTCAAATTTCTTCAATTCTTAATTCCTATATCTATCCTACATCAAATCCTAACCTCTCCAAATCTCTCCTACACACTTAAATCTTTATTCATATTATCCATCATCTTATATATATATATATACCCACCTCTACATACAAATCCAATTCCTTTTCTAATTCTTTAAATCTCTAAAATTCAATTCTAAAGGGGAATTAATTGCAAGTTCACCTCTTTGATTCGAAATTGGGCTATTTTTGGTGTGTTATTGCTTGGAAATTATTAGTGGAGCTTATGAAATTGACTTATGTGTCGGAAACAAAACTAATTACACAGTCTCATTGGATGCTTTTGGGCTAGGTTGAGGTCATGCTTGTTTGGATGTTTTGAGATTTAATCACTTGTTTATATTTAGAATTTTCGTTATTCCCTTGATGGCGTATGATCACTAAAGTCTAAGTTTGGGGGAAAACAGGGATTTCATGCTAGTTCTTGGCTAGGTGTCAAATGGCTAGTAGCCGGCTCATGTTTATATAAGTAGTCTAGGGTTGGAATTGAGAATTCTCATTCCAGATTGCATAAAAAAAAACAGAAAAAAAAAGAAGAAAAAAAAAGAAAAAAAATTTATGTGAATTGTTAAATGCAAAATTAGCCAGGGTGAGCTCTTTAATACTCGAGCAATTAAGTTCGCGGGGACTTTGTGCCTAGTGACCTAAGGCTTTTATAGTCTGGGATCCACTAACCCAACGCTCGTTACATGAGTATTATTGTATAAGCCTTTCGGGGTCTCATCCATTGCACGGTTAAATAAGCATGATTGTATATATGTGTCGTAGTAGTTAGTAATAAAGCATGAATTTCTGTCTACTTTGGATAAGGATGGAGGTGTTCCTAGGTTATGAAGTGTCTACAGTCTATTCTATTTATAAACCTGTGATTGTCTTGACGAAGAGCATGTATGATCTTTGACCTAGTTTGGGGAGTATTCCTGATGAGCATTGCACACACGCACGTTTCTGTTCATGTATTGTTAGTATACGGGAACTTGGTCGAGCTCTATTTGGATTTAGTTGCATTCTCTAAGATATTTGCTTGCTTGTTGGTTTTGGTTAGTTTGAAGGGGATCGTTGCATTTTTCATATTAGTTGCATTCATGCATTGCATTGCATTAGGTTAAATGGATTTTGTGGGTACATTCGCTATAGGCCCTCGCGAGACCTTACTCGTCCACTGGGGCTGCCTAGGGGTTTAAAGGGCTTGTTGCATATGCCAAATGCAATCGTGATCACCTACGGAAATGGTACTATTTAATTAGTTAGTTGTAATTGTTTATTCTTGAGGACAAGCATCGGTTTAAGTTTGGGGGTGTGATAAGTGGGTTTATATCCACTTGGATCGCTTCAATTCGGCTTAAATTGATTCACTTGGCCTCAAGTTTGTTGTAGTTTTGATGTGTTTTGCTTAGTTGTGCAGAGTTGCAAGAATATCGATTATGGGGGATGCTTCTATCGTGTTTGGAGGATTAATTGATTAAAATTCGGATTTTCCGGGAACGTTGCGCAGTCTACACTGTTTTGGCCATATCTGGAGTTTTAGAAGTCCGTTTTCAGCGATCTTACAGCTCACGCGAAGCTTGAGAGATTTTCTACAACCTGAGATAGATAGCAGGTGCAGGGAGCGTGTAGTTAAAATTCGTGCACGTGTTCTTTGTGAAGCAGGGCTGGAGAGTTACTGTTTTGCCCTTTTCAAGTTCTAATTGTATTTTGGGCAGGTTTTAGTACCTTAATCGAATTCTAATTGTAATAGAAGGTAATTTCCTGATGGGCAAGAAAGCTAGAGCCTATTTAAAAACATCTTAGCATTGTAATTAGGGGAGTTATTATTATTGTAACATAGCTTAGATCTGCAAGGGAGAAAAGGAGAGAAGGATTCAACGCTCCTGACAAGCAACGGATCTAGATCTACTTCATCTTTTGTGTTATTCTAGATTCTAGATTTGTTTTCTTAACTCTTTGTTTATTAATATAATTACTTCTTTTATTCATATCTTGTTTTATATCATGTTTTCATCAATTCCCATGACGATGAACGGTTCAATTATAAGCTAATCGTTGTGATAACGTGTATTTTATACACGTTTTGTCTTTTATTCTTCTGTATTTTTGTTAGTTTCGAATGTTGTTTTATTAATATTTGTTAAGTTTTTCATCTTTCAGTGCCTCGTGCTTAATTGTTGAAAAGATGGCTTAATTTGGGCATGAAAGCGAAGATTATTCAAGAGGGAAGTTAGAAGATGAAAGCTCGCGATGTCGGGAGGTGTTTAATGTATTATCTTGAATATTTTATCTCGTACGGGCTGATGTACGGCCGTTCGATAGGCCGTTCAAAAGAGCAGATTTTCTGTACGGGCAGCTGTACGGCCGTTCAACAGGCCGTACAGAGCTGCTGTGTATTAAAAGAACAAAACATCTCTTAACCTAACATCTTATTTTTTTTTTCTCTTCTTAGCCTCTTCAAGAACAAATTAGGGTTAGTAGAATTGAGGGAGAAACATCAATTACTCATAATCTAGCATTGATTATGAGTAACTAACTCCATATATTTGGCTCAAGGGAGCATTTCTTGTACTAAACCCACTCCATTTTAAGTAAGATCTATTTCACTCTATCTTGAATATTTGTGTTGTATTGTTTATGATTTTGCTTGGAGAATTGTAAGTTGCTTCAATTTGCTTCTCTTGTGAATTCAATTGCTAATTGTTTGTTCTAATACGTAATCGTTAGTTCATTCATTATAATAGCACAAGTTTAGTGTACCTAAATTCTCAAAATTCAAGTGCAAATACCTAGGTTGAGCTCCTCATCCTTGGGTTTGTCCTAGCCTCTCTTTGATTGATTCCTTGATTTGGTTAAATTGGTAGTGCTTCACTATTGGTTGCTAGTATCAAGAGAACTAATTTATGTGCTTCACTAAATTAGTGTTTATAATAGAAGAGAAATAAGTGATTGTGTGCTTCACCAATTATCTTGGTTAGGCCGTACAGAGCTGCTGTGTATTAAAAGAACAAAACATATCTTAACCTAACATCTTATTTTTTACTCTCTTCTTAGCCTCTTCAAGAACATAATTAGGGTTAGTAGGAAGTAGTTGATTATGAGTAACTAACTCCATAATTTGGCTCAAGGAAGCATCTCTTGTACTAAACCCATTCAATTTAAGTAAGATCTTCTTCATTCTATCTTAATTGCTTGAGTTGTATTGTTTATGATTTTGCTTGGAGAATTGTAAGTTGCTTCAATTTGCTTATCTTGTGAATTCAATTGCTAATTGTTTGTGCTAATCCGTAATTGTTAGTACATTCATTATAGTAGCACAAGTTTAGTTTACCTAAATTCTCAAGCTTTAAGTGCAAATACCTAGGTTGAGCTTCTCATCCTTGGGTTTGTCCTAGCCTCTCTTTGATTGATTCCTTGATTTGGTTATACTAGTAGTGCTTCATTATTGGTAGCTATTATCAAGAGAGCTAATTTATGTGCTTCACTAAATTAGTGTTTTTAGAAGAGAAATAAGTGATTGTGTGCTTCACCAATTATCTTGGTTAGGTAGAGTTGGATATATTCTTGCTTGTTGGGTTGAAGTGCTTGATTTGCTATTATCCTTGGGTTAAATGTCTCTTATCTTGTTAATTTGCTCATTGTGTTGTTGTGTTGGTAAATTTGGATATTAGCCATTAACTCAGTTGTGTTTTTGTAGCAATTTATTTATCGTATGCAAGGTGTTTGATAAAACACCTCAACCAAACTCAAAACCCCCCCTTGTTCATACTTCTAAATTATAAGAGATAATCTACTTGAAATCGATATTAATAGTCTTTCCCTGTGAACGAAGTTGAATGGAAGTGGGCTTGGTGCAGGGCTGTTGGGGAAATGAGTGACGGGTGGTTTTAGTAGTGATTAGCTGGTAGAAGAGAAGATATGGAGTGAATTGTCGATTGTTGCAGGGGGGTCGAGGGAGGTTGAAGTGGACAGGTTTCAACGGAGGCTGGGTTCTGCTGGTGAACGAGGTTAGCAACAGTTGGACGGTGTGGCGATGGTTGTGTAGCGTAGAGGGAGAGAAGGTGAGGTGAATTGGATTAGGAAGAACAGAGGAGTAAAGATTGTTTATGTCTGCTTTGTATTTGTCTTTTTTTTTTTTGCGTTGCACAGGCTGTACAACAAGTGGGTGGGAGTTTAAAAATTTCTCTCATTTTGTATTAAGTTCTGGACAGAAATGCTGCACGGCTTGATGTACGGTTTGATCCCCGTACGATAGCCCGTACAGTCTTGAAAATTTTCAAAATTGTACTTTTTTTCTTTTCTTTTTTTTTCTTCTTTTCTTTTTTTTTTTTATAAAATAAAATACACATAACTTCTTGAATGCTTGAATAGAATATCAATCCCTGAAAACATGAACAAACACATCAAGGCAAGAGTAGAACAAATATATAAAATCATAAAAATTAGAATTAACGATACTAAATATTATTGAGCGGAGCGTTATTATTACAATTTTTTTTTTGAAAATCTATTATAAAATTCATTAATCACACCACAAAAATATATAATTTTTTTTTTGGTTATTTTCTTAGAATTAAAATAGATGAAAAATGGAATCCCCACTCACTAATATTTAGATCAATCCTCAAATCCATAATATGCATAACACCATACATAAATGCAAGAAATCTAACACACACATAAAAAATATATAAATACATACGTACCTTGGGTTGGCTCCCAAAAAGCGCTTTGTTTATTGTCGTTGGCTCGACTTATTTATACAAGTGTTATAACTAATGAGGTGAAAAAGCAAATAAATGCACATACCGACGAATCAATAATAAGAACAAGGTGTGCAAATATACCTTTGATCCATAAAAATATAAAAATATTTTTATGATCTTCACATCTTCAAGAGACTTTGAAAAGGCAAAGTAGTTAGAAAAATCGTCAGAATAATCATTATAACTACGACTCAAAAACTCTTCCCAAATTGGATCCTTATAAACCCAAGCAACAATTTCAACCTCATCAATCTTAAGCTCAAATTCCTTCTCAATTTTAATTGGACATTCATCAATTTTTATCTCATCTACCAATTCATTAAGCTCAAAGGAATTTTCTAAATTTGGTAGATCCTCAACTACATCCAATTTATCATTGTCAAGCTTAGGGCAATCGTCAACTAAACAAGCAAATTCATCATGCACAACATTTTCATTAATTACAAAACAAGAATCGTGATTAGTAGGAGAATTGACCTCCTCTAATCGACTCACGGTTTCGGCTAGTTGACTCATTTGCTTTTCTAAGTTGGATATGCTTTGAGAAGTATTCTTTTCCAAGTTGGATATACTTTGAAAAGTGGTGTTTGTATTTTTTTTATTTTTTTTTGTTTTATTTCTTTTTATTCATTTTTCTTAATTTTGATTTTGATTTTCAATTTTAGTTTTCTAAACTTAAATTTTTTTTTATAAATTCAGAAATCAATTTAAATTTACTTTATTTTGATTTTATTATTAATTAGTTAGTTCTTTTTGTTTTCCTTTATTTTCTTTAATTTTATTTATTTTTATTCACTACTTCTTTCATTTTAATTTTGATTTTAATTTTTTTATTTTCTAAAATAATTTTTTTTTATAAATTCAGAAATGAATTCAAATTTTATATATTTTGATTTTATTTATTTTATTATTAATTGGTTAGTGATTTGTTTTATTTTATTTTATTATTATTATTATTTTTTAATTAAAAAAAACCAAAATTTTAATTCTTTTTAATTTTGATTTCAGTTTTTAATTTTCTAAAACTAAATAATTATTTTATTTTAGTTTTAATTTTAAATTTGATTTTTGCTTTTATTTTAGTTTTAGTTTTTAATTTGATTTTTATTTTTTTATTATTTCAGTTCTAAATTTGATTTGATTTTTTTATTTTTATTATTAATTGGTTAGTTATTGATTTTATTTTATTTTATTCCTTTTTTATTTTATTTTATTTTTTTTAAAATAAAAATAAAAATTTTAACTAATTATATATTCTTAATTAGTATATTGTAGTAGCTTTGACGGTATGGATTTTGGCGTGTTGGTTATTTTGTAGGGTGTGGTTTGGCTTGGTTATTTTCGTTGGATGATTGTGGTTGGTGGCATTGATTCAATTCATGGCTTGCAATATCGTAGTTGGAATTCGACAAATATCAGTGGTGCCCCCAGTCCCTGTTGCTTATTTTAAGGGGAGCTTCTTTCACTTTTGTTTCTCCCTCATTTTTATTTGTCATGCATGAGGACATGCCATGTTTTAAGTGGGGGAAGGATTGTTTATTTTGGATTGTTTATTTTGATGTCTGTTTCGTTTGCATTTGTTTGTAAAATTTATGACATTGTGAGCTTGTAGCCTTGTTTTCTCCTATTACGTGTCTAACATTATCAATTTGATGTGAATCTATAAGTTTGATGCACCTTATCGCACACACTTTAAATGGCATGAAAAGTCTAGATGTTTGTAATTAAATTGTGAGCATGACGATTATCTCTTAGAATGCATGGAATCAAATCGAGAAGATGTTATTACAACTTAAACCTTGTGAGGCCTTGTACGATGATTCTTTTGCTTGTGTGTTGCTCCCTCTTTATGTGTGTTTGTTGCTCTAGGGCTTGCATTAAACCTTCATTCATGGATGCACCATAATAAGGAAATTCTATTTAGGATAACCTTTTTGACTTTTTTTAGCTTATGAACCATGAAATAATCCCTAGTTACCCCCTTTGAAGCTTATATCCATATTTTTCTTCGTCACTCTCCCCTTTTATACATGAGTCATTGCCAAATACTTCACTCTCGACCTAGTTGAGCTAGTTAAGTCTTGGAAAGAATTTATTGATGAGCATGTGAATTTGGAGAAATTGTGAAGAGGAAGGATTCTAATTATTGTAAGTGGGAACTAGTTTGATGTGTATATCTAGATGTGGTTCAAAGTTCTTTGTAGTATTTATATATGTAATGCATCCCCTTTGCTAAAAAAAAATAATAAAATTTAAAGGGGTATGTAAAAAAAAGGAAAAAGGAAAAAGAAATAGAAAAAAAGCAATAAATCTTTGTACTTTATTTTGTTTCAATTTTCTTGGTAAATGTGGTTGTGTTTTGTAATTGTAAATGAGTGAAGACATTCTTTAGTTTGAGAATTTGGTGGATGAAGCGAGCAAGCGTCATTTTGACTCAACTAGCAAGACTTTTACACCTTCCTTGAACTTAAATTTTCACACCTTCACCCTAGCCTCATTACAACCCATTTTATGAATTCCTTGTTTTTGGTGCAATCCGGAATTTAGGTGAACATGCAAGGTCAAGTAGAGCGCATGCATTTAAACTTGGAGTTGAGTGAAATCTCTAGCCTACACTTGTGTGATACATAATTGAGAGATGTGAGATTTTTCACCATACAATTTCATCTTCTTAATGCGAGGCCATGTATGCTTTGTGATCATCTTGTCTAGTGTTCACGATTGAAGTGCATTCATTCTATCTTTAATGTCTTGGTTACATCTTGCACGAGGTGTGTTATCTTGATTCTTGAATTGATTGTTAGCTCGTTTTAGTGGATGACAAGGTGAATAGCTCTATATGTTTGATTTTAGTTACAAGTAGACGACTCGGACATGTGAGTGTAGTAGTTAGCTTATTTAGTAGGTATTGCTAGTTTTTTTGTTAATTGGTGATTTTTGTGATTTTGTGGGTACATCATCTATAAACCCTCACGAGACCTCACTCGTCCTCTAGGGCTACCTAGGGCTTCCAAGGGCTTGTTGCATATGCCAAATGCAACCGTGATCACCTACGGAAGTGGTACTAGTTAGGAGTATATGGGTATGTTAATTTTAGTTTGCTCGGGACTAGCAAAGTTTAAGTGGGGGAAGATTTGATAACGTGTATTTTATACACGTTTTGTCTTTTATTCTTCTGTATTTTTGTTAGTTTCGAATGTTGTTTTATTAATATTTGTTATGTTTTTCATCTTTCAGTGCCTCGTGCTTAATTGTTGAAAAGATGGCTTAATTTGGGCATGAAAGCGAAGATTATTCAAGAGGGAAGTTAGAAGATGAAAGCTCGCGATGTCGGGAGGTGTTTAATGTATTATCTTGAAGATTTTATCTCGTAGGGGCTGATGTACGGCCGTTCGATAGGCCATTCAAAGGAGCAGATTTTCTATACGGGCAGCTGTACGGCCGTTCAACAGGCCGTACAGAGCTGCTGTGTATTAAAAGACAAAACATCTCTTAACCTAACATCTTATTTTTTTTCTCTTCTTAGCCTCTTCAAGAACATAATTAGGGTTAGTAGGAAGTAGTTGATTATGAGTAACTAACTCCATAATTTGGCTCAAGGAAGCATCTCTTGTACTAAACCCATTCAATTTAAGTAAGATTTTCTTCATTCTATCTTAATTGCTTGAGTTGTATTGTTTATGATTTTGCTTGGAGAATTGTAAGTTGCTTCAATTTGCTTCTCTTGTGAATTCAATTGCTAATTGTTTGTGCTAATCCGTAATTGTTAGTACATTCATTATAGTAGCACAAGTTTAGTTTACCTAAATTCTCAAGCTTTAAGTGCAAATACCTAGGTTGAGCTTCTCATCCTTGGGTTTGTCCTAGCCTCTCTTTGATTGATTCCTTGATTTGGTTATACTAGTAGTGCTTCATTATTGGTAGCTATTATCAAGAGAGCTAATTTATGTGCTTCACTAAATTAGTGTTTTTAGAAGAGAAATAAGTGATTGTGTGCTTCACCGATTATCTTGGTTAGGTAGAGTTGGATATATTCTTGCTTGTTGGGTTGAAGTGCTTGATTTGCTATTATCCTTGGGTTAAATGTCTCTTATCTTGTTAATTTGCTCATTGTGTTGTTGTGTTGGTAAATTTGGATATTAGCCATTAACTCAGTTGTGTTTTTGTAGCAATTTATTTATCGTATGCAAGGTGTTTGATAAAACACCTCAACCAAACTCAAAACCCCCCTTGTTCATACTTCTAAATTATAAGAGATAATCTACTTGAAATCGATATTAATAGTCCTTCCCTGTGAACGAACTACGAAAAACACTACCTTCACGTTGTCATGGGATTCTAATGGATTTATCTATGTAGCTTAGTAGTTTGCATGCTGTAAAGATTTATGTGTGGCGAATTCTTGATATCCTCGTATGGTTGTGTTTCATGTATTTAGATGCGTCACGAACATCTAATTTGTTAATCTCTTGCTAAACGAGAGTGAATCTTGAGATTTAGAACTTGCCATGCTAGCATAGGATAGGTTGATGTTTTAACATCATGATTTGTGGCATAAATAGAGATATTATGCTACCCTATGTGATCTAAATGTATAACTTGTGCTTAAACCTTTATGGTGTCTACCCATCTTCTATCTATTTTGTGGATGCATGCGTAGTTTGGTATTAGTATACCGAGAGGTAGCTTTTACTTGTTTCGTGTTATCCGATCAGATATCAAAACCATCACATGTATTGATTAAAGGTTGCGACTCTAAGTGAAGTAGATAATGAAGTTAGGATTCCATGTTTATTCTCATATAAGTAATTTGATTTTAGATCTCATTAGCTAGTTAATTCTTAAATTGCATATTAGTTAAATTTAGTTAATTAAAATCTCAATTAATTAATTGTCTTAGCAGTGAATTAAGATCATACATTGTTGAATAGGTGCATTTACTGAAAAGAACCATAACCTGATCCCTGTGGGAACGAATTTGGACTTAACCCTATATATTACTTGTGACCACGTACGCTTGCGTGATTTTGTGTAAACAGTGACCACGTACGCTTATGTGATTTAGTGCAAATAAGTTTTTGGCGCCGCTGCCGGGGATCATCGGTGTTTTATTTTAGTTTATGTGCTTGTCATAAGTGGTCGTTAAAGTTCACTGACTCGGATTAGTTACTTACCTATCTTGTTTATTTCGGTGTGTTTCAGGTACTTGAGTGTTTGAAAATGGCAGGCGAGGAGTTGCCATGGTGGGCATATTCGAGGACATCCATGCCTCAGCAATGTGAGCAATGTTTGGGCGTTCATGAGACCTCACAATATTGTTACTACGAAGGAGTTGATCCATATGTCACTTATGAGGAACAACCATATTTTCAATACCATCCTCAACAGTACCAGCAAGATGTTCCAAATATGTCATATTTCTTTGGTAGTGAAGAGTTTCAACATCAGCAACCTACTCCTACTTTTCAATCAGATGAGGTTGATGTTATGGAGGAGATTAGGATGCTTGCAAAGAGTAATGAGGGGTCTATCAAATCTTTGGAGACACTAGTTGCTCAAGTTTTGAGTGCCTTGGAACAAGAGAAACATCAATTCATACTAGAGGCAATTCCAGAAAATAACGGTGACTTGGAGCAAGGTACTGCATGTATAATTGAGGAAGACAAATTCCAAGGTGAGGTGAGCGTTCACAAGCCATGTGAGGAATTTGATCATGCTAGTATGTGTGTACCAAGAGGTTGATGACCATGGGAAAGATGCAGGTCTTCTACTTGTCTCAGAGTATAAAGATGGAGGTAGCGCATTAGAGCCGATGGAGGAAGTTCTCTTTGAGGAACCAAAGGCTTCAGCAACTTACATTTACCCTCCTCCATTATATTCAAGCGAAGCCCGCGAATGTGTGTTGTTCTACAAATTGATAGATATTGGGTCAACCGATTGGAATAGGACATATTTGTTATACGAATAGGCCAAGCGAGGAGAAGGGGCAGAAAGTGTGCCGCCGTGATGACGATGAAGTCTCACGAAGAGATGACCAGGCCAACTATTATCATCCTTAATGGAGGCTTGGACGTAGTCAAGCTAATTGACTCTAAACAAGCGCTTCGTGGGAGGCAACCCATGTGTTAGGTATGTAGTAGTATGTAGTAATGTGTCATTTGTTCATGTAGGAAATCATATTTTGCATGTTAGTAGTAATTCATTCATATTTTATATGTATTGCATGTTTGTTTCATATAGGACATTTTGTTATTGTGTTTTTATACCATGTGAGTTCATTTTAGTTGCATTTACATAGCATGCATATTTCATGATTCCTTAGGATGAGCTAATTCTGATTGGTAGGTAGATGTCTAATTGAGTGTGGTAATGATGAATAGAGGGTTGATTTATAGTTCTTATGAAATTGACTTGCATGTTTCAGAAACAAATTCTTTTCACAGTCTCATCGTTTGCTTTTGGGCTAGGTTGAGGTCATGCTTGTTTGGTTGTTTTAGATTTAATCACTTGTTTATATTTAGAATTTTTGTTATTCCCTTGATGATGTAGGAACACTAAAGTCTAAGTTTGGGGGAAACCAGGAATTTCATGCTAATTGTAAATAATTGTCAATAATGGCTAGGCGTCAAATGGCTAGTAGTCGGCTCATATTTATATGAGTAGTCTAGGGTTGGAATTGAGAATTCTCAGTCCAGATTGCATATATATATATATGGAGATTCAGACTTGGAAAAGGATTCCCAACGCTCGTGACAAGCAACGGAGATCTAGATCCACTTTTGTTTCTTCTAATTAGGCGATACTCTTGGATTTTGGATTTGTTTTCTAAACCTTATTACTCTAGCATAATTATTTTTATTCAAACTTTGTTAATTACCATGGTTTCATCAGATCCCATGATGACGAACGGTTCGATTATGAACTAATCGTTGTCATGGGATTATAACGGATTTATCTATGTAGCTTAGTAGTTTGATTGCTTTAAAGATTTGTGTGTGATGAATTCTTGATATCCTCGTATGGTTAATCTTAATGCTTTTAGATGCGTAGCTATCATCTAAATTGAATTGTTAATCTCTTGCGAAACGAGAGTGGATCTTGAGATTTAGAACTTGTCATGCTAGCATATGATAGGTTGACGTATGTTTGACATCATGATTTGTAGCATAATTAGAGATACTTATGCTACCCTATGTGATATTCTTGGATAACTTGTTCTTCAACCTTTATGTTTTCAAATTCTATAGAGATATAGGGTCTAAGCATAATTGGTGTCTATTCATCTTCTATCTCTTTTGTGGATGTATGAGTAGTTTGGTATTCGTATACTGAAAAGTAGCTTATACTTGTTTCGTGTTGTCCGATCAGATATCAAACCATCACATGCATTGATTAAAGACATCAACTCTAAGCGAAGTATTTAATGAAGTTCGGATCCCATGTTTATTCTCATATAAGTTATTCGATTTTAATTCTCATTAGTTAAGTAATTCTTAGTTTTGTTAATTTCCTTCTTAGTTAATTTAGATAATCAAAACCCAAATTTGTAAATTGTCTTAGCAGTGAATAAAAACCATACATTGTTGCATATGTGCATTAACTAAATTGAGACCTAAACCAGATCTATGTGGGAACGAACTTGACTTATTCGTATATTACTTGTGACCACGTACGCTTGCATGATTTAGTGCAAATAAGTTTTTGGTGCCGCTGCCGGGGATCATCGGTGTTTTATTTTAGTTTATGTGCTTGTCATCAGTGGTCGTTAAAGTTCACTGACTCGGATTAGTTACTTACCTATCTTGTTTAGTGTTTTTGCTAATACACGCAAGCGTACGTGGTCACAAGTAATATAGATAGAAGTCAAGTTCGTTCCCACAGAGATCTGGTTAGGTTTCAATTCAGTTCATGCACCTATGCAACAATGTATGATTATTATTCACTGCTAAGACAAATAACAAGATTAAGTTTTTACCAACTATAATTAACTAGGATACAATTTAACAAACTAAAAATTACTAACTAATGAGAATTAAAATTTAATTACTTATATGCGAGAAAACATGGAATCCTAACTTCATCATTCACTTAGAGTTGATGCCTTTAATCAATACATACGATGGTTTTGATATCTGATCGGATAACACGAAACAAGTAAAAGCTACCTCTCGGTATACTAATACCAAACTACGCATGCATCCACAAAAGAGATAGAAGATGGGCAGAAACCAATTATGTTTAGACCCTATATCTCTATAGAATTTGAAAACATAAAGGTTTAAGCACAAGTTATCCACATAGATCACATAGGGTAGCATCATATCTCTATGTATGCCACAAATCATGATAATAATATCAACCTATCCTATGCTAGCATGGCAAGTTCTAAATCTCAAGATCCACTCTCGTTTCGCAAGAGATTAACAAATTATATGTTCATGACTCATCTAAACACATGAAACACAACCATACGAGGATATCAAGAATTCACCACACATAAATCTTTAAAGCAATCAAACTACTAAGCTACATAGATAAATCTGTTAGAATCCCATGACAACGATTAGTTCATATCGAACCGCTCGTCATCATGGGATCTGATAAAACCATGATAGAAGACAAGATATGAAAGAAAGTACTAATATTAATAAAACAAGAGTTGAGAAAACAAATCTATGATACAAAAGATGAAGTAGATCTAGATCCGTTGCTTGTCACGAGCGTTGAATCTTTCTCCCCTTTTCTCCCTTGCAGATCTAAGCTATATTATGTACAAGATATCTAATTATCTAATTCTCTAATAATAATTTACAAGGGGTTGGATGTGTTTATATAGGCACTCCAAGTCTTGCCCAGCAAGAAATTACCTTCTATTACAATTAGAATTCGATTAAGGTACTAAAAACTGCCCAAAATATAATTAGAACTTGAAAAGGGCAAAACAGTAAATTTCTGCTCCCATCAGTCTGCTTGTCGGGCAGATTGATTTCACCACACGCAGCCTGCATGCACGAATCCTGTCCTAAGTTGTAGAAAATCTCCTAGGCTTCGCGTGGACAGCTTACGGGCCTCAAACGGACTTATATAACTCCAGATATGGGCAAAACAGTGTAGACTGCGCAACCTTCCCTGAAAATCCGAATTTTAATCAATTAATCCTCCAAACACGATAGAAGCAACACCCATAATCGACATTCTTATAAATCTGCACAACTAAGAAAAACACATCAAAACTACAATAAACTTGAGTCCAAGACAATCAATTTAAGCCGAATCGAAGCGATCCAAGTGGATATAAATCCACTTATCACACCCCCAAACTTAAACCGATGCTTGTCCTCAAGCATAAACAATTACAACTAACTAACTAACTAGTACCACTTCCGTAGGTGATCACGGTTGCATTTGGCATATGCAACAAGCCCTTTAAACCCCTAGGCAGCCCCAGTGGACGAGTAAGGTCTCGTGAGGGCCTATAGCGAATGTACCCACAAAATCCATTTAACCTAATGCAATGCAATGCATGAATGCAACTAATATGAAAAATGCAAGGATCCCCTCAAACTAACCAAAACCAACTAACAAGAAAATATCTTAGAGACTGCAACTAAATCCAAATAGAGCTCGATTAAGTTCCCGTATACTAACAATACATGAACAGAAACGTGCGTGTGTGCAATGCTCATCAGAAATACTCCAAGTCAAAAATCATACATGCTCTTCGTCAAGACAATCACAGGTTTATAAATAGAATAGACTGTAAACACTTCATAACCTAGGAACACCTCCATCCTTATCCAAGGTAGACAGAAATTCATGCTTTATTACTAACTACTACAACACATATATACAAGCATGCTTATTTAACCGTGCAATGGATGAGACCCCGAAAGGCTTATACAATAATACCCATGTAGCGAGCGTTGGGTTAGTGGATCCCAGACTATAAAAGCCTTAGGTCACTAGGCACAAAGTCCCCGCGAACTTAATAGCTCGAGTATTAAAGAGCTCACCCTGGTTAATTTTGCATATAAACAATTGACACTTTTAACTTTTTTTTTCTTCTTTTTTTTCTGTTTTTTTTTCTCTTTTTTTTCTATGCAATCTGGAATGAGAATTCTCAATTCCAACCCTATAATACTCATATAAATATGAGCCGGCTACTAGCCATTTGACATCTAGCAATTATTTACAATTTAAGCATGAAATCCCTGTTTTCCCCCAAACTTAGACTTAAATGTTCTAGGCCATCAAGGGAATAACGAAAATTCTAAATATAATCAAGTGATTAAATCTAAAACAGCCAAACACGCATAACCTCAACCTAGCCCAAAAGCAAACTACTGAGACTGTGTAAAATTTTTGTTTCTGAAGCATGCAAGTCAATTTCATAGAAACTATAAGTCAACCCCCTATTCATCATTACCGCACTCAATTACCAATCAGAATTAGCTCATTCTAAGGGATCATGAAATATGCATGCCATAAAATGCAACTAATATGAACTCACATGGTATACGAAAAATAAAAACAGAATGTCCTATATGAAACAAATATGAAACAAACATAATTAATACGAACATATATGCATGAATTACTACTACTAATATGCAAAACATGAAATCCTACATGAACAAATAATACAACAACTACTAAACCCTCAAACCACCCCCAAACTTAAAATATTCAATGTCCGCATTGAATGGAAGTAAATACGAGGAATAGCAGAAAACATATCTACAAGGCGCTTTACAAATCCTTCCCCATCGCAACTCAACATGCTTGTTCAGCAAAATTCCCCTTTTCTGTAGCAATACCCAACTCACAAGAAGCTCCACTAATAACCTCCAAGCAATATCACACCAAAAATAGCCGAATAATACAAAATCCCCAATTTACAAGAACACAAATTCGTAATAACAATAAGATTAGAGAAGAGATAAACCAATTACGAATCAAAGAGGTGAACTTGTAATTAATTCCTCTTTAGAATTGAATTTTTAGAGATTTAAAGAAGTAGAAGAGGAATTGGATTTGTATGTAGAGGTGGGTATATATATAAGATGATGGATAAGAATTTAAGTGTGTAGGAGAGATTTGGAGAGGTTAGGATTTGATCTAGAATAGATTTAGGAATTAGGGATTGAAGAAATTTAAGTTAGGATAAAATTTTGGGGAATTTTGGAGGCAAAAATAAGAATTTTTGGGAAAAAATCTGGGCAGGGAAGTGTGTCACGCAGCCGCAGGCTACGTTTCTCCTGCGCAGACTGCGCTGAGAACAGTAACGCAGGCGCAGCCTGCGTTATAGGGGCGCAGCCTGCGTCTAATACAGTAACGCAGGCGCAGCCTGCGTTTCTAACATTTTTTTTTTCACAACTTTTTTTTTCACACTCTTCTCTCTCTCTCTTTTTTCACAATCCTTTTTTTTTCACAATACTCACAACACTCATTTTTTTTTTCAACAGTCAATTTTTTTTTCCTACGCTAATGCGTGGGTTGCGTCCCACGAAGCGCTTCTTTAACGTCAATAGCTTGACGTTACTTCCAAGCCTCCATTAAGGATGATAATAGTTTGCCTGGTCCTCTCTTCGCGAGACTTCATCGTCATCACGGCGGCACACTTTCTGCCCCTTCTCCTCGCTTGGGCTATTCGTATAACAAATATGTCCTGTTCCAATGCCTTCTTCTGTTGACCCAAAATCTGTCAATTTGTAGAACAACACACCTTCGCGGGCTTCGGTTGAATATAATGGAGGAGGATAAATGTAAGTTGCTGAAGCCTTTGGTTCCTCAAAGAGAACTTCCTCAATTGGCTCTAATGAGCTACCTCCATCTTTAAACTCTGAGACAAGTAGAAGATCTGCATCTTTCTCATGTTCATGAGCCTCTTGGTTCGCACCTACCAATTCTTGAAATTTACGTAGCTCATCAGTGTCCTCTTGGTACGCACATACCAATTCTTGAAATTTGTGCAGCTCATCAGTGTCTGTCTCAAATTGTGCCCTTTCCAAATCATCCACCTCGCTAGCTTGATCAAATTCCTCACATGGCTTGTGAACACTCACCTCCTCTTGGAATTTGTCTTCTTCAATTATGCATGCAGTACCTTGCTCCAAGTCATCGTTATTTTCTGGAATCGCCTCTCGTATGGATTGCTGTTTCTCTTGTTCCAAGACACTCAAAACTTGAGCAACTAGTGTCTCCATAGATTTGAGAGACTTCTCATGACTCTCTGCAAGCATCCTAATCTCCTTCCTAATCTCCTTCAAATCATCAACCTCATCTGACTGAAAAGTAGGAGTAGGTTGCTGATGTTGAAACTCTTCACTTCCAAAGAAATATGACATATCTGGAACATCTTGCTGGTACTGTTGAGGATGGTATGGAAAATATGGTTGTTCCTCATAACTTACATATGGATCAACTCCTTCGTAGTAACAATATTGTGAGGGATCATGAACGTCCAAACACCGCTCACATTGATAAGGCATGGATGTACTCGAATATGCCCACCATGGCAAATCCTGGCCTGCCATCTTCAAACACTCAAGTATCTGAACACACCAAACTAAACAAGATAGATAAGAAATCCGAGTCAATGAACTCTAACGACCACTATTGACAAGCACATAAACCAAAAATAAAACACCGATGATCCCCGGCAGCGGCGCCAAAAACTTGTTTTTGCTAATACACGCAAGCGTACGTGGTCACAAGTAATATAGATAGAAGTCAAGTTCGTTCCCACAGAGATCTGGTTAGGTTTCAATTCAGTTCATGCACCTATGCAATAATGTATGATTATTATTCACTGCTAAGACAAATAACAAGATTAAGTTTTTACCAACTATAATTAACTAGGATACAATTTAACAAACTAAAAATTACTAACTAATGAGAATTAAAATTTAATTACTTATATGCGAGAAAACATGGAGTCCTAACTTCATCATCTACTTCACTTAGAGTTGATGCCTTTAATCAATACATACGATGGTTTTGATATCTGATCGGATAACACGAAACAAGTAAAAGCCACCTCTCGGTATACTAATACCAAACTACGCATGCATCCACAAAAGAGATAGAAGATGGGTAGACACCAATTATGCTTAGACCCTATATCTCTATAGAATTTGAAAACATAAAGGTTTAAGCACAAGTTATCCACATAGATCACATAGGGTAGCATCATATCTCTATGTATGCCACAAATCATGATAATAATATCAACCTATCCTATGCTAGAATGGCAAGTTCTAAATCTCAAGATCCACTCTCGTTTCGCAAGAGATTAACAAATTAGATGTTCATGACTCATCTAAACACATGAAACACAACCATACGAGGATATCAAGAATTCACCACACATAAATCTTTAAAGCAATCAAACTACTAAGCTACATAGATAAATCTGTTAGAATCCCATGACAACGATTAGTTCATATCGAACCGCTCGTCATCATGGGATCCGATGAAACCATGATAGAAGACAAGATATGAAAGAAAGTAATAATATTAATAAAACAAGAGTTGAGAAAACAAATCTATGATACAAAAGATGAAGTAGATCTAGATCCGTTGCTTGTCACGAGCGTTGAATCTTTCTCCCCTTTTCTCCCTTGCAGATCTAAGATATATTATGTACAAGATATCTAATTATCTAATTCTCTAATAATAATTTACAAGGGGTTGGATGTGTTTATATAGGCACTCCAAGTCTTGCCCAGCAAGAAATTACCTTCTATTACAATTAGAATTCGATTAAGGTACTAAAAACTGCCCAAAATATAATTAGAACTTGAAAAGGGACAAACAGTAAATTTCTGCTCCCATCAGTCTGCTTGTCGCGCAGATTGCTCTCACCACACGCAGCCTGCACGCACAAATCCTGTCCTAAGTTGTAGAAAATCTTCCAGGCTTCGTGTGGACAGCTTACGGGCCTCAAACGGACTTATAGAACTCCAGATATGGCCAAAACAGTGTAGACTGCGCAACCTTCCCTGAAAATCCGAATTTTAATCAATTAATCCTCCAAACACGAAGCAACACCCATAATCGACATTCTTATAAATCTGCACAACTAAGAAAAACACATCAAAACTACAATAAACTTGAGTCCAAGACAATCAATTTAAGCCGAATCGAAGCGATCCAAGTGGATATAAATCCACTTATCACACCCCCAAACTTAAACCGATGCTTGTCCTCAAGCATAAACAATTACAACTAACTAACTAACTAGTACCACTTCCGTAGGTGATCACGGTTGCATTTGTCATATGCAACAAGCCCTTTAAACCCCTAGGCAGCCCCAGTGGACGAGTAAGGTCTCGTGAGGGCCTATAGCGAATGTACCCACAAAATCCATTTAATCTAATGCAATGCAATGCATGAATGCAACTAATATGAAAAATGCAAGGATCCCCTCAAACTAACCAAAACCAACTAACAAGCAAATATCTTAGAGACTGCAACTAAATCCAAATAGAGCTCGATTAAGTTCCCGTATACTAACAATACATGAACAGAAACGTGCGTGTGTGCAATGCTCATCAGAAATACTCCAAAAATAGGTCAAAAATCATACATGCTCTTCGTCAAGACAATCACAGGTTTATAAATAGAATAGACTGTAAACACTTCATAACCTAGGAACACCTCCATCCTTATCCAAGGTAGACAGAAATTCATGCTTTATTACTAACTACTACAACACATATATACAAGCATGCTTATTTAACCGTGCAATGGATGAGACCCCGAAAGGCTTATACAATAATACCCATGTAGCGAGCGTTGGGTTAGTGGATCCCAGACTATAAAAGCCTTAGGTCACTAGGCACAAAGTCCCCGCGAACTTAATAGCTCGAGTATTAAAGAGCTCACCCTGGTTAATTTTGCATATAAACAATTGACACTTTTGACTTTTTTTTTCTTCTTTTTTTTCTGTTTTTTTTTCTCTTTTTTTTCTATGCAATCTGGAATGAGAATTCTCAATTCCAACCCTATAATACTCATATAAATATGAGCCGGCTACTAGCCATTTGACATCTAGCAATTATTTACAATTTAAGCATGAAATCCCTGTTTTCCCCCAAACTTAGACTTAAATGTTCTAGGCCATCAAGGGAATAACGAAAATTCTAAATATAATCAAGTGATTAAATCTAAAACAGCCAAACACGCATAATCTCAACCTAGCCCAAAAGCAAACTAATGAGACTGTGTAAAATTCTAAGTTTTTGGCGCCGCTGCCGGGGATCATCGGTGTTTTATTTTTGTTTATGTGCTTGTCATAAGTGGTCGTTAAAGTTCATTGACTCGGATTAGTTACTTACCTATCTTGTTTATTTCGGTATGTTTCAGGTACTTGAGTGTTTGAAAATGGCAGGCCAGGAGTTGCCATGGTGGGCATATTCGAGGACATCCATGCCTCAGCAATGTGATCAATGTTTGGGCATTCATGAGACCTCACAATATTGTTACTACGAAGGAGTTGATCCATATGTAACTTATGAGGAACAACCATATTTTCAATACCATCCTCAACAGTACCAGCAAGATGTTCCAAATATGTCATATTTCTTTGGTAGTGAAGAGTTTCAACATCAGCAACCTACTCCTACTTTTCAGTCAGTTGAGGTTGATGTTATGGAGGAGATTAGGATGCTTGCAAAGAGTAATGAGGGGCCTATCAAATCTTTGGAGATACTAGTTGCTCAAGTTTTGAGTGCCTTGGAACAAGAGAAACAACAATTCATACTAGAGGCAATTCCAGAAAATAACGGTGACTTGGAGCAAGGTACTGCATGCATAATTGAGGAAGACAAATTCCAAGGTGAGGTGAGCGTTCACAAGCCATGTGAGGAATTTGATCATGCTAGTATGGTGGATGATTTGGAAAGGGCACTATTTGGGACAGACACTGATGAGCTACACAAATTTCAAGAATTGGTATGTGTGTACCAAGAGGCTGATGACCATGGGAAAGATGCAGGTCTTCTACTTGTCTCAAAGTATAAAGATGGAGGTAACGCATTAGAGCCGATGGAGGAAGTTCTCTTTGAGGAACCAAAGGCTTCAGCAACTTACATTTACCCTCCTCCATTATATTCAAGCGAAGCCCGCGAATGTGTGTTGTTCTACAAATTGACAGATTTTGGGTCAACCGATGAAGGCATTGGAATAGGACATAGTTGTTATACGAATAGGTCAAGCGAGGAGAAGGGCAGAAAGTGTGCCGCCGTGATGACGATGAAGTCTCACGAAGAGATGACCAGGCCAACTATTATCATCCTTAATGGAGGCTTGGACGTAGTCAAGCTAATTTACTCTAAACAAGCGCTTCGTGGGAGGCAACCCATGTGTTAGGTATGTAGTAGTATGTAGTAGTGTGTCATTTGTTCATGTAGGAAATCATATTTTGCATGTTAGTAGTAATTCATTCGTATTTTGTATGTATTGCATGTTTGTTTCATATAGGACATTTTGTTATTGTGTTTTTATACCATGTGAGTTCATTTTAGTTGCATTTGCATAGCATGCATATTTCATGATTCCTTAGGATGAGCTAATTCTGATTGGTAGGTAGATGTCTAATTGAGTGTGGTAATGATGAATAGAGGGTTGATTTATAGTTCTTATGAAATTGACTTGCATGTTTCAGAAACAAATTCTTTTCACAGTCTCATCGTTTGCTTTTGGGCTAGGTTGAGGTCATGCTTGTTTGGTTGTTTTAGATTTAATCACTTGTTTATATTTAGAATTTTTGTTATTCCCTTGATGATGTAGGAACACTAAAGTCTAAGTTTGGGGGAAACCAGGAATTTCATTCTAATTGTAAATAATTGTCAATAATGGCTAGGCATCAAATGGCTAGTAGCCGACTCATATTTATATGAGTAGTCTAGGATTGGAATTGAGAATTCTCAGTCCAGATTGCATATATATATATATATATATATATATATATATATATATATATATATATATATATATATATATATATATATAAAAGAAAAAAGAAAAAAAAAGTTATGTGAATTGTTAAATGCAAAATTAACCAGGTGAGCTCTTTAATACTCGAGCAATTAAGTTCTAGGGGACTTTGTTATTAGTGACCTAAGGCTTTTATAGTCTGGGATCCACTAACCTAACGCTCGCTACATGGGTATTATTGTATAAGCCTTTAGGGGTCTCATCCATTGCACGGTTAAATAATCATGCATTGTTGTGTATATTACTATGTGTCGTAGTTGTTACTAATAAAGCATGAATTCATGTCTAACTCAAATGATGATGGAGGTGTATCTAGGTTATGAAGTGTTTACCGTTCATTCTATTTATAAACTTGTGATTGTCTTGCCGAAGAATATGTATCATTTTCATCTAGTGTTAGGAGTATTTCTGATGAGCATTGCACACACGCACGTTTCTGTCAAGTATTGTTAGTATACAGGAACTTAGTCGAGCTCTGTTTGGAGTTATTGCAATCTTTGAGATATTTGCTTGTTGATTGGTTTTGGTTAATTTGAGGGGATCGTTGCATTTTCATATTAGTTGCATTCATGCATTGCATTAGTTCGTATAGAGTCTGTTTATGATTGAGGACAAGCATCGGTTTAAGTTTGGGGGTGTGATAGGTGGATTTATATCCACTTGGAACGCTTCGTTTCGGCTTAAATTGATTAACTTGACCTCAAGTATGTCGTGTTTTTTATTCGTTTTGAGTAATAATGGTGCAGGGTTACTATCTTGAAGTGGGGAGATACATTTGCATGTTTCATGGTGGATTCACGCTCAAGAACAGAAGAACGGGAAGTATCAAAAGAATCGGAAGAGAAAATGGAGGAGAAAGGAGCAAATTGTGTAAAATTCGAATTTTTTGGGTAGGTTGCGCAGTCTGCACTGTTTTGGCCATATCTGGAGTTCTAGAAGTCCGATTTTAGAAATCTTACAGCTCACGCGAAGACAACGCAATTTTCTACAATCTTGGACAGAAGTGATGGGCACAATCAGTGCTACTACGGCGCAGTCACCGCTACTGGTCGCTGCCAGAATTGCTGATTCACTGTTTGGGTCATATCTTGAGTTCTACAAGTCCGTTTTGGACGATCTTACAGTCCACGCGAAGCTAACAAGATTCTCTTTCATTCTAAAGTGGTCCAGATGTCAAAACACAACTGGAACGGCCCAAAAATACTGAATAAGAGTCAGTTACGAAAACAGAATCAGTTTAGGAAATGTATTTGTAGTTTCTTGCTGGAAAAGACTCCTATAACCTATATAAGCACATCCTACCATCATAAAATGACCAACACCCTACAAAAACTTAGAATAACACAGAGAGAGCCAAGAGACGGAGATTCAGACTTGGAGAAGGATTCCCAACGCTCGTGACAAGCAACGGAGATCTAGATCTACTTTTGTTTATTCTAATTAGACGATACTCTTGGATTTTGGATTTGTTTTCTAAATCTTATTACTCTAGCATAATTATTTTTATTCATACTTTGTTTATTACCATGGTTTCATCAGATCCCATGATGACGAACGATTCGATTATGAACTAATCGTTGTCATGGGATTCTAACGGATTTATCTATGTAGCTTAGTAGTTTGATTGCTTTAAAGATTTGTGTGTGATGAATTCTTGATATCCTCGTATGGTTAATCTTAATGCTTTTAGATGCGTAGCTATCATCTAAATTGAATTGTTAATCTCTTGCGAAACGAGAGTGGATCTTGAGATTTAGAACTTGCCATGCTAGCATAGGATAGGTTGATGTATATTTGACATCATGATTTGTAGCATAATTAGAGATACTTATGCTACCCTATGTGATCTTCTTGGATAACTTGTTCTTCAACCTTTATGTTTTCAAATTCTATAGAGATATAGGGTCTAAGCATTAGGGATGGGCGTCGGGCCACTTCGGGGCCGGGGAGTGCTATCCCCGCCCCCATCCCCGAATTTAAACCCGATCCCCGTCCCCGGCCCGATCCCCGTCGGGGACTATTTTTCATTCCCCGTCCCCGGCCCAAACGGGTAACGGGGATCCCCGCGGGGAATCGGGGAATTTTATTTAAAATTAAAAATAATATTAAATAATTTTAAATACTAATTAGTGAGCTCAAATGCACTAAATTAAGATAAAAAAAATATTACTTAAAGAAACAATTATAAATAACATGGAAATGAAGTTATTTAACTACTAAAAAGACAAACATATAAAATTAAAGGATCTTTTTGTTTCCAATATGAAGTATTGGAAATTCGTTTATATTTTATATATATATATATATATATATATATATATATATATATATGTATGTGTGTATATATATATATATGTATGTATGTATTAAAGTGTGGTGAAATCGAGTCGGGATTGAAAATCGGGGCGGGGGTCGGGGATCGGGCCGGGGACACATA
This sequence comes from Saposhnikovia divaricata, assembly GCA_036435485.1. NCBI lineage: Eukaryota > Viridiplantae > Streptophyta > Magnoliopsida > Apiales > Apiaceae > Saposhnikovia > Saposhnikovia divaricata. The sequence continues at coordinate 9,910,485 of CM071599.1, forward strand.
AAAACTCGGCCCCGGCCCGCTCCCCGATTTTTTTTGAAAATTATCCCCGCTCCCCGGCCCGTACCCGAAAAAATCCCCGAATCCCCACCCCGTTCGGTGCGGGGATCGGATCGGGATCGGGCGGGCCGGGATGAATGCCCATCCCTACTAAGCATAATTGGTGTCTATTTATCTTCTATCTCTTTTGTGGATGTATGAGTAGTTTGGTATTCGTATACTGAAAAGTAGCTTATACTTGTTTCGTGTTGTCCGATCAGATATCAAAACCATCACATGCATTGATTAAAGGCATCAACTCTAAGCGAAGTATTTAATGAAGTTAGGATCCCATGTTTATTATCATATAAGTTATTCAATTTTAATTCTCATTAGTTAAGTAATTCTTTGTTTTGTTAATTTGCTTCTTAGTTAATTTAGATAATCAAACCCCAAATTTGTTAATTGTCTTAGCAGTGAATAAAAACCATACATTGTTGCATATGTGCATTAACTAAATTGAAACCTAAACCAGATCTCTGTGGGAACGAACTTGACTTATTCATATATTACTTGTGACCACGTACGCTTGCGTGATTTAGTGCAAACACAATCTTACCCCTCGAATGATGAGAAGGTACACAAAGATTCAATAAATGAGTAGCAACCATGTTGCGAATGAAAAGAATAGTTTCAAAAGATGTATGACCGGGAAGTCCAGAAGATAAATAACATTTCTCAAGTAAGGTTCCCTTATAATTCGAAAGATGGATTTGAATGAAGAATAAAATTTTGAGAACCTTTCTTGATAAGGATAATAATAACAAGACTCCAAAATAATTTACATAATATTTGGAGATCACGGATAGTACTTTGAATAGGGAAAATTATTTTGAAACTAGTTTAAAAGAATCGAATAAATATTTCAAGAATATTTATTAAATCGTAAATATTTAAAGAATATTCTTAATATAAGATATTTCTCAAAATATCCCTCGAATAAATATTCACAATATTATTCATTTAATAAATAATGAATATTCAAATTAATAATACTTAATGAATGAATGAAACTCAAACGAATATTCGAAATAATATTCGTTGAATAAATAATGATCAAATGGAAATTCGAAAATAATATTCTTTGAATATATAATAATCAAATGTATATTCGAGATAATATTCAGTAAATAGATAAGTTCCAAATGAATATTCAAATAATATTCGATAGGTAAATCAACCTTAAATGAATATTGAAAGATAATATTCATTAAATGAATAACGTTCAAATGAATATTCAAAATAATATTCGTTAAATAAATAAACTCGAATGAGTATTCAAATAACATTCCTCGAAAAATTTCCAAGTACTTAATACTTAATACTTATGGAAATATAAATAATGTTCATAAATAACATCCCTCAAATAATCTGTCACTGGAATCCCTCCGGGTTTCCATGACTATCTCTATATTACAAAAATACCGACTCCCGGTCTTTATGAAAAGAATGAGATCATATGCTCTTCACTAAGGGTCTTAGCAATATCCGGCTTATAATTAGTATATCTTGTACCTAACTTATAAGCCAATATCGATTCAGGGAACAAGTATCACAATATCAATTTTGAAAGTAGGCATGCATGCAATGGCATATGTATAACAACATCAAATCATATATATATATTATCACAACAACAGCTTCAAATTGATTGAAGACTTGCCTGGTACTCCCGCTATGCTAGTGGTATGACTCGGAGTGGTCCGGTAATCTATAAATAACCAAAATTATCCCTGGTTAATCACCTATCACTTTGAAACGCCAAGTAAATATTTTACTTAAGCTAAAACACGTTTTCAAGTTATCGCTCATTAACACCGTTATGACCCGACACTTGCTTGCTATCAAGGTATATCATTACACTTACACTTGGTAGGTACTTAAGCCATATAAGTTCTAAGGTCGAAGATTATACCTCGAGATTTATCGATCGTTATCTAAGTGATTTTCCAAAGTTATAACCACTCATTCTTTTTAGGGGTTCATTCGCACTTAACCCTGATTCAAATATTTTTATAAAATCAAAAAATGATCTTATTAACATGAGGTCTTCTTTCACACCTTCCTTATGATCTCTAACACTGAATTACTCGAGTTAAGGGGGTTCAATTTCAATTACGAATTTGCATTTACGGTTTCGAACCACTTTTAGTAAATCGGCCATAATTCCTAAACCGTAAGTCCGTTTGTTTCGATTCTTTCGCCAAAACGATCTATGACTCGAGAACTATAAGGTCATGTCATAAATTCATCAAGGCCAGAAACTTATCTCAACTGTTATGATCGAGTTTTTAAGGTCTAACGAAAATCGGGCATTACGACTGCTATAAATCGAACATTTCTAAATTATTACGTCAAAACCAAGCCACACCGGGCATAATATACATCTTATACACATGATTCTCATCTTTAACAGCCAAGAACATCTTACTACATCCTCATAACATCATAATACTTAGATCCACTAACAAACTACATAATCATGCTTGTAAGATCATCTTAATCATCACTAATCTAACAATCACCAAAACTCATCCAAAACTTCATAAAAATTCAAAACAAAGACTAGGGTTCTTGAAGTTTATACCTTCCTTGGAGTGTGTATGCACTTAATAAGCCTTGTATAGTCCTTAGATTTCCTTAACAAAGCTTAGATCATCCAAAAGAATCAAGAAGACAAAGTTAGTTCTTGAAATCACTATTCACCCTCAACTTTCTTGATTTTATATCTCAAGATTGGCATGGAATTTTAAGATGAAATTCATAGGATATCTTAGTTATGAAATATAGGACTCACCTTAATTTTCTTTAGATTTAAAAATGGTTGGAGCTTGGAGTTCTTCTCTTGAATTTCTTGAAAAGCCGAATGGCTTAAAGATGAAGATGATGGAGTGTTTTTGTTTGGTTGCTTGGCTTGTCATGTATATCTCATGTATTATTGCTATAATATCTCCATAAAGTGGCTTTAATAAAGTGTGTATGTCATGCAATACTTCATCATCCACTAGCAAATCTTGTTGTATAAGATAAGATGGTGCAATGGTGCTAACTAGTTGGTTTGATTTCTAAGGGAGCTAGTTACCTTTGTAACTACTTAGTTCCTTGACTTCATTCACTTGCACATGCTTGTATCTTGGCTCTCTGCTTGTTTCTTTTGTCCATTTATTGCTCCATTTCATTGATCGTTCGGAGGAATATCTCAAGGATTTCTAGTTAGGGACCGGAAACCGTCTTAATATTTATACTATCATTCTCAATTCTCTTTAATAATTCTTGAATCCATTTTCCTTAAATCATTTCAATAATCCCTTATATTGTGCTCCCAGTTTTAAATGGAAGAGAAAAGAAAAGAAGAGAAAAGAAAAGAAATATTTAAAAATTTCTTTCATAAGCATGCTCCCGAGTTTTTTTAGAAGAGAATGGAAAAGATCTGGAGAGAAAATTCTTCATAACTTCTTTCCAAAACTTTCTTCCCATTTTTGGGATGATTGAGAGGGATTGTCTCACAAAACAATTACTTTAATTACTTTTATATCCAAACTTTCTTTTCTTTCCATCAAAAACTTGGGAGCAAGTTAAAGAAAATTAAATAACCATCCTTCTCTTCTACTCCCTTCTCTTCTCTTCCCTCTCTTCTTTTCTTCCCTTAAAAATCTTGGGAGCATAGCGTTAAGTCTTTCAGTGTCTAGGGAAATCTCGGGGAAAATAAAAGTGCTCACAGTGTTTTCAGAAAAGAAAAAACTTTTTATTAAATAAAATCTAAATGATACTATTTTACGTGAAAAGAGAAATTGATTAGTTATTGAAAAATAGAAAAGGTGATATGTTTTATCTGAAAAAGAAAACATTTTACTTAAATAAAGTTACATGAACAGGTTTTAGTGGAAGAAAAAGAGGAAAAGGTAACATATTTTAGCTAAAAAAAGGTAACTGTTTAATTATTAGTAATTATAATATTTTATTTTAGTAAATAAAATTGCTCATATTTTACGTGAAAATGGAAATTGATTAGTTATTGAAAAATAGAAAAGGTAACATGTTTTCTCTGAAAAATGAAATTTATTAGTTATTAGTAACTATAAATAATTAAGTACGGATAATTATGTAAAATAACATATACAGTTAAGTAAGGGTAAATAAGTAAAATCAACGGGTGCTATACCGATTAACAAAACTTTTAATGTTTCGGTTTTTATATAATAGTATAGATATTGCTTTGATCCTAATACAATAAAGATATGTACATTACGTATGGTTAAAAAAAGTTAATTTTATAATCCTAACTGGTGAATAGAAGAGTATCCACCTATTGAGGTTTGACTTGAATTGTCAAATAAGTGTAATTTAAAAATTTTAATTAGTCTTCCTTTGAACAAGATGTAGTAGTTTTGCTTTATAACGGCTGATAGTAGAAAGAGTGATGCTGACGCAGTGTTTTCCAGGTAAATTCAGAGTTCAAATTGCATCTATGTGTCTATAGACGTTTCGACTTGGTAGATACTTGAAACCGTCAAATTTATGGTTGTTAACATTAGAGAAAAAGGTAATTTGGCTGGCTATCTTTTTTGTTTTTGGCACTTGGATGGCTGACAATAAATTTTGACATTTTGTCTGGCTGTAATAAAATTTTTAAGCACTTGAGGGGCTTCCGTCAAGTGCCGTTAGGATTTAACCCCAAAACTTGAAATTGACAGGGGTATTTTCGGTAATTCATGTTCCCATGTATTTTTAACTATTACATTTCCATTGCTCCCCGAACATAAATTTGTAACTTAGAAACAAGCTTCTATTATAACCAATATGGGGTTGCAAGATTCCGGCCAAAAGCTGATCGACAAGCTTGAAAACCAGCTTCCCGTTACGTAGTTTTAGCAATTTATGAAATACAGATGGATGAAGAGGGTGTGAAGGTGAAGGAGAGTAAAATGTGGAGATTGATATTGGAGTATAATGATAAATTCCCGTACAATTTAATATTCTTGAAATGTAGTCAGTTAGTTGTTCTGCTCCCATCAAACTGTTTTGGTCATTCAGATGCTTCAGAACCAAACATCTGTCTCCCTTCGACCCAAACATCTCTCATCTTCTCTTACCTTCAAACCCACCCGTCTCCCGTCTCCTCTATCTCCCTAGCCTGCAACACCTCCAAATAACCCCACGCAACATCCTACCACCGCTGCAGCTCCCAACCCCAACCTAACAGAACCCCATATCTCATCTCCTTCTTTCTCCATTCTCCACCATTTACCCACATTATCCATCCACCCTCAACCATTCTATGCACATGCCAAATCATTCGGGTTTTCTACAGAGAATAATATGCATCGGAGTAAAAATCTTGGTCTCACCACCTCTGGTCAAGTAATCTGCAGTCACAAACAGCATCTCATGAACATCCACAGTCCCTTTAGGCGCAATCCCCAAAAATGAGAGAATCATAACTAGTATATGGTTCCTCCAGTATGCAATTCTCCCCATTTTCAACCTCGTCCACCAAGGATTAGCTGGTGGCTTAGCAATCTCAAACCCAACTTTCTTCGCAATCTTAGCTATATCACTATAATGCCTCAACCCCGGTAATGCATCACCCCTCTCAATCCCCTGAATAATCTCCACATGTTCCTCATTACTGGCATAAAAAAAACTCCGTAGTAACCCACTCATACGAAACATACAAACCCCCCGGTTTCAAAACCCGATAAATCTCACTATAAACATCTTCCAATTTAGGAGCATGACAAGTAGCTTCAATAGAATAAACCTCATCAAAACTATTATCCTCAAAAGGCATTTCAAGAAAATTCCCACACACAACTTCACACAATGAATCCAACCCAGCTTTCTTATTATGCAATCTAGCACGATTAACCTGATACTCATTAATGGTAATTTCAACCACCAACACCACAACCGGCATCAAGAATCTTATCACCCGGCTTAACATTCAACAGATCTACAGCCATTTGTTCATGGATCTTGGTGGCCTCAAGATTCGATTTCCCAGGCAAAGAAGGTGAGAAATGGAAAGATTGACCCCAGCCCCATTCATAAATATCAGTAACAAGATTGTAGAAAGTGTCAACAAATGCAGGCACTTTATCAGCCTTCAAACTCCCCTACCTTCTCCACTTTTATCTCCCCTCGCATCATCTCCCTTTCCCCTCCCGCCCTGCTACATCCACGAACTCACCTCTATTCCCCTCCATCAACATCACAAACAACACGACACCACCAGTTCTCAGCCGCCAGCCAAACCTCCGTTCACCACTGTCTTCACTTCATCTCACCATTCCCTTGCTTCAAAGCCCTCAACTTTCCGCACACAGGTAGAACTGTGGCAATTGTGACTGTATCAGGCTTCGACCCTTCCTGCTGCATCCATTCAATTGATCTCGGAGCCTGGGATTTAGGGAAGAGAGATTTTGGGGATTTAGGAATTTTGGGGGGGAAATTAGGGATTAATAGGTATAGATTGAGAGGATAATTATATAAAGTAAATTCATGTTGAAAAGTCACATTTACCCCTGACATTTAGACGGCGTTACTAGTGATTTGACGGAAACCCCTCAAGTGCTTAAAAATTTTATTACAGCCAGAGAAAATGTCAAAAATTATTGTCAGCCATCCAAGTGCCAAAAACAAAAAAGATTGTAATAACCATGAATTTTCGAATTAATTTTCCCACTCGATATTTAAATTTGATTTAAGAGCGATGCATTATTATATTTTAATTAGCGCGTTTTTTTTTTAAAAAGATTTGAAATTTTATATGTTCGTTTTATATTTAGTTATTCATATTCATTATTGTCTACTAAAATTAGGAAAATAGAATTTTTATTTTTATCTTTATTTTGGGTCGAATTTATTTTAGGAAACGAAATTTAGAGTATCGTTTTAATTAGCCAGCCGGGAGAAAACAAGCTGTTGGAGGGGTCATCAAATTTTTTTTTAATAAAAATAGCACTAACATGGTCATTATTATGACATTTTAATTTGTTCCCCATAATTCATTCCTTTTTATTTAATTAATAATCACACTACCCGTGTAATCATTATTCAGCATGACTGTAATTTTTTTTTTTTATGTTATAACTGGTGCGGCACAAGAGCCAAGCAAATCATAGGACTTGTTAATTAAACACAAACACCCCATTTTCTTTCCCTGCAAGACCCAAACTCTGTCTCTCTTAAAACACAAAAACTCGACCCATATATATTTATACAAAACAGAGTACCACAACAGAGAAATCAGGTAGTGTTTTATTTTCGTTCTTTTTGTTCTTTTATATCCTTCTTGTTCCGACTTCGTGGTAATCTAGTATGTATGCAATTGACTCGTATTTGGAAATTAAAACTGTTTATGTCTCGATGTGGTTTGTGGTGGTGGTGTTAATCGGAGGGAAGGATTGATTTGTGGTTTGAAATTGATGAGAGGTTGAGTGTGTGTGTGTGTGTGTGTGTGCGCGCGCGTTTGGACAGGGGAGCCACCACCGAACGATGGTGGTGGCGGTTGTTGTCGTAGAATAAGGGAGGGGAAGAAGAGAGTGCAGGGAGAAATAAAAGGGAGTTAGGAGAGAGGAGAGATTAATGGATGTTGTTTTGTTGTGGTTCGAAGTAGGAGTTACAGGGGAGGGGAAACTGTGATGTGGTGGAATAAGGAGGAGGGAGGAGTTTCGATTGCGGTTTGGGTGGAGAGAACCACCACCGAATTGTGGTGGTGGTGGTGATAAGAGAGAACGAAGAGAGATTAGGAGGAGGTGATGTTACCGTGTGTGGTAGTGTGTTTCGATGTGGTGGATGTTGGTCGATAAGGAAGGGTGTAGAGAGGGATCGAGGGAGAGAGTTATGGTGGAGAGATTAGAGGGATGCGAGAGGGGAGTTAGAAAAGAGATTGATTTAGTCGGGAGAGAGATGGTGTAACGCCCTCACTTGCCAACAATAATAATAATAAACTCTTATATTCAATTAAACATTAATATAGGAGAAATTTTAGAAATTTCGGCATGAAGTAATCATAAACCGAACTAACCACCTGCTCAAACAACTAAGTAGAACTAAAAACAGTCCACAAGCACAAGTTATACTAAACCATAAGAAAATAAAACCATAACAACCCAGACCGCACACAGGTCACTGTATGAAACAACTATCAATAGCTATTACAACCCAGAACTTAATCAAATAATATACAACCCATTAAATATGATAATCTGCCTACAAATACAGACATAATATAAACAAAGATATATGTTCACTACCCAACCAACCACCTCGACCCTCTGACTGCCTCGGTGACTACCCCAACCAGACGGGCCACTTCTCCTAGACATCTTCTGGCTTAGCTGAGGAAACAGAATTAGCAAGCAAGTGAGCCAAAATGCTCAGCAAGTATATATGTATGAAATTAAAACATCAACAACTGATATGTCTGCAAGATTGTTAAGAATTAACAATCAACAATATATATCTCAATCAAAGGTTCATCTTTTGTCTGAATCATAAAATAGAAGCGGATTGGACTATCATGCATTTTTATAATAAAAACAATTATAAGGTTAGGCTGCTGATCAGTCACGCACTAACCCCGGACAAACGCACACAGCAATGTCCTTTAATGGATCCACGGCACACATTGGCCTTAATAATTTCTGACCACGAATCTGGTCCGACCCTTACGGTCCACATTTTTTTTTTAAAAAAAAAACTAACAGTCCAATCCTAACTAAACATCAGGTGTCGGAACAATCGACCACCTCAACTGCCAAACACTCTGGACACTTTCGTTCCAGGTCAACATCTCAAATCTCACCAAGTAGAATAAGGTCAAGTAATCTCTGAATTAAATATCGACAAGTTCGATATGGCAAACAGGGGTATTGATTTAAGTCAAGCTACTAAAAGGATCAACGAAAACGATATAATCAACTTGGGGTATAACAATTGAATATTCGAAATTAATGGAAATTATCAGAGCAGTTATCTCAAGGATAAATCGAATGCATAAGAATCAAGTTATGATAGTCATAATTCGCCGAAAATATAAGTGAAGTGGTTTACTTAAAAGAAAAGTGGAATAATATACTTGCAAGGAATATGGATGTAAATCAACTCATTAATAGCATCAACAACTTAGTGGAATCAATTTTGGGGTATAACAATTAAGTATTCGAAAATTCGGGAAATTAACGGAACAATTATAGCAAGAGTAATTTGAATAAGCATATGAATCAGGTTTTTTTTTTATAATCATAACACATTTAACAGATAATTGAAGCAATTTACTTGCCTTAACTAGAAAATCACAGAATCCGAAGTGTCTTTACGTCCTTAGCTTTAGCCTTCCCTTTATCCACGGAATCTACACACAATATAACGCTATTTTAGAATCCTGTTCAAAATTCACTAATCATTATAAACATTCCACTAGTCTACCCCTGCGAATAGTCCCCTAATTGCATTTATATACTTATATAATAGCAATATATATATATAAGCCACGGATAGCAGCATTTATTCATATTGGCACATTAACACATAATACATAGACTTTAAAATATGAAGCCCGACTCACAACTCGTATAAGTTAAACAATTATACATACTCATCATCAAGAAATAATTTTAATATTTTAGAAAAATTTTGACGGCATCCCCTTTATACGGGGGACTGCCAGTCGGGATACAGCCGACACAACCAACACAAATCTCAATTACTAATCGAATCCATAATTAGTATTCAATCCCAATTCACATCTCGATTTGCATTTACAATCCTCCGATTCATAATTTAATACCATTTAGACAATTAATACCAACTCGATAATAAATTACAATTGATTAGATAAATAACAAATATTAAATATTAAATAATTTTTGGCTCAGAAAATAATCATCATCGCCAATTACCCTCGACTCAAATTAAATCATCGTCGAGGGGGCAAAATTTCGAGGGTACCCTAATTTGGGTTTCCAACTCGAAACTCCGCGCAAAATATTATACGAATAATCATAAAATTTCAGTAATTAATTCAGAAAAGTTTCGACTCTTATCATTCAGCCTCACAAAAAGGACTGTGCTAAATGACTGTAATCATCATAAAACTCGAAGGATCCACACAATCAAGCAAGTACAGTTAGCGAGTGAATCAACAGGAAAAGCAGTGAATTAATTTCATAACAGGAACCATAAATAACTGCTGAAACCACCGTTTAACCACAACACCTCAAAGATTCCAACCACAAATTGGCCATACAATCACACACAATCAGCCACGATTACACACACTCTGTAACACCCACACACACTCGAACCCAACTACACGAACACACACATTAACACACACTACGCACACACACCTCACCAAGACAGCCACACACACACACCCCTGTTCAAACACCCTCAAACTCGCCTCTCTGTTCGGCCATACACACACAACCCACGATTTACCTCACTCACACACACAGTTGAATTACAATCGGCCGGAAACAAGTAGAGAAGAGAATGGAATACCCACAGTTTGCAAGAACCGATAAGACCAGCTCGAACAAGGACAAGGACAAGGATTGAATGTCCACCGGAATAAAAGCAAAAATCGACCGAGATTGGACAAAGAAAACGATGGAGACTGATGGGGGAGAGGAAAGAATTCTCTGGAAACCGAGAGATATGAATTGAATGAGTAGTCTAGGGATTTAACTACACTCATTTGGGGAAACTAAAAAAAAACCCTTTTTTTATTAACTCTTTAAATAAGATGCATAAAATAAATTTGTAAAAAAAATCAAAATTAAATACAAAATAGATGGAATATTAAATTTTTAAAATTTTAAAATAAAGAATGTAAAATTACAATTACCCACATATTTTTAAAATATTTTTAGGATTAAAAACGAATTAAATATGAGTTTTACAAGATTAAATCCTTAAATTGGAAATAATTCGTAAAAATCATTTTAAAATCCTTGAAACCCAAAAATAACCCACCAAGTATTTTTAAAAGCCATATAAACTAATAAAATCAATAATGAAAAAGATTTCAGGATTTCTGCTAATCCCGAGAATTTTATAAAATTCACAGAAGGTAATTATAACACAAATAAATAGGAAATAAATCCCAAAAATATAATTAAAATAGTCGGGCTTACATAACACATATAAAATATCAATCTGACTTCCAAATATTATTCCACAATATAATACTTCCTCAACCAATTCACATACCACATAATTCACATTTAATAATAAAATAAATAACTTTTAGTAATTAAATAATCTGAAATTTCTAAGGCGTTATAACCTTCCCCCCTTAAAAGGATTCTGTCCCCAGAATCTCACCTAAGAGAATAATTGAGGATACTTCTCCAACATATCGCTTTCCAACTCCCAAGTTGATTCCTCCACCTTGGGGTTTCTCCACAAAACTCTCACTATAGGAATTGTTTTATTCCTCAAAACCTTTTCTTTTCGATCTAGTATCTTGATAGGCTGCTCCACATAAGATAAATCTGGCTGAATCTCTATCGGCTCATATTCAATGACATGCTTAGAATCCAGATGGTATTTCTTGAGCATGGATACATGGAACACGTTATGGATATGTTGCATATGAGGCGGTAAAGCTAGCTCGTAGGCGACTTTCCCGACTTTCTTCAATACCTCGAAAGGCCCCACAAATCTTGGACTTAATTTTCCTTTCTTGCCAAATCTTACTAATCCTTTCCACGGAGATACTTTCAACAGTACTTGCTCTCCTTCTTCGAATTCCATATTCTTTCTGGCCAAATCAGCATACTTCTTCTGTCGGTTCTGAGCTGTCACTAACCGTTTCTGAATAAGTTGAACTATTTCCTTGGTTTGCTGCACTAACTCAGGTCCGAGTATCTTTCGCTCGCCAACTTCTTCCCAGTATACTGGAGATCGACACTTTCGTCCATATAACGCTTCATACGGTGGCATACCGATACTAGCATGAAAGCTATTATTGTATGAAAATTCCACTAACGGCAAGTGTTCATCCCAACTTCCTGCAAAATCCAATGCACAAACTCGGAGCATGTCTTCAATTGTTTGAATCGTTCTTTCACTCTGACCGTCAGTCTGAGGATGATAAGCAGTACTCATTTTTAATTCGGTGCCCAAACATTCTTGAAAACCTCTCCAGAATCTCGAATTAAATCTTGGATCTCGATCTGAGACTATTGATACTGGAACTCCATGTCGCACCACAATTTCTTTTATGTATAGATGAACTAATTTGTCTAATGAAAACCTCTCATTTATTGGGAGGAAGTGTGCAGATTTCGTTAAGCGATCAACAATTACCCAGATAGCATCATGATTAGCTCTCGTCCTTGGCAATCCAACCACAAGGTCCATGGCAATATGTTCCCATTTCCACTCGGGAATCTCTAATGGTTGTAGCATCCCACTTGGCCTCTGATGTTCTGCTTTTACTTTCTGACAGGTCAAACACTTACTTACCCATTCAGCAATATCTCTCTTCATATCCGGCCACCAGAAATTTCTTTTCAAGTCTCGATACATTTTCGTACTCCCTGGATGAATCGAATATTTCGAACTGTGGGCTTCCTGTAGGATCTCATTCTTCAACTCTGTCACATTGGGTATCCAAATACGTGAAGAAAATCTTAATATCCCCTTGTCATCTACCTGTGTGCATATTTCCTCACCTGATAACTTGTTCACATCTCCGCTCATGACTTCCTCCTGGCATCTGCGAATCTTTTCTAATAATTCTGGCTGAAACGTCATAGTGTACACCGTGTCTGTACTACTTGCAGGCATACATACCTCTATCTCCAACCTTTCAAACTCTTTGTATAATTCCACAGGTATTGTCAACATACTGATTTTCTCCTTCCTACTTAAAGCGTCCGCCACCACGTTCGCCTTCCCAGGATGATAGTTGATGGTACAATCATAATCTTTGAGTAATTCCAACCATCTTCTCTGTCTCATATTTAACTCCTTCTGGGTGAAAATATATTTTAAACTCTTGTGGTCCGTGTAAATTTCACACTTTTCCCCATACAGATAATATCTCCAAATCTTCAAGGCGAAAACAATCGCGGCTAATTCTAAGTCATGAGTAGGATATTTCTGTTCGTGAGGTTTCAATTGTCTCGAAGCGTAAGCAATTACCTTTCCGTGCTGCATTAATACACATCCCAAACCTTTGTGAGATGCATCACTGTAGATCACAAAATTTCCCTTTTCATCTGGAAGTGTCAATACAGGTGCAGTCACCAATCTCTTCTTTAATTCCTGGAAACTTTCTTCACACTTCTCATTCCACACAAACTTTTCATTCTTCCTTGTCAACTTTGTTAGTGGGGTGGCTATTTTCGCAAAGTCTTGAACAAATCTTCGATAATATCCCGCCAATCCTAAGAAACTTCGAACTTCTGTGGGTGTTTTAGGTCTGTCCCAATTCATCACGGCTTCAATTTTAGCAGGATCCACCTTAATCCCTTCACTGCTGATGACATGCCCTAAAAACTGCACTTCTTTCAACCAAAACTCACATTTAGAAAATTTCGCATACAATTTCTCTTTCCTCAACGTTTCTAAGGCTATTCTCAAATGCCCTGCATGCTCTTCTTCGGTCTTCGAGTATATCAGAATATCATCTATAAACACAATCACAAACTTATCCAAATACTTCTTGAAGACTCTATTCATTAGGTCCATGAATGCTGCTGGTGCATTAGTTAGCCCAAAGGCCATTACTTAGAACTCGTAGTGCCCATACCTAGTTCGAAACGCTGTTTTTGGAACGTCTTCCGGTCTAATCTTTAATTGAAAATATCCTGACCGCAAATCAATCTTCGAGAAACAAGTTGCTCCTTTTAATTGATCAAACAAATCGTCAATTCTTGGCAAAGGGTATTTATTCTTAATGGTCAACTTATTTAATTCCCGATAATCGATACACAGTCTCATACTTCCATCCTTCTTCTTTACAAATAATACCGGAGCTCCCCACGGCGATACACTAGGTCTAATAATACCTTTCTCCAGAAGATCTTGCAATTGAACTGCCAATTCCTTCATCTCTACAGGTGCCATTCGATAGGGAGCCTTTGACACTGGTTCAGTTCCTGGGGCTAAATCGATAGTAAATTCTATTTCTCTATCCGGAGGTAAACCGGGAAGTTCATCCGGAAAAACATCAAGAAATTCATTCACCACTGGAATTTCCTCTATCTTAGGCACCTCTTGACTAGTATCCATGACATAAGCCATATAGCCCTCGCATCCTTGCCTCAACAACCTCTTTGTTTGAATGATCGACAAAAATCTCCTAGTCTGCCTCTGACCCCTAAAGGTAACTTCTACATTATCAGAGGGTTTAAGGATCACCTTCTTATTCTTACAATCAATTTGGGCATTATTCTCTGTTAACCAATCCATTCCTAAGATAACATCAAATTCACCTAACTGAAAGGGTATCAAATTAGCGTAAAAACAATGCCCTGAAATATCAATCTTGCAACGAGGACACACTTGAGTAACCGGAATTCGTTCTGAATTAGCTATTTCTATAACTATAGCCTCACGTAACATGCATACCTCACAATTTAACTTTTGAACAAATTCTTTGGATATAAAGGATTTCGTAGCCCCGGAATCAATTAACACTTTAGCTTGAACAGAATTTACAGGGAGCGTACCTGCTACCACATCCGAATTCTTAATAGCTTCGTTCAGAGTCATGTTGAAAGTCCTCGCCACTGGTCTGATACTTGATGTTGGGGGTGCTTCAATTGCTTGCAGTATTGGGTTAGCCAGAGCTGGAGGTTTCACTACAGGTACTTTACAGTCTTTCATTATATGCCCTGGCTTCCCACAACGGTGATACACAATTCCTGCCTTGCATTCCCGAGCATAATGACCTTTTTGATTACATTTGAAACACGTCACCTCCAACTTTGTACACACCCCCGGATGCCTCTTCCCACAAGTCTTGCATTCTGCCAAGGGTGGTCTGACCAATTTCTGCTGACTCGCATCTTGGATTCTATTTCCTTGGCCCCCATTCCCTGATCCCGGCTTCTTAGGGTTCCCATACTTTCCTGGCTGGAATCCTGGCTTTTTATTTGGCACATTCTGAGAACTGCCTTGCTCTTGTCGTTCCCCCATTGACCCAGCCTTTCTTTTCTTTCCTTCTTTTTCCTTGAAGTATAATTCGCTTTCTCCTTCAGCTATCATGGCCTTTTGCACCACTGCTGCATAAGTCTCCAACTCCAAAACTGCTAGTTTAGTACGAATCCACGGTTTCAATCCTTGTTGAAACCTCTTAGCCTTCTTCCTTTCCGTGTCCACATAGGCCGGAGCAAACCTAGCTAGTTCCGTAAACTTGGTTTCATATTCTGTCACCGACATTTTCCCTTGTTTCAGCTCCAAAAACTTCATCTCCATCTGGTCTTTCATATAGTCGGGGAAATACTTTTCCAAAAATAGCTCTGTGAACCTCTCCCAAGGAATCACCTCAGTAGCTTCCAACATCTTCACCGACTCCCACCAGTAAGTAGCTTCATTCTTCAAAAAATAACTTACATATTCGGTTTGTTTGTCTGCTGGGACCCCCACCAGTGCAATGGCTTTTTCCATCTCTTTTAACCAAGACCTCGCCTCCACCGGGTCCGTTGTTCCTTTAAACTCAGGAGGCTTAACTGCCTGGAAAGACTTAAAAGTAACTACCGGAGGAACAGGTGGCTGCTGCTGCTGCTGCTGCTGTTGTTGCTGTTGTTGCTGTTGTTGCTGTTGTTGCTGTTGTTGCTGTTGAGCCAACAACTGCTGCTGTAATTGCTGCTGTTGCTGTGCCAGAGTAGCAGTCTGCTGAACAAGAGTTTGTAATATTTGTGCTAAGGCAGGGTCCATCTGACCAACAGGAGGTGGATTAGCTTGTTCACCCTGATCGGGGGTTCGGGTATTTTGTTTCTTCTTTTTGGGAGGCATATTTCTGAAATCAATGAACAATTATATTAGATTCAGGTTCAGAAAATAATAGCTCAAAATGATCCAACTTAAACAAACAATGCATATATTACTGAAAAGGAATTTGAGGTCTCCAACCAATATTCCGGTCAACAATTAATTCACAGGGTGCAATAGGATATCAATCCAAGGTTACACAAGGTATTCACAAACGTTCAATAGGTGCAATGAAGAAACAATAGTCATAATACTAAGGTCAAACATAGTATCGAAAGTAAAAACTATGCTAGAAGGAAATGATGCTGAAGGTAAATATGAAACGAGCAGTAAATAAGATGCTTAAGTAAATGACAGTATAAGGAAATTTAACACAGTTCTGCGAAAGTGATAATGACATATATAGATAGATCTGATACAAGCGTAAGAACAACGCTTCGATAAGGATACAACATAATACTAAAAGAGAAGACTGCTAACATCTAGTCACAGTACAACAGATATATACAACAAAACTGGTCGTACTGCAAATCCTGACGTACTACTACCACCATAACGTGCCTCTAAATACCACATCATCATACTACCCTAATCATCACTGGTCATCATCGTCATCCGACTCTCCCCGCCAAGCTGATCCCAGAATGCTCTCCAGCTCTGCCGTCACCAGACCTAGGGTCACCTGCTGTGTCACAAATGCCGGCTCATCTCGGGATCTAATCCGTCCCCGCCTAATGACAACACGTCTAAGAGCTCGTACTCGCCTCCGGACATCCTCCAGCTCAGCTACCGCTCTATCTCGATCTCTAGCCCGGTCCTCCTCCCCAGCCCTCATAGCCCTCAACTCTGCCATCTGCCCTAAGAGATAGTCCCTCTCTCGGGCCACTCGCTCGTACACATGATATGGAACAGGCTGAGGAGTGTACTGATATGCTGGCCCATTCACCGAGCCCTGCGATCCTACGAACGGCTGCATAACCCCTGGGGAAATCTGCTGCGGTACAGAAGCCCCTCCTTCCGGATCCTCGTCCGGATCTGAATCGGAACCAGAAGCAGGTGCCTGAAGTATACATATATATATATATAATTAGACTTCCTATCTCTCACGAAATAATCCTAACCTTTCTCATAACTCTACCCCGACTCCCCACCTAATTGTTTCAGTGACTGTGACCTGTGGCTCTGATACCAACTTGTAACGCCCTCACTTGCCAACAATAATAATAATAAACTCTTATATTCAATTAAACATTAATATAGGAGAAATTTTAGAAATTTCGGCATGAAGTAATCATAAACCGAACTAACCACCTGCTCAAACAACTAAGTAGAACTAAAAACAGTCCACAAGCACAAGTTATACTAAACCATAAGAAAATAAAACCATAACAACCCAGACCGCACACAGGTCACTGTATGAAACAACTATCAATAGCTATTACAACCCAGAACTTAATCAAATAATATACAACCCATTAAATATGATAATCTGCCTACAAATACAGACATAATATAAACAAAGATATATGTTCACTACCCAACCAACCACCTCGACCCTCTGACTACCTCGGTGACTACCCCAACCAGACGGGCCACTTCTCCTAGACATCTTCTGGCTTAGCTGAGGAAACAGAATTAGCAAGCAAGTGAGCCAAAATGCTCAGCAAGTATATATGTATGAAATTAAAACATCAACAACTGATATGTCTGCAAGATTGTTAAGAATTAACAATCAACAATATATATCTCAATCAAAGGTTCATCTTTTGTCTGAATCATAAAATAGAAGCGGATTGGACTATCATGCATTTTTATAATAAAAACAATTATAAGGTTAGGCTACTGATCAGTCACGCACTAACCCCGGACAAACGCACACAGCAATGTCCTTTAATGGATCCACGGCACACATTGGCCTTAATAATTTCTGACCACGAATCTGGTCCGACCCTTACGGTCCACATTTTTTTTTTTTTAAAAAAAACTAACAGTCCAATCCTAACTAAACATCAGGTGTCGGAACAATCGACCACCTCAACTGCCAAACACTCTGGACACTTTCGTTCCAGGTCAACATCTCAAATCTCACCAAGTAGAATAAGGTCAAGTAATCTCTGAATTAAATATCGACAAGTTCGATATGGCAAACAGGGGTATTGATTTAAGTCAAGCTACTAAAAGGATCAACGAAAACGATATAATCAACTTGGGGTATAACAATTGAATATTCGAAATTAATGGAAATTATCAGAGCAGTTATCTCAAGGATAAATCGAATGCATAAGAATCAAGTTATGATAGTCATAATTCGCCGAAAATATAAGTGAAGTGGTTTACTTAAAAGAAAAGTGGAATAATATACTTGCAAGGAATATGGATGTAAATCAACTCATTAATAGCATCAACAACTTAGTGGAATCAATTTTGGGGTATAACAATTAAGTATTCGAAAATTCGGGAAATTAACGGAACAATTATAGCAAGAGTAATTTGAATAAGCATATGAATCAAGTTTTTTTTTTTATAATCATAACACATTTAACAGATAATTGAAGCAATTTACTTGCCTTAACTAGAAAATCACAGAATCCGAAGTGTCTTTACGTCCTCAGCTTTAGCCTTCCCTTTATCCACGGAATCTACACACAATATAACGCTATTTTAGAATCCTGTTCAAAATTCACTAATCATTATAAACATTCTACTAGTCTACCCCTGCGAATAGTCCCCTAATTGCATTTATATACTTATATAATAGCAATATATATATAAGCCACGGATAGCAGCATTTATTCATATTGGCACATTAACACATAATACATAGACTTTAAAATATGAAGCCCGACTCACAACTCGTATAAGTTAAACAATTATACATACTCATCATCAAGAAATAATTTTAATATTTTAGAAAAATTTTGACGGCATCCCCTTTATACGGGGGACTGCCAGTCGGGATACAGCCGACACAACCAACACAAATCTCAATTACTAATCGAATCCATAATTAGTATTCAATCCCAATTCACATCTCGATTTGCATTTACAATCCTCCGATTCATAATTTAATACCATTTAGACAATTAATACCAACTCGATAATAAATTACAATTGATTAGATAAATAACAAATATTAAATATTAAATAATTTTTGGCTCAGAAAATAATCATCATCGCCAATTACCCTCGACTCAAATTAAATCATCGTCGAGGGGGCAAAATTTCGAGGGTACCCTAATTTGGGTTTCCAACTCGAAACTCCGCGCAAAATATTATACGAATAATCATAAAATTTCAGTAATTAATTCAGAAAAGTTTCGACTCTTATCATTCAGCCTCACAAAAAGGACTGTGCTAAATGACTGTAATCATCATAAAACTCGAAGAATCCACACAATCAAGCAAGTACAGTTAGCGAGTGAATCAACAGGAAAAGCAGTGAATTAATTTCATAACAGGAACCATAAATAACTGCTGAAACCACCGTTTAACCACAACACCTCAAAGATTCCAACCACAAATTGGCCATACAATCACACACAATCAGCCACGATTACACACACTCTGTAACACCCACACACACTCGAACCCAACTACACGAACACACACATTAACACACACTACGCACACACACCTCACCAAGACAGCCACACACACACACCCCTGTTCAAACACCCTCAAACTCGCCTCTCTGTTCGGCCATACACACACAACCCACGATTTACCTCACTCACACACACAGTTGAATTACAATCGGCCGGAAACAAGTAGAGAAGAGAATGGAATACCCACAGTTTGCAAGAACCGATAAGACCAGCTCGAACAAGGACAAGGACAAGGATTGAATGTCCACCGGAATAAAAGCAAAAATCGACCGAGATTGGACAAAGAAAACGATGGAGACTGATGGGGGAGAGGAAAGAATTCTCTGGAAACCGAGAGATATGAATTGAATGAGTAGTCTAGGGATTTAACTACACTCATTTGGGGAAACTAAAAAAAAACCCTTTTTTTATTAACTCTTTAAATAAGATGCATAAAATAAATTTGTAAAAAAAATCAAAATTAAATACAAAATAGATGGAATATTAAATTTTTAAAATTTTAAAATAAAGAATGTAAAATTACAATTACCCACATATTTTTAAAATATTTTTAGGATTAAAAACGAATTAAATATGAGTTTTACCAGATTAAATCCTTAAATTGGAAATAATTCGTAAAAATCATTTTAAAATCCTTGAAACCCAAAAATAACCCACCAAGTATTTTTAAAAGCCATATAAACTAATAAAATCAATAATGAAAAAGATTTCAGGATTTCTGCTAATCCCGAGAATTTTATAAAATTCACAGAAGGTAATTATAACACAAATAAATAGGAAATAAATCCCAAAAATATAATTAAAATAGTCGGGCTTACATAACACATATAAAATATCAATCTGACTTCCAAATATTATTCCACAATATAATACTTCCTCAACCAATTCACACACCACATAATTCACATTTAATAATAAAATAAATAACTTTTAGTAATTAAATAATCTGAAATTTCTAAGGCGTTATAGATGGTTGGTGATGGTGGTGTTCGAGAGAGACAGGGCAGAGATAGAGATTACAGAGAGACGAGGGAGAGAGAGAGAGAGAGAGAGAGAGAGAGAGAGAGAGAGAGAGATGGTAGAGAGAAAGAGAGAACGACGAGAGAGATTTTTGTTGGTAGAGTTGACTGGGTTGCGGTGTGAAAACGCAGGGGAGGAGGAGAGACATTGGTGGGACCTGTTCGTGTGGGACCCATTCGGGTGGGACCCACGTTAGTAAAAATATTAATAAAATAATATTATAAAACGATACAATTCTGATAAATTAACGATTGAATGTCAAAATCAGAATTTAATGATTTGGTTTGTTATTTAAAAATTTTGAGTAATAAAAGGGTTTAATTAATTAAATAGAGTTATTTAGAGTTTTTAAACATGATTTAGAAATTTATTAATTGATTAATTAAGTAGTAATATTTTGCGATTTTGAAAATAATTTAGAGATTTAATATAAATTGCAATAAAAAGGGTATATTTGTGAATAATTAGAATAAAATATGTTTTATTCTGGAAAGCTGTTTTAATATTTTCCGGTTTATTTTAATTAACCGGATCGAGTCAGATTTAATTTAGAGATTAATATTTTATTAAATAAATTAGGATTTGTGAGGTTTATTAAAAGTGGAATTCTTTGATAAATTATTTTTAAAAATGAGAATAATTATTTTGAATTTAAATTGAATAAAAATGGATGTTTGAATTTTTCATTTTGAGTAAGAATTTAGATTTCCAGATATTAAAAATAGGATATATTCTCTAGATTTATTTCCTGTGTTCGAAGAAATATTTAATTATCCCGGAATTAATTTCTGTTATTTATTCTGGCGATTTTACGAGATATTTTATTATTATTAATTATATTATCGGATCGGGAGTATTTTATTCTGAAGAATCGCTCACGTATTTCTGGTTGCCATTTTTAGAGAATAATTCTCGAGACGTAGATCGACGCCAAGTTCACGGGTAGAGTATAAATTTTTATCTGCATTCATTTGCACTTCGAGATCGAGGCAAGTTCATTCCTACCCTAACTTTTGGAAACTGTGAATTTCTTTTCGTATTATTTAATTCCTTAATTATTTTCGAGATATTATATGTTGAGATTTATCTGTTGCTTCGTATGATGGAATAATTTCTTTTGAGTATTATTTTTCGTTAAATATTATTATGCTGTTAAGTTAGTTTATTTGAGAATTATAATCCCTATAAGCGTAGAAATAATTTAGTTGCTATCGGGTCGATCTCATTAATTCGAGACGACTATTATTTTGATTCAGTGAAACTAATCTCATTCGTCTGAGATAGTTAAATTTATTCTTTTCGATTGAATTTATTGTACAAGTTCAATCGTTATTTATTGATTATCTTTTAGTTAGTTCCTCGTTTGAACTAACCGATAGGAGTTTAAAATTATAATTGTTAGAGATTTTTTATTCGTCGATCAAGTGGAAAATATTTTATTTAAACGTTCATCAATGTTGAGTATTATAAATATTGAGAAGTACTATTTGTTCAGTACGACTCCCAATTACTTCAATCTTAAGACTATTCTCATAAATTCGAGATAGTCGATCTTATTGTCAAGGTTTGGCATTTTGTTCGTGTCAACCGATAATTATTATTATTGAGAATTTACATCAGTCCATTGTTCGGATTTGTGGTAAAATCGAGTCATACTGGCAGTCCGCCAGATTTGTAAATATTTTCTGAGAGAATCATCTCAAGTTATCTGTACCCCAAATATTCGGGAATTCTGTATTCTACTGGTCAATTTTGGGCAAGAGGCCCATTATAGAGAAAGAGAGACTCGTGTACCGTTTTACGGACCCGAGAATAATTAGGCATTTGTTGCCTTGGTTGAATTGATAACCATTATGATGCTAGCATTCATACATATATATTATTGTTGATATCGTATTGTAGCCGTGATCGGGCAACGTGCGGTGTCATTGGAGGCCAGTATTCTTGGTTGGTTAGTTGTGAAAATGCACACCTAGAGGGGGGTGAATAGGTGTAAATGGCTAACTATATTCAACTAAGTCCGATTTTAAAAATTACCAGAAACAGCTTACTGATTTCGTTTTATGCAGAGACAAATGGTAAGCTGATTGTAAACAGTATGCTGAATGTAAAGATGACAAGTACAGTAAAGTGCATAAACAGTAAGCTAAATGCAAGCAGTAAGTAAAGAGCAGAAAATAAAGAACACAGAGACTTTTAGCCAGGTTCGACCCCTAACCCCTATGGTCTACGTCCTGGTCCCTTACCAACTTGGTAAGAGAATATATTATTGATCACTGAAATAAACCAATTACAAGATACAACAATATATCTCCCTCAATACCCAGCTGTTGACAAATGGCATGCTGAACTCCCGTTTCTGAACTTGCTCTCTAAGCTATACTTCCCAAGTATACTTCTCTAGCAACGATCACCAAACCCTAGTTCCCAAGCCAAATTGTCCAACAACTAAACCTTACAAATCGAACAATACAATCAATAATGGATACAACTCAAACTATGAACTCTTTAAGATATAGCACGTATGAATATACTAAGAGCTCGAGAGAATCAAAGGATATAGCAATGAAAACTGAGTTGTTTGAATTCTTGTGTGCTTGAATATTTTCTCTGAAGTGTTTTTTCCAATTCTTAGAAGCGAATGAACACAAGAATCAGTTTATAAAGCATCACACCAACGTTCAGAAAATCAATCACCAATTATTCGAACGATTAGAATCAATTTCCAACGTTCAATTGGTTAGAGATTTTACAAACGTTCTTGTGAACGTTAGACAGAAGGTTTGAAAGAAAGAGATCGATGAAAGCTTAACCCTTCTGATTTGTATAGATATAAAAACGCGTATAGGAGATTTTGAAAGAAAGAAATCTTTTAAATAAGGAAACTCCCATAAGTTTTATGATTTTGTTTTAAAGAAAGATATTTGAAAAGATTTGAGCTCTAGAATATATTATATACGTATTATATAATAAAGATTCCTTACAAAATATTTCCTGAATAAATCCTTGAGAATCGAACTTGATCTTTATCTTCAGAAATTCTGGCAGTTGCAAATGGCTTGCTGTTTGTGACTGACTGTCAGAAATGGCTTGCTGTTTGTGAACTGTCAGTGTGCAAATGGCTTGCCAGACTCTCTCTGTTGTAATACCAAATGGCTTGCTGTTTGTATATTCTGTGTAAACAATCAGTAGGCTAATATACCCTGCAAAACCACGTTAGTACAATACAAGCATAACACGATGTTTTATATCAAACTACAATCAAATAGCTTGCTGAATGTGATCATCAAAACCATAGGAGTATCAATCTCCCCCTTTTTGATGATTACACAATATTTAGGAGAAATAAGAACTCCCCCTAAATCCCTGCATATTAGTACATTTTGATATAAAACAAATTCAAGATGAACAAGCAATTAATCATATCCAAGTCGAATATCTTGACCAAACAAACAAATAAATTCTCCTAAATTTCTCCCCCTTAATCCATCAAAAAACCATCAAAAAGAATATTAGTCCAGGTCTGGAATAAGCATAGAGAAAAAATATCATGGTAATGGCATATAAATAGTTCAGATACAAATGGTAAGCCAACGTTACCCATTCTGTGCTTGTCAGCTTGCTGACTACACAGTACACATGCCAAGCTCCATTCGTATGGCTGCAAATCTTTCTTCAGCCAATGGCTTTGTGAAGATATCTGCTAGTTGAACTTCAGTTGAGACAAATACCAACTCAATCTTCCCCTTTGCTGCATTATCTCTCAAGAAATGATGACGAACGTCAATATGCTTTGTTCTTGAGTGATTCACAGGATTCTTGGAGATATTGATAGCACTCGTGTTGTCACAATATATTGGAATCTTGCCACACTTGATATTGAAATCCCTTAGAGTTTGAATCATCCATAAAATTTGAGAGCAACATCTACCAGCTGCTAGATACTCTCCTTCGGCCGTTGAAAGAGCAACAGAAGCTTGCTTTTTGCTTTGCCATGACACCAAGCTTTGTCCAAGAAATGTACAAACACCACTTGTGCTCTTTCTATCAGTTTGAGACCCTGCATAATCTGCATCACTATACCCCACGAGATCAAAAGTATTTGTGATAGGATAGAACAAACCAAGATTGATAGTACCACTTAAATATTTAAAAATTCTTTTAACCGCATTTAAGTGAGACTCTTTAGGGTTGGATTGAAACCTTGCACAAACACAAACACTATACATGATATCAGGTCTTGAGGCAGTTAAGTATAATAGACTTCCAATCATACCTCTATACCTTTTGATATCCACATCCTTACCATTCTCATCTGCAAACAGCTTGCTGTTTTGAGTCATAGGAGTTGTTTTTGCTTTAACATCTTCAAAACCAAATCTTTTGAGCAGATTCTTTGTATACTTGGATTGATGCACATAAATACCATCATTGGTTTGCTTGATTTGGAGACCCAAGAAATAATTGAGTTCCCCCATCATGCTCATGTCAAATTCATTGTACATGCACTTAGAAAACCACTCACACATAGATTCATTAGTAGAACCGAATACAATATCATCCACATATATTTGTACAACAAGAATATCTTTACCATTTTGCTTTGTAAATAATGTGGGATCGATATTACCTCGAGTGAATCCATTTTTGAGAAGAAACTTACTAAGTCTTTCATACCACGCTCTAGGGGCCTGCCTTAAACCATATAATGCCTTCTTGAGCTTGTAAACATAATCATGAAACTTCTCATGTTCGAATCCAGGAGGCTGTTTGACATAAACTTCCTCATTCAGCACGCCATTAAGAAATGCGCTTTTTACGTCCATTTGATATAACTTGAATTTCTTGTAGCATGCATAAGCAAGAAGCATTCTGATTGATTCTAAACGAGCAACTGGAGCATATGTTTCATCAAAATCAATTCCTTCTTGTTGATTATAGCCTTGAGCCACGAGCCTTGCCTTATTTCGAGTGACGGTTCCAAACTCATCCACTTTGTTTTTGAACACCCATTTGGTTCCTATGATAGAAGCATCTTCTGGTGGCTTTACAAGTTCCCAAACATCACACCTGTCGAATTGGTTGAGTTCTTCTTGCATGGCCATGATCCAATTTTCATCTTCTAATGCTTCCTTGATATTTTTGGGTTCTTCTTGAGCTAGAAAGGCAGCATAAGCACAAAAGTTTGCCTTTCCTCTCCTTGTTGTGATTCAATCTGAGATATTTCCAATAACAAGTTCTGGAGGATGGTTCTTTACTGTCCTTGTAGCCTTTGGTAGAGAATGTTGAGCAATTTCTTCGTGTGAAGTTAATCTGACCACTTCAGCTTGCTGATTTGCAGTTCCAGCTTGCTGTTTTCCATTCTCAGTAGTGTTATTGGCTTGCTGACTTCCAGTTTCAGCAGAATTGTTGGCTTGCTGATTTCCAGTGACTTGAGATTGTATGTTATCATTTGTTTCACCTGCAAATTCTTCCTCATCTCTTGGCAGATCATTGTTAGGTTCTTGAAAAGTAACATCAATAGATTCTTCAACTATACGTTTATTTAAGTTATAAACTCTATAAGCTCTACTAGTTAAAGAATAGCCAAGAAAAATAGCTTCATAAGATTTAGCATCGAATTTACCATCATTATCAACTGTCTTGAGCGCAAAACACTTTGAGCCAAAGATTTTGAAGTAACTAATGTTTGGCTTCTTTTTCCTCAACAATTCATACGGAGTTTTGTTCAAAATAGGCCTGATTATGACTCTGTTCAACACATAGCATGCTGTATTCACTGCTTCTGCCCAAAAACTTCTAGGCAGCTTGCTTTCTTGCAATAAAGTCCTTGCTGTTTCTTGTAGTGACCTGTTCTTCCTTTCTACCACTCCATTTTGTTGTGGAGTCCTTGGTGCAGAAAATTCATGTGTAATTCCTTTTTCTTCACAATAATCAATGAAGTCCTTGTTGAGAAATTCACCTCCTCTATCACTCCTTATACCTACAAGCCTTGTATTCAACTTGTTCTCAAGTAATTTAATTAGCTTCTTAAACTCATCAAAAGCACAATCTTTAGTACGAAGAAATAATACCCATGTAAATCTAGAATAATCATCTACAATCACAAAACCATATTGTTTACCTCCAATACTCTTGTAAGCTTCTGGACCAAATAAGTCCAAATGCAGAAGCTCTAAGGGTTTAGAAGTAGATACCATTTTCTTTGATTTGTGAGTACTTCGAAGTTGTTTGCCCAATTGGCAAGCTGAACAGACTTCTGTTTTGACTTACTTTAGCTTGGGCAGCCCTCTCACTAGTTTCTTGCTTGACAACTTTCTGAGCAAATCCATGTGTGCATGTCCCAATCTTCTATGCCAAATATATGGGTCATTATCTACTGCAGCCAAACAGCACGCTGTTTCCTGCATATCAAAGTCTAATACATATATATTTCCTTCCCTTCTAGCAACTAGGGGGATTTTGTTAGTACCAATAGTAATAATAGTTTTATCAATGCCAAAATCAACATAATGTCCATCATCAAATAATTGAGTGACACTAAGCAAGTTATAAGTAAGACCTTTGACATATTGAACTTTATCAATTGAAATATTACTATTACCAATAGAACCGGTACCAAGGATTTGAAGAGTTTTACTATTCCCAATTGTCACTCTTCCACCCTTTTTCATTTTGAGATTCATAAACTGGGATTTGTCTCCACACATATGTCTTGTGCATCCACTGTCCAAGATCCATTGCTTTGACTTGACCTTAGCAGCAAGGCACATCTACAAAACAAACAAAAATAACTCAATGTTTTGGTACCCATATAGGTTTGGGTCCAGGTTGGTTAGTAGCAAGAATATATAAAGTATTTAAATCAGATTTCTTGATCCACATTTGGACCACTTTTGGGGTCTGATTTTGCTTGTTGTCATTCTGTCGGTAAGCTGTTTGTCTCCTGCTATTTGCATTCTGGTATGCTGTTTTCACTTTATGATTTACTTGAACCACACAATGTCTTTCCAGATGTCCTTTTCCACCACATTTGTTGCATGTCTTCCAAGGCATAGCATAGTCATAGGGTATGCCATTCTTTCCATCATATTTGAGCACCTTATCTTTCTTGTTGAAGTTTAAACCAACACCTTCTCTGACCAAAGGTACATTTGCCTTCTTCATCATTGTTTTTAAAGTGTCTTCACCTTGAACAAAAGTTTCCATGCCCTTCTTGAGATCTTTAACTTCTGTTTCTAGGAGGGTGATTACTTCAGCTTGCTGTTTGATGAGTTCAGCTTGCTGAACTCTCTTTTCAGCAGTTTTTGAGGATTCGGCTTGACTAGATTCCTTCATCTTGTATGATTCCAATGCTTTAGCTTTAGTTTTAACATCAGACCTCAGCTCTTTGATTTCTTCAGTCAAGGTCTTGTTTCTCTTTTCAAGTAGCTTGACATTAGCCTCTAAATGTCTGTTCTTAGTATTTAGTTCCTTGATCTCTGTAGCTTTACTAAATGAAGTTGAATCCCATTCTTCCATTTTTGGCAAAAGATCTTTTACCATTTTGGATAAATAGGCATTCTTATCAGTCAGCTTGCTGATTTCAGCCTTTAGTGCCATGTGTTCTTCAATTGTAACACTATTTTGTTCCTGCATGGTTAGTGAATCTAACAAAGTATCATCTGAAGAAATATAATCATTAAAAGAGTTTACCTCACTAGGATCCTCTTCAGAATCAGTTTCAGCATACACTCCTTCTGAATTTCCTAGAACAGATTCATCTTCCATTCCAACAAGTGCTAAGTTCACCATCTCTTCACTTGAGTCATCACTGGAATCTGTATCATCATCACTCCAAGTCAGTAGAGCCTTTGATTTCTTCTTGTCCTTGAAAACAGTAGGCTGTTTTGACTTTAGTTTGTAGCAGTTCCTTTTATAATGGCCTGGCTTGCCACATTCGAAACAAGTTTCCTCCTTAGAGTCCTTTGAACTCTTTTTGTTGTTGTAGAAGCCACCTCTTTCCCTTTTCATCATATTCTTCTTTTCTATCAGCCTTTTGATCTTCTTTGAAATAAGTGCAAGTTCCTCATCAGAATCAGATTCATCATCAATGTCAATTGGCTTGCTGTTTTTAGAATGGAGAGCCATATTCTTCATCTTTTCTGTTGGAGCTTTAACACTTGAACTTCCCACCTGATTTCCATTTATCTTGCTTTCAAATTGCTCTAGCTCAGCAAATACGGCCAAGTGATCCATAGTATCAATAAGTGGTGAGGATTCCAAGGCAGTAACCTTAGCTTCGTAGATGAATGGTACTGCACTCAATACCTTCATATTGATTTCATCTTGTGGAATAGATTTTCCAAGCCTCTTTAGTGAATTTATAGTAACTTGAAACCGTGCTTGACTATCCTTGATAGTTTCACCTTCATTAAGCTTGAAATTCCCAAAGTCATTCATTAGCTTGCTAAGCTTCACCTTCTTTAGAGATTTCGAACCTTCATGATAAGTCTCCAAAGCATCCCACATTTCTTTTGCTGATTTGAGTGAAGATACTTTATCATATTCAGCCTGGTTTAAACCATTCATAAGAGAACTCCTTGCCTTTCCATTGTAGCCAAGTTTGATTAATTCATCCGGAGTGAGATCATCAACATCCTTTGGCTTGCCATCCTTATCAAGAAAGACATATGGACCTTTTTGCACAACTCTCAGAACTAATGGATCTCTGGATAAGTGAGTTTCCATGCTGCTTTTCCACCAGTGGTAGTTGTGTGTGCCATGAAGAAGTGGAGGCCTGAAATCAGATTTTCCTTCGGGATAGTTTTCAGCCATTATGATCGAATACTTTCCTGTTACAGAATTGTTAGTATACCAAAGCTCTGATACCAAATGAAAATGCACACCTAGAGGGGGGTGAATAGGTGTAAATGGCTAACTATATTCAACTAAGTCCGATTTTAAAAATTACCAGAAACAGCTTACTGATTTCGTTTTATGCAGAGACAAATGGTAAGCTGATTGTAAACAGTATGCTGAATGTAAAGATGACAAGTACAGTAAAGTGCATAAACAGTAAGCTAAATGCAAGCAGTAAGTAAAGAGCAGAAAATAAAGAACACAGAGACTTTTAGCCAGGTTCGACCCCTAACCCCTATGGTCTACGTCCTGGTCCCTTACCAACTTGGTAAGAGAATATATTATTGATCACTGAAATAAACCAATTACAAGATACAACAATATATCTCCCTCAATACCCAGCTGTTGACAAATGGCATGCTGAACTCCCGTTTCTGAACTTGCTCTCTAAGCTATACTTCCCAAGTATACTTCTCTAGCAACGATCACCAAACCCTAGTTCCCAAGCCAAATTGTCCAACAACTAAACCTTACAAATCGAACAATACAATCAATAATGGATACAACTCAAACTATGAACTCTTTAAGATATAGCACGTATGAATATACTAAGAGCTCGAGAGAATCAAAGGATATAGCAATGAAAACTGAGTTGTTTGAATTCTTGTGTGCTTGAATATTTTCTCTGAAGTGCTTTTTCCAATTCTTAGAAGCGAATGAACACAAGAATCAGTTTATAAAGCATCACACCAACGTTCAGAAAATCAATCACCAATTATTCGAACGATTAGAATCAATTTCCAACGTTCAATTGGTTAGAGATTTTACAAACGTTCTTGTGAACGTTAGACAGAAGGTTTGAAAGAAAGAGATCGATGAAAGCTTAACCCTTCTGATTTGTATAGATATAAAAACGCGTATAGGAGATTTTGAAAGAAAGAAATCTTTTAAATAAGGAAACTCCCATAAGTTTTATGATTTTGTTTTAAAGAAAGATATTTGAAAAGATTTGAGCTCTAGAATATATTATATACGTATTATATAATAAAGATTCCTTACAAAATATTTCCTGAATAAATCCTTGAGAATCGAACTTGATCTTTATCTTCAGAAATTCTGGCAGTTGCAAATGGCTTGCTGTTTGTGACTGACTGTCAGAAATGGCTTGCTGTTTGTGAACTGTCAGTGTGCAAATGGCTTGCCAGACTCTCTCTGTTGTAATACCAAATGGCTTGCTGTTTGTATATTCTGTGTAAACAATCAGTAGGCTAATATACCCTGCAAAACCACGTTAGTACAATACAAGCATAACACGATGTTTTATATCAAACTACAATCAAATAGCTTGCTGAATGTGATCATCAAAACCATAGGAGTATCAAGTTGATCGCCCCACCGAGATACGGAGAGGTGGAAGACCAGTTCATTCTTAAATCATGAGTTATCAGAGTTATATCAAATGAGTTATCGAGTATTCTGTTTCGAGATGAGTAATGAGTCTTTTGAGTATTCTGTTTTGAAATGAGCTTTGAGCCTTTCGAGTATGATATTTTCAAGATGAATTTGAGCCAAATCATATTGTGATATCCGATATTAAAATTTTGAGTATTTATTTCGGTAAACCTTATTATATTTATATACCGAGCGAGAAGAGAACTTGCTGAGCACTATAGTTGCTCATTCTTGCTTTACAACATTTTGTTCAGCTGTCAAGACAGAAAGAGGCGAGACGTCCAGCTAGGGCTACAGAGGCAAGGGGAAAGCGCAAGGCTATGGCGACAATAATTAGAAGATCCAGATGGAATCTTTATATTTCTACTGTTGTGAACTTTTGTAACATATTATTCGAGATGTATCAAGTTGGATTGTACTATGTTGTGAAGACGATCTTGGACCTGCGGAGTGGGACATTTTATGCTCCGTTGTAATAAAATTTGGTATTGTTATTGCGTTATCATATTGAGACAATGTGACGACCCGAGTCCCCGGTCAGGGTGGATTTGGGGGCGTTACAAAGTTGGTATCAGAGCATTAGTTATATTTTTAGGAATCGTACGAGCCTTGGAGTATAACCTGATGCGAGAATTTAGAGATGTAATACGAGCCTAGAACAATAATGCGACGTGAGAATTTAGAGATATATTATACGATGCTGAGATATTGTGTTTTTAGTACATCCACTCTTAGAGATTTTCTTCCCTGACGAGCTACCGGAGTCTACGAGTGTCACTTTTATTCGAGAATCAATAGTCGATCCTAAGAGCTTATTGTGTGCTAGGAAATCGTTCCTTAAGTAACTTCCTTATCAATGATTATCGGTGATTTTTTTATCATTCGAATTTACTCAGGCAATATCTATCCTGTTTGAAAAGACCTATATTGTTCAAAGGTTCATTTGCAGAGCGTCATGTACTTCTATAAATATAAAACTCTTTCATATCCCTTCCTATATTTGTCCCCTTTGTGATACTGAGATGAACAACCCTACTTATACAGGGGAAGACTGTCTGTCTCTGTGATAGAAGTCTGGTGGGACGCCACCATTTGTACTGTTGTTTGTTAATTAGAGTACTAAAGGCTGGCCACCTTGTGTACTATGACGGTTGTCCTAATGATACATGCAACAAAACAAATGTTCGATGATCATAATGATCTCTCAGCTAATCCTTTCATAAAAGATTCTCACCATCAAGAATTGAGCGCGCACATGTGTTGTTTAACATCTATTCCTTATGAGTTATCTCTATTCAATGTTCTTATGGATCCTAAAATGATCGGTGTCTAAGAATTTCAAAGAGGTATACTGAAATTTGAATGTGATGAAACGTTACTCCCAGAAAAGAGAATTTCAGCAATTCGAGATTGAGTACCAATTTATAATTATGAATAGACTATTACGCTAATTAGTCGCTAGTCAGATCTTCGAAAGTCTACGTAGTGTCCCATGGTTATGTGTTAAAGTGCTAAGAATTTGGTTTGAATGCGGAACAATCCTTTAAAAGTGAGAAGCGGGTTGATACTGAGTATACATTGATGATATATTACTTGTTGATGAAAGAGTGATAGTTTTTCATATAGGAAAAGAAATGAGAACATGGTTGAGAGAAATGTAGAATATTTTCTTTGTATAGTGTTGAATAAGCTAGGACTATCTCTGTTAATATGTTATGGTAAATAAAAATTATTGGTGGAAGGCAAAAGAGAACTATTGAAGGCACGATGGTAATATCTTAAGTTAGAATTATTGAGTTGATACTTAGCTAAGAATGTCCCGAGAATTTAGACAACCTTCGAAGGAGAATCCAGTGCCTTGATTTACAGCACCTCCTAATAACAAGCCGACAGCGCAAACTTTTAGCATGACTGTAAGGAATACCATTGATGATAGCGGTGTGATAACAGGTACGCTTCTAGTAAACTCTGAGGATGCGTGTGTTCTAGTTGATTCTGGAGCTACAAAATCTTTTATTTCTGAAGACTTCATGAATAATTTAAATTTTGAGTATGTACTCTTAGAGGGAATTCTTAATATAGAAATGAATAATCAGGAAGTTATACCAGTGAACCGATTGTGTCTGAATGGCTATATAGAGATGCATAGGCAGCGTTTTGATGTAGACTTCATTCCCTTTAAGTTAGGGGAATTTGACGTAATCCTAAGGATGGATTGGTTATCACGTTATAATGTTCAAATAAATTATCATTGGAAGAGAGTTATCTTAAGTGGACTTCTACAACCTTTAGAGATACCCGAGTGGAAATGGGAGCATATTACCATGGATTTTGTCGTAGGATTGCCCCGAACTAGAGCCAGCCACGATGCTATATGGGTTATTGTCGACCGACTCACTAAATCTGCGCATTTCCTACCAATTAGTGATAAGTATTCCGTTGAGAGATTGGTGAACATATACCTAAAGGAGATTGTAGTTCGTCACGGAGTACCTGTTTCAATTGTATCTGATAGAGATGCCCGTTTTACTTCTCGATTTTGGAAAAGTTTTCAAGAATGTCTTGGCACGAAGTTAAATCTGAGCACTGCATATCATCCACAGACCGACGGACAAAGTGAAAGGACGATTCAAACAGTTGAAGATATGTTAAGAGCATGTGCACTTGATTTTAAAGGAAGTTGGGATGAGCATTTGCCCCTTGTCGAGTTTGCTTACAACAATAGTTACCATTCGAGCATATGTATGGCACCTTATGAAGCTTTGTACGGAAGGAAGTGTAGATCACCGGTATATTGGGATGAAGTAGGAGAAAGAAAGATACTAGGACCGGAATTACTTCAACAAACTAAGCAAGCAACCGAGGTTATTCGAAAAAGGTTAGTTGCAGCTCAAGATCGACAGAGGAAGTATGCAAATCAAAAGAGGAAAGACAAAGCATTTGAAGTGGGGGATAAAGTGATGTTGAAAGTTTCACCTTGGAAAGGAGTAATGAGATTCGGAAAGAAAGGCAAGTTAAGCCCTAGATATATAGGACCTTTTGAGATTCTTAAGAAGATGGGACCACTAGCTTATCAATTGGCCCTACCTCCAGACCTTCAGCATATCCACGATGTGTTTCATGTTTCTGTGTTAAGAGAGTACCATTCTGATTTCAGGCATGTTATAACCTACGAACCAGTGGAAATTCGTCCAGATTTGACATACGAAGAAAAGCCAGTGGAGATCCTAGATTACAAAGTGCAAGAGTTAAGAACTAAGAAAGTGAATTTAGTGAAAGTACTTTGGAGAAACCACCAAGTTGAGGAAGCCACGTGGGAATTAGAAAACGAAATGCGGAATAAATATCCTGAATTGTTTAGTGCATAGTTTTGATTCCGAGGACGGAATCCTATAAGGGGGGAAGACTGTAATAACCATGAATTTTTGAATTAATTTTCCCACTCGATATTTAAATTTGATTTAAGAGCGATGCATTATTATATTTTAATTAGCGCGTTTTTTTTAAAAAAGATTTGAAATTTTATATGTTCGTTTTATATTTAGTTATTCATATTCATTATTGTCTACTAAAATTAGGAAACTAGAATTTTTATTTTTATCTTTATTTTGGGTCGAATTTATTTTAGGAAACGAAATTTAGAGTATCGTTTTAATTAGCCAGCCGGGAGAAAACAAGCTGTTGGAGGGGTCATCAAATTTTTTTTTTAATAAAAATAGCACTAACATGGTCATTATTATGACATTTTAATTTGTTCCCCATAATTCATTCCTTTTTATTTAATTAATAATCACACTACCCGTGTAATCATTATTCAGCATGATTGTAATTTATTTTTTTTATGTTATAACTGGTGCGGCACAAGAGCCAAGCAAATCACAGGACTTGTTAATTAAACACAAACACCCCATTTTCTTTCCCTGCAAGACCCAAACTCTGTCTCTCTTAAAACACAAAAACTCGACCCATATATATTTATACAAAACAGAGTACCACAACAGAGAAATCAGGTAGTGTTTTATTTTCGTTCTTTTTGTTCTTTTATATCCTTCTTGTTCCGACTTCGTGGTAATCTAGTATGTATGCAATTGACTCGTATTTGGAAATTAAAACTGTTTATGTCTCGATGTGGTTTGTGGTGGTGGTGTTAATCGGAGGGAAGGATTGATTTGTGGTTTGAAATTGATGAGAGGTTGAGTGTGTGTGTGTGTGTGTGTGTGCGCGTTTGGACAGGGGAGCCACCACCGAACGATGGTGGTGGCGGTTGTTGTCGTAGAATAAGGGAGGGGAAGAAGAGAGTGCAGGGAGAAATAAAAGGGAGTTGGGAGAGAGGAGAGATTAATGGATGTTGTTTTGTTGTGGTTCGAAGTAGGAGTTACAGGGGAGGGGAAATTGTGATGTGGTGGAATAAGGAGGGAGGAGTTTCGATTGCGGTTTGGGTGGAGAGAACCACCACCGAATTGTGGTGGTGGTGGTGATAAGAGAGAAAGAAGAGAGATTAGGAGGAGGTGATGTTACCGTGTGTGGTAGTGTGTTTCGATGTGGTGGATGTTGGTCGATAAGGGAGGGTGTAGAGAGGGATCGAAGGAGAGAGTTATGGTGGAGAGATTAGAGGGATGCGAGAGGGGAGTTAGAAAAGAGATTGATTTAGTCGGGAGAGAGATGGTTGGTGATGGTGGTGTTCGAGAGAGACAGGGCAGAGATAGAGATTACAGAGAGACGAGGGAGAGAGAGAGAGAGAGAGAGAGAGAGAGAGAGAGAGAGAGAGAGAGAGATGGTAGAGAGAAAGAGAGAACGACGAGAGAGATTTTTGTTGGTAGAGTTGACTGGGTTGCGGTGTGAAAACGCAGGGGAGGAGGAGAGACATTGGTGGGACCCGTTCGTGTGGGACCCGTTCGGGTGGGACCCACGTTAGTAAAAATATTAATAAAATAATATTATAAAACGATACAATTCTGATAAATTAACGATTGAATGTTAAAATCAGAATTTAATGATTTGGTTTGTTATTTAAAAATTTTGAGTAATAAAAGGGTTTAATTAATTAAATAGAGTTATTTAGAGTTTTTAAACATGATTTAGAAATTTATTAGTTGAGTAATTAAGTAGTAATATTTTGCGATTTTGAAAATAATTTAGAGATTTAATATAAATTGCAATAAAAAGGGTATATTTGTGAATAATTAGAATAAAATATGTTTTATTCTGGAAAGCTGTTTTAATATTTTCCGGTTTATTTTAATTAACCGGATCGAGTCTGATTTAATTTAGAGATTAATATTTTATTAAATAAATTAGGATTTGTGAGGTTTATTAAAAGTGGAATTCTTTGATAAATTATTTTTAAAAATGAGAATAATTATTTTGAATTTAAATTGAATAAAAATGGATGTTTGAAGTTTTCATTTTGAGTAAGAATTTAGATTTCCAGATATTAAAAATAGGATATATTCTCCAGATTTATTTCCTGTGTTCGAAGAAATATTTAATTATCCCGGAATTAATTTCTGTTATTTATTCTGGAGATTTTACGAGATATTTTATTATTATTAATTATATTATCGGATCCGGAGTATTTTATTCTGAAGAATCGCTCACGTATTTCTGGTTGCCATTTTTAGAGAATAATTCTCGAGACGTAGATCGACGCCAAGTTCACGGGTAGAGTATAAATTTTTATCTGCATTCATTTGCAGAGCGTCATGTACTTCTATAAATATAAAACTCTTTCATATCCCTTCCTATATTTGTCCCCTTTGTGATACTGAGATGAACAACCCTACTTATACAGGGGAAGACTGTCTGTCTCTGTGATAGAAGTCTGGTGGGACGCCACCATTTGTACTGTTGTTTGTTAATTAGAGTACTAAAGGCTGGCCACCTTGTGTACTATGACGGTTGTCCTAATGATACATGCAACAAAACAAATGTTCGATGATCATAATGATCTCTCAGCTAATCCTTTCATAAAAGATTCTCACCATCAAGAATTGAGCGCGCACATGTGTTGTTTAACATCTATTCCTTATGAGTTATCTCTATTCAATGTTCTTATGGATCCTAAAATGATCGGTGTCTAAGAATTTCAAAGAGGTATACTGAAATTTGAATGTGATGAAACGTTACTCCCAGAAAAGAGAATTTCAGCAATTCGAGATTGAGTACCAATTTATAATTATGAATAGACTATTACGCTAATTAGTCGCTAGTCAGATCTTCGAAAGTCTACGTAGTGTCCCATGGTTATGTGTTAAAGTGCTAAGAATTTGGTTTGAATGCGGAACAATCCTTTAAAAGTGAGAAGCGGGTTGATACTGAGTATACATTGATGATATATTACTTGTTGATGAAAGAGTGATAGTTTTTCATATAGGAAAAGAAATGAGAACATGGTTGAGAGAAATGTAGAATATTTTCTTTGTATAGTGTTGAATAAGCTAGGACTATCTCTGTTAATATGTTATGGTAAATAAAAATTATTGGTGGAAGGCAAAAGAGAACTATTGAAGGCACGATGGTAATATCTTAAGTTAGAATTATTGAGTTGATACTTAGCTAAGAATGTCCCGAGAATTTAGACAACCTTCGAAGGAGAATCCAGTGCCTTGATTTACAGCACCTCCTAATAACAAGCCGACAGCGCAAACTTTTAGCATGACTGTAAGGAATACCATTGATGATAGCGGTGTGATAACAGGTACGCTTCTAGTAAACTCTGAGGATGCGTGTGTTCTAGTTGATTCTGGAGCTACAAAATCTTTTATTTCTGAAGACTTCATGAATAATTTAAATTTTGAGTATGTACTCTTAGAGGGAATTCTTAATATAGAAATGAATAATCAGGAAGTTATACCAGTGAACCGATTGTGTCTGAATGGCTATATAGAGATGCATAGGCAGCGTTTTGATGTAGACTTCATTCCCTTTAAGTTAGGGGAATTTGACGTAATCCTAAGGATGGATTGGTTATCACGTTATAATGTTCAAATAAATTATCATTGGAAGAGAGTTATCTTAAGTGGACTTCTACAACCTTTAGAGATACCCGAGTGGAAATGGGAGCATATTACCATGGATTTTGTCGTAGGATTGCCCCGAACTAGAGCCAGCCACGATGCTATATGGGTTATTGTCGACCGACTCACTAAATCTGCGCATTTCCTACCAATTAGTGATAAGTATTCCGTTGAGAGATTGGTGAACATATACCTAAAGGAGATTGTAGTTCGTCACGGAGTACCTGTTTCAATTGTATCTGATAGAGATGCCCGTTTTACTTCTCGATTTTGGAAAAGTTTTCAAGAATGTCTTGGCACGAAGTTAAATCTGAGCACTGCATATCATCCACAGACCGACGGACAAAGTGAAAGGACGATTCAAACAGTTGAAGATATGTTAAGAGCATGTGCACTTGATTTTAAAGGAAGTTGGGATGAGCATTTGCCCCTTGTCGAGTTTGCTTACAACAATAGTTACCATTCGAGCATATGTATGGCACCTTATGAAGCTTTGTACGGAAGGAAGTGTAGATCACCGGTATATTGGGATGAAGTAGGAGAAAGAAAGATACTAGGACCGGAATTACTTCAACAAACTAAGCAAGCAACCGAGGTTATTCGAAAAAGGTTAGTTGCAGCTCAAGATCGACAGAGGAAGTATGCAAATCAAAAGAGGAAAGACAAAGCATTTGAAGTGGGGGATAAAGTGATGTTGAAAGTTTCACCTTGGAAAGGAGTAATGAGATTCGGAAAGAAAGGCAAGTTAAGCCCTAGATATATAGGACCTTTTGAGATTCTTAAGAAGATGGGACCACTAGCTTATCAATTGGCCCTACCTCCAGACCTTCAGCATATCCACGATGTGTTTCATGTTTCTGTGTTAAGAGAGTACCATTCTGATTTCAGGCATGTTATAACCTACGAACCAGTGGAAATTCGTCCAGATTTGACATACGAAGAAAAGCCAGTGGAGATCCTAGATTACAAAGTGCAAGAGTTAAGAACTAAGAAAGTGAATTTAGTGAAAGTACTTTGGAGAAACCACCAAGTTGAGGAAGCCACGTGGGAATTAGAAAACGAAATGCGGAATAAATATCCTGAATTGTTTAGTGCATAGTTTTGATTCCGAGGACGGAATCCTATAAGGGGGGAAGACTGTAATAACCATGAATTTTTGAATTAATTTTCCCACTCGATATTTAAATTTGATTTAAGAGCGATGCATTATTATATTTTAATTAGCGCGTTTTTTTTAAAAAAGATTTGAAATTTTATATGTTCGTTTTATATTTAGTTATTCATATTCATTATTGTCTACTAAAATTAGGAAACTAGAATTTTTATTTTTATCTTTATTTTGGGTCGAATTTATTTTAGGAAACGAAATTTAGAGTATCGTTTTAATTAGCCAGCCGGGAGAAAACAAGCTGTTGGAGGGGTCATCAAATTTTTTTTTTAATAAAAATAGCACTAACATGGTCATTATTATGACATTTTAATTTGTTCCCCATAATTCATTCCTTTTTATTTAATTAATAATCACACTACCCGTGTAATCATTATTCAGCATGATTGTAATTTATTTATTTTATGTTATAACTGGTGCGGCACAAGAGCCAAGCAAATCACAGGACTTGTTAATTAAACACAAACACCCCATTTTCTTTCCCTGCAAGACCCAAACTCTGTCTCTCTTAAAACACAAAAACTCGACCCATATATATTTATACAAAACAGAGTACCACAACAGAGAAATCAGGTAGTGTTTTATTTTCGTTCTTTTTGTTCTTTTATATCCTTCTTGTTCCGACTTCGTGGTAATCTAGTATGTATGCAATTGACTCGTATTTGGAAATTAAAACTGTTTATGTCTCGATGTGGTTTGTGGTGGTGGTGTTAATCGGAGGGAAGGATTGATTTGTGGTTTGAAATTGATGAGAGGTTGAGTGTGTGTGTGTGTGTGTGCGCGTTTGGACAGGGGAGCCACCACCGAACGATGGTGGTGGCGGTTGTTGTCGTAGAATAAGGGAGGGGAAGAAGAGAGTGCAGGGAGAAATAAAAGGGAGTTGGGAGAGAGGAGAGATTAATGGATGTTGTTTTGTTGTGGTTCGAAGTAGGAGTTACAGGGGAGGGGAAATTGTGATGTGGTGGAATAAGGAGGGAGGAGTTTCGATTGCGGTTTGGGTGGAGAGAACCACCACCGAATTGTGGTGGTGGTGGTGATAAGAGAGAAAGAAGAGAGATTAGGAGGAGGTGATGTTACCGTGTGTGGTAGTGTGTTTCGATGTGGTGGATGTTGGTCGATAAGGGAGGGTGTAGAGAGGGATCGAAGGAGAGAGTTATGGTGGAGAGATTAGAGGGATGCGAGAGGGGAGTTAGAAAAGAGATTGATTTAGTCGGGAGAGAGATGGTTGGTGATGGTGGTGTTCGAGAGAGACAGGGCAGAGATAGAGATTACAGAGAGACGAGGGAGGGAGAGAGAGAGAGAGAGAGAGAGAGAGAGAGAGAGAGAGAGAGAGAGAGAGAGAGAGAGAGAGAGATGGTAGAGAGAAAGAGAGAACGACGAGAGAGATTTTTGTTGGTAGAGTTGACTGGGTTGCGGTGTGAAAACGCAGGGGAGGAGGAGAGACATTGGTGGGACCCGTTCGTGTGGGACCCGTTCGGGTGGGACCCACGTTAGTAAAAATATTAATAAAATAATATTATAAAACGATACAATTCTGATAAATTAACGATTGAATGTTAAAATCAGAATTTAATGATTTGGTTTGTTATTTAAAAATTTTGAGTAATAAAAGGGTTTAATTAATTAAATAGAGTTATTTAGAGTTTTTAAACATGATTTAGAAATTTATTAGTTGAGTAATTAAGTAGTAATATTTTGCGATTTTGAAAATAATTTAGAGATTTAATATAAATTGCAATAAAAAGGGTATATTTGTGAATAATTAGAATAAAATATGTTTTATTCTGGAAAGCTGTTTTAATATTTTCCGGTTTATTTTAATTAACCGGATCGAGTCTGATTTAATTTAGAGATTAATATTTTATTAAATAAATTAGGATTTGTGAGGTTTATTAAAAGTGGAATTCTTTGATAAATTATTTTTAAAAATGAGAATAATTATTTTGAATTTAAATTGAATAAAAATGGATGTTTGAAGTTTTCATTTTGAGTAAGAATTTAGATTTCCAGATATTAAAAATAGGATATATTCTCCAGATTTATTTCCTGTGTTCGAAGAAATATTTAATTATCCCGGAATTAATTTCTGTTATTTATTCTGGAGATTTTACGAGATATTTTATTATTATTAATTATATTATCGGATCCGGAGTATTTTATTCTGAAGAATCGCTCACGTATTTCTGGTTGCCATTTTTAGAGAATAATTCTCGAGACGTAGATCGACGCCAAGTTCACGGGTAGAGTATAAATTTTTATCTGCATTCATTTGCACTTCGAGATCGAGGCAAGTTCATTCCTACCCTAACTTTTGGAAACTGTGAATTTCTTTTCGTATTATTTAATTCCTTAATTATTTTCGAGATATTATATGTTGAGATTTATCTGTTGCTTCGTATGATGGAATAATTTCTTTTGAGTATTATTTTTCGTTAAATATTATTATGCTGTTAAGTTAGTTTATTTGAGAATTATAATCCCTATAAGCGTAGAAATAATTTAGTTGCTATCGGGTCGATCACATTAATTCGAGACGACTATTATTTTGATTCAGTGAAACTAATCTCATTCGTCTGAGATAGTTAAATTTATTCTTTTCGATTGAATTTATTGTACAAGTTCAATCGTTATTTATTTATTATCTTTTAGTTAGTTCCTCGTTTGAACTAACCGATAGGAGTTTAAAATTATAATTGTTAGATATTTTTTATTCGTCGATCAAGTGGAAAATATTTTATTTAAACGTTCATCAATGTTGAGTATTATAAATATTGAGAAGTACTATTTGTTCAGTACGACTCCTAATTACTTCAATCTTAAGACTATTCTCATAAATTCGAGATAGTCGATCTTATTGTCAAGGTTTGGCATTTTGTTCGTGTCAACCTATAAATTATTATTATTGAGAATTTACATCAGTCCATTGTTCGGATTGG
This sequence comes from Saposhnikovia divaricata, assembly GCA_036435485.1. Lineage (NCBI taxonomy): Eukaryota > Viridiplantae > Streptophyta > Magnoliopsida > Apiales > Apiaceae > Saposhnikovia > Saposhnikovia divaricata. The sequence continues at coordinate 9,952,516 of CM071599.1, forward strand.
TGGTAAAATCGAGTCATACTGGCAGTCCGCCATATTTGTAAATATTTTCTGAGAGAATCATCTCAAGTTATCTGTACCCCAAATATTCGGGAATTCTGTATTCTACTGGTCAATTTTGGGCAAGAGGCCCATTATAGAGAAAGAGAGACTCGTGTACCGTTTTACGGACCCGAGAATAATTAGGCATTTGTTGCCTTGGTTGAATTGATAACCATTATGATGCTAGCATTCATACATATATATTATTGTTGATATCGTATTGTAGCCGTGATCGGGCGACATGCGGTGTCATTGGAGGCCGGTATTCTTGGTTGGTTAGTTGATCGCCCCACCGAGATACGGAGAGGTGGAAGACCAGTTCATTCTTAAATCATGAGTTATCAGAGTTATATCAAATGAGTTATCGAGTATTCTGTTTCGAGATGAGTAATGAGTCTTTTGAGTATTCTGTTTTGAAATGAGCTTTGAGCATTTCGAGTATGATATTTTCAAGATGAATTTGAGCCAAATCATATTGTGATATCCAATATTAAAATTTTGAGTATTTATTTTGGTAAACCTTATTATATTTATATACCGAGCGAGAAGAGAACTTGCTGAGCACTATAGTTGCTCATTCTTGCTTTACAACATTTTGTTCAGCTGTCAAGACAGAAAGAGGCGAGACGTCCAGCTAGGGCTACAGAGGCAAGGGGAAAGCGCAAGGCTATGGCGACAATAATTAGAAGATCCAGATGGAATCTTTATATTTCTACTGTTGTGAACTTTTGTAACATATTATTCGAGATGTATCAAGTTGGATTGTACTATGTTGTGAAGACGATCTTGGACCTGCGGAGTGGGACATTTTATGCTCCGTTGTAATAAAATTTGGTATTGTTATTGCGTTATCATATTGAGACAATGTGACGACCCGAGTCCCCGGTCAGGGTGGATTTGGGGGCGTTACAAAGTTGGTATCAGAGCATTAGTTATATTTTTAGGAATCATACGAGCCTTGGAGTATAACCTGATGCGAGAATTTAGAGATGTAATACGAGCCTAGAACTATAACGCGACGTGAGAATTTAGAGATATATTATACGATGCTGAGATTTTGGCACTAAGCGCTTTACGCCTTTTTATATATATTTATAGGCATATCTAGTCGATTGAAACCTGACCGAGGTTTTTCGTGCTTTTGTAGATGTCTACTTCCAGACCAACTGACTTTCGTTCTACTCGAGATAGACTTCCTACACCTTATTCACATGGACCCCTAGTTCCTAATAAATTTAAGATAGAATGTCTAATTTCCCATTATAAATGAGATCGGATGATACCTTACAGAGTTTCCACATTTTCTAAATGTTGTCAATACCTTTACCAGAGTCAGAGTTGTAATAGCGCGGGTTACGTGCACCAGAGATATAACTTATTGAGGTTGAAATAGTTCTCTATGATATTGTGTTTTTAGTACATCCACTCTTAGAGATTTTCTTCCCTGACGAGCTACCGGAGTCTACGAGTGTCACTTTTATTCGAGAATCAATAGTCGATCCTAAGAGCTTATTGTGTGCTAGGAAATCGTTCCTTAAGTAACTTCCTTATCAATGATTATCGGTGATTTTTTTATCATTCGAATTTACTCAGGCAATATCTATCCTGTTTGAAAAGACCTATATTGTTCAAAGGTTCATTTGCAGAGCGTCATGTACTTCTATAAATATAAAACTCTTTCATATCCCTTCCTATATTTGTCCCCTTTGTGATACTGAGATGAACAACCCTACTTATACAGGGGAAGACTGTCTGTCTCTGTGATAGAAGTCTGGTGGGACGCCACCATTTGTACTGTTGTTTGTTAATTAGAGTACTAAAGGCTGGCCACCTTGTGTACTATGACGGTTGTCCTAATGATACATGCAACAAAACAAATGTTCGATGATCATAATGATCTCTCAGCTAATCCTTTCATAAAAGATTCTCACCATCAAGAATTGAGCGCGCACATGTGTTGTTTAACATCTATTCCTTATGAGTTATCTCTATTCAATGTTCTTATGGATCCTAAAATGATCGGTGTCTAAGAATTTCAAAGAGGTATACTGAAATTTGAATGTGATGAAACGTTACTCCCAGAAAAGAGAATTTCAGCAATTCGAGATTGAGTACCAATTTATAATTATGAATAGACTATTACGGTAATTAGTCGCTAGTCAGATCTTCGAAAGTCTACGTAGTGTCCCATGGTTATGTGTTAAAGTGCTAAGAATTTGGTTTGAATGCGGAACAATCCTTTAAAAGTGAGAAGCGGGTTGATACTGAGTATACATTGATGATATATTACTTGTTGATGAAAGAGTGATAGTTTTTCATATAGGAAAAGAAATGAGAACATGGTTGAGAGAAATGTAGAATATTTTCTTTGTATAGTGTTGAATAAGCTAGGACTATCTCTGTTAATATGTTATGGTAAATAAAAATTATTGGTGGAAGGCAAAAGAGAACTATTGAAGGCATGATGGTAATATCTTAAGTTAGAATTATTGAGTTGATACTTAGCTAAGAATGTCCCGAGAATTTAGACAACCTTCGAAGGAGAATCCAGTGCCTTGATTTACAGCACCTCCTAATAACAAGCCGACAGCGCAAACTTTTAGCATGACTGTAAGGAATACCATTGATGATAGCGGTGTGATAACAGGTACGCTTCTAGTAAACTCTGAGGATGCGTGTGTTCTAGTTGATTCTGGAGCTACAAAATCTTTTATTTATGAAGACTTCATGAATAATTTAAATTTTGAGTCTGTACTCTTAGAGGGAATTCTTAATATAGAAATGAATAATCAGGAAGTTATACCAGTGAACCGATTGTGTCTGAATGGCTATATAGAGATGCATAGGCAGCGTTTTGATGTAGACTTCATTCCCTTTAAGTTAGGGGAATTTGACGTAATCCTAAGGATGGATTGGTTATCACGTTATAATGTTCAAATAAATTATCATTGGAAGAGAGTTATCTTAAGTGGACTTCTACAACCTTTAGAGATACCCGAGTGGAAATGGGAGCATATTACCATGGATTTTGTCGTAGGATTGCCCCGAACTAGAGCCAGCCACGATGCTATATGGGTTATTGTCGACCGACTCACTAAATCTGCGCATTTCCTACCAATTAGTGATAAGTATTCCGTTGAGAGATTGGTGAACATATACCTAAAGGAGATTGTAGTTCGTCACGGAGTACCTGTTTCAATTGTATCTGATAGAGATGCCCGTTTTACTTCTCGATTTTGGAAAAGTTTTCAAGAATGTCTTGGCACGAAGTTAAATCTGAGCACTGCATATCATCCACAGACCGACGGACAAAGTGAAAGGACGATTCAAACAGTTGAAGATATGTTAAGAGCATGTGCACTTGATTTTAAAGGAAGTTGGGATGAGCATTTGCCCCTTGTCGAGTTTGCTTACAACAATAGTTACCATTCGAGCATATGTATGGCACCTTATGAAGCTTTGTACGGAAGGAAGTGTAGATCACCGGTATATTGGGATGAAGTAGGAGAAAGAAAGATACTAGGACCGGAATTACTTCAACAAACTAAGCAAGCAACCGAGGTTATTCGAAAAAGGTTAGTTGCAGCTCAAGATCGACTGAGGAAGTATGCAAATCAAAAGAGGAAAGACAAAGCATTTGAAGTGGGGGATAAAGTGATGTTGAAAGTTTCACCTTGGAAAGGAGTAATGAGATTCGGAAAGAAAGGCAAGTTAAGCCCTAGATATATAGGACCTTTTGAGATTCTTAAGAAGATGGGACCACTAGCTTATCAATTGGCCCTACCTCCAGACCTTCAGCATATCCACGATGTGTTTCATGTTTCTGTGTTAAGAGAGTACCATTCTGATTTCAGGCATGTTATAACCTACGAACCAGTGGAAATTCGTCCAGATTTGACATACGAAGAAAAGCCAGTGGAGATCCTAGATTACAAAGTGCAAGAGTTAAGAACTAAGAAAGTGAATTTAGTGAAAGTACTTTGGAGAAACCACCAAGTTGAGGAAGCCACGTGGGAATTAGAAAACGAAATGCGGAATAAATATCCTGAATTGTTTAGTGCATAGTTTTGATTCCGAGGACGGAATCCTATAAGGGGGGAAGACTGTAATAACCATGAATTTTCGAATTAATTTTCCCACTCGATATTTAAATTTGATTTAAGAGCGATGCATTATTATATTTTAATTAGCGCGTTTTTTTTAAAAAAGATTTGAAATTTTATATGTTCGTTTTATATTTAGTTATTCATATTCATTATTGTCTACTAAAATTAGGAAAATAGAATTTTTATTTTTATCTTTATTTTGGGTCGAATTTATTTTAGGAAACGAAATTTAGAGTATCGTTTTAATTAGCCAGCCGGGAGAAAACAAGCTGTTGGAGGGGTCATCAAATTTTTTTTTAATAAAAATAGCACTAACATGGTCATTATTATGACATTTTAATTTGTTCCCCATAATTCATTCCTTTTTATTTAATTAATAATCACACTACCCGTGTAATCATTATTCAGCATGATTGTAATTTATTTTTTTTATGTTATAACTGGTGCGGCACAAGAGCCAAGCAAATCACAGGACTTGTTAATTAAACACAAACACCCCATTTTCTTTCCCTGCAAGACCCAAACTCTGTCTCTCTTAAAACACAAAAACTCGACCCATATATATTTATACAAAACAGAGTACCACAACAGAGAAATCAGGTAGTGTTTTATTTTCGTTCTTTTTGTTCTTTTATATCCTTCTTGTTCCGACTTCGTGGTAATCTAGTATGTATGCAATTGACTCGTATTTGGAAATTAAAACTGTTTATGTCTCGATGTGGTTTGTGGTGGTGGTGTTAATCGGAGGGAAGGATTGATTTGTGGTTTGAAATTGATGAGAGGTTGAGTGTGTGTGTGTGTGTGTGTGTGTGCGCGCGTTTGGACGGGGGAGCCACCACCGAACGATGGTGGTGGCGGTTGTTGTCGTAGAATAAGGGAGGGGAAGAAGAGAGTGCAGGGAGAAATAAAAGGGAGTTGGGAGAGAGGAGAGATTAATGGATGTTGTTTTGTTGTGGTTCGAAGTAGGAGTTACAGGGGAGGGGAAATTGTGATGTGGTGGAATAAGGAGGGAGGAGTTTCGATTGCGGTTTGGCTGGAGAGAACCACCACCGAATTGTGGTGGTGGTGGTGATAAGAGAGAACGAAGAGAGATTAGGAGGAGGTGATGTTACCGTGTGTGGTAGTGTGTTTCGATGTGGTGGATGTTGGTCGATAAGGGAGGTTGTAGAGAGGGATCGAGGGAGAGAGTTATGGTGGAGAGATTAGAGGGATGCGAGAGGGGAGTTAGAAAAGAGATTGATTTAGTCGGGAGAGAGATGGTTGGTGATGGTGGTGTTCGAGAGAGACAGGGCAGAGATAGAGATTACAGAGAGACGAGGGAGAGAGAGAGAGAGAGAGAGAGAGAGAGAGAGAGAGAGAGAGAGAGAGAGAGATGGTAGAGAGAAAGAGAGAACGACGAGAGAGATTTTTGTTGGTAGAGTTGACTGGGTTGCGGTGTGAAAACGCAGGGGAGGAGGAGAGACATTGGTGGGACCCGTTCGGGTGGGACCCACGTTAGTAAAAATATTAATAAAATAATATTATAAAACGATACAATTCTGATAAATTAACGATTGAATGTTAAAATCAGAATTTAATGATTTGGTTTGTTATTTAAAAATTTTGAGTAATAAAAGGGTTTAATTAATTAAATAGAGTTATTTAGAGTTTTTAAACATGATTTAGAAATTTATTAATTGAGTAATTAAGTAGTAATATTTTGCGATTTTGAAAATAATTTAGAGATTTAATATAAATTGCAATAAAAAGGGTATATTTGTGAATAATTAGAATAAAATATGTTTTATTCTGGAAAGCTGTTTTAATATTTTCCGGTTTATTTTAATTAACCGGATCGAGTCTGATTTAATTTAGAGATTAATATTTTATTAAATAAATTAGGATTTGTGAGGTTTATTAAAAGTGGAATTCTTTGATAAATTATTTTTAAAAATGAGAATAATTATTTTGAATTTAAATTGAATAAAAATGGATGTTTGAATTTTTCATTTTGAGTAAGAATTTAGATTTCCAGATATTAAAAATAGGATATATTCTCCAGATTTATTTCCTGTGTTCGAAGAAATATTTAATTATCCCAGAATTAATTTCTGTTATTTATTCTGGAGATTTTACGAGATATTTTATTATTATTAATTATATTATCGGATCGGGAGTATTTTATTCTGAAGAATCGCTCACGTATTTCTGGTTGCCATTTTTAGAGAATAATTCTCGAGACGTAGATCGACGCCAAGTTCACGGGTAGAGTATAAATTTTTATCTGCATTCATTTGCACTTCGAGATCGAGGCAAGTTCATTCCTACCCTAACTTTTGGAAACTGTGAATTTCTTTTCGTATTATTTAATTCCTTAATTATTTTCGAGATATTATATGTTGAGATTTATCTGTTGCTTCGTATGATGGAATAATTTCTTTTGAGTATTATTTTTCGTTAAATATTATTATGCTGTTAAGTTAGTTTATTTGAGAATTATAATCCCTATAAGCGTAGAAATAATTTAGTTGCTATCGGGTCGATCTCATTAATTCGAGACGACTATTATTTTGATTCAGTGAAACTAATCTCATTCGTCTGAGATAGTTAAATTTATTCTTTTCGATTGAATTTATTGTACAAGTTCAATCTTTATTTATTGATTATCTTTTAGTTAGTTCCTCGTTTGAACTAACCGATAGGAGTTTAAAATTATAATTGTTAGAGATTTTTTATTCGTCGATCAAGTGGAAAATATTTTATTTAAACGTTCATCAATGTTGAGTATTATAAATATTGAGAAGTACTATTTGTTCAGTACGACTCCCAATTACTTCAATCTTAAGACTATTCTCATAAATTCGAGATAGTCGATCTTATTGTCAAGGTTTGGCATTTTTTTCGTGTCAACCGATAAATTATTATTATTGAGAATTTACATCAGTCCATTGTTCGGATTGGTGGTAAAATCGAGTCATACTGGCAGTCCGCCAGATTTGTAAATATTTTCTGAGAGAATCATCTCAAGTTATCTGTACCCCAAATATTCGGGAATTCTGTATTCTACTGGTCAATTTTGGGCAAGAGGCCCATTATAGAGAAAGAGAGACTCGTGTACCGTTTTACGGACCCGAGAATAATTAGGCATTTGTTGCCTTGGTTGAATTGATAACCATTATGATGCTAGCATTCATACATATATATTATTGTTGATATCGTATTGTAGCCGTGATCGGGCAACGTGCGGTGTCATTGGAGGCCAGTATTCTTGGTTGGTTAGTTGATCGCCCCACCGAGATACGGAGAGGTGGAAGACCAGTTCATTCTTAAATCATGAGTTATCAGATTTATATCAAATGAGTTATCGAGTATTCTGTTTCGAGATGAGTAATGAGTCTTTTGAGTATTCTGTTTTGAAATGAGCTTTGAGCCTTTCGAGTATGATATTTTCAAGATGAATTTGAGCCAAATCATATTGTGATATCCGATATTAAAATTTTGAGTATTTATTTCGGTAAACCTTATTATATTTATATACCGAGCGAGAAGAGAACTTGCTGAGCACTATAGTTGCTCATTCTTGCTTTACAACATTTTGTTCAGCTGTCAAGACAGAAAGAGGCGAGATGTCCAGCTAGGGCTACAGAGGCAAGGGGAAAGCGCAAGGCTATGGCGACAATAATTAGAAGATCCAGATGGAATCTTTATATTTCTACTGTTGTGAACTTTTGTAACATATTATTCGAGATGTATCAAGTTGGATTGTACTATGTTGTGAAGACGATCTTGGACCTGCGGAGTGGGACATTTTATGCTCCGTTGTAATAAAATTTGGTATTGTTATTGCGTTATCATATTGAGACAATGTGACGACCCGAGTCCCCGGTCAGGGTGGATTTGGGGGCGTTACAAAGTTGGTATCAGAGCATTAGTTATATTTTTAGGAATCGTACGAGCCTTGGAGTATAACCTGATGCGAGAATTTAGAGATGTAATACGAGCCTAGAACTATAACGCGACGTGAGAATTTATAGATATATTATACGATGCTGAGATTTTGGCACTAAGCGCTTTACGCCTTTTTATATATATTTATAGGCATATCTAGTCGATTGAAACCTGACCGAGGTTTTTCGTGCTTTTGTAGATGTCTACTTCCAGACCAACTGACTTTCGTTCTACTCGAGATAGACTTCCTACACCTTATTCACATGGACCCCTAGTTCCTAATAAATTTAAGATAGAATGTCTAATTTCCCATTATAAATGAGATCGGATGATACCTTACAGAGTTTCCACATTTTCTAAATGTTGTCAATACCTTTACCAGAGTCAGAGTTGTAATAGCGCGGGTTACGTGCACCAGAGATATAACTTATTGAGGTTGAAATAGTTCTCTATGATATTGTGTTTTTAGTACATCCACTCTTAGAGATTTTCTTCCCTGACGAGCTACCGGAGTCTACGAGTGTCACTTTTATTCGAGAATCAATAGTCGATCTTAAGAGCTTATTGTGTGCTAGGAAATCGTTCCTTAAGTAACTTCCTTATCAATGATTATCGGTGATTTTTTTATCATTCGAATTTACTCAGGCAATATCTATCCTGTTTGAAAAGACCTATATTGTTCAAAGGTTCATTTGCAGAGCGTCATGTACTTCTATAAATATAAAACTCTTTCATATCCCTTCCTATATTTGTCCCCTTTGTGATACTGAGATGAACAACCCTACTTATACAGGGGAAGACTGTCTGTCTCTGTGATAGAAGTCTGGTGGGACGCCACCATTTGTACTGTTGTTTGTTAATTAGAGTACTAAAGGCTGGCCACCTTGTGTACTATGACGGTTGTCCTAATGATACATGCAACAAAACAAATGTTGGATGATCATAATGATCTCTCAGCTAATCCTTTCATAAAAGATTCTCACCATAAAGAATTGAGCGCGCACATGTGTTGTTTAACATCTATTCCTTATGAGTTATCTCTATTCAATGTTCTTATGGATCCTAAAATGATCGGTGTCTAAGAATTTCAAAGAGGTATACTGAAATTTGAATGTGATGAAACGTTACTCCCAGAAAAGAGAATTTCAGCAATTCGAGATTGAGTACCAATTTATAATTATGAATAGACTATTACGCTAATTAGTCGCTAGTCAGATCTTCGAAAGTCTACGTAGTGTCCCATGGTTATGTGTTAAAGTGCTAAGAATTTGGTTTGAATGCGGAACAATCCTTTAAAAGTGAGAAGCGGGTTGATACTGAGTATACATTGATGATATATTACTTGTTGATGAAAGAGTGATAGTTTTTCATATAGGAAAAGAAATGAGAACATGGTTGAGAGAAATGTAGAATATTTTCTTTGTATAGTGTTGAATAAGCTAGGACTATCTCTGTTAATATGTTATGGTAAATAAAAATTATTGGTGGAAGGCAAAAGAGAACTATTGAAGGCACGATGGTAATATCTTAAGTTAGAATTATTGAGTTGATACTTAGCTAAGAATGTCCCGAGAATTTAGACAACCTTCGAAGGAGAATCCAGTGCCTTGATTTACAGCACCTCCTAATAACAAGCCGACAGCGCAAACTTTTAGCATGACTGTAAGGAATACCATTGATGATAGCGGTGTGATAACAGGTACGCTTCTAGTAAACTCTGAGGATGCGTGTGTTCTAGTTGATTCTGGAGCTACAAAATCTTTTATTTATGAAGACTTCATGAATAATTTAAATTTTGAGTCTGTACTCTTAGAGGGAATTCTTAATATAGAAATGAATAATCAGGAAGTTATACCAGTGAACCGATTGTGTCTGAATGGCTATATAGAGATGCATAGGCAGCGTTTTGATGTAGACTTCATTCCCTTTAAGTTAGGGGAATTTGACGTAATCCTAAGGATGGATTGGTTATCACGTTATAATGTTCAAATAAATTGTCATTGGAAGAGAGTTATCTTAAGTGGACTTCTACAACCTTTAGAGATACCCGAGTGGAAATGGGAGCATATAACCATGGATTTTGTCGTAGGATTGCCCCGAACTAGAGCCAGCCACGATGCTATATGGGTTATTGTCGACCGACTCACTAAATCTGCGAATTTCCTACCAATTAGTGATAAGTATTCCGTTGAGAGATTGGTGAACATATACCTAAAGGAGATTGTAGTTCGTCACGGAGTACCTGTTTCAATTGTATCTGATAGAGATGCCCGTTTTACTTCTCGATTTTGGAAAAGTTTTCAAGAATGTCTTGGCACGAAGTTAAATCTGAGCACTGCATATCATCCACAGACCGACGGACAAAGTGAAAGGACGATTCAAACAGTTGAAGATATGTTAAGAGCATGTGCACTTGATTTTAAAGGAAGTTGGGATGAGCATTTGCCCCTTGTCGAGTTTGCTTACAACAATAGTTACCATTCGAGCATATGTATGGCACCTTATGAAGCTTTGTACGGAAGGAAGTGTAGATCACCGGTATATTGGGATGAAGTAGGAGAAAGAAAGATACTAGGACCGGAATTACTTCAACAAACTAAGCAAGCAACCGAGGTTATTCGAAAAAGGTTAGTTGCAGCTCAAGATCGACTGAGGAAGTATGCAAATCAAAAGAGGAAAGACAAAGCATTTGAAGTGGGGGATAAAGTGATGTTGAAAGTTTCACCTTGGAAAGGAGTAATGAGATTCGGAAAGAAAGGCAAGTTAAGCCCTAGATATATAGGACCTTTTGAGATTCTTAAGAAGATGGGACCACTAGCTTATCAATTGGCCCTACCTCCAGACCTTCAGCATATCCACGATGTGTTTCATGTTTCTGTGTTAAGAGAGTACCATTCTGATTTCAGGCATGTTATAACCTACGAACCAGTGGAAATTCGTCCAGATTTGACATACGAAGAAAAGCCAGTGGAGATCCTAGATTACAAAGTGCAAGAGTTAAGAACTAAGAAAGTGAATTTAGTGAAAGTACTTTGGAGAAACCACCAAGTTGAGGAAGCCACGTGGGAATTAGAAAACGAAATGCGGAATAAATATCCTGAATTATTTAGTGCATAGTTTTGATTCCGAGGACGGAATCCTATAAGGGGGGAAGACTGTAATAACCATGAATTTTCGAATTAATTTTCCCACTCGATATTTAAATTTGATTTAAGAGCGATGCATTATTATATTTTAATTAGCGCGTTTTTTTTTAAAAAAGATTTGAAATTTTATATGTTCGTTTTATAGTTAGTTATTCATATTCATTATTGTCTACTAAAATTAGGAAAATAGAATTTTTATTTTTATCTTTATTTTGGGTCGAATTTATTTTAGGAAACGAAATTTAGAGTATCGTTTTAATTAGCCAGCCGGGAGAAAACAAGCTGTTGGAGGGGTCATCAAATTTTTTTTTAATAAAAATAGCACTAACATGGTCATTATTATGACATTTTAATTTGTTCCCCATAATTCATTCCTTTTTATTTAATTAATAATCACACTACCCGTGTAATCATTATTCAGCATGATTGTAATTTATTTTTTTTATGTTATAACTGGTGCGGCACAAGAGCCAAGCAAATCACAGGACTTGTTAATTAAACACAAACACCCCATTTTCTTTCCCTGCAAGACCCAAACTCTGTCTCTCTTAAAACACAAAAACTCGACCCATATATATTTATACAAAACAGAGTACCACAACAGAGAAATCAGGTAGTGTTTTATTTTCGTTCTTTTTGTTCTTTTATATCCTTCTTGTTCCGACTTCGTGGTAATCTAGTATGTATGCAATTGACTCGTATTTGGAAATTAAAACTGTTTATGTCTCGATGTGGTTTGTGGTGGTGGTGTTAATCGGAGGGAAGGATTGATTTGTGGTTTGAAATTGATGAGAGGTTGAGTGTGTGTGTGTGTGTGTGCGCGTTTGGACAGGGGAGCCACCACCGAACGATGGTGGTGGCGGTTGTTGTCGTAGAATAAGGGAGGGGAAGAAGAGAGTGCAGGGAGAAATAAAAGGGAGTTGGGAGAGAGGAGAGATTAATGGATGTTGTTTTGTTGTGGTTCGAAGTAGGAGTTACAGGGGAGGGGAAACTGTGATGTGGTGGAATAAGGAAGAGGGAGGAGTTTCGATTGCGGTTTGGGTGGAGAGAACCACCACCGAATTGTGGTGGTGGTGGTGATAAGAGAGAACGAAGAGAGATTAGGAGGAGGTGATGTTACCGTGTGTGGTAGTGTGTTTCGATGTGGTGGATGTTGGTCGATAAGGGAGGGTGTAGAGAGGGATCGAGGGAGAGAGTTATGGTGGAGAGATTAGAGGGATGCGAGAGGGGAGTTAGAAAAGAGATTGATTTAGTCGGGAGAGAGATGGTTGGTGATGGTGGTGTTCGAGAGAGACAGGGCAGAGATAGAGATTACAGAGAGACGAGGGAGAGAGAGAGAGAGAGAGAGAGAGAGAGAGAGAGAGAGAGAGATGGTAGAGAGAAAGAGAGAACGACGAGAGAGATTTTTGTTGGTAGAGTTGACTGGGTTGCGGTGTGAAAACGCAGGGGAGGAGGAGAGACATTGGTGGGACCCGTTCGTGTGGGACCCGTTCGGGTGGGACCCACGTTAGTAAAAATATTAATAAAATAATATTATAAAACGATACAATTCTGATAAATTAACGATTGAATGTTAAAATCAGAATTTAATGATTTGGTTTGTTATTTAAAAATTTGAGTAATAAAAGGGTTTAATTAATTAAATAGAGTTATTTAGAGTTTTTAAACATGATTTAGAAATTTATTAATTGAGTAATTAAGTAGTAATATTTTGCGATTTTGAAAATAATTTAGAGATTTAATATAAATTGCAATAAAAAGGGTATATTTGTGAATAATTAGAATAAAATATGTTTTATTCTGGAAAGCTGTTTTAATATTTTCCGGTTTATTTTAATTAACCGGATCGAGTCAGATTTAATTTAGAGATTAATGTTTTATTAAATAAATTAGGATTTGTGAGGTTTATTAAAAGTGGAATTCTTTGATAAATTATTTTTAAAAATGAGAATAATTATTTTGAATTTAAATTGAATAAAAATGGATGTTTGAATTTTTCATTTTGAGTAAGAATTTAGATTTCCAGATATTAAAAATAGGATATATTCTCCAGATTTATTTCCTGTGTTCGAAGAAATATTTAATTATCCCGGAATTAATTTCTGTTATTTATTCTGGAGATTTTACGAGATATTTTATTATTATTAATTATATTATCGGATCGGGAGTATTTTATTCTGAAGAATCACTCACGTATTTCTGGTTGCCATTTTTAGAGAATAATTCTCGAGACGTAGATCGACGCCAAGTTCACGGGTAGAGTATAAATTTTTATCTGCATTCATTTGCACTTCGAGATCGAGGCAAGTTCATTCCTATCCTAACTTTTGGAAACTGTGAATTTCTTTTCGTATTATTTAATTCCTTAATTATTTTCGAGATATTATATGTTGAGATTTATCTGTTGCTTCGTATGATGAAATAATTTCTTTTGAGTATTATTTTTCGTTAAATATTATTATGCTGTTAAGTTAGTTTATTTGAGAATTATAATCCCTATAAGCGTAGAAATAATTTAGTTGCTATCGGGTCGATCTCATTAATTCGAGACGACTATTATTTTGATTCAGTGAAACTAATCTCATTCGTCTGAGATAGTTAAATTTATTCTTTTCGATTGAATTTATTGTACAAGTTCAATCGTTATTTATTGATTATCTTTTAGTTAGTTCCTCGTTTGAACTAACCGATAGGAGTTTAAAATTATAATTGTTAGAGATTTTTTATTCGTCGATCAAGTGGAAAATATTTTATTTAAACGTTCATCAATGTTGAGTATTATAAATATTGAGAAGTACTATTTGTTCAATACGACTCCCAATTACTTCAATCTTAAGACTATTCTCATAAATTCGAGATAGTCGATCTTATTGTCAAGGTTTGGCATTTTGTTCGTGTCAACCGATAAATTATTATTATTGAGAATTTACATCAGTCCATTGTTCGGATTGGTGGTAAAATCGAGTCATACTGGCAGTCCGCCAGATTTGTAAATATTTTCTGAGAGAATCATCTCAAGTTATCTGTACCCCAAATATTCGGGAATTCTGTATTCTACTGGTCAATTTTGGGCAAGAGGCCCATTATAGAGAAAGAGAGACTCGTGTACCGTTTTACGGACCCGAGAATAATTAGGCATTTGTTGCCTTGGTTGAATTGATAACCATTATGATGCTAGCATTCATACATATATATTATTGTTGATATCGTATTGTAGCCGTGATCGGCGACGTGCGGTGTCATTGGAGGCCGGTATTCTTGGTTGGTTAGTTGATCGCCCCACCGAGATACGGAGAGGTGGAAGACCAGTTCATTCTTAAATCATGAGTTATCAGAGTTATATCAAATGAGTTATCGAGTATTCTGTTTCGAGATGAGTAATGAGTCTTTTGAGTATTCTGTTTTGAAATGAGCTTTGAGCCTTTCGAGTATGATATTTTCAAGATGAATTTGAGCCAAATCATATTGTGATATCTGATATTAAAATTTTGAGTATTTATTTCGGTAAACCTTATTATATTTATATACCGAGCGAGAAGAGAACTTGCTGAGCACTATAGTTGCTCATTCTTGCTTTACAACATTTTGTTCAGCTGTCAAGACAGAAAGAGGCGAGACGTCCAGCCAGGGCTACAGAGGCAAGGGGAAAGCGCAAGGCTATGGCGACAATAATTAGAAGATCCAGATGGAATCTTTATATTTCTACTGTTGTGAACTTTTGTAACATATTATTCGAGATGTATCAAGTTGGATCGTACTATGTTGTGAAGACGATCTTGGACCTGCGGAGTGGGACATTTTATGCTCCGTTGTAATAAAATTTGGTATTGTTATTGCGTTATCATATTGAGACAATGTGACGACCAGAGTCCCCGGTCAGGGTGGATTTGGGGGCGTTACAAAGATAGCCAGCCAAATTGCCTTTTTCTCTTAACATTATAAGGTCAAAAATTTTTGTGTGATAAATTACAGGATAAAGAATCAGGTTCGAATCTCCGTCATTCCAATATTATCATAATTTTTATAATCACAAAAACATGATTAATTAATATGATAGTATACATTTTTGTTAAATTAAAGTTTATATCACGAGGTGGTGATTATTGCAATATCTGATCTTTCACAACAGAAGATTGTTCATCCTTTGAAGAGTTTCATTTACGGTATGTCTATAGTTAGTACTCGGTAATTAGATAGCTGGGGTGCAGTTTCCCCAACTTCAGTTATGCAATTAGAGTTTCTGAACAATGGACTACCAATGGTTCATATGTGTTAAGGTCGATTGTGATACTACTGCATTCAAGGATGTCGGTGCAATTTGGATTGATTGGGATGCCATTGATTTCATTTTTAGCTTTATAAATGTTTAAATTCTATTTGTTAAACGATTAGGAAACAAATCAGCTAATTATGTTAACTTGTCAATTTGTTTTTTCAACCTGGTTGTTTTGCTAGTTGGGGTTTTGTCCCGACTGTGTTTTGTTCTAATTAATGAGATCTGTTATATTTTCTTGGCAAAAAAAAAATGTTTATGCCACGATGTGAATGATACATGACATATTTTAATTTATGGACGTATATGCATTAATATCCCAATTCCACATTGAAAAAATTTGGAATTTTAGTTCAGTTTATAAGGTAAGGTACTACTAGGGGTGTACACGGGCCGGTTTGGGCCGGTTAAAGCATTAAAATGACCCAACCCATTATAAATCGGTTTGGAAATTTTTAACCCGACCCATGAAAATTAAATTTATAACCCAACCCAATTTGTTATTAGTCGGTTTGGGTCGGTTTGAACGGGTTGCTTAACAACCGTGAGAATCGTCTATCACCTAGAAACAAAAATAAAACATGAATTAACACCAGTAATGATTCATATACCTGGTGATGAAAATTCAGGACAAGTGGATGTGTGATAAAGTACACTGCATGCAAACCCTTAAATACAGAAACTTTATATCACAGCCACTAGGTGTCACATTATTCACTGCAATATATACACAAATTTAGTTTAAATTTCTGAAGCCTAAACATATGTGATTATATTGACTGAAACAGTATTTTAAACGGGTTGGGTTGGGTTGGGTGAAAAAAATCCAAACCCATACCCAACCCATTAACACCGGGTTAAATTATTTTTGACCCAACCTTGTTCCGGTTTGAAATTATTCGGTTTGGGTCGGGTGAAAATAGGGCCGGTTTGGGTTGGTTTGAACGGTTTAGCCGACCCATGTACACCCCTAGGTACTACAATTAATTTTACCAACAAATCATGATTTTTTGGGGTCTGTGATGGATTTATGGACTATCTAAGTTGGCTGCATTTGAGCTAGTTTAATTTGGCTTATTTCAGATTCGAAATCGAGATTTGACCCAATTTTCGTTGAGATGCATCAGAGATTTGGAGATGGGGACACGAAAGTTGGGAATTTGTAATACCCAGTCTCGGAGATTTGAGATTTTAGTTCAATTTATAAAATAAAATATTATTACTAATTATACTAATAAAAAATCATAAAATCAGAATAATAATATTATTATTATAAGATAAAATCATGATAAAAGATTTATGATGAACTTATGAATTACCAAATTGGTAGCAATTGGATTAGAGTAAACTTTTTATCTAAATCTATCTATCTATCTATCTATTATATATATAGGCTAGCGTTCAAATAGAAACCAACTTAGAATAGAAATTAGAAACCTACACTAAATAAATTATATTTCATTTATTTTAATGACCCCGCTAGGGGCACCTTCACAAAAAACGTTTAAAATTCTTGGCTCTATTCAACAAAAATATATAAAAAAAAAAAATTTAAAAAAAAGTTACTGTTCACGTGTCACGTCATCGCGTGAACAGTAACTTTTTTAAAAAAAATTTTATTTTTTTATATTTTTGTTGAATAGAGACAATAATTTTAAACGTTTTTTGTATTGGAGTACCCCTAATTTGGTCATTAGATTAGCTTGAAATATTTAATTTAGGTTTAGTTTCTAGTTTCTATTCTAAGTTAGTTTCTATTAGAACAAGACCCTATATATATAAAGGAGAACCCCCAGGAGCTATAGAATCGCTCGATTCATATTTTTCTAATTTTCTAGAGCTCATTAATTTTAAATAATTAAAATTAAACTTCCTTCTTTAAGTCCTATTTTTTAGAAAAGAAAATCAAAACCTTTTTTAAATTGTATAAAATAAACCATTGTATAAAAGGAAAATCAAAACCTTTTTTAAGTTGTATAAAATAGACCATTGTATAAAACTTTTCAAATTTTCTAGAGCTCCTATCAAAACTTCCTTCTTTAGGCCCTATTTTTTTTAAAAAAATCAAAATTTTCTTTTTAACATTAACATTAACATATTCGAAATAGAAAAGGTTTTCGAATTTGTAGGGAAGGAGAAGTCAAATTTATATATGACTTGATCAAATTTTGCCAATTTTTTTTTCCTTCAGCGTGCACACAAATTAATATGAATCATTGCATATTAATTAGATTAACATGTATTTGTTGATTTGAGTAATTAATTTTTCACTAACCTGTGATTTTTTATGTGTTAATTAAGGCTGTTGGTTTCTTTTATGTGTTAATTAAGGCTGTTGGTTTCATGGTGAATCGAGAATTTGATTTGGAAGATTGAAGACAACATGAAGGTATTGTATTGTTCAAATTTTTCCCTTACTCAGTTTTTTTATTTCGTCTCGGCTGCTCATTAATATATCCGGGATTTTAGTTTTTTCTCAATTAGGATTTTGTTCTTTTCCAATTCTAATTTTCTAAGGTACGATATGTAATTGGATCAGTTTTAATTAATATAGTTGCCTACAAAAAATGGAACCATAGATGGCCATATTGAAATTATTTCAGTCATATGTATATTATGTAATGGATAGAATTCTATTTCAATCTATCTAATTGTAGTGTAAAATTTATGTGTTTGCACATAAATTTTTTAACCTGTTGCAACTTCAAGTTACTAAGATACTGTGCAGGGCGAAGCTAGACCAAAACATCAATAGGGAGTAATTTTATATCTTTATTTTATAATTTTTTTTATTTTTATCTTTATCTTTATCTTCAATATATATTTATTACTTTTATCTTTTTATATATATAAAAAGGAGAACCCTAGGAGCTAGAATCGTTCAAATCCTATTTATTTATTTTTCTAGAGCTTCTCTATTTTGAATAATTAAAATCAGAAATTCCCTCTTTAGAACCTATTTTTTAGAAAAGAAATCAGAACTTCCCTTTTTAACATTAACATTAACATTTTTGAAATAGAAAAGGTTTTCAAATTTTTTAAATAATTAAAGTCAAAACTATCTTCTTTAGATCCTATTTTTTAGAAAAGAAATCAAAACTTCCTTTTTTTAATATTAACATTAACATCTTCCAAATAAAAAAGGTTTTCGAATTTGCAGGAAGAAGAAGTCAAATTTATATATTTGAAATAGAAAATAGATTTATATTTCTATTTCAGAACTTCCTTTTTTAACATTAACATCTTCGAAATGGAAAATGTTTTTGTATTTGTATGGAAGAAAAATTCAAATTTAGATTTCGAAATAGAAAAGAAATTTTATATTCTTATATACATATACAATTATTGCTCCTAACGATCAAATTTTATTTTGTAACCCTTTTTCTTTCTTGTGTTTGGTTTTGTCTTCATCTATTTTTTTTAGTTTTTTTTATTCATTCTTATTTTGTTTAATTTTTAATGTATATGGCTATGTGTGTGCTTCACTGTTTTTTTGCGATTTTCAGCTTGCTTTTTTCTGTTGCTTTTTAAGGTTTGAATTTACTAATTTTTTATTTGCTTTTTCGTTCTATTTTTAAATTTATGTTTTGTTATGATTTTAATTATAATATGGATTATTAGTAACCATTGGTTGTTCTTCGTTTTAGATTTTGTATTTTTTTTAGTGATCGCGGTACAGAAACAACTGATCGTGTGAACAAGAAGAATTAGGAGATCTTTCTCTGTTTGAGAATTAGAAGCACTTGAGAAACTTGGCATAAAATGTTTGAACTTTTACCATTCTTTATTTATTTAATGTTAATTGTAAATTTGTCGTTATTGTTTTTTTATTATTCTTGATCATAATATTTCCAACGTCATCTTTTAATTAATTCAATCAAATCTGGTTTGTTATCTATATGTATTTTTTACAACGAGTGTCGGCCTAAGAAAATGTGACACAAAATTGACATAAAAAATAAGTATATGATTTATTTTGTTGTATATATATATATATATATATATATATATATATATATATATATATTAAAATTCGTACAATATTGTGTTCACTAATTTATTTATAAATATTTTCTTTTTGATTTCTTTATTAAATAGTCTATATTTTGAAAAAAAAATTAAAAATATTACAGGGCCGCCGAGAAACGTGTGCGATGCACGGATTTACATGTAATAAATTTTTTTTATGTTATAATTATATTTTTATATAATCATTATTTACAATGTTTTATTTTAATATTAATATAAATTTAATTAATGATATGCATAGTTTAAAACTTATATTATAAAATTTTAAAATAAATATGTCGTTGATAGAATTCGAACCTTAAAATTTTAGTAAATTAATTTAGTTATATAATATATTTAATCATTAAATCTAACGATTCTAATTTTTTACTAAAAATCTAATGGTCATTATTCGTAGTATACTGACTTATATTATAGCGTAGTATACGGATTTCTATTATATTTTGTTAATGATAGATTTTATATAATAGTATTAATAATTAAAAAGTATGGTGTGATATTTTGAGATTAGTTTTATATCAAAAGGTAACATGTTTTAATTCGAAAGAAATATTAATGATTGGAAGATAGATTTTATATAATAGTATTAATAATTGAAAAGTATGGTGTGATATTTTGAGATTAGTTTTATATTAAAAGGTAACGTATTTTAATTCCAAAGAAATATTTAATGATTAGAAAATATGATATGATTGATGTTTTTAGGTGTTTATAAAAGGTAATATCTTCAACTGAAAGTAATTGTGAAAAAGGCAATAGGTGTTTGTAAAAGGTAATATTTTCAACTGAAAGTAATTGTGAAAAAGATAATAGGTGTTTATAAAATGTAATATCTTCAATTGAAAGTAAATGTCAAAAAGGAAATCGACTAATTACCATTAATTATATTATGTTATTATTTATTTTAGTTGTGTTTTAATAGTATAGATATCGTATATATTTTTTTTATAATAAAGGTTAAATAAGTAAATTCACGAAATACTAAAAAACATATACCAAAAAATAGGTACCAAAATTTTTAATGGTTTGGCTATTATATAATTAATTAATTTTAATTTAATATAATTTAATATAATCATGTTTACGGATTATACTAATGTTTCCTTATTATAAACAACGTATACAGATTTTTAATATATTTTATTAATAATTGAAAAATATGATGTGATATTTTCGGGTATATATTAATGATTGTAAGATTTGTTTTAAATTAAAAAGGTAACGTGTTTTAATTCGAAAGGAAATATTAATGATTGGAAGATATGATACGATTGATGTTTTTACGTGTTTATAAAAGGTAATATCTTCAATTAAAAGTAAATGTGAAAAAAGGTAATGGACTACTTATCATTAATTATATTATGTTATTATTTATTTTAGGAATTTTAATAGTATAGATACCATATATATTTTTTTTAATAATGAAGGGTAAATAAGTAAATTCACTACGTACCAAAAAACAGGTACCAAAACTTTTAATGTTTTGGCTTTTATATAATAGTATAGATTTAGTTGTCCATATAGATTAAAATTTGTACAATATTGTGTTCATTAACTTATTTATGGATATTTTTTTCGATTTCTTTCTTAGATTTATATTATGAATTTTGTAAAAATATATTACAAGGCCGCCGCGAAGCGCGGCTTAGTCGACTACTTTATTATATATATAAAGGAAAACCACCAGGAGCTCTAGAATTGCTCAATTCATATTTTTCTAATTTTCCAGAGCTCCTCAATTTTAAATAACTAAAATTAAACTTCCTTTTTTAAATCATATTTTATAGAAAAAAAAAAGTCAAAACCTTTTTTAAAATACTTAAAATTAAACTTCCTTTTTTAAGTCCTATTTTTTAGAAAAGAAAGTCAAAACCTTTTTCAAGTTGTATAAAATAAACCATTGTATAAAAGGAAAGTCAAAACCTTTTTTAAGTTGTATAAAATAAACCATTGAATGAAACTTTTATCATCTTATTCAGATCTTGCTTTCACTATATATACACTACAAAGTTTTATCAATCACAACGTCTTTAATTTTCATTGTTTATCGTATGTCATTATGGATTAGATTAGTTTTGCATTTTTTAGTTTATTATGCCAACAAATGCGCTGATGCCTAATTAAATTTGTTATTGATGTGTTTTTATTACAAGACTAAACTGAATCACGTGAGTTTTTATTACATACAGGATTAAAAGAATGGAAGAGAGATTAACAAACTGGAAATTGCGCGAGTACGAAGGGAGTTCCACCTAATTTCTTCAAGCCTTAAGGTAGTAATATCTCAAATTTTGCGTGCTATCATAATTTAAGATTGTGTATAATTTTGTCCGGCAGATAATTTATGATGATAGGTTTAAAATTGCGGGGTTGGAAGCATTAGCCCAAGTGGTTAAGGGTATATCCTTTGTCGACCCAGGTCATGGGTTCGATCCTCGCTTACCCCCAAGAATTGTTAGAACAGATACTCATTTGTAAGCTTATAAGCACTTTATTGTCAAAAAAAAAAAATTAAAAACCTACTACTAAACTTTTTCCTATTATATTTCCTTTGTTATTTAATATTTACAGCATCAATTTTCTTTATAATAATATATTATTTATTATTATTACTATTATTATTATTATTATTATTATATTTGGTAGGAATTTTATGATTATTTTCATGTTCACTCTTATGTACATTCGTTTGTTTACAAAAAAATTTGTTATGTACGAGCTTGAAATAATTATCACTTTGTGATTCTATTATATGATTTGTTATAATTTTAGTTATAATTATGGATTATTAGTAACCATTGATTGTTTTTTGCTTCGAATTTTGTATTTTTTTGTTAGTGATCTAGATACAGAGACACATGATCGTATGAGCAAGAATTAGGAGATCTTTCTCTATTTGAGAAGTAGAAGCACTTGAGATCTTGGCACAAAAGGTTTAAACGTTTACCATTCCCTCTTTATTTATTTATCGATAATTGTTAATTTGTCATTATTATTTTCTCATTGTTCTTGATTCTAATATTCCAACGTCTTCTTTTAATTAATTCAATAAAATTTGCTTCTTTATCTATATGTATTTATTACAACACATGTCGACCTAAGAAAACGCGATACAAAATCGACGTAAAAAGTAAGTATATGATTTATTTTGTTGTCTATATATACATTAAAATTTGTAGGAATATTTATATATTTTTCAAGAGTTCCTCTATTTTAAATAATTGAAATCAAAACTTCCTTCTTTAAATCCTATTTTTTGGAAAAGAAATCAAAACTTCCTTTTTTAACATTAACATTAACATCTTCGAAATAGAAAAAGTTTTCGAATTTGTAGGAAAGAAGAAGATATATATATATATATATATATATATATATATATATATATATATATATATATATATTCGAAATAGAAAGGAAATTTTATATTTCAGAATTTCCTTTTACTAATATTAATATCTTCGAAAAAGAAAAGGTTTTTGAATTTGTATGGAAGAAAAATTCAAATTTACATATTCGAAATAGAAAAGAAATTTTATATTCTTATATATATACAATCATCGCTTCTAATGATCAAATTTTATCACCATGTTTGTAACACTTTTTCTTGCTTCTGTTTGCTTTTGTCTTCGTTTCTTTTTTTAGTTTTTTTATTCACTCTTATTTTGTTTAATTTTCAATGCACATGGCTATGTGTGTGCTCTGCTGATTTTTTTAAGGTTTGAATTTACTAATTTAATATTTGTTTTCTTCGTTTTATTTTTAAATTTATGATTTGTCATGATTTTAGTTATAATTATGGAATATTAGTAACCATTGTTTGTTCTTTGCTTTGTATTTTGTATTTTTTTGTTAGTGATCTCGGTACAGAGACACCTATCATGTGAACAAGAATTATGAGATATTTCTCTGTTTGAGAAGTAGAAGCACTTGAGAAACTTGGTACAAAAGGTTTCAACTTTTACCATTTCCTCTTTATTTATTTATTTTTAATTGTTAATTTGTCGTTATTATCTTCTCATTGTTGTTGATCATAATATTCTAACGTCTTCTTTTAATTAATTCAATCAAATCTTTTTTTTATCTATATGTATTTATTACAACGGGTGTCGGCCTAAGAAAACGTGACACAAAATCGTCGTAAAAATAAGTATATGGTTTATTTTGTTGTCTATATATACATAAAAATTTTGTACAATATTGTGTTCACTAATTTATTTATAGATATTTTCTTTTTGATTATTTTCTTAAATAGTTTCTATTTTTAAAAGATTAAAAAAATATTACAAGGCCGCCGAGAAACGTGTCTTATATGTATTTATTACAACGGATGTCGGCCTAAAAAAACTTGATACAAAATCAACATAAACAATAAGTATGTAGTTTATTTAGTTGTCTATGTATACTAAAATTTGTACAATATTGTGTTTATTAATTTATTTATAAATATCTTCTTTTTGATTTCTTTCTTAAATTTATATTTTAATTTTAAAAAAAAAATAATACAAGGCCGCCGCGAAGCGCGGCTTAATCAACTAGTTATCTATTATTATATAAATTCCCCGGGAGTTTGGTGGAGCTCTAGAATCGCTCGAATCCTATTTATTTTTCTAGGGCTCCGCAATTTTAAATAATTAAAATTAAACTTCTTTTTTTAGCCCCTATTTTTTAGAAAAGAAATCAAATTTCCTTTTTTAACATCTTCGAAATAGAAAAAGTTTTCAATTTGTAGCGAAGAAAAAGTAAAATTTATATTTATATATTCGAAATAGAAAAGAAATCATTCAGAAGCCATTTATTTAAAATTTCTGAATTATCTCAATTTTTTAATAAATTACTTGGAACAAGAAAAAAATAACCGATAAGGAAAAGGAAACAAGACATATAAAATTGACCTGTATCCTTTGCACATTATTTTTAAAGCACCATTTCAAAACTAATATATTACTAAAGGCTACAAGATAAACCAACCACTTAAAAAAGGAAATGATTTTGTCGCAACAAATTGACATGTGAGGCAGTATAATAATATACTGGAAAAACCTAAAGCAATGATAGTACACTAGTACAGAAAGGTCCTACAGCGTCGCACTTTTAGCTTCGGTTGTATAGAGAGCCGTGGCTTATACATACTTTAGGCGTCGGTTGCTAGCTTAACCGACGCTTATTGTCATTTGTACAGGACCTTTAGCGTCGGTTGACTGAATTAACCGACACTTATAACCTTTATATGCGTCGGTCTTCTGAATGCCGACGCCTAAAAACACTTAAAGCGTCGGTCATTGGAAAACCGACGCATAAGGTTGTGCTTATTAGTGTCGGCATTTAGTCAACCGACGCCTAAAAGTTCTTAAAGCGTCGGTCAGTAAACAACCGATGCATTAGGTTGTACTTTTTAGTGTCGGCAATTATACAACCGACGCCTAAAGCTCCCTTTAGTGTCGGTCTTCTTACAACCGACGCTGTTTGTTTGTACTTTATGCAACGCCTTACATTGGACCGACACTTAAAGTATTATAATTTAAAAAATATATATATATATATATATAAATAATATTTTTACATAAATTATATGTTACTTTATGCAGTCTATTAACAAATTTCACTAGATCAACGTAAATTTGTAAGCACATATTCATGCTGATATGCACACATTACATGCCTTGCACTAGTTAGATTTTCAATATTTTAACCGTCTAATTTATTTCAGGAACGAAGCAATGGAATTCATGAACAAGTCCGAGTTTGTCATCAAGTGGCTGTTACAAGCCCTGATGCAAAAGCTAAATGTGGAAGACATAGACTCAAAAGAAGCACTTCTAATGGGCTAAAAAAGAATCAACCTCAACTACTATCCTACCTATCCTAACCCCGAGCTCACAGTTAATTATATTATATTATGGATTTTTTAATAGTCCATTTTTTAAGTGTACTTTTTAAAAATACATTTTTGTCCTTTTTTTTAATAATTTCTTCTCCTAAATTTACAATTTGTGACCCTTTTTTTTACAACTTTTTTATTGCGAATTTTTTGACTTTTTTGTTTTCAACACTGTTATTTTTTCTTGATCATGATATAAAATAGTATAATTGTAATACAAGGGTACATACATTCTTTTTCTTTTTTTATTAAGGTGAAAGAACACATATTTTTATCTTTTTTTTCTAACATATCTGCTAACTAATTGGCTAAAAGTTGGGCTTAAATATCGGCCCACTAGTTAATTGAACTGAGATGTAAGGCAGTGCAAATTGTTTGAGTTCAAAAATCTTGTGAAAAAACTATCAGACTTGGTCTCGATCCTGGGACAAATGGGGTACGGGCCAACAACACTTCCAGTGCAACAATCAAATTTGCTGAAAGCAATCCTCAATTTTTTTATAAATATAAAACAATCATGTGTAATAGACTATCTGCATAGATAAATAACCAAAATGTGCGGTGATGCTCTGTTTAGGCACTGTTGTGGTAAACCATCTTGTGAGGTAACAAATTCAAATTTATAATTTAAAAAAAATATATATAAATAATATTTTTATATAAATAATTTGTTATTTATATTATATTAGAAATTTTTTCAAGAGTACCATTTTTCTAAGTGTACTTTTTTAAAAATACATTTTTGTCCTTTTTTAACAATTTTTTTTCGTAAATTTACAATTTTAATCCCTTTTTTACAATTTTTTTATTGTAAAGGGTAAAGAGAATCTACCTGACACGCGCGGTAGATAAATTCTTTACTTATGCGGTTTCAAATTCATATTTTCAATAGTTTTTACGAAAATTCAACCTTACAGATTAAAAGATTACGCAAAAATTAGTGGTTACACAAAATTACATAGAAATTGATTTTGTATATAATGCAATTTTTAATCAAAAAATGATATAAAATCAGTAAAATACGATCTGCAACCAAATCAGTAAAATACAACCAATTGCATCTGGTTAAGCAACCAATTGCATTTGGTTACATATATGGTTGCACAGCAGGTTGCATGTGATTGCAAAGAATTGTATTTGGTTGATTTGGTTTGTAGATCGTATTTTTGCAAATAAGTTGTATTTTCACAAATTTTTTCTTTCAAAGTATTTTTGCAAAAAAAAAAAATCTGGACTTGGGTATTTATGAAAAACCCATAATAATATTCCAATAAGATTTATACAAATCAAACAATATTTAATAAAAAATTAAATTTAAATATTTTTATTACACAAATAACTAATATGCATTCATTACTACTTATATATCTTGAGCCATAATTCATGATAAAATTATATCCGGATAATGCTTCATTATATAAATTATATTACTAAAAAAATTACACTTTTATCTATGTAAATTTTAAATAATTTGAAATTTTATATAATATCAATTATTAAATATAAATCATTTTATAATAAAATTAATTTTAATTCTTAATATTTCACATTATAGCAAGTTACCGGGTCTAGAAAGTAGATGTCCCGCCCTTCCTCTTTCCCCCTCTTTCCCCAATTCATCACTTGTTGGATCCTAATCTTGCGTTGCTTATTGATACAACTCAGAAATCGAAGCTTTATTCTTACTTTCTCCATTCTTACTTTCATTACGCTGCGTATTGAATCCGGTGTGATTCCACTTCTCTAGGTTAAATTGGGTATCTATTGGTTTGATTATCTGAGGTAATTGTTTGCCTTTATCTGGGTTCTCTGTATCAATTTACCATTCATGATATTGCTGGTATGTATGTATGTATGGCCGTGTTATAATCTCTATATTTTTGTATGTTTTGTTTTTTTCTTTGTTAGATTGGCTTGAGTTATTTTTACTCAGTATGTTATATATACTAACCAGAGCTTGTATAACTAGGAAGTATGACTACTGGTAGCAAGCAGGGAATGTAACTTGTCTATAGTATGTGTGTTTCGCTTCTTTGATTATGAAATTTCATTGTGATTGCAATTGGGTATGTCTGTATGTGTTTTTAAATTATCTATATTTTTTTTTCATGTATTTGAAAATTAAGACAGGGGTTGGGTTTTGGGGGTTTACCGGGGGTTGGAGGGGGTCAGTTCCAAAATAAAAACAATACATTTCCAACCCCTGGTCGGGGTGTTTATATTTACGTTTCATTCACCTCAGTTCTGTCGCCCTTTGCTGGACCTTTTTCATCCCTCTCTCCTGTTGCATCGATATCTCTCTATCTCTCTTGAACACGCACACTTGAATTGATTTGGGTGGTTGCCATATATGTATGTTACTAGGGTTAGAAAGAGTGATGTGAACTTTAAAAGCATTAAGAGCAGATCCATCATAAATTAAGGTCTTTTGAGCTGAACAAGATAATAAGAAAATAGTACTCGACAGAAGAAAGTTTAAGACTGTAAAGGAACAAGGTAGTTCTGCCAGGGCAAATTGCAAAACAATGAAAATGTTGAGAAAGTGATACTGTACTACAATATGAACTTTAGTTTGTCAACTTGTTTGTGCTAAGCCTGCGAAATCGTGAATGTCTTATAATAAAAAATTTAGAGAAATAAATCAGTTGATACGCAAAAAGAGAAAAAACTATAACCCTGTCACTGGCTGAAAATATAGAATGTTGATAGGGCTGAAAATTTAGAAAATCAAGGATTATAGTAATATTTTACATCGGCCCTTGCCTGGCTCTGAAGAGTGAAGACAGTATTAGTCCATATGCTGAGCTATAAATCTTAGTGTGTACACAAGTTCGAATGCTAAGAAGTTCATGAGTCTCAGGTATGCTACTCTCACTCTGCTCATTACAAACTATACTTCTCTGTTTCATCTTGGCTGTTTGATATCATTTCTTTCTTTTAAATGTTCTGTTACCTGGTTCTTGTTTCTTAGAATCTTTGTTTGTTACTCTAAACTCTAAATTTTAATGATGACATATAAAATTAAAATATTGTCATCAAGTCTAGAAAATGTCAGTACCAGGCTACCAGCCAGGTACTTTCTAACAATAGGAACCATGGTGACACCAAGGTGCTTCTTGCTTGTGATTTCTTGAACTAACCAGCTATACAGATCAGAATATTTCTCATGGCTTTTGCAATTATGATTGCCCCTTATACACATCCATTTGAGAACATGTATTGACGTTTGACACAACTCACAAGTACTTGTTTAGTTTTAACTTACAAATATTTGAATCTTTCAAATAGAGCAGTTGCAAGTAGGAGTTATAAAACATTAAAAAATTAAAAAAAATTATGATTATAAGCTATTGTATATCGCCTTAACCATTATAGAACTTTTCTTTCATATATTTTGTAGAAATATAACATGGATCGTTATACATGGATGTACAAAATATCACGTGCAACACAAGAGTATGTTGATGGAGTTGACGAGTTCATTGAATGTGCGAAGAAAAATATAGATAAGAAAAGAAGGGAAGAGGGAAAAGAAGAAAGAATCACATGTCCATGTCGTGATTGTTATAATTTTAAAAAGTATCCTAGTGATACGACAGTGCGTGACCATCTGTTTCGTCGTGGTTTCATGGCTGATTACACTAAGTGGATTTGGCATGGCGAAGGTATACATTCTGAAAATACAAAGACATCTGATGGGAATTATGGAAATAATGGAGATACTATGCCTACGAATGAAGAAGATGATGCATAAAATGATAGGCTTGATGAGATGATTGAAGATGTTGAAGATATTTTAATGCACCAACCAAAGTTTCTTGAGAACTTGGTTGACGATTCCAAAAAACTTCTTTATCCAGGGTGCAATAATCAGTTTACTAGGTTATCAACAACCTTGATGTTATGTAAACTTAAAGTAAAGAACGGGTGGAGTGACAAGAGTTTCACGGAAATGCTAAAACTTCTAGCAGACATACTTCCTCCGAATAACGAGCTTCCCACTTCCACCTATGGGGCGAAGAAGATATTGTGTCCTATGGGTATGATCGTAAAGAAAATACATGCATGTCCCAATGATTGTGTTCTATTTCGTAATGAGCATGAACATCTACACACATGTCCCAAGTGCGGAGCCTCTAGGTACAAGCGGGAGGGAAATAATTCTTCTACTGATGTCAAGAAGAGGCCTCCTGTCAAGGTGTTACGGTATTTACCCATAGTGGAACGATTCAAACGCCTCTTTGCAAATGTCAATGATGCAAAGCTTATGAGGTGGCATGTGGAAGGGAGAAAATCAGATGGGATGCTCAGACACCCCGGTGATTCTCCACAGTGGAGAACCATTGACGGAAAGTTCCCAGAATTTGGTGCAGAAGTCAGAAATCTACGACTTGGACTTTGTGCAGATGGCATGAATCCATATCGCACTCTAAGCTCTCAACATAGCACTTGGCCGGTTCTTCTAACAATTTACAACTTGCCTCCTTGGTTATGCATGAAGCGCAAGTATATCATGTTAACGTTGCTCATCCCCGGTCCTAAAGAACCCGGCAATAACATAGATGTTTATCTTCAACCACTTATTGAAGATCTATTGTTATTGTGGAATCAAGGTGAGAGGATACACGATGCATACAGCCAAACAGATTTCACTTTACGTGCCATGATTTTTTGCACCATAAGTGATTTTCCTGGCTATGGAAACCTTTCAGGGTACACTATAAAAGGAGCTAAAGCATGTCCAATTTGTGAAGATTCTACGATTGACATTCGTTTAAAGAATTGCAAAAAAAATGTGTATATGGGTCATCGTACATTTCTTCCCCGTGCTCACCCATATCGTAAGAGGAAAAGCTCTTTCGATGGGACTATTGAGACTCGAGTGGCTCGTTTGCCTTTAACTGGGAAGGAGGTTTTTGAAAGAGTTAAAGATATTAATGTGGTACTTAGAAAGTTGTATAAAAAGCCAAGTCCGAATAGTATTTGGAAGAAGAAATCTGTATTTTGGGATCTTCCATACTGGGAACACTTGCAAGTTAGACACTGTCTTGATTTTATGCATATTGAAAAAATTGTTTGTGAAAGCATTGTTGGGACATTGTTGAATATACCTGGTAAGACAAAGGATGGGATGAAAGCCAGATTAGACATGCAAGAGATGGGTGTACGAATGGAATTAGCACCGCAACAATCCGGTAAACGTGCATATCTGCCTCCGGCTTGTTATACCCTGTCTAGAAAAGAGAAAATCAGCTTTTGTGAGTGTTTATCTAGTGTGAAAGTTCCATCTGGATATTCCTCAAACCCAAAAAACATCGTCTCAATGAAAGATTTGAAGCTGGTAGGTATGAAGTCACATGACTGTCACGTTTTAATGCAACATTTACTTCCGGTTGCAATTCGAGGCATATTGCCGAAGGAGGTGAGATTGGTTATCACGAAATTATGTTTCTTCTTTAATGCTATATGCAGTAAGGTCATTGATCCCATGACATTGGATAAATTACAAGCTGATATTATTGTTACACTTTGTGAATTTGAAATGTATTTCCTACACCCATTCTTTGATATTATGGTGCATTTAGTGGTTCATCTTGTGAGAGAGATTAAAATTTGTGGTCCTTTATATGTGCGGCAAATGTATCCTTTCGAGCGATTCTTGTGTATCTTAAAAGCATATGTGAGAAATCGACGCTTGCCTGAAGCTAGCATAGTTGAAGGGTATTCGGTTGAGGAGACCATTGAATTTTGCAACGAGTATTTAGCATCTGCTAATCCAATTGGAATTCCAATATCTCGTCATGAAGGAAGACTTGAAGGTCAGGGTACATTGGGACGTAAATTGATCTCTCCTAGTGTTGGAATGCTTGAAAGAGCACATCTCTTTGTATTGCAACACATGACAGAGGTTAATCCTTACTTGCAAGAGCACATAAAAGAGATTCGACAAATGCATCCTTCTAAGAGTGGCAAGTGGGTAACAAATGAACACAATCAATCGTTTGTTAAATGGTTTAAAAATCGAGTGATGTCTCAATATTCAGATAGTCAGTCCACCATTTCCAGTACGCTAAAATGGTTAGCATATGGCCCTGACATGCCAGTGATATCTTACCAAGGATATGATGTTAATGGGTATTCTTTCTATACACAGTGTCAAGATGACAAAAGCACTGTGCAGAATAGCGGAGTATCTGTGGAGGCTTCTTCAACAGAATTTGAAAGAGGCAATTCCATCACATCACGAGATATAAAAAAGTCATACTATGGGGTGATTGAAGAAATTTGGGAGCTTGACTACAAAGAATTCAAAGTTGCTCTCTTTAAATGTAAATGGTTCGATATGAAGCGTGGTGTTCGGGTGGATGAGTCAGGTTTCACTTTGGTAGACTTTAGTCGGTTTGGTTTTGAGGATGACCCGTTTATATTCACTACGCAAGTTAAACAAGTTTTCTATATTCGAGATCCCGCTGATTCTAGGTGGTCCATTGTTCTTCAAAGCAAGCGACGCATTATTGGAATTGATAATGTTGAAGACGAGGAAGAGTATAATCAGTTTGATGAAAATCCCCCTTTCTCAATTGGTCTGCCTACCAGTGTTAGGGAAGACAATGTAGATGCAAATTATGCACGTAATGATCATGATGAAGGGCAATGGATTTATCATCAAACGTGAGTTATAGCAAGTTCCTGCCAACAAAGGTAATCCACGTAGCTATAAAGTGAATTCATATAGTAAAAAACAGGTATGATCATACATGTAACGCCACTGGTGATTGTAATAGGATTATTGTTTATAACTATGAAGGCATTTATATTTTTTAGTACTAGTAGTATAATTTAATTAATTTTAAACAGTTGTAAACAGGAAACCTGTTCTAGGTCCTGTGAATATTTGAGACGTTTATTGCAGGAATTTCCTAGATCTTATTTCCTATTCTTAAAATTTAGTGCTACTCACAACCAACTGAAGCCTGAAAATGTGAATGTCTTTCATACAAGTCTTTTTTATTATGGTATTCTCATAGATATCCAGTTGCAACCAACTAAAATTAGGGGAATATGAACCGTGCAAGTAAATTTGGTCATCAGATGGTAATTTAAGAAAAATAATGGCGGCAGCAGTAGGTCCTTGGCTTATGATGTGGAGTTCGGGAGTTTAGATGTCTAATCTGTTATTTGGATGTGATGTTGAAACAGCTAACAAAAATAACATACTTGTGGTGCATACCCCCCCCCCTCCAAAAAAAAACCTTAAGTTTGGTATATTAAATAGTGGTCACTATATGAATTTCTATTAGTAGGCCTTTTTTTTGTTATTTGATATTTGCTGCAAATTCTAGATCATATTTTGAAACTATCGAAGTATGACAATATAATTTGGATTATTTTCTCTCGTTCATTGATGTGATCGTTCATTGATGTGATCGTTCATGGATTGCTCAGTAACTTGTTCCCTCTGCCTAATGATGATCTATCTGTTCTGCACTATTTTTCTTCTACTCTGCACTGTGAAAAATTATTATTTCTGCTATGCTTATTTCTGCATATTTCTTGTACTCACTCCCCGGCAAAACCCTAAGGACATAGCTTAAAAACACAGTGACTAGATCATGTTCTATGAGAATTAAAAGAGATTCAGAATAAATTGCATTCTTAAACATTCTATCTATATCTTCACATTCTTATCTTACATTCGTACTTATTTTTTGTTTAGGTGTTTGCCATGGATCAAGATAATGGAGAGGAAAGTTCTAAGGAAGTATCTAAGAAAAGAACCAGGGGTCCAACGATGTGCAAAAAATTTAAAAAAAGGCTTATAAATCAGAATTTGGAGTGTACCATTTCTTTCGATGATCTAGGTGATCCAATTGGGGGCATGGTTAAAGATTTCAGAACTTATGTAGGATCAGTAGTTCGATTTCAAGTTGATATTAATATCGAGAGCTGGGATGTAGTTAGTGAAGGATTGAAAGATGCAATCTGGGATGATATTAAGGTACCATAATTTTCTGCATATTTTTATTTAGTTGTGAACTTATTTGCCCATCCTGCTCATTTATTATACTTAATATAGATGAGAAGCAATATCTTTGTATTTAGGATGATTTGCATTAGTACTAACCGTTTTCATGTACCACTCAATCTATTAAGAATTCGTGAGCCACTTAATGGTCACTGTAAAAAACACTATATTGATGTATATTAGACCAAGAGGAATCATAGGTGAAAAAGATTTTGAGCAGCATTACTCAATACATATTAGTATTGCCTTCTTTTTTGGTAAGCATTCAGGATCATGTTTCTACATGAGTGGCATCTCTCCATTCAGGATCCTGTTTCTATATATCCAGGGTTTTCTGTACCTGTATTACATTATAGCAATCTGAAGCACCAGAAAGCAGCCATACGACCATCTGAAACACAAAGCTTATAATGAGAACATCCTTGTTAATGACACTCTACAGCCTGAGATATATTTAGTGGTCTAATGGCAGTTACCACAGCCTGAGATTTTTCATGATCCTTTATCAAGTACAAGGAACAATCATGAGTATGAATCTTATAACATTTCCTATGAATCAGTCAAGTATACCATGGACACGTTTTAACATAGGTGGTTGTCTTAAAAAATTATTAAAGTTTGTGTAAGAGTTATACATACTACAAGGGACCGGAGTAGATAAACATCCTAAAGTATAGATTTCCAGGATCAGTATATTCTTAATTTTCATTTTCGGTAATTTTCTGCTACACGTGTTAAAGGATTTGTTTAATTTGAATAATAACTTGATTATTTATAAGAAAGAATTGTTCCCTGTCATGAAGTTGTTTACAGAATTGTAACTTGTCGTCAAATGGAACAGCCATGCCCAGTTTGGTTTTGTTCCTTAGCCAAGTGATGGTGTTCCGACAAACTGGTAGTAATATTAGTGCCATGTTTAACTTGAGTATCTCAGCTGCACCCTTAGATAAACAAACACAAAAACCGATAACTTCGTATGCAGCTCTGTTTTTATACTGCACATACTTGTATGCAGCTCTGTTTTCATGAAGTTGTTTACAGAATTATAACTTGTATTTTAAATTTTTTAAGATTTATTTGGTGATTATCTTTAGAATCGTTGGAAGCTAGATGATTCGCATAAAAAAAACGTGTTAGAAAGAGCAGGAAAGCAATGGAGGGATTTCAAAGGTAAGTTGACTAAGAATTTTCTGCGCAAAGGGAAGGATGCAAGTGAAAAATATCATTTCATCACCGAGGAGATGTGGGAAATATTCAAACAGAGACGTGAAACTGTGGAGTTTAAGGTAAAAAATTAACTAGCCATGTTATGTAAGTTCTATTATCAACTGATTAAGAGTTTATTGCTAACTACTATTTTTTTTCTTTATTAAATAGGAAAAAAGTGAAAAAGCGAAAGAAAGTCAGGCACATAACGAACATGTACATTATTTGGGGCCTGGTGGATATGTGGGACGAAGGAGTAAGTGGTGTGCTGATGATCCCATTGCTTCTTTGAATGATTCTGAATCCGTTAATCCGTCAATTCTATCGAGTAAGCGTAGCGGACGTAGTTATGATTGGATTAGAGCACGTACAAAACCTCAGGAGGGTGGAGGTTACTACTTCCCAAATGAAAAGACAAAGGAGGTGTTACAAAAAATGGTAAATACTTAATTATTACGAGTTAAATTACACATACTTATGTAGGCTATTAATATTTAATTTCTAATGAATATTTATGAACAGGGAGAGTTGGAGAGTCAAGTTTCTGATGGGTCATGGACTCCACAAGGCCACGATGACATATTGTCGCGTGCACTTGGCACTAAGGAGCACGGAGGTCGTGTTAGAGGGGTTGGTGGATTGGCAAAAATTAAAGATGTATTTGGATCGGGAAAAAACAAACACATTGGGGTTGTTTCGGTGGATGACTTGGCTACAATTACACAACAAATCACCACGAAAGTTCAGCAAGAGTGTGAAGAAAGGATGAATCAAATGATGAATTCAAAACTTGAAGGTATCTTCAATCATTTGAAGCAGATGGGTGTCTCACTCTCTGAAAATAATTTTTTGAATGATATTGGTACACCTAGAAATGAAACTGTTCGAAGCAGTTGCCAGTCAGTGCAGCGGGAAGATCATTTTTCAAATCTCAAGGTACTTATGAATAATTTTAACATCAGAACCACAAATAACAGAGGTCCCTGCATTTTTATCTTCTAACATTGTCCTCTTCCAATAATAGATGAAAGAATATAAGGCCAGTTATATTGTGTTGATGGAGACTTCCCAGAATTGGCTAGTTGGCTACCAGTAATATAGCAATCTTACAGTTATAACAGAATATCTGTATATTGGTTTAGATATTTAGAGATCTGGATCATTTATAGAGAAAGCTGAACTTAATTCAGTTTAATTTAGAATAGGAATAAATAAACAGGCCCTTCTAGCAGCTGTGGTTTAACACTAGCATGTAGCAATTAACTTACCTTTTGAACTATATAAAGTTAATGAGCTTTAGTGTTCAAAAAAAAAAAGTTAATGAGCTTTAAATATTGCTAAGTGAGGAGAAAGGCACTTTAAATATTAACTTAACTTAGTATAATTTAGTGAGCTTTAAATATTGCTAAGTGAGGATAACTTCATTCTTGAACACTAGTACTAGTTACTTAGACTAGAGGAGAAAGGCAAATTGTACCAATGGTTTCCATAATTGTAGAAAAAGAAAATCCTTCCTGTGTCCAATAAAAGATAGATAGATGAAGGGTGATCTCAGTGTTTTGCTAGCCAGCCATCAATAGGAGACAGGACGTGTGTAGTAATTTTGAGAGCTTATGCATTCAATAATCAAGGGATGCCAGAATTGCATCAAGAAATTTGAAGCTCTGATTAGCTTTGATGTATAGTAAAACAATAACTTTACATCCACAATACTACAGAAAATACCCGACAGGACCAGAGCATTTAACAGAACATAGATGACTTAGGTTTATTTCCAGAATGCCAAAATTGGTCTTTTAAATCCAGATTTGCTACCAGACAAGTGGCAGCTGATGTCTTCCACTAACCTGAAACCAATCTGCAAAAGAATGAAGATCAGACATCAAAAAGATGTACAAGATATGAATTCTCTTTTTTTGACATTTCTATCTGATATGTATATTATTAACTACAACGTCTCATTAATACATGAAAGAGACTGTGCATACCTTGTCCAAAAGGATATCCTGAAAACTTTCAGGAAAGATTTCTATAGTGCTGTAGTTATTCCTTGCTGTCTGCAGAAAACAGAAAAAGTAAATTCCTCATAGTAAGAAAGACTCTAGCAGTAAAATAAAGACGCCATAGCGACTGCATAAAAAAGTAAGCAAGATACTCATCAGCCTAAAAAAAATAATAAGTTGTCTTTGGGTAGTGTGCTATTCAGAAATAAGATATCTTTGAACAGAGAAAAAGTAATATAAATTTTGAATATTTCTGCTCTATTTATTTCTCTGTTTAGATGTTACAAAACAGAGAAAAACCATGTGGGCAATTGATACTGTTCTGTCCCAACAAGTATATATTATCTTTACATATAACAAATATATGAATGTTTTTAATTTATGATGCAGAATCCAACACTTTGTCGTCTTTGTGTGATACATGTGGAGAAAGGAAAAGTTGTTGTGGCAAGGGGGACAGTTTTTCCATCAATTAGTCAAGGGGATAATATGATTCATAATAATCCGATTGCGTCTCATAATGTCAGAGTATCAGTTGATGACATTGTACCTGAATATCAACTTACTCCGCTTCTTGTGACATGTGAGGAACATGAGACGGTAGGAAATGCAGCAGGTAGCTTTGTTCAATGGCCGAAGGACCTTGTGATGTTAGGGCAGGTATATCTTGTGAGGTTCATTTGTTAATAGTAATTAATATATCATTTTAATTACGATATGTCATAGCTATAACTGTCTTTGATTAGGATCCTATATTATCGGAGAAGGAAAAGGACCATGAGATGAGCCCCAAAAGAATTGTTCAGATGCCAAAAAAGGTTGAAAGCAAAGGTTCGGTGACTCCAATGAAGAAAACCCCTATAGTACTACATGATGACATAAATTCAAGTGAGCATTGTCGATCTTTGCGTTTCTTGCTTAACAGAAGGCCCTCTAGTAAAAAAGATGATGTCTTTAAGTTTCAAGGAAATGGAGAAGATCCGATATATGTCGCGCTTGAAGATGTCAGTCAGTTTTTGAAAATGAGTTGTTTAAACATACCCATTTTGGAAATTTTTTTGAAGTAAGACTAAGTCTTTTCTCCTTAATTTACTTTATAATCTATCAACACATATTTTTATTGTAATGAGTCTTTTTTATAGGTACGTTGGCACGTTATGTAATCAATTGAAGGATGAAAAGTTTGCATTCATGTTGCCATCTAGATTGGCAATACCGAATATCCGTGACTATCAACGTCAACAAGAAGCTACTGAGTACATGACAGATTTCTTGGTTGCTAATAAACAGAGGCGTTTTATTCTAGCACCTTACATTCAAGAGTAAGAACAAAATAAATTTTTTTTAATAATTGTCTTGTATTTATAATCCAACATGTACATGATATATGTCTGTATCATTGTAGCAATCACTGGATGTTGCTCCTTTTTTGTCTCCATGAAAGTGTTATCTACATGTTTGATCCATTGAAAAAAGAAAGGAAAATACGCTTGACAACACATGCACGAACGTAAGTTAAAGTTGAATTCAATTTTCACGCATGTAATAGACATATTCTAATTTAGTAAAAGAGATGTGATGACATATACTTATTTCACAGGGCATTTAAATTGTATGTACCTCAAGGTGGATCGAGGAATAATAGAAAAGAATTTCTTTGGTGTCATACTGAGGTTCAGGTATAACTTACTTTGTTTTTACATTTTTTTTTTTGGCTCATTTGTTTATTTATGTAGTGTCCTCAACAAGAAGGAGGTACGGAGTGTGGTTTTTTTGTTATGAAGTACATGCATGACATTATCATGCTTTCTCAAAAAAATCCCGACATTGATTGGAAAGTGGTAAGAGAAACAACTAAAATATTATTTTACAAATATTGAACTTGTAAATGTTTTTAAATATGTTATCTTTTATGTTTGGAAGGGTCTAGGTTCGAGAAACTATACCAAAAAGGAAATCAAAGAGGTTCGAGAGATTTGGGCACAATTTTTTATTGTGGAATGTTTATAATCAGGTACCATAGTCAATTTTACATGTTATTTTCGTCTACCACAAGGCAGGAGCCTCAAACCAATTTAGGAGGATGGCCTATCTCGGTTAATTAGTAAATAGCATAGCCTGGGGAAAAACATACCAACAACTTCATAAGTATTTAAATAGTTATTCTATTTACGATAACCAATTATCAAATAAAGTTTTTACAGACATAGTTATTCTAGTTCCAGGTATAATAAGAATAAAATCCCCACGTACTTTAGTATCTTTTTTTGTTCACAATGTATTTACACATAAGAATTAGATAAAACTTTGCATATAAATGCACAAGACATTCCTCATAACCTCAATTAAGTTAGCATCAAATTCTCAACTAGTTGGCAATTCATAAAAGGATTGTTATATCAACAATGAAAATTCTGGCTATCATCTTCAGAGCTCAATTTCAAATTTAATACAGTTAAGGCATCACATTATATTTTGAATTTTAATATTATTATAAACTGGTTCAGATTTTTTGACATTATACCTTTGACTTCTAGGCTTGGGCTGCTACTGATCTTCAACTCCAGTTTTTACAAGGCTAATAGGACATCATCTAAGTCTTTCCGTGCTCCTGGCTTAGCCGGAGGCTTGAAGGTATCACCTTGTTGCTCTATTATAAGATATTGTTTTCATAAAATTGGCTACAAAGTCCTTTGTCAACGATCCCTCATTGTTCGTTTAATACGTATTTGTTGTCTGCAAAGCATTTCCTTTTATTCTTGTGAATTTTTTAATTTGCTGAACGTAAAAATAATTAAAATATGCTTTGTTCTAATACAGGTATTTGGACTTGGACAGCTCACCCTACCTCGTACAACATAATCCCAATGCACAATTTTTTACACGTGGACGATATTTCATGTATTTTTTTTGATTTTGTAAGGGAAACAACTAGAAAGAATTTTTGGGAGTGTGGAATTTAATGTACTTTTTCTTCCAAGTGTAAATGCTAAATCTTTTGAATTTATTGGAATCTAGTTTTTGATCAGTTTGTGTTATGATTCTATGTTTTGGGTGTGTGCTGATGTTTGTTGATGGCTAATATTGAATGTATGTGAAAAGCAGGTTATTTGGATATTAATTAAATAAAAAAAATATTTTTTTTAAAAAAATTAACATTAGGCGTCGGTTATAAGGGGACCGATGCCAATAACCAAGTCAATATGCATCGTACTTTACAGAACCGTTGCTTTTGGCCATGGCTATATGCGTCGGTTATCGTGAGAGCCGACACAAATGGTATATATTATATGCGTCGGCATTCTATAAACCTGACGCTTTTGGACATCCAAATGCGTCGGTTCTCCTGACAACCGACACAAATGGTGTATATTATATGCGTCGGCATTCTATAAACCTGACGCTTTTGGACATCCAAATGCGTCGGTTCTCCTGACAACCGACACAAAAGGTGTATATTATATGCGTCGGCTTTCCACACAACTGACGCTTATAGCGAACCAAAAGCAACGGTTAACATCAATATGCGTCGGTTCTAGTGCCGACATAAACCGTGTATTGGCAACGGCATTTTGACCGACGCTATAGCACAGACCTATAGTGTCGCCTACATGTACTACGCCCAATAACCGACGCATAATGCCTATTTTGACCGACGCTAAAAGTCAATTCTGTACTAGTGGTACAAAACAACTAAATGCGAGCTCTAGAAATCGCTTGAATCCTATTTATCCTATTACGATACTCAAACTTACGGTGCTGATAATATGCATGGTATGGATTCGAAGCTTTCAAGAAACTAAACTTCAAGTTTTGAGCGTTCTTTTTCATGATTTGACACTGGAAGCCATGTCCATTCTTTGCAACATAAAAAGCTTTTCTATCAACAATGCTTTGAATGTATGAAGGAGGATGAATAATACCAATAGTTTTTGTGTGAGTGGCAACTGATGCAGGAGGAGCCAAGCAAAGCATAGCCATTATAAAGGCTCGAAAAAACAGAGCAGTAGAATCTTAAGTCGCAATCAACAAACAATCAAATAACACGAGCCTGGTAACCCTAATATTTATAGGCATACAGTCTCTTATAATCTTAATCAGAATTTGAACCTTCCGGTAAATAATATTAAAAGTAAACTTTGATTATGAAATTTCCGTAATTGATATTGTGAGTCTGCAATCAGAAAAAGTTGGGTAATTAGGTTTATTCTCTTACAAAATTTTCTTAGCCATTCAATCCAATTCCAAGTATTTCCTTTGGTAGCACAATGAACAGCGTGTTATAGCAGAATAATTCATAGCAAGCTTTACGGTAGTTTTACAATTACTATTATGAGAGTAGCACTAGCAGAATAGGGGTACTGCGTCCGAATTTTGCATTTATATATATCACAAATCTGCAACCAAGATGCAACATCAGCCTATTTCACCGAGTGCGTCTTTGCTTCCTCACACCTCTTCACCAATTTCAACAATCATACTATTTTCATCCCTAAATTATTCAATTTTTAATATTTAGGTTGATTTTGCAGGTTTAGCGTCATTACCACGAACCATATATTTTATTCATCATGGAATATTCTTTTCTCGATGGAAAACCCCGGGGAGCTATACTCTAGAATCACTCGAATCCTATTTATCTATTTTTCTAGACCTCCTCTATTTTAAATAATTAAAATCAAACTTCTTTTTAGGCCCTATTTTTTAGAAAAGAAATCAAAACTTCCTTTTTTTAACATTAACATTAACATCTTCGAAATAGAAAATGTTTTCAAATTTATAGGGAAAAATAAGTCAAATTGATATATTCAAAATAGAAAAAAAAATTATATTCAATAAAATAGTTTTTCAAATTTATATAGGAGAAGAGTTCGAAATTACAAGTAAGTGACAAATTATCTTGCTCTCTATTTAAGAACTATATAACTCGACTTTTTCCCCGTATACAATATGTTCGCATGACTTTTTTTTAAACTCTGTTTAATGAATTTTTTTCTTTTCAGTTGATCAGTTTATGAATTTTACAATTATTTTTAGTTTTAATATTGCTTAGTTTTTTGATTACGCAGGAAGCTTAACATGGACCAAGATTCCGTTGCACTGTAAATAAGATGGATGTATTATGATGATTTGCACTACACATATTACCAAATTGATCGGTTTCATGAAGTTCCGCTACAGGTTATTGGTTGAGAATTTATACCATCAATTTATTTATTTTATGCTTCAAAAATATCTTCAACTTAATTTAGATTTATTTAAATTTTTCTTATGATTTATCAACTTAGTGTGGTAAGTGTAGGCGGCATCTTGGGAATTTGATTGGTCCTGATTGGTAAAAAGTTATTAGTGCGGATTGAGTTAGTTGTTTTGACTAACGGATTAAATTAGTTGTTTTACATCAAATTATTTGGTACTTAGCGGTTATTTCTATATTAACATCTTTGAAATAGAAAAGATTTTTGAATTTGTAGGGAAAAAAAGTTTAAATTTACATATTCGAAATAGAAAAGAAATTTATATTCTTATATTTACACAATCATTACTTCTAGCGATCAAATTTTATCACCATGTTTGTAATCCTTTTCTTGCTTCTATTTGCTTTTGTCTTGGTCTATTTTCTTTTAATTTTTTTCATTCATTCTTATTTTGTTTAAAATGTACATGGCTTTTGTTTAATAATCACTAATAATTATGGATTATTAGTAATCATTGTTTGTTCTTTACTTTGGCTTTTGTATATTTTTGTTAGTGATCTCGGTATACAAATACCTGATCGTGTGAACAAGAATTAGAAGATCTTAATACCAGTACTTGAGAAACTTGACACAAAAAGTTTGAACTTATACCAATCCCTTATTTATTTATTTATTGTTAACTGTTCATGGTTCCAACGTCTACTTTTAATTAATTTAATCAAATATATTTTCTTTTATTTATATTTATTTATTACAACAGGTGTCGGTCTAAGAAAACGTGACACAAAATCGACGTAAAAAATAAGCATATAGCCACGAAACGCGGCTTATATGTATTTATTTATTACAACGGGTGTCGGCCTAAGAAAAAGTGATACAAAATCGACATAAAAAATAAGTATAGTTTATTTTATTGTCTATATATATTAAAATTTTACAATATTGTGTTCATTGATTTATTTGTAGATATTTTTTTCCCCATTTCTTTTTAAAATTAATATTTTAAATTTTTTAAAAAATGTTACATGGCCGTCGCGAAGCACGACTTAGTCAACTAGTTATATATAACTCTAATGCAGTTGAATATACTGTACATCCAATAGTGCTTTTTGTGGTAAACAGCAAAGCAGTTAATTAAGTGATAATATAATGGGAATGGGACCAAGACCATGTGGGCTTTGGAGGTCAAGCGGGATGAGCAAAATTTTCCAAACCCGTTCAAACCGTCCAATCCAAATCGTTCAAATCAGAATTTATGATTTCGTAGCGGTTTGGATTGGTAACGGTTTCGATTTTTTAAAAATCGAAAAATAACGATTGGGTTCGGTTTACCTTGTCAAACCAACCAATATAACCTGTTCCACCCGAATATATAATAATATATATTAATTATTTTTTATTATTATTTAAGAAATATAATTCAAATTAATAATTAATACTCCCTCCGTCTCTTAATTCTTTGCCCATTTTGACTTTTTACACTGTTCATTGTAAGCGATTGACTACTAATTTACGCATAATTTATAAGATCAAATATAGTCATGAGTGATCTTGTTGGATTCGTATTTATGAGTACTTTAATACAGTTAAATTTTTATATTTAGTACTAAAACGAAATTGAAGATATTAACGATTAAAAATGTGCATTGGCATGCGTGATAATGATGAATGGGAAAAGAAATATGAGACAGAGGGAGTATATTATCCTTATACTGGATTTACTCATTAGGTTCATTTTACTGGATTTGCTCATTAAGTCCATTGAGATTATATTTTATGAGACTTTGTACGTTATTTTACTGACCGTAAAACTTTGTAACTTAATTACCAGATTTTTCATTTTGATGATATTCTGTGATGTCAGTCCATTGATACATTGCACATTTGTGTCGATTAATTTTTGCAAGTTTAAAATTTTTTAAGTGGTTTAAAACTCAACCCGTCCAAACCAAACCGTTATAATTTGGACGGTTTTATTTAGTACTAACGGTAACGATTATGATAACGGATTGCTAAATTCCAAAATCATAAAATATGGGTTGGGTGGTTTAGTATTTTCAACCCGACCATTGCTCACCCCAAATGCTCATAGATTAATATTTGACTTTATAAAAAAGTTGCACACAAGTAGCAGGTAATCTTTCTTTAACGGTTCATTAAGTCAAAAGTGTAACCTTGACTTTATACTACAACGTTAACAGAATACTCCTAATAAACTTGCTCACCTTTATAAGTTTTTCAAATACCTTACCAACTTAGATATAAATTAAAAATAGTTGAAAAATAATATTGCTTGTAACCTTTTCGTGAATTATTTCATAATTTCATTTTAAGTTATAAGTAATATTTTCTAAATTAATTCAAACGAATTCTAAATTTACATCTAATATCTTAAAATTTTAAACGAATGGGATGTTTTCGGTTACTTAACACAATACATATATACAGCGAAGGTGGATTAGCTAATGTATAAATTCATACTTTGATCCTAAAATTATATCTCTATAATATTTTCTCCTAGTTACCAGCTTTGTAATTTACAGTAACAACATGTTTGCAGGCATATAGAGATTTCGGCGACTAACTATTAATAATAATAAAAAAAAAATATATTTACGAATTTAGATGGGAATCAAGTAAAATTCAAGGGCCGACAGCTGAATATGAGAAAGAAGAACTTAAGGACA
The DNA here is from genome assembly GCA_036435485.1 of Saposhnikovia divaricata. Taxonomy (NCBI): domain Eukaryota; kingdom Viridiplantae; phylum Streptophyta; class Magnoliopsida; order Apiales; family Apiaceae; genus Saposhnikovia; species Saposhnikovia divaricata. The sequence goes on from CM071599.1 coordinate 9,997,034, forward strand.
AGAACACGTAAGGGTTTGTCCATGGATAGTTTGTGGTTCAATTTGTCTAGTGTCACAAGGACAAGTATCCCACTAAGTAGTGTCGCAATCAAGACATGCAATAAGGATCGTTTCTACCTCTCTACCTCATTGATTGCTATTTTGGCAATTTCCTCTACATAATTCTAATATAATTGTTTTTGATATTTCCTCAGAGAGAGAGAGATTGAGAGAGGGAGAGAGATTGAGAGAGAGAGAGAGAGATTGACAGAGAGAGAGAGGGAGGGGGAGAGATTTTAAATAATACAGTTTTGAATTTGCAAGGCTAGGGTAATGATCATAAAAATTATAGTGGAAAATCAGTGGGAGGGGAAGCAAGTTTGAAGGACAGTAGATGTTTAAGTTCAAATTTGAACTCGAGTGCATGTAAATTTTTTATCCTGCTTCTTCAGTTGATATCGCTAAAGTCAATAAGTCATCACCTTATATTTAACAACCCTACCTGACACATGCAACGAGTTGGTTTACATAATGCATCATGGTACTTCAGTAATTATAGTTGCAAGTATGTGTGTGTGTGTGTTTTGTAGCTTTTTTTTTAAGTAGAGGCCAATTTTGAAAAGAAATTTTAATGATGTAGCACCTTTATTTGGCTAGCAAAGCTATAATCATGTTTATTACTATAATATTTTAATCTAGGTTCGTGTTCGATTCGTACTCGTGCGAAGTACAAGTATTATTTTATGAGTTCATTATTTTATCGAGAATGAAAAATACATTATGTCTGAAAACGAGAAAATATAATTCTAACAGAAATAATGCCCAAATTACACTACTTTTCCTTAAAGGATGCCCCCAAAATACTCATGTGCGCTGTTGTCCGCCCTTTTTGCCCACGAATTACGCATCTCCCATATGCGTGGTCTGGGATACTTCCAGGATTGCGTATCTCAAGTTACGCATATGAGGGATGTGTAATGACGTCATATTATGTCATTATTTCATAAACGTCTCCGGCGTCAGGCGGCCTCAAAATCGTCATCTCGTTCGCCCACCTCCGTTCAACGGCTTCCGGTTGCCTCCACCACATTCGAGGACATACAAATGATGCCCAGACTTGCCTCATCATTTTGCCCTACTTCGTGTTTGTTTTCCGGTCTCGCAGGGATTTGCACAGACCAACCTGAAACTAAATCGGAAAAAAAGCTTCGTTTTGGGGCTTTTAAATCCGGTAAAACAAATGGAAATCGAATGGTATAGGAATGTAGAGGGGGAGCATACGTTCATTTTGGTGTATGGTACGTGTATCAAAGATTCCTGGAAAGGTGTGAACAGTGTGCTCGAAAATTTGATCGGAAAACGACGATCGAGAGAGGCGATGAACAGTAACAATACGCATGTACAACATGCTTATCTGTATCTATGGTAACTGTTAACAAGCACAAAGGTGGGATTTACAAGGACCACGCATGACACACATGCGTATATCCTATACGCATGTGTGTAACGCGTGATCCGTGGGTAAAAAGGGCAGAACTTTTCACCGATGGATATTTTGGATACGGGAAATTAATTGGTGGATATTTTGGTTTTTCACCCATTCTAACATGATTGTTATTTTATCGATTATTACTGGCAATTCAAGTGTATTTGCATCGATACACGTAGGAATAAAACAGAATGAAGTGTACAGAGTCAGAGAATTCTGTGTAATTTGGTACCTACATATCTACGGAAATTGGACAAGTTATACTATTTGGCTGGACAACATTGCTACACACGTACATTTGAACAGACAATACAATAGTAACGTTCACGGGTTCATAAACTCTCTCTGTTGCACTTTCGAAAAGTTTTCGGAAAATTACAGGCAAGTACAAAGAACTAAATTTATTCGAGTACACAAAATTTGTTGCTTAACAATTCAAATTTATTGATTTAGATAAAAAGAAAAAACTGCCTTTACAAAATCTTAGCAGTATGCAAAAAATAATGATTTTGCATTTCACAGATAATTTTTTTTTGATAATTTCGGGTCAATTTTCGCGAACCTCAAACAATTCGATAGATTGCTAGTTATATATTCATATATATCGAACATGATAATTCACTTACTTTCGTGCTTTTCGGTATTTCACAGATAAGTTGGGTAACACGTGAAAAAAGAAAATGTTGACACAAATGGAATGGTTTCCGTTAGGAATCGCTTTCCGAACGTCATGATTATTGACTTGAGTAAACTATGAACGTAATTGTATAAACAACTTTATTAAATAACGGCTTCTCTCGTTGCTTTAAATACCACTCTGGCACTCTCCCAACCCAACACAACTCTCTTAAAACAGAGTACTACAGTTTCTCTCTCTAGATTTTATTGAGCTAGCGAGACTACTATTTTCTCTCTTTAAATTAAACTCATTGCGTAAACAAGAAGCCTGGAATTTTTGCTTCTGTTTTTCTCTTCGGAGATTACATCAGCTATAAATTTTGTACAAATTTTTATTAAGTTGCATTTAGATTTTAAGAATGGGAAAGCTAGATTTTTACAGTCACAAGCTTCATAATAATAGAGATAGAGTTGAAGCTGTTCTTCATCTCCTCAAGAAACAAGCCCCTCTCTCCCTCAAACAGGTTCTCTCTCTCTCTCTCTCTCTCTCTCTCTCTCCCCCTCCCTCTCTCTCTCCCTCCCTCCCCTCTCCCGCTCCGTCCCTCTCTCCCTCCCTCCCTCTCCCTCTCCCTCTCTCCCTCTCCCTCCCTCTCTCTCTCTCCCTCTCTCTCTCTCTGTGCATGAAATGGTCTTGCCGAGAAAAGTGGATTAAGACATATATTTTGATAGCAGGAGAAGTATTGCAGTAGCAGTTGCATAGAGAGATATTTGAAATCAAAAGGAGAGAATGTTAAAAAAGCTGCCAAGCATCTAAGAGCTTGCCTTTCTTGGAGGGAGAGTATTGGCATTGGTACAACTTCATTCTTCTCATTGATATAAAGTATCTACATCATAAAGCACTACAACTAGAAAATGTAAACTGTACACATTTGTGTATATGTTAACCATGTAAAATATAGTAGTAGTTTATCCGTTTTACTTTTATCTACTTTCTGCTTTCTCTATTTTGTTTGGTTGCACACTAATATAGCTAGAATCTTGCTTTTTCTTTTTCTCCTATTTGAACAAGCTCATTTTGTATTTTGTTTGATGTACGGTAAGATACGTGTAAAAGTTAGAGTGAACAATTAATTTAGGACGGAGTGAGTATTAAAGTACTTTACATTAGGGAAAAGTAAAATGTGATAATTCACTGTATATTAATTATTGTGATTCGTGAAAATGCAGATAATCTGATAGCTGATGAGTTCTCTGCTGAGATTGCTGATGGCGTAGCTTATGTCTCCGGCTATGACGATAACTCTAGACCTGTTTTGGTACATTCCCTTCTATGTATATTTTCGTGCATGGTCCATAATACAGTATCGTCATTTAAGTATACGATGAAGACCTGAAAGGATTCGAACCCATGACCTACTTGTCTACGGGAACTTTAGCCATTAGAAGAAAATTACAATTTCTCTTGATCTTATGTACTTTATGTTTTTCCTCAGATTCTCCGAATTAAGCAAGACTACCACAAGTTTCACTCGCAGAAAATGTAAGTTTATACTCCTCACTAATTAGTCATTGCAGTTGTTTGTATGTAGGTATAAACTATTAGTACTGTAAGTATGTATAAATTTGATTAATTTTATAGGTTAACTCGACTGGTGGTATTTACACTTGAGGTTGCAGTACAAAGCATGGCAAAAAATGTAGAGCAATTTGTGCTTTTAATCGATGCAAGTAAGTCCAGATTGTGCTTTTAATTTATGTTCCCTGTAAGAGATTAAATTTTAATTTTTAGGTTACAATAATTAAATAGCCCTGTTTTTGGGATGTTTTGTAGTACTCCTATTCAAAAGTTGCAGTAGGAAAAAGCACTTAATGATCATCCCTTGTGCTAGACATTCCAATAAAAAAACAGGGACAAAAAGTATCTGGACCAAAACAAAACAAAGCATGCCACTGTGTGGTGAAAATGAGGCTTCTGCTTCTTTATCTAACTATTTACAGTATTTTTGGAAGCAACTGTCTGTGGGTGCTTTCAATTCTAAAGCAACTGTGAACTGTCCATCTCAATCTTGTTCCCAATATGTTTGAACATAAACCATGAGTAACATTTTCCGCAAAATCGAAGAAAGCATCATGTAACTTACGATATAAAGTAGAATCTCGATAAATGAATATTCAGAAAGTGAATAAGTTCGAAACCATGAGTAACATTTTCCGCAAAATCGAAGAAAGCATCATGTAACTTACGATATAAAGTAGAATCTCGATAAATGAATATTCAGAAAGTGAATAAGTTCGAAAAGTTAACATATTACGAAGCAGAGTAACCCACAAGTGCAATGTGTACAAAAATATATGTAGACAATCATATAGGAGTAGTTTTATTAGGTTGTTTAACAATGAAATTTACTGCAACAGGTTTTTACAAATCAGGCTCAGCTTTCATGAACATGCTGCTTGCTACTCTCAAGGTCATAGCTGACTATTACCCTTCTCGTCTTCACAAAGCCTTTGTCATTGATCCTCCTTCCATCTTCTCTTATCTTTGGAAGGTAATTCATGCATGTTACTTTTACCTTTTGACACTGTACAGTAATTTTTAATCTTAGTCATGATAATGAAGACCGTGACATGTAATGTAGGGTGTGAAGCCATTTGTTGAGTTGTCACCACTTACTACGATTGTTTGCTCACTGGATTTCGAAGATTCAATGGAGTTCAACGATCTCACTTCGTATCCACGGGCCTCATCGCTCCGATTCAACCCTTCTTCAGTACCTTCAACAGCGAAGATCGGTTCTTGCTCCTCGTCTCGATTCTCATTCACTGTTGCCCATCAATTCGACTCTGTTAAGCCTTGGTACCTCAACTTCGGTGATGCATCAGCATCCAAAGTAGGTCCCTCCAACACATCATTGGTGGGTCCAGCGCTGACGTCAGCAGCCAATGCCAGGTCATTCTCATTTGCATCTCCAACTGCCAGGATGCCACGTGGCAACATCAACAATGTTGTCAGAAAGAGCTTTTTTCCATCCACACCATTGCCACAAAAGACTCAAGCATTTGATCACACAAGTATCAAACAGCCAAGGACACCTAAGCCATCATTTCTCCAGTCACCAGCCATGTCATTCTTCACTAGTAAGAGGGAGTGCCACGTCAGCAAGGCCGACAAGTGTCGCGAATCGTTCTCTACGTTCATAAAATTCTACAGGCGACCATACGATGAGATGACTTATCGGTCTAAAATGAGGCCACCACTAGGAGGCCTCATCTCTATCATCTCCCCCCAGCTTCGACGTCGACATATGTCAATCTCTCAACGGTTCTGATCCGAACAAAACTCCAACGTGAATATTGTAATAACAATTTATTTTTTGGTTCTAATGTCATGTTTTCTGCTCGCTTTAAATAAATTTATGCCTAGAGTGCATCGATTTTGGTTAGCAGTGTGTAACGAATGAAGGAAGAAAAGAGAAATGTATGATTTTATAGAGTACGTGCAAAGTGGGATGTGAATTAGTGTGCGATGTTTAATTTTATTCAAAGTGACAATTAAGGACATTACATTATTTCGATACAAGATAACGTGGTCGAGCCGGAGAACATTGCTCTGAGAACAATATACTTGTTAGTAGTGATTTTCTTCGACGACCTTCTAATCATATCCTAATCAATTTTGTATGAGAATCTTGGTGGTCAATGTTGACATCATTTTCTTATTCATTCTACCAACGTCTGATACACTGGACTAGTGTAATCGAACCGAGTCGAGGCGAATCTTGTCAGGTTCGAGTTCGAACTCGACTAAAAAGTTCGGGCTAGAGATGTGTCCACTAACCAGGGAAGAACTTCTACTGATCATTCAACTGGTTTTTCCTACATATTCTCGATGCAAGTTTAACACGATTTACTCGAAAGCCCTGCTTGAAATGAGATTTCTTCGTATTACCACCTTCAACTAGAGGATTTCTGAGCAGAAGCTTAGAGTAAAAACCGAGGACTTCCTCGATGTCTGCAACTTGGATAGTGTATGCTCGAACATTCGTTAAGCATGTTACTGTCCTATTGCTTACCAATTTGTGTGCCGGAATCCTTATTCTCTTTCCATTTTTATTTAGAGCAGAATGCTCTAGGCCTAATTTAAAAAGTTCTTCGCCACAAACATCCCCTTCGGACAAAGGAACTGCATTTTTATCTTCTCCAACGCTCTCAAGCCCCCCTCGAACAATGAAAAATGTCTTGTTAATTAGACATCCATGATCCAAAAGTTTACTTCCTTTGATAAATGTTTTTTGCTTCATTCTTTCCCGAATGGCATCTAAGGCAGGCTCACCCATCATACCAAGAATTGGGAATTTTTTGACAAATGATTTGAAGAGATGTCGACGTATGTCTCTTTGAAGGTCTTCGGGTAGATTCTCTAATAGCGTAAGTTCATTTATACCTCTGGTGGCAGCATAATGATATCGTTCTGATTCGCGGACTTGTTTTCTAAGGTTTCCTGGCAACCTACGACGGCTCATCCACACCTCAACTTCATAGTGCCTAACTGACATTTCTAAATTTCTTCGTCCAAGAGCTTGGAGAAAGTTCTGTGTATCTCCAATGAGAAGAGAGAACAATAGAAGACCGGTAGCAGTGATGAACATAGTGAAAAAAACTTCCGATACATTTAAAGTTGGAGTCTGATTTCCAGCCAAAGTACTAATCTGCTGGAACCCCCAAAACAGTGAATATATGTACCTCATTGCTCCACTAGGTTCTGTGGTAAGATTTACTGCTTGAAAATAGATTCCGTACTTGAAACCGCCTGGACCAAAACAAGCAGTAGCGTTGTTGTTGTCCTTCCACCGTTCCCATGAAGTTGGATCATATTTGGATCTCCCAATATCATTTCCTTGCCCACAATATACATATTTGTAGCACCAAAACTCACCACAGGCATTTCTAAGACATTGTTTAACCCTCTGTAATGCTAGGAAGTACCAGCCTGTACCGATCAAGTGACTACAAAAAACAAACCCAAAAAGATTTGTAACACAAAGTGCCCACCATGACTGAAATATGAAGCTTGTAAACCGATAAGCTTGTAGAACTCTATATAACATGGCCAGATACTGAAAAACGATGGCAACAGCCAAAAACATTGCTGCACCGTGTGCTCTAAAAGACAGGTGTAGCTTTTCGAGTATCAACCACATATACACTTGGAAAAGTGGTAAGACCACAAAGAAGTCAATGAGAAAGTGTCCTGAAAGATATTTGAGAGCTACTCTTTTCGGATGGTTAACTAAGACTTGAGATTTATGAGCGAAATAAGCCAATCTAAAGTTATGGAGCATGTACAATAAGTAAATGAAACTAGTCTGGCTCCGCAAAATAATAAATACTTTAGTCAAGGTTTGGTTAACCCCTATGCATTTGTTAACTTGATTAGCGTATAGCAGAAAGACGAACAACGAGTCTAAAAGGATTGTAAATAAACACAAGAAGATGAAAAATTTGTTCCAGATCCGAACAGTTTTAGCATGAGGATGAATGACCCTACCCGGAAAATATTGAAACAGTGATGAAAAAGTTTTCCTTACCCAAGCCTTAGCGTCTTCATGAGGGTGATCAGGAAGCTCATTTGCGTCCGAAGAGTTCACTGGAATGATCACTGATGATGGCCTTCTGGACATAAATCGTACAACCTGACGAATTTCATTTTCAGCCATTTGTTCACGTTTTAGGCAATAGCATCAGATGGGTGATACCAAAGATTCAAAGATGAAGACTGATCAATTTACGAAGATAAGAAGGGCTAAAACTGAGAGCATTGACTTGAGAAAGAACACAACTAGTTTGGTTTATTAATAGAAAAATTGCAGGGAAAAGAGGATGAAACTCACTTGACGCTTGACCAAAACATGATAGAATCATTCAACTCAATCTACGACAAATGTTAATTTTAATCATAAACTATATTCAACTAACACTGCAAGTTTACCAGAAAACAAGAGTATACTTTTCAACGTCAATGAAAAGTACATCTCCTTCCAACTTGCATTTAAACATTCAGGCAGAAGGCTTTTCACTGGTAGGTGAATGCTACCAAAAATTGATAATCAAGGGTCCCGGTCCAGTGCAAACGGTTGCTGGCCGTATGCTAACCCCACCGTACCGCGGAAACTTTCCGCGGTACGTGTACAGTACTGTTTTTGGTGTGAAAACAGGGGGGCATTTTCTGCGGTACGGGGCACGTACCGCGGAAAGTTTCCGCGGTACGGTGAATTTTTTTTTTAAACCTCAGCCGTTGGATCATTGATCCAACGGCTGAGAAACCGTATGATAAGTAACAGTAACCTGCATACGTTTGCAGGTGACCATTTGCCGATAAAATCATATACTTATGTATAGTTTATAATACCTTAGAAGCACCTTTTGTGAGATAGTTGAAATGGCCATGGTACAAAATATATATACCTTAGCTTTTATGCGGTCAGCCTTGTTACAATTTAGAAGTCGGATTAATTTACAGTCTAATCTCTAGGGGAAACAGGCAAAAATTTAAAGGAATGGCTTCATAAAAATTAGAAGAAGTAAGAGTTCAACAACTTCTGTGAACATCATATAATGATTCACCTTCACCCAAAAGAACTACATTCTCATCTTCTCCAATGCTCTCAAGATTCCCCTGAACAAAGAAAACCATCTTATCATTTAGACCTCCGCGAACCAAAATTTTGCTTCCTTTGATGTATGTTTTTATTTGCATTCTTTCTCGTATGGAATTCAGTATAGCCTCATCCATCAGAGCAATAGTTGGGTATTTCTTGTCAAATTTGATGAGATGTCAAAGCCAATCCCAGGGAACAGTGAAGCTTCATAGACGTATGTCTCTTTGAAGGTCTTGAGGTAACTTCTCTAGTAGCATTAATTCATCAACACCTCTGGAGGTAAGCCAATTATATTGTTCTGATTCACGAACTTGCAATTTAAGTTCCTCTGGGAACCGTCGATGTCTCATCCATTGCTCAATGTCCAGACCCCTTACAGACATCTCTAACTTCCTGCGACCCAGAGCTTGGAGAAAGTTCTGTATATTTCCTATGAGGAGAGAGAACAGAAAAAGACCCGCAGCACTGATAAACATAGTGAATAGAATTTCCACCACGAAGAAAGATGGAGTTTGATTTCCGGCCATATATAGTACAAATTTGCTGGAACCCCCAAAACAGTGAATAAATATATCTCACTAAGTATAATTGGTGTCATCAGACTGACGGCTTTCTCATAGATTCCATAATCAAAACTGCCTGGACCAAAGCAAGCCGCAGTACTGTCATTGTTCTTCCAGTATTCCCATGATGTTGGATCATCTACATAATTTCCATTCTTGTTTCTATATTCACAATATGTATACTTATAACACCAAGGCTCACCACAAGCAATATCAAGACACTGGCCTACTCTATATACTGCAAAGTAATACCATAATGATCCGACCACATGACTAAAAAGAAAAAACACAAGAAGATTGACAACTTCGATAACCATGAGTTATATACGAAGGCAGCTGTAGTCCGATCAGCTAACATAGATAGAAGTCTACATAGCAAGGCCGTATACTGCAAAAAATATAGAAACTCAGCTGGCCAGAAGAGCCATTTGAGATTTTTTCCATCCACCAAAAAATCTTATCCGGAATTGGTACTGCTAAAAAAAGGTCTTAGAGCAAAGTAACCCTAAAGATAACTGAGAGCTACTTTTTTTGGATTATAAACTAAGACTCTAGATTCAGGACTAACATAAGCCACCCTAAACTTGAATATAATGTGCGATACGAAAATGATAGAAAACACAACGTCTAGCAGAATTGACCATACAGCTCCGTAGGTGAGAATATTAATAATGCAATTGTCATCCTGCTTGGACCGCATCAGAAATATGGTTATTGTTTGTAATAGAAATAAAAATGAAAACAGGAAGATGAAGAGTTTACTGAGAATTTGAGCAGTTTTAGAACGAGGATCCATGACTCCGGGAATACATTGATAAAGAGAAGATAAAGTTCTCCTTGCCCAATAATGCTGTACTTGAGTGCATTATGCTGTACTTTGAGTGCATTATGCTCAACAAAACATATTGTTGTATTAAAAAAATTCAATATGGAACATACATAGAAGAGGCAAAGTAACCTCCACGTATAAGTAACTAAATCAAATAGATTGTTCTTGAGGTATAATAAGTATATAACATATAACAGCAAAAAAAAAAATATAATAATACAAGATATCAACTACAGCAGATGCATATACATCTTTAATGACTTTTATACCAATTCACATGTCTCTTCACATTTAGTTTAACTTGATACTACTCAAGTGAAACAAACTTTGACTGCCTCAAAAACTTCTTCAACAGGCTTTGTAGCATCAATCTGTGAGCAAATCAAAAATCAATGGCTGCAATAGAAGAGCCGTAATAATTCCACAGAGAAATAACAGTAAAACATACCTTCCGAACTTTTCCCTTGGCATTGTAATACTCGATCACCGGAAGACTAGATTCCATGTACACCTTGAACCGCTTTTTTATAGTTTCAATATTGTCATCGTCTCTTCCCTTCAAATTATAAACAAATAATCAAAATTAATGCAACAATGAGAAATGAAGTCATGGATTACTGTAAGAAGCTCTAATCTACACATTTCATGCAATAAGAACTACTAATAAGAAGATGGCACAGGGAAAGTAGTTCAATATAAGCATAAGATAAAGATTAATTTGCAAATAGATTATTCAAATATCTCTAAATAATTCACTTACGTATTATGCCGGTTAACATCATGTATTATGTTGGTCAACATGCTACTAGTTTATCAGGAATACCGAATACCCTACGCTTTTAGTAATGGTAGCAAGTCATATAGGGTTTTACTATTTAATTATAATTGTGGAATATTATCAGGATACATATACACATATAGCAATCAGAACTATAATTTATTTCTCAAAGTTTTTTACTATTTAAACAGTTGGCTTCACTTTAACTCTTTCCTTCGAAAATTTCTGTAGATTCCATGCAACGAAATATAATCTAAATCAACTCTACATTTGGTCTCACATTAATATAATCTTATGCATATGTAACTCGCTATGTAACCTGGTTTCGGCTCAAAAGGCGCTTTTGCATCTCTTCTTCGGAACAATCAAAAAAGAGGATGAATTGTGGTTCAATTCCAGTCTGTATCATTCAGAAATTTTTGGAATCAATACTCTGTATCTTAAAACTTAAAAATGATATAAAAAGGAAAAAAACCAAAAAAAAAAATCTTACAGAAAAAAGAAAACATAGCCGTGGATGCATAGAAAACTTACAACAGCTTCAAAGGCTGCTCGATTTTCCTCATTGCGAGGAAATCCATCAATCAGAAATTTGTCATTACCATTGTCCAGCATTGCTCGTTCTAGGAGCTTAATTGTCACCTCTGATGGAACAATCTTTCCCTCCTTAATCATGTTCCGAATCATGTCCCTGGTATCAAGATAAGAGGGAGTTTAGGAACATCATATGAATATAATCAAGTTACAACATAACAGCAGTCTTTCTGTTATCAAAAAAAATAAAAAATAAAGGGGAAATTATGAATGGTACCCCTCTGGTTTTGACTTCTATGAATGATACCATTTTTTATGGATGGTGCCCCCAAAACTTTTGACTTATTATGTGGAAAATTATGAATGGTACCACTTTACTGTTCATTTAGGGATACCATTCATAACAGCCCAAACCAGAGGGGTTCCATTCATAATTTCCCTAAAAAATTTAAAGTACCTCAAAATGATACCTTACGACTTATACATAGAATTTTAGACTTTTAATACTTACCCAATGTTTCTAAGAAACGCCGAAAACCCAAAATTGAAATGGGAACAAGAACCATTATTCCATTAATATTCCACAAAAACACACCAAAGGAGCTATAAAACTTAACCTTGTATCCGTATCATGTCTTATCTGTTTAAGAGTAATGCAGGGAAATATTATGCAGTAAAATGGAGAAATAGAAATTACCCATTCTCTGAGCCAGACTTCATTTCCGCTCTAAGAAGATCACCGGCACTAAGATGAGTGTATCCAAAGTGCTCTACAATATTTGCACACTGAGTACCCTTACCACTGCCTGGGCCACCTGCTCAATTGAATTAAAAATACATTAACAGCACCGTTACTCATCATAGAGGAGAAAACAAAAAAACTACGATTTTAAGAATGACTGCAAAATCCAGAAAAAAATTAGCATGCAACCAGAGTATAAAATGGAGTTCAAACACCGGCAAAGCTACAAATGGCTTATCTTGAACAAAGCACACTGTAATGCTACAAATGATTATTTAGAAATCACGGAAATTGAAAAGCAATCATAACGAATACATAAAGAATTAAAGATCGAACTCTCGTCAATCTTATTTAAATTAATGCAATGTTACCTGAACTATTTATTAAATTATATTGTGTATGTCACTTGGACCATGTTGACACATTCAGCTGAGTATGGGTAACTTAAAGCACAAGCACATGTTATCGTTTTGAGCTAATAATTACAACCAATTCTACAAGATGATGATATTCGCAGACTAAGAAATTTAAGCATAACCCTACTTTAAAACAAATGAGTTTTAAGTCGAAGCTCTATATTCTTAATATCTGGTGATTTCTAGAGAGTAGAAGCACTTTCTCCATGGGCTCAAAGCAATTACTAGTTAGGGACTTAGGGTACAGCAACTTTGTCTGGAACCAAATTATATGTACTTCAATTCAATATGATAAAATACATAGAATTTAGAACAGTGTCATAATAAAAAGGAAGCAGTGCACAACATCAGTAGACAGTTTGCTTCCAAGATTTTCAGAACAAAAAAAAATTGGCAAATAGATTCTCCGCCTCCCAACAAAGTAAATACACGAAATGCAATCAGGTTAATAATAATGTGAGTAATACTAAAACGTTTAAGAAATTTAAACATTTTCCCGGTCGAAAGAGTTAAGCTACTAGAAAGAGATAAAAAAATATAAACATTTTCCCAGGCGAAAGAGTTAAGCTACTAGAAAGAGAAGAAAGTCACATAATGACATAAACACTAGATCTCCACATTATGGAAGTAGCAAACCAAATGCTAATTCTGAAAGTACCATACAATCCACATTGTGCAAAAATATATGACAGAAATTAATTCAAGTAACTCACCTAAAACAAAAACAACAGTGACCTTCTTATTAGCAAGTGCACTTCCATTGGCATCCTGCAATCAGCAAAAGTGCAACTGTATCAGACTCAACCGGTAGTAGGTCATAAATGAAACTCCTATACCTGAGATATAGTATTTAGGAGCTTGGCATGCATTAAAATTTTTTATCACAGCCTAAATAACTTATTTTGAATTATTTGGATGAGAATAGTTTATTCTTATATTCTACTTCTCATATAACTCTGTATCTCAAACTTAAATGTATGATCTGTAGAACACTTTTGCACTAAAAGGAATGATTTTGGTACGTAATGCAAGTTTCTCAAATTTGCAAAATATCCATTTTCTTAAGAAATAATAAAAAATAAAGTTAAAATCTTTTCTTCCTTATGATCAAAAAGACTTCACTTGCACTTTAAAATTTACTGGTTTTCAAATCAATAGGAATATGAAGTCATTCATTTTTCAAAGAAAGACTCTATCAATAGGATCAGGTATCCCAGATCAGGAATGCCCCAATTCTCCCGGAATACAGTTTTGAAATACTAGAACAATAACAACTAATTGCCACCACCAGACTATTACCTTGTTTGAGGAATCAACAACTGACCCCATGATCAAGAAAAATTATGCCTTTCAAGTATATCTGCAAATAACCCACAAAACTTATTAATAAACACAACAATGCCGATAAATTGAAGTATATTTCTTCATTTGTTCTCTTATCCATTATAATTCACACAAGTGCCAAAAGATTAACCAATCACTTACAAACACGTAAATGCACAATTCAACATAACAAATGTATTAGTCACATACATTAAAACTTTAGCAATGTCTGAGGATCATACTAAACAAACAAAACTTCCTTCAAATCCAAGATCTAGCCCTCACAACAAACACGTAATTAGATCACAAATCAAACATCATTTTTCCAACATTATTCACCATTTCCAGTTAACCCTTAAATTTAAAGAAAACTATAGCTGCCCCAAATGTGCTAAGCTAATACACAAGACAAACACCCACATCAAAAAAAACATTTTAATTCTCTCCAATATCATTGAACATATATATCAGAATATGTATTTCAATACAAACATATAACCAATTAGATCCAATGTAATATACATACAAAACATCCATCCATATATTATTTATAAAATATAAAATCAAGATCACACAAATCATTTCAAAAATAAAAAGTTACCACCTTGATTACACACACATTTCATTATAAACATAACAGATCCAATGTACACATACACAAATCAATAAAATATAACAATTAGATCACACAATCCATCACAAAATCATAAAACATTGATCTTTAACCTCAAGAATTGATCTTTAAAACATACCCAACAAAATTAAACAATTTTAAAATCAAAAAAGAACATAAATTTAATTACAAAAAATGGGTAAATAAGAAAAAAATATTCTTACATTTTATAAAGGAAAGACAGAGAAAAATGAGATGTGGGTAATATAGAAACAAGTACGAGGAACTCGGGGGGTGTCTTGTTGTTTATATGTGTTTGTATGTATGTATATTGTGTGTATTTATAGGAGAGTTTGGGACTAGGGAGTTGTTTGGAAAAACGGCAAAGGGTGTGTGTATATTTGTATGTATAGACTTATTATGTATAATATTGACGGCTTTTTCGTCGGTGAACTGAGGACTGAGGAGTGTTTAGAGGGAAGCTTTTCGTAGTTTCAACGCCATTTCTTACAAGTTAATGAATGAATCACACCGTCCATTTAGGATCTGCCATGTGTCAATATTCATACATCTACACGTTTTTTTCAATTTCGGTAGAGATATTTTGTACACTTAATTTTTATTACATTTTTAATTTTTTTTTGCATAATATTACATTTTTAAATTTAAATTGATAGAAACTGTTCCATCTAAGATCGTAAATTTCAAATCGTAATAACAGTAGCAAGTCAAAATGAGTCTCTTTTTTTTTTTTTGAAAAAAAGAACTAATTATTAATATACAAAAATAAAATAAAAAATCCAACAGAAAGTTGTTACAGATAAGAAATTGCACTCTTCACATGTATAACGGAACCAATCAATCAATATCAATATCAATCAATATCAATATCAATATCAATATCAATCAATATATTCTTAATGATGCTTAGTAAATGATTTAATCAAATTACACCAATTACCCTTTGAAATCAATATTATCCAATTTTTTTACATGGCCTTTTTAGTCCTTTTACTTTAAAATTACACCAATTACCCTTTGAAATCAATATCATCAAATTTTTTACATAGGTTTTTTAGTTCTTTTACTTTTTGATCGAATTAATGGATTAATGGATATCCATGTTTTAATCGATATAGAGGTGTTTGGGTATTTTTCTTTCGACAATGGTCAACCCGTCTCTCATACATGGCTACAGGTTTTCCTTATATTCAACAATCATCTGCATATACAATCAATTACTTCCTTATGGTTGCATATACAATCAATTATACACTCAATTACTTCCTTATGGCTGCATATACAATCAATTACTCTCAATTACTTATGGATTTGTATCTCTCTCTCGGGAGGCATTCAAGATTTCAGAGCTCTCCAACTACAGGTAAACAAATACTTGCTTTGCTTTCTTTATGTAAAAATCCTCTATGTATATTGCTTTCTCTTTTGGTTGTGTTTATTGTAAGATTTGGATGTAATCAGAGGGAGTGAAATTATTGTAGCATTCTATTATCATATTAGCTTTTAATCGTCAAATGTTATAATATCTTTTATCGATCCACTAGGGATTAAGGGGCCTGTCTTCTATCGATATTGCAAATTCATTATTTCGAGGCTTTAGTAGTGTAATGTATGTAATTGTAGTGAATTATCGATTTGTGAAATTAATCATCTGTAAGCTATCAAGAGTGAACAATGCAACAAAAGGGAAATAAGTGAGGAACAACGAGGATGTTCGATATGAGAATGACGAAGAAGAGGATATTGAATTTGTGGAGAATTAGCGTCTAGACACCAACTATAATGAAGATTCTGCACTTTTTCTTTATCCATCTCCATTTGTACTTCCTTTCCAGGCTCGGTAATTTCTTCTTTTAAAGTTGACATCTTGCTTCTCCTTTTAACTTCCTGGAGAGTCATTGGAGGTGGTAACATATCATCCTCATTGTCGGAAAAGTCTATATCCACAACACCAGAAAAATCGTGCCAATCAATCATAGCCATCTGCAACCTTTCCTGTTCCATCTCATCCTCAGCTCTCTGCTTTGCCTGCTCTTGAGAATTCCCCCACTCTAATCTGCAAAGGAGACGTTCAATTATAGTCGTCATGCTATCAACACTGTTCTTTAGTTTATTACTCAAATCCTTGGGAGGCATTAACACTTTAGTATATGCACCTGTTAGCATTGCAAAAACATGAACATACTATGTGGAGGCCTCATGAAGTCGAACTGCGGGTTATTCCTTTCCGTACTCTCAAGTTCAGACAAAACCGATTTCCCATTTCGAGCCACAAACTGTGCTGTGAGCTTAATTATATCCAACTCCTCACATGTAATCCCTTCAGGAAGTCTAAAAGTGTACTGCTATGCCTCTGGAGGTACAAGGGTTTTGCGGATGGTCTTAAATTGTTCAGAGGGATCAAGCTTTGCCTCTGCATTAAAGTCATGAGCAGCCGTAGCATTAGCGATTGCCCCACGACCAGAAGAGTTAGAATCTTGAGTAGGCTGCATAGAATCATGATTACGATACTCAAACTTACGGTGCTGATAATATGCATGGTATGGATTCGAAGCTTTCAAGAAACTAAACTTCAAGTTTTGAGCGTTCTTTTTCATGATTTGACACTGGAAGCCATGTCCATTCTTTGCAACATAAAAAGCTTTTCTATCAACAATGCTTTGAATGTATGAAGGAGGATGAATAATACCAATAGTTTTTGTGTGAGTGGCAACTGATGCAGGAGGAGCCAAGCAAAGCATAGCCATTATAAAGGCTCGAAAAAACAGAGCAGTAGAATCTTAAGTCGCAATCAACAAACAATCAAATAACACGAGCCTGGTAACCCTAATATTTATAGGCATACAGTCTCTTATAATCTTAATCAGAATTTGAACCTTCCGGTAAATAATATTAAAAGTAAACTTTGATTATGAAATTTCCGTAATTGATATTGTGAGTCTGTAATCAGAAAAAGTTGGGTAATTAGGTTTATTCTCTTACAAAATTTTCTTAGTCATTCAATCCAATTCCAAGTATTTCCTTTGGTAGCACAATGAACAGCGTGTTATAGCAGAATAATTCATAGCAAGCTTTACGGTAGTTTTACAATTACTATTATGAGAGTAGCACTAGCAGAATAGGGGTACTGCGTCCGGATTATTGGCAAAAAGAGTGTTTGGAAAAAGGTCTAAAATGGAAGAATAACAAAAGACTAATGAATGGCAACTCAGACTTGGTCGTGCATGTTTATAAATTATTAAATGTACATGTATATGTGTCTGTGTGTGTCACATTACTTAAGAATACAGTGTCCCATGCATTCTCCAATCCCAAGTTTCTACTCATGCATTATTACACTACATAATATGCATTGAAGAAACAATAAGTAAAGGAAGTCCTATATATATATATATGAATGTAACAAATACAATATATAGTGAACTTGAGTTCTCTTAATTGTATATTATAGACTACTGCATGAAACAAAAAGTAAAGCCGGTCATTCTTAATTTTCTAAATTAATGTAAAGGTGTCGAAACTCTATGTGTGTGTGTGTTGCATAGCAGGCATGTGACTTATAATATATCTATAATAATGAAATTTTAATATATACTTGCAATCATCTAAATTATAATTAGAGTAAGTTGTCCTTTTTATATTATTATATTGCATCTAATTTGCTATGTTGTAAATCTGTGATCAAGAAAGCTGATTTATTGTAGAGTACATTGTTATTGACATATGAAAAGTTTGGAGTGCTATGAATATCAGTGGTACAGATATATAGTAGTTAAAGCACTTGTATTTTTTTTTTCTTTTAAATGCACTACAAAAAACTACCATAGAATATAACTAATTTACTAAAACATGAATGGTATATTTTTCATATTAAGCAAAGTCTAGATAAACAGGACCCATCTAAGAGAATTAAGCTGTTATTTGAATGTCATTATAAAAGTCTACAACCATAGTTTGTACTTCCTTCAAAATTCTGAAACTTAATTTTTATTTAGAGGGAGTTGTGTTATTCTTTTCCTGACAGTTGTTACTTTGTCTGGTTGATCTCTTGATTAGGGATATATATTGTATTAGCTGTGTGGCTACTCTCTTATTTACAGTATTTATTCTCATATATTATCTTTGTACAGGCAAATTGATATTCTTCATATCATAAATTTATGGATGGGTCGCAGGAACAATATTCTTCTACACTCCTATCAGGTACTAATAAATCTTTTGAAAAATTTCCCACTTGATAACAAAACAAAACCACTATGAAACCTCATATAACACTCCTATTTAGGTCAACATAACTTTCTTTGTATGCTACTATGATCCTATACGAGTAATGCAGATCTCATCCGATAGCATGAATTAACGGTATTAGATTAGGTACAAAATCACTCATTGTACACACATCCAATTGCTAAAAGTGTTTTCAATTATTGAATTTAGATGTACAATCACTTCTTTCAGAATATTACATCTTACATTTCCTTGATTTAAGTTTACTAAACCAAGATGTTTTATTTGTGTATGTTGATTTTCTATTCTATCTTTTGAAGATTTTCTATTCTATCTTTTGAATAACTACTTTTTCAATTAGAACCTAAAATAACCTTTTTATCTTCATCTACAGGCAGGGTTGTAAAAATCGGTAACTTGGGCCGAGTACTCGGCCGAGTACTAATTTTGGACCCCTAAACCGATCCGAGTAACGACTAATCGGACCAAAAACCGGTTTTTGGTATAACTCGGTCAAGACTCGGGTTGACTCCGAGTAATCGGAGTCAAACTCGGGCTTGACTAAAAAAAACTTCATTTTTTTTTGCTAATTAAAAAGATTTTTTCATTGCTCAAAGGGATAAGAAGACATTAACCACTGCGATATTAACCATCTTAACTTCAGTTCAGTTTAGTCCAGTCCGGTATCTTAACTACTTTTGATGTAAGCCTCAAGCAGGGTTTGCAACTGATGCAGATGTAACCAAAACTCTTGTATCGTTTCTCACTCTAAGGTTACACTTAGACTTTTATATATAAATATCGGATTTTATATATATAAAAAGGTTGTAATAATATTATTAGTAATATTAATATTATTGTTAAGTTTTAAGTTTAACACATGTACACTAAAATTAGAATAAATACATATAAATTATGAGAAAAAAAAAGTTAAAAAACAATATCCGATTAGTAGTCCGAGTACTCATTACGAGTACTCGCCGAGTTTCCGATTACTCATTTTTCTGGACCAAAACCGAGTTGGTCCGATTTCCGATTTTTACAACCTTGTCTACAGGTCACAAACGAAATTTACGTAATCAAATCTCTTCGCCTTCATCTGAACCTGGTAATTAAGGGAAAATATAGATGTTGCTATGTGCTCTTTTTTTTTTTTTTAAATTAAGATTATGATATAATTAATTTTTTTTGCAGTATCAAAAAGAAAGACGTGTGATAATGGATGTCCTTCATCTACAAGACCATTGTCTAATTCAGGTTTATTAGGTAAATAAAGAGGCTTTGATAATTTCGGATCATATTTTGACTTGCATTTATTTATAAACATGTGAGATTCATCGATTAATCGGGATCCTTTACCATTGCTCATCACTAACAAGATATTAGTATATAGGCTCTCTCTTGGCACTGTTTCAGAACACTAAATTTTCATGTCCTACCTTTGTAATTTTATATATTAGAACTAAATATTAACCTTCTGAGTTATTATAGAAGCAAAAAACAAAATTCACTATAAAAGAAATTGACTCCTTTAAGTTAAAGTGAAAGAATGGAAATCAGCATGTAAAAATTCATATTTCATCTACTCTAAAGGGCCCCGCCAGGGGCACCCAATACGAAACCATTCATAAAAAAAATAGCATGTGAATATTCAGTAAATATAAACAAATTGTAAATACCCTCTCTTATAATAAGTCTCACCTCATATTTTATCTATTCTCAAGGGCCCCGCCAGGGGCAACCAATACGAAACCAATCATAAAAAAATAGCATATGAATATTCAGTAAATATAAACAAATTGTAAATTTATAAATTGAGTTACCTAGGAACTTGAACCTTAACCCTTAAAAAGTGAATAGAGTACTCGCCACACTGCACCATTTTTATTCCGTATTTATTCAGTATATCTAAATTTTTTATATGGTAAAATAATATTTGAATCTACCTTCTGAATTTTTCATTAAATCTGACTGGTACTATAAAACTCATTGAAACAGTATGGAATACCATACATGTTGCCTTTGATAAGACTTTATATTTTGACTTAATCATGATTAAATCAACATTTATGACTACTATGCATTATACTTTGACAGGTTTAATGCACATACAGTCTTTGATGACTGTGGTTTTCCAGTCTATCGCAGACGTCGAACGGATGCTATTGTCAAGAAGAAAGGAGTTCTTTTAGATAACCAATATGTTGTTCCGTACAACAGAGAATTATTAGTGCGCTTTCATTGCCATATTAATCTCGAAGTGTGTAATAGTTCTCGATCACTAAAATATCTTTTCAAATACTGCTTGAAGGGTCATGACACCGCTACAATGATACTACGAAAAAACAAAGCAAAAGAAAGTGGAAGCACATCGGGAAACACTGAAAAGAAGACAGATGAAATACAAAATTGTCTTGACGGCCGCTATGTTTGTGCTGTTGAGGTTGCATGAAGACTTTTTGGATTTAACATACATTACCGATGTCCATCAATTGAGCGATTACCAGTACATTTAGAGGGTGAGAAAAATGTATCATTCAAGAAGACCGACAATATGGTAGATGTGGCTGAAAAAGCGTCTGCGAAACATAGTAAACTTGAAGGATGGTTTGAGGCAAATAAATCAATGCCGGAAGCAAGATAGTACACATACTCTTGAATTTCCTCAATTTTTCACATGGAAAGGCGATGCAGGTAAGTGGAAAATAAGAGAAAGAGGCATTGTATTTGGGAGGGTTAAGAATACTTTTAGCATAAAAAAATAACTTAAGAGTATATTGTAGTTCTCTAGCCTCACTTGTGAGGATAGTGGAGGTGTCGACCAATCTTGGTTGCTTGATAGGCAGTAGTGGAAGGTGTCTGACTGCCAATGTTATTCTGGTTTCTTAGCAGAGTTGTATCTGGTCGGTGGTACATTCTTTTATGTTAAGAAGATTCATTTTTAGTTTCCCTTGCTCATGTGGTTTGGAAGTCTTAAATTTTCCCACCTTCTGAGTTTCCTATATTATGCTTATTAACTTATAGCCCGTGCAAATCACGGGTTATTTTTATTTTTTTTAAATTTGTTTATAGTTTAGTATATATAACATTTTAAACATTATTTTTAGTTTAGTATTAAATCTAAATTAATATGCTGTTGGTGGGAATCGAACCTTCAACCTTTTTATATAACATAATTTAGTATTAATTTTATATTAAAATGTTGTTGGCGGGATTCGAACCTTAGACCTTCAACTTTTAGTATTGTTGTATCTAACGGTCATGATCTATTTGAATTGAAGATCTAACGGTTGTGAATGAGGATAACAAAAAATAAGGTGATAACAAAAAATAAGGGGGTAACCAACTACAAATTATACCCCCTTTCGCTTATTATAATATAGTATAGATGTGCTGGTTGATGCCTTGGTTGTTTTACTTGAGTGGCTTCTGCTTAGTGCTATGTTTTTTTCATTCGCTTCTGTTTGCTTCATTTGTCTATAGTGTTTTGTGGGTTGCATCTGTTCTCATCGGCCCAACTGTGAGATTTAATAATATAACTTACAACCCGTTCCTGTGAAATAAATTGTCTGAAGAATTCAGCAGGTGACTATATGAAATGGTTAGTTAGTTTAGTACAGGGGTGGACTAATAGTGGCTACGCTTTCAGAAGCTTCGTTCTTGGCTTTATGTTTAATTGGTATAGGGTAAATATTACTTGAATGCAACATGAAAGCAGTTAACTACTCAAGGCGAAATTGACAGTTTAAATGATGATATAATAATGTTTCATACCACTCAATTCAAGTGAACAAGATATAATTAGGGACCAATTATCCATCTAACCAAATAATATAGTAAACTTATATGTCATGGACTACTTTCACAATCAAATATATTAAATTTAATTGTCAAAAAAAAAAATACTTATGTACACATACTAATTATTACTATTATAGAAAAATATTTGAATTATCTAATAGTAATGCACAAACAAAACTTAAAATATAGAAAATTTTTAAAAATAATATGAATATTGCTCCATAGTTTTTTATATTTATTCTAATTCTAATTATTATATAATATAATATATATATTTTTATATTTGAAGTTTAAAAAGAACATTAATATAATATAAAAGTAGTTGTTTAAATATTAATATTTAAAAAATATAAAATTAGTCATAGAAATATTAATTAATATATTAATGGAGCTACACAATTTTTTTAAAAGTTCAAATAATTTCACTAATTTCAACATTTTTTCCTATTCCTAAAACAAATGTGGTCATGATTATATGTCATGGACTACTTTCACAATCAAATATATTTTGATATTGTCATTTTAAATTAAATACGAAGCCGTGTACGGAGTATGGGCAAAATGCTAGTATTCTAAATAAGTGCTAGCATTAGCATTCCAAAATTACCAAATCTATCCTTCCACTTTTTACTCATCCAATATATCTTTACAGGCTTTTAGGTCATTTAACATTAAAATTACCTAATCTATCCTTCCACTTCTTAAACATCCAATATATCTTTACAGGCTTTTTGGTCATTTAACATTTAAGTCTTTTTCCACAAAATGGATCACCCATATAGTAATGGGTTATTTCCATATCTGTCTAATTTTAACTGCGTCAGTCTTCAAAATATTGTTATGGTAACTTCTTTTCAAAATTGTAACTAATTATGTTGAGACTTTCTCTCCCTATAATCATGTTCCGTGCTAATCTTTTTATTTTGAATTTGAATTCCTTAATTTATGAAGTCATCTTTGGTAATTACTGAAGGGGAAGATTGTGTATCAAATCTTGATTATTGATTCTTATACATCATTTCAAAGACTGATGGACGAAGCAGGTATGTTGATATCGATGGTCTTCATGAATACGTTGTGTTAACTATCGATGGTATGTTGATTATACGATGGACAATTTACAGGCTTTTTGGTCATTTAACATTTAAGTATTTTTCCACAAAATGGATCACCCATATAGTAATGGGTTATATCCATATCTGTCTAATTTTAACTGCATCAGTTTTCAAAATATTGTTATGGTAACTTCTTTTCAAAATTGTAACTAATATGTTGAGACTTTCTCTCCCTATAATCATGTTTCGTGCTAATCTGTTTATTTTGAATTTGAATTCCATAATTTGTGGAGTCATCTTTGGTAATTACTGAAGGGGAAGATTGTGTATCAAATCTTGATTATTGATTCTTATACATCATTTCAAAGACTGATGGACGAAGCAGGTATGTTGATATCGATGGTCTTCATGAATACGTTGTTTTAACTATCGATGGTATGTTGATTATACGATGGACAATTCATGTCGAAAATGAATTCCGCTGGGTAATGATTCTTCAATGTTTATACATATCTCAATTTTTATAAATTTTTTGCAATGCAATTGTTTGATTAAAGTTCTAAACGAGTTTGGATTGTTTTATTTGGGTTTAAACTTGCGATGAATTGTATGTTCTATATTGTTTGGATGTTGTAGTTGTAGCTTCTATAGTTTCTGAATCACATCCGGTATTTGAGTATTTTCTTTGTAGGATGACTTGCTGAATTACAATTAAAGAAGAAAAAATATTTAGTTTAATTGTTTGACCAATGTAGTACATTCGGATAACGTGGAATGATATATATAAACTATAGTTACTTAAAGATAATAAAGAATAATGTAGAATCATTAAGCATATTTTGGGATGGAAAACATGTAACATTGATGCGGCCATGTTTTAGATCAATGGCGGCAGCTCATTTTGATTTATTTTAAGATATGAAATTGGTTCGTTTTTAGCAGGTTGTGGTGAAAATCTAGGAGGTGTTATGGATCGAGTCAAACTTTTATTGCAAAATCAAGGAGAATTGTTGAAAATGGGACAACTTAAGAGGCCCTATACAGGTATTGGTGATTGCTTCAGAATATTTTTGAGTGAAGAGGGTGTGTTGTCATTCTGGAGAGGTCACCAGGCAAATGTCATACGCTATTTTCCAACTCAGGTGACTACTTTTCATCGTACCAAATTTGCTTATAATTTATTCTACACTGATTCTGCTTTCTTAAAGTTTTACTCATATGTTTTTATTCATCGCCTGTGGAAATGTTAGTGTGAATGATTTAATTTAAGTACATGTGCATCTATAATTGTGTTTTCTTCCTACAACATTATTTTAGCTATTTTTTTTTGGATTGGCTTTAAACTACAACATCGCTATGACACATAGCACTTAAAACTAAATCAGTGAACCACAAACATAACTTTGTTTTTTATATCAGGCATAAATTGCTTCAAAAATCAACATACTATTAGCGTGTGAGCCAAATTCTATTTTCATTAGCTGCAACTTGAATGTACGTTCTGCACTACCTAGATAACGAATCCATGTTTACTGTTGAATTGATTAATAATATCACTACATAATTTCTTAATTAGTGTCCTTCGACAACCATATCTGTTTTGTATACTACTGTTGTGGTATATGAAAACACACACATATCTGCTACAGACATTATCTGCTCTACTCATTTTATCTTATATATATACATGAGTGTAATGGAGAGTTAATTTTTCTTATATCCTCTTAACACCTTTCATTTTAAAGTTTTTAAATAAGTGCTAGCATTAGCATTCCAAAATTACATAATCTATCTGTAACGCCCCGATTACCCACTAATAAACATATACTTTATCTAAAAAGACATCCGATAAAATTGGAACGATACAGAGAAGATTAGCATGGCCCACCACGCTTCTGCTGCGCTCCTCCTTATGCCACTTCGGGTTCGCTGTTTCGCTCATAGCCCAATCCTTAAACGATTCGAACTTCTACTCGCACGATATGCCGAAAGACCGATTAACGTCGCGACGCTTGCCGAAGTATCCTTACGCGATCCTTACCCTAAGTCGTTCTATCCGACGTCTATCTTATAT
This sequence comes from Saposhnikovia divaricata, assembly GCA_036435485.1. Lineage (NCBI taxonomy): Eukaryota > Viridiplantae > Streptophyta > Magnoliopsida > Apiales > Apiaceae > Saposhnikovia > Saposhnikovia divaricata. The sequence goes on from CM071599.1 coordinate 10,022,755, forward strand.
CCATATCTCCATTAGCATTCTCTTTTCACCCTTAACAATATCTGCAATGAATGGGGCATCAAGTATGAATATACACTGAAGAATTTGAGCTTTCATAAGCGAGGAAAATAGATTAGAACATATAATTGCAAAACAGTCTCAACATGTAAAGATTTAGATTAGCTTAGAAAAACATTGTCCAATTGGAAATTCATTGGTGAAAAATATGCCAAATCGGGATTTTTCCAGCAGGTTTTCATAATAGTTAAGAAAACTTTGATTTCCTTGTTTAGAAAAGTCTTAAGAGTATTTGACGAAAATAGAAGAAAAGGCATTCCTTTGTCCAAATGTGAAAAAGGGTTATTTATCAGATTCTTTGTAAAATCGGCATGTGAATTATGGGTCAAATCGCGCCTCATACCTCCCCAGTACCAATCTCCGTCCTTCCATTTTTTACTCATCCAATATATCTTTACAGACTTTTTGGTCATTTAACATTAAAATTACCTAATCTATCCTTCCATTTCTTAAACATCAAATATATCTTTACAGGCTTTTTGGTCATTTAACATTTAAGTCTTTTTTCCACAAAATGGATCACCCATATAGTAATGGGTTATATCCATATCTATCTAATTTTAACTGCGTCAGTTTTCAAAATATTGTTATGGTAACTTCTTTTCAAAATTGTAACTAATTATGTTGAGACTTTCTCTCCCTATAATCATGTTTCGTGCTAATCTGTTTATTTTGAATTTGAATTCCTTAATTTGTGGAGTCATCTTTGGTAATTACTGAAGGGGAAGATTATGTATCAAATCTTGATTATTGATTTTTATACATCATTTCAGAGACTGATGGACAAAGCAAGTATGTTGATATCGATGGTCTTCATGTATACGTTGTTTTAACTATCGATGGTATGTTGATTATACAATGGACAATTCATGTCGAAAATGAATTCCGCTTGCATCTCTCCTCATCTCCTTCGCCCAAACATGGTAAAACTAATTTGTGTTGTTATATATCTCATGTTTTATTTATCGAGAATTTTCGAATTGCATTGACTAGAGAGGTTTGTTTGCCTTATTCTCCTATCTCCTCCTTTTATGCGATCTGTTCTTCTCCTCCTTCACGAATTTGAATTTCTATCATGTACTATTATTCATCTATTTATATTTAAATCATTTTCTCTTGATTCTATATCTATGTATTTGCCAGGTTCTTCGTGATTCTATTATATAGTTCTTGATTTAATGATTCATAATACTCACTAATGATATCTTTCTATTTTATCAGGTAGTCAATGGGTAATTTTCTTTTCCAATTATTATGATGTGTTCGACATTTTATATCTTCTTAAAAGAATGGGTAATGATTCTTCAATGTTTATACATATCTCAATTTTTATAAATTTTTTGCAATGCAATTGTTTGATTAAAGTTCTAAACGAGTTTGGATTGTTTTATTTGGGTTTAAACTTGCGATGAATTGTATGTTCTATATTGTTTGGATGTTGTAGTTGTAGCTTCTGTAGTTTCTGAATCACATCCGGTATTTGAGTATTTTCTTTGTAGGATGACTTGCTGAATTACAATTAAAGAAGAAAAAATATTTAGTTTAATTGTTTGACCAATGTAGTACATTCGGATAACGTGGAATGATATATATAAACTATAGTTACTTAAAGATAATAAAGAATAATGTAGAATCATTAAGCATATTTTGGGATGGAAAACATGTAACATTGATGCGGCCATGTTTTAGATCAATGGCGGCAGCTCATTTTGATTTATTTTAAGACATGAAATTGGTTCGTTTTTAGCAGGTTGTGGTGAAAATCTAGGAGGTGTTATGGATCGAGTCAAACTTTTATTGCAAAATCAAGGAGAATTGTTGAAAATGGGATAGCTTAAGAGGCCCTATACAGGTATTGGTGATTGCTTCAGAAGATTTTTGAGTGAAGAGGGTGTGTTGTCATTCTGGAGAGGTCACCAGGCAAATGTCATACGCTATTTTCCAACTAAGGTGACTACTTTTCATCGTACCAAATTTGCTTATAATTTATTCTACACTGATTCTGCTTTCTTAAAGTTTTACTCATATGTTTTTATTCATCGCATGTGGAAATGTTAAACAGAATGGAAAAATGGAATATGCAAAAATGAGAATATGCCAAAGTGAGCTGTCATTCCTTGTTGTTTTGTGTGGCATTCCTCAATACTCCCCCTCAAGCTGACAAGAGGGCACTGAATTGGTCAGCTTGCGACCATGAGCTTGATGAAGTTTAACTGGGAGAATCTTGGTGAAGATGTCTGCAACCTGTTGCACAAAAGACACCTTTGTTGTAGTGATATTGCCAGCTTTAAGTTCATCCCTCACATAATGGAAGTCAATGTCAACGTGCTTTGTTTTTTCATGAAGAAATGGGTTTGCTGCAATTGCTATAGCTGCCTGATTGTCACAGTTGAGCACAACAGGTGGCAGGTTACAGATTCCAAGATCTATCAGAAGAGCAGTAAGCCAGGTCACTTCATATGTTGTGAGCGCCATAGCTCTATACTCTACTTCAGCAGAGCTTCTAACTACAACCGTCTGTTTTTTGGCTTTCCACGAAATTGGTGATGATCCAAAGAAAACACAGTATCCTGATGTGGATCTCCATATTATAGGGCAGCTAGCCCAGTCACTATCATAGTATGCAGTGAGCTGTGCTACTCCAGATGCTGCCAACAAGATGACTTGTCTAACAGTTCCCACCAAGTATTTTAAGAGCCTTTTTGCTGTTTGGTAATGAACTGTCGTTGGAGAGTGCATGAACTGGCTCAGCAATTGAACAGAATAAGCTATATCTGGCCTCGTTATTATGAGGTAGATCAACTTTCCCAAGAGTCTTTGGTAGATGGATGGATTTGGTAGAAGATCGCCCTTACTGTGAGTCAATTTGAGATGTGAGTCTAAGGGTAGTTGCAGTGGTTTTGCTTGTGACATACCATATTCTGCAAGCAGGTCTTTAGTATATTTCTGTTGAGAAATGAAGAATCCATTGGAAGACCTATCAATCTCAAGCCCCAGAAAATATTTCACTGGATCGAGATCCTTCATATGAAAGGTGTTGGAGAGCATTTGCTTGAGATGACATATCTGAGCATTGTCATTCCCACAAATCAGAAGGTCAACATATGGTAACACCACAGTTATGCAATTAGCAGACTTTTTAAGAAACAGGCTAGTATCAGACTTGGACTGCACATACTTGATATCAATAAGAGTGATAGACAACTTAGAGAACCACTGTCTTGGCGCCTGACGCAATCCATACAGAGACTTATGCAGTTGGTAGACAAGGATTGAGGTAGTTTTGACTATTTCTTGATTAACTTAAATTCTGCAGCCAAGATGAGTATAGCCTTGTGGCAGTTTCATAAACACCGTTTCATGCAAATTTCCAAGGAGAAATGCGTTAGAAACATCCATGTAGACTGTTTCCCAGTTGGCTAGAGCAGCAACAGCCAAAAGTGTTCGTACTGTGGTGAGTTTAGCCACAGGTGTATAAGTTTCTGTGAAATCTTCACCATATGTCTGATTGCAACCCAAGATTACAAGTCTGGCCTTTTTTCGTTCAACCGTGCCATCAGCCTTGAACTTAGTTTTATAGATCCATTTATAGGGGATTGCTTTCTTGTGAGCTGGCAAGGTTGTGATGGTCCATGTGTGATTTTCTTCAAGAGCACTGAGTTCTGCATTCATGGCTTCCACCCACCCAGGGTCTGTGACTGCCTCTTTGAAATAAACAGGATCATTGGTAGAGTTGAGAGTGGACATAAGGCAGTGAAAGTGAGCTTGTGTATTGGTGGAACCAGATTTGTTACTTAAGGTACAGTGGCCAGGGTATTAGTAGAAGCAGTTGCTTGAAAGGTTTGATATTGGTGCATTTACGGTGGTGGTTGATGTGTTTTGGTAGACCTTCTTACAGGTGGTGTAACAGGAGATGACTGAACAAGTGTTGATGAAAGTTGTGAAGTTGGAGATGTATCAGTATTCGAGGGACTGTTAGTGACATTTTCAGGTGAGGAAGGCTGGGACAGGGGTGAATTCTCATCTACATCACTTAGGTGCAAGTAATCTTCATCAGTTATGGCATCAGGCTGAATGACTGTTATAGACACAGGTAGAGGCTTCATGTAATTAGACAGAGAAACTGGATGATATGGAAACACTAACTATGAAACTTTATATCTCTTGAGACGAATGTTGTTTGGTTGAAAAGGTTCAGCAGTTTGTAACCCTTGTTAAATTAAGGGTATCCAAGAAGAACACAAGGAACAGCTCTGGGGGCCAGTTTATCCGCAGTGAAGGCAGGGTTGTGAGCAAATGCCAAACAACCAATGACCTTTAGATGTGTATAGGTGGGTGGTTTATTGTCTAGGATATAGTATGGGGTGGAATTTTGAGGTATTGGTGTAGGCAATCTATTGATGATGTGCACTGCAGCTTGTACATAATCACCCCACAGTTTCACAGGTAGATGAGCATGAAATCGAATTGCTCGAGCAGTTTCTAAGATATGACAATGCTTTCTTTCCAATCTAGCATTTTGCTAGGGTCTATGAGAATAAGAGGTTTGATGCAAGATACCATTGGCACGAAAGAATTTAACAAAGTTTGAGTCAGCAAATTCAAAATCATTATCGGATCGAACAACTTGAATTTGTTTTCGAAAGTGAGTTTTAGTATAGTGATAAAAGGCTTCAAATACATAAAAAAACATCAGATTTGTGAGTCAACAAAGAAATCCAGGCGTGTCTACTATGGTCATCCACTATAGTTAGGAAATATCTGTGTTTATCCTGAGTGGGAACCTTATAAGGCCCCCAGGTGTCAATGTGTAGCAATTCAAAATTTTCTGAGGCATAAGAATCACTAAGAGCAGAGGGAAGATTGGTAAATTTTGCCATTGGGCATGTGACACAGACTTGGTTTGAACTGGTAAGTGCTGAGATTTCTTGGATCAACTTTAGTTTTGCAAAAGGTGCATGTCCTAACCTATGGTGCCAGGTATTAAGGCTTGTGTCACTGGTAGTGTTGGTGACAGTGTTACAACTAGTGGCTGGTGACGTTGTGTGTTTTTACAACCAAGACAAGGGATCATTAGTATGAACAAGATAATAGAGACCATGTTTGGCCTCCCCTACAGCTTTGATGGTTTGAGTGATGTTATCAATGTTAGGAATATGTTGTACTTGATGATAACTTCACAATCAATCAAATTGTATAAGGTTTTGTAGCTGTCAACGGATGAGGATTTATAACTCTATCCGTTGACAGGTAGCTCATCAACGGATGAGGTTTTGTAGCATACTGCAGTATCTCTATGTTATCAGTTGATAGTGTTTTTATCCACAGTCATGTTGACCATCAACGGATAGGCAGAATAGGGTAGCCAATTGTAAATAAGCTATGCTATGTAATTCTGTCTAAGTGAAAGTGTATCAACAGATGAAGACAAAACTCTATCAACGGATACAACTCAAATCCACTCTATCAACGGATACAACTCAAATCCACTCTATCAACGGATACAGCTCAAGTCTCAATATCAACGGATACAGCTCAATACATCATCAATGGATGTCAGTGTATAATATCAACGGATAATCATTGACACTATCTTCTATGCTAAGCTGGGGATTAGCAGTTGATAAGGACATGTTTGACTGACAGATCACATGGGTTGATAATAGATACAAAAAGCAGTATGGTAGCCATACTTTGGAAACACAGAAGAAAGAAGCATTCCGTTTACACTATGAATACAAGAAAGGTGCAGGAGACATGTCTGTTCACAAGGACAACCTTTCGGCTACATGTGTATTTGGAGTGTAGTAGCAAGTCAACTAGAATTAGATTAATATTATCTTATTCCAGTAGTACTTGTAAAACTTGGGATTTATAACCAAGTGTAGCAACTCTTTGTAGGCTAAGAAAACAGATACATTTGCTTAGGGTTTTTATTGAATATCCTTAGAAAGCAAAGAGTTGTAAAACAGAAGCTGTGTACTTTTGTATCACAGAGTTTTCTTCGAATAAAAGCTTCAGGTGGTGCATTTAACCACCTGATTTTTATGTGTTTGTGCATTAATCTTTCTACAGCAATTATCTAAGTATAGATTTCTGGAGTTCTTATCAGAGATTTATAAATATCAAGAATTGTATTCAACCCCCTTCTACAATTATACAAGTGTGTAATCTGGGAATAACAATTGGTATCAGAGCAAGCTTCTAACATATTTGAAGTTTAAAGATCAACACACTTCCAACATGTCTAAGAAGGATTATGGAGTAAAGATTCCAGTTCTTGATAGAGAAAATTACTTTCACTGGAAAGTAAAAATGCGTCTATATCTCTCGTCTATTGATGAGGGTTTTGTGGATTGCATTGACAAGGGTCCTCACGTTCCAATGAAGACTGCAACAAGAGTTGGCCTGGCTGAAGGTGTGCCTGACACTCTCATTCCCAAACCTATTTCTGAGTGGAGTCTTGAAGATATTGCAGAAGTCCACAAAGACAAAAAGACCATGAATATACTGTTCAATGGTCTAGAAACAGACATGGTTGACAATGTTATTAACTATACTACCTCCAAGGAAGTATGGGACTCTGTTCAAACCCTTTGTGAAGGAACAGAACGGGTGAGGGAAAACAAGATGCAACTACTAATCCAACAGTATGAACATTTCCACTTTAAGAGTGGAGAAACTTTGAATTATACATTTAGTAGATTTCAAAAGCTACTAAATGGTTTGAAACTGTATGGAAGAATCTATCAAGTTAAAGATTCTAATCTCAAATTTCTGAGATCACTGCCTAAGGAATGGAAGCCAATGACTGTTTCTGAAAGGCAGAGTGTATAAACTTGTAACACTATATCTAATGTAACTCAACTAAAGGAAAAGACACTTAACCAGAAGACAATCAAGAACAGGAAGTCACAAGAAATCAACACTAAATGAAGACAAGGTAATTGATACAATTAAACATGCTAACTATGATCAAGCCAAGAAGAAATCATTGAGAGAAGTTCAAGTCAAAGTTGTTCATGCCTCAGTGATTTGATAAATCAAGAATCAAGATCATAACTATTAGTATCAACAAGACCAATTGATTTCAAGTGAAGAAGAAGGAAAGCAAATATTGGAAAGCCAAGTTATTCAGTGAATATGGTAATTTATTCAAGAAGCAGAAACACTATCAAGACTAGTCACTTATGAACCAGACCAGTGCATCAAGTGTCAGGACATTGATAGCAAGTTTATGTCAGTAATAAAGAACCATGTTCAAGAGCTTGTTGAAGAATAAAGAAGACATGAAGATATCACAAGTTCAAGATGTGCATTGAAGTTTCAAGTTGAAGACCAGAATATTTTCTAAGTACTAAATGTTCTGGATGGCTAAGTAGAAATTCTCAAGTAGAAGTTCTACTTAGGAATTTCGAGATAGCCAAGTAGAAGTTCTACTTAGGAATTTCGAGATAGCCAAGTAGAAGTTCTACTTAGGAATTTCGAGATAGCCAAGTAGAAGTTCCACTTAGGAATTTCGAGATAGCCAAGTAGAAATTCTCAAGTAGAAGTTCTACTTAGGTGCAGCTTCAACATGACACATGGCATCTTCTGATTGGCAGATTTCCAAGCTTTCAAGTTAAGGCAAGATTTATGTGGACACCACTGGGCCACGTACATCTTAGCTGTTGAAGACTACAGGACATAGACTACATGTAGTATAAATAGAAGTACTTGTGTAATGTTTTATTAAGAATAGAGAGAGCAATATTTGAGAAAAACACAAGAGAAAGAGAGAGTGCATTCTCAGAGCTTAGAATCCTTCACTTCTCTCTGAACTTCTGTTATACTTTGTAATGAATGTTGTAGCAACCCTTTCAAGTTATATATAAAGAAATATATTCCTTGAATCTGTGTGCTCATTTATTGCATCGTTTTTATTGCTTCTCATATTCGAAAAGTTGTATTCACCCCCCTCTACAACACATTTGGACCTAACAATTGGTATCAGAGCTATATGTTTAACATACAAAACATAGATCCTTGTGTTGAGTAGAAGAATCGTGAGTTTTCATTTTTCAGATCTACTTTTCATTTTCTCGAAAAGTGTGTTTTAATTCGTTGGTAGTGAAAACTCATCTGAAAAATTATTTAAATACTCCAGGTGTGATTATTTAGCTTGGGTGTATTTTAATTAATTTTTGTGAATTTATCTGGGTTAGTTCATATTTGGTGTTCTTGAGTGTTCATCATCTGTTCTTATCAAAGAATACAACCCAACAACTTTTTGATCTTCTTTTCAATAGTAAAAGAATAAAAAGGTGGTTTTTGGACTTTTTGATTTACTTTATTCGGCCGAAAGTAAAAGACATACTCAGTACCTAGCAAGTGGGTTAGGTGGGTTTGGTGAGTAAAGCATCTAAAGTCAAAAGGTGTTAAAGTGATAATATTGTTTATTCAATATTTAAAGAAATCTGCAGAAAATTATTCTAAGGACAAAAGTTCTACATAGAATTTCTACTTGAGAATTTCTACATAGAATTTCGACTTGGCAATTTCGACTTGGCAATTTCGAATTGGCAATTTCGACTTGGCAATTTCGACTTGGCAATTTCGACTTGGCAATTTCGACTTGAACAAAATTTCGACTTAGAGAAATTTCGACTTAGGCTAAAGTTCTACATACATATTCTACATAGCTTAGTCTTGGGTACTTAGAAACTTTTAGTGACCAGAATTCAAATGGCTCCTAAAAATGCATTCAAGATCCCAATGTTCAACAGAGATCACTATGAAGAGTGGGTTTCCAGAATGAGACTATATCTAGAGACTGTTAACCCTGAATATCTTGAAGTCCTTGACAAGGGTAAATTTGTTCCAATGGTGGTTATTCCTTCACATACGGAAGGAGGGGTGGTTATAGCACCCCGGTCTGAGCCCAAAAAGGCAGCGGACTTTTCGGATGCTGATAAAGAGCAAATAGCTTTGGATACTGCCGTACGACAAACCTTGATGGAATCTCTTGATCATGAAATGTTCAACATAGTCAAAGGTTTGACTACAGCGAAGAAGATTTGGGACAAGATAGAAGTTGTCATGGAAGGATCTGCAGAGGTCAGAAATAACAAGACACTCATACTCAAGATGGAGTATGACACCTTTAGAATACGGAAAGGAGAAGGCATTACAGAAGTCTATCTACGATTCAGTCAGTTGGTATTGGATTTGAATCTGAGAGGTGTGACTCTCCCCATGGTTGAAACAAATACGAGATATCTGAGGAACCAGCCAAAAAGCATTGAGCATAGGGTCTACGCAATCAGAGAAACCAGAGATTTGCATACAACTTCTCTGGAAGAGTATTATGGAATATTAAAGACCTATGAGCTGGAAACGCTTCAAGATCAAGCATGGGACAATGATTCAAAGTCAAGAGAAACTGCATCAGGATTAGTTGCTGATGAGGAAGAGTCTAAGAAGGCAATGGTTGCAGCAAAGCCTAAATCAAAACGTGCACCACATCAAGTTGATAATGATGAGGAGTGCACATCTAACAGTGATGATGACTACTACACCCAAGAAGAGCTGGACAACATGGACGATAGTGTCGTGGCATACATGGCAAGGAAGTTCAGCAATATGAGATTCAGAAAGAGCAACCGACCGCAAAGAAATTCTTCATCTTACTATCGGGCTGCTAAGGGTGGTGGTAGTTCGTCAGGCTATCAAGGTAAAGGCAAGAATACCAGCTACAAATCTCCTTTGGATTTCAAAATGAAGTTCAAATGTTACAACTGTGGTGAAGCTGGACATTTTGCCTCTGACTGCAAAAAGCCTAAACAGACTTACCCAAAAGAAACATATGAAGCCCTCAAAAGCAAGTATGAATCACTGGTGAAGGAAAGACATGGCAAACGAGCTTTATTGGTGACAGAAGGAAGAGCTTGGGATGATTCAGATGAGGAAGACGTTACTCATGTAGCGAACTTTGCGCTCATGGCTGAGACATCAGAGGAACCAGAGGTACCAGTTCTGACTCTTAAAGTAGAAATGTCTATAGATGATTATAAAGAACAGAACGGGGCTCTTAGCGAAGAGATCTATATGTTGTGCAAAAGCCTAGACTCTTCTCAAAAGGAACAGAAAACACTTGTTGCCAAATGCAGAATGCTTGAGGCAAAAGTGGAAGAGTTAGAAGCTGCTTGCACTGTAGATACTTCCCTAAGAGACTTTATCAAATCTCTGGAACACAAGCTCGTCCTTAAGGAAGAAGTAGAAGCATGTCTTAGGAACAATCTAGCTGAGTTAGAAACAAAATGCGAAGCTTACAAACTAGCAGCTAGTAGAGTGTATGTAGATAATGACGTATTTAAGAAGATAACTGGAGTAGGTGTAGGACTTGACTATTCTGACTTATCTAAGAAAGAAGGGAAGAGACCTGTAGACACTAGTTCCAGTGAGCTTAAAAAGGAAATACCTAGTATTCTTAAATCAGCCGTCAAACCTATCTACAAACATCTTGTTCCTAGAATAGAAGAAGAAGAGACTGAATTGATAGCTAGATATGAGATTGAGATGGAAGACAGACAGGAAGCACAACCTATAACTCCTATTAAGCAAGTTAAAATCAATTTCCCTAGAGATGAATCTAGACCGGGATTAGGAGCTAAGGTTGTAAAACAACAAGGAAAGAAAGGCATAAAAGAGGTTAAGGCTGAACGAATAAAGAAAGCATGTTATCACTGCAAATCTACTGAACATCTTTCTTATGCATGTACACATGCCATGCCTGCCACACATACAATGGATAATCTGCATCAGAATCATGCACAGTGTGGTCAACCTAATTGTATGCCATGCACTTTTAACATCATGCAAACTTTTGTGCATTTAATGAATGCATCTAGCCAGTCATGTTCAAATACTGTTGCTAGTCCAAACATTAAGAAAAAGCATGTGAGAGCCAAGACTGTCAGTCCTCCTAAAGTTAGGAGTGACAAACCTTCTCCTAGGACTGACAAATCTGTCAAGTCTGAGAAAGGAAAGGAGAAAGTCGAAAGCTCTAGTAATGTTAAGAAAAGTGCATCTCCTGTTGTTAAATCTGTTGATTCTCGATCTTATCGAAAAGCCGGGCCCAATCAAAGTTGGGTTCCGAAGAATGTCTAACCAATCTGTCATTGCAGGGCATTAAGCAGAATAGAAATAAAGTTATATGGGTGCTAGACAGTGGAGCATCGAGGCATATGACTGGAAACAAGTCCCTACTTACAGAGTTGGTTATGAAGGCTGGCCCTTATGTTACCTTTGGAGATGACAGCATAGGTGTGACAAAGGGATATGGCAAACTGAAAACTGGAAATGTCATCATTGAAGATATCTCCTATGTTGAGGGACTAAAGCACAATCTGTTGAGTATAAGTCAATTCTGTGACAAAGGTTACGAAATTGTCTTCAACAAGAAAGGTGTCTCAATCACTCACATCAAGGAAGGCTCACTAGCTTTGAGAGGAGTTCGAAAGGCAGATCTTTTTGTTGCAGATATGGATTCAGCAAATCAGAATGAGGTCACCTGTTTCTACAGCAAAGCCTCGGATGATGAAAGCTGGTTATGGCACAAAAAGCTATCTCACTTAAACTTCAAAATGATGAATGCTCTCGCGAGGCGAGAATTGGTGAGAGATCTACCTCAAATGGAGTTCGCTCCGAAAGGACTCTGTGAAGCTTGTGAAATGGGAAAGTCGAAGCGAGCATCGCATAAAAGCAAAGAAATTTCTAGTATTACTGAGCCTCTACAACTTCTTCATATGGATTTGTTTGGCCCAGTGAATGTCCTATCTTTGTCTAGGAAAAGATATGCTTTGGTAATCGTGGATGACTTCTCCAAGTATACATGGGTATTGTTCGCAATGACGAAAGACGAAGTACCTTTCTTAATCATTGATCACATCACTCAAATTGAGAATGTTTCAACACTTACTGTGAAGACGATTAGATCAGACAATGGCACTGAATTCAAAAACGCAGTGCTAAAAGACTTCTGTGTATCTAAAGGAATACGTCATCAGTATTCAGCCCCGAGAACTCCACAGCAAAATGGAGTAGTTGAAAGGAAGAATAGAACTCTGGTTGAAGCAGCAAGAACTTTGTTGTATGATTCAAAACTTCCTTTGTATTTCTGGGCCGAAGCAGTGAGTACCGTTTGTTACACTCAAAATAGAACCTTGATCATAAAAGATAAAGAAAAGACACCATGTGAGCTAATGAACAACAGAAGACCAACAATCAAATACTTTCATGTCTTCGGAGCAAAATGCTATGTGCTTATAGATGATGAAAATCTAGGCAAGTTTGCAGCAAAAGCTCGTGAAGGAATCTTTGTTGGTTACTCTACAGACGTGGTGGCAGCTTATAGAGTGTTCTTGGTGAATGATCGAAAAGTGACTGAAAGCTACAACGTCAGATTCGACGATACCAAACTCTCATCAATTTCAAGAGATTCTAGTGAACCTGAGTCCCTAAAATTTCAGAATCTGGACTTAGAAGATCTTGAAGATGAACCTGAGTTGGTTGTTCCATTAAATGTTCAAAGCGTACATGAAGAACCTGAGTCTAGTGAACAAGCTAATTCTACAAGATCAGGAGAGACTTCTTCAGTACCAACCGGCAACAACTCAGGGGGAGTAAATAGCAGCTCAAGGACTATTGTTCAAGGCTCGAGTCGAGTTGACTCTAGTTCTGTAGGAGCTGGCACTAACTCAGGGGGAGTTAGTGAAAATAATCTAAGTAGTCAGCACCCCAACTCAGAAAGTCAAGCTGAATCATCAAGACAATTTCCAGGTGAACGAGTATGGAATAGAGACCATCCGTTTGAGTTAATTATTGGTGATCCAGATGCTGGTGTGACTACTAGAAGAACTGCAAGAGCTGACATGGCTAATATCTCCTTATATTCTGGGTTCTTATCCAAGCTTGAACCTAAAGAAATAGAAGAAGCTCTTGGCGATGCTGATTGGGTGATTGCAATGCAAGAGGAACTCAATCAGTTTGAAAGGCAGAAAGTTTGGAAACTGGTACCCCGACCAAAGAACAAATCCGTAATTGGAGCTAGGTGGGTATTCAGAAATAAACTGGATGAAAACGGACTTGTAACACGAAACAAGGCTCGTTTGGTTGCAAAAGGTTATTCTCAGCGAGAAGGAATTGATTATGATGAAACCTATGCACCGGTTGCAAGACTTGAGGCAGTCAGGATGTTCTTGGCATTTGTAGCACATAAGAACTTCAAGGTATTCCAGATGGACGTGAAAAGTGCCTTCCTGAACGGAGAGTTAGAAGAAGAAGTGTATCTGGAACAGCCGCCCGGCTTCATTGATCCAGAACATGCAGATTTTGTGTATCTACTCTTCAAATCTGTCTATGGCCTCAAGCAATCCCCAAGGCGATGGTATGAAACCCTATCTTTATTCTTAATTGAAAATGGTTTTATTAGGGGAGTAATTGATAAAACATTGTTCTATAAAAATGTGAGAAACGACTTAATACTTATACAAGTCTATGTGGACGATATTATTTTTGGGTCATCAAATGAGCGCTTGTGCGAGAAATTTGCCAAGCTAATGCAGGAAAATATGAGATGAGCATGATGGGAGAGCTGTCCTTCTTCCTTGGATTACAGATCAGTCAGAGAAAAGATGGTATCTTTATCTGTCAATCCAAGTATGTAAGAGATTTACTTAAGAAGTATAATCTAGAAGATGCATCAGCAGCTAAGACTCCCATGGCAACAGCCACGAAGCTTGATGAGGACAAATCAGGTAAATCAGTTGACATCACAAGCTATCGAGGTATGATTGGCTCACTCCTCTATTTAACTGCAAGTAGACCAGATATAATGTTCGCAACTTGTTTATGTGCAAGGTTCCAAGCGGATCCTAGAGAATCACATCTCGTAGCCGTCAAAAGAATTTTTAGGTATCTCAAGGGCACACCAAATCTAGGGATTTGGTACCCAAAAGATACAGGTTTTAATCTTATTGGCTATTCGGATTCAGACTATGCAGGTTGCAGGATTGATAGGAAAAGCACATCTGGTGCTTGCCAATTTCTTGGCAGAAGATTGGTGTCCTGGCAAAGTAAAAAGCAACATACAGTATCTACTTCTACTGCTGAAGCTGAGTACATTGCTGCTGGAAGCTGTGTAGCTCAAATACTGTGGATGAGGAACCAATTGAAGGATTATGGCATGGAGCACAAGAAAATTCCAATCATGTGTGACAACACAAGTGCCATTGCCATAACCAACAATCCTGTAGATCACTCAAGAACAAAGCACATCGACATAAGGTATCACTTCATAAGAGAACATGTCGAGGAGGGGACTGTGGAGCTACATTTTGTGCCCACAATGCAACAAATTGCAGATATATTCACCAAACCTCTTGATGAAGTAACATTCAATAGGTTGGTTGGTGAATTGGGAATGCTTAACACAAGTTAGTAAAGCCTTCTATCTGTAAAATCCATGTTTATGTTTATATGTGCAAGCTACTCAATCATTATGTGCTTAGACTTTAATATGCCTAATTAATGATTGTTATATGTTGCATATAGTGTGTTTTTGCATGAATTCATTGTGGTTTAAGTGTCTTTTATAGCACAAATCTTTGAATTTATGCTTGTTAGATTGCATGATCATAGGGGGAGTTAAATTCATAATATTCTAAATATTGCATGATTTTTAGATGAATTTACCTATGATTTTCATGTAATTAAAGGCCTTAGAATTATCAAGGAATGTTTTAATTATGTCATATATTAAAAATCCTTGAATTGATATTTATATTTATTTGGCAATTTAATTGTTGAAAAATCTAAGTATCTTCAAAATTTCGAGTTAGTCTCTATCTCGAAACTCATGTAGAAATTCGACTTGAATTTCGACTTGAGCTTCCAGGGTGAAGTTTTGAAAATTCTAAGTCTGGGAAGAATTTCGAGTTAGTACCTATCTCAGGACACATCCAGAAACAATTCTTCCATGTGGAATGGAATTACTTTTTCGAGGCCATCACAAGATGTTTTCGGGCACGAGAAAAAGATTTCCATCAAATTTCCATTCCCATACAAACCTTTGGAATAGCCCTAGCACGAGAACTGGACATAAATTATGGACGCATAGTTCTCGGTGAGATAGTGGCTTCAATGGGATCTCCTGCAAGCAGAGACCTCTCCACAACTGACGTTGTCTGCTGGTTTCCTCGATTCCTACAATTGCTCATTAATGATCTAATACCGAAGGAAGCTCTTGAGGTTAGACAGAGATTTGCCAGAAGCCCAACATCTCAACCGCTAGGGATGGGCACTAAGTCACTGTCCACAATTAACAATCAGGATAAACATCACGGGAAACCAATGTCAATTCCTGATACCCTACAGACGTGGCTTACATATGATGCAGGGGTTACCAATTTGGAAGCATCATCGCAAGTTTCATCACATGCTCAGAATCCTTCTGCTCATGCTGAGGCATTTGAAGGGATTCCTGATGAGGGAAGCGATGACGAACAAGATAATGAATCAGGTAATCTCTCTCTGCATACTACTCACTCCTCTTCCTACATATCTGATTCCGAGACCCAAGATTCTGCTAGCCCGCAGGATCTATCCCAGGGTGAGAGCCATATTTCTGACTCTGAGTCTGACACACATTCATATTCTCTTTCACCCCTGATAACGGAAGTCAGAAAGCCTTCACATCTAGATGTAGGAAATGATGAGGAGAGTGACCCCGAAGAGCAGCCTCTTATTCGCAAGAAAGCCAAATTTTCTCATGCTGCTACTTCAAAACCTCAGTCAAACCCTAGCGTGTCACACACAACCACTCCACCTCACGAGAGTGGTTCACCCCATGAACAATCTGCACATAGGGATTTTGATTTTGGTGAGGATGATGTACCCCTTAAAGATACTGTTGCTTCAAGGGGTCATGAAGTTTTAAGAACTTCAGCCGTACCTTCACCGGTACGTACTGATGCTGCAAAGAGGATCGGTTCTGATGTTGTACAAGAACACTTTGCAGCCTCTCAGCCTGAGATTCCAACTCAGGAACAAACAGTAATTGATCCCATAACTGTCAACAACATTTCTTATCAAATGTCTGCAGGTACAGCTTCATTATTTGGATCAATCATTGAAGACATATACGAGCGTGAGACAGGGAGTGTGTGTGAGAGGTTAGGGAGAGAGGGACCTTCATTTTTAAGGCCCGAAACCGAGCGTCAAATACTAACAGAACGAGTATTAGAGCGAGGTCACCCAAACCAAACACCGTCCCTTAACATTGAAAATCTGGAAACGCGTATGACTTCAATGGAGAATAAAATGGAGCAGTTCGGGCAGTCGATGGGGCAGTTGGGGATTAATGTTGGAAACAATCAACGGGCTCTAGACGACTACGCAGCAAGAATGTCAAGTCAAGCTGATGCTTTTAAAACTTTGACAAATCAGGTCAATTACTTGGGCCATGCTGGTGGTGTCTAAGGAAACACTCTCAATGAGAGGATGGGGGCAATGGAGTCTACAATGCATGCTATGGCTGTGGAGATCGGTAGATTGATGTTCGCATTCAGAAGTTTTGTGCCCCCTGAGTGTTTCGAGTCCCAGCAACCTCCCCCCGATAGTGGTGCAGGTGGAGCAGGTGGTGCTAGTGGAGCGGGAGCCTCTGGTTCTGGTTTTGGAGGTTCTTATGCAGCTGGTGGATCTGCACACCAAGGTGGAGCTCAGGATAACTCACCTAAGGGGGAGAGTGGAATGGAGACGAGACAGCAGGCAGTTTACATCGAAGAAATTGAAGAACCCGCTGATCTTGTCAAGGAGACAGAAATTGAGCCTGCTGTTGTTAAAGAGACTCTGAGGACAGAAATTGAGCCTGCTGTTGCTGAAGAGGCTCTGAGGAGGAGAAAGGGTAAGGCAATAATGGTTGAAGAAGATGAACCAGTTATTGACCTGAGTCATCAGGAAATAGTACAAGAGGTACTAGACTCAGATTCTGATATGGAAGACGTACCTTTCGCACATGCTGTAAAACGATCTTTGAAGGAACAAGGTGGAGGTGCTGGTATGTCTTTCGGAATGCCTGAAGAAGATCCTGTTGATGAAGAAACCCTGCAGTCTCAACAGTTAGCCTTGGAACAAGCTCAGTTCCATAAAATGAAGATGTTACAAGATCGTGCTGCGTTCCTAGAAAAGAAAGGGGAGCTACAAGGGAAGCAGTATGATCATGAGCTTGCAAGGCTAGCTGATCCTCAAGTTGATATGGACAAGCGAAGGATAGGGCAGAAATGGGATGAAGCAAGGAAGATATTGATGAGACCCTGTACGAAAGGAGTTCATAATAACGAGGCAGATGACCTGTTCTACAACCTGAATTTGCAGAATCCAATGACTTCGGACTACATCAGTGCATTGAAGAGATTAATTTCTAAAGTCAGGGTTGGATACAATGCTACGCTCAAGGAATGGCAGGTTATTTTGTCTTTGGTAGAAGGTGTCCCAACATCTTTCTTATATGTGGATGACCATTTCATAACGAGAAGATCTGCGTCAGAGTTGTACTTGCTAGCAACTAAAATTCAATACTCTCAATCTCAGGAGCTAAGCATTCTGTATAGGGATCAGTTAATGCAGCTAGCAGAGGACAATGGACCAGAAATCTCAGTACATCCTAATGTTGTCCGTATGGTGGTTCAAGGAAAGATGAAGAGGGTGAGCATGGAGGAAAAGGACTTAATGGAACTTTCAGTGGAATCTCTTAAAGCTGTATGTAGAGAAATGATGGGTAAGGGATTCGCCTCTGAGCTTAAAGATAAATCCGTGAGGATCATTGAAAGAGTCATATTCTTGAAGAGCAATGAGGTGTGGAAGTGTGATGTCATTGCTCCAAACCCTCTCGACAACGTGAAGATTGAGCCGGAGCTGATAGAAAAGAAATGGAATATTCTTCAAGCAATGAAGAATGTAGATGAAGCTTTGACTCTTCCTTCTGGAGAACTGGAACAAGGAGAAATAAGGGAGGCAGTTGGCGTTCCAGGGAAAGATAGTGTATACTGGATACACTCTTATGCTGATGATACAGCTGATGCCTTAGCATACATAGATGCAGACCAGAAACAAACACTCTTGCATATGAGTAGACAATGGCTGCTACAGACTCAAGATGCTGCATTTCTAGAGAAAGTGTTATATGTGTTCAAATGGGGCGAAGTGGAAGACAAGTTTGTTGAAGAAAAGCAGAGACTCATGAGTTACCTGTCTGAAGTAATTGTGGAGAAGAAGCGAATGGAGCGAGATGCGGCTAGTGTCTATAATACTGACCGTGTCAAGGGCTACCCCAAGATGATATATCGTTATCTCAAAGCCACTAAATCTCATTGGAAACCTCAGCTCATAATGAAGAACTTTGAGGAAATTCCAAAGATCAGGACTACTCAGGAGGTTGATAAACTCAGAAGGCTTTTCAAACATCCTAACCCAGAGCCCAGGAACCCTCTAGAAATGGAAGCTGTAAGTCTGTTGAATGCTAGGTGGAAGCAGCTTCACGATCCAGTGTACAAGAAAGAACAGCAGCAGAAGGAGAAGCGCAAAAGGCAGAAAGAAGAGAGAGACCAAGCTGCTGAAGCTAGAAAGAGGAAACGGAATTAGGGTTAAAGGTCAGAGTGGTGTGAACTTGAAGTTGGAAAAACTTCATGTCTTTCGGTTGCTTTAACTCACTTGAGGAAATTCACCTTAGAGTGAATCCAATAAGGTGATATAAGTTTGACTAGAAGGTATGAAATAATCCAGGTGATAGGAATCATTCAAATGATCTTTAATTCGAGGTTCGAATTCTGTTTCTAGTTTTTAAGTTCTTTGCATTGTTTTCAAGTACTTTTCAATTGTATATTATTCAAGACTGTAATGTTAATTATCTTTTCTCGTCTCATTGTTTAGTTGAGTTATCCTTCATTAATTTGAATGTCATTGTTAGACAATCAAATTGGGGGAGATTGAAAGGCAGAGTGTATAAACTTGTAACACTATATCTAATGTAACTCAACTAAAGGAAAAGACACTTAACCAGAAGACAATCAAGAACAGGAAGTCACAAGAAATCAACACTAAATGAAGACAAGGTAATTGATACAATTAAACATGCTAACTATGATCAAGCCAAGAAGAAATCATTGAGAGAAGTTCAAGTCAAAGTTGTTCATGCCTTAGTGATTTGATAAATCAAGAATCAAGATTATAACTATTAGTATCAACAAGACCAATTGATTTCAAGTGAAGAAGAAGGAAAGCAAATATTGGAAAGCCAAGTTATTCAGTGAATATGGTAATTTATTCAAGAAGCAGAAACACTATCAAGACTAGTCACTTATGAACCAGACCAGTGCATCAAGTGTCAGGACATTGATAGCAAGTTTATGTCAGTAATAAAGAACCATGTTCAAGAGCTTGTTGAAGAATAAAGAAGACATGAAGATATCACAAGTTCAAGATGTGCATTGAAGTTTCAAGTTGAAGACCAGAATATTTTCTAAGTACTAAATGTTCTGGATGGCTAAGTAGAAATTCTCAAGTAGAAGTTCTACTTAGGAATTTCGAGATAGCCAAGTAGAAATTCTACTTAGGAATTTCGAGATAGCCAAGTAGAAGTTCTACTTAGGAATTTCAAGATAGCCAAGTAGAAGTTCCACTTAGGAATTTCGAGATAGCCAAGTAGAAATTCTCAAGTAGAAGTTCTACTTAGGTGCAGCTTCAACATGACACATGGCATCTTCTGATTGGCAGATTTCCAAGCTTTCAAGTTAAGGCAAGATTTATGTGGACACCACTGGGCCACGTACATCTTAGCTGTTGAAGACTACAGGACATAGACTACATGTAGTATAAATAGAAGTACTTGTGTAATGTTTTATTAAGAATAGAGAGAGCAATATTTGAGAAAAACACAAGAGAAAGAGAGAGTGCATTCACAGAGCTTAGAATCCTTCACTTCTCTCTGAACTTCTGTTATACTTTGTAATGAATGTTGTAGCAACCCTTTCAAGTTATATATAAAGAAATATATTCCTTGAATCTGTGTGCTCATTTATTGCATCGTTTTTATTGCTTCTCATATTCGAAAAGTTGTATTCACCCCCCCTCTACAACACATTTGGACCTAACAGTTTCTCTAAGAAACACTCAAGAGTACAAGACATTTACTCTTGAAAGGCTCTATGGAACTTTAAAGACATATGAGCTGGAAATGGAGCAGGATGAAGAGATTGAGAAGTCTCAAAAGAAAAGTGGGTCAGTTGCACTTGTTGCCAACTTGGAGCAAAAGGAGGAAAGGACATAAGCTGCTAGTTCTACATCAAACAGGGATGTTTGTAAAGGTAGAGCAGAATCAAGCAGGAGCAAGGAAAAGGTGTCTGAGGAGTTGAATGTCCTTCAGCAGGATGAATTGGATGAGATAGATGAGCACTTAGCTTTTCTATCTAGGAGATTCTCTAAGCTGAAATTCAAGAGAAACTCTGGGGTGGCCAAGCCATTTAACAATGATTTTTCCACAAGCAACTATGTGGATAAATCCAAAATTAAATGCTACAATTGTGGAATTGCTGGTCACATGATAAGTGAATGCAGGAAACCTAGATCTGAGAACAAGGGAAAGTCAACTGAGGCTGTTGACTATAAGAAGAAATATTTTGATCTTCTCAGGCAGAAAGGAAAGGCATTCTTGACCCAAGAGTATGACTGGGCTGTTGATGACAATCATTCTGATGATGATGTTGAGTTTGTCAACCTTGCTTTAATGGCTGATTCTGGAGAGCAGGAAGCAAGTTCAGCTAGCAATCAGGTATTTTCTACTAATCTCTCTGAGCTCACCAAAGAGGAATGCAATAGTGTTATAGATGAAATGTCTACTGAACTATATCACTTAAGTGTTACTCTTAAATCACTTACTAAAGAGAACAATAGGATTAAAGAGTCTAATCTATTTTTAAGTGATAGAAATGCTGCTCTAGAAGCTCAATTTCTAGAATTTGAGAAAATGAGAGTTGATTGCAATAATGCTAAAAGTGAACTTGAAGCTGTGTTAAAAAGAGAACTGATTTTAAAAGACCAGCTTGAAAAAGAACAAGGGATAATTGCTAAATTTGAAAGTTGTAAGAATATTTCTCAAAACATAATAGAAGTCCAGGGAATAGAATCGTTTGTGAAGGATACCTGGACTCAAAAGAAAAAGGAGCTAGAACCTGGCCTTGAGGATCTAGAGACTATTTGTGAATCAACGGATAGTGATCATCCGTTGACAGATGAACCATCAACGGATGAGAGGTATCCGTCGACTAACAAAAAGTTTGTTAGTAAGAAGGAACTCAGGAAACGGGATATCAAGTATGGTCCAGTCAACAAGAACTTTGTTAGTGGTGCGTGTAGCAAAACCAAATCCAGTGGGAAGGCTAAGGCAGGTGATTTACCTAACAAAAAGGCTGTTGGTAAATCAGATAATGAAAAGGTAGAAATTGAGGGTAAAAAGAAAAAGAACAGAAATGGTAAGATAGTGAAAGGCATATGACTCAGCCTATTTGTAGTTCGAGGATCCTAATCCAATTAAACTAGATTGTAATAAGTAAATAATATCAACTGTCACAGGAATCTCAAAAGATGATAACCGTCAGAAGAAAAATCAACAAGTCAATCTATAGTTTTGATGTTTTACACTGGAAGAAGATTCAGATATCTGATCAGGCCTCAAGGTAGCATTGAAACAAGTGGATTCATTTAAGAAGACAGAGATTTCTATTAGTGACAAGAAACAATTTCAGTATCGAATGATTGATGAGAGTGAAGAGTATAAAAAGACCACAGTGTTAAAAGTCACGATGAAGAACAGAGATTGGAGTTAGTCGTTCATGAACCAGACAATACATCGAGCGTCAACATCATGCCAGTGTATGTTCCTTATCATAATTACGTGGTTTTCAGCGGAGTATTGACTATTAAAGAATTTATATTAATTCTATTTTAATTGATTAAGTCAAGTAATTAAGTTAATAAATAAATTAATTCTATCATAATTAATATATTTGTTAAAGTGATTATTAGATTAATTAAATAAGAATTAATATGAAAAATGATTAATTAGTTAAATGATTTTTAATAAGTCATGTAATTAATTATAAACTGAAAAATATGATGATATAACTATCAAACTGATAGTTATACCGATAGTCATATTCAGTTTATAAAGGAGATAGTTATATTCAGTTCAAAGGAGATAGTCATATACAGTTCAAAGGAGATAGTCATATTTCATTCAAATGGAGAGTTATACCGAATGTTATATTGACATGGTAAGTTATACCGAATGTCATATTGAGCTGAATTGTTATACCGAAAGTCATATTTAAACTGGACAGTCATATACATTCAATTGATAGTCATACCGATTGTCATATTAATGTAAACTGATTGTCATATCAGTTTAAACTAAGTAATATGACTATGGCTGTGTATTTAAGGAAGCAGAATGCAGAAGATCAGCATCAGTCGAGCTAAACACAAGAAAAATACACAGCAGCCATTCTCTCTCTCTCAAGCTCAAGAACACCTACAAATCTAATTTTGTAAATTCAAGTTCATCTCAGTTGTAATATCCTATCCATTGGAACTTGTTTACTTGTGATTCTTGTACTACTAGCGAATTAAGTTTCCTAGTTCACAAATTGATATCTTCATTTTATTAACTAAATTAGCAAAGTTCATGTTGAATTTTCTAATTAGTTATTAATTACTTGATAATCATTTGGACTGATTTTGTAACACCCATCAAGTTAATATATTGTTATATTCAACTTGAAATTTGTGTTAAATTATTCCGCACAAAATATTCGTTTAAGTAAAAATTATTTAACGAATAAATTTTGAGAAAATGGTATAGATTGTATTCAACCCCCCCTTCTACAATCTTATCGGACCTAACAATTGGTATCAGAGCCTATTGATTGATACAAAAATCAAGATCCTATTTTTACTCAATCAAAAATCAAGCTCGAATTTTTAACTCTCTTAAAAATTCATTATGTCAGCCAAAGGCAATGTTAAAATTCCTATCTTTAATAAAGATAACTATGATATGTGGAAAAACAAAATGGAGTTATTTCTTGATGTAGCAAACCCAAGATTTTTGTGGGTTTTGGAAAATGGACCAGTAACTCCCATGCAACATGATACTGAAACAGTTGTAAATGGAACTGTAACAGTACCTGCCAAATCCTATCCAAAGGACCCTAAGAACTATACCTCTGAAGATAAGGAGGAAGCTGGATTGGATAAAAATTTGAGACTCATTCTATTGGATTCCCTAGATGCTGTAATGTATAGCCATGTGAGGAATTGTAAAACTGCTAAGCACATCTGGGAAACTATTGAGATCATTAATGAAGGGACTGATGAAGTCAAGGAAAATAGACTTCAAATTCTAACTTCTGAATATGAACACTTTAGAGCTGGCCCTAATGAAGGCATTCAGGAAGTGTTCGAAAGGTATAACAAGATAATCAACAACTTGCAAGTTCATGGTAAGCAATATACTCAGAAGGAGATCAACATGAAGTTTTTACTAACTATGCCTACTCACTTGGAGCATAGAATCACTGCCATCAGAGAATCTAGAGATCTAACTCAAGTTGCTCTTGAAAGGCTGTTTGGTGTTCTGAAAACATATGAATTAGAACAAGTACAGCAAAAGGAATTCTATGGCAAAGGCAGAATGGAAAATTCTTCTACAGCTCTAGTGGTTGAGGTTCCTAAGGAAGTAGAAACTAAAGTTGTTCAATCTAACAACTTCAACAAGGAACAAACTGAAGTAGAACTTGGCCAAACACCAGCTACTCAGGATGGTGGAGAATTTTATTCACTTGAAGAGCTGGATCAATTGGAAGATGAATCTATGGCAATGATGGTGAGACAATTCAGTAACTTCAGATTCAGAAGAAACCCAAAGTTCAGGTTTAAGTCAAATAACAGATTTCAGAGAGGAGGTTCTTCATCCTCTAGTAACAGGGGAGGTTATAAAACTGGAACTGTTGATAGAAGTAAAATCCGTTGTTTCAATTGTAATGAGTTGGGACATTTTGCTACTGAGTGTCAGAAACCCAAGCAAGCACAGAAGAAAGATTATGCTTCTGAAAAGAAGAAGAGTGGAAGAGCTTATGTAGCTGCTGGTAAAAGCTGGGATGACACAGATAGCGAAGATGAAGAATATGGAAACTTTGCGCTGGTGGCAAATGCTGAATCTTTAACTTATTTGTTAGTCACAGAGGCATGCCTGAATACATCTAATAACAAGCCTAAGTATGTGTAATGCTATGCATTACCTACATGACCTCTTAACTGAGGGAACCTCTAGTTGTAGAGTTTCTATTTGTTCTGTACTTGTAATAGGCATCAAATTCTAGTTGTGTTACTGTAATTATAAAGTCAAGAATAATGCTTGAAAGAAGTTCCAAGGTTCATGCCTCAAGCAAGGAGATATAGACTGCCAAATAATCACAGTTGGGATTTGAAGAAATGAAGAATTTGCCTAAGTACCAATTCGAGAAGTACATTTGTCTATTCGAGAAGTCTAGCATTCGAGAAGTCTGGAGTTCGATATCTCAGAAGACACTATTCGATATCTCTGAATACACTGTTCGATATCTCAGGGATTCGATATGTCAAAATGCTCTGTTCGATATCTCAGGGATTCGATATGTCAAAATGCTCTATTCGATATCTCAAGGAGTCCCAGAGAAAAGAGCTATTCGAGAAGTGATTCGATATGTCAAGATAACACTATTCGAGAACTCAGAGTTATCGATCAAGTCAACTCCAGTTCTCGAATCACTCACTTAGTCACTTCTCGAATACATTCTTGAGGACAAAATACTGAAGAATTGTACAAGTCAGAAACCTGCAACAAGCCAGCACACTTTATTTGACTCTGTCCTATAAAGCATGCTGGAAAGCCTACAAAGAAGCTTGGAGAGATAAGACAAGGGACAAGGAGCTGAAGAAGTGGATCTAAACAGGCTTTTCAAAGTCAAATCTGTAGCCGTTTGGACTCTTACTAAAATGAGATAGACAGACTGGAAAGTGCTTTTGTTTTACCTACCTCATTTGTAGCAAGTGGGTGTATCCATGTCTATAAGGATACAGCCTCACTTCCTTAGCTGTTAAGGTTTTGAAGTTTCTCAAAAATATCCAGAAAATATCTCTCTGAGAAAAACGAAGCTGAGAATACTATCATTTGTATTCACAGATTGTAGCAAAATCTTTATCTAATAAAATATTAGATTAAAGTGATATTGTGTTGTGTTTGTGTTTAATTTTCCGCATCTTCATATCTCACACACTCATCACTTATCTTGCTGCAAAGATTCAAGACCGAAGAAAAATTCAAGAATCCATTCACCCCCCCCCTCTGTATTCTTTTACTGTATTCAATACTCAACAAGTGGTATCAGAGCGGGCTGTTTAATCTAAACAGAAAACGATCATGAGTTCGAATACACCAAAGACTACAGGTACGGTAAAGGTCCCTAAGTTCGACAAAGAGAATTACAACCTCTGGAAAATAAAAATGCTGTTGTTCATCAAAGCTCCCAATCCTCTCTACCCTGACATTCTCAAGAATGGTCCATTCATACCACAACAAGAAGTTGCTGAATCCACAGTGGGCGCAGTAGTCATTCCTAGATCATACGTTCCAAAAGAGCCATCCAAATGGACGGACTCAGAGAAGGAAAAGATTGCCCTAGACAGCCACCTCATGTTGTTAATCATAGACTCCTTGGATATGTCGATGTTTGCCAACGTAGCATCATGCAGATCAGCCAAGGACATGTGGAATCACATCGAGGTGTTATGTGAAGGGACAGAGGAGGTAAGAGAAAATAAGAAACAGATACTGGTCACACAGTATGAGGCGTTCATGGCACAGCCCAAGGAAAGTATCACTGATATGTTTGAAAGATTTCACAAGCTGGTGACTGAGCTCCAAATGAATGGGAAGGTTTACAGCACTAAGGAATTAAATATGAAGTTTCTACTATCGTCACCAAACCATCTAGAGCAAAGGGTCATATCTCTAAGAGAAAGAGATTTGAACAAAGTCACGTATGATGTGCTCTATGGGGTTTTAAAGACACACGAGCTTGAGTTGCTTCAAAAGAGGGCCATCCAAGCTAACCAAGGCAGAATGATAAACACATCCTGTGCCTTGATTGTCAACAAATCTATTCAAGACCTGGAAGCATCTGCAAGTCAGCTGAGAATAGAAGAGATAGTAGATGATGAAGAAACTGAGGAAGTAGTGACTGAACCTGCTGATGACAAGGAAGAAGATGAGTTCTACACTCTTGAAGAGCTGGATGGCATGGAAAATACATCATATGCTTTTATGGCTAGAAAATTTCCAAACATCAGATTCAAGAGGAATCAGCCCTTCAAGCCTAGACCTCAAAATCATTCATTCAACAAGGGCAAGGCACCTATGAAAACAAACAAGAACAGATTCAAAACCAGCTATGTGGATAGGTCATCTGTAAGATGTTATAGATGCAATGACCTAGGGCATTTTGCCAGTGAATGCAAGAAGCCTAAAAAGAAGGATAAGGAGTTTCTTGAGCTTGAAGCTAAGTATGAGGCCCTTCTAAAGAAGCAGACACCAGGTAAGGCTTACATAGCTGAAGGGAAGTGTTGGGATGATTCTGACAGTGATGGGGAAGAACAAGAATTCTGCAACTATGCCTTGATGGCCAATTCCAAGGAAGAACCATCTGCATCAGACTCACAGGTACCATCTCTCACTACCATAGACTTGTCTGTTTCTGAATATAAATCTTTGGTTGAACAACTATCCGTTGAGATGTTTAACATTCATACTAGTATGACTGCTGCTAATGAAGAAATTGCTAAACTGTCTACTAGGAATGAACTGTTAAATAAGAGAAATGAGGAACTAGAGCTAACTACTGTGCAAATAGAAAATCTTAAACAAGAGATTGAGTATCTAAAGAACAAAGTTCTATGTGCTAGTCAAGTTGAGAAAGCTCTTAGGGATGAATTAGCTGAAAATGAATTTAAGTTAAAAACATTTAAGAATTCCTCTAGTCTATTGCAGTCTTATCATGAGAAAAATCTAGCTAGACCTAAGGCTGCCATTGGACTTGATTATGACACTCTTAAACAGAGGAAAGGCTATGCAGTCATTGAAGATGACATTGTTGTTCAAGAGGAGGTGCCTCAGGTTTTGAAAAAGACTGAGAATCCAATATTTAAAACACCAACACTTGAGATTGATGAGGATGCCTTACTCATCAAACAAATGTTGGAGGATGAAGATGAGGCACAATCAAATGAACAACAAGCATCCTCTGAGAGTAAGAATGTCAAAACCAAAGCCAAGGAGCCAGTAGGAGGTAGACCTAGACTTGAGAAACCTGTAAAGTTTGTTTCAGCTGGAAATTATGAGACTAAGAAGAAAGTGACTAATAAGAGACCAAACAGGAATGGCAAATTAGGGATTAACAAAGATAACAACTATGCTTATGTGCCAAATGCCCCTAGGAAAGTTTGTCAAAACTGTTTTAGCTCTAATCATTTGACTCATGCTTGCAAGAAACCATCTGGTAGTGTTGCTAAACCATTCTATGATTGCTCTGTGCCTTTAAGACATAGAGACTCTCCTTTCTGTGATAAACTTGATTGTATGCCATGTAACATGAATGTGATGACTAGTTGTTTTAATTTGAGAAGACAATTCATGGAGGGCTGTATCAATCATAATGTTCACACACACTACACAAGGACAAAGTCTTCAAGTCCTCCTAAAGTTAGGAAGGTACCTCTGTCACCTAAGTCTAAGAACCCTGATTCTAAGACTCCCAACAGTGACAAGAAGACCAACATCAAGAAAACTGATAAGCATGCTGATTTTGATAAAACTGTCACTAAGTCACATGGACCCAAACTCGTTTGGGTACCAAAGGAGAAGTAATACTTTTGTGTTTGCAGGGCAAAGAAAGTAAAAAGAAGGTCATGTGGATTTTGGACAGTGGATGCTCAAATCATATGACTGGTGATATGGCCCTGCTATCACAGTATGAGGAAAAGGCTGGCCCAATGGTTGCTTTTGGAGATGACAGCATTAGCAACACACTGGGATATGGCAAGTTGGAAATTGGAAATGTCATCATTGAGAATGTAGCACTGGTCAAGGGGCTCAAGCATAATCTACTGAGTGTTGGTCAATTCACTGACAGAGGCTTCAAAGTGAACTTTGACAAAGATGAATGTTTGATCACCCACAAGAAGACTGGTGATTTTGCTCTGTCTGGAGTAAGGAAGGGAAGCCTGTTTGTAGCCAATATGGACTCTGCAAGCAAGGACACAATTTGTTGCTTCTACTCAAAAGCATCAAATGAAGACAGTTGGCTGTGGCACAAGAAGCTATCACACCTGAACTTCAAAGCCATTAATTCCCTAGTCAAAAGGGAGTTAGTGAGAGGCATGCCCACACTTGAATTCTGTCAAGAAGGAGTGTGTGAGGCGTGTCAAAAGGGAAAAATGAAAAGATCAAGCCACAAGTCAAAAACAGTGACATCTATAACCAAGCCCCTGCAACTGATTCATATGGATTTGTTTGGGCCTGTCAATATTATGTCACTAGGAAGGAAGAAGTATGCTCTAGTGATGGTTGATGATTTTACAAGGTATACATGGGTAGAATTTCTGGCATCAAAGGATGAGGCTCCACAAGTAATCATTGAGCACATAAAGAAAGTTGACAAAGAAGCAAAGGCCATAAATGCAAGTGTGATTGCATTAAGAAGTGATAATGGGACAGAATTCAGAAATGCCATGCTTGGAGCATTCTGCAAAGAAAATGGTATTTCTCAACAATTCTCAGCTCCAAGGACTCCACAACAAAATGGAGTTGTTGAGAGAAAGAATAGGACTCTGATAGAGGCTGCTAGAACAATGCTACTTGATGCAAAGATGCCTACATGTTTTTGGGCTGAGGCTGTGAGCACTGCATGCTACATCCAAAACAGAACCCTCATCAACAAAAACACTGGAAAGACACCTTACAACTTGATGACTGGAAAGAAGCCTACTCTAAAGTATGTTCATACTTTTGGAAGCAAGTGCTTTGTGCTAAAAGATAATTCAGAATATGTTGGAAAATTTGATGCAAAGGCATTTGAAGGAATCTTTCTTGGCTATTCTATGGAAAGAATTGCATACAAAGTTTATGTCATTTGTCAAAAGAAAGTAATGGAGAGCACAGATGTAACATTTGATGACAGCAAACTACCTGGATTAGAAGAAGCCAATGATGAAGATAAAGATCCCTTGAAGTTTGACAATCTAGATGATTCTGATGAGGAGATTGAAAGTGAATCTGAACTCATAATCCAACAAACTCAAGTGAATGAAGAACCTGTGTCAACCAACAATGAAGAAACAAGCATCCAAGATACACCTGTGAGGAGTGACAACTTCACAGGGGGAGGAAATGTAGATGATCATGATCTAAATGATGAAGCAACATCAAGGATGAGAAATCAATCTGAACATACAAGGAAATGGGATAGATCACACACTGCAGATCAGATAATTGGAAATCCAAATGCAGGAGTAAGGACAAGGAGAGCAACTATAAATGAATGTCTCTATGGCTGCTTTCTATCCCAAGTTGAGCCTAAGAAACTTGATGATGCATTGTTGGATCCTGACTGGATAATTGCTATGCAAGAGGAGCTAAATCAATTTGAAAGGAGCAAAGTATGGGAACTAGTGCCTGCACCAAAGGATAGAACCGTTGTTGGAACTAAATGGGTTCTAAGGAATAAGATGGATGAAAATGGTGTAGTCATAAGGAACAAAGCAAGGTTGGTTGCAAAAGGATACTCTCAACAGGAAGGTATTGACTATGATGAGACCTTTGCCCCTGTTGCTAGACTAGAAGCCATCAGAATTTTCTTGGCATTTGCTGCACATTCCAATTTCAAGGTCTATCAAATGGATGTCAAGAGTGCATTCCTGAATGGGGAGTTGGAAGAAGAAGTATATGTGCAACAACCACCTGGCTTTGAGGATCCACAGTTTCCCCACTTTGTCTACAGATTACTTAAAGCATTGTATGGACTCAAGCAAGCTCCCAGGGCATGGTATGACACTATCACAATTTCTACTGGAGAATCAATTCACTAGAGGCACACTGGACAAGACACTGTTCTACAAGAAACATGATGATGATATTATCCTAGTTCAAATCTATGTGGATGATATCATATTTGGCTCTACAAATGAGAAGCTGTGTGAAAAATTCTCTAAGCTCATGCAAAGCAGATATGAGATGAGTATGATGGGAGAATTAACATTCTTTCTTGGACTGCAAGTTAGTCAAAGGAAGGATGGCATTTTTATAAGTCAAACCAAATACATTAAAGATTTACTGAAGAAATTTGATTTGGAAGAATGTTCACCTGCGAAGACACCCATGGCCACTGCCACCAAGTTAGATGATGATGCTAAGGGCAAAAAGGTAGATATCTCAATCTACAGAGGCATGGTTGGTTCTCTACTCTACCTCACTGCTAGTAGGCCAGATATCATGTTTGCTACATGCTTATGTGCAAGGTTTCAATCAAACCCAAAGGAATCACACATGATAGCAATAAAAAGGATCTTCAAATATCTGAAAGGCACACCAAACTTGGGGTTATGGTATCCTAAGGACACAGGGTTCAATCTGGTTGGTTATTCTGATGCTGATTATGCTGGATGCAGAGTGGATAGGAAAAGCACATCAGGTAGCTGCCAGTTTCTTGGACAAAGGTTAGTCTCTTGGTACAGCAAGAAACAACAATCTGTGTCAACTTCCACAGCTGAAGCTGAATACATAGCTGCTGGAAGTTGCTGTGCTCAAGTGCTTTGGATTAGAAACCAACTTAGAGATTATGGACTTGTGTTGGAAAGAATTCCTATCATGTGTGACAACACAAGTGCAATCTCTATAGTTGCCAATCCTGTCAATCATTCTAGGACAAAGCACATTGACATCAGATATCATTTCATTAGGGAGCATGCAACTAATGGAACCATTGAGTTACATTATGTTCCCACAGAAAAACAACTAGCTGACATATTCACTAAGCCACTAGATGAAGCCACCTTCACAAGGTTGGTTAGTGAGATTGGAATGCTGAATTCTTCAAATTCTGGCTAAGTGAATATATCAACTAGATTGTTGCAGCAGTAAATACTTACTTTATCAAATGCCTAATATTTCTGAAGTAAGTATTGGCTGGAGTATGATTTATAAATATTCCAATGCTGCACATGTTGAAAATCATACATCTTTAGCTTGAAATTTCTGTGAAATTTTGAGAAAATCACTATTTAATTTAGTAGAATATTCTTCAGTGAATATTTCTGGTAAATTTTAAAAGATAGTGAAAATTGAATTTTATGAGTGAAAAGTATAGTTCGATAAGTCAGACTTCTCGAATGGTTCATTGTTATGTCATGGCTCGAGTTCTCGAATAGGCCTATCAAGAACCCTCCTGAGTTCTCGAATAGTGTCTTTTTGAGAAATCGAATAGCACACTTTGAGTTCTCGAATAGAGTATTTTAGTTCTCTAATGATAGAGTTCTCGAATACTGCATTTGAGTTATCGAATCATTTGAAAAGGCTGATTTTTCGCTGACACTCAATCGCTTTTTGGATTTATATTCAAAACTTCATTTCACTCATAAAAATATATTCTTAACTTTGAATTATTTTCTGAGTTAAATCACTGCCAGCTGTGAGTTAAAAACTGCCTGAGATATCGAATAAGCCTTTCTTGACTTCTCGAATAGTT
This sequence comes from Saposhnikovia divaricata, assembly GCA_036435485.1. Taxonomy (NCBI): domain Eukaryota; kingdom Viridiplantae; phylum Streptophyta; class Magnoliopsida; order Apiales; family Apiaceae; genus Saposhnikovia; species Saposhnikovia divaricata. The sequence continues at coordinate 10,054,737 of CM071599.1, forward strand.
GTTTCATACTTCTCGAATGACTTGTCGCTACAGAACACTTATCTATCGACAACTCAAGACATTTATATATACAACTTCACAACTATTCAATTCTTTTCGTTCGATTTCTCAAGCATCTCAACTCCTGAAACCTCTGAAAAACCCTAACTGCGAATTTCTTCTTCAATCCTAATTCTCTTTTCTTCTCTACCCAAATGGCAAACCCTAAACTCACCATACCATCCCAAACTAATTTCATTGCAATCACCAGTGATGTGGAAGCACCGAATGCTAATTTCAAGTGCTTTGTTCGGTGGTTGTCTGAATCATACATCAAGAGTGCGCTCTCAGCCAACCCAACTCTGTACATAGATCTATTGGAACAATTCTGTAGGACTGCTACTGTGGAGGTCATCGCTCTTGAGAATGCTATCACTTCTTATATTGTTCACTGCAAGATTCAAGGAGAGGATATCACTATCACCACTGCAGACATGAATCAAGCCTTGGATATGCAGCAAGAGACGTATGATGCCCTGGCCTCCAATGATGAGTTGGAAGAATTCTTTGACTTCATCAACTACTCTGATACTATCAAGCTGGGAAAGTTGAATAGGAAGTTCTTGAGGAAAGAATGGAGCTTTGTATTTGCTACACTCCTTCATGTATTCACTGCACGGAAATCAAGCTTTGATCAGATTAGTACACCCGTGCAGCAGCTTGCCTATGCCTTGGCTCATGGGAGAAAGATAGATGTTGGACTTCTCATCCTACAGGAACTCTATGGGAGACTTGGTCAGACCACAGCCAAGAGAGGTAATGAAATTTTCTTTCCTCGCTTTATTCAATCAGTACTTAACTTTAAAAATGCTTCATTGATTGAATTGCCTGGAGCAGATAAGAGTAAAATAGGCTATCCTAGGTCCATGACCAAACTCATTTTTGGTAATTTGGAGACTAGGAATGATGTGGATGTAAGACTTAGCATAACTCCCCACATGGAGGGTTTGTTTAGGTCTTACCCCCACAACATGCCAATATTTGATTCAAAATCACAGTTAGCACAGCCTAAGCAAGGAGAACAAAGTGCTAACCCAAGGCCTGCTAACCAACCCCCTCAGCCAAACACTCTATCCAGCAAAGAGCCAACTGCATCATCCTCTCAACAGGGTGATGTTAGTAAAAAGAAGAGAAAACAGGTTGCTTCTGAACCCTTAGAAATCTTAACTGAAGCAGCCTTGGCTGTAGAACTAGGGTTAGAAAGTGAGAAACCTGAGTTACCTATCATAAGCCTAAAGAAGAAGAAGAAGTCTAAAACCACCTCTTCAGTCACTCAAATGGCTGAAGTTGTAAAATCAGGGGCACACAGCTCACTAGATGTATCCTCTCAACAGGATGCATCTATAGAATCAAGCATCCCCCCCAATGCACCTATCTGTAAAGAGTCAGCACAAGGGAGTGATAAGGCTGGCACAACACTGAGTGGAGAGCACATCATAACTGAAACTCCCTCTATTTCTCAGGGGGAGTTGCCAAAATCTTGTCTACAACACACTTCTCTTTCAGAATCTACCACTCATATTTCTTTGAAGCCTGCAACTCAAGCAATTGAGGAGCAAGGCATTGATCATCAAGAATTCTTTTCCTTTGATGAGCCAATGAATTCAAGTGACTTGGTGCATGACACCTTGCTCACCACCCAGGTACCACATTTGGATGGTCAGGGAATGCATGCTGGGGCATATCCTAATGACACCATCACAAACACAGAGGATTCACTAGTTCTTACTAGAGACTCTGTGCCTGTGTCAACTACTGTTGTAACTCATCCCACTTCTGTGGAGACAGCAGTAGTAGAGTCTGTTCATCCGGTTGCAGAAGTTGCATCTGTAACTGAGGAGCCTAGCAAGCCTAGCTCTAGCTCTAACTTTTTGTCTCAATGGCTGAAGCCTGTGCAACATGACAGTGCTTCAGGATCAGGGTCTGTTCCACCACAATTGACGGTTGAAGCACTTCAAAGCTTAGTTGTGGATCAGATCCCTGAGTTCACAAAAATTGCTCAGCACCTTCTCACTGCAAACATGCCCAATCCAGACTATGAAGCTATTCTCCTATGTCACAAAGAGGATGTAGAGCTACAGAAGGAGAAGATCATAGATGAAACTGAGAGAGATGGGAATATCGATGCTTGGCTGCAAGGAACCAATTCAATCCCTCTCTCAGAAGGTCTCCAGTATCTCAGAGAAGAGTACATCACTTCACTAGGGTCCAATGCCAAATCTCTCAACCCTACTGATGTGTTTGAAGCAGTGAATGACAGTTATAAAGGCATTCTCAAGGCTGCACACTATCTTGGTAAAGGCTTAAAGACAGAAATTAATGAAGTGTGTTCAGCTACAACCAAGGAGGTGCATGAGATCAAGAGGACTTTTGATGCTAAATTCCCTCAATTGGAGACTGTTCTCAAGGACATTCGAACCTGTAATGCTACTTGCACCAGGATGGACAATGGTTTGGCTATTCTCAAGGATGCTGTCACAGGTCTGGGGCACAAATTTCAATCCTTATCAGATCAGACAACTGATGCCAATGCCATGCTCAGGACCCTCTTTGCAAATCAATATGGAGACAAGCTAGTCACTGAGGTTCCTGTGCATGAGATGTCAAGGTTCGAAGTGCAGAGACTGAAGGATCAATCCCTATCTGGTTTTAAGGCCAATGAACTCTTCATTAAAGTGGATACTCTTGAAAAGGAGGTAGTCTCTCTCCACAAGTCCAATGCTCATCTTACAGACACTGTGACAACTCTGACTGAGCAGTTGAACACTCAAGCCACCACCACAGCTGATGTTCTTCTGCATCAACAATCAATGTTGTCTGCAATGATGAAGCACATGGGTCTCCCTCTACCTGATGAATCTTCAACTCCAAAGGTGCCTCTTACAGTCCCTGTGTCTGTCAACAAGCCTAAGGGGGAGAAGAGGATATCAAAGAACTCAAATCCAAAGGGGGAGAGACCACTAGAAAAAGGCATCAAGATCATTGAGGGTGGCCATCAGAGAACTTTGAAATCTACTACTTATGTGCCTGGAAAAGGAAAGGACAAAGTTGATGAGCCTCCCACTTCTCTGCCAGTTGTCACTCTACCAACTGTGCACATCACTACCCCTGATGGTCAAAGACAGTCTATTACAACCACAGTGGTTGCAGGGAGTATGCCATCTGACAAGCCTCAAATCTCAATATCTAAGAGTGCCAAGCCAGTAGAAGTGAAGGTGGTCACTGAGGCCAAGCTACAAGAAATTGCAAACTCAAATGTCTATCATGATGATGCATTCTTGGAGTTTCTGAAAGTCTCTAGAGAACAGGCTGGTGATGCTCTGCTATATCATGAGAGTTTGAAGAGTCAGATTGACTGTCTCACTGTAGTACCAAGGAGGCTTAATGATCTATGGCTCAAGGAGATATTGATGGTAGGAAAGAACAAGATATGGCACTTAACCATCAATACTCTACAGAGTCTAAAGCACTCAGAAGTGAATGTGCTCCTTGGACTAATTGAGAAGGGAAATGAGAACAACAAGAGTCTTCATGATGAATTGAGGAATGGTCAACCTTCAAGGCTACCTGAAGTTTTCACAGATCCTAGAACTATTATCTACCAGGCTGGAACAAGAATTGAAGATATCAAGCAGCTGGTCATTCCTAAGCATCTAACTCCTCAAAATAAAAATCTCATCATAGCCATCATTGAGAAACTGATCAAGAAGAAGGGATCAAGAACAGCAGAAGAATTAGAAGCTATATCTTATCTCAGGTCATATATTGCAACTGGCATTGTATCTGAGACTGTTAAGTTCAACCCAAGCAAAGATCAAGACAAGGATGAAGATAAAAGTGATGGAAGGAGAAGACATCACAGGAGTAATAAGGGTGATGAAGACAAGAAGAAGAAGAAGGATGATGAGAAGAGGAAGAATGATGATGATCAAGGTAAAGGCTCTGAGAGGAAAAGTGGAAGACAGCAAGCCTCAGGCATTGCTGACAGTAACCTCACCACAACACAAGACTCTAAGTCTAGGGTGAATGCTGCCAGTAGTGACCTTTCAAAATTTGCATCTATGGCTTCTGCAACTGTCTTGCCACCTCAAGAAGAGAAGAAGATTCAAGTCAAGAAACCATCTGTATGTTTCAAAAAGCAAACTGCTAATGGAATACTACAATGGTCTACAAACAAAGGTCACATACTGCTGCCAAGTAATCATGTAAAAAGAATCAAGTTCAAGCAAGCTGCAAGGAAATCAAAGCCAACCACATCAAAAACCCTGACAATCTATCCAGGCCTAAAACTCCAACCACTAGATGAAGATTATGATGTAGACCAACTGCAATTTTTGCAAGCTCAAAGAATCTATCATGTTGCCATTGTTGATAATTGCCTTGAGATTAAATATTCTGATGGAAGGGAGGAGAAATTCAAACAAGGAGGATGTCAACACTGGGGCAAGCTATATGACATAGAGAGAATCATTGCACTGTTGAGCTCAGAAGATAAAGTGGAGAGAGTATGGAAACTGGAGCTAATTGATTTTGTGAAAATGAAGAGAGATCATGAAGAAAAAGTCAGAAAAGAGTGTTTTGAGAAATGGCTGGCAAGGGAGAGAGAAATTGAGAGACTGGAAAGTGAAGCAGAAAAGCTGAGGAAAAAGGGTTTGTGTAGAGTTCAGTTCAACCCCTACATGGTAAAGTATAGGAGGAGGAATGGAAATCAAGTCAACATCAGAATGAATCTACTCAACCACTATCCTGCAAACATTCTGGAACCAGTACTTGAAGATTTCAAAGACTCAATTTTGCTTGAAGAATTGGATGCTATGGCAGAAATAATAAAAGCTATGGATGAGAATACAAGGAAGGAGAAAGAAAGAAGAGAGAAAGAATATGATGAATTTCAAGCCAAAGCTATGGAAAGGGAATCAAAAGACAATGGCTAGTTCTTCATCATAGGCTGTAAGATTACTCACTCTGTAGTTCTATCCAAATTGCTAATGGAAATTCATACCTGTACTGTCAAGTTTTATCTTTATGTATGATAGGCTTGTTATCAGACATGATATTGTGACTAAGGGTCTTACTCACAATTTGGGGGAGATTGTTAGTCACAGAGGCATGCCTGAATACATCTAATAACAAGCCTAAGTATGTGTAATGCTATGCATTACCTACATGACCTCTTAACTGAGGGAACCTCTAGTTGTAGAGTTTCTATTTGTTCTGTACTTGTAATAGGCATCAAATTCTAGTTGTGTTACTGTAATTATAAAGTCAAGAATAATGCTTGAAAGAAGTTCCAAGGTTCATGCCTCAAGCAAGGAGATATAGACTGCCAAATAATCACAGTTGGGATTTGAAGAAATGAAGAATTTGCCTAAGTACCAATTCGAGAAGTACATTTGTCTATTCGAGAAGTCTAGCATTCGAGAAGTCTGGAGTTCGATATCTCAGAAGACACTATTCGATATCTCTGAATACACTGTTCGATATCTCAGGGATTCGATATGTCAAAATGCTCTGTTCGATATCTCAGGGATTCGATATGTCAAAATGCTCTATTCGATATCTCAAGGAGTCCCAGAGAAAAGAGCTATTCGAGAAGTGATTCGATATGTCAAGATAACACTATTCGAGAACTCAGAGTTATCGATCAAGTCAACTCCAGTTCTCGAATCACTCACTTAGTCACTTCTCGAATACATTCTTGAGGACAAAATACTGAAGAATTGTACAAGTCAGAAACCTGCAACAAGCCAGCACACTTTATTTGACTCTGTCCTATAAAGCATGCTGGAAAGCCTACAAAGAAGCTTGGAGAGATAAGACAAGGGACAAGGAGCTGAAGAAGTGGATCTAAACAGGCTTTTCAAAGTCAAATCTGTAGCCGTTTGGACTCTTACTAAAATGAGATAGACAGACTGGAAAGTGCTTTTGTTTTACCTACCTCATTTGTAGCAAGTGGGTGTATCCATGTCTATAAGGATACAGCCTCACTTCCTTAGCTGTTAAGGTTTTGAAGTTTCTCAAAAATATCCAGAAAATATCTCTCTGAGAAAAACGAAGCTGAGAATACTATCATTTGTATTCACAGATTGTAGCAAAATCTTTATCTAATAAAATATTAGATTAAAGTGATATTGTGTTGTGTTTGTGTTTAATTTTCCGCATCTTCATATCTCACACACTCATCACTTATCTTGCTGCAAAGATTCAAGACCGAAGAAAAATTCAAGAATCCATTCACCCCCCCCTCTGTATTCTTTTACTGTATTCAATACTCAACATTATTATACCACACCGGTAATTCTTACTGATGCTGAGTTAATTGAAAGTTTACGTAGTTCCTTGAATAATGCACAAAGAGGGTACGAGAGAATAAGTCTTGTTAACACTAACCTTGAAAATCAAATGTTAGATTTAAAAAAGGTGCAGGTTAATCAAGATAATAATATAGAAGAAATAGCTCGACTTAACTACAGAGAAAAGGGTCTAGGAGAATACATGGTAAAACAAGTTGATAGGATTGCTGAACAAGAAACCAAGATTAGAGAACATGAAACACAGGTTAGAGCTTGTTATAATACTGTTAAAGTTTCTAAAGATTTCTTCAACAAACAAGCAGTAGAACGAACTGTAGGAATAGGATTTGATTACAGTCAAGCTGTTGGTTCTTTGAGTAATCATTCTCCTAATTCTATCCCAGCTAAAGAAAGAGGTATACCACATATTCTCAAGAATGTTGAAAAACCAATGTTTACAAAATCTGATGCTAGCCCACCAGATATTCTTTCTATGGTTATACAAGAAGAAATGAGAAATGAGGATAGTGCAAATGGCACAGTTCTTGTTAAGGATAAATGTGTTAAGGATAAAACTGTTAAGAACTCTAATACAAAGAATGTGTCATCCAAGAAAAATGTAACAGTCTTTGTTAAGGCTAAATCAGTTGAGGACGTTAACACAACAAATGTTTCATCCAAGAAAGATGTACCTAAAGTACCAGTCAAAGTTGTTGAATCAGCTAGTTCCTCTAAGACTGGATTAGGTAGTAATAAGTTAAAACAGAAAAATACCATGTCTACTATTGATTCTAATCATAAAGCATGTGGTATTATCAATTGTATTGAAAGGCAGAGTGTATAAACTTGTAACACTATAACTAATGTAACTCAAACTAAAGGAAAAGATACTTAACCAGAAGACAATCAAGAACAGGAAGTCACAAGAAATCAACACTAAATGAAGACAAGGTAATTGATACAATTTAACATGCTAACCATGATCAAGCCAAGAAGAAATCATTGAGAGAAGTTCAAGTCAAAGTTGTTCATGCCTCGATGATTTGATTAATCAAGAATCAAGATCATAACTATCAGTATCAACAAGACCAATTGATTTCAAGTGAAGAAGAAGGAAAGCAAATATTGGAAAGCCAAGTTATTCAGTGAATATGGTAATTTATTCAAGAAGCAGAAACACTATCAAGACTAGTCACTTATGAACCAGACCAGTGCATCAAGTGTCAGGACATTGATAGCAAGTTTATGTCAGTAATAAAGAACCATGTTCAAGAGCTTGTTGAAGAATAAAGAAGACATGAAGATATCACAAGTTCAAGATGTGCATTGAAGTTTCAAGTTGAAGACCAGAATATTTTTTAAGTACTAAATGTTCTGGATGGCTAAGTAGAAATTCTCAAGTAGAAGTTCTACTTAGGAATTTCGAGATAGCCAAGTAGAAGTTCCACTTAGGAATTTCGAGATAGCCAAGTAGAAATTCTCAAGTAGAAGTTCTACTTAGGTGCAGCTTCAACATGACACATGGCATCTTCTGATTGGCAGATTTCCAAGCTTTCAAGATAAGGCAAGAATTATGTGGACATCATTGGGCCACGTACATCTTAGTCTTTGAAGACTACAGGACATAGATTACATGTAGTATAAATAGAAGTACTTGTGTAATGTTTTAGTTAGTGAGCAATTCTAGAGAAAAACACAAGAGAAAAAGAGAGAGTGCATTCACAGAGCTTAGTATCATTCACTTCTCTCTCAACTTCTGTAATACTTTGTAATGAATGTTGTAGCAACCCTTTCAAGTTATATATAAAGAAATATATTCCTTGAATCTGTGTGTTCATTTATTGCATCGTTTTTATTGCCTCTCATATTCGAAAAGTTGTATTCACCCCCCCTCTACAACACATTTGGACCTAACAATTGGTATCAGAGCTATATGTTTAACATACAAAACATAGATCCTTGTGTTGAGTAGAAGAATCGTGAGTTTTCATTTTTCAGATCTACTTTTCATTTTCTCGAAAAGTGTGTTTTAATTCGTTGGTAGTGAAAACTCATCTGAAAAATTATTTAAATACTCCAGGTGTGATTATTTAGCTTGGGTGTATTTTAATTAATTTTTGTGAATTTATCTGGGTTAGTTCATATTTGGTGTTCTTGAGTGTTCATCATCTGTTCTTATCAAAGAATACAACCCAACAACTTTTTGATCTCCTTTTCAATAGTAAAAGAATAAAAAGGTGGTTTTTGGACTTGTTGATTTATTTTATTCGGCCGAAAGTAAAAGACATACTCAGTACCTAGCATGTGGGTTAGGTGGGTTTGGTGAGTAAAGCATTCAAAGTCAAAAAGTGTTAAAGTGATAATATTGTTTATTCAATATTTAAAGAAATCTGCAGAAAAATTATTCTAAGGCAAAAAGTTCTACATAGAATTTCTACTTGAGAATTTCTACATAGAATTTCGACTTGGACAATTTCTACTTAGTGATTTCGACTTGAGCAAAATTTCTACTTAGAGAAATTTCGACTTAGGCAAAAGTTCTACATAAATATTCTACATAGCCTAGTCTTGGGTACTTAGAAACTTTTAGTGACCAGAATTGAGATGGCTCCTAAAAATGCATTCAAGATCCCAATGTTCAACAAAGATCACTATGAAGAATGGGTTTTCAGAATGAGACTATATCTAGAGACTGTTAACCCTGAATATCTGGAAGTCCTTGACAAGGGTAAATTTGTCCCAATGGCAGTTATTCCTTCACATACGGAAGGAGGAGTGGTTATACCACCCCGGTCTGAGCCCAAAAAGGCAGCGGACTTTTCGGATGCTGATAAAGAGCAAATAGCTTTGGATACTGCCGTACGACAAACCTTGATGGAATCTCTTGATCATGAAATGTTCAACATAGTCAAAGGTTTGACTACAGCAAAGAAGATTTGGGACAAGATAGAAGTTGTCATGGAAGGATCTGCAGAGGTCAGAAGCAACAAAACACTCATACTCAAGATGGAGTATGACACCTTTAGAATAAAGAAAGGAGAAGGCATAACAGATGTCTACCTACGATTCAGTCAGTTGGTATTGGATTTGAATCTGAGAGGTGTAACTCTCCCCATGGTTGAGACTAATACGAGATATCTGAGGAACCAGCCAAAAAGCATTGAACATAGGGTCTACGCAATCAGAGAAACCAGAGATTTGCATACAACTTCTCTGGAAGAGTATTATGGAATATTAAAGACCTATGAGCTGGAAACTCTTCAAGATCAAGCATGGGACAATGATTCAAAGGGAAAAGAAAGTGCATCAGGATTAGTTGCTGATGAGGAAGAGTCTAAGAAGGCAATGGTTGCAGCAAAGCCTAAATCATCACTTGCACCACATCAAGTTGATAATGATGACGAGTGCGCATCTGACAGTGATGATGACTACTACACCCAAGAAGAGCTGGACAACATGGACGATAGTGTCGTGGCATACATGGCAAGGAAGTTCAGCAACATGAGATTTAGAAAGAGCAACCGACCACAGAGAAAATCTTCATCTTATTATCGGGCTGCTAAGGGTGGTGGTAGTTCGTCAGGCTACAAAGGAAAAGGCAAGAATACCAGCTACAAATCTCCTTTGGATTTCAAAATGAAGTTCAAATGCTATAATTGTGGTGAAGCTGGACACTTTGCCTCGGACTGCAAAAAGCCTAAACAGACTTATCCAAAAGAAACATTTGAAGCTCTCAAAAGCAACTATGAAGCACTGTTGAAGGAAAGACATGGAAAACGAGCTTTATTGGTGACAGAAGGAAGAGCTTGGGATGATTCAGATGAGGAAGACGTTACTCATGTAGCGAACTTTGCGCTCATGGCTGAGACATCAGAGGAACCAGAGGTACCAGTTCTGACTCTTAAAGTAGAAATGTCTATTGATGATTATAAAGAACAGAACGGGGCTCTTAGTGAAGAGATCTATATGTTGTGCAAAAGCCTAGACTCTTCTCAAAAGGAACAGAAAACACTTGTTGCCAAATGCAGAATGCTTGAGGCAAAAGTGGAAGAGCTAGAGGCTGCTTGCACTGTAGATACTTCTCTAAGAGACTTTATTAAATCTCTGGAACACAAGCTTGTCCTTAAGGAAGAAGTAGAAGCATGTCTTAGGAACAATCTAGCTGAGTTAGAAACTAAATGCGAAGCATACAAACTAGCTGCTAGTAAAGTGTATGTAGATAATGACACATTTAAGAAGATAACTGGAGTAGGTATAGGGCTTGATTATTCTGACCTTCCTAAGAAAGAAGGAAAGAGACCTATTGACCCTAGTTCCAGTGACCTTAAACAGGAAACACCTAGAATTCTTAAATCGGCTGTCAAACCTATCTACAAACATCTTGTTCCTAGAATAGAAGAAGAAGAGACTGAATTGATAGCTAGATATGAGATTGAGATGGAAGATCGCCAGAAAGAACAACCTGTAACTCCTATCAAACAAGTTAAAATCAATTTCCCTAGAGATGAATCTAGACTGGGATTAGGAGCTAAGGCTGTTAAACAACAAGGAAAGAAAGAAAAAGGCATAAAAGAGGTTAAGGCTGAACGAATAAAGAAAGCATGTTATCATTGTAAATCTACTGAACATCTTTCTTATGCATGCAAAGCTAACATGAATGTTCCTGCTGCACATGCCATGCCTACCACACATACAATGAATAATCTGCATCAGAATCATGCACAGTGTGGTCAACCTAACTGTATGCCATGCACTTTTAATATCATGCAAACTTTTGTGCATTTAATGAATGCATCTAGCCAGTCATGCTCAAATACTGTTGCTAGTTCAAATATCAAGAAAAAGTATGGTAGAGCCAAGACTGTCAGTCCTCCTAAAGTTAGGAGTGACAAACCTTCTCCTAAGACTGACAAATCTGTCAAGTCTGAGAAAGGAAAGGAGATAGTCGAAAGCTCTAGTAATGTGAAGAAAAGTGCATCTCCTGTTGTTAAATCTGTTGATTCTCGATCTTATCGAAAAGCCGGGCCCAATCAAAGTTGGGTTCCGAAGAATGTCTAACCAATCTGTCATTGCAGGGCATTAAGCAGAATAGAAATAAAGTTATATGGGTGCTAGACAGTGGAGCATCGAGGCATATGACTGGAAACAAGTCCCTGCTTACAGAGTTGGTTATGAAGGCTGGCCCTTATGTTACCTTTGGAGATGACAGCATAGGTGTGACTAAGGGATATGGCAAACTGAAAACTGGCAATGTCATCATTGAAGATATTTCCTATGTTGAGGGACTAAAGCACAATCTGTTGAGTATAAGTCAATTCTGTGACAAAGGTTACGAAATTGTCTTCAAAAAGAAAGGTGTCTCAATCACTCACATCAAGGAAGGCTCACTAGCTTTAAGAGGAGTTCGAAAGGCAGATCTTTTTGTTGCAGATATGGATTCAGCAAATCAGGATGAGGTCACCTGTTTCTACAGCAAAGCCTCGGATGATGAAAGCTGGTTATGGCACAAAAAGCTATCTCACTTAAACTTCAAAACGATGAATGCTCTCGCGAGGCGAGAATTGGTGAGAGATCTACCTCAAATGGAGTTCGCTCCGAAAGGACTCTGTGAAGCTTGTGAAATGGGAAAGTCGAAGCGAGCATCGCATAAAAGCAAAGAAATTTCTAGTATTACTGAGCCTCTACAACTTCTTCATATGGATTTGTTTGGCCCAGTGAATGTCCTATCTTTGTCTAGGAAAAGATATGCTTTGGTAATCGTGGATGACTTCTCCAAGTATACATGGGTATTGTTCGCAATGACGAAAGACGAAGTACCTTTCTTAATCATTGATCACATCACTCAAATTGAGAATGTTTCAACACTTACTGTGAAGACGATTAGATCAGACAATGGCACTGAATTCAAAAACGCAGTGCTAAATGACTTCTGTGTATCTAAGGGAATACGTCGTCAGTATTCAGCCCCGAGAACTCCACAGCAAAATGGAGTAGTTGAAAGGAAGAACAGAACTTTGGTTGAAGCAGCAAGAACTTTGTTGTATGATTCAAAACTTCCTTTGTATTTCTGGGCCGAAGCAGTGAGTACCGCTTGTTACACTCAAAATAGAACCTTGATCATAAAAGATAAAGAAAAGACACCATGTGAGCTAATGAACAACAGAAGACCAACAATCAAATACTTTCATGTCTTCGGAGCAAAATGCTATGTGCTTATAGATGATGAAAATCTAGGCAAGTTTGCAGCAAAAGCTCGTGAAGGAATCTTTGTTGGTTACTCTACAGACGTGGTGGCAGCTTATAGAGTGTTCTTAGTGAATGATCGAAAAGTGACTGAAAGTTACAACGTCAGATTCGACGATACCAAACTCTCATCAATTTCAAGAGATTCTAGTGAACCTGAGTCCCTAAAATTTCAGAATCTGGACTTAGAAGATCTTGAAGATGAACCTGAGTTGGTTGTTCCATTAAATGTTCCAAGCGTACGTGAAGAACCTGAGTCTAGTGAACAAGCTAATTCTACAAGATCAGGAGAGACTTCTTCAGTACCAACCGGCAACAACTCAGGGGGAGTAAATAGCAGCTCAAGGACTACTGTTCAAGGCTCGAGTCGAGTTGACTCTAGTTCTGTAGGAGCTGGCACTAACTCAGGGGGAGTTAGTGAAAATATTCAAAGTAGTCAGCACCCCAACTCAGAAAGTCAAGCTGAATCATCTAGACAATTTCCAGGTGAACGGGTATGGAATAGAGACCATCCGTTTGAGTTAATTATTGGTGATCCAGATGCTGGTGTGACTACTAGAAGAACTGCAAGAGCTGACATGGCTAATATCTCCTTATATTCTGGGTTCTTATCCAAGCTTGAACCTAAAGAAATAGAAGAAGCTCTTGGCGATGCTGATTGGGTGATTGCAATGCAAGAGGAACTCAATCAGTTTGAAAGACAGAAAGTTTGGAAACTGGTACCCCGACCAAAGAACAAATCCGTAATTGGAGCTAGGTGGGTATTCAGAAATAAACTGGATGAAAACGGACTTGTAACACGAAACAAGGCTCGTTTGGTTGCAAAAGGTTATTCTCAGCGAGAAGGAATTGATTATGATGAAACCTATGCACCGGTTGCAAGACTTGAGGCAGTCAGGATGTTCTTGGCATTTGCAGCACATAAGAACTTCAAGGTATTCCAGATGGACGTGAAAAGTGCCTTCCTGAACGGAGAGTTAGAAGAAGAAGTGTATCTGGAACAACCGCCTGGCTTCGTTGATCCAGAACATGCAGATTTTGTGTATCTACTCTTCAAATCTGTCTATGGCCTCAGGCAATCCCCAAGGCGATGGTATGAAACCCTATCTCTATTCTTAATTGAAAATGGTTTTGTTAGGGGAGTAATTGATAAAACATTGTTCTATAAAGTTGTGAGAAATGACTTAATACTTGTTCAAGTATATGTGGACGATATTATTTTTGGGTCATCAAATGAGCGCTTGTGCGAGAAATTTGCCAAGCTAATGCAGGAAAAATATGAGATGAGCATGATGGGAGAGCTGTCCTTCTTCCTTGGATTACAGATCAGTCAGAGAAAAGATGGTATCTTTATCTGTCAATCCAAGTACGTCAGAGATTTACTCAAGAAGTATAATCTAGAAGATGCATCAGCAGCTAAGACTCCTATGGCAACAGCCACGAAGCTTGATGAAGACAAATCAGGTAAATCAGTTGACATCACAAGCTATCGAGGTATGATTGGCTCACTCCTCTATTTAACTGCAAGTAGACCAGATATAATGTTCGCAACTTGTTTATGTGCAAGGTTCCAAGCGGATCCTAGAGAATCACATCTCGTAGCCGTCAAAAGAATTTTTAGGTATCTCAAGGGCACACCAAATCTAGGGATTTGGTACCCAAGAGATACAGGTTTTAATCTCATTGGCTATTCGGATTCAGACTATGCAGGTTGCAGGATTGATAGGAAAAGCACATCTGGTGCTTGCCAATTTCTTGGCAGAAGATTGGTGTCCTGGCAAAGTAAAAAACAACATACAGTATCTACTTCTACTGCTGAAGCTGAGTACATTGCTGCTGGAAGCTGTGTAGCTCAAATACTGTGGATGAGGAACCAATTGAAGGATTATGGCATGGAGCACAAGAAAATTCCAATCATGTGTGACAACACAAGTGCCATTGCCATAACCAACAATCCTGTAGATCACTCAAGAACCAAGCATATTGACATCAGGTATCATTTCATAAGAGAACATGTCGAGGAGGGGACTGTGGAGCTACATTTTGTGCCCACAATGCAACAAATTGCAGATATATTCACCAAACCTCTTGATGAAGTAACATTCAATAGGTTGGTTGGTGAATTGGGAATGCTTAACACAAGTTAGTAAAGCCTTCTATCTGTAAAATCCATGTTTATGTTTGTATGTGCAAGCTAATCAATCATTATGTGCTTAGACTTTAATATGCCTAATTAATGATTGTTATAGGTTGCATATAGTGTGATTTTGCATGAATTCATTGTGTTTTAAGTGTCTTTTATAGCACAAATCTGTGAATTTATGCTTGTAAGATTGCATGATCATAGGGGGAGTTAAATTCATAATAGTCTAAATATTGCATGATTTTTAGATGAATTTACCTGTGTTTTTCATGTAATTAGAGGCCTTAGAATTATCAAGGAATGTTTTAATTATGTCATATATTAAAATCCTTGAATTGATATTTATATTAATTTGGCAAAATTAATTGTTGAGTTTTTCAAAGAAAAATTGTCAAATTATTCTAAGTATCTTCAAAATTTCGAGTTAGTCTCTATCTCGAAACTCATGTAGAAATTCGACTTGAATTTCGACTTGAGCTTCCAGGGTGAAGTTTTGAAAATTCTAAGTCTGGGAAGAATTTCGAGTTAGTACCTATCTCGAAATTCATCTCGAAATTCGACTTAGGGTTCGAGTTCGAGTTACCAGTGTGCCTAGTTCTATCTTCAAAATATTCGAGATAAAGTCTATCTCGAATTTTATCTCTAAGGTTGAGATGAAGTTTCCATTAAGGGAATATTTTGAAAAGAACTGAGAATTAACTTCGAGTTAGTCTATCTCGAACTTTATCTCGAAGTTCGACTTGATGTTCGAGATAGAGTTCTTAGTCTATCTCGAAACTCAACTCGAATTTCGACTTGGTGTTCGAGATAGAGTTCTCAGTTAAGCTAAAGGGAATATTTCGAGTTACACTCCTAACTCGAAACATATCTTGAATTACCCTGAACTTTTTGATTCAAGGAAATATTTTGGAAAGAATTTGAGATTAACTTCAAGTTAGTCTATCTCGAACTTTATCTCGAAGTTCGACTTGATGTTCGAGATAGAATTCTTAGTCTATCTCGAAACTCAACTCGAATTTCGACTTGATGTTCGAGATAGACTCTAACTCGAAAAGTATCTTGCATTTTCTGTTTTTTCCAAGTTTACTACAAATCAATAATGTTCAAGATAGTATTTCCCTATAGTTTCTGCTGTAATTTTGGTTAAAGTGCTTCTTTATGCATAATTATTCGAGTTAACTTCTATCTTGAACTTTATCTCGAAGTTCGACTTGATGTTCGAGATAGAAAAGTTCGAGATAGAGTTCGACTTAGATGTCCCCTGTATGGACTTAGTACTTTTCACATTTTTTAACAGGGACATTTTTGTCATTTCTCATTCACCTATATATACATCTTTAACTCGATGCCTAAATTCACTTTACCTAATTCTAATTTTCAGCAGCCGTTTCACAAGAACAGTGCGATTTCACTAATTACATACCTTTGATCCTTGTTTTTGTGATTAAACTCGTACTAATCACGAATTACTGCCGATTTGTTGACTAATATTGTCTGTGTTAACCTTAATCCTTGTGTTAGTGTGTTTTGTGAACATCCATACACGCGCATATACATACACACGAACACATATTGTTTGTGTACTGTTCATAAACGCGATTTTTTTTCCATCTATAAACACACACGATTCCACTGGTATACACAAGAAATAGTAATTGGTTGTTGAATTGAATCCCGTAGTTTGATTTTTCAGATTCCGTTTGGTATTCTTGAAAAATTAAAAGGGTTACAATTCTCTTTTGTAATTCGGAAAATTAATTGTTTTTCAAAATAAAAATAAAAATTCACATCTTTTAAAAGAAAAACATTTAATCAAAATGGCTCACCAATTTTCCCTTGCTAAAAACAATTTTTACAATATTTCTACGGAAATTGGTGATCAACTCCCGCGGTTTAAGTTTTGGATACGATTTCTCAATTTGTATTCCAAAGCTAGCCAAGCTTTTACTGCTAAACCTACACTAGTACATGATGCTTTACAGCAATTATGGACTAGTGCGGTTACTTTTGGGAGTAAATCAACCCCCTACGGTTTCAGGTTTACCTTAGCGGGTCAGGAATATGAGGTGACAGAACAAATTGTCAACAGGGTTCTAGGATTCCCAATTAAAGATGCCTATGATCCAGAACCTACTGCTGCAGAACGCCTCAGATTCTTTGAAGAAATTGGATGTTATCCTACAAAAGGCCCAATCACGGGAAATATCCAAAAGCAATTCTTCCATGCGGAATGGAATTACTTTTTCGAGGCCATCACAAGATGTTTTCGGGCACGCGAAAAAGACTTTCATCAAATTCCGATTCCCATGCAAACCTTTGCAGTAGCCCTAGCAAGAGAACTGGATATAAACTATGGACGCATAGTTCTCTCTGAGATAGTGGCCTCAATGGGATCCCTTGCAAGCAGAGACCTCTCTACCACTGATGTCGTCTGCTGGTTTCCTCGGTTTCTTCAAATGCTAATCAATGACTTAATACCGAAGGATGCTCTTGCTATTCGACAGGGATTTGCCAGAAGCCCCACATCTGAATCACTAGGGATGGGCACTAAGTCACTTGCAACCATTGCAAATCAGGATAAACATCAAGGTAAGCCAATGTCTACTCCTGAAAATATTCAAATGTGGCTTAGATATGATGCAGGAGTTACCAATTTGGAGGCATCATCACAAGTCTCATCACATGCTCAAAATCCATCTGTTCATGCTGAGGCATTTGATGAGATTCCGGATGAGGAAAGCGATGATGCACAAGGTAAGCAATCAGGTAATCTCTCTCTGCATACTATTCATTCCTCCTCCTACGTTTCTGATTCCGCGACCCATGAGCCTGCTAACCCGCAGGATCTATCCCAGGGTAAGAGCCATATTTCTGACTCTGAGTCTGATACACATTCATATTCTTTATCACCCCTGTTAACGGAAGTCAGAAAACCAGCACGTATATTTATACAAGATGATGAGGAGAATGAACCCGAAGAGCAGCAACTTATTCGCAAGAAAGCCAAACTTTTCCACGCTGCTACATCACAACCACAGTCAAACCCTAGCGTGTCACACGCAACCACTCCACCTCACGCGAGTGGTTCACCCCTTGAACATTCTGCACATAGGGATTTTGATTTTGGTGAGGATGATGTGCCTCTTGATGATACTGTTGCTTCAAGAGGACATAAAGTCTTAAGAACTTCAGCCGTACCTTCACCGGTACGTACTGACGCTGCAAAGAGGATCGGTTCTGATGTCGTACAAGGACACTTTGCAGCCTCTCAGACTGAGATTCCAACTCAGGAACAAACAGAATTTGATCCTATAACTGTCAACAACATTTCTTATCAATTTTCTGCAGGTACTGCTTCACTATTTGGATCAATCATTGAAGACATACACGAGTGTGAGACAGGGAGTGTGTGTGAGAGGTTAGGGAGAGAGGGACCTTCATTTTTAAGGCCCGAAACCGAGCGCCAAATACCAACAGAACGCGTATTAGAGCGAGGTCACCTAAACCAAACACCATCCCTTAATACTGAAAATTTTGATACTCGTATGACTTCAATGGAAAATCAGATGAGGCAGTTCGGGCAGACAATGGGGCAGTTCGGGATCAATATTGGAAACAACCAAAGGGCTCTAGACGACTACGCAGCAAGAATGGCAAGTCAAGCTACAGCTTTTGATGATTTGACAAATAAGGTCAATGACTTGGGCCATGCTGGTGGTGTCTTGGGAAGCACTCTCAATGAGAGGATGGGGGCATTGGAGTCTACAATGCATACAATGATTGTGGAGATCAGTAGAATGATGTTCGCAGTCAGGAGTTTTGTGCCCCCAGAGTGCTTCGAGTCGGAACAACCTCCCCCCGATGCTGGAGCAGGTGGTGCAGGTGGTGCTAGTGGAGCGGGAGCCTCTGGTTCTGGTTTTGGAGGTTCCTATGCAGCTGGTGGATCTGAAGACCATGGTGGAGCTCAGGATAACTCACCTAAGGGGGAGAGTGGAAAGGAGACGAGACAGCAGGCAGTTCACATCGAAGAAATTGAAGAACCCGCTGATCTTGTTAAGGAACCAGAAATTGAGCCTGCTGTTGCTGAAGAGGCTCTGAGGAGGAGAAAGGGTAAGGCAATAATGGTTGAAGAAGATGAACCAGTTATTGACCTGAGTCATCAGGACACAGTACAGGAGGTACTAGACTCAGATTCTGATATGGAAGACGTACCTTTCGCACATGCTGTAAAGCGATCTTTGAAGGAACAAGGTGGAGGTGCTGGTATGTCTTTCGGAATGCCTGAAGAAGATCCTGTTGATGAAGAAACCCTGCAGTCTCAACAGTTAGCCTTGAAACAAGCTCAGTTCCATAAAATGAAGATGATGCAAGAACATGCTGCGTTCCTAGAACAGAAGGTGGAGCTACAAGGGAAGCAGTATGAGTATGAGCTTGCAAGGCTAGCCAATCCTCAAGTTGATCTGGACAAAAGAAGGATAGGGCAGAAATGGGATGAAGCAAGGAAGATAATGATGGGACCATGTGCAAAAGGAGTTCATAACAAGGATGCAGATGATCTGTTCTACAACTTGAATTTGCAGAATCCAATGACTGGGGACTATATAAATGCTTTGAAGAGATTAATTTCTAAAGTCAGGGTTGGATACAATGCAAATCTTAAGGAGTGGCAGGTTATCTTGTCTTTGGTAGAAGGAGTCCCAACATCTTTCCTATTTGTGGATGACCAATTCATAATGAGAAGATCTGCGTCAGAGTTGTTCTTGCTAGCGACTAAAATTCAGTACTCTCAATCTGAGGAGCTAAGCATTCTGTACAGGGATCAGTTAATGCAGCTAGCAGAGGACAAGGGTCCAGAATTCTCAGCTTATCCAAATTTTGTCCGGATGGTGGTTCAAGGAAAGATGAAGAGGGTGAGCATGGAGGAAAAGGACTTAATGGAACTTTCAGTGGAATCTCTTAAAGCTGTATGTAGACAAATGATGGGTAAGGGATTCGCCTCTGAACTTAAAGATAAATCCGTGAGGATCATTGAAAGAGTCATATTCTTGAAGAGCAATGAGGTGTGGAAGTGTGATGTCATTGCTCCAAACCCTCTCGACAACGTGAAGATTGAGCCGGAGCTGATAGAAAAGAAATGGAATATTCTTCAAGCAATGAAGAATGTAGATGAAGCTTTGACTCTTCCTTCTGGAGAACTGGAACAAGGAGAAATAAGGGAGGCATTTGGCGTTCCAGGGAAAGATAGTGTATACTGGATACACTCTTATGTTGATGATACAGCTGATGCCTTAGCATACATAGATGCAGACCAGAAACAAACACTCTTGCATATGAGTAGACAATGGCTGCTACAGACTCAAGATGCTGCATTTCTAGAGAAAGTGTTATATGTGTTCAAATGGGGCGAAGTGGAAGACAAGTTTGTTGAAGAAAAGCAGAGACTCATGAGTTACCTGTCTGAAGTAGTGGTGGAAAAGAAGCAAATGGAGCGAGATGCGGCTAGTGTCCACAATACTAACCGTGTCAAGGGCTACCCCAAGATGATCTATTGTCAGTTTAAAGCTGATAAAACTCATTGGAAATCTCAGCTCATCATGAAGAACTTTGAGGATATTCCAAAGATCAGGACTACTCAGGAGGTGGACAAACTCAGAAGGCTTTTCAAACATCCTTATCCAGAGCCCAAGAACCCTCTAGAAATGGAAGCTGTAAGTCTGTTGAATGCTAGGTGGAAGCAGCTTAAAGATCCAGTATACAAGAAAGAAAAGCAGCAGAAGGAGAAGCTCAAAAGGCAGAAAGAAGAGAGAGACCAAGCTGCTGAAGCTAGAAAGAGGAAACGGAATTAGGGTTAAAGGTCAGAGTGGTGTGAACTTGAAGTTGGAAAAACTTCATGTCTTTCGGTTGCTTTAACTCACTTGAGGAAAATTCACCTTAGAGTGAATCCAATAAGGTGATACAAGTTTGACCAAAAGGTATGAAATAATCCAGGTGATAGGAATCACTCAAATGATCTTTAATTCGAGGTTCGAATTCTGTTTCTAGTTTTTATGTTCATTGTATTGTTTTCAAGTTCTTTTCAATTGTATATTATTCAAGAATGTAATGTTAATTATCTTTTCTCGTCTCATTGTTTAGTTGAGTTATCCTTCATTAATTTGAATGTCATTGTTAGACAATCAAATTGGGGGAGATTGAAAGGCAGAGTGTATAAACTTGTAACACTATAACTAATGTAACTCAAACTAAAGGAAAAGATACTTAACCAGAAGACAATCAAGAACAGGAAGTCACAAGAAATCAACACTAAATGAAGACAAGGTAATTGATACAATTTAACATGCTAACCATGATCAAGCCAAGAAGAAATCATTGAGAGAAGTTCAAGTCAAAGTTGTTCATGCCTCGATGATTTGATTAATCAAGAATCAAGATCATAACTATCAGTATCAACAAGACCAATTGATTTCAAGTGAAGAAGAAGGAAAGCAAATATTGGAAAGCCAAGTTATTCAGTGAATATGGTAATTTATTCAAGAAGCAGAAACACTATCAAGACTAGTCACTTATGAACCAGACCAGTGCATCAAGTGTCAGGACATTGATAGCAAGTTTATGTCAGTAATAAAGAACCATGTTCAAGAGCTTGTTGAAGAATAAAGAAGACATGAAGATATCACAAGTTCAAGATGTGCATTAAAGTTTCAAGTTGAAGACCAGAATATTTTTTAAGTACTAAATGTTCTGGATGGCTAAGTAGAAATTCTCAAGTAGAAGTTCTACTTAGGAATTTCGAGATAGCCGAGTAGAAGTTCCACTTAGGAATTTCGAGATAGCCAAGTAGAAATTCTCAAGTAGAAGTTCTACTTAGGTGCAGCTTCAACATGACACATGGCATCTTCTGATTGGCAGATTTCCAAGCTTTCAAGATAAGGCAAGAATTATGTGGACATCATTGGGCCACGTACATCTTAGTCTTTGAAGACTACAGGACATAGATTACATGTAGTATAAATAGAAGTACTTGTGTAATGTTTTAGTTAGTGAGCAATTCTAGAGAAAAACACAAGAGAAAAAGAGAGAGTGCATTCACAGAGCTTAGTATCATTCACTTCTATCTCAACTTCTGTAATACTTTGTAATGAATGTTGTAGCAACCCTTTCAAGTTATATATAAAGAAATATATTCCTTGAATCTGTGTGTTCATTTATTGCATCGTTTTTATTGCCTCTCATATTCGAAAAGTTGTATTCACCCCCCCTCTACAACACATTTGGACCTAACATGTATGTCTTGTGCTTTTAACAGTATGCGTGATTATTTTAATGGTAATTATGCATGTGTTAAACAGAATGCTCCTCGACAGCACATGAACAGGAACAATAATGTTCGATCTAAGACTGCTTTTCCTCCTCAAGTTAGGAGAGAGACATTTGTACCTAAGACTAAACAAAAGATTACCAAGAATGTCTACCAGGTCAAATGTCCAGTCAATGACACAAGTGTTACGGCTGCGAGAGAAACATGGATACCCAAGATTAAACAAAAGATTTTCAAATCTGTTTATAAGGTTAAATGTTTATTGACTAAAGAGGTTAAAATTAAAAATGTTGTTTTGCCTGATAAAGGTCAATACTTTAAATACGTAGGACCCAATCAAATTTGGGTCCCGAAGAAGGTTTAACTCATTTGTCATTGCAGGGTATTGAACAGGTTGATCGAGTAACCTGGATCTTGGACAGTGGATGTTCAAGGCATATGACTGGAGATAGAACCCTGCTGACAAATGTGGTGGAGAAGGCCGGCCCAGTAGTTACCTTTGGAGATAACAGCAAAGGTAGAACTGATGGATATGGCAGACTTAAAGCTGGAAATGTTATCATTGATGAAGTTTCTTTTGTGAAAGGACTTGAGCACAATTTGCTCAGTGTCAGTCAATTCTGTGATAAAGGTTATGAAGTTCATTTCAACAAGAAGAATTGTCTAATTTCACACAAGAGACATGAAAAGCCACAACTAACAGGAGTTAGAAAAGGCAATCTGTACGTAGCCAATATGAACTCAGGAAGCACTGAAGAAGTCACTTGCTTCTACACTAAAGCATCTAATGATGAGAGTTGGCTATGGCACAAGAAACTTTCTCATCTTAATTATAAGACAATGAATTCTCTGGTCAAAAGAGAATTGGTGAGAGGTTTGCCTTTAATGGAATTCACTCAAGAAGGACTGTGTGATGCATGTCAAAAGGGCAAGCTAAAAAGGGCAAGTCACAGGAGCACTGATACATCTTCAATAACTGAACCATTACAATTACTTCATATGGATTTGTTTGGTCCAGTTAATGTGATGTCTATGTCAAGGAAGAGATATGCTCTAGTGATTGTTGATGATTTTTCAAAATACACATGGGTTCTGTTTTTGAATTCTAAAGATGAGACTCCACAACTGGTGATTGATCACATTAAATTAATTGAGCGAGATTCTACGTATCCAGTGAGAGCTATAAGATCAGACAATGGAACTGAATTCAAGAATGCAGTTCTAAATGACTTTTGCACTGAGAAGGGTATAACCAGACAATATTCAGCTCCAAGAACTCCTCAGCAAAATGGGATAGTGGAAAGAAAGAATAGAACCTTGATTGAAGCTGCACGTACTATGCTAAGTGAATCAAGGCTTCCATTGTACTTTTGGGCTGAAGCCATCAATACTGCGTGCTATACCCAGAATCGAACTCTAATCAATAAAGATCAAATGAAGACACCCTATGAAATTATGGCTGATAAAAAACCTTCACTCAAATACTTTCATGTATTTGGAGCAAAGTGCTTTGTGCTTAAAGAAGGTGATGATCAAGGTGGTAAATTCGATACCAAAGCATTTGAAGCAATTTTTATTGGTTATTCAATGAAAGCATACAGGGTGTATGTGATTGATGAACAGAAGATGATGGAAAGTGTCAATGTAACATTCGATGACACTAAACTCCCTAGTATCCAAACTGAGAATCCATCTGAGAAGCTATCTTTCGATGACATGACAGATACAGATTCAGATGATGACAATGCACCTGAGATTTTTGCTGATGCTAATGACAACAATGATGATCAGGGTAATGGTGATGAAATCAATGATAGTAGTCAAAATTCCCCTGACTCTAATAATCAATCATCATCTAGTCAACCTAGCAACAACTCAGGGGGAGAAAATGAAGGGTCAACTGGTCACACACAACATCCCAATGAAGGTCAAGGCGAATCATCAAGATCTAATCTTCCCAGACAGACTGTTTGGAATAGAGCTCATCCTTTTGAGTTAATCATTGGTGATCTAGTTGTTGGTGTAAAGACTAGAAGAGCTTTTCAGAATCAATGCAATTATTCAGGGTTTCTATCTGAAATGGAACCTAAGAAAACTGAAGAAGCTCTTTCTGATCTTGATTGGGTGATTTCTATGCAAGATGAACTCAATCAATTTAAACAACAAGAAGTTTGGAAGCTGGTACCCAGACCTACAGACGGACCAGTAGTTGGCACAAGGTGGGTATTCAGAAACAAACTTGATGAAGATGGCACAGTGACGAGAAATAAATCAAGACTGGTAGCAAAGGGTTACTCCCAATCTGAAGGCATTGACTATGATGAGACCTATGCTCCAGTGGCTAGACTTGAGACCATAAGAATATTCCTGGCATTCGCAGCATTTTCAAACTTTAAAGTTTATTAAATGGATGTAAAGAGTGCTTTCTTGAATGGCAAGCTAGATGAAGAGGTTTATGTAGAACAGCCCCCTGGCTTTGAAGATCCAGATTTAATTGACTATGTCTACTTCCTTTTCAAGGCTTTCTATGGTCTTAAGCAAGCACCAAGGAAATGGAATGACACTCTCTCTGAATTTTTACTTGAAAATGATTTTGTTAGAGGTGTCATAGACAAAACTCTCTTCACAAAGAAACATAAGAATGATACAATTATAGTCCAAGTCTATGTGGATGATATAATATTCGGGTCTACTAATGATCTTTTGTGCAAGAAATTTGCGAAGTTAATGCAGGGTAGATTTGAAATGAGCATGATGGGTGAGCTGAAGTTCTTTCTTGGATTGCAAATAAGTCAAAGGACAGATGGAATATTTATCTGTCAATCCAAGTATGTCAAAGAGCTTCTCAAGAAGTATCAAATGGAGGACTCTTCTTCAGCAAAGACACCATCATCCACGGCTGTCAAATTTGGAGCATGTGAAAATTCTGCCAAGGTAGATATCACAAGCTACAGAGGTATGATAGGCTCATTACTTTACCTTACTGCGAGTAGACCTGATATTATGCATGCTACGTGTTTGTGTGCAAGGTTCCAATCGGATCCTAGAGATGTTCATCTCATTGCTGTTAAACGAATTCTGAGATATCTTAAGGGTACGCCTAACCTAGGCATCTGGTACCCTAAAGATTCTGGTTTTAATCTTGTTGGATATACAGATTCCGACTATGCAGGAAGTGTTGTGGATAGAAAAAGCACATCTGGGAGTTGTCAATTCCTAGGTGGTAGACTAGTTTCCTGGTACAGCAAGAAACAACAAACAGTTTCCAACTCAACGGCTGAAGCTGAATATATAGCTGCTGGAAGCTGTTGCGCACAGATTTTGTGGATCAGGAATCAGCTGAGAGACTATGGCTTTGTGCTTGATAAAATTCCAATTTTATGTGATAATACAAGTGCCATAGCAATCTCTAACAATCCTGTGCAGCACACAAGGACAAAGCATATTGACATCAGATTTATTAATTTTAATCCCTGATTTGGAATGGCTGGTGCTTATAATAATTTTGAGCTTGTGAATCACAATTATATTGGATATTTTAATCCCGAGGATTGCCCAGTGGATCGGTTCAAGTCCTGGATAAAATTTCTAAACGAACAAAATATTTGTAGCCATTCTATAACTGCAAATGTTCCCATGAAATATGGTCCACTCAAACTAATGTGTACTACAGCTGTCTCAGATGAAAGATCATTTTCATTCGACTTTAATGACAAGACATATACAGTGGATGAATCTGTCTTCAATGCTGCTCTGGGGCTTCCTACTGAACAATTTGCTGAAGTGCCTTCAAATGATGAGTTGACTCAATTTTTCACAAATATCAACTATCATGGTCAACTGAATCTTAAACGACCACTCAAAAGCAATCTTGTTTAAGAATGGAATATCTTCTTCGAGATCATAGCAAAGGTGTTTGCTAATTCTACAAAGAGTAACAATACTGTCATCACAGGTATGTTACAATCAATTGGTTTCTCAATTGCTCACAATAGGAGAATCAATTTTGGCAGCTTGATATGGCTTATTCTGCTAAATCGATTGAAGAAGGCTACAAAGAACTTTGGAAAAGGTAAACTGCTTAAGTGTCATTATCCTCGGTTTTTGACACTAATTTTTAATCATCTTATGCCTAAGGATCAACCTGCTCCGTTTCCAAATGATCGAATTCAATGGTCTGGTAAACCAAACAAGAAGTTCTACACCAGGCTGGATACTTCTAAGGTCTTGTTGCATGTTCCTGTAGTCATAACACCATATATGTCTACATACATAAATTTGCCAAATGTCATGCCACAGCCAGATGCTGAGATACCTTTAATTCAACAAGCTCCACAGCCTGAAGCAGAACAAGTTCCAGCACCTCAACCTGATTCTGAACCCTTGAATGTTCTTGAACATCAACTTCCAGTGGATCAACCCACTCAGAATGAAGATGATGTACATGTCAATGATCAGGTATTTGACTCAACTACTTTCCAATCTCAATATCTTTCTGATAGTCAAATAATTGTGAGAAGTGACCGAGGGATTGTAGATCCACAACCTTTATCCCAGGTCAATGCACCAAACACTGATCCTAAATTCTCCAAACACTATCGTAGAAAGAAATTGTCATTCAAAAGAGCTATCCCCAGTAGTGATATCTTGAGTGAAACAGATTTGCCATCACAAAAGAAAGGTAAAACCATGTCAAAGGCAATCTTAAACCCATTCATTCCTTCAAGCTCACCACTGTTACTCACAATGGGGGAAGATATTTTCTCACATGAAGCTGAAAACATTGTTATGCAAGTGGAGCAAGTTACAGTGCCTGCCATTGTTACGGCAGAAGAACCTTCACATGTTGATCGGGATTTGCGAACTCCCATTGCACCACCACTGACCTTCCAAGAGGAGGCTAGGGTGATCTCTAGTGCAGGTACAATGGATGCAGCTCAGGATTATGAGAGGAGTGATGTGAGAATTACTTCAAATCTGAGTGAAACACTAGCACGTGAGGTGAGTGATACTCAGAGAGCGATTGAGGTGAGAGCACACAATGACACATACACTTTATCTCTCATAACACAACTCAATCAAATGAAAGAAAGTCTTGCTCAAGCTGAAGAAGACAATAAAAACTTGAGGTTTGATATGGATAACATGAGAACTATCTTCAACAACAAAATCAATGCACTTAAGCTCTCTCAACAACAAGCAATCGAAGACTCTAGAGATGTTACAGTGGCTCAAGATCTTATTATATCTTCTATGTCTAATCAGATTGAAGATCTTCAGAATAACATGAATGAAAATCACTTAACCACTGAACATCGTCTCAGTCAGATTGAAAAGCAAAGTGATCATCAAGCAAAGGGGTTGAGACACTTATATAATATCATTAGCAGAACTCACTCACTTACAGCAGAAGAGAAGAAATTCTTTGGAGGTAGTGATGGAAGTGACCCTGGAGCTGGTGCAAGTCACAAAACTGTAGAGGATTCCTCAACTAAGGGGGAGAAATCTAGAGGGGGAGGAAGTGCAAGTAAAGAGAAAATTGAAGATAGGAGTGAAGGGAAGAAGAAGACAACTCATCAAGCAGCAGAACAGGAAGATGATGATGCTGTAGAAGGTTTTTACTATACAGGTGAACCTGATATTGATCTGTTTGCTGACTTACAGTTTCCTGATGTTGGTGAAGAATTTGATGAACCAGATCTCAGTTTTTGGGATGATGAAGAGCAAATAATTCCTGATTCTGTTGAAACACAACAAATGAATTTTGAAGCAAATAAAGAACTCGAACAGAATGAAGCTAATCTGGCTATGAGAGAAGAAAGACTCAAGAAGACACTCGAACAGTTAGCTCATAATGAAAGACTTCAAAAGGCAGAACAGGAAGCACTTCAAAAGCAACATGCTCAAAAGCTGGAAGCTAGGAAGATGTACATCAAGTACAAAAATGGTGATAAGTGGGAACATGCTCAAAAGGTAATTGACTCACCACAAACTTCTGACTATGATGATTGTCGGATGATTGCTATTTTTGAAAGCTTTAAAAAGAAGAACCCTATACATGATATGTATTTGAAAGCTTTAAAGACAGAAATTGTGAGAATAACCACTGCATCTGATCCTAAGAATGGTGAGCTACTAATCTTTGTTGAATGTCATAAGCTCGGATCTCACAAAGTATCGCTTCAGTTCTTCTATGATAGATCTCTGTCAGAGCTTTGGGTGTTGAGACCAAAAGTAAGAACATCTTCTGAACTAGGCATACTGCTTCATGAAAAATTTCAAGAGTTTGCTGAAAGAGCTGGTCCTGAAGTTATAAATGACCCTCCACAAGTTAAAATTCTTAAGGGAGAAGTTATTCATACTGTTAATCTTCAGACAGAAGAATTGTATACACACCTTGCCAGACATTTGGTATATGTTGAATATGCTCTTCGAAATCATGGTTTTGCATCACAAGAAAAGATTGAAGCTGCAAATCATATTCGATCCTATGCTCAGACCAACATGAAGAAGTAAAAGCAGTATCAAGGTGAGTTGAGAAAGAAACTTGGAATACCACTGGTTTATCCTACAGATGTGTCATCTAGAAGGGAATTACATGTTGACTCTGAGTTGATCAAGAATCTACCTGATATGGATGAACAAGAAGAAGGAGAAATCAACGAGGAAGGTGGTAAATGAAGATTAGCTCTACAAGTTATATCATTAGAGCTTTGATAGAACAAGATAGGATAATTGTCTTATATGATCAGTCTAGAGGATCATCTATCTTGTATTTATCTTTTCTGTTTGAATCTGGATAATGTTAATATAAACCAGAACTTTTACATTATTTACTTAGCATTTAAAGCATTTTCTTTTACTTGTTTAATTGGGATTAGTTGAAGAATCCTCTAGGTATTTGCTTGTTATTGTATAACAAACAAATAGGGGGAGATTGAAAGGCATATGACTCAGCCTATTTGTAGTTCGAGGATCCTAATCCAATTAAACTAGATTGTAATAAGTAAATAATATCAACTGTCACAGGAATCTCAAAAGATGATAACCGTCAGAAGAAAAATCAACAAGTCAATCTATAGTTTTGATGTTTTACACTGGAAGAAGATTCAGATATCTGATCAGGCCTCAAGGTAGCATTGAAACAAGTGGATTCATTTAAGAAGACAGATATTTCTATTAGTGACAAGAAACAATTTTAGTACCGAATGATTGATGAGAGTGAAGAGTATAAAAAGACCACAGTGTTAAAAGTCACGATGAAGAACAGAGATTGGAGTTAGTCGTTCATGAACCAGACAGTACATCGAGCGTCAACATCATGCCAGTGTATGTTCCTTATCATAATTACGTGGTTTTCAGCGGAGTATTGACTATTAAAGAATTTATATTAATTCTATTTTAATTGATTAAGTCAAGTAATTAAGTTAATAAATAAATTAATTCTATCATAATTAATATATTTGTTAAAGTGATTATTAGATTAATTAAATAAGAATTAATATGAAAAAGGATTAATTAGTTAAATGATTTTTAATAAGTCATTTAATTAATTATAAACTGAAAAATATGATGATATAACTATCAAACTGATAGTTATACCGATAGTCATATTCAGTTTATAAAGGAGATAGTTATATTCAGTTCAAAGGAGATAGTCATATACAGTTCAAAGGAGATAGTCATATTTCATTCAAATGGAGAGTTATACCGAATGTTATATTGACATGGTAAGTTATACCGAATGTCATATTGAGCTGAATTGTTATACCGAAAGTCATATTTAAACTGGACAGTCATATTACATTCAATTGATAGTCATACCGATTGTCATATTAATGTAAAATGATTGTCATATCAGTTTAAACTAAGTAATATGACTATGGCTGTGTATTTAAGGAAGCAGAATGCAGAAGATCAGCATCAGTCGAGCTAAACACAAGAAAAATACACAGCAGCCATTCTCTCTCTCTCTCTCTCAAGCTCAAGAACACCTACAAATCTAATTTTGTAAATTCAAGTTCATCTCAGTTGTAATATCCTATCCATCGGAACTTGTTTACTTGTGATTCTTGTACTACTAGCGAATTAAGTTTCCTAGTTCACAAATTGATATCTTGATTTTATTAACTAAATTAGCAAAGTTCATGTTGAATTTTCTAATTATTTATTAATTACTTGATAATCATTTGGACTGATTTTGTAACACCCATCAAGTTAATATATTGTTATATTCAACTTGAAATTTGTGTTAAATTATTCCGCACAAAATATTCGTTTAAGTAAAAATTATTTGACGAATAAATTTTGAGAAAATGGTATAGATTGTATTCAACCCCCCCTTCTACAATCTTATCGGACCTAACAGATAGGTATCAACAAGAAAAACAATTATTCTCCTGACAAGTTTGCTCCTAGGAAAACTTGTAGTAATTGTAATAGTATCAATCACCTATCTTCTAATTGCAAGATTGTCAACAAGGCTCCTGTTCATGTACCTCAAACAATGCCATGTATGCCTGCAATGCCTGTTATGCCTGGTTTGTATCAAAATGCTAGTTTTTCAAATCCATATGTGAACATGCCATATGTGTCTAATCCTTATTTTCAATCTGTGAATGTGCCACAAATGTCATGGAACATTCCTAGCATGAATAATATGTATGCCAATTTTCCACAAATGCATGCATCAAATATTCATGCAAATGAGCATTTGTCAAACCCCATCACTCAAGCATCTACACCTAAGTTGAAGAATGCTAAGAGTGCAAAGTCAAAGGCTAACAACAAAGGACCCAAGGAAGCTTGGGTACCAAAATCAACTTGATTTGTTTTTGAAATGTGTGTAGGGAAACAGAAGGAATCTATGGTACCTAGACAGTGGATGCTCTAGGCACATGACAGGAGATTCAACCCTGCTCACAGAGTTCAAGGAAGGAGCTGGCCCTAGAATTACCTTTGGAGATGACAACAAAGGATATACTAAGGGATATGGCCTGATTTCAAAAGACAATGTCATCATTGAAGAAGTGGCTTTAGTTGAAGGTTTGAAGCACAATTTGCTGAGTGTCAGTCAGATTTGTGACAAAGACTATGAAGTAAAGTTCACAAAAGAAGCCTGTGTTGTTTCTGCCAAGGAAGACAACAATGTGGTATTGACAGGCTTTAGAAAAGAAAATGTTTACATAGTTGACTTTAATTCAGCATGCTCAGAATCCATTACTTGTCTCTTCAGCAAAGCAAGTAAGGATGAGAGTTGGCTATGGCATAAGAAGCTGTCACATTTGAATTTTAAAGTTATGAATGATTTGGTAAGAAAGGATCTTGCTAGAGGAATCCCTCAATTAGAGTTTGTCAGAGATGGACTGTGTGATGCCTGCCAATTAGGGAAACAAAAGAAATCATCCTTCAAAAGCAAGACAGAGTCATCCATTGTTAAGCCTCTTCAATTGCTGCATATGGACTTATTTGGTCCAGTAAATGTCATGTCTATTTCAAAGAAGAAATACTGTCTGGTGATTGTAGATGATTTTTCTAAGTTCACATGGACCTTCTTCCTGCACTCCAAGGATTGTGCAAGTGAAATCATCATCAATCACCTCAGAATACTAAACAATGGTTCTGAAGACAGAGTACAAAGAATCAGGAGTGACAATGGTACTGAATTCAAGAATTCCACAATGAAGATTTTCTGTGAAGAGAATGGAATTGTCCATGAGTTTTCTGCTGCCAGAACACCTCAACAAAATGGGGTTGTTGAAAGGAAAAACAGAACTCTCATTGAAGCAACTAGAAAAATGTTAAGTGAATCAAGGTTACCAACATATTTCTGGGCTGAAGCTGTCAACACTGCATGCTTTACTCAGAATATTTCCTTGGTCAATCAAGCTAGAGGAATGACTCCTTATCAGTTGTTAACCAACAAGAAACCAACTTTAGCTTTCCTTCATGTCTTTGGATGTAAGTGTTTTGTGCTAAGGAATCATGGAGATAACTTGGGCAAATTTGAAGCAAAGGCAGATGAAGCTATTTTCGTTGGATATGCAGCAGGGAAAGCCTACAAGGTCTACAATCTAAGAACCAACATTGTTATGGAATCTGTACATGTTGTGTTTGATGATCAAAAGATTCTAGGCCTAAATGATGAAGGCTCCCATGAAAAGTTGGAATTTGAGAATGAAGGTGAAGGAAGAATGTACTATGATGATGATGAGGAAGATGAAGATCATGACCACAGAGATCCACCAAGAGTTGTTGTACCAACTAGAAGTGATGCTTACACTGAAAATGAAGCATCCGTTGACAGTCATTCTGGAGCATCCGTTGACATTATTAGAGATGCATCCGTTGACAGGCAAAATGATGCATCCATTGACAGTCAACTTCATAATTCAGCAAGGACAACAAACTCAGGGGGAGTTTCTCAAGGTCAAAATTCAATGCTAAATCAACATGATCATGCTCATGGAAATGAAGCAACCTCATCAAGATCAAACCTTCCACCTGCAAGAAAATGGACTAGAGATCATCCATTTGAGTTAATCATTGGTGAATCAAATTCAAGAGTCCAAACTAGAAGGGCCACGCAAGCAGAATGTCTATACAGTAGCTTCCTGTCTCAAGAGGAACCTAAGAAAGTGGAAGATGCCCTTCTAGATCCAGATTGGGTCTTAGCAATGCAAGAAGAGCTAAACCAATTTGAAAGAAATAAAGTATGGAAACTTGTGCCCAAACCTGATGATAGAAGTGTCATAGGT
The DNA here is from genome assembly GCA_036435485.1 of Saposhnikovia divaricata. Lineage (NCBI taxonomy): Eukaryota > Viridiplantae > Streptophyta > Magnoliopsida > Apiales > Apiaceae > Saposhnikovia > Saposhnikovia divaricata. The sequence goes on from CM071599.1 coordinate 10,087,530, forward strand.
ACTAAATGGGTTCTCAAGAATAAGACAGATGAAAATGGCATAATTGTGAGGAATAAAGCTAGATTAGTGGCAAAAGGCTACTCTCAAGAAGAAGGAATAGATTTTGATGAAACTTTTGCTCCAGTGGCAAGACTTGAGGCAATAAGAATCTTTCTAGCCTATGCAGTACATGCCAATTTCAAAGTCTATCAGATGGATGTCAAAAGTGCCTTTCTAAATGGGGAACTGGAAGAAGAGGTCTATGTCCATCAACCTCCTGGCTTTGAGGATCCAGAATTTCCAGAATATGTATATCTTCTCATGAAAGCACTTTATGGTTTGAAGCAAGCACCAAGAGCCTGGTATGACATTTTATCTTAATTTCTTTTGGAGAACCACTTCACTAGAGGTACAGTAGATAAAACCTTATTTCATAGGAATATCAATGGCTCTTCAATACTTGTTCAAATCTATGTAGATGATATTATTTTTGGGTCTACAGATGAGAAGTTTTGCAAAAGGTTTGCCAAACTTATGCACAGTAGGTATGAAATGAGCATGATGGGTGAATTAACTTACTTTCTTGGTCTACAAGTAAAGCAAGTTAATGAGGGCATTTTCATAAGTCAAACAAAATATATTTATGATCTCTTAAAGAAATTTGACTTAATGGATTGTACCTCTGCAAAAACACCTATGGCCACTGCAACTAAGCTTGAGTTGAATACTAAGGAAAAGTCTGTGGACATCTCAAGCTATAGAGGCATGGTAGGTTCACTTCTATACCTAACAGCTAGTAGACCTGATATAATGTTTTCTACTTGTCTTTGTGCTAGATTTCAAGCTGACCCTAGGGAGTCTCACTTAATAGCTATTAAAAGAATTTTTAGGTATCTCAAGGGAACACCAAATCTTGGCATTTGGTACCCAGGAGAATCTGGTTTTGATCTAACTGGCTATTCAGATGCAGATTATGCAGGTTGCAGAGTTGATAGGAAAAGTACTACAGGTTCCTGTCAATTTCTAGGAAACAGACTTGTTTCATGGTTCAGTAAGAAACAGAACTCAGTCTTCACTTCTACAGCTGAAGCTGAGTACATTGCTGCTGGAAGCTATTGTGCACAGATTCTATGGATGAGAAATCAACTCATTGACTATGGTCTAAAAGTTGAGAAGATTCCAATTTTCTGTGACAACACAAGTGCTATTGCCATCACAGGGAATCCAGTGCAACATTCTAGAACCAAGCACATTGACATCAAATACCACTTCATTAGAGAACATGTGATGAATGGTACGGTAGAAATGCACTTTGTGCCAAGTGAAATGCAGCTTGCAGATATCTTCACCAAGCCTCTTGATGAATCCACATTCACAAGATTGGTAGGTGAGCTAGGTATGCTTAACTTGTCATAATTCCTAGTGATATTTGATTTCACTGCATTGTAGCTAGGAATGTGTTTTGATTTACTTGAGAATTAAAAACTCTCAGAAAAATTTTCTTTAGAAATTTTGTCCAAGGCAAAATTATCTTATCAACGGATATCCTTTTACCCGTTGATAGCATAAACACATTCCTAGATTTTTGTATATCAACGGATAACAGCTTATCCACGTCATCAACGGATAAACTGTTTCTCAACCGTTCATTTCATATCCGTTGATATACATACTTTCTTTTAAATATAACCGTTGGTAAACGTGTATCTATATAGGACTGGTTGTATTTATTTTCTTTTATTATTTGTCAGTTACTTTTGACCAATGGGTAATTACTTTTAATTATTTCATTTTCAATTCTTGAAAAGTATAAAAGACTGTCTTTTGCTCTCACATCTCACTTTTATCGACTTTCAAGATTCTCTTAAGTAAACTGCATCTTCTTCACAAAAATTCTCTGCAACAAAAGTTCAAACTCTTCAATGGCGCCTATTGTTAAGATGATATCTTCCACTGGGTTCACCTATGAGAAGAACAATTTCGCGGCCTATGTCGATACAGTGAATGCCCCAGAAGCTTATCACACCATGATGAATTTTTTGAAGAACTGTAAACTTTCGTATGCTATGACTGCCACCACTCCTCTAATCCACGAGGTAATCGAAGAGGTGTGGGCATCTGCTGAGTACAATGGCACAGACGGTACAATTGCTTTTTCTCTAAAGGGTAAAACTATGTAGTTAACTCTGATGTGATAACTGCTTGTTTAAAATTGCCTGACAATAACTGTCTGAAAGTACCCAGTGATGCTGAAATAGTTGCCATGCTTAATTCCATAAATTATGCCCTTAGTACTGATAATTTAGGAAAAATTGCTAGGAAAGGGATGGTTAAAGAATGGAGTTATTTTTGTGATGCCTTCATTAAAACTTTTTCAGGCAAAATTAGTAACTTTGATGCTGTTACCCATTCCATGCTAGTTATGTTGTGTATGCTTCTGACTGATAAATTCTATAACTTTGGCACACTAGTCATGTATGAGATAGCAGCAAAATTAGGTAAAAAGGAAACTAGGGGCAAGAATATCTATTTTGCTAGATTTTTGATGCTCTTAGCACTGCATGTATCTGAGAATAAGCTATCCATTGCTAACCCGGATAGCAAGTTCACATGTTTTGTTCAGGAGAAGAGAGTCTTAAGTGATTTAATTCGAATGAACTCCAATGCAGAAGTACAATTGGTATATCTACCAATTGTTCAGGTAACTCTTTCTAACCTTGGAACTCCTATCTCTAACCCCCAAATTTCTTTGCCTTCCTCAGTCACAATGGAGTCTGTAGTAGTGACCAAACAGGCTCCTACCCAAGTGACTAAAACAAAAGTTTCCAAACCAAAATCTAAGAGACAAACCTCAGGTGTTTCTCAAAAAGCATCTGTTGCAAAAACTACCACAGCTCTTGAGGGGAGTGTGAAGGAGGTAGTGAGTGGTGAGGGACAGGGTGCAAGCCCTAAGAATAAGGTAGGTGAGGAAAGTGCACCAAATAGCCAAGCCCAAGTTACATCCTCTCAACAAGGTGTGACTACTAGTTCTACAGCAACTCTGCACAAAAGGGTAAGGGACACTAGCCCTCTCTCAAAAACCTATGAAAGAAGAGTAAAATCTAAAACCATAAGGGAAGCACAGGGTGCACACACAGTATAGCAAACTGTACCTTCTCAAATTCAGTTTGATGTGACTTCAATAAATGTGGAGTCACAGCCCCTTGATCTTAACCTTCAAATCGATACACATTACAATCCACCATCACCAACTCCATCTCTGGATGTGGATATGATATCTACATCAATTCCTGATTCTCCATCTTTAAGATTCTTGGAGAAGACCCACTCTGCAATTGGTGGTCATCATCTTTTAGATGATTTGTTGGGCCATCAACCTTCCATTCCTGAATTCACAACAACATCTGTGGCCTCATCTTTAAAATTAATCTCCACAGATTCAGTGTTGGTTTTCACTTCAACGGATATTATCATTCCTTCATCAACGGATATCCTTCATCCGTTGACAAGTGTTTCTCCATCAACGGATGCGCCTCTGCCATCCGTTGACAGCTATAACTACTCCATCAACAGATATCCCTTATCCGTTGATAACTCACTCTACCACTGCTATATCTGACATTCCTGTGTTAAGTGTGGAGGAGTACTCAGTAGTTGAAACACTTTTAGGATTGAGGGAAGGGAGTGAGAGGCTGCCTTGTGAGCAGGCAAAAGGAGAGGCAAATAATGAGAGGCTGACCATTTCTTCAGGTCAGGCAAAAGGAGAGCAAGAGAGTTCCACCTTAGTAGGTGAAGGTGTGGGTGTGAGAGGTGTGAGCCAGGGGGAGCCCCTGATGCAAGAAAAGAGAGATGAGAGGAGAGAAGGGACTAGAGGAGAAATAAGGCAGGAAGATTCAGCCATTGCAAGTGAGTTAATGGAGGTTAATGAAGCTTCTAAAGAGATGGAATTTCGACAAGAATATCAGTCAATCATTGACTCCATCTCTTTGGATCCTGAAACCTTTACTCATCCTGTTTCTGCCTATCAAGTCATGGCACAACAGGGCAATGTGGAGGCAGAGGAGGCAATGCACCTAGTGCACACCTCACAATCTCTACAAAGAGCAAAGGATGCTTTGACAACACTGTCTTCAAATGCTGACAGTGAAGAGTTTAGCAATGATGACAGTGACAGCACAACAAATGATGAAGAAGTCAATGTGGCTGATACTCCAGACTGGCTATTTTCTACTGCCACTGTGGCTGGTGACTTCAATGTGGAGATTGTGAAGCAATATCAATCTGCTAGGGCTGAGCACCAAAATGCAGATCCACAGAGAAAGGCTGTCCTTCAGCAAATAATGGACTCTCTGCAACTTCACAAAATGCACATGGTCATTCAAAGAACACAACAGGAGGAGGTCCAAACTGCAATTAGAGAAATGAAAGTGGAACTAGATGCCAGGATTGAGGCACTAGCCCCTACTACCACTCAGAAGGTGCTGACTAGCAAACTATTGAAGGAAGATAGCCTGGCCAAATCTGTTCAGCATCTCTCCTCCAGAGTGGATGGTATGGAATCTCAAATGCAGACACTCATTGCCAATCAAGCCAAACAGACTGAGCTACTGGAAAGGCTGCTTGCAGCCTCATCTCCAGCCCTTGATGCTAACAAAAAGGGGGAGAAAAAGGTAGAAGAGGTTGCAGCTACTTCTAGTCAAATTCCAGCTTCCAGTAGTAAGATAGCACAAAGTGAGGGGGAGCAACAGCCAATGATAGTGGTCAATCCAAAAGAATTTACTATAGAGGCTTCCCCTATGAAGAAACAAAAGGCTTTGCCTGTGATTCCTGACTTATCAGAAATCTCAGATGGTGAAAGGCAAGCCAGAATAGAGGCCTTAGAAAAGATCAACAAGGAGGCAAATGAAAGAATGATGAGAACAGAAAGGATGATCAATGAATCAATTGTTTCAAATCTGTTCTCTACTAAGTCCTCAGCTCCAACAATATCAACTACAATTCTGAAGGTGCTCACTCCAGAGATTGTAGCTCCTACTTTCTATGATGCTGAACCATCTTATGTCAAAGAATTTGAACCATACATAAAAACCAGAGTCTACTCTCCACCAAAGTCAAATGGGAAGAACAAGTTACAATTGGACTTTCCATTTCCCAAGGATGATGAAGGGAAGCTAATGGGAAAACAAATTAAGGAGTTCAAGGAAAATGCCAATAGGAGTGTAAGAGAATGGATGGCTGTAATTATAAGGAATGGAAAAGTCTTAAATATATCCAATAGCCATCCTAGATTTGTTGAAGCAAAAAGAGAGGAGACCTCCAGACTTCTCGGGGAAGCTCATCCAAGTGAAGAAAATCAATATGAAAACTCAGATGAGAAGCAAGCCAGGCTGGCTCAAGAGTTAATGGATGAGGTAGAGGATGAAATGAGGGAACCTGAGGAAGTCCCCAAATCCAAAAGGAAAGTGAAATCAGTCCCCAAATCCAAATCTAAGAGAGTGAAATCAAAGGCAAGGAGGCCTGTCTCTCCAGAAATTGAAAGCTAGGAGACAGTTGGCTCATCACAACCTATTTCTGTAAAAGTATTCAACCCAGCTGTGAATTTCCATGGTGATCCTATAGTACCTAAAGAGGAACCAATGAATCTTGACTCCATTGAGGTTCCTTCATTCTTGCTGAAGCCTCAACAGAAGCCTATACAGAAGAAAAGGATACCAAGGAAGCAACCTTCAAAGGAACCAATTCAAGTTGCTAGGGTACCTGCTATTGTCAGGCAGCCAATCTTGGAAAACAAGGATGATTTTATCTATCAGGCAGATATTGAAGAATACTCTGGCATGAATCTGTATCTGGATGAATTGTCAGAAGTAAGAGGAATTGACAAATATAAACATTTGCCTGAGAGATTGGTCTTTGTATACAAGGGAGGAAAGGAAAGGACATGGCCACTACAGAGGGTTCTTGGAGAAAATTATCTGACCTTATCCAAAGTGTTCTCTGCAATCAAGAGATACACAGGGTTCTCCAAGATAGCAAAAGGGGAGATACTGGACAGAATAGAACAGATAAGGAGGGAATGGAACTCACCATCAAGTCTACCAAGGAAGATGAAGATCCCATACAATGGACAGAGAAAATCTACCTTCAACCCTTCTGGATGATGGAGTTCAGGGATGAAGATGGTAACAGGAGATTCTTCAGGTTAGAAGACCAACTATCAAAGGCTAGTTCTCAATACCTGAGATGGTTACAACAAAAGCTAAATCCAAAGGTTGATGAAGAAGATGCCTTCTATAGGCAACTCCAAATGCAGATTGAGTCCAACTCTGCCAAAGAAGGAAAATCAAGGGTGATGCCAACAAGAGAAAATAAACAGTCTTAATCTTCTCAGTCAAGAGGAGCACTTCTCTGTAAATTTCTCAAACTTTCAGTTTTTTAATTTTTGTAGCTTAATACAATTTTTGCATTGTTCTATATATATATCTTTAGGAATGTTTTGTTATCATCAAGGTCCTGAATTTATGCTTTATTGCCATCAAGTATAAATTGGGGGAGATTGTTAGGAATATGTTGTACTTGATGATAACTTCACAATCAATCAAATTGTATAAGGTTTTGTAGCTGTCAACGGATGAGGATTTATAACTCTATCCGTTGACAGGTAGCTCATCAACGGATGAGGTTTTGTAGCATACTACAGTATCTCTATGTTATCAGTTGATAGTGTTTTTATCCACAGTCATGTTGACCATCAACGGATAGGCAGAATAGGGTAGCCAATTGTAAATAAGCTATGCTATGTAATTCTGTCTAAGTGAAAGTGTATCAACAGATGAAGACAAAACTCTATCAACGGATACAACTCAAATCCACTCTATCAACGGATACAACTCAAATCCACTCTATCAACGGATACAGCTCAAGTCTCAATATCAACGGATACAGCTCAATACATCATCAACGGATGTCAGTGTAGAATATCAACGGATAATCATTGACACTGTCTTCTATGCTAAGCTGGGGATTAGTAGTTGATAAGGACATGTTTGACTGACAGATCACATGGGTTGATAGTAGATACAAAAAGCAGTATGGCAGCCATACTTTGGAAACACAGAAGAAAGAAGCATTCCGTTTACACTATGAATACAAGAAAGGTGCAGGAGACATGTCTGTTCACAAGGACAACCTTTCGGCTACATGTGTATTTGGAGTGTAGTAGCAAGTCAACTAGAATTAGATTAATATTATCTTATTCCAGTAGTACTTGTAAAACTTGGGATTTATAACCAAGTGTAGCAACTCTTTGTAGGCTAAGAAAACAGATACATTTGCTTAGGGTTTTATTGAATATCCTTAGAAAGCAAAGAGTTGTAAAACAGAAGCTATGTACTTTTGTATCACAGAGTTTTCTTCGAATAAAAGCTTCAGGTGGTGCATTTAACCACCTGATTTTTATGTGTTTGTGCATTAATCTTTCTATAGCAATTATCTAAGTATAGATTTCTGGAGTTCTTATCAGAAATTTATAAATATCAAGAATTGTATTCAACCCCCCCTTCTACAATTATACAAGTGTGTAATCTGGGAATAACAATCAATAATTTGGAAGTGTATGGGAAAGAATTTGACTTCACAGTTATTGTGTTTAATCAGCTTTTGAACAGAGAGCAAGTTGTGTTTAAAGAAAGGAACACACAGAACATTGTCTAAACAGAGACCATTAGAGAGAGTTGCAGTACCTGTAAGAGTTATTTTTGATGTAGCACCAGTTGGCAAGTTGATTTGAGGAGTAGTTGTCACAATCATTAGAGAATCAAGGTTTTTAGGTGAGGAGTCATATGATCGGAAGCCCCAGAATCAATTATCTAGTCCCCTGCTGCTACACTTGCATTGTGGCATGTCATCATTCCAGAGAAAGGTGTATCCAAGCTTTTAAATGTTGTTTGAGCTCCTTAAAAACCAGACAGTTGCATTAATTGTGCCAGTTGAGCCAATTGTTCTGTTGTGAATAGAGTGGCATCTCCAGTAGAGGCTTCCACAGATTGTGCCACATTTGCATACTTGAACTGTTGTGGTCTTTGATTGCCTGACCACCTATCTCTTGTATTTGAAGCATTAGCATTGTTAGGTCTGAATTGAGGGGCTGAATTTGGTCCCTTATACTTAGGATTCCACCTGGGATATCCCACCTTTTTCCAACACCTGTCTTATGTATGCCCTGTTGCTCCACAGACAGTACACTGAAAAATTCTGGGTGAGGAAGCACCTCCCCCTTTGCTATACATTACCATAAACTCTTGTTCAATGGCTTTAGTAGGTTTCAACAGCTCTCTCTGTGCTTCTTCTTGTTGAAGGGTGGTTGTGGCACTCTCAACGCTAGGAAGAGGGTTGTTTAACAAGAGTTGACTTCTTTGAGGAGCATACACCTCGTTGAGACCATTGAAGAACTGAAAAAGTTTAGACTCCTCTTTCTGCAATTCTATTTCAGCCATTTGTTTTACAATTTCAGGAGTGGAGGCAGTAACAGATGGTAAAGCATTCAAGGAATCCAATTCCTCTCATACAGTTCTCATAGCAGTATAGTAGTCATTGATAGACAGATCATTCTGTTTAATATCATATATATCTTTGCTTAATTTATACTTTCAAGAGCCATTTTATACTAAAAATCTCTGTTCTAGGTTCAACCATATTCCTCTAGAGGTAGTTAAGTAAATAATAGATTGTCGAATAGCAGGAGAAACATTAGAAGTCAGCCAAGAAATTACCATATTATCACAAGTATCCCACATTTTTGCCTTGTCATTGTCATCTGTAGGTCTCTCCATAGTCCCTTTAACAAAGCCCAACTTATGTTTGGAGGAGATTCCTATTTCTAGAGATCTTTTCGATGCTCTGTAGTCAGCACTGCCTTGCAGTTTATCAACCTGAATCGAAGCAACCCCATCTGAAGGATGTAGAAACAATGGATTAACCATATGTTGATAAGTAACCCTTGGAGCAATCATTTTTCAAAAAAAAAGTTTATAAAGAAAAGTAGATCTGAAGAATAAAATAAAAAAAAAGGCTGAGTCTTGATGCTCAGAAAAAACAAGAAACAACAGATCTAGTGTTGTAAAAGAGGCTCTGATACCATAAAGAGCAAAATAAATGAACAATAATCACTATCTCATGATAGACTTAATCATGAGCAGACACAAAAAATGCAGAGAACAAAAGCTCAAAAGGAAAAATATATTATAGCTACATTAGGATGCTTAGATCCATAGTCTAAACATAAATATAGAAAGCTTCACATGAGACCAAACCTTGACTAAAGTATTTATTATTCTGCGGAGCCAGACTAGTTTCATTTACTTATTGTACATGCTTCATAACTTTAGATTGGCTTATTTCGCTCATAAATCTCAAGTCTTAGTTAACTATCCGAAAAGAGTAACTCTCAAATATCTATCAGGACACTTTCTCATTGACTTCTTTGTGGTCTTACCACTTTTCCAAGTGTATATGTGGTTGATACTCGAAAAGCTACACCTGTATTTTAGAGCACACAGTGCAGCAATGTTTTTAGCTGTAGCCATCGTTTTTCAGTATCTGGCCATGTTATATGAAGTTCTACATGCTTATCGGTTTACAAGCTTCATATTTCAGTCAGGGTGGGCACTTTGTGTTACAAATCTTTTTGGGTTTGTTTTTTGTAGTCACTTGATCGGTACAGGCTGGTACTTCCTAGCATTACAGAGGGTTAAACAATGTCTTAGAAGTGCCTGTGGTAAGTTTTGGTGCTACAAATATTTATATTGTGGGCAAGGAAATGAAATTGGGAGATCCAAATATGATCCAACTTCATGAGAAAGGTGGGAGGACAACAACAACGCTACTGCTTGTTTTGGTCCAGGCGGTTTCAAGTACGGAATCTATTTGCAAGCAGTAAATCTTACCACACAACCTAGTGGAGCAATGAGGTACATATATTCACTGTTTTGGGGGTTCCAGCAGATTAGTACTTTGGCTGGAAATCAGACTCCAACTTTAAATGTATCGGAAGTTTTCTTCACTATGTTCATCACTGCTACCGGTCTTCTATTTTTCTCTCTTCTCATTGGAGATACACAGAACTTTCTCCAAGCTCTTGGATGAAGGAATTTAGAAATGTCAGTTAGGCACTTTGAAGTTGAGGTGTGGATGAGGCATCGTAGGTTGCCAGAAAACCTTAGAAAACAAGTTCGTGAATCAGAACGATATCATTATGCTGCCATCAGAGGTATAAATGAACTTACACTATTGGAGAATCTACCCGAAGACCTTAAAGAGATATACATCGACATCTCTTCAAATTATTTGTCAAAAAATTCCAAATTCTTGGTATGATGGATTAGCCTGCCTTAGATGCCATTCAGGAAAGAATGAAACAAAAAACATTTATCAAAGGAAGTAAACTTGTGGATCATGGATGTTTAATTAACAAGTCATTTTTCATTGTTCGAGGGGAGCTTGAGAGCGTTGGAGAAGATAAAAATGTAGTTCCTTTGTCCGAAGGGGATGTTTATGGTGAAGAACTTTTTAAATTAGGCCTAGAGCATTCTGCTCTAAATAAAAATTGAAAGAGACTAAGGATTTCGGCACACAAATTGGTAAGCAATAGGACAGTAACATGCTTAACGAATGTTCGAGCATACACTATCCAAGTTGCAGACATCGAGGAAGTCCTCAATTTTTACTCTAAGCTTCTGTTCAGAAATCCTCTAGTTGAAGGTATCAATACAAAGAAATCTCATTTCAAGCAGGGCTTTCGAGTAAATCGTGTTAAACTTGCATCGAGAATATGTAGGAAAAACCAGTTGAATGATCAGTAGAAGTTCTTCCCTGGTTAGTGGACACATCTCTTCATTTCATGCATGCTACAGCAGCGGCAAATCTTAATTCTATTTAATGTAATCTGATAAATATGCTCTCAAGGTTATATTTTATTCATTCGCCAAATCAATACTTAAATACATAAAATTTGACTTAGAGCATAAGACATACCAAGTAACTCCAATCACTTATAAGGAAATTTCCTATTATCAATAATATAAATAAAAGGAACATCCCAACATCCCAGAATATAAATATTTTTTAATAATAATAATAATAATAATAATAATAATAATAATAATAATAATAATAATAATAATAATATACGTTAACATCCCCCCTCAAACTCGAGATACTTCCATCGAGAGTTTGTAACAAAATCATCAGTTCCAATCAGTTTCGTCTTGTGGTCCACTTAACTTTTCGGTCGAGGGGGATTTCATCATGTGGATGAGTGTTGCCCATTGATCTTCAGATAAATTTGGAATTCCGGTACGATCAGAGTCTTTAATTGTTGTACTAGAGTCTTTAATTGTTGTACTAGTAACTGCACGGGTACCCACTCTTCCACTTCCACGACCAGCAGCTCCTCGACCAGCAAGTCTGCCTCCCCTCCCTTGCATCGTTGCTTCACGATTTTCTTCATACCACCATTCTGGAAAACCAATTAATCGAAAACAACCCTCCTTGTCATGTCCAGGTTTACCACAACGAGAACAACTTCTATTTTTTCGTGCACCCACTTGAGCCAAAAATCCTACAATATCAGTTTTTGTTTCTTGTGCACGAGCAACATTATAATGACGTTCTTCAGACAGAATTTTAGCAAATACAATATTAAGACTTGGCAAGGGATCCATCATCAAAATATTTGACATTGCGCTTTTGTAAATACCAGAATCCAAGCCAATCAAAAATTGATGTACCTTTTCATCCTCATTTTCTTTGAGGATTCCGCTAGCAAATGAACAGGTATAAGCCGAGACCTTGGAGTACCCTCCAAGTTCATCCCAAAGTTTTCGCAACTCGTTGTAGTAGTTAACCACAGACTGGCCTCGCTGCTTACAATTGCTCTAGAGAGATTTCAATTCATTAATTCTTGTTCTGATACCATGATAAATATGCTCTCAAGGTTATATTTTATTCATTCGCCAAATCAATACTTAAATACATAAAATTTGATTTGGAGCACATGACATACCAAGTAGCTCCAAATCCAATCACTAGTAAAGAAATTTCCTATTATCAATAATATAAGCAACATCCCAACATCCTAGAATATAAATATCTTTTAATAATAATAATAATAATAATAACAATATACGTTAACATAATTAACATAATCTTAGTATTATGTTTGTTATTAGTTTAGATTTTTTATTCGTCCTCACGCAGGTATTCTATAAAAGTTACAAATGTTTATGTTCTTCTGTGAAATTTAAACACAGATATTGAAAAATGAAACTATTATTTTGATTAGCAAATTTTTAGAAGAGAGTAGGGAACTTGAGATATATCTCAGTCCCTAAGATAGTATAATTTTATATATAAATATGGATGGGCATTTTTGTAAATTCAAAATTTGTTTAAAGTTTTATTAATTAATCCTGCGGGACCAATAAATATTAAAGAGAATCTCAGTCTCAGGATCCTTTTTCTCTTTTTAGAAATACGGTCAAAATATGTATGTAAAAAAGTTAAACGACATATATTTCCAACCAGAAAATCGTCCAATATAATACAGGAAAATGCAGCTAGCTTTAAAGTTTTAACAAACAAATAGAGCAATCGATGTAAAAACAACCTTACAATTTACTAGTCCAATGTATCGAACGTTGGTCTACATATATATTTTTTTGATATTTATACACACACCCATCTTGTCTTGGACAAGTTTCAAATCCTCAACATTCCGTAAAGAAAGTGAGGGAAATACCGTTACATCCGGTGTATTGAATAATAATCTACATATTTAATTATTTTATAATAGAATTAATAAGAAAATGATGTCAACATCGACAAACAAGATTCTCATACATATTTGATTTGGATATGATTAGAAGGTCTTCGAAGAGAATTACTAATAAGTGTTAGATTATATTTTATAATCTAATAATAATTGTGGGCTTACAAATTAAAGACAATTATATTTAATGTTTATTCTATATTTGGACTAATTAAGTGGTCTTAAATAAAGAGTCCAATAACATCTTATTCGGTATGGGCTTTGTAATGTGTAATACCCAATAGTAATCTGATTAGGTTTAATGGGGTCTAATTAGACTACTATATAAAGAACATAATAGGGTCTTGGTCCCCAAGGCTAATTCACAACCTCTACTCCTCTATTCCCATCAGTTAGAGAAAGATACGGCTAGAGGCGAATCAAGTCTGTGGAAGATCAAGTCCCATAATCCGTATTCATATCTACAGTCATGGAATCAGGTACGCTTCTGTACTACAGTTTTATCGTGTAACCTTGATAATATCGCATAAGATGATCCGTGGTTATTTATTTAGATCTAACAATTGGTATCCGAGCCTATCTTATGTCGAGTTATTAGGGTTGATCATATTGTTATATGATTGTTTTTTTTTTGTTAAGTCGATTAAAATCTCCATCAATATGTATATGGTTGATTAACGTTTGTGTTTTCGTAGAAGCACATGTTAATTTTTTTATACATACGTCAATTATGATACAAGTTTAGTTTAGTTTTATTGAACTAGGAATATGTGTATCTGAAGTTCTGACTTGGTTTGATTAAGTAACAATTCATGGATGATGTACCGTGTTTTATTATTGTTATTTATTTGCATCTTGTTTGGTCTTGGCGTGTGAATAAGGTGATTGCATGTTACGTACTGGTGTTGTTTTTCATTAACATGATATTCACGGTGTAGAATGTGGTATACATGATCGTGTTTTTTTCCTGGTCCGATTAATAGCGACATGTATATAAAATCAGCTGGTCATGATTTTAGTTACCATTAAAGTTTTCACTTCTGATTTGAATAAGAACACATGTCCGTTAATCTTGTATTCTTGTTGTGTTTGTTCGTTTTTGGTGGTGGTGAATCAGGTTGATTTAATTCATGACCTGGGCCCGTTTTTGCATGATTTGTACATGTTATTTGTCGTTAATTTTTTAACATCAATATGGCCACTGCATGTTATGTACCAAAACAAGTCAGGTTAATTATGTATTACATTAAGGTACTATCATATTTTAATCAATATGATTAATATTATGGAATTTGGATCGTAAAATATTAAGATTTTTAGGTGTTTTATTTTAATATTTTGCAATAACACGGATTTGGGCACATTTTTTTTTGAAAAATAATGATTATTTATTTTTCGTCCTTTTATTTTGCGAATAAGTAAGTTGAAGCAAAATATTGCCAAAGTGATATTTATGTGTAAATTTATTTATTTTAAAATATTAGGATGTGTATGTTTATTATTTATGCGTTATAATAATCGGCCCAAAGGAAGATTATTTAATGGCCAAATAATGAATATACGTGCGGGAATAAATATGTAATAATTATAAATTTTTCATGTGAGTAATAAACCGGCCCAAAGGAAGGTTATTACTTGACCGAATTTATTATTAATATTTGATTTCTGCGTGGAGAGTACCACTTTCAAGTTAATATTTCTGTCCAAAGACTAAATATTAATGTTGTGCTAGGTATCTTGTTTGAATGCGCCCACACACTATATTATTTGAATTCATGTATTTTTGTGTGTGCTATTATGTATGCATATGACATGAATTTCCATTATACGAGCTTATATTTTTTTTGTTCTAAATTGCTAGTTAATACATCTGCTGCTAATATAACTACCAACATGAACTCCATTCCTATGCTTAACGGCACAAACTTTAAGAGCTGAAAAAAGAACGTTCTGTTAGTTCTCGGCTGCATGGAATTTGACAATGCTATGAGGAAAGAACAACCTCCTTCTCTTACGGATGAAAGTTCTAATACTGAGAAATTGAACTTTGAGAAGTGGGAGCGTTCTAATCGCTTATTGCTCTAGATTTCTTGAGTATGTTGAGTTTGAGGGGAAAGATATAAAGTCAGGAATGTTGTCTTTGAGGAAGAATTAGTTTCTTTGTCTCGTGTAGTTCAAGATAACAATGTGGATATACCATAAAGTTTCCTACTCAAAATCAAGATGATGCTCAAGAAGAGCAAACTCAACAAACTCAAGAGAAAGTGCCACTTAGTAGATCCAGTAAAGACAATAATGGCACTTGTGGCTATGTCATAAGTTCAGTGGGAGTATTATGTATGGTCAAGTTTAGTACCCTACCGGTTTTGGCATTCGCTGTGGGTATGTTAAGTAGATATTCGAGTAACCCTATAATGGATCATTGGATTGTAATTAAATGGGTTATAAGGTACTTGCAAGGAACAAAATATTACATGCTCGTTTATTAGAATTTGGACAATTTGGAGATCATTATGTATTCCAATTCTGATTTTGTTGGTTGTGTAGATACAAGAAAATCTACTTCTGGTTAAGTTTTTTTTATGTCTAAACAGATAGACATTAAATATCAAGTTATTATAGAGAGATTGCAATATCATTTAGTGTCTATTGAGTATATATAAGAACAAATTCTATGCTAGCAAACCCACTTACTAAAGCTTTGACACCATAAAGTTTTCTTGGGCATACTGCTCATATGGGTGTTGTCTCATTGGAGGATATTCAGTTTTACTGGGAGTTTTTTGTTTTGTTCTTATATTTGGTACTCGGTTTTTATTGACACTATGGTGATATTTATGTTTTTGAGTTTCTGCAGAATGAAGTTATTTTTTTTATTTTATTCTCTCTATTGCTCTATATGAGCTGTGTCTTTCAAATGTGGTTTGGACATAAAGTTTTGAAAGAATAAAGATTGATCTCACTATGGTATTAAGGACCAATTGGAAATAGGCATGATTGAGATCACATTGCATGTAATTTCCAGTTACACATCCATACTTGATCTATGTCATTGAATATATTTATGTGGTGATCATTGAGGATCGAGTTACGACAATGTGACGAAGGTCGCTTTGGTTCCATGTTTATATATGAGATGGACCAGATTGACTAAGGAAGATGTTTTCTAAAGAATGAACAATTTTGTGCGCACTTATGGTTATTGAATGTAATTGTTGTTTGGAACAATTTGTAGCCCAAGTGGAAGATTGTTAGATTATATTTTATAATCTAATAATAATTATGGGCTTACAAATTAAAGACAATTATATTTAATGTTTATTCTATATTTGGACTAATTAAGTGGTCTTAAATAAAGAGTCCAATAACATCTTATTCGGTATGGGTTTTGTAATGTGTAATACCCAATAGTAATCTGATTAGGGTTAATGGGGTCTAATTAGACTACTATATAAAGAACATAATAGGGTCTTGGTCCCAAGGCTAATTCACAACCTCTACTCCTCTATTCCCATCAGTTAGAGAAAGATACGGCTAGAGGCGAATCAAGTCTGTGGAAGATCAAGTCCCATAATCCGTATTCATATCTACAGTCATGGAATCAGGTACGCTTCTGTACTACAGTTTTATCGTGTAATCTTGATAATATCGCATAAGATGATCCGTGGTTATTTATTTAGATCCAACAATAAGTACTTCAATTATATTGTTCTCAGAGCAATGTTCTCCGGCTCGACCACGTAAATAAAAGTAAACATCGCACGCTGATTCACATCCCACTTTGCACGTACTCTATAAAAGTACATTTCTCTTTTCTTCCTTCATTTCGTCACACACTGCTGACCAAAATCGATGCAAGCGGAAAACATGATATTCCTTTTGACATTCGAACCAAAAATAAATCGATGCACTCTAGGCATAAATTACAGTATTCACGTTGGAGTTTTGTTCGGATCAGAACCGTTGAGAGATTGACATATGTCGACGTCGAAGCTGGGGGGAGATGATAGAGATGAGGCCTCCTAGTGGTGGCCTCATTTTAGACCGATAAGTCATCTCATCGTATGGTCGCCTGTAGAATTTTATGAACGTAGAGAACGATTCGCGACACTTGTCGGCCTTGCTGACGTGGCACTCCCTCTTACTAGTGAAGAATGACATGGCTGGTGACTGGAGAAATGATGGCTTAGGTGTCCTTGGCTGTTTGATACTTGTGTGATCAAATGCTTGAGTCTTTTGTGGCAATGGTGTGGATGGAAAAAAGCTCTTTCTGACAACATTGTTGATGTTGCCACGTGGCATCCTGGCAGTTGGAGATGCAAATGAGAATGACCTGGCATTGGCTGCTGACGTCAGTGCTGGACCCACCAATGATGTGTTAGTGGGACCTACTTTGGATGCTGATGCATCACTGAAGTTGAGGTACCAAGGCTTAACAGAGTCGAATTGATGGGCAACGGTGAATGAGAATCGAGACGAGGAGCAAGAACCGATCTTGGCTGTTGATGGTACTGAAGAAGGGTTGAATCGGAGCGATGAGGCCCGTGGATACGAAGTGAGATCGTTGAACTCCATTGAATCTTCGAAATCCAGTGAGCAAACAATCGTAGTAAGTGGTGACAACTCAACAAATGGCTTCACACCCTACATTACATGTCACGGTCTTCATTATCATGACTAAGATTAAAAATTACTGTACAGTCAAAAGGTAAAACTAACATGCATGAATTACCTTCCAAAGATAAGAGAAGATGGAAGGAGGATCAATGACAAAGGCTTTGTGAAGACGAGAAGGGTAATAGTCAGCTATGACCTTGAGAGTAGCAAGCAGCATGTTCATGAAAGCTGAGCCTGATTTGTAAAAACCTGGTGCAGTAAAATTCATTGTTAAACAACCTAATAAAACTATATGATTGTCTACATATATTTTTGTACACATTGCACTTGTGGGTTACTCTGCTTCGTAACACTTTCTGAATATTCATTTATCGAGATTCTACTTTATATCGTAATTCGTAAGTTACATGATGCTTTCTTCGATTTTGCGGAAAATGTTACTCATGGTTTATGTTCAAACATATTGGGAACAAGATTGAGATGGACAGATCACAGTTGCTTTAGAATTGAAAGCACCCACAGACAGTTGCTTCAAAAAATACTGTAAATAGTTAGATAAAGAAGCAGAAGCCTTATTTTCACCACACAGTGGCATGCTTTGTTTTGTGTTGGTCCAGATACTTTTTTGTCCCTGTTTTTTTATTGGAATGTCTAGCACAAGGGATGATCATTAAGTGCTTTTTCTTACTGCAACTTTTGACTAGGAGTACTACAAAACATCCCAAAAACAGGGCTATTTAATTATTGTAACCTAAAATAAAAATTAAAATTTCATCTCTTACAGGGAACATGAATTAAAAGCACGATCTGGACATACTTGCATCGATTAAAAGCACAAATTGCACTACATTTTTTGCCATGCTTTGTATTGCAACCTCAAGTGTAAATACCACCAGTCGAGTTAACCTATAAAATTAATCAAATTTGTCATATATGCATAGTAGAAGTACTAGTTTATACATCCATACAAACATAACTTCAGTGACTGAATATAAACTTACATTTTCTGTGAGTGAAATTTGTGATAGTCTTGCTTGATTCGGAGAATCTGCAGAAACACATAAAGTACATAAGATCAAGAGAAATTGTAATTTTCTTCTAATGGCAAGTAGGTCATGGGTTCGAATCCTTTCTGGTCTTCATCGTATACTTAAATGACGATACTGTATTATGGACCATGCACGAAAATATACATAGAAGGGAATGTACCAAAACAGGTCTAGAGTTATCGTCATAGCCGGAGACATAAGCTACGCCATCAGCAATCTCAGCAGAGAACTCATCAGCTATCAGATTATCTGCATTTTCACGAATCACAATAATCAATATACAGTGAATTATCACATTTTACTTTTCCCTAGTGTAAAGTACTTTAATACTCACTCCGTCCTAAATTAATTGTTCACTCTAACTTTTACACGTATCTTGCTGTACATCGAACAAAATACAAAATGAGCTTGTTCAAATAGGAGAAAAAGAAAAAGCAAGATTCTAGCTATATTAGTGTGCAACCAAACAAAATAGAGAAAGCAGAAAGTAGATAAAAGTTAAACGGATAAACTACTACTACATATTTTACATGGTTAACATATACACAAATGTGTACAGTTTACATTTTCTAGTAGTAGCGCTGTATGATGTAGATACTTTATATCAATAAGAAGAATGAAGTTGTACCAATGCCAATGCTCTCCCTCCAAGAAAGGCTAGCTCTTAGATGCTTGGCAGCTTTTTTAACATTCTCTCCTTTTGATTTCAAGTATCTCTCTATGCAACTGCTACTGCAATACTTCTCCTGCTATCAAAATATGTGTTAATCCACTTTTCTCGGCAAGACCATTTCATGCACAGAGAGAGAGAGGGAGAGAGAGAGAGGGGGGAGAGAGAGAGAGAGAGGGGGGGGAGAGGGAGGGAGGGACGGAGCGGGAGAGGGGAGGGAGGGAGAGAGGGGGAGAGAGAGAGAGAGAGAGAGAGAGAGAGAGAACCTGTTTGAGGGAGAGAGGAGCTTGTTTCTTGAGGAGATGAAGAACAGCTTCAACTCTATCTCTATTATTCTGAAGCTTGTGATTGTGAAAATCTAGCTTTCCCATTCTTAAAATCTAAATGCAACTTATTAAAAATATGTACAAAATTTATAGCTGATGTAATCTCCGAAGAAAAATAGAAGCAAAAATTCCAGGCTTCTTGTTTACGCAATGAGTTTAATTTAAAGAGAGAAAATAGTAGTCTCGCTAGCTTAAAATCTAGAGAGAAACTCTAGTACTCTGTTTTAAGAGAGTTGTGTTGGGTTGGGAGAGTGCCAGAGTGGTATTTAAAGCAACGATAGAAGCCGTTATTTAATAAAGTTGTTTATACAATTACGTTCATAGTTTACCCAAGTCAATAATCATGATGCGAACTCCAGGTGGACCAAGATGGCTAAGGCCATCCGGAGTGTGGGCGAGAAGGTGGTGGGGATTTCCTCAGGTAGATGCAGCGGTCTTAATGAGTCGTGGTGGTGGAACGAAGAGGTTCAAAAGAAAGTTAAGGCTAAACTTGCGCTCTTTAAAGAGCTTTTATCGACCTGTGCAGGGCAGGAGAGGATTCTGAAGTTGGAAGCTTACAAGGTGGCTAGACGAGAGGCAAAAAAGGCAGTGACGAAAGCTAAAGAGGAGGCTTATGGAGGGCTATACAAGCGCCTAGATACCAAGGAAGGAGCAAATGCCATCTTTAAGCTAGCTAAAGCTAGGGATAGAGGGCAGCGCGACCTGGGTTCTGTTAAGTTTGTTAAGGACGTTTCAGGCCAAGTGTTATTGAATGAAGACGCTATTAAGGAGAGGTGGAGTTCGTATTTTCATAATCTTTTCAACGAGGCTAGGAGGAGTGGTGTCGGGGTGGAGCGAGAGGTCTCTCTTTCGCCTGTGCTCTCTATCGATTCTTGTGAGCACTTTAGCAAGGCTGAAGTCAAGGGTGCCCTGCAGAAGATGGCGAAAGGGAAGGCGGTTGGCCCGGATCTTATTCCGATCGAGGTTTGGCTATGTCTTGGTGAGGTTGGCGTCCACTGGTTAACAGATCTGTTCAATGTTCTTCTCTTGGGTGCTAAGATGCCAGATGAATGGAGGCGTAGTGTTGTGGTCCCTTTTTTCAAGAATAAAGGAGATGCTCAGAGTTGTAGTAACTACCGGGGTATTAAATTACTCAGTCATACTATGAAACATTGGGAGAGAGTGGTCGATAGTCGGATTAGAAGAGTAGTTGAAGTCTCAGAGAATCAATTTGGATTTATGCCTGGGAGATCGACGACCGAGGCTATTCATCTCGTTAGACGCCTTATGGAGAAGTTCAGGGATCGTCGCAAAGACCTCCATATGGTGTTCATTGATCTTGAGAAGGCCTATGATAGCATACCTCGTGAAGCAATCTGGAAGAGCCTTGAAGAGAGGGGAGTGCCGTCGGCGTACGTTAGGGTGATTCAAGACATGTACTCCAAAGCTAGTTCGTGCGTTCGGACCCCAGTGGGGGACTCCCGTTTCTTCCCTGTTGAGATGGGGCTTCATCAGGGGTCGGCCCTGAGTCCTTTTCTTTTCGCCCTTATCCCTTATGTCATGTCGCGGGGGATTCAAGATGCTGTCCCTTGGTGCATGCTCTTCGCAGATGATATCGTGATAGTGGCGGAATCGAGGAGGGAGGTAAACGACAAATTGGAGCTTTGGAGATCTACCTTGGAGTCCCAAGGGTTACGTATGAGCCGTTCTAAAACCGAGTATCTCTGGTGTAACTTCAGTGGTGAGGCCAGCGAAGAAGGGGTGGAGGTTAGGATTGAAGACCAGATCGTCCCGCAGACAGACAAGTTCAAATATTTAGGTTCGATCATTCAGAAGGAAGGTGAGACTGAAGCCGATGTCACGCATCGTATCAATGCGGGGTGGTTTAGGTGGAGGGCTGCGTCAGGGGTGATGTGCGATAAGAAAGTCCCTTTAAAGTTGAAAGGGAAATTCTATAGAGCGGCTATTCGTCCTGCGATGTTATATGGTTCGGAGTGTTGGGCGGAGAAGAAGGCCCTAGTAAGGAAGTTGGAAGCGGCTGAAATGAGGATGTTGCGGTGGTCTTGTGGGCGCACAATGTTGGACAGAATCCCAAATTCGGTGTTTAGGAGCGAGCTTGAAGTGGCGCCTTTGTCTGCGAAACTTAGGGAAGGTAGGTTGAGATGGTTCGGCCACGTTCGTAGGAGGCTGGTTGAAGCCCCAGTGAGGAGGGTCGAGAGTCTTTCAGTTGGTGGGGCGAGGAGGAGAGGCAGGCCGAGGAGGTCGTGGGAAGAGCAGCTCAGGCTGGATTTGAAGGCCTTAGACCTAAATGAGACCATGTCTGCGGATAGGTCTGCTTGGAGGCGGCGTATCAGAGTGGTGGATTCTCTTTTAGGGTGCGGATCAGTTGTCGAGAGCCTCCGTATTGGATTGTCTCGGTTAGCGATTTTGTAGTAGTTCGACTTTAGCGTTCTCACTTTACGTTTTTTTTTTAGTGTCTTGTGTTTGCTGGTTGTGCAGTTACAGGGATTGTGGCTCGGTGCTGTCTCAATGCAGGGTTCTCATGTGATTGGAGCGCTTCAAGCTATGAGTATCATTAATACTCGCGAGTAGGTATGCCCCATGTGAAGAACGCCATGGGCTCAGGTATGACTTTGAGCATTTCCGTATCAGCTGGTTTCCTTTGTACTTTTCACACTCTTTGTATGTCGTGCACCTAGCCGAGGGTCTACACGGAAACAGCCTCCCCACTCTAAAAGTGGGGGTATGGTCTGCGTACATCCTACCTTCCCCAGACCCTGCTCTGAGCGGGATATACTGGGTTTGTTTGGTTTGGTTTGGTTTTAATAATCATGACGTTCGGGAAGCGATTCCTAACGGAAACCATTCGATTTGTGTCATCATTTTCTTTTTCCACGTGTTACCCAATTTATCTGTGAAATACCGGAAGCACGTAGGTAAGTGAATTATCATTTTCAATATATATGAATGTATAACTGGCATTCTATTGAATTATTTGAGGTCCGCAAAAATTGGCCCGAAATTATCAAAAGAAATTTATCTGTGAAATGCAAAATCTGTTAAGGAAATACATGAGTATTTTTCCTTTAGTAGTATTATTAGTTTACTTTGTTTTATTCTCTCTAGTTTGTTATTGAGCTGGCACATGTTTGTTGCATATTAGTGGATAAGGAGAGCAGTGTGCATGAGAGTGTGGAGCAATCTGTTTTGTCTCCTAGCTAGTACTATATATCTGTGAACCTTATTGTTATTCAGCATCTCTTTTAATCCATTATCCTTCTTCTCTATTCTCTCCAAAAGGAGATCTGGGCTTTCTTGTTTTTAAGGTTCTTTACATTCCTATATGAAATCATGCTGTTCTCATGGTATCAGAGCAGAATGTCTAAAGAATCATTGATCTTTACTCTATCTTGACTCTGTTTCTTTTTACGTCCACCATCTGTTTGTGGATCTTCTTCTTTCTTCTTCCTTCAACTCAGATCTGTTTCTTATTCCTCATACAAACTGTTCTTGTGCCAGTTTGGATCTTTAAAAATCTCATCTTTATATTTTTCTTTAAAAAGCTCAACACCAGCTAATGGCAGGAGCAAGACTCACTTATCAAGAAATGATGGCCCCTCTCTTTCTTCATCCTTCCGACAACCCAAACTCGATTCAGGTTGAGAAGCTGGAAGGCTCTTCAGACTTTCGAAGCTGGAAAAGGTCTATGGAGATCAACCTGTCATCAAAACGGAAACTTGGCTTCGTTACTGGTACTGTCTCTATCCCTACTGATGATCCTTCTAAACTTGAAATGTGGGAAACATGTAACAATATGGTTATTGCTTGGATTACTGCTAATGTGTCCCCTACAATTAAAAGATCTATCATGTATATGTCTTCTGCTAAGGATATATGGGATCATCTAGAAAAACGCTTCTCTTTGACTAATGGTAGCAGAAAATATAAACTGTGTAAGGATGTGTTTGAGCTTAAACAACACTCACACTCTATCACTGAATACTACACTTCATTGAAATCCATCTGGGAAGAGTTGGATTCTTTGAACATGCTACCCACTATTACTGCTCCAACACTTGAGGTTACTAAACTTCTGGAAGCGATTACTCTGCAAAGGGAAGAGCTGCGTCTTTTCCAATTTTTGAATGGCCTTGATGATCAGTATAATGCTCAAAGGAGTCATTTGTTGATGCAACTCCCTCTGCCCACTGTGGAATCTACCTGTGCTTCTCTAGAGCAAGAGGAGGCTCAAAGAATTTTATTGGGTACTCATGTGCCTAAGCCTCAATCCGATGTGATGGCCATGTACACCAAACACAATCCTGATCGAAATACAACTTGCACTGTCTGTGGTTCTAAAGGTCATTCTTCCACAAAATGCTGGCGAGTTATAGGCTATCCTAAATGGCATCCAAAGTCTGGCATGTCTGCACCAACCTCTACGTTTCAACGTCCACAACAATCTTCCCAAACAAGGTGGACAAAGTCATCCTCACATGGCTCATCCAGAATGGCAGCTAATGTTCAGGCTGATCCTGCTGGTTCTGGTATTCTCTTTACTCCACAGCAACTCGAACAACTGTCAAAACTTGTCCCTCAATTTACTCAGTTGAAGATTGATCAGGATAAATGTCCTATTGATGATGACATTGATTACCACTTCTCTGGAATGATCTCTTGCCTCAATGCTCACAGCATCAAAACTGAGTGGATTGTTGATTCTGGGGCTTTTGAGCACCACTACGCCATAAACAGTCTACGGTAACACCACGACTGTGTTACCTTAGACCCTAAAAAACGTTACCAAAGGCCAAAAAAAGGCTAAGGTAACACCTTAGCTGGGATAGTTTTGTTCTATGTAACCTTTGGGGTCTAAGGTAACACAGAGACACACATAAGCTAACATAGGGAAATTCGTTACCTTAGACCTATAAGGTAACACACTAAGTAATTCTATAGCAACACCAAATCTATGTTACCTCAGATGTTATAATTTTGCAAAATTATTAATTAATTATGTGGGTCCCACATGTGGACCCCACCAAAGTGGGCGCCACATGGGGGTCCATTTTGGTGGGGCCCACATACGGGATCCACTTTAGTGGGGCCCATATGTGGGCCCATAAACTGTGCAGCAGCTTGTAGGAAAACAATACCTAAGGTAACATATAACAATACCTAAGGTAACACCCTGAGTTCAACATAATAAAAATGTAAAGCATAAATATTGCATTTCCCATTAGAAAAACAAACCAAGTCACATGGTACATAATCCCAATATCCCATCACAAAATAACCAAACTACATAATCCGATCAAATCCTCCAACACCAAACTACATAATCCGATCAAAAGATTACATTACGTGGAGTAGAATAAAATATTAAACACAAGGGAAATGTCAAGACACTAGTTCAAAAGGTTATATTACGTGGATTTCTATGAGCTAGGACCGTCGGTCATGGGAGTACCATCTCCCACTGTGTCACTAGAAATTGTGCCACAAAGTTCACCCAAATTAATCTGCAGTCCTGGGTTTGCTTCAGCCAATTTTTTGAGGGCAAATGCCAAGTTGTCCTGGACCTTCTGATTGACCTTGGCATCCACTTCTTCATTGACCTTCCTTTGTAGTTTCACTTCCATGTCGTCAACAAGGTTCTGTCGTATCTTATTGGTCAACTCTTCTATGTACGAATCTGTTGGAGCTGGAGTCTGGGAAGAAGTTTTGATGACCCTCGAGTCATGTCTGCCAAGAAGCCAACCAGGACCATGAGATTTTCCACCAGAAATTAGCTCCTCAATACCATCAACTCCTTCGGATGACTCGAGTCTGTTCTTAATCGTTTCCTACAAAACAAAACAACATTGTACATGGAAATAATTAATTGACAGAATAAAGTAAAATATGGAATTCTGAAGTTACTTACAATTCTGAAGTTACTTACAATTGACAGAATTGACAGAATAAGGATTGACAAAAAAATACAGTTACTTACAATTCTGAAGTTCATTACTTCAGGATTAGCCTGGTATTTATGTCCAGGCTTGCGCTTTCGAGTTTTAGAAAAAACTACGGCATCAGTTAACTCAAGTGCTGGGTTCTTTTTTTTCTAGCAAAAAATCAACAAAACATAATATATAACCTGAATCTACATAACATTAAACTCAATATGCAGATCAACATAATATATTTCAAAATTATTTAACAGTATGGATTTGGGTTCTTGCACACAGATCACAGATTTTCTAATATATAACCTGAATCTACATATTACAGATTTTCTAACATATATATTGGTACAATTTTTATAAAATTTTCTAGTATGCATTTGATTTACCAACTGATGCTTAGATTTTCTAGTATGCTTAGATTCCAATTGAGCAGTACAAAAGGCTTCAGAAATGCAAAATCCAAGAGACTGTCTAGGCGCTTAGAAAATATTGGTTGCGTCATGTTTTAGTAAATAAGAGGTATATATAATTCTGTTCCTTTTTTTATGCCATATACGCTTCTGCTATGAAAATCATACATCCTTCTCAACTGCGAGTACCAAGACCTAAAAGTCATGTTCCCTGTCCATTTTAATGTTCGATCAACTTAAACCTAATGTTTCTAAATAACTTCTCAAGAAACGTACCATCTTGTGTTTAACTTGGGAAAACAGTTTTGGACCTCTAGTGTGTGTGTCCTTGTACTCACGACGACTTTTAGTATTTTTCTCGGCCTTCCCCTACAAAAAAACATGAAAAAATTAGCATCAGTTTATGTCACTGGAAATTGACCAAATATGAAACTTGCAGAAAACAGTACCAATTTTAAATTTTACGTATACCTGAACTTCAGGATCTCCCCAATACTGTAAGAGCAACTTGAATTCCTCAAGTGGAATTTCCTCAGGCTTATTTTGTATTCTCTCCTCATCAGTTGCAAAAGGCGTATAATGATCCCTCTTAGTTCGACTCTTGTACCCCTTCCAAGCCTGTTGTATTGTCTTCAATGCCCATTTTCGACATTCCTCGGGGATGATAAAACGTTGCTTACATGGAAATGAAACATAAAAAGGAATAAATAAATCTTTAATGCCAGTTGACCAACTTTATTTAGGTAGGGATAAATTAAAATTATAGCAAAAAATAAAATAAATTGATTACCTTGGTATAATTCCAAAAGGTGTCCTTTAGGCTTTCCGGAACATGTTCCCAGGAAGCATAAGTCAGTGGCACACACCTCTTTAGTGTCCCCAAAAAGTTACTCAGTTCAGTAACTCTTTTGTCATCATCTGACACAGGCTGGAACTTCTCGTTTACTGAGATAACAACCCTTTTCTCAAACGACCTTGTATGTACTTTATCCATCCTTGTTTTCCCTCGTGGTCGTTTAGGAACTTCGACTTCAAAATTGCAAACAATTTCAACAATTTCTTCTTGTAGTCTTTTCATATCACGTAAATCGACTTCTTTGCTCCAAAGAGCTCTTAGATATGCACCAAGTCTGATTAAAGGAACAGCAACCTCAGCTTTCAATGTTTTTTTCACTGCAAATTGTAACAAGTAGTGAAGAATAAAATGGGCATCGTGGCTCTTATACCCTGAGATTGTCCTTTCCTTCGTGTGAACATATCGACTGATATTAGCTGCACAGCCGTATGGCAGTTTGGCATTCTCCAAAACTGAGCAAAATATTTCTTTCTCTTCTTTCGTCATGTCAAAGATAGCAGCCTTAATCACATGATATTTTCCATCACTTGATATAACTGGATGAAGGACCTTCCTGATTCCTAGATCTTGTAAATCAAAACGAGCATTCAAATGGTCTTTCGACTTGCCGCTAATATTCAACAAAGTACCAAGTATATTGTCACATATGTTTTTTTCGATATGCATAACATCAAGGTTATGCCGCAACAAATTGTGACTCCAATACGGTAAATTGAAAAATATCGACTTCTTTTTGAAAGGGGAATCCCTTTTACGCTTTGTACCTCTTTTGCCCTTTGTCTTGCTATTGACATTTCCAAATTCATTTTCAAAGCCCGACAATAATTCGAGAATATCTGCTCCGGTTAAAACTGGTGGAGCCTGTCCCATTTCAACTTCACCATTGAATCTTCTTTTGTCAAACCTCCACTTGTGCTCCGGATCTAGAAATTTTCTATGATTCATGTAGCACATTTTTTTACTATGTTTCAAGTATTGTGAAGATGTTTCATAATGGCATATGGGACAGGCCAATTTACCTTTTGTACTCCAACCGGATAACATCGCATATCCTGGAAAATCGCTAATGGTCCATAAAACACTTGCACGTAGCGTAAAATTTTCATCAGTCAACGCATCAAAGGTGTTTATGCCTATATCCCATAATTCTTTCAACTCTTGTATTAGAGGCTGCATATATACATCAATACTATTCTTCGGAGAATCGGGACCAGAGATGATTGTTGACATAATCAAATTTTCAGGCTTCATGCATAGCCAAGGTGGGAGGTTGTAATTTACCAAAACAATTGGCCATGTTGAGTGAACTGAACTCATTGTACGGTAAGGACTGAATCCATCAGCGGCTACACCAAGTCGGATATTTCTATTTTCTACTGCAAAATCAGGATACCTTGCATCCATCGCTTGCCAAGCCTTGGCATCAGCTGGATGTCTAAGTTTCCCATCTTTTAGTCGTCCGATGTCATGCCATAACATAAGTTTAGCATACTCCTTTGACATATACAACCTTTGGAGCCTTGGTTTCAACGGAAAATAGCGCATAACTTTCGCGGGGACTTTGCGAATCACCTTCTTTGGATCATTGTCACTGCTGCCTTCCCTTTCCACTACTGCCCATCTTGAAAAACCACAAGTTTCACAAACATCTTTATCTTTATTTTCTGCCCAGTACAACATGCAATCGTTTGGACATGCGTGTATTTTTTCGTAACTAAGACCTAAATCTTTAATGATATTCTTTGCGGCATTGAAAGATAAAGGAATGTGGGCCTGTGGAAAAGCATCTCTCATCAACTCTAGTAAATCCCCGAATGCAGCCTCCGTAATTCCATGTTGACATTTTAAAGAATAAAGCCTAAGGATAAAACTTAATCGCGAATATTTTGAACAGCCTGGATATAGCGGTTGCTTTCCATCTTCAACATGGCGATGAAATTTATCGTCCTGGGCATCTGTCGTGTCCTCATCTTCACCGTTTTGCATACCATGAGTACGATAAAACATGTTGTCTAGATTATCTCCAAAACCTATATTAGCATCACAATCCTTATCTACCTCACAGTTTAGTCGAGAAACCTCACACATCCATTCCATATACAATGGAGATGGACCATTGTATATGAGATGGTCGTATATTGTATCTTGATGAAACCACTTGTCGTTTTTACATTTCTTGCAGGGACATGTTATTTCATCACCTACGGAAAATCTAGAAACTGCATTCCGAACAAAATCTTTTATTCCGCTGAGGTAACCATCACTAAACTTTGGAAGTGTTATCCATGAGTTTCCTTCGTCGTCCATCACTACATTAATATCAAGCACACTTATATTAACTACACTAACCTAAGCAAACAGCTACCTTTCAAGACCTAAACTACCTATACAAATAAGTGGAATATATATACATGATTTAAAACACCCAAGCAATAATTGTAATATATATATATATATATATATATATATATATATATATATATATATATATACCCACTTAGTTCTAAGTCAGTTGGGGAAGCTTTAGTGTTTATTCAAAGATGAAAATGAAGTCTGAGGCATAACATGGCAGTAGCAAACAGAGCACATCAGCAAACACACATAAATCCAAATTATCGCAGATTTTATGCATACCATACAATACAAATATTATCACACAATCTAACGCATAAATTCAAATTATCGCAGATTTTAATAATATATCATAAATTCGAGAAACACATTGACTTTAGGCATATAATTCAGATTATTACAGATTCAATTTATCACAAAAATGACCCCTTCTCTCATGGGAGATAGACAGAGAGATGGAGAGATGGACAGAGAGGGAGAGGGAGAGAGAGGGAGAGGGAGAGGGAGAGAGAGAGAGAGAGAGAGAGAGAGAGAGAGAGAGAGAGAGAGAGAGAGAGAGAGATGGAGAGAGACCGAGAGAGAAGGGTGAGAGAGAGAGATGGAGAGAGAGAGGTTAAAATCAAAGCATGCAACACATATATATATATATACAAATCGAAGCACACATTTATATTTACAGATCGAAGGATAAAAACAGAGATTTATACCTTAATTGCAAGTGAGAGAGGCTGATTGAGTCCAATTAACCCTTAATCCAACCCTAACCCTAATCCGCAAGTGAGGCAGAGCTTGAGTGAGCGTTAGCGAGATTGAGAGTGAGCTTCAGTGAGCGTGAGCGAGCTTGAGTGTGAAATTTGACTGCGAGAGAGAGGCAGAGAGCTGTGTGAGTGAGGTTCGAGAGAGAGCGGTGAGTGAGAGAGAGAGGTGAGTATGTGACCTAATTGCTGATTTTCCCCAATTCTCCCGACTTAACCAAAATTAAAGCCCGCTTTCCTTTTTAATTTTTTGATGAAAGCCCGCTTTCCTTTTTAATCTTTTGATGAAAGCCCGCCAGCCACCAGCCACATTGTTTTCCCAATTTTTATTACTTTTTCTTTCTAATATTAAAAAAATAATTATTTTTCTTGTAAAAATTGTATGAAAATAAAGTGTAATATTTCAATTATAGAATAATAATTTAAACATATTCTACTCAATAATTATAGAATATTATTTCTATAGTAATAAATTCAATGACTTGATTAAAATTATTGAATTTTAAATTTTAATAATTATTAAATCGTTAATTATAAATAAAATTCAAAAATATGTTAATTATACTCTAAGGTAACACAGCCCATGGTGTTACTAAGTTTAACACCTTCCACAGCTAAGGTAACACACCTTTAAGGATATGGTAACACCAAAACTAAAGTGTTGTAGTAGGTCCAAAATTTCATAGCTAAGGTAACACCCGAGAAGGTAACACCCCCCCTAAGTGTTGTAGAAAGCCATCTATGGCGTAGTGCACATGACTCCCATTCATTCTGTTATCTCAAACCCTTCTCACTTGCTCAACAATCAGAAAATTCAATTACCAACTGGAGACTCTGTCACCATATCCCACAGTGGTCAGGTACATCTAACATCTGATCTTGTTCTAGACAATGTCTTATATGTACCTAAGTTCCAGCATAATCTATTATCAGTTCAGATATTGTTGAAAGATGGAAAGTTTACTGTTAATTTTCATTCTACTCATTGTGAAATTGTTGACAAGAACACAGGGCAGATTAAAATGGTTGGCCCTGTAAGAAATGGTCTGTATTATATTGATACCTCTAATCATCTTGCCTGTCATGTAGCTCACACACAATCTTTGTCATAATCTACTGCTCTATGGCACCACAGGTTAGGTCATGCCTCTCTGTCCTCTATTAAACACATATCTTGCATTTCTACTGCATCACTTTCAGACTCTCAAATTTGTGCTTCATGTCCCATGTCAAAATTTACTGTTCTTCCATTCCCTACAAGCACCTCTCATGCAAATGCACCATTTTCTCTCCTACATATGGACATTTGGGGCCCTTATAAAGCCCCTTATAGATCCAAATATAGATACTTCCTAACCTTAGTGGATGATTTTTCAAGGAATACATGGGTATATCTCCTTCAATATAAATCAGACTGCCTACAATATCTCAAATCATTTTTTGTATATGTCAAAAACCATTTCAAGAAATCCATTCAAACCATCAGGTCTGATAATGCCATGGAATTCATGTCATTTGAGTGTCAACAATTCTTCTCTGAAAATGGAATCCTACATCAGACTTCATGCCCTTACAGACCCCAGCAAAATGCTAGGGCTGAAAGGAAGCATAGACATATACTTGAGGTCTCTAGAGCAATAAGATGCCATGCTGGTCTACCTTTGATGTTTTGGGGAGCATGTGTACTAACAGCTGTATACATAATCAATAGGTTACCAACTCATATCCTCAAAAACTGTTCACCCTATGAGGTATTGTGTAATGAAAAACCTGATTATGACAAAATGAAGGTCTTTGGATGTTTGGTGTTTGCATCTAATCCTTCATCTAGTACAGATAAATTTGAGAATAGAGGAGTGCCATGTGTGTTCCTAGGATATCCTTCTCTACAGAAAGGATACAGACTCTACAATTTGCTGACTAAAACTGAGTTTATTAGCAGAGATGTGATCTTTCATGAAGGCATATTTCCATATCATCCTTCCTCTATGCAAAAGATTATGCAGCCTGTTCCACCTGCAGTAACTCAATCAATACCAGTCTTCCAAGATTGTGATACTGAGTTTGTCTATGAAGCCACACCTTCTTCACAAGATACAGAAGAGTCTGGTTCTTCTCAAATCATACCTGTTCCATCAGATACAGTACCTCATGATGAATCTGGTTCTTCTCAGATCATACCTGCTCAACCCATGCCTATGAGAAAATCATCAAGACCTCAGAAACAGCCTGTATGGCTTCAGGATTATGTTTTACCTAAGCCTCCACATGCAATTTCTAATATGGCATTCACTACTATTGATTCATCCTTCAGCTGCTTCCTCTATGCCATAACAGAAAACAATGATCCCACCTCTGTCAAAGCTGCTATAACACAAGAACATTGGGTTGCAGCCATGAACTCAGAGTTAGATGCCTTGGAATTGAATGAGACATGGGAGATTGTACCTCTTCCTGCTGGGAAAACAGCTATTGGATGCAAGTGGGTATTTAAAACAAAATATAAGGCAGATGGATCAATAGACAAATACAAAGCTAGACTTGTAATCTTGGGATGCCATCAAAAGCAAGGTAAGGATTTTTCTGAGACTTTTGCACCAGTGGCAAAGCTCACAACAGTTAGAACTCTCCTTGCAGTTGCAGCCAAAGAAAATTGGTATACTTTTCAAATGGATGTGTCAAATGCCTTTCTACATGGGGAGCTTTCTGAGAATGTCTATATGAAATTGCCACAAGGGTATAAGGCTATAGGCAGCAGACTCACTACAAACATGGAATTGACAAAATCTGAGGGAATTATGGTTTGCAAGTTAAAGAAATCACTCTATGGGTTGAGACAGGCTCCAAGGTTGTGGTTTTGCAAGCTATCATCAACCCTACTGCAACTTGGTTATAAACAATCTAAAGCTGATTCCAGTCTGTTCAGTCTATATACCTCTACTACAATCACTGTGGTTTTGGTCTATGTAGATGACCTACTTATTAGTGGCAACAATATGGATGCTATCACCTCACTCAAGCAGATGCTGTCTAAATCCTTTCATATGAAAGATCTTGGACAGTTGAGGTACTTTCTTGGCATAGAAATTGACAGATCAGCATCTGGAATATTCATGTGTCAAAAGAAATACACTATGGACATACTGAAAGAGCACAAACTACTCCATGCTACCTGTAAAGCTACCCCTGGACTCTCATTTGAAGCTCTCACCTGATTTGGGAGATACATTACCTAATCCCTTGATTTTTCAAAGATTACTTGGATAGCTAATTTACTTAACCATCACTAGACCTGATATCAACTTCATTGTTCAACTCTTATCTCAGTTCATGAACAAGCCGACTACTGTTCACCTTCAAGCTGCCTACAGAATCCTCAGATACTTATCTGGCTCTGTAAACCAAGGTATCTTGCTTGCTTCTGATTCTGCAGCTCAATTGAAAGCATACACTGATAGTGACTGGGCTTCTTGCCCTACTACACGGAGGTCTACCACAGGATATTGCATCTTTCTAGGCAATTCCCCTATTTCGTGGAAATCAAAGAAGCAGCAGGTGGTTGCCAGATCCTCAGTAGAGGCTGAATATAGAGCAATGGCTCTAACAACTTGTGAGGTTACATGGCTCTCTGCACTCTTGAAGGATCTTGGACTTCATAAGCTGCCTCCTACTATACTGAACTGTGACAACAATGCAGCCTTGGCAATTGCTGCAAACCCTGTCTTGCATGAGAGAACAAAGCATGTTGAGATAGACTGTCACTATGTCAGAGATCAAATCAAGGCTGGTCACATAGAAACTGCACATGTTGGTTCATCTGAGCAGATTGCAGATATATTTACTAAGCACCTTCCAATAAAGCTACATCATGCACATCTTCACAAGCTGACAGCCTCATTGGATCATTCCTCTGCAGCTTGAGGGGGAGTGTTAAGGAAATACATGAGTATTTTTCCTTTAGTAGTATTATTAGTTTACTTTGTTTTATTCTCTCTAGTTTGTTATTGAGCTGGCACATGTTTGTTGCATATTAGTGGATAAGGAGAGTGCATGAGAGTGTGGAACAATCTGTTTTGTCTCCTAGCTAGTACTATATATCTGTGAACCTTATTGTTATTCAGCATCTCTTTTAATCCATTATCCTTCTTCTCTATTCTCTCCAAAAGGAGATCTGAGCTTTCTTGTTTTTAAGGTTCTTTACATTCCTATATGAAATCATGCTGTTCTCAAAATCATTAATTTTTGTATACTGCTAAGATTTTGTAAGGGCGGTTTTTTTTATCTAAATCAATAAATTTGAGTTGTTAAGCAACAAATTTTGTGTAATCGAATATAAAACTTAGTTCTTTGTACTTGCCTGTAATTTTTCGAAAACTTTTCGAAAGTGCAACAGAGAGAGTTTATGAACCCGTGAACGTTACTATTGTATTGTCTGTTCAAATGTACGTGCGTAGCAAAATTGTCCAGCCAAATAGTAGAACTTGTCCAATTTCCGTAGATATGTAGGTACCAAATTACACAGAATTCTCTGACTCTGTACACTTCATTCTGTTTTATTCCTATGTGTATCATTGCAAATACACTTGAATTGCCAGTAATAATAGATAAAATAATAATTATATTAGAATTTTGTTTTTTTCGTTTTCAAAACAAGGTAATTTTTTTTTTTTACTAACTGAAACAATGTATTTTTCATTCTCGATAAAATAATGAACTAGATAAATTAATTTTTAATTTTATTGATCCTAAGATTATTGCTTTAAGAAGGTTCGACGGAATAAACTAGTGAAATTGTGCTAGTTCAACTGAATTGAGGATTTAAGATAAACTTATCAAAAATAATAACTAAAAATTTTATATTTTTATTCATTAATAAATAGTTAAATATTAACTAATAATTCGTGCGAAGTACGAATATGAATCGAATACGAATCGAGATTAAAATTTTAATAAACATGGTTGTAGCTTTGTTAGCCAAATAAAGGTGTTACATGATTAAAATTTCTTTTCAAAGTTGGCCTCTACTTGGAAAAAAAAAAGCTGCAATACACACACATACTTGAAATTTACTATAATCACTTAAAGTACCATGATGCATTATGTAAACCAACTCGTTGCATGTGTCTGCAGGTAGGGTTGTTAAATATAAGGTGATGACTTATTGACTTTAGTGATATCAACTGAAGAAGCAGGATAAAAAATTTACATGCACTCGAGTTCAAATTTGAACTTAAACATCTACTGTCCTTCTAACTTGCTTCCCTTATTCAAAACTGTATATTTTAAAATCTCTCTCTCTCTGTCAATCTCTCTCCCTCTCCCTGTCAATCTCTCTCTCTCTCTGAGGATTGAGAGGAAATATCGAAAACAATTATATTAGAATTATGAAGAGGAAATTGCCAAAATAGCAATCAATGAGATATAGAGAGGTAGAAACGATCCTTATTGCATGTCTTGATTGCGACACCACTTAGTGGGATATTTGTCCTCGTAATACTAGACAAATTTAACCACAAACTATCCATGGAAAAACCCTTACGTGTTCTACTGTTCTTGTCCTTAAATTTTCTTTCTCATATTCAGCTGTCGGCCCTTGATTTTCACTTGATTCCCATATAAATTCGTAAATATATATCTTGTGAAACTTTCTTTCCAACAATATTTAATTAATTTATCTAAGTTGGTAAGGTATTTGAAAAAATTATAAAGGTGAGCAAGTTTATTCTGTTTGTATAAAGTCAAGGTTACACTTTTGCCTTAATGAACCGTTAAAAGAAAGATTACCTGCTACTTCCTACTTGTATGCAACTTTTTCAAGTCAAATATTAATCTACGAGCACGCTTCATCTCCACAGCCCACATGGTCTTGGTCCCATTATATTACTCCCTCCGTACTTCCAAATTCTTTACATTTGCGGACCAGGCACGCATTTTAAGCTACATTTTAAGGATAATTTTATAACTTATTTGTGATATTTTCTTTTTTTTTTATAAAAATAGAACAATTCTATTTTTATACAAAAAAGAAAATATTAAAAATAAGTTATAGAAACATACTTAAAATCAGTGTTCCAGAAATCGCTAGGCGGTCCAGGGCGTTTGGGGTACCGCCTAGCGCCTAATCGGATAGGCGGGGATTAATCGGACGGATTAATCGGAGCATTAATCGGATATTATAATAATATTTAATATATTAGTCTAATTTACAATTAAACAGATCATTTTAAATAAATTAACAGGATTAATCGGATTTCAAAAATCGAATCGGTTGGTTACCTTCGAGAAGATTAATCGGGGATTAATCGGTTGAATCGGGGATTTTTAGAACACTGCTTAAAATGCACCTTAAAATGCGTGTCAAACACGCAATTTTTTATGTAAAGAAATGAGAGGGACAGAGGGAGTATCACTTAATTAACTGCTTTGCTGTTTAACTGAATTAGAGTTACGGTAAAACCCCAATAAATTAATTAGTTAAATTAGAATGTTACAAGATATACATTCATAAATTAAAAATGTCATGTATCAACCGCATCGTAACATAAACTTTAATTTAACAATAATGTATAAACTTTAATTTAACTAATCATGTTTTTGCGATCATCAAAATTATGAAAAGTATTGGAATGATAGAGATTCAAATGTGATTTTTTACACACAAATTTTCGATCTTTGTCTTGAAACTTGGACCTTATAACGTTAACAACCGTAAATTTGACGGTTTTAAAAATCTACCAAAAAAAAACTGTTTTTCAATTGCCAGGATCTGCAAGTCGAAACGTCTATAGACATATAGATGCAATTTGAACACTGAATTTACCCGGAAAACACTGCGTCACCATCAATCTTTCTACTACCAGCCGTTATAAAGCAAAACTACTACATCTTGCTTAAAGGAAGACTAATTAAATATTTAAATTACACTAATTTGACAATGCAAGTCAAACCTCAATAAGTGGATACTCTTTTCATTCACTAGTTAGATTATAAAATAAACTTTTTTTAACCATATAAAAAGTACATTTCTTTATTGTATTAGGATCAAAAGCAATATCCTAATTAATTGAGTTGATGATTTAATGTGCTATTCAGTTTATTCTTGGGTATTAAAGGTTTAAAAGGATTTTACTCAATATATAAAGAAATATTAGCTGGTAATATATAAAAAAATATTGGGTGATAAAAATATTTAATAAATAAACATTATTTTTTTTTGTCACAAAATATACATTATATTTAATTATGTAGTTATAGGAAATTGAAGCCGTGGTGAAGCTAAAAAAATTAAAGTGATTAATATATCTTGTATAATTATGTAATTGCAAGTAATTGAACCCGAATTTACTGATAAACAAAATTTAATATTTTAGTACTTGATATTACTGCGCACCGTTGAAATATGTTTTTCTATATTAATAAATAGTATACACTAAAATCTCTATAAATTACTGTTATCGGGACCTGTAAATTTTATTAATTAATGAAATTATTAATTAATTGAAATTAAATATACACCATCACTATTATGTTGAGACCAAAAAATTATTTTAAAAATATTAATTTATAAATAAGTTATTAATCTATCGAGTATTAATTAATTTGTCAACTGTAGTGAATAAATACTTGCATAAATTAGTATAACTAATGACCTTTGAGCTCTTCGAAATTTAAAACCTGGCGCCCTTTCCCACCCAGAAATCAGGCCTGATTTTCAAAAGCAAACCAGGCCCATTTCCTTGTTTCTTTTCCGATAGCAAGAGCGCTGAGCAATATTCATGAAAAAAGGCCCAAAAGAACCTCTTTTCGGCGACCAAAACTTGCGACAATTTTAAAATTTACAATATCAAATTAATTATGTTATGTTTGGTTGGGATGAATTAAATTGGAAGGGATGGAATGAGATTTCAAGTATAAAATGAGTAGAAATTCAAAATTTTCATTCTTTCCTCCATTTCATTCCTAACAATTGATATTATAATTCAAACATCTTATTTTGAGAAGGAATGCTCCATTCTTTACCAACCCCATTTTCTTCACAATTCTTATCATAACAAATTTGTACTATCTCAATTTTTTCCAAATCTTCTCTCTAGTCTTCACTAATTTCCTTTAATTTCATCCATTCCATTCCATTCACCCCAACCAAACACAATTGTTTGACTACAGATTAAAAAAGAATTGCTTTAAATTTCACAAATTTAATAACTAAATCTAGTATACACACATCAAATATAAAATATTAAGAATCCTTCGGAAGGTAAGACCCGGAGAGATTTGGTCAGAATTTTTTATTCATATAAAACCAAGGGAAATACGAAATGATCAACCATAGTCTATATATATTATGATTCTTTTAAGTAATAACATCAATTTTCTTAGTTTTTTTTTTCTCTCCATTTATGTGAGAGTTGGTTTTTCTCTCCATTTCTGAATTTTTCAGAATTGTGTGAGTTGGTTTCAATGGCACGTTACCAGAATATCGATGAACAGTTCGCGGATCTTAGTGTGGAGGACGAGGAGAATGAAGATTTGGTGTTCGAGGGAGATGTTGAAGAGGAGGTTAACAAATATGATCTATGTCTTGTGGGAAGGTTTTTAACGGAGAAGAATATCAATACTAGAGCCATGAAAGTGAAGATAGCGGATATTTGGAAACCTACTATGGGCATCAATATCAAAGAATTGGAACAGGGGATATACTTGTTTCAGTTTTACCATAAGGAGGATAAGGCTTGGGTGTTAAATGGTGGACCTTGGAACTTTGACAATGCGATGTTGCTGGTGGAATCGATACCAACGGGAGAGGATCCTTTGAAAGTTCCTCTATGGTGGTTGAATATTTGGATTCAGATTCATGGGCTGCCGAATGGATTTATGGCTGAAGCGGTTAGACAACAACTGGGTAACTTCTTTGGAGAATTTGTTTCATACGATCCTAAGAACAATAGTAGTATATGGAGGGAATGTATGCGAATAAGAATAAGGTTGGACGTTAGAAAGCCTCTTAAAAGGAAGAAGAAGATCAAAAGAAAAAATGGGTCGGAGTTCGTAGTAACATGCAAATATGAAAGACTGGGGGATTTTTGTTTTGCCTGTGGTTTAGTTACACATACTGAGAGATTCTGTCGTAAATCTCTTGATAAAAGAAGTGAAGGTAATGAACAAGAATGGGGTTCGTGGCTCCGTGCATTACCACGGCGAGGAGCGGGACAGGGCGGCAGCAAGTGGTTGAGGGAGGAGGATGATGCAGGATGGGCGGAGAGAATTGCCAGGGGTAACAACTGTCCTAATTTTTTGGGCGGAGAATCAGGGAATCAGGATAGGGATGGAAGTTTGGGGCGTAATGTTAGGAGCACTGGGGGGAAAATTCAAATGATAAGCCACTCATGATAACGGGCCTCAGTCTTTTGTGGCTATATCAAATGGGCTCTACGAAGAAGAGGATTTTGGGCAGGATGGTGAGGAGAGAAAAAGGAAACGGACTGGGCCATTGTCTAAAAATACAATGGACACGGATGATAAGTTAATAAGTAAAGAACAGGGCATCATACTGGGACAACTCACAGAACCTGTATTTTCTGAAACTGATTATACTAGTTCTAGCAACTCTGATTTGGCTACGCTTGCGATGCAAGCTAGCCGCCCATTATGAATTACTTAAGCTGGAACTGCAGAGGAATGGGGAGCCTCCGTGCAGTTCGTATTTTTGGGGATTTATTAAAATCTTCTAACCCTGATTTTGTGTTTTTGTCAGAGACTTTAAGCGATAAGAAGGATATTAAGGAGTTAGCTAATAAGTTTGGGTTCTTTGATTACTTTGCAGTAGATAAAATAGGAAGAGGAGGTGGTTTAGCTATTATGTGGAAAAGGACTGTCGGGTGTAATGTAATTGAGCATTCGAATAATCATATTGATGTGCACATTATGGAGGGTTCGAATGTAGGTTGGAGGTTAACTTGTTATTATGGGTTTCCAGAAAGAGATAGAAGACAGGATGCATGGCGTTTTCTGAAAGGACTGGTGAGGCATGATAATATCCCATGGTGCATTGTTGGGGATTTTAATGACATGTTGTGTGCGTCGGATAAAATGGGACCTCATCCCCATCCCCAGCCACTATTAGATGGATTTAAAGCTACTATAGAAGATTGTGGGCTTATAGAGGTTGACTTGAAAGGTGGAGATTACACTTGGGAGAAAAGCAAGGGTAAACCAAACTGGGTACGGGAGAGACTTGATAGAGCATTTGCAAATGCTAATTGGTGGAGGAAGTTTCCCTTATGTAAGCTTTCTGTTACTCATACTATCAAATCTGATCATGATCCCATTGTATTAGAACCTGTTAATACTGAATTTTCTAGGAAGCAATAAAGGTTTAAGTTTGAGAACACGTGGCTTCATGAGTCCAGCTTTAAAGAAGAAGTCGTTCAATTTTGGAAAGAGATTCCAAAAATTCATCTGTTGCCAAAATTATTATCTGTTTCATCGTTTATGGCGAGATGGGGCAGAACTTTTTTCATAAATTTCGAGATAAGGTGAAGAAACAAAAAGTTGTGTTAAGCAGCCTTGTTGACAGAAGGGATGAGGAGGGAGTGAAATTGTATTTCGATGAAAGACAGAAACTGGAGGATCTCTTGATACATGAAGAACTCTATTGGAAGCAAAGGGCCAAGGCTTTTTGGTTGACTGAAGGGGACACTAATTCGAAGTACTTCCATGCAGTAGCGTCAAAAAGGAAGAAACTAAACCACATCACGCATCTGGTAACTGGAGAGAATGAAGTAGTGGATAATAAAGAAGGCATGGGCAGGGTGGTGCTTGAGTACTTTAGAGGTGTGTTTGATGGAGGGAATAGTGGTAATGTGCAGTCTGAAATTGTAGAAGGTGGTGTTATATCTGATGAACAAAATGCTAAACTTACAGCTGAAATTAACTTTGTGGAGTTTACAGTAGCTTTGAAGCAAATGCACC
Source organism: Saposhnikovia divaricata (assembly GCA_036435485.1). Classification (NCBI taxonomy): domain Eukaryota; kingdom Viridiplantae; phylum Streptophyta; class Magnoliopsida; order Apiales; family Apiaceae; genus Saposhnikovia; species Saposhnikovia divaricata. The sequence goes on from CM071599.1 coordinate 10,128,268, forward strand.
CGGATAAAAGTGCTGGGCCTGATGGGTTGAGCCCAGCGTTTTTCCAGCATTTTTGGGATTTGTTAGGGAAGGAAGTCTTTAATTGTTGCAAGGATTGGTTGGCTGAGTGTGCGTTTCCAGCAAATTTGAATGATACAACGGTGGTTCTTATACCAAAGAAAGACAATGTTGATCGTATGACAGACCTGCGGCCCATAGCGCTATGTAATGTCCTATACAAGATACTAGCGAAAGTTCTTGCTAATCGACTTAAGGTCATTTTGCCTAGTGTGATATCTGAAAATCAATCAGCTTTTGTCCCTGGAAGGAACATATCTGATAATGTATTAGCAGCTTTCGAGATCCTACATTTTATGAAGAGGAAGAATAGAGGTGTAGAAGGGGAGGTGGCTCTGAAACTGGACATCTCAAAAGCGTACGATCGGGTTGATTGGTATTATTTGAAAAGAAGAATGCAGTTGATGGGATTTAATAGTACTTGGATCAGATGGATTATGTTATGTGTCTCGACAGTAAGCTATTCGATAACGTTTAATGGGAGTTTGATTGGGCCAATTGTTCCGAAGCGTGGGTTGAGGCAAGGAGATCCTCTGTCTCCCTACCTCTTTTTATTTTGTGTCGATGGCCTATCTCAATCTCTGTCAAGAGCTGCAAACAATGGTCTAATTAGTGGATGCAAGATTTGTTTAAATTCCCCTCAAGTAACCCATTTGCATTTTGCATATGATAGTTTCTTGTTTTTTAAAGCTACTAAAGTAGAAGCAGAAGTGGTTAAGAATCTTTTAACTGAGTATGGTAGTGATTCGGGTCAGGTGGTGAACTACCAGAAATCAGGAGTTTTCTTTAGTGCTAATGTGAGAAGAGATAAACAAAAAGAGGTTAGAGATATTCTGGGGGTTCAAAATGAACTTGGGGATAGTAAGTATCTCGGTCTCCCATCACTAATTGGTCGATCAAAGAAAGCAGTATTTGGCTTTATCAAGGACAGAGTTTGGAGGAAAGTTCAAGATTGGAGTAATCAAATGCTATCCAAAGCGGGGAAGTTGGTCATGGTTAAGAATGTGGCGCAGACAATTCCGTCTTATACCATGTCTTGCTTTTTAATTCCAAAATCATTGTGCACTGAAATCGAACGGTTGATGAATGGATATTGGTGGGGTTCTGGGGGAAATAATAGTCGAGGAATAAAATGGATGGCTTGGAATAGGTTGGCAGTGGCTAAGAGCAGAGGTGGGTTGGGATTTCGAGACTTGCATGGGTTTAACTTGGCTCTTCTAGGTAAACATGTATGGAATTTCAGTTGTAACTCTGGTACGCTTGTCGCTCGTATGTTTAAAGAACGATACTATCCAGATAAACATATTCTTAATGCAAGCAGAGGGGTGGATCCTAGTTTTATCTGGACAGGTATATGGGAGGCTAAAGAGAGGTTGAAAGATGGGTTTAGGTGGGTGCTTGGAGATGGCAAGGATATTAATATTTATAAAGATCCATGGCTGAAGGGTAAGGTGGACTTTCGAGTTGAGGATGATCATCGGAATATTGTGAGAAATGAAATGGTATGTTCTTACTTCCGTCCTAATAGCAGAGACTGGGATGTGCATAAGGTAGAACGCGATTTTCATGCTGACAATAGCAAATTGATTATTCAAACAAGGATTCCGCAGATTGCAGTTAAGGATAGATTGGCTTGGACTGGTTCAAATAAAGGGGTTTATACTGTGAAATCTGGGTACAGGTACTGGGAGAAAAGACATGCTGGTAATGAAAATGTGATTGAATCGCAGGGTTGGAACAGATTGTGGAAGCTGCAGTTGCCTTACAAAACCAGAGTTTTTCTTTGGCATTTCTGTCGAAACAACATTCCAGTCAGGTGGTTACTGAGAAGTAAAGGTGTGGAGACTACATTTGTTTGTCCTATGTGTGGTTCTGATGTTGAACACCTTAGACATTTATTCTGTGAATGTTCGTTTGCAGTAGAGTGCTGGAGTTTATCAGGTTTGAATATGGATATGCAGGATGTTGAGTTGGCTTCGAGCTGGATGTTGGATTTGATTAGCAAGGAGAATGAAGAGGTGATCATAAAAGTGGCTACTGTGCTTTCAGGGATATGGTTTTCGAGAAATAAAAGGGTGTGGGAGGGTAGAACTATAACGCCTGCGGTAACCATGGAAGTAAGCTCTAAGATGATACATGAATGGGGAGAAGCGAACAAATGTAAAACTAGAACGAACAGTATACTCCCAGAGTCAGAAATGCAGGAACAAGAACGATGGCATCCACCTGTGACAGGAACTTTCAAATTCAATGTGGATGCATCCCTGAAGGTTGGTGAAGGTATGTTCACTTTGGGTATGGTAATACGAGATGCCACAGGTCAGTTTGTAGCTGGGAAGAATATGAGTCTAGTAGGTGAAGTGCCAGTTATGGAGGCTGAGGCTACAGGAGTTTGCGAGGCGATTAAGTGGATTATTACCTCAGGAATTCAGCATGTTGTTATCGAAACAGATTCGCAGCTGGTGGTGCATGCCTTAGCTGCTGAGGATGCATACCAACTAGAAGTTGGTCATATCATTGATGAATGCAAGGAGAAGCTTAAGGAACGAGTCGATTTATCAGTTACTTATGTCAGAAAGCAAGCAAACAAGGCTGCCCATTTAATGGCAAGAGTACCATGTTTGTTAAATAGCTACAATCATTTTACATCTCCTCCAGATTTGTTGTTGGAGAAATTGTCTACTGAATTTCCAAGTTAATGAAATTTTCCATTGATCAAAAAAAAAAAAAAAACTAAATCTAGTATAGTATATCGAACATATATTTTATGATTTTTTTTCCCAAATTTTATACGTTTAACAATAATTATCATTCATCGGTCTTTTGATCAATTTTACAAAATTCAAAATAGTTCCATTTGAGCGGAGATAGGGAGTACCAATTATTAGCAGCTACTATGTTGCTATCTTTTTTTCTTTTTAAAAAATAAATAGGCACCTCACAAATATTTTTATAAATCTCTTGGAAAAAGCGATAACCAAATTTAAGATCCAGAACGATAAAAGATAAACTTTTTACCACATGAATTTTTAATCGTACATTTCAATGTTTTTGTGTCTTCCATTGTCTTCTTCAGCTTGGCAAAATAGAGCAACGGATATCCAACTCCAATAAGAGGCAAGTATTTTAGAACAAGCTAAAAAAATTTCGCCACCACTAAATTTCACCCAAGGTTGGGGCCTCCAAAAAATTAGGGGCCATATATTTTTAAAATATCATATATATTATATATACTAGCCTATAACTCGTGCAATGCACGGATAATTTTAATATTTTTATCTTATTTTTTAATATTCTTATTTTTTATTCTTATATTATTTTTTTAAAATTTTAATTTAATATAATTTGATATATTCATATTTAAGGATTATACTTATGTTCTTATTATAAATAAAGAATGTATACTGATTTTTAATATATTTTATTAATGATTGAAAGATAAGGTGTGATATTTTTGAATATATATTAATGATTGCAACTAAAAGTAAAAACGTGAAAAAGTCAATCAATTAATTATATTATGTTATACCCTATTTTATAGTATTCTAAATGATAGTGTTTTGGTGTGTGTTGTATGACTAAAAAAAGAGTGACCAAAAAAAGAGTACCAAACCGACAACCAAATATACCTTATTTCGCTTATAATAGTATAGTATAGATATAGATGTATAAATATTATATATTGTTATTAAATTTTTTGTTTAAACTCAAAACTGAAACACGTAAAAAAAACGTAGCCGGCTAGTTTAGTTAGTCTGAATGTGTTTGATAATTAATTTATTATGTACTTATCAAATTTAAAGGCCCATACATTGTTTTAGAAAAAGCCCAATATTTAAATATACAAATAAAAGAAAACCTAATAAAGTATAAAACTATTACAGATTTTTTGACTTCTTGTGTAACACACAGCCGGATACAGAAGGTTAATCAAATCATAATCTTTTATCTCTTTTTCTTCCTTTTTTATGTTTTGTTTAATATAATTCATAAATTGATGTATTTGATATTTAACAGATGACAGGTAAAAGGAAACATGAATCCGAAAGTTCGAAAAGGAAGAAAAAAGAGAGGCAAGATAAACTCACACAATCTTTAACGGGATCCATGAATAGGTATGTAAAACTCGTTAATATATTGGATAATTCAAGAGAGAATGCTACAATTATTGAAAATTTGCCTGAAATTCATGTTGATGAAAATTTGGATGATGTTAATATTGATGAAAATTTGGATGATGTGAATGTGAATGATAATTTGCCAAAGAATTTTGTGGATGAAAATCTGAATTACGTAAATACTGATGAAAATCTGCCTGAAAATTATGTGGATGAAAATTTGAATGATTTAGTTGATCCGGGTAATTGGGAGAAAAATATGCCTCAGAAAAAGATTGATTTTTTTAGTAGAGAAGGGTCCAATACGAGTTTTTGATAAAGTGTATCCCGTTAATGAACAAAATAAAAGCTTTAGGAATAACCATTACACTCGATCTTTACTGAACGGAGAAAAACTTGATAGGCCATGGTTGGTATAATCCCGAAAAAAAGATAAGGTGTTTTGTTTTTGTTGCGTGTTATTTAAAAAGGAAAAAGTTATATCAAGTCATTTAATAACAGCAATAGTTGGATACAATGATTGAAAAAATATTTATTCTAGGCTAGATGAGCATGAGAAGAGCACTAATCACTTAAGTAGTTTAACTGATTGGACGGAGGCAGAAACGAGGTTGAAAAGAAAAGTGACAATTGATTCTTTAAATAAAAAAGTCATAAATGAAGAAAAAAAATATTGGGGTGAAGTTTTAAAAAGAATCATGTGTGTTGTTAAACTCTTGCTAGTAGCAATTTGGCATTTCGTGGGAGTAGTGAAAAACTTGATGATGATAATAGTGGAAATTTTTTAAGTATAATTCGAATGATTGCAGAGTTTGATCCAATAATGGAAGAACACCTTAGGCGTATTAGAAAGAAGGAGATACGTCGTGTCCATTATCTTGGTCATAATATTCAGAATGAGCTAATACTTTTATTTGCCATTGAACTCAAGAGAAAAGTTATTTCTATTGTTAAAGAGGCAAAGTATTATTCTGTTATTCTCAATTGTACTCCTGATATTAGTCATGAAGAGCAAATGAGTCTTATACTGAGATGTGTTAATGTTTCCACTACTCCAATAATTGTGGAAGAGTTTTTTATTGAATTTGTGAAAGTTATTGAAACAACAGGAGATGCAATTTTCATTGATCTTAAATATTCTCTTGAAATTTTGAAATTTGATCTAAGTGACATGAGAGGGCAAGGTTAAGATAATGGTTCAAATATTAAAGGACAATACAAAGGTGTAAGTAGTAGGGTACTAAGAGAGTATCCTAGAGCATTTTACTTTCCATGTGGTTGTCATTCTCTTAATCTTGCACTTTGTGATATGGATATGAGTTCTGTTCAAGCTAAATCCTTTTTTGGAGTGATACAACGAATTTATAAATTATTCTCCGGTTCAACAAAAAGATGGGAGGTTCTTAAATCTTATATGAAGGATAAAGATGGAAATGGGATTACATTAAAGTCATGGTCTGACACACGTTGGGAAAGTCGTGTTGCTAGTGTTAAGGCAATAAGATTCCAAGCTCCTTAGATAAGAGAGGCATTACTTCATCTAGTTGAACATAGTGTTGATGCATCTACTACAAGTGATGCAAGTTCTTTAGCTAATTTTGATCTTTAAAACTTTGACTTCTTTGTTGGTATGGTTATTTGGTTTGAGATATTACAAAAAGTGAATAAAGTTAGTAAATTACTCCAAAGTAAGGAAATGATATATATGTACATTGTTGATATCGCTCTTTCTTCTCTAAATACAAGATTTGAGCAGTTTAAAAAATATGATGACATTTTTGGATTCTTATTTAACATAAGCAGGTTAAAGATAATGGAGGATGAGAGCATAGAGAATGCTTGTGCTACACTTGAGAATTACTTGAAAGATGGGAATGACTCAGATATTGATGGACTTGAATTATTTTCAGAATTGAAATTGTTGAGAAAATCATTACCTGAAGATTTAACAAAACCGGCGGAGGTGTTGAATTATATCAAAAAAATGCATGTTGCTTTTCCTAATACATGGGTTGCTTACAAGATTATATTAACTATTCCAGTTACAGTAGCTATTGCGGAAAGAAGTTTCTCCAAACTGAAGCTCATAAAGAATTATCTTCGATCAACCATGTCACAGGAGCTACTGAACGGCTTGGCTATGTTATCTATTGAGAAAAAAATGTTAGCTAAATTAGATTATAGTGATTTGTATAGCAGTTTTCTATCCAAAGAGGAACCTAAGAGAGTTTAAGATGCTCTTCTGGATCCAGACTGGGTTTTAGCAATGCAAGAAGAGCTAAACCAGTTTGAAAGAAATGAAGTATGGAAACTTGTACCCAAACCTAAAGACAAATCAGTGATTGGCACTAAGTGGGTATTCGAGAACAAGATGGATGAGAATGGCATAGTCACAAGGAATAAAGCTAGATTAGTGGCTAAAGGCTACTGTCAAGAGGAAGTAATTGATTTTGAAGAAACCTTTGCACCAGTGGCAAGGTTAGAAGCAAAAAGGATCTTCCTGGCCTATGCAGCGCATGCCAATTTCAAGGTCTATCAAATGGATGTCAAGAGTGCATTTCTAAATGGTATTCTGGAGGAGGAGGTGTATGTTAGTCAATCGCCTATTTTTGAAGATCCAGACTTTCCAGAATATGTGTTCTTTCTACTCAAAGCACTCTATGGCCTGAAGCAAGCACCTAGAGCCTGGTATGACACACTCTCACAGTTCCTTATAGAGAATCACTTCATTCGAGGTACTGTTGATTCTAAATTATGCAGGTTGCAAAATGGATATAAAAAGTACCACATGAACCTGTCAATTCTTGGGAAACAAGCTGGTCTCATGGTTCGGTAAGAAGCAGAACTCAGTATCTACCTCAACTGCAGAGGCTGAATACATAGCAGCTGGGAGTTGTTGTACACAGATTCTATGGATGAGAAATTAACTACTTGACTATGGAGTTAAAGTTGAAAAGATCCCAATTTTCTGTGACAACACTAGTGCAATTGCAATATCACAGAATCCAGTGCAACATTCTAGAACCAAGCACATAGACATCAGATACCATTTCATCAGGGAGCATGTGATGGAAGGCACTGTGGAACTACATTTTGTTCCTAGTGAAAAACAGTTGGCAGACATTTTTACTAAAGCTTTGGATGAAGCAACCTTTTCAAGGTTGGTAAGTGAGCTTGGTATGTTAAATTTCACATGATCTTTTAAAATGTCTGTTCAATTAGTTGCAGCCAGTGAATTTCATTCTCTGGATTTTGTTTGTTTTATTTGTTTATCTGCATAATTATTCTGGAGATATCATTGTAGCATAATTAAATAAAAATTTTATTGACATATATCAATTAATGATATTTTGTTAATTTTATGTCTATTTAATTATTAATTTGTCTGATTATTATGGAATAATTCTTAAATTATTGATTGGTTATTTTAAATCCACAATAATTATAAATAATAAGTGTGTATGTGTGTGTGTACATAGGCTGATAGGTTTCGGTGATAAGATGTTTTTCGGTTGATAGGTTTCGGTGATAAGATGTTTTTCGGCTAATTAGGTTATTAGGTGAGAAATTATTGAGCGGTGTAATTTTTCAAACTTAACCTGTCATGCTCACACCTAACCCACTAAACCTAGAAACCTTATAAATGATGAGTTTTTGTTTGTGTTTAACATCATAATTTTTCAGATATACAAAGCATATACACACAATTGCTGAATATTTCGAGCTTTGATCGGAAAGATCTCTCAATCTAGCTGGTGGTTTTTAGATCAGATTTCATATTCTTGCTTTATACATCATCCTTTATAAAAACTAACCCTTGTTTTTGAATTTCCTCAAAGTTTTGAAAATGGCATTGCAGGGAAGCTTTTTAATTGCTAAAGTTAATCCTATTTCCATTCAGCAAATCGAAACCATTCTGGATGAGCAATTTCGGGCTTGGACACAATTTCTGAATGAACATTCATTAATTCGCTATGCTTTAGTTACACCAGTGCAGCTTAACCATGATGCATTGCGTGAACTATATTGCAGTGCGGTTAACACTTTTGGACAGGACGGGTGTGCAATCACATATCGACTGTTTGGTAGGTCGATTAGGGTCACTGAACGAGATGTTAATCGAATTTTTCATTTTCCTATGGAAAATCTTGTTTCTGATCCTACACCTGAACAGATTGAAATGTTCTTTCGTTTTATAAGGTACCAAGATGGCAATTTCAATACTGGTAATCTTTCTAGAACGTTTCTAACCTAGTACGGGAATTTCTTCTTTCACACTCTTAAACATGTTTTTTCCTCAGATAGAACAAATCAAGATCGAATACCTGAATTTATTCAAAAAATAGGGTATGCGATCGCCAATAATTTGAGGATTAATTTTGGAAAAATAGTGCTTGGTCAAATCATTTTAAAGATGAAACACTTGGGAAGAAGAGATGTTCGGACTCAAAATGTCAAATGTCTATATCCAAGGTTTCTACAGCTAATATTAAATGATTTTTTGAATGATGAAGACAGGGTACGTTTGGAAAATGGTCGAAAGGTGGAATGTTCTTACATGAAGACGAATGTAATTAATTACATAAGCAAAAAGAACTATACGGATGTGCCTACAGTCCTAACTGAATATCTAAAGACTGTCCCACTTCCGTTGTTACCAAGACCAGTGAGAGCAGGTATACGACAAGGTAATATTTCAATCCCTGCTATTCCAACCTCTGTATTCCCTGTTGTGTCACAGGAAATACAGTTTCTACAGCCCTCAGTGGCCATCTTACCCGACCAAGAGCAGGAAATCCCACCGACTCTATCACAGGTCGAAGAGCCCATTCTACAAATGCAAACACAAACACAACAAACTCCTACACTTCAATTGTCACTTAAACGACCAGTCATTCATACTTTTGAGGGAGATTGTGCCTCAGCAGCACCACATAAGGAGTTAGTTACATCAGCAGCTCTACCTCATTCTAAAAGAAGTAAACCAAATGAACATGAGGTAACTGCAACTATTAGTGAAATAATTCTTTCTTATCCAATGAGTGAAAATGTAAATAAGGTTGAATTGACGGGAGCAACTATCTTGAGTTCCATTTCACGAAACATAAGAGTGGTTGATGATCTTTCTAAAGATCAAATGCCTTCACAGGCATCCGAGGTGGAATTACTTACCTCAATAATTGCTGGTGAATCTTCCATTTTACGGAAAGATCCATCGGTAGGTGGTTCCTTTATGAACCAAGTGTCTTCACAGACAGTCAAGGGAAACTTAGGTTTTGCGCCATTTAATCAATTCAAGTTTAAACTCCCAGAGGGAAAATCTCGGGATCTCTTTCGAGATTTACCACTCTTTACCAGTGGTCGGCAACTCGCTTCACACGAGGATGGAAGCTCACGAACTTTCATTGCACCATCCGTGACCTCTGAAAAAGGGGCTAGGATGATTTCATTTGCAGGTACACATATCAGTGGAAGCTCTGGAGGAGAGTTGAAGGAAACACGAACAGAACATGTAAGTGTAACCCAAACCACTAAACCGAGTGAATATAGAGTGTTGAGTGAAACACCTGCAGAACGTACGAGTGAGCAACCTACTCAACCACATGCACCTGTAACCAGAAAGGAATACAGCAGACTCCTTACACGGGTCCAAACAATGGAGAAAGAGTTGCCAAATATCTGTAAGTCCATTGCAGAAATCAAAAATTTGCAACTTATTCAACATGATTTATTCCAGGTTCAATTGAATACCATGGCAACCCAGTTAAATGATACAATCAACTCCTTGGTAAAGCCATCTTCGTCTAATTTACCAACTCCACATCCTACTACTCTGGAGGATAACCCAACTGAGGGGGAGAAGGTGGATGACCAAGAAAAATCTACTAGGCGTAAGGGCAAGGAAAAGGTTGTTGACACGGAATTAACTTTATTTTGGGAAAGGAAAAGCTAATGGGAGTATTAGTGCTATGTGGAAAGAAAGCAAATGCAAACTTGAAGATTTGTTCAGTCTAAAGGAACAATTGTCTTGCACTTGGTTAATTTTAGAAATCTGGAAAATGTATATATATGATCCAGAATGCGCTTTGATATTATTTATCTTTGTATTTTTTTGTTGTATCAGTTGAGTTATCCTCTAGGAATTTGATTGTCAAACCTTAACAATCAAATAGGGGGAGATTGTAAAGCATAATGTAATGTAATATGTAATAGAGGACATATATAAATCAATTAGGATAAAAGATAAATAATATTAACTCTATACATGGATCGTGAAATTTGATGAACAGGCATCAACAAGGATCAAGTTGCTGAAAGAAGTTCATTAACATGATCAAGCCTCAGTGACAGAATAAGATGTACAGATGATTCAGTTTAAGGGCCAAAAAGATTCCATGTATTTATATTATTTGAAGATACTGCTGCAGGCTAATCAATTGGAATGTAACGGAGGTGTGAAGATCAAGGTCAGTGCTAGTCACTTGTGAACCAGACCAGTGCACTAAGTGTCAGTACATACGAGAAGGATCAACACATTAATTCATAGAAAGAATTACCAAAGCCTGTTGACGATCAAGGATAGACATAATATCTCAAGAATATTTGAAACAGAAGAGAGAAGCCTAAAAGAAACAGCCAAAAATAGTAATACTATGCAAAGTTACTATGCACGGTTACTATGCAAGTACTATGCAAATAGTGGTTACTGTGCAAATAGTGGTTAATATACAAATAGTGATTACTGTGCAAATGGCGGTTACTGTGCAAATGACGGTTACTATTCAAATGGCGGTTACTGTGCAAATGGCGGCTACTGTGCAAATGGCGGCTACTATTCAAAAAGTGGCTGGTGGGGCCCACGGGGGTTGTTGGAATAGTACAGCATAGTAACTTTCTAAAACCTATAAATAAGCATGTTGTATTTCATTTCAAAACACACCTCAACACACAACTCTCTCTTCTCTCTCTTATATCTTCTATGTGTAAGCTGCTAGACAGTCCATCTAGTAGGGAAGCCGACTTAGCTCGCTTTCAGGAAGTGTCGGGTATAAGGTCCTCGTGCCTAAACTATCCTTAGGAGTGTTCTGGTTTTGAAGCTAATCCATTGGATTAGAAGTTGTAACACCCATTCGAGTTTATTATCAATAAAGATATATTCTCGGAATTTTTTTTGTAGTATCGTATTCAACCCCCCCTTCTACGATACTTCGGGACCTAACAGTCACTGCCGTTAATTCCGTTAAAAATACGGACGGAATATTCTGACGAAATGAGGAATATGCTGACGAAATTGAAAATATATCACTCAACTTTATACCAACTTTCACTTAGGTCATCGTGAATTTTTTTTTTTTACTTTTTAATTTTTTCAAATTATTATAATTTATTTAAATTTAAAATTGAAAATACACATTCAATTTGTATGCCTATAAATCGATACATGGGAACACATATTTTAAATTATCAAGTTTTTTAAATCAAAAGTGTAATTTTTTTTTGAATTTTTCATTTTTTTGAATTATTAAAATTTATTTAAATTCAAAATTGAAAATACACATTATATTTATATGCTTATAAATCGATACATAGGAACACATATTTTAAGTTATCACGTTTTTTAAATCAAAAATAATTTTTTTTTTGAATTTTTAAATTTTTTGAATTATTAGAATTTATTTAAATTTTAAACTGAAAATACACATTCAATTTATATGCTTATAAATCGATACATGGGAACACATATTTTAAAATTTCACGTTTTTTTAATCAAAAGTGTAATTTTTTTTTTGAATTTTTAATTTTTTTTGAATTATTAGAATTTATTTAAAATTGAAAATCTACATTCAATTCACGTTTTAAGATACAAATTTAAAAGTGAAAATACACATTTTGTATTTTTTTTTACTTAAATTCATGTCATTTTTCTATATGAATTACTTGAATTTATATAATTTTTATGAAATATTATTTTTTTTAATGCTCGGTGACCTAATTGAAAGTAATGGAGTCAAAGTTTTTAAATTTTTTAATCTAACGGTGACTTGCAACTTTTCCGTCAAAGTCAAACTCGGATTTAACGGAGTGAAAATTTTATAAAGTACGGTGTTACGATTGACAGGAACTGATTGTACAGTTATGAGATTGAAAGTTTTTTGGGCTGGTGAGCCAACTGAAAGTTTTCGAATAGTACAGTGACCAATTTGCCCATTTATCCTAAAAATTAGAAGAAGAGTTCAACAACTTTTTACAACTTTTGTGAACATCATATAATGATTCACCTTCAGTCTACTACGAGTACATTAGAATGTTGCAAACTATCACGAGTACAACTTTAATGGGTAAATGGGTGTAAAGCATAATGTAATGTAATATGTAATAGAGGACATATATAACTCAACTAGGATAAAAGATAAATAATATTAACTCTATACAGGGATCGTGAAATTTGAAGAACAGGCATCAACAAGGATCAAGTCGCTGAAAGAAGTTCATTAACATGATCAAGGCTCAGTGACAAAATAAGATGTACAGATGATTCAGTTGAAGGGCCAAAAGATTCCAGTGATAAAGTTTTTATGGTTACACAATTCTTAGCAGTGTTCTTAAAGACATGATACGAAGATCACGAGTGAATGTTAGTCATCTGTGAACCAGACCAGTTGCACTAGGCGTCAACACTTCACAAAGGAATCGAAGTATCTAACTCAGAAAAACTGTTAAGAGATAAGATTGAGTTTAGAGCAGTACTGATATCCTGCATATTTAAGGATGTCAAATTAAGAGGAAAACGAATAGTATCCAAAATCACTATTCACATGAATAGTAACCGAAATCACTATTCACATGAATAGTAACCGAAATCACTATTCACATGAATAGTACCCAAAAGTACTATTCATCAGCTGGGTCCCACATGTTTTATTTTATAACTTTTGAAAATCAAAAGTTCAGCAGATTTGAAATGGAGAATTCGGCTGAAAAAGAAAAGAAGGAAAGCAGCCAGCAGCCGGAAAAAAACGTAATCAGTTACGTAATTTAGCAGCATAGTGATTTTCTAAAGTCTATAAATAGGCTGCTTGTATTTCATTTCAAAACACACCTCAACACACAACTTTCTATTCTCTCTCTTATATCTTCTCTGTGTAAGCTGCTAGACAGTCCATCTAGTAGGAAAGTCGGCTTAGACCACTTTCAGGAAGTGTCGGGTAGAAGGTCCTCGTGCCTAAACTATCCTTAGGAGTGTTTGATTTTGTAGCTGATCTATAAGATTAGATTGTGTAGCAAACCTCCGGGTTTTATCTATTCAAAGATATTTCCTAAACATTTGTGTTATTTCGATTCAGTATTTTTGATCTCATATCCACATCAAAAATTGAAATATTTTTTTAAATAACGTATTCAACCCCCCTTCTACGTTATGTCGGACCTAACAATGGGCAAATTGGTCACTGTACTATTTGAAAACTTTCACTTGGTCACCAGCCCAAAAAAGCTTTCAGTCAAACACTTGAACTACTGAAACATTTCAATTGGGTCACTGCCGTTAATTCCGTTAAAAAAACGGATGGAATATTCTGACGCAATGAGGAATATGCTGACGAAATTGCAAATATATCCCTCAACTTTATATCAACTTTCACTTTGGTCATCGTGCAATTTTTTTTTGAATTTTTAATTTTTTCGAATTATTAAAATTTATTTAAATTTAAAATTGAAAATACACATTCAATTTAGATGCTTATAAATCGGGGTTGATGACCAGAATACCCATATTTTATTTCCAACTGCCCAAAATACCTATATTCAGATCCGTCCGCCCTTTTTACCCACGGGCTGCGCAATCTGAAAATGCGTATACGCATTTAGAACTTGCGTAGGCAGCCTATACGCATCTGCTGAATGCGTGCACTTTGTTAATTCTGATTCTCAAACTCTCGAACAGTACCGTGACAACGCATCTGTTAAATGCATGTAGGCCTATACGCATCTCAAAGATGCGTATATGAATAGTACTTCATCTTCTTCCCAGCCATGTCGGAGAACTTTTTCTGTCCAAATCTTCGACCGCTTTTTCCAGTCCTTTCTAGGCATATTTCACTACCATACCACACACCAAAACCATCGCCCTTTTCCCCTATACAATCCTATCTAATTTATATCCCGGAATTAAAAGACCCAAAACCGAGCTTTTTTTCCGATTACGTTTTCGATATTCTCATACAGGCCCCTGCGGGGCCGGAAATTCAGAGGTAAAGGGGGGCGAAGGTAGAAGGAGGTCTGGACACCATTTCTATGTCATCAGATTTTGTGGAGGCAACCGGAACAAGGAGATCGCAGCTCGGCGAAAGAAGAGGCAATTTAGGCTCGCCTGTGACGCCGGAGCTGTAATTAGAATAATGACGTCAGCTAACGTCAATACGAAACTTGGTGATGCGTATCCTGTAATACGCAATTGTGAAATGCGTATCTCAATCAACGCATGCTGGACATGCGTAGTCCGTGGTCAAAAAGGGCAGGCACGATTGGATATCGGTATTTCGGGCACTCCCCACATAAATGTGGTGTAGTTTGGGCAATTTCTCTATAAATCGATACATGGGAACACATATTTTAAGTTATCACGTTTTTTAAATCAAAAGTGTAATTTTTTTTTGAATTTTTAATTTTTTCGAATTATTAGAATTTATTTAAATGTAAAATTGAAAATACATATTGAATTTATATACTTATAAATCGATACATGGGAACACATATTTATCAAGTTTTTGAAATTAAAAGTGTAATTTTTTTTGAAATTTTTGAAATTTTAAATTTTTTGAATTATTAGAATTTATTTAAATTTAAAACTGAAAATACACATTCAATTTATATGCTTATAAATCGATACATGGGAACACATATTTTAAGATTTCACGTTTTCTTAATCAAAAGTGTATTTTTTTTTGAATTTTTAATTTTTTTTGAATTATTAGAATTTATTTAAATTTAAAATTGAAAATCTACATTCAATTCACGTTTTAAGATACAAATTTAAAAGTGAAAATACACATTTTGTATTTTTTTTTACTTAAATTCATATCATTTTTGTATATGAATTACATGAATTTATATAATTTTTATGAAATATTATTTTTTTTAATGCTCGGTGACCTAATTGAAAGTAATGGAATCAAAGTTTTTTAAATTTTTTAATCTAACGGTGACTTGCAACTTTTCCGTCAAACTCGGATTTAACGGAGTGAAAATTTTATAAGGTACGGTGTTACGATTGACAACAATTGATTGTACAGTTATGAGATTGAAATTTTTTTTTGAGTTGTTGACCCAACTGAAAGTTTTCGAATAGTACAGTGACCAATTTTCCCATTTACCCCAACTTTAATATGATTTACTGCGCGAATGACTCTTTGGGTAGACAGATTCCTTCTTATTGGCACCTTGTACAGGAGGATTGTTGATTAAAAGCCCAGAGTAAAAACTGAAGACTTCCTCCAGGTCTGCAGCTCGGAGTGTAAATGCTTCCACATTTGTTAAACATCTCACCATCCTCTTGCTTAGCAACTTCTGTGCTGGAATCCTAAATTTTTCTCCATCTCTATTCAGAACATAATGCTCTAGGCACAACGTAACCAGTTCTTCACCGCAGATGTCCCCTTCACCCAAAGGAACTACATTCTCATCTTCTCCGATGCTCTCAAGATTCCCCTGAACAATGAAAACCATCTTATCATTTAGACCTCCGTGAACCAAAATTTTGCTTCCTTTGATGTATGTTTTTATTTGCATTCTTTCTCGTATGGAATCCAGTATAGCCTCATCCATCAGAGCAATAGTTGGGTATTTCTTGTCAAATTTAATGAGATGTCGACGTATGTCTCTTTGAAGGTCTTCAGGTAGATTCTCCATTAGCATTAATTCATCAACACCTCTGGAGGTAAGCCAATTATATTGTTCTGATTCACGAATTTGCAATTTAAGTTCGTCTGGGAACCGTCGATGCCTCATCCACTGCTCAATGTCCAAACCCCTTACAGACATCTTTAACTTCCTGCGACCCAGAGCTTGGAGAAAGTTCTGTATATTTCCAATAAGGAGAGAGAACAAAAAAAGACCTGCAGCACTGATAAACATAGTGAAGAGAATTTCTGCCACAAAGAAAGATGGAGTTTGATTTCCTGCCAAAGTACTAATTTGCTGGAACCCCCAAAACAATGAATAAGAATATCTCACTGGCAGACTAGATTTATTCATCAGACTGACAGCTTTCTGATAGATTCCATAATCATAACCGTCTGGACCAAAACAAGCCGCAGCACTGTCATTGTTCTTCCAGTTTTCCCATGATGTTGGATCATCTTCATAATTTCGGTTCTTGTTTCTATCTTCACAAAATATATACTTATAACACCATAGCTCACCACAAGCAATATTAAGACACTGGACTACTCTATATGATGCAAAGACATACCATAGTGAGCCGACCACATGACTAAAAAGAAAGAACGCGAGAAGATTGACAGCAAACTTCGATAACCATGAATTATATACGAAGGCAGCTGTTGTCAGATTAGCTAACATAGATAGAAGTCTACATATTAAGATCACATAATCCAAAAAATTTACAAACTCAGCTGGCCCAAAAGAGCCATTAGAGATATCGAACATCCACTGAAACATCTTTTCTGGAATTGGTACTGCTAGAACGAAGTCGAGTACAAAGTATCCAAAAAGATAGTTAAGAGCTACTTTTTTTGGATCATAAACTAAGACTCCAGATTCAGGAGCAACATAAGCCACCCTGAACCTGAATATAATGTGCAACAAGAAAATGATATTACTCGTGTGGTCTAGCATATTTGCCCATACAGCTCCGTAGGAAATATCAAGTATGCAATTGTCATCCCGCTTCGACTGCATCAGAAATATGGTTAGTGTTTCGTATAGAAGTACAAATGAAAACAGAAAGATGAAGAGTTTACTGAAAATTCGAGCAGTTTTAGATCGAGGATTCATGACTCCGGGAATACATTGATAAAGAGAAGATAAAGTTCTCCTTGTCCAATTACTTTGAGAATGACTACTAGTACTAGGGAAAGTCTGGTCACTGGTGTCCAGTGAGTTTACTGGAATGGCTATTGATGATGTACTATGCATTGATACCTTATTTGTTTCCGGTTCATTCATTGCTCAAGTTAAATCCTGAACGTATTTCGTAAACTGAGTGATATTAAACAGCAAGGGAGGACCACTGATCATTTATAGATTCTGGTAAAGAAGGGTCAACACTTAGAGCAATGATCTGCGACTGTTAGAGCTTTATTCTAGCTTAATTGGAGATAAACTTTGCCAGAAAGAAAGAATGAGATGCTATACACTTTGACAAAGACACTTCACTTGATAAAGCAACTTCCTACGAATTATATGATCATGCTATAGGCCTAGCCAGTGATGCTTGGAGTTACTACATATGCTTTTGAGGTAATGACTAATGATACCAGATATAGTTCATGGTAGATCTTGAGTGTACCAGCCTCTGCAGGTTAACCTTAGTTGACCATCTCTTATGGTTCTGTACAAATTTGTTTAGAAGATTTGGTGCCACAAACGGGATTGAAGTTGAACTCTAACTGGAAAACACAATTCCAACAAGTTTTAATTTGTAAAAATTGCTATTCTAGTGGTAATTCCTTTATGTAAAATCGTAGAACATGATTATTTAGTCATAAACATTGGATTTAAGGTGTTTTTCAATGATACAAGTTTTCTAAGTTTTTATTTATATACAGAGTTAGAGAACTTGACTGCAGAAATGTAAATGAAAAAAAATAAAAAATTTAACCATAATACTGCAATCACAATTTTTTTTAAAAAGAAATTCGGATTGTATAGATTGCTAATGATATTATATTTTTTAAAGTTATAACAATGAGTTTTTGTTTAATGCGGACATTCGAAGATGGCAGAAATGAAATATATTTCAAACTATTGAAATGTTGCTTATAGCAGGGAAAAAGTGGGTCTAAAAAATCAGTTAACATACGCAAGAACTAGTACATATTTGTTCCAGTTCAAAGACTTTAGCTTTAGGATGCATGACCGTAGAAATGTATTGGCAAAGTGAAGAATAAGTTCTACTTGTCCAAATTATCTTTAGCATCTTTTAGATGAGCACTATGGAACTTCTGGTGATTGGAGTGCAAAGAGTTCACTGGAATTGATATTTGAAGAAACACTGCATTAATACCTTATCTCTATCTGCAACGCATCTTACCTCAGTAATTTGTATTCTAGAATCGAGATTCTTTTCTCCTCCTCATTCCAGAATGCACAAGGCATTTCCCTCAAACATCCGCTTTGGAAAAAGGAAGAAAGCGATATCCGTTTTAAATTTGCATGAAGTAGGAAATAGTAAGCCATTAAGAAAATATCAGTCCAAACCTCTGACAAACTCTTCTAAACTCCTGCGTCCCAGAGCTTGGAAAAAGCTCTATTAATTTCTGATGAGAAGAGAAACTAGAAAAAGCCCTGTAGCAGTCACGATCATGTAGCAGCCAAATAGGGATGGCAAAAAAAACCGATCCGATGGATACCCGATCCAATTCGACCCGATTGGATCTTACCGAACCCGATTTTTTGGATTTGGATTTGGATTTGGATTTGATTTTTAAACCCGAAAGAGTTTGGATTTGG
Organism: Saposhnikovia divaricata; assembly: GCA_036435485.1. Lineage (NCBI taxonomy): Eukaryota > Viridiplantae > Streptophyta > Magnoliopsida > Apiales > Apiaceae > Saposhnikovia > Saposhnikovia divaricata. The sequence goes on from CM071599.1 coordinate 10,147,134, forward strand.
ATTTGGATATTAACTATATCCAACCCGATCCAAACCCGAAACCCGAAAACCCGATCCAAACCCGATCCAAACCCGAAACCCGAAAAAAACCCGATATATATATATTTATATATATAATATATTTATATATATATATAGGGACGCCTTCTACAGCCAAAGTTGGATATAATCTAATATCCAACCAACCCATCTATAACCGTCCACTAAAGATATGGGCGGTTGGGATTTAAAAGTATACGCTATATTATATAGCGTAGTACGCTATATAATATAGCGTAAGCCTTTTTACCTTTTTATCCCTAAATCTGTCACGTGCCCTGCACGTGTCGGTTTAAACTTACGCTATATTATATAGCGTAGTACGCTATATTATATAGCGTACACGGTTTTTTTTATCGAAACCGGGTTTATTTCACACAGAATATCATATAGCGTATTGTGGTTCATATACATAATTTTACAAAACATTTAGCAAATCATCCACAGACCACCGGACATCGCAAATCCACCGGAATCGGAAGTAAATCATCATCAATTTCATCATTTCTGCATATAAAGTGAGTAACTTCGTGTCTATTTCTTGTATGTAGATGTCATCTAATTATTAAGATGTGTGTAGATTTGTGTACATGTATGTATGTATGTATATATCACCAAAATCATCTAATTGTAGATTTGTGTACATGTATGCATGTATGTATATAATTTTCGAATAGGGTCGAATTAAGGTTCGAATTTGTGGATAATTTTCGAATTAGGGTTCGAATTTGTTGATAATTTTTCGAATTAGGGTTCAAATTTGTGTATAATTTCGAATTAGGGTTCGAATTTGTGGATAATTTTCGAATTAGGGTTCGAATTTGTGGATAATTTTCGATTAGGGTTCGAATTTGTGGATAATTTTCTAATTATTAGGATTAAAATTTATTGGATTAAAGTTTGAATTGTGGATTAAGTTTGAATTGTGGATTAAGTTTGAATTGTGGATGCATTAAAGTTTTTTATATGTATTTGATTTTAGATGGAAGATTTTTGCGGTCCGGTTGATCCTTCTCTCCTTACCGACCAAGAAAACCATATAAGTAGTAGAATATGGGTTGGTGATCATCGAGATAAACTTACAATCCGTCAAAGTACCTCGTTTCTTAATCAATGGGAATTAGAGCCTTATCAAATTCATCTTTTACAACATTGGGGTTTCGGAATGTTTACCAACCCAAGAGCCGTTATGCAAAATGATGTGGCTTTAATTACGTCATTAGTGGAGCGTTGGAGGTCGGAAACCAACACATTCCACTTTACTTTCGGGGAGATGACGGTGACACTTGAAGATGTGTACATGTTGACGGGGCTTCCGGTTGTTGGAGAGGCGGTAACTTTGAGTGACGCAATTAACGTAAAAAATCTTTGGTTACAGGTTTGGCCGGATCCGACACTCTCATTTGAGGAAAGGGACAATGCTTTGGAGAGAGGTGGTGTGAAATTAAATTTTTTGAGGGAGAGATATCGCAAATGCCCGAACAAGGAGGATCGGGAGCTTCTAGAAATATATACACGGGGTTATGTGTTTTATTTGTGTGGGGCGATATTGTTCCCCACAAAATCAAACAATGTTGCTCATCCAAGATTAATTCCCTTGTTGCTTGATACTTCTAGAATTTTTGGGTATGCTTGGGGTGCAGGAGCACTTGCCTATCTATATAGGAATTTATTTGAGGCAAGTCAAAAGGATTGCAAGTCTATTTCGGGATGCTTGACAATATTGATGCTTTGGGCACGTGAGAGGTTGCGCCCGGGACAACCTAAGCTAGCATCTCAAACCGAGTATATATGGCCTAGGGCTTTGGCATGGGCGGTTGCTCCCGTTGGCCCAGGAAAATCTAAGTACTTCAATGTCCATCACAATATTGATGCATATCGCGGGATGTTCGATAACTTTGATGCACAATGGGTTAAGTGGAGGCCATATGCTCGCTTCTATCGGCCTTTTGATCTTCAATTTCAGTGGGCCCTTATAGCCGGTTTAGCTCATGTGCCCCTTGTGTTTTTTGAAGATGTTGAACATCAACTTCCGGAAAGGGTGGGAAGACAGTTTGGTTTTCCATTAAGCATTCCACCGCCGCCACCGGATGATATGTCAACGTTGAGGGCGAGATCTGAACATTCTTTTAGAGCGTAAGTACAGAAACGCGTTTAAAAATTTCTGTACTTACGCTATATTATAGAGCGTAAGTACAGGAAATTTTAGCGCGTTTCCCCTGTTTTCAACACTTACGCTCTATTATAGAGCGTAATTACAGAATTTTTTTTTTCCTCTGTTTTTTTCTTTTTTCCTATACCAAATTCAAGCACCAAATTTCTACTAAAATCAAAAGCACCAAATTCCAAATTGAAAATTCCTAACCAAATCAACAAAATCAATACCAAATTCACTCAAAAGTAAAATCAAAAGCAACAAATTGAAAATTGCTAACCAAATCAACAAAATCAAAAGTAAAATCATGAATTACATTTCCTTGGTTTTTTTGAGTTGGAATTTTCGGGAATCGACTCTCCTAATTTTTTTGGACAATTTCGTGAATCATGTTTAGCATCAAGTTCTTTGCAACAATTACATTTCCTTGGTTTTTTTGAGTTGGACTCAATGCCACTCTTCACTCTTTCCCTCTTGCGACCTTTAGTGGTGGAAATTATAGGGTCTTCCAAATTTTCAAAATCTTCACCTTCACGTTCATCCTCACATGATGGAGTTTTTTTCGTAGAAGGCTTCTCTATAGGAAAATTTTCCACAACTTCCACCTCTTTTTCAATCAATCCCATGACATATTTAAATCTTGGAATCGAAAAACTTCCACGAGCCGCTAAATCTTGAAAGGCTTTGCACAAAGTTGTATATCGGGCGGGTTGTCATTGAAGAATATTGCCAATGATAGGACGTTTATACGATATAGACCCGGCAATTTTATTTGCTCCAATTGTCCATCTCAAGTTAATTAAGTAGTTAGGGATCTCCGTCCATTGCATCATATTCAAGTATCGAATAACATGACGACAAATCATTCCCGAACTTTCAAATTTCCGACAAATACAATTTATCATATCATTGGTCACGGTTATTTGATACACTTTTCTATTTTCCTCCGCCACCGTGGTCTTATATGTTTCGTACACCTTAAATAGCATCGTACTCATGGAATCTCTCTCATTCACAACATAGGCTCCACTTTGTTTAAGTTCGTGTTGAAAACGTCTAAACATTTCCTTTGTATAAAAAGATGCCGCATGATTCTCCAATGAGGAGGATGTTATTCTTGACCTTTCCTTTTCCTTTGTTTCATAGTCCGCTTCTTTCTCACGAAGATATTGTTTCTCCAATGTTTTTTGTGAATTCTCTATAAACTCTTTCAAACCGGTTCTAGCATTTACATACTCGTCAAAAAATGCATTCATTGACTCACTTCTCGAGGTAGTGGTTATCCCGGTAGTGAAATGAAGTTTAGTGTACACACGAACCCACTTATGTCGAACGGAATACATTTCTTGCAACCAACCATGATCAACCAAGTTATATTTTTCAACCAAATCATTCCACCTATCTTCAAATTGTTCAACCGTCATTGACTTGTACAAACATAAGTTGAAATCTTCTTTGAAATGTGGTTCATATGCGTACAAACCGGATAACTTCTCCCCGAATTTGGTACTTATATGCCAAGTACAATAAAGATGGTTCGTGTTTGGTAAAACTTCGGCAATTGCATTTCCAAGTGCAATGTCTTGATCGGTGATGATGGAGATTGGAGGGTTGTTTCCTATAGCTTCCAACCAATTCTTCAAAACCCATATATAAGAACTTTCTTTCTCATCCCTTATTAGTGCAAAACCAAACAATATGGATTGGTAGTGGTGGTTCACCCCCGTAATAGGTACAAATGGCATACTATACCTATTTGTGCGGTATGTGGAGTCAAATACTACCACGTCTCCAAAAATTTTATATGCATTTAATGATCTTGGATCAACCCACAACATGGAACGCACCCGATTATCCTCATCAACATCTACTCGATAGAAAAAATCCCCAAAACTATTACATTTTAATTCTTGGAGTAATGTCAAACCTTCTTTGGCATCACTCGAATCAAATACATGATGTCTAATATCACGCAAAACATTCCTAATGTCTTGACTAGTAAATCCAATATTCTCTAAGCTTCCCGTAAGCTCACCCATTACATTCAAAGATTGTTGAGGCCCAATACCCGACTTACTCAAAATTATAATCAATTCTCGCATGATGGGTGTTATGTTTCTTGGCCTTTGCATGAAATGTACCTTACTAGGTGAAACCATCTCATGATTGTGTACCAAATGAACCAATGTTACCTCCCACTTATTTGATTTCTCTCTATGAACAACATACATTCGCACCTTACATTTCGTTCTACCAAGAGAATCTCTTTTTCTCCTTTTTTTGGGAACTTCATCTTCATCATCCAAAGATTTTGAGGTTAATCTCCCACCCTTTCGACATATATACAAACGCGAACAAATCTTGTTGTTTTTTTAACGTTTATGTGTAGTTCTAATTATGACTTCAAAACCAATACGCCTACCATAATCTCTATAAAACCTCTCCGCTTCATCTAAACTATCGAATAATTGACCAACACATGGGCAAACATCATTCAAATCATCCAAAGAAACACCATTCTCAACATCTTCAACATCATCACCATCATCAACATCATCATAGACAACATCACCATCATCATTCTTAACATCTTCATTATTATCATCATCAAGATCTATTATTTTAGGTGTGTGTGGACGTTCGTTAACATCTTCATTTTCTACCTCAATCTCAATCTTACTAGGTGTCTTATTAGGAGATTTTAATTTCGAAAAAATGAAAGAAGCCATGGGTTAAATAGAGAGCTAACCTTGAATTCCAAGCTCAATCTTCAAAAATCTTAATTTGGGAATGGTACTCCAAGCTCAATCTTCAAAATCTTCAAATTTGGGTAAGATTTGACAAATAAACTAAGATTGGTAAAGTAGAAATAGGTATAGATTGGTGTAGATTAAGTTTGTAATGGTGTAAAATATATCTCCAAATGATTTAAGATTGGGTATAAACTCAAGAACACTCTTGAAATGATATTTCAAAACATGAAGGACTGTTTGAGCTGAAATTGGTGTTGTTCTCGGCTAAGATATATAATAGAGCGGAACAGAATAAGGGTAAAATGGGAATATTTGTTACGCTATATTATATAGCGTATACGCTCTATAATAGAGCGTAGTATAGAGCGTAGTACGCTATATAATATAGCGTAACTACTGTTCATCCTGCCCGTTGACTGGACGTTTTAATGGTATAAGATGGGTTGGTTGGATATATTAAAATATCCAACTGTGGCTGTTGACCAGTTTCCCTATATATATATATATATATATATATATATATATATATATATATATACATATATAATCTTAAAAAAAAAAATACATATTACTTAGTTACACTAAGTAATATGTCCCTGGATAGTGATATTTAGAGTGGTGTAACTTGGACATATTTATTTTTATGTTTTTGGAATCTGAATATTTATTTGTAATTGTAATTTTATTTTTTATGAAATTTTTATGTAATTCGGGTTTGGATAAACCCGAACCCGATCCAAACCCGATGGATCGGGTTTGGATTTTGAATTTCCAGATCCGATTGGATTTGGATCGGGTTTGGATTTGGATTTCAGATTCGGGTTTGGATTTGGATATCACAGGTATCCAACCCGATCCAACCCGTTGCCATCCCTACAGCCAAACAACTCCATTAGTATGAGGCCTTTTGGGAGGAACCCAAAAACAAATCCATGCTGGCGTGGCCACGGCCCAGAACGGACAATATGATACTAATATGGAGTTAATGGGTGTTGTGCAGCCCAACAGATCATACTGAAGATTAAGGAAGCTAGTGTCTGATTTCCAGCTAAACTACTAGTCTGCTGGAACCCCCAAAACAATGAATATTTGTATTTGATCGGCAGATTCGATTCTTATAATAGACTGAAGTTTGCCCATAGATTCCGTAGTCGAAAACTGCTTGGACCAAAACAAGCCATGGTATTGTTGTTCTTCCACTGATTTTATAGTGATGGTGATTCATCAACATACATAACTCACAATTATTATTTGGATTATATATTATTTTGGCCTTCAGTAGGTGGAAAATTGCAGGTCCACCCCTGGCTGCTATAGGTAGCATATCTGGAGTACACAGATGTGTCCCACAGAGTACAAACTTATTTCTACCATCTGCATTTTGCAACAATATAATGTAGCTTAGTAAACACAGAACAGGCGTAGAGTGCCTATATGATACATGTACAATTTTTAATAATTATTTTCAGCTGCTTTTTCGGTTTTTCCTATATCTCCATGCAAGTTTTATACGATTTGCTGGAAGCCCCTGCCTGTAAGGAGAATCCTTACTAATGTTACCTTGTACACGAGGACTCCTAATTAGATGCCCAGAAAAAAGACAGGTGACTTGTTCCAAATCTTGCACTCGGAGAGTAAATGCTTCGACATTTGTTAAGCAAATTACTGACCTATTGCTTAACCATCTGTGAGCCGGAAATTTAATTTGTTTTCCATCTCTATTCAGAGCAGAATGCTCAAGGCACAGCGTAATTAGTTCCTCACCGCAAACATCTCCTGTAGACAAAGGAAGTACCTTATTATCTTCTCCTCTGCTCTCAAGCTTCCCATGAACAATAAAAACCATCTTATCAATTGGACCTCCACGAACCAGAATTTTGCTTCCTTTAATATAATTTTTTTGTTGCAGTCTTTCCCTAATGGCATCTAACATGGATTCTTCCATTAAAGAAAAGATTGGGGATCTTTCGACAAAATTGAAGAGATGTCGACGTATGTCTCTCTGAAGATCTTCAGGTAGATTCTCCAATAGCATTAACTCATTCACACCTCTGGTGGCAAGCCAATTATACCGTTCTGATTCACGTATTTGCCTTTTAAGTTCCTGTGGCAACCTCCGATGGCGCATCCACTGCTCAACATCCAAACTCCTTACAGACATTTCTAAACTCCTGCGTCCCAGAGCTTGCAGAAAGTTCTGTATGTTCCCAATGAGAATAGAGAATAGCAAAAGACCTGTAGCACTCACAAACATAGTGAAGAGAACTTCGACCACAAAAAAAGCTGGAGTCTGATTTCCAGCCAAAGTACAAATTTGCTGGAAACCCCAAAACAGAGAATATATGTATCTCATTAGTAGGTTAGATTCTTTCATTAGACTGAGAGCTGGCCCATAGATTCCATAGTTGAAACCGCTGGGACGGAAACAAGCAGTAAAATTGTTCAACTGTTTCCATGATGGTTGATCAGGTTTGATTAAATCATAACTACAAGATATATACATTAGGCAGATATTATGAGCATCTGCACCACATGCATGTATAAGACATTGTGCTACCCTTATTGTCGCAAAGTAGTACCAAAATGACCCGACCACATGACTAAAAAGAAAAAACGCTAGAAGATTTATAACAAACTTCGATAACCATGACTCGCAGACAAAGATGCTTGCAGACTGTTCAGCCAACATAGATAGAATTCTACATAACATGATCAGATACTGCAAAATAGATACGACCTCAAATAGACTAGAAACCCCAACTAGAACAGAAGACCAATCATACAATTCGAGCATCAACCCTAAAATAATTTGGGCCATCGGTAATACCAAAAACAAGTCGATAATAAAGTATCCAAAAAGATAATTGCGAGCTACTCTTTTCGGATCATAAACGAATAGTCTAGATTCAGGATCAACATAAGCCACTCTAAACTCGAAAACCATGTGAAGTAAGAAGAATATAAATGTCAGGTATAGCAGAATAGATACTACAGTCCCCATGGTGTCGTAACCAGTCACAAAGTAAAAGTAATCAGCTATGCAATTTTCTTCTAGGTTCACGTGCTGCAGGAAGATGAACAGTGTTTGCAACAAAAATGCAAATAAAAACAAGAAGATGAAGAATTTCCTCCAAATCTGAACACTTTTAGTATGAGGATGCATAATCCGCGGCATATACTTATAAAGCGAAGTTAAGGTCTTCCTTGCCCAGTTAGCTCTGGCATCTTCACAATGACTGTTAGGGAAGTTCGGGTCACTGTAATCCAGAGAGTTCGGTGGAATGGATATAGATGTTGCACTATGCATTAATACCTGATCTTTCTCTGATACACGCATTTGATCAGTTACAATCTAAATCTTATTTCGCAATGTGAGTGAATGAAAAATCAGCGACCAAGACTGATCATTTATACAGTCTAGTTAAAGGGTGTCGAAAACAAAGAGGAGAGTTAACAACTTAACTGTAGTTTATTGGCAAAGTCGAATAGACACTAAACTTGATAAACGTGCTCATCGTATAATCAATCATATAACTCAATCCTACTGCTTTTACAATATATTTTGTTTTTTTTTATTTGGCAACTAACAAGCTACAAATTACCAGAAAACAGAAAAGCCTATCTCCTACTAACTTCCTTCTCGTGACAATCGTCATTTCTTAACGTTACTTTCTGGAGAACCATTTTCCTCAAATTCACTTACAAGATTGGACTATGTCTTTTCCAATCTGCCATCAACATAGAAACAAAATTTAAGTTTTGCTTAATATTTTAATTAACATACAGACAGGAGCAAGGGTTTGGACAGAGAACTACTGCTTTAAATCAACAAACATTGCAACTACAATGTTAAACTGGCACGTACTACTAAATTCTAAATAAATTTAGTTCAAAGTTCAGGATTATGTAAGAAAATTTGAATGTATTGGACATGGAATTATTTTTTCATTTTTAATAACTGAATATACTCGCACACCCAATTCTTAAAGACTTTCAGAAGTTTTTACGAATCTTTAATGACCTGCTGACATTATGATTTACAGTAACAAGAAACACAGCTATATGCGTACTTCTTGTAATCTTTGATATTTCAATTCGATTCCGTGCTTCCTGCTGAACACTATCTTGCTTACAATATTGCTCAGAATTCAGAAAAGAAGGAAAAGGTCTAGAATCCCTACATATGTAGCACTTGTAGAATCTTTATACACTACCTATGAGGTTTTTGATCGATTCAGGCGATTTTTCTTGTAACTCCATGCAAGTTTAAGACGATTTGCTGGAAAACCCTTCCAGCAACGAGATTCCTTCTAAATGGTACCTTGAACATAAGGATTTCTGATCAGAAGCCCAGAGTAAAGACTAATGATATCCTCGACGTCTGTAGCTTGGAGTGTTAATGCTTCTACATTTGTTAAGCATCTTACAGTCCTATTGCTAAGCAATTTGTGTACTGGAATCCCAACTCTTTTTCCGTATCTATTCAGAGCAAAATGCTCTAGCCATAAAGTAATTAGTTCCTCGCCGCAAACATCCCCTGTTGACAAAAGAACAAGATCGTTATCTTCTCCAATGCATTCTAACTTCCTTGAACAATGAAAACCATCTTATCGATCAGACTTCCAGGAACCAAAATTCTGCTTCCTGTAATATATGTTTTTTGTTTTAATCTTTCCCTAATGGCATCTAAGATGGTCTCATTCATACAAGAAAAAATCGGGAATCTTTCAGCAATCATGAAGATATGTCGACGTATATCTCTTTGAAGGTCTTCAGGTAGATTCTCTAATAGCGATAATTCATTCAGACCTTTGGTGAGAGCCCAATTATATCTTTCTGATTCAGGGACTTGCCTTCTAAGTTTTCTTGGCAGCTGGTGATGGCTCATCCACTGCTCAACATCTAAACGCCTTACAGACATTTCTAAACTCCTGCGTCCCAGAGCTTGGAGAAAGTTTTGCATATTTCCAATGAGAAGAGAGAATAGCACGAGACCCGTAGCAGTGATGAACATAGTGAAGAGAATTTCCCACACGAACATAGATGGAGTTTGGTTTCCAGCCAATGTACTAATTTGCTGGAACCCCCAAAAGAGTGAATATAGGTATCTCACTGGTAGACTAGATTCTTTCATAATACTGGTAGCTTGCACGTAGATTCCATTGTTGAAAAGTTCAGAATCAGTACAAGCAGATGCACTGATGTTCCTCCACTTCTCCCATGATTGATAATCTTTGAATCCACCATTTTCGTTTGTTTGCCAACAATATATATGACTAATAAAACATGATGGATGTTTACAGACACACGCTTTTGAGACATTCTTTTACCCTCTGTAATGCAAAAAGATACCAGCATGATCCGACCACATGACTAAAAACAATAAACGCAGCGAGATTGACAACAAACTTGGCCAGCCACGAGTCAAAATTGAAGCCGCTCGTAGACTGATTTACAAGCAAAGGTAGAACTCTACAGACCATGGCTACATACTGAGAAATCACTGCTACTTGCAAAAAGTTGATTTCATCATATACCCAAGACGACCCTTTGAACTTTTCGAGGATCAGGCACATAATTACTTGGGAAAGTGGCAACAAGACCAAGAAGTCAATAAGAAAGTATCCAGAAAGATAATTGAGAACTATTCTTTTCGGATTTTCAACTAAGACTATAGATCCAGGAGCAACATAAGCCAGTCTAAACTGAAGAAGCATGTGCATTGAGTAAATGAAATTAATCAGGCATTGCAGAAAAATAAGTACTTCTGTCATAGTCCGGTCAACCACTATGCACTTGTCAACCACTATGCACTTGCCAACCCACTCTACGGACAGCAGAAAGAGGAAAAGTGAGTCGAAAAAACCTTGAGAAGATGAAGAATCTGTTCCATCTTCGAACACTTTTAGCATGAGGATGCAAGACCTGGCCTGGTATATATCGATATAATGAAGAAAAAGTGCTCCTTCCCAAACTAGTTTTAGTATCTTCGTAATGGCCTTTAGGGAACTCCTGGTCACTGGAGTCCATAGAATTTACTGTAATGGATATTGATGATGGCTTTCGAGATACGGACCTTCTAAATCGAAGATTCTCATATTCATCCATTTGTACATATGAAGCAGTTAGTATCAATATGCCATACCTTATCAAAGTGTTCCTGGACACTCCCACACTCCTTTTTCAATCTCTCTTTGCACAAAGCCACAATGTGTCCCCCATGTGATGCTAACTCGTCCCTTCTACTACAGATTTGGCGCACCATTTAAAAGTTTGTGCCAGGGGTACATGTGATTTTTTCAAATATATGTTATCTGGAATCTGAATTATTGTTTTTTAGTGATTTTTAAAAAATCTGACTCTGCTTTTGCAATTTCCATAAAGGAAAACAAAATATGGGTCAAGTTTGGTGCTCATACGATAATGGTCGTTTTCTTTATTGTAGATGTGATGTTGTGATTAAATATACAGGATCATAAAGTAAAAGAACGTAAAATTATGGGAATGTTGGGCTTGAGATCAGGAAACTGAATGAGACATAAAATTTTACAACTTTTTAGTTTAAAATTATTGTCCGGCCATTCTCATCATTGCACCATTTCTCAGAATCATATTCCCTCCTTTACGTTTCTCCTTCCTAGTAGGGAGCTGGAGCCTTGGTCGAGGCTCACGGGGCTGTCTCTCCCGCGCCTTCTCCCTCAGAACCCACTACCTGAACCTAGATGTTTCTTGGAACCTTGGTAATTTGGAAAGTCACTGCGGCCCCCAACCCATGATACATAATTTGGTTATTTGGATATACAAGAGCTCCTGCATTTGGCCAAAGGATTCGTAAAAACGGTGCATGATGGCTCAGTGCCTCAGTCCCATGGCTGCCGGATAGTAGGCCACCATGTTGGTCTGGTTAAGGCTTTGCGAACATAGGCCCACATCACAAATTCTTGGCCTAACCACTTCTTACTTCATTTATCTGTTTGCTTTACAAAAATAATTAGGATGGCTGTATGACCGACTAGTAATGATTTAACATCAAATTTATGTAGATAACAATTGATGAAAGATGGTATGATAGTCGACAAAATCACAAGAACAGAAATAATGAGGCATGGAATAATAAGAAATAAAACATCAGCAGAAGATTTTTTTATTTCTATGATTACTACCTGGTTCAATAAGAGATGATGAATTTTCTTTTGTATTTCGGACAAGAAATATATCTGTTTATTTTGATAAATAGTACAATATGGAGCCACATGTCAGAAGGGTGTGTAAGAGATTTTTGATCATCATTTCAGTTATAGATTGTTTCGAATACACCCATTAATCATATATAAATCAAAAACTAGCAGCATGAATGCATGATGCTAACATATTCTGTTAATGTCCCTAAGCTAACAGCAAATAATTGTACAATCATTTCACAATTGTTCCCTGAACTGCCCCCTCAAGCTGAGAGGGAGGTTTTTCTGAAATTTCTAAGCTTGGTGGAAGTGACAGGTGAGGTCACATTAGCACGGGTCATCTATAGATATAATTCATGTGCAATCCATAAATACGTTTTAGACTAATACAGCAGCTCGTTCCTACGTCTCTGTGGAAGTTTAAAACGATTTGCTGCGTGCCAAACCCTCCCGGTACAGAAATTCCTTTCTAATGGCACCTTGAACATGAGAATTTTTTAACAGAAGCCTAGAGTAAAGACCCATAACTTCCTCGAGGTCTGCAGCAGACAGTGTATATGCTTCTACATTGGTTAAGCATCTTACCATTTTATTGCTTAGCAATTTATGTGCTGGAATCTTAATTCTTTTTCCATCTCTTTTCGGGGCAGACTGCTGATCAAGGCACAGCGTAATAAGTTCCTCGCCACAAACATCCCCTTCGAGCAAAAGAACTACATTCTGATCTTAACATTTTTAGCATGTGGATGCAGGACTTGTGGAATACACTGATACAGTAAAGCAAAGGTTCTGCTTTTTTCTATAGAATGTTCATTGTTGTGATCAGAGTCAAGAGAGTTAACTGGAATGGATATTGATGAAGCACTATGCATCAATACCTTATTCTCTTCTGATTTATCCATTTTTGATCATGTATTTTGCAATCTAAGTGATGATAAAAAATCAGCCTAGAAGAGTGTTCATTTATTCATTCTAGTCAGAAGGGGCCAAACCTGAGAGCATTGACTAAGGAGTATTTTTAAAAAAAAATTATTGGCAGAAGCAATTGCTGGGAAGTAGGAATGAGAGCCACTTCAGCTCAATTTACCAGAAACAAAAAACATTTCCTAATTTCTATCATCTTCCTTGAACTCAACAGTATAAACAAATTTACTTTTCCCACAACATTTTCCGCGATTATTATTATATGATTCGAATCTGTCTATATCGTCAGTGTAAACAAATTTAAAATAATTCAATTGAGGTCAACTTCGAAGCACATATTATTATCTATCTCAGAGTATTCCAGATAGTTTACATTTGATCAAATTACTTGTATAGTTATTCTAGAAGTATATATTATATAATATCGAGAAAAAGACATTTTGGCTGGCTATCTTTTTTGTTTTTGGCACTTGGATGGCTGAGAATAATTTTTAACAATTTTGTCTGGCTGTAATAAATTTTTTAAGCACTTGAGGGGCTTCCGTCAAAACGCTAGTAACGCCGTCTAAACATCTGGGGTAAAATTGTCTTTTCAGCATTGGCTTTATTTTATATTATTTTCCTCTCAATTATATCTAATAATCTCTAATCCCCCTTATTTCTCTCAAAATTAATCAAAGCTTCTTCTCTCAAAATCTCTCTTATTTCTAGTCTCTCATCTCCTTCTTGAATACAATACTATGATCAGGGCTTATGTTAATAAACCTTTACAAGCATTATGTATTTATAGATTGATGTTAAGTGTTGGGGTATGTCCAAATGATTTCATCCATTTCCATTTCCATTTGTAAAATATGGGTATTTTCATGATCTTCATGTAGCGAATTCTCTTTTACATATGTATGGGAATTTCGGGTTTTTGAGTGAGAGTGTTAGGCTGTTTGAGGAAATTCCTGAACCAGATGTTGTTTCATGGAATGTTGTGATTGATGATCTTGCTCAATGTGGGTGTTTCGATGAGGTACTTGGTGCTTTTGATGAGATGTTGGTTTGTGGGGTTGAACCGAATTCGGTTACGCTTCTTGGCCTTCTTTCTGCTTGTACTAAAAGTGGAGATTTGTGTGTAGGAAAATTGATTCATTTGCATATAGTGAAGAATGATATACATTTTTCTGAAAATCTGGGAAATGGGTTGCTTCATATGTATGTTAAGTTTGGAGATATGGATTCGGCTGAGAAATTGTTTGATAGGATGAATGTGAAGACGGTTTTTTCGTGGACCTCTATGATAGATGGCTATATACAGAAAGGTGATCGAAAATGTGCCAATGTATTCTTTGATCGAATGCCTGAAAAGGATGTAACTGCCTGGAATGTGATGCTTAATGGGTTCGTTGCTGGGAGTGATTTAACTGCTGCTGAACTAATTTTTAGAGAAGCACCAGAGAAAGATGTGGTTTCGTGGAATAGTATGATTGCAGGGTATGCCCAAAACAAGAACTTTACAAGATCTTTGGAGTTGTTCAAAGAGATGCTGTTAGCAGATATTAGACCAGATAGAATAACAATAGTCAGCCTCTTAGCTGTTTGTGCCTTTGCAGGTGCACTAAATTTAGGTGAAGCAGTTCATTCTATCATGAAAAAACAGAACATTACGGGGGAAGAAGTTGAAGTAGCTCTAATGGATATGTACAGCAAGTGTGGTGCTCCTGAGAAAGCTATGAAGTCATTCGATGGCATTTCCACTAAATCTGTGTTGGCTTGGAGTGCCATGATCATTGGTTTAGCGATGAATGGTCTTTCAAAAGAAGCACAAACAATCTTTGTATATGGTATCAATGATGAAGCACCGATGTTGTGAGTAATTGAGTATGTACTTGCTAGAAGGATAGCCTTGGAAACTAGAATCAATTATTTGTAGTTGTGTTAAGATGGATGCTATGTTGATTGGCAAACAACCCCATGGATGCTATGTTCCCCAGATTGGGCAACTAAACCCAGCCTATACATATAATATCTTATTGACAGATCTACATTAGCAATAAATCTTCTGTCTGATTTCTTTATCAAGAATATCAACTACGGAATTTCTTTTAATGAAAACATGTTTATAAAACAACTCAAACTCGAACTTGGGGAAAGAAGGAAACCTCGTCCTTGGAGGGATAAAAATGGAGGTTCTAATCTTGATTCTGAGATTCCGGTCAGTGTTAATTTGAGTCCTGCTCGGGGTCTTGATATTTCTGGTGTATTGATTCAAAAGGAAGTCCCTATTAATTCGAGTTCTAGTTCGGGTGATAACCATCATATGGGGCTTGATTGGGGTCTGTCAAATTCTGGTTGTAAACTGCTTGGATTGAGTATTGGGGTAGTGTATATTTATCTGCTGCAAAACTGACTGTTGGAACGTTAATTACCGAAAATACCCCTGTCATTTTCAAGTTTTGGGGTTATATTCTAACGGCACTTGACGGAAGCCCCTCAAGTGCTTAAAAAATTTATTACAGCCAGACAAAATGTCAAAAATTATTCTCAGCCATCCAAGTGCCAAAAACAAAAAAGATAGCCAGCCAAAATGCCTTTTTCTCTATAATATCCTAGATATTACTAGAAACAAATCAATTATTAAAATTGTTGTAGAATCACTCATTGATGTAATAAAATGAAATTTTTCTATAGACAAGTCTATTCATACTTGTTTTAGTGTTTGATGGAGAAGCACATATCAAGTAGAGTATCTGTACATACAATTCATGCACCATCTTTAAGCACACTTTTCATTAATCATTATTTAGCTGATTTTTCCTACATCTACATGCAAGTTCATGATCAAATTTTTGAGTAATTAGGCCAGCTCATTCCTACATTGCTGTGGAAGTTTAAAATGATTGCTACCCGCAAAACCCAGATTGTAGGGAGTTTCCTTCCTAATTGCACCTTGAAAATGAGGATTTCTAATAAGTAGCCCAGAGTAAAGACTAATGGCTTCCTCAAGGTCTGCAGCTTTGTATGCTTGTACATATGTTAAGCATCTTACCATCCTACTGCTTACCAATTCGTTTGCTAACGAATCGTATAACTGTTAACGAACTTGATTCTTAATTATCGGCAATTCATATCCAGTCTTGTAATATTTCCCATTATCTTGTAATAATCAGTTGATTAAAAATTAATTACAATTTTGTTTTTCCCATTATTTCAGGGAGTGTCTAAAAGCTCCCAAAAAAAAAAATTATAAACAGCTAATTTTCCCCATAATCGTGAAGTAGAGGAAAGTAAAAACTTGCATTACATACATAGACCATGCAGGAAGAAACTAAAATTACTTTGTAATAGGACAGAGTTGATGATGTTACCTACTTGTGCTGCAACAGCATATCTAAAATACATAGATGTGTCTTCCAACCAAGCACAAAGCACAAATCTTTTTGATAAAACTATTTATGTATATATATACTGATGTGTGTGTATATATATGTATAAGTAGTGTATATGAAAGATAATGTTGCAATGTAACAAGATATGTATTGCAGAGATTGTGATATATATATTACATGATCAGAAGCCTATTTATAGGCATAATAAGAAATCTAAAAAACTCTATGCAACTACTTTATGATCTATACAAATATGGAATGAGTGTTGGTGTGCTAATGAGTAAAGAATATGTGTTGATGTGCTAATGAGTAAAGAATATGGAATGAGTGTTGTGAGCTACTTCAACATGGAATGAGTGTTGTATAGTTTAACATCCCCCCTCAAACTGAAGATGACGTAATCAACTTGAGTTTGTAAACAAGATCATGAAAAGATCCGGGAGGAAGAGCTTTCGTGAATATATCTGCCATATTGTCAGCACTAGAGACAACATGAAGACGAACTGTGCCTTTTTCAACTTGTTGACGGGTGAAATGACAATCGATCTCAATATGTTTAGTGCGTTCATGAAAAACATCATTGTGAGCAATGTCCCTAGCACTTTTGTTATCACAATAGATGATAGTGGCTGGAGAATGAGTTACAGTCATTTCTTCAAGTAACCATCGTAGCCAAATTAATTCTTGTGTGGTGTCAGCTAGAGCTCGATATTCTGACTCGGCACAGGATTTTGAGGCAAGAGGTTGTTTCTTACTGCGCCAAGAGATAAGAGAGTCACCCAGAAAGAAACAAAATCCTGTAGTGGAACATCTGGTAGTGGGATCACCACCCCAATCAGCATCAGAGTAGGCATGTAACTCAAGTGAGGAGTTGTGTGAATAATATAGTCCATGAAAGATGGTGCCTTTAACATAACGAAGTATGTGAAGGACCGCCGTATAGTGAGGAGTACGGGGAGCTGCCATAAATTGACTGACAATGTGAATGGCATGGGCAATGTCGGGACGAGTGACAGTAAGATAAATCAGACTTCCTACCAACTGACGATACAATGTAGGGTTGTCAAGTAGGTCACCATCTTTGGAGTTAAGTTTGACCCCGTATTCCAAAGGAGTAGATGTAATTTTAGTGTCGCTGATTCCTGATTTCAACAAAAGATCAGATGCATACTTAACTTGAGAAAGGGTGTAGCCAGTGGGTATAGAAGAAACCTCAAGACCCAAGAAGTAGCTTAATGAACCAAGATCTTTCATTTCAAATTGCCGACTGAGAAATTGTTTAAGTTCAGAGATTCCTGCAGTATCATCTCCAGTGATAATCATATCATCCACATAGAGGAGGAGGAGAACAGTTCCTTGATTTGTTCGACGAATGAAAAGGGCATGATCATATGGACTAGAAGAAAATCCCAGCTCACTAATGACTTTGCTAAATTTCTCAAACCATGCTCGAGGTGCTTGTTTAAGACCGTACAACGCCTTGTTGAGCTTGAGCACTTGACCTGGTGAGTGATCAAAACCAGGAGGAGGTTTGAGATAAACTTCCTCATCTAAATCCCCATTAAGAAAAGCATTTTTGACATCCATTTGCCACATGTCCCACTGTTTTGATGCTCCAACAGCAAGTAAGCTTCGAACAGATGTAAGACGAGCAACTGGTGCAAAAGTCTCCTCATAATCAATGCCATACTCCTGGGTAAAGCCTCTAGCAACTAGACGGACTTTATATCTCTCAACGGAGCCATCAGCTTTTGTCTTAATTTTATAGATCCAACGACTTCCCACAGCTGTTTTGCCAGGAGGCAAGGTAACCAGATCCCAAGTGTGATTTTGTCTAATGCTTTGAAGTTCTTCTGCCATAGCTTTCTGCCAAAAAGGATTAACACTTGCCTCTCTATATGTTTGAGGCTCATGCAATGATTGTATAGCAGAATAAACATGATAATCAGTTAGTCTAACAGAAGGCTTTCTTACCCTAGTAGAACGATGGGCATGTTCATCTGAGAGAGATGGTGGAGTAGGAGAGACAACACTAGAATCCTCAGACTGAACTTCTGTTGGAGGAACATTCATAGCTGGGGATGGTTGTATGAGCTCAATTGGAGAATCTGTAGGAACTGTGTCAGAAGATATCGACGAGTCGACATAGTCGTCACTGGGATATAGATCAACAAAAGGATTTGTAAAGTGAGAGATGCTAGAAGAAGTGTCGATTTTAAAATCTGACATAGATGAGAACATTTTGTGTTCCCAAAATGTCACATTACGAGAGACTCGAAGTCGGTGAGAGATAGGATCCCAACAACGGTATCCTTTTTGACCACTACCATACCCAATAAAACAACAAAGACGAGCACGAGGTTCTAGTTTTGTTCTTTCATGTGGAGGAAGAAGAACAAAACATGCTGAACCAAAAACCTTAAGAAAATCATATGACGGAGGTTTACCATATAATTTTTCATAAGGAGACACATTATCTATAACAGGTGATGGAATCATATTTATTGTATGAACAGCTGTTAGAGCAGCTTCCCCCCAAAAAAATTCTGGACAAGAAGAAGAAATGAGCAAAGCTCGAATTGTATCTAAAATGTGTCTATGTTTACGTTCAGCACGACCATTTTGTTGTGATGTGTAAGGACAAGAACTTTGTGCAAGAGTACCATAAGATGCCAGAAATTTTGTGAGTTCAGATTCTTTGTATTCTTTGGCATTATCAGCACGAAAAAGTTTGATTTTCTGTTTAAATTGAGTGTGGATCATTATGGCAAAATTTTTGTAAGTTTCTCCTAATTCAGATCGATTTTTCAAAATATATATCCATGTAAATCTAGAAAAATCATCAACAAATATCACATAATATCTAGATCCCCCCATAGTAGGAGTTGGAGAAGGACCCCAAATATCAGAGTGAACAAGATCAAAAGGAGCAGAAGATTTATCATATTTGATAGGAAAAGGTAGTACATGTTGTTTTTCCAGTTTACATGGAGCACATTCAACTGTATTTTCACTGACACTACCTAAATGACAACTTGAAATTAGACTACGCAAACGGGAATATGATGGATGACCTAACCGGGAATGCCATATTGTAGATGTAGATGAAACAGATGCTGCTAGATGAGTGGATGATGTTGGTGTTTGAAGACGAAGCGAAGTAAGCTCAAACAACCTTCCGCATCTACGTCCTGTCCCAAGAGTCTGTCCTGTCTAAGGATCCTGTACAAGACAACCAGCAGAGGTAAAGACAATATTTAGACCGAGATCACATAATTGACCAATAGAGATCAGATTAAGTGAAAGATTAAGCACAAAGTATGTGTTAGGAAGAGAAAGATCTTCCGTGGATATCGTGCCAATTTGTGTTACTTTCATGGTGGAGCCATCAGCGGTTTGAATATTTGGAAGAAATGAGTTCTGTGTTTTCGTGGTAAATATGGATGGATCGTTTGTCATATGATTGCAACATGCAGAGTCAAAATACCAAGAAGTACCTGAAGTGACTGAAAAAGCAGTGGATGAAGAACTGGTCTTAGATAAAACCTGTTTGAGTAAAGATTCAAGTTCTCTTGTAGATTCAGAGGTTGCAGCAGCGGAAGAATGAGAGAACTTGTTTGAACGAAAAGGCGACTTTTTCTTGCAAAATTGTATGGAGTAGTGACCCTTTTGATGGCAATGTTGACAAGTATGATTTTGAAGTGCTGTACAATCCTTGGTTAGATGTCCACTTTGTCGACAGAATCTGCAAAGTGGTTTGTCAATACTGAATGATGGAGGTACTGCAAGAACTGTATCTGTCACATGGTTGAGTTTACTGATGCCAAGTCGAGTTTCTTCAGAGATAAGCTCGGCAACAGCACCCTCCAGGGAGGGTAGTGGAACACGGTGAAGAAGGGCAGCTCTAACTGGTTCGAAATCCTGAGTGAGAGACATCAGAAACTGAATGAGTCGTTGTTGATCACGATATGTCTGATAAAGTGTTGCATCCTCTGTATGTAACCATTTTGGTTCAGATAATGTCAACTGATCCCAAAATGATTGTATCTGTGAAAGAAAATCAGCCACCGGTTGACCAGACTCTTGTTTCTGCTTACTCAGTGAACTCATAATCTGATATTGGTGAGAAAGATCGGATGTAGTGTACCGAGATGCCAATAAATCCCATATTTCTTTTGCAGTCTCAAAATTCCCGAACTGAAGATTAATCTTAGAAACTGAAGAGTTTCTAAAGAATGTGATAGCCTGATGATTTTTGACATCCCACTCTTCAATGCGATCTTTAAACTTTGACTCAGCTTCCTCCTTCTCTTTTATTGGAATCGTAATATCACCACTTACATAACGCCAGATTCTTTTGCCTTTAAGAAAACTACGCATACTTGAGACCAAGCTAAGTAGTTGGAGCCATTTAAAATTGTTTGAATTGGCGAACTACTTTCTTTTTCCATGGTAGAAATTTGGTTCAAGGATAAAAGATGTAAATTTTGGGTTTAATTTGTTAGAATCTGAACTGTAAGGACTGGACTGTGTATATTTAAAAGATCAAGGCTCTGTTTGAAAAACACACTGGGGTACTAAAAAGTAATATAGCCAAAAATATTTTAATTACGTGAATAATTTTAGGCCCAACTGAATATATTGTTTGGCCCAATAAAAAGGATAGATTTAGCCCAAGTTCTTTTAATTGACTTGTTTAAAAACTACAGCAGGCAAACCTAGAACCGAGCTACAACACAAACAATATATATGTGAATATGTTGAGATTTGGATTACCCAGCTAATTATAATCTGAAAAGGATGAGCAGCACTGTAACGACAAGCAAATCGGAAGGAAAAGCAAAGTTTCGGCGATGGTGGTCTGAAACTTCTAAGAAGCAACAGATGGGTCTCAAGTTTATGCAGAGGTGAGTATGAACGAATTGAATAACTTGTGGTTGTGATTCGTCAGCGAGGTGAATGAGTAAGCGAGTTGAATTGAACTGGTGTGGTTGTTTGTATATTTTGTGGCTGCCAACTGTTTGAACAAATGCCTCAGAGACAAAGTGAAATTGGCCGAGTTGTGACAAGTAAAGATTGTCGGAAGGAACCCAAACAACAGAAAATCAGGAGGTTAGCTCTGATACCATGATAAAACTATTTATGTATATATATACTGATGTGTGTGTATATATATGTATAAGTAGTGTATATGAAAGATAATGTTGCAATGTAACAAGATATGTATTGCAGAGATTGTGATATATATATTACATGATCAGAAGCCTATTTATAGGCATAATAAGAAATCTAAAAAACTCTATGCAACTACTTTATGATTGATGGCCGGTGGATTTTTAAGTAGAATCTGTAGCGATCATCAGAAGGTGTTTGTTGTGTTGTATTGTGTCTGATCTTTTTCCAACCCCCTGCACGTTCTTCCTTCATTCCTTTAAATAGCCATGGTTCCTGGGCACGTGGCTCTTCATCCATCCTTTCCTTCTTCCACCTCGTTCGCTTCTCTTGAGGCTAGGTGGATTGTTCCATCATTTTCCTCAGGGCCCCCTGTTCCCCTGAAGGCCAACTCAATGATGAAGTGGTATCCTAGAGCCAGGTTTCTATGCTTTTTGGAAGGAACACGACACCTGTCGCAGGGTCTCTCCTAGGGACTGACGCCCGTTTAGCCGACCTCTTGCCGTAGCCGTAGACCCCCTACGGCTATTCCGTAGAGTATGGCTACGGTTTTATTGTCCATCATTTGCCCTCCGAGCGATAAGGTTTCCTTTTAAGGAACCTGTATCTCTCTTCGGTTCGGCCTTTGGGTTAGGACAGTGCAAGGAAAAAACCCGGTTGTAGGCATTTCCCACTGAAATCTCGGGATAAGTGTCTGCCAGTTGGCAAAACCGTCCCGGGATTCGCGTCCTACTTATATGCCCACGTTGCACGCTCCTCTGTCTCCTTTTAGGGGCACGTGGCCTTCCCTGATTGGACCCTTCTCATACATAAGGGGGAGTAACGCCTCTTCATTCTACACTTAACTCTCTACAAAGATTTCTCTACAAACACATAGAAGGGTATCTCTCTAAGGAGCTCATCGTTGATTCAAGAATTTCTCCGAAAGGTATGTTTGGATTTACATTTTCTGTTTATTTACATTTTCTGTTTTTCTTCTTCCTTTCTCTTTTCTTTTTTTTTTCTCCCACAATCCTTAGGGATATATAACAATGGGTTTCAAGTTTTTCATCGGGGAAGGGTGTATGCGGGTCGAACTTTATCGCTCCGTGAATCGAGTTTCATGTGAGGCGAGTGGAGGTTAAGAACAGAGTGGGGTTCGGGTTTAGATACATATATCTTATCATTATCACATATTCTTCTAGGGATTTAGGCTAGATTCTCTGTAGATTGAGACTTGTGGTGACCCCCGTTTCTTGTTATTCTTCTTGTTTAGCGAAGAAATGACGAAAGGAAAGAGAGGTGCGGACTTCGAGGACGACGTAAGCGCCACAGACTCAGATAATGCACTTTTATCAGAATCTGCGGGGACTGGTGAGTCTGGTAGCGGGGATGGTCTCTCGGGAGATAACGAGAGGTCCTCAACTGAGGGTGATTCGGACACACCATTAGCTTGGAGACTTCCCCCCGGGAAGGCTGTGGTTCTTTCGAAGAAGCCAAAAGAGGTTCCGGGGAGGGTAGTCGTGGCACAAAGAAAGTTACCTAAGGGGGGTATGTCGAAAGACAAGGGAGTGATGCCGCAGCCACTGGGTAGAGGGGTTCCGCAGGGATCCGCAAGGGGCGGAGGCCGCCAGGGGGTCTCCAGGGAATTGCGAATCCCCACTCGATGTTGTGTGGGTTCGCCCACAGGTTGGTTGGACACTACAGAGAAGTTCGTGAACACACCTCCGGATACTAACAGAGAGGTATATTTTCAATTGTACGGAAGAGCTTGTTACCATAGGCCCGGGGATGCTAAACATTCGGATGAGGTTTTAAAGAGGGATCTGGGAAAATTGGAGTACATCAATAAGGAATGCACTTTTGACCGGGATTTCTTCGGGGTCGTGCGGTATTCCTTCCAGATTCCCGAGGCTTACGAAATTAGAATGCCGGAGGAAGGCGAGTACATTTATTCCCGTGGAGGAGATCTATGGGTAGGGATTCCTTTAGAGCATTTCAGGGCCGGGCTACGGCTACCCATGCACCGGTTTTTCCATACGCTTCTAAGAGATATGAAATTGGGTCTGGGTCAGCTTGGTCCTAACTCTATTAGGAAAATCTGTGCGTTCATAGCACGATGCACGTAGTTAGGAAGGGAACCTACATTATCTTTGTTTTGGTCGCTGCATAAGCTGCAAGCTTCTCGAAACTACGAACCTCTGTTCGAATTACATTGGAAAGAGGGGAAAACTTTGGGGGGTTCTTTGGTGGAAGGACCTTCAACTAACAAAGGCTGGCACGGGGAGTTTTTGTTTATTAAAGGAGGAGACCTAGGGTATCTACCCGAATACCGTAGGCCAGACGGCGTGACCGGGGCCGTAAGGCGGACGGAGCGATTAAGCCCGGAGGAATACGGGGAGGCCATTAGATTTGTTGGGGAGAAACCTGAGGGTTTGTGGTCTGACACACACTTCCGCAACATTCCTTTCTTAATCGAACACAACCGTAAGAATATATATATTTTTTTTTTTTTTTTGAACAGGCCGTAGCTTTTAGTATGTTTTCCTGTTTCTACTTTCCATATTCGCTTCGGCTTGTATACTAATGTTTGTTTTCTTCTTGAACAGTGCTGTTGAGAGACCTTCCTCCTCTTCCAGGTATGAACAAAAGTCGAATCTTGTACTTGGCTCAGAAGCGCGCCATCAAAAAAGGCGACGCAGTCAGTGAGAGTAGGCACAGTGCTGGGGATAGCACCCAAGTAGCCGATACGGCCATGGGAAACTTACAACAAGAGGGAGCTTCCAATTTGCCCCCGAAAATTCAAACTAAGAAACGAGGCAATGATGCCATCCAAGGTCTTGGGAAGAAGAAAACGAAGACGGTCGAGAGGGGGCTCGTGCCGGAGGGTGTTACTGCGGATGACAGCGAAGTTGAGGAGGTTCTTCCTCCCCACCTGCTCGAATCCAGAGGAATTCCTACGGATCTAGTGAACATTGGGGCCTCCGGATCGGGCCATGCCCCTGGGGTTCTTCAGAATCCTACGGTGCATGGGGTTGAAGACTATACCTTCATCCGTTTTCGGACAGGCAGTGGGTGGCTGGGAGAGGGAACCAAAGAGGAAAGTCCTTTAGGTGCTCTTAATGCCTTCTCATTGTCTCCTGATCAAGCCAAACTGCGAATGGCTGGGGACGAAGAGATCTTGGTCAAAGCTAAGGAAACCCTGGGAAAGGTATATTTCCGTTTTGGGCATACTTTCTTTCGCTTTATCTTCTAGATAATATTTCCAATCCCCAGTCATTATTATCATCATGATTCTTACGCATATATCTTTGGTTTTCCCCAGTTCGGAACTTATTTCTTGGATCTGACCGAGAGGGTCTCCCAGAATTCCCAACGAGCTGATATGGAGCACAACAGGGCTGAGCTAGAGAAGACAGCCAAAATCGAAGCTTGGCGGTCTGCCCAAGAAACCAAACTTCAACTAGATACTGCCAGCCGAGAGCTTTCGACAGAACGAAAGGCACATAAGGATTCTTCTGAGAAGCTGTCTAAAGCTTTAGAGGATCTGGACGTGGAGAGGGGGATATGCGCGAGCCTACGTTCCGAGATAGAGGGCTTAAATAAATCCTTATCGGCGAAAGAGATAGAGATTGTGAGGGTTTCTAAACTCCTGGAACAGGTCGAACAGAATGCTTTGATCACCTATGAAGATTGCGTTGAGAAATTCAAGAAATCCGAAGCATTCATGGAAGAATTAGAAATCGAAGCTGGGACTTTCCACGAAGTTGGATATAATGACTGCTTGAACTTTATTGGAGCAGGGAACCTCGTGGACCTCCAAGCTCATTCAGTCGATAAATTCCGGGAAGCAGAACTGGCCAAGAACGGAGAAGGATCAGCTAAGAACCAAGAAACTGAGGGTTTAGAGGCCGACGATGTTTTGAAGACGGGTGTGGAAACCGTTAGGGCCGAAGGGAAGCCTGGGGAGACCGAATATCCCGAAACGGTTCCTGAAGTTTCAGAGACGAACCTGGAAGCGGCTCCTAAAGCTCCAGAGACGAATGTGCCCCCTTCGGTTCATAGTCCATAGACCCTTGGTGCTTTGGGAGGGGGCCATGGCTGTGGGTGTCACTTTCCTTTTGTTTAAGTTATTTCAGACCTTTGGAACTTCATTCTCTATTGTGTGTTTTTTTTTTCTAAACTCTTATTTTGAACTTTGTAAGCCTTAAGGGCATGATCGGAACTAGAATTTATGCTTTCCTCGCACTTTAACCATTTCCTAACCTTTTGTGGGGATCTTTAAATAATGCATTTATCCTGATAAATTTAGTTTATGTTGATTATCTGTTTTGGCTGTTTAGCCGAAGGGCGTAGGGGTCACTCTTTTGAAGTCACCTCCTTTGCAGCTTGATTGGCGTTCGTTTTGTAGGGAGTTGTCCGTAATGGGAAAAGACACATATTTATTCAGAAAGTTGGAGTTTGGGTGGTCAGTTTGTGAGTCTTGGGTCAAGGTGTGAATTTCCGTGCTTTGACTGACCTCCTAGCTTCTTTGTGAGTTTCAAAAAGTCATGGAGGGGGTGCAACGGTCCGACTGTTGGACTACCCGATCTTCACACACCGCCTATAAATACTCATGTGAAGTATCATATGATTTATTCATTTCCCACAAGTATCATTTCCTTTCCATCTTCTTCTTATATTAGCTAGCTATGGGACCTGGCGTAACATACGATTATGATAACAATAAGGTTATTATCGACGGGGTTGTCTTCGACGGCCCGGAAACAGAGGCTGATCTTCCTGAAGTCCTCAGGAAGATCGAGGAAGCTTTGGCTAAGCGTCGGAATGACCAGAAACCAAAGACCAAGAAAAAGGGCGGTGCTGATGGTGATGGCTCCGGCGGTTCTTCTTCCACCTCAGTGGCTAAAAAAGCTTAAATATTAGTTGATGTATTTCTGTTTTTCATCAAGATGTAATCGTTTATTAAGCTTTAATAAATAAAAAAAATCTGTCTCTTTCTTGGTTGTATCGATGTTGCAATTTATTCTTTAATTTTTCTCATATATATTGTTTATTCTTGTTGCGTTTGAACAGTTTTGATGGGTGAGCAAGTGTACACCATTTCGTTTAAACTATATGCAATGTGAGGTCGCGCAAATTTTTCTCAGTCCGTATATATTGAGTGACTCATTCAATGCCGTAGCTGTAGTGGGGCTACATGTATTGGCTGTTGAATGAATCAATCGAGTGATCCATTCATGCCGTAGCCTCAAGAGAACTACATATGTTGGTTTTTTGAATGGACCCATATTGAGTGAACCCGTTCGTGCCGTAGCTGTAAGAGGACTACATATGTTGGTGGCTTTTGAACGAACGGGTTTAATGAATTTCGATGTTCATGAACCTGTTCGTGCCGTAGTTGTAAGAGGACTACATATGTTGGTGGCTTTTGAACGAATGGGTTTGATGAATTTCGATGTTTATGCCGAAGCGACCGCAAGGGTCGCATATGAAGGGCGGTTGCCGTAGTTGTGAGTGGACTACATATGCTGGTTTTTTAGTAGAGGGCTTTCGATATCCTTAAATACAAGGGATGACCCCTTAAAATAACTTGGATTTACATAATGGTGACTCTTGCAATAAAATCGCATCTAGTTTATTTATTTACAAAGCGAAACTTATATGCAAACATAAACACACACGACGAAACATAAACAAACATCAGCATGACGGGTTGATGGTGTATCCCCCACGAAATTTATTCGGTTACTTTTAAGTTACCCAAAGCATAATAAAAGACCCTTTAGTGAGAAAGTGGCTTTTACCTAGGGATAAAACCTTTTGAGGTGAATGGCGTGCCACGTGTTCGGGATTCTCTCGCCGTTCAACCTTGCGAGAACATAGGTGCCCGGCCGGAGCACTTGTTGAATCACATAAGGTCCTTCCCAGATGGGATCCAACTTCTTAGAGTGGGATGGGTCAGAAACTGCCGTGGATCTCAGCACTTTATCTCCTTCGTGAAACTGTCGCGGACGGATTTTTCCGAAGTATTTAGCCGTTGCCTGCTTATAGTTGGCCATTCGAATGACAGCATTTTCTCTCCTTTCCTCCAGTAAATCCAGATTGGTACGAAGACCTGTCTCGTTACAGCTCTGGTCATATTCCGCAACTCGGAGAGAGGACTCTCCAATTTCTACGGGGATCAAAGCCTCGGTTCCATAAGCAAGTCGGAACGGGCTTTCTCATGTGGGTTTTCGAGTATCTGTCCTATAAGCCCACAGGATATTAGGCAATTCTTCGGCCCATAAAGATTTATGGTCTTCTAGATTCTTTTGGAGGCTTTTCAACAGACTCCGGTTCGTTACTTCGACCTGCCCATTGGACTGAGGGTAGGCAACTGAAGACCTACGATGTTGGATAAGATAGGCGGAGAGATACTCTTCGAACTCGGTATCAATAAACTGCCGTCCATTATCTGTTACTAAGACCCTCGGAATGCCGAAACGTGTGACTATGGATTCATGAAAGAACCTTCTACAAACCTGTGCCGTGATATGTGCTACGGCTTTGGCCTCTACCCATTTGGTCATGTAATCCACCGCTACTATAAGAAACTTAAGACCTCCCTTAGCTGGAGGAAAAGGGCCGACAATGTCCATTCCCCACACATCGAAGGGCACCGGTGATAATATAGAGGACGGCAAAACAGGTGGTTGCCTGGGAATTGAGGCAAACAATTGGCATTTCGCACAATTTTTAACATAGTTTATACAGTCTTGCCTTAAAGTTGGCCAGTAGTATCCTTGTCGAAGGACTTTGTGAGTCAAGGCCTCGCCAGAAGAATGACTCCCACAGATACCCTCGTGAACTTCTAGCATGCAATAGTCTGACTCAGGGCTGTCCACGCATTTGAGTAAAGGGGCTAAGAGAGACCTTCGGTATAAGGACTCATCTATGACAGAATATTGAGCTGCCTTGGCTCTCAGTTTTCGGGCGGCTGTCGTATCTTCCGGGAGGATCCCCTCTTTTATGTAAAGTAAGAGGGGAGTCATCCAATTTGGGCCTAAGGTTGCTGACAAAACCTCTAAGTCCCCATCCGTAGACAACTTGACCGAAGGTGCAAACAAAACTGAATGATGAATGCCAGGGGACGTCTCCGCGCCTTCAGCGGTGGCCAGTCTTGCTAACGCATCAGCCCTTTGGTTTTCCCCTCGCATTATCCCTGAAAGAGTAACTTCCTTAAATTGAAGCAATAGTCCTTTTGTTTCTGCCAAGTACTGTATTAACAATGGTGACTTGGTCATGAACTCCCCTGAGATTTGATTGACCACCAATTGAGAGTCGCTATAGATTTGAAGGCATTGGACTTGCAAAGCTTTAGAGAGTCGAAGGCCTGCCAGGAGGGCCTCGTACTCGGAGCAGTTATTGGTCGCTGGGAAAGCAAATTTGATGGATTGTTGGATCTCAAACTTTTCCGGACTGATCAGTAGCACTCCAGCGCCACTATTGTCGTCTGTCGTAGACCCATCAACAAACAGTTTCCACGGTTGGGGCTGGTTTCCCAAAAGACTTCTCTCCATCTCTCCATCTGCCTCCCCTTTTGGTTGGATTGAACATTCAACTAAGAAATCTGCAAGAGCTTGGCCTTTTATTGAGGTTCTTGGCAAATAATTGACATTGAACTGGCTAAGTTCAACTGCCCAGTTGACTAATCTACCAGATAGATCTGGCTTGTGTAATATCCTCCGTAGGGGGTAGTTAGTGTAAACGTTGATGTCATGACCTTGGAAATAAGGGCGTAACTTCCTGCTGGCTAATAAGAGGCAATATACCATCTTTTCGATGGTAGGATACCTAGTTTCTGCATTTCGGAGCACATGACTGACATAATAAATGGGCATCTGTCTTCCATCCTCTTCACGAATGAGGCAAGAGCTTACTGCCTCGTTTGCAACCGCGAGGTACAAGTATAAGGGCTCACCGGTCTTCGGACGAGACAACACAGGAGGGGAGGTGAGGTATTTTTTCAAAGAATCAAAAGCTTCCTGGCACGACGTGGTCCATTCTATCTGTTGATTCTTGTTTATCCCCTTCAAGATTTGGAAAAAAGGTAGACTTTTCTCGGAGAGTTTTGATATGAATCGCCGAAGAGAGGTTAAACACCCGTTTAGCGATTGTACGTGTTTGGGAGTGGTTGGAGGAAGCATATCCAAAATAGCCTTCGTTTTATCAGGATTCGCTGCTATTCCTTCGGCGCTTATCATATGACCGAGAAACTTGCCGCTAGCCACTCCAAAAGTACACTTAGTGGGGTTGAGTTTAAGATGGGATCTCCTCAAGTTATCAAAAGTTTCCTTTAGATCTGTCACATGATTCTGCTCCCTTTCGGACTTGACCACCACATCGTCTACATACACTTCCACATTCCTCCCAATCTGCGCCGAGAAGATTTCGTTCATTGCCTTTTGGTACGTGGCTCCCGCGTTCATCAATCCCATTGGCAAAACTCGATAAGCATATACGGCCCGGTGAGTGATGAAAGAAGTTTTTGGCCTATCTTCAGGTGCCAAGCTGATCTGATTGTATCCTGAAAAAGCATCCAAAAAACTAAATAGGACATGTCCTGCCGTAGCGTCAACTAGATGATCAATAGCTGGCAAAGGGTAATAGTCTTTTGGGGTGGCTCGGTTGAGATCCGTATAATCAATGCATACTCTCCATTTCCCATTAGATTTTTTTACCAGAACCACGTTGGCTATCCACTCCGGAAATTGGATCTCATAAATGAAATTCGCCTTTAACAATTTGCTGATTTCTTCGTCTACGGCCTGTTGTCTTTCTGGAGCGAAGTTTCGTCTTTTTTGTTTCACAGGTTTTTTCTCTGGATCTAGATGTAGTCGGTGAACAGATATAGACTCATCCACTCCAGGCATGTCTTCTGGCCCCCATGCAAATATGTCAGCATACTCACGGAGCAACTTTACAATATCCTCTTGCAACAATCCTGTTAACCTTTGTCCGATGGATATCAGCTTCGAGGGATCTCCCACCTTCAATTCTATTTGCTCCGTCGGCCCTCCTGGCTCGGCTTTCGGAAAAGGGGGAGTTTCAACATCCTTCTTTTCTCCAGAGAGAGGTTGGTAAGAATTCTCGACGATTAAGACTTGATTCTCAAGGGACCTAGAAGCTTTGGAAGCACTTCCCGAAGTGATTTTGCCCTTAGATTCTCCAAACAATTTCCTTTTTCGAGGGTTGGTTTGAGCTAAACTAAGAGACGCAGAGTAACATGTCATAGATGCTTCATTATCAGACTTCAACGAACCCGTCCCTACGGGGGTAGGGAACTTCACTTTCATGTGCGGAATGGAAATGATCGCTCCTAGAAAAAATAAGGTCGGTCTCCCTATTATGACATTGTATGAGGAGGCGATATCGATGATGTAATACTTGACCAGAGCCGTCACTTCTCGAGGAGATGTGCCAAAGGTGGTTGGCAAGTCTATAGTTCCTTGTATTGGGACCGCGTTATTCCCGAAGCCGTAGAGAGGTCCCCTGATGTCTTCGGCACTATGATTTTCTGCCTGCCCATCTAACTTCATTCTTCGTAGAGTGTGTCGGAAAATGATATCCACAGAAGAGCCATTGTCTATCAATACCTTCTTCACATCTTGCTCAGCGATATCTAGTTGGACTGTCAGAGGCCCACTTCGGCACATTTCCCCCCTCGGGTAGTCTTCATCAGTGAATGTGATGATCGACTCAGACCATCGGAACGCCCTTTGAGTTTCCAACTGCAACACCTCCTTTCGGTCTGGGTTGGGATTATCTCCTCCGATTATCATGTCTACTACATGTCGCGGTGGCGGCGTTTGTGCAGGAGGCTGTCGGGGGTTTGCACTCTGTCGGCGTGGTAGTACGTATCCGTTCAGTAGGTCTCTTTTGACCAGCTTTTCCAAAAAATACTTCAAAGACAGGCATTCGTCTGTGTTGTGATCGATACTCGCATGATGAGCACAAAATCGTGTCTTATCTCTCTTTTCCGTAGGAGTCCTCATTGGTGGGGGCGCCTGGTAGAAGTCTTTGTTCCTAATTTCGTCCAGGATCGTTGAGGGTGTCCTGTTGAGGAGCGTGAAGTTTGGCTCTTCTCTATTCTGGCGAGGAATCCTTTGGTCCGCAGGGAAATTCTTACGCCCTGCCCCTCGAAAATCATCCATTCCATCTACTTGCAAATTTCTAATTTCTGAATTCAATGTTTCGCCCTTCGAACTGGGATAGTAGGCTCGAAGTCTTTCGTCGGTTGCTATATAAGCCGTAGCAATGCTGTAGGCTTCATAGAGATCTTCGGGCTCTTTATTGCAGAGCTCTTTGCAACAGTCTTTACACTCTTTGTAATTCATGTTTCGGATAAAGGAATCAACAGCATTGGCTGGTCGTAGCTCCCTGACTTTCGACGCAGCCGTCTTGAATTTCTGGATGTAGTCTCGCAGGGATTCTCCTGGGTTCTGTTTCACATTTTCCAATGATATCGTATGTACCGCATGGGGTATATTGACACGGAATTTGCCCAAGAAGGTGGCATTAAACTCTTCCCAAGAACCGATGCTTCGGGGAGGTAACCCGGAGAACCACGTTCGGGCATGAGCTTTGAGGGTGGAGATGAATAAACGACACTTTGTTATATCATTATATCTGTGACAAATCATCAAATTCTCGTAGTAGCTAAGGTGATCATTGGGATCTGTGGTATCATCGAAAGATTCCAGCCCTGTTATTTTGACTCCCAAATCAACTTGTGATAATTCCAGCGTTTCAGAAAATGGAGACTTGCTTCCCGGCATGCTCAGGAGGGGGACAGTGGCCATTTCCTCCAGCCTGGCCAATCTAGCCATCAGTCCTTCTTGTCTTTCCGGTCGTCGGTCCAACACATTCTGTCGATTTATGACGAGGGGTATTCTTCTTCTGTGTTCCGGCGACCTGGACCTCCTCCTCTCACTTGGAATCCCTCTCTCCCGGTATGGTTTCCTTTCGAAAGAATCTCTTCTACCGGATAATCGGGAAAAAACAGATGCTCGAGATCCTGAGGAAGATTGTTCTTGGCGAGGTCCGCGGGAGCGGCTAGAACTGGAACTTTGGTTGCGTCCTTCTTCGTGAGAGGAAGAAAAAGAACGATCTGACCAACCGTTCTCAGGGAATCGGGTGGCAAAAGAATCCTGTCTCTCGCCCATACGGTCGGGTCGTGGGCGAGGTTCGTAATAGTTCCCGGCCATCTGAGCCGTTAGATGATCCATCTGTCTTTGCATGAACCTCTGTTGTGCTCGGAGATGCGAGAACTGACTGTGGACAGGAGAATGCGGCGGCGTGTTTGAAGGCGAACGATGGGAACTTTCACGGGTAGTCGACTCGTAGCTCATCTTTTGGCTGTTAAGGCAATTATGCTTTTCAGGCGTGGTGTTACTCACTTAATCCTAGATCGTCAGTTGGGTAAGTATTCTCGTCCCCGGCAGCGGCGCCAAATGATGGCCGGTGGATTTTTAAGTAGAATCCGTAGCGATCATCAGAAGGTGTTTGTTGTGTTGTATTGTGTCTGATCTTTTTCCAACCCCCTGCACGTTCTTCCTTCATTCCTTTAAATAGCCATGGTTCCTGGGCACGTGGCTCTTCATCCATCCTTTCCTTCTTCCACCTCGTTCGCTTCTCTTGAGGCTAGGTGGATTGTTCCATCATTTTCCTCAGGGCCCCCTGTTCCCCTGAAGGCCAACTCAATGATGAAGTGGTATCCTAGAGCCAGGTGTCTATGCTTTTTGGAAGGAACACGACACCTGTCGCAGGGTCTCTCCTAGGGACTGACGCCCGTTTAGCCGACCTCTTGCCGTAGCCGTAGACCCCCTACGGCTATTCCGTAGAGTATGGCTACGGTTTTATTGTCCATCAATGAT
This sequence comes from Saposhnikovia divaricata, assembly GCA_036435485.1. Lineage (NCBI taxonomy): Eukaryota > Viridiplantae > Streptophyta > Magnoliopsida > Apiales > Apiaceae > Saposhnikovia > Saposhnikovia divaricata. The sequence continues at coordinate 10,180,632 of CM071599.1, forward strand.
CTATACAAATATGGAATGAGTGTTGGTGTGCTAATGAGTAAAGAATATGTGTTGATGTGCTAATGAGTAAAGAATATGGAATGAGTGTTGTGAGCTACTTCAACATGGAATGAGTGTTGTATAGTTTAACACTTTTAATGAAGGTCTTGTCGCTATTTTTACTTCACCATGCAAATTCAGAACTATTTGCTAGGCATAAGACCCTGCATATACGAAGATTCCTTTCGATTGTCACCTTGAATATGAGAATTCCTAATCAGAAAACCTAGAGTAAAAAGTGAAGACTTCCTCGAGGTCTGTAGCTCTGACTATAAATGCCTCTACATTTGTTAAGCATCTTACCATCCTCTTGCAAAGAAATTTCTATGCTGGAATCCTAGTTCTTCCTTCATCTCTATTTAGAGAAGACTGCTCAAGGCACAATGCAACAAGCTCTTCGCCGTAAGCATCCCCTTCAGACAAATGAACTAGATTATTGTTTTCTCCAATGCTCTCAAGCTTCCCTTGAATGATGAAAACTATATTATCAATGAGGCCTCCACGAACCAAAATTTTGCTTCCTGTAATATATGTTTTTTGTTTCAATCTTTCCCTAATGGCATCTAAGATGCGCTCATCCATCATAGCAAATATTGGGAATTTCTCGACAAATTTGAAGAGATGTCGACGTACATCTCTTTGAAGATCTTCAGGTAAATTCTCTAACAACATTAGTTCATTCACACCTCTGGTGGCAAGCCAATTATATTGTTCTGATTCACGTATTTGACATTTCAGTTCCTCTGGCAACTTCCGATGGCTCATCCACTGCTCAACGTCTAAACCAAAGTACTAATTTGCTGGAACCCCCAGAACAGTGAATATATGTACCGCACTGATAGATTAGATTTTTTCAGCAGACTGACAGCTGGAAAAAAGATTCCATAGTCGAAACCGTCTGGACCAAAACAAGCCGTAGCATTGTTGTTGTTCTTCCATAAGGTTAGATCATCTTTGAATATCCCATAAATTTGAACATAACACAGCCAGATACAGAAAAAAAATATGCTACCTCAAATAGCCCAGAACACGAGCTAGACATATCTCGTATCGACCCTAAAATATATTGGGTAAGTGGTAATACAAAAAACAAGTCGATGATAAAGTTCCCGCGAAGATAATTAAGAGCTACTTTTTTGCGATCGTAAACTAAGACCCGAGATTCAGGATCAACATAAACCACTCTAAACCTAAAAATGACATGATATAAAAAAATGAAATTAGTCAATCCTAGCAGTTGAAACAATACAGCTCCCAGGGAGCTGTTATCAACTATGCAGTTGTTGTCAGGCTCTACGTGCTGCAGAAAGATGAATAGTGTCTGTAACAAAATAAAATTCTAGCATTTTTGAACAATTCTAGCATGAGGATATATGACCGGAATCCAAAGAGTTCATTGGGATGGATACTAATGATGGACTACGCATCCGGGAAATGGACCTTCTAAACAGAGGATTTGCTTGTTTATCTATTTCTGCATTCGTGGAAGATTGCGTCAACACCTTATCTTTTTCCGGATCATCCATTGCTCAGTTGTAAGTTACCAAGCAGCATGAGTTTTGCAATCTGAGAGATAGTAAAGTATAGACTTATCAACAATATTCTACTAAAAAGGAGTGAAAACCAACCAAGCAGAGTGCATAGAAGCAGATTCCAATATTATTTGAGGTTTGATAATAATTCTTAGCTGGTTGATAAAGTGTTGGAGCATTATTCAAAGACTGGGCACTACCCGGATACAATGATACAACTTACAAGTGACAAGAAAGTTGCATGTGACACCAAAGACAAAAGTATCAAAAATTGTAATTGCTGAATTTTGAGGTATATTTTACCTCGCTACTAAGCAACACTTAAATTAGTAGGCATCCAATGAAGAAAAGTATCAATATCACAGCAAAAACAAATAGAACGGGGGCAGATAATTCTACTGAATAATTCATTATAAAATTTTGTTTGTCGAGATTTCAACCCTCAACCTCTTATTACTAAAATGTCAAGTGAAAATTTAGATATATGTTTAATGTTCTTTTAATGTACAAAGAACTAGTTTTGTTTAAAGGCAGCTTTCCACCAGAAACTATTTTTCCATCCTTATAAATCAACCAAACACTTATACCTCTACCGTAATTTTATTTTTATTTTCAAGAATTTATGTGATCGCCTGTAACTCTGTAAACATAATGCAGATCCCCAACTAAACTATTTACATTTTCTACTGTCTTAGAAGAGTGAGCAGATGGGATGAAAATACAAATTATATTGCCCAATCCAATTCTGATGCCATCAACCTGTTCCTCTTACACAATGGCCAAGGCCAGTAGTGTTTTTTCTTGATTTTACCAGATGCCAGAATACTGGAGAAAAGGATTTGTTTTACAAGAACTAAACAAGTGGAAACTAAATTTCATTTTAATAAGAATATAAAATGCAAATCTATCTAAAGACAGACATTATTGTTTTTGTTACCATTTTAAGAAATAATCTGTTTTAGACCGAATTTTAACAAAGAGTTAATTGCATTTTGCATCCCCCAGCTTTAGTCCAATTTCAATTATCTATATGTAGTTTCATAAATTGCACTTTGCATCCCCAAACGTTAAATCATAAGTCAAATCACAATCCCTTATACATTTTCTATCAAAAACAATATTGCTTTTAACGAATACATTAACAAATGCGATATAAAATGATTGCAATGATGATATAAATTATAGATTTTAAACATGTAACTAATTTTACACTTTAAAATTCTTTAAATTATAATTTAATATTATTTTTGACCATTAAATAATTATATTATATTTGTAAAAAATTAAACTAATATGTTTTCATTAAATAAAGTTGTGACTATTATGATATATGATACGTATAAAATTATTAAAATATATTTGTACCTTATTAAAATATAAATTATATAATCACTACACAATTCTATATCGCATTTATCAATACAATCGTTAAAAGAAATATTATTTTGATAGAAAACGTATAAGGGACTGTGATTTGACCTATAATTTAAAGTTGGGGATGCAAAGTGTAAATTATTAAACTATATATACATAATTGAAATTGGAGTAAAGGTAGGGGATGCAAAGTGCATTTAACTCTTTAACAAAATGTGATCATTTCTGACATTTTAGTTAAAAGTTTAAGGCATCAGATTAATTCCACTCCTAAAATGAATGAACAGACGTGTATTCCTCGTTAGGAGCTTAAACAAGGTCCGAATAAATGAACAGATTATTTAAAAATGTGCAAGGCAATTGAAAGAGTGATCTCCTGTTTAAGATGGAAAAACTATATAACAGTTCATCAACACTGATCACAGTTTACAATAAACAACATATCAATGGCAATGACAGGATGTCTTGACAGTGAAATAGGGCATGGCATTATCTATAAAAATCGTTCAGCCATCAAACATTGTTTAGAGTAAAATCTTTTAACACTATGTATGAGGTTTTTAACTAATCGTTCAGCCGCTTTTTCCTACATCTCCATGCAAGTTTAAGACGATTTGATCCAAGACCCTGCCTGGAAGTAGATTCCTTCCTAATGACACCTTGATCAGAAGGATATCTTATCAGATTCCCCGAGTAAAGACTGACGACTTCCTCAAGGTCTGCAGCTCGGAGTGTATATGCTTCCACATTTGTCAAGCACTTAACCATTTTATTGCTTAGCAATTTGGACACTGGAACCTTAATAATTCTTTTTCCTTCTCTATTCGTACCAGAATACATGAGGCAAGATGTAATAAGTTCCTCGCCACAAAAATTCCCTTCGGACAAAAGAACAGTATTCTTATCTTCTTCAATGCTCTCAACCTTCCCTTGAACAATGTAAACCATCTTATCAATTAGGCCTCCACGAACCAAGATTTTGCTTCCTTTGATATATGTTTTATGTTTCAATCTTTCCCTAATGGCATCTAAGATGGAGTCATCCATCAGAGCAAAGATTGGGAATCTTTCGACAAAATTGTAGACATGTCGACGTATATCTCTTTGAAGGTCTTCAGGTAGGTTCTCCAATAGCGTTGATTCATTCAGGCCCCTGGTGACAGCCCAATTATACCGTTCTGATTCACGGGCTTGCCTTCTAAGTTCCTCTGGCACCTGGCGAAGGCTCATCCACTGCTCAAAATCCAAACGCCTAACAGACATTTCTAAACTCTTGCGCCCCAGAGCTTGGAGAAAGTTTTGCATATTTCCGACGAGAAGAGAGAACAGAACAAGGCCCGTAGCGGTGATAAACATAGTGAAAAGAACTTCCCACACAAAGAAAGCTGGAATTTGATTTCCAGCCATAGTACTAATCTGCTGGAACCCCCAAAACAGGGAATATAAGTATCTTATTGGCAGATTAGTTTTTGTAGTAAGACTGACAGCCTCCACATAGATTCCATATTGGAAACCACCTCGCCCAAAGCAAGCAGTAACATTCTTGTTGTCCTTCCACTTTTCCCATGATGTTGGATCATCTTCGAACCTCTCGTTTGTGTTTCCATGACTGCAATAGATATAGTCTAAGCACCAGAGCTCACCACAGGCATTTCTAAGACATTGTTTAACCCTCTGTAGTGCAAAGAGGTACCAGCATGACCCAACCACGTGACTAAAAACAACAAACCCTGATAGATTTAAAAGAAACTTGGCCAACCATGAGTCAAATTTGAAGCCGCTTGTAGACTTACCAGCAACCATGGGTAGAACTCTGAAGAACATTGCAAGATACTGAAATTCTGTTGCTACTTGCAAAAAGTTTGCTGAATCATTTGCTCTAGAAGAACCGTTAAACTTTTGAAGAACCAACCACATAATCACTTGGGAAAATGGTAAGACGACAAAGAAGTCAACAAGAAAGTATCCAGAAAGATAATTGAGAGCTATTCTTTTCGGATGTTCAACTAATATTCTAGATTCAGGAGCAAAATAAGCCAATCTAAACTTAAGAAGCATGTGCAACAAGTAAATGAAATTAGCTTGGCTTCGCAGAACAATAAGTACCTTTGTCATGGTCCGGTTAACTGCTATGCACATGTTTTCCTGCTTTGTGTACAGCAGAAAGATGAAGAGTGTGTCTAATATATCAGTAAATAAACACGAGAAAATGAAAATTATGTTCCACCTTTGAACGCTTTTAGTGTGAGGATGCATGATCCCTGGAATGAATTGATACAGCGAAGAAAAAATTCTCCTTGCCCATCCTTTAGGATCTTCATAATGGCCAGTATGGAGCTTCCGATTATTAGAGCCTGGAGAGTCAACTGGAATACTGATTGATGATGCACTATGCATCAGTACCTTATCTTTCTCCCATTCATTCATTGCTCAAGTTACAAACATGCATATATTTCGCAATCTGAGTAACAATGAAAATTCAGAGGGGAAGACTGATCAATTATATTCTAGTGAAAAAGGTCAAAAACTTTAGGCTTAATGACCTTTTGGCCCTTCAAGTTTGCACATTTATACCCATAAAGCCCTACAGTTTTAAAGTGTTCCTTTTCGCCCCTCCAACTTCAGAAATGTACCTTTTTGCCACAAACCGTCAGCTATTCGTTCTAAAAAACGACGGTTTTGTGTCAAAAAGGCGACGGTTTTGTGGCTAAAAGGTACATTTCTAAAGTTGGAGGGACGAAAAGGAACGCTTTAAAACTGTAGGGCTTTACGGGTATAACTGTGTAAACTTGAAGGGCCAAAAGGTCATTAAGCCAAAACTTTATATATCTAGAAATTCTTTTCTGTTTCAAGAAAGCACCGCATGAGAGGATTGAATTGAAAATATGCAGAGAAAGAAGAGTTAACTGTATAGTTATAGCATCTCAATCCTCTACCTCACATTCTTCTATTTCAGCCAACCCATCTTTTTCTCTACCTTCGACTATTTCTTTCTCTACCCCCACCTCCTCCTTGAATAGTTAAACAAATTATGATCAGATGATAAAGATAGTTAACTGTATAGTTATAGCTGATTTATGTTTATGTTTCCTACCTGTATTCTACTACTTTATCTATATATTTGTACCGCAATGTAACTGCAATGCAACTGATATTCATTAAGTCAATATACACTTCACTGAATTCTATTGTTCATCTCTTCTCATATATTTGACTCTGCTTAACATTCACCTCAGAAATTCCCAAACATACAAAAAAATTAACAACTTAGCGAAAAAAGTATTAGCAGAACTTTTGATGTTACGTAATAGTTATACTGTTATGTTCTATGATTAAGCTTTGATAATTTTTGCAGCGACAACAGAAATTCGTATTGTAAAGACAAATATAACAGTCATAAAGTATAGAAAAATTCTTTTTTTTTTTTATTTCACCACATGCGAAGATGAAAAAAAACTTGCATTACAATCAACTACATATATAGAGGAAACTAAAAATTTAAGTACAATAAGACGTAACAGCATGTGTGATATGAATAGATGTCACCTCCAACCAGGGAGAAAATTTTTACTACTCTTTGAGCTGCTTTTTCTACCTCCCCATGAAATTTTAATGCGATTTATTACAAAACGCTGCAGGTGAGGAGAGACATTCTTAATGGCACCTTGTATCCGAGGATTCCTGATTAAAAAGCCAAGAAAAAAGACGGGGACTTCTACAAGGTCTGCAGCTTGGAGTGTGAATGCTTCAACATTTGTTAAACATCTTATTCTTTTATAATGGAGTGTAAGTATTTTTATAATGGTCCCGTCAACCGCTATGCACAGATTATCCTGCTTTGCATGGGTCAAAAAGAGGAACAGTGAGTCTAAAAAATCTGTAAATAAACACGAAAAGATGAAGAATCTGTTCCAGTTTTGAACACTTCTAGAATAAGGATGCATGACCCCTCGAATATGTCGATAGAACAAAGAAAAAAAATTTGTTGCCCAACCTTTGGCATCTCTGTAATGACTATTAGAGAACCTCTGGTCATTGGACTCCAGAGAGTTCACTGGAATGGATATGGATGATGCACTATGCATCATTTGCTCAAGTTACAAACGTACCTTGCAACGTGAGTGATAATGAAGAATCGGAGTGGAAGACTCATCGTTTATATACTACTAAAAAGGGGCAAGAAACGAAGAGGGCCGACATTTTTTTTAACTTACCAAGGCAGAAGAAGTTGAGGAGAAAATATGAGACACTTCACTTGATCGACCTAATTTTTTTATTTGTAATGTAGCTACATTTCAATGGGATTTTTGACTTACATAACTCCATAAGGTAGTTTGAGAAGAAGATTTGACAGGTACGTAGATGCATCAGGGACCAATCCACTAGTTACGAGTGATTGTTAAGTTTCTCCACTAGAAAGTTGAATGAAATTTCATCACCATATAGCTTAACAATATCGCATTATTCGCAAAGAACAGATGTGTAAAGCCGTTAACCATGCGCAGAAACTTCAAGTCTAACTAGCCAAAACAGCAGAAAAGGCCTCCATGACTGGCTACAATACACAGGGAGACAAGAGATTCCCTTGTCTTATTCATTTGTCTCAGAAAAAATAGGAGTAGTGCTAGAGTCACACAATTAGACACAAAAAATTGTTCCCAAATAACATGTCAAGGCTGATTGGTGGTGTTGGTGTGAATATAGGGGGCCCATTAAGGTAAGTGGACTCGATGTTCGTTGGGTACGAGCGAGCTAACAGTGCTTCGAATTAGTCGAGTTGGGCGAAAATTGGTCAGGATATCGGATTATAAAAAAAAAAAAAAAAAATAAGGACCTCAAGTACTTAACTTAAAACATGACATAATCCAGCCCATAAAACTTAGAAACTTGAATAAAATCCAGACTTTGGAAAAAGCCCATTACGGAATACATGATTCTTTACGACAAATTCAACCTTTAAGAAGAGAAGAAGAGGAAGGGTCTCTTGCCCATTATTGGGATTTGGGCTTCAGTTGCTGTCAATCTAAAACTCAGCCAGCTAAAATGGAACCAAATTTATTGAAACAAAAATTTGGACCAATAAAATTAGAGCCTTTCTTATATTAAATTAATGATTTTACTTCTCTAATACGTGTTTCAAAATATTTTTTGATAAAATAAAAACCTTTTTTTTTAAAGCAAATAAAATACAAACCTTAAAATTTATATTTCATAGAAATGAGAATTTTCAACCCGATACAACTAAATCATGAAAATTTTTGCAACCGGAATGGCGGAATCCATCGAATGCAAATCAAATCTATTTTTCCTTAAATTGTAAAAAAATTAATAAGCAAATAATATTATGTTCCATTTAATTTCCACTAAGAGCATCTCCAATGGCGTTAGCTAAAAATGATTGGCTAAATTATATAAAATATTGATTATGTAAAATTTATCCAACCTGTAAGACATTGTGTTCCGAGGGTATTAGCTATAATGATTGGCTATATTTTAATGGAATATATAATTTTAATATAGAAATAAGTAATGTGACAATTCACCCGACAAATATAGTCAACATCAAGAGATTATCTATAATTATAGACAAGGGTTTTGTCTCATTGGAGTGCAAAATTTTTTACACATTCTTTATAATTCTTATTTATGGTAATTAATTTCAAATTTTACCTAAGTGGTCTCTCCCATTGGAGATGCTCTAAGTTCTTTCATTTAAATATTAATAAATTTCAACACTTTTTCCACTTTTCTTATATTTTTCCATTATTTTTTTCTCATTTCTTAATTTTTGTATCCAATCTAAACGTTAACAGTTTAACGGTAATAAACAAGCAACCAATCCTATAATATCAATCAATCATAACAAAATTTTATATTTGCACACGTATCGCACCGTAATTGAATATGATTTTATTAAACATGAATCTTTTGTAAGTAAAATATAAAATATGAACAATAGTAACTCAATAATTACTACTGTAGTTAGTAGTTACATAAAATAAACATGTTGAACATTTTTGTTTTGAGAACAATTACTGATAAAATATTCCTGTAATTGTGGCAGGTTTGGTTTTTTCCACCGCCCGCCATATATATAGCTTGAGAATAATGTAGCCCGAGTGCATGAGTGTTATGAGTTGTTAATTTGCTGGGCACCACTAATGTTTGCTGGGCACCACTAATCACCAGTTAATTAGCCCAATCAGCCAGTGCTGACTGCTGAGCACGTCTTGTGTGTTAATTAAAGTTGATAATTAAGTCGTTACTGCCGCTAAGATTTTCATTTATTTCTAGCTGATTAAATTAAACGACACAAACATTACAAGCCTACTTATCATTCACTTTTTGAAAATACACAAAATTGACTGTCGTGAACGCATTTATGCCAGGCAGAAATCAGAATGATTAGCCCCGATCCCCAGTTCGGATAAGTGCATCATACTCCCACCATTCTTATATATTCTTTTCGTTATTTGTTCCTCTTAAAAGAATTATGTATATTAAAATGAGAGAATGGAGAATCTGAGATACATATTGGGTAATTTTCATGAGATATTGAGTGAATCAGTTAAAAAATCTTGGTGTCCTTGCGAGGCCTACTCCTGCATATAACCAAAACTACGTCGTTTAAAAATAGAATAGTATCTCAGGAAAAAAAGTTACCTAAGATGTATCAGGTTCCTTATTCTCTTAAAATAAATATCAAACATTTTAGTCTTTTTAAATTGTTCCTATATATATATATATATATATATATATATATATATATATATATATATATATATATATATATGACATTTTGCACTTTCAATGTATATTAAATATCATGTTTTTCATCATATGCCTCTAGCTTATTTAGAGCATCTCCAAGATACTCTTACAATCACTCTTAAAAATAATATAAATAAATGATTCTTAGCAAGTTTTTATATTAATTTATGTGTCAAATTCCAACAATATTTTTATATTAGCTCTTTATTTATAATTTATTCATAAATCAACTCTACTATGACCAAAACTTGTGCAAGAACTAGTGAACATGAATATTTTATTATTAAAATATAAGTTAAGAGCTACCAGTGATTCTTAGAAATGAAGAGAGAGAAGAAACTCTTAGTATTTTTAAGAGTCGTATGAGACGCTTGGAGCAACATTTTTATTCTCTTTCCTCATTTTTTGAGTTAAGAGGTAGAGTAGAGAATCTCTTGGAGATGCACTTATAATGTGTTTTTAACGGTTTGAATTGCAAGGACGTCTATACTAATCTATACTATTATATAAAAGCCGAAACATCAAAAGTTTGGTTGGTCGGTCGGTCGGTCGGTCGGTTGGTCCGTACAGTACCTGTTGATTTTACTTATTTACCCTTACTCAATTACAGATAAAATTTATCCTACTAACTAATCAATTTCCCTTTTCAGGTTAAACATATTATCTTTTCTATTTTTTAATAAATAAATAATTTCCTTTTTTAGGTAAAATATAATATTTTTTATATTTTATCTAACTAAAATTTCTCCTTTATTAATCAATTTCCTTTTTCAGGTTACACATATTACCTTTTCTATTTTTCAAAAACTAAATAATTTCTTATTTCAGGCAAAATACAATATCTTTTACATTTTATCTAACTAAAATTTCTCCTTTTTTAAAAATAATACGAGCAATTTTGTTTAATAAAATAACATAATTATATTATAATTACTATTAACTAATCAATTACCCCTTTCAGCCAAAACACATTACCTTTTCTCTTTTCTCTAACTAAAGTCTCTCTTTTTCCAATTATAACATGGACGGTTACTTTTTTTAGCCAAAACACGTTACCTTTTTTCTTTTCTCTTACTAAAACCTATCTTTTTCTAATTATATCACGGGCGTTTCTATTTAATAAAAATAAATAATAATATTATAATACTAATAATTAACTGCTTACCTTTTCAGCTAAAATGTATCATCTTTCCTATTTTTTCTAATTAAATTCTCTTTTTTTTTAAATATCACGAGCAACGTTAATTTCTCATTTTCTAAACACTATGAGCAATTTTATTTAGTAAAATAACATAATTAAATTATAATTACAATAAACTGATCAATTACATTTTTCACATAAATCATGTCATCTTTTTAATTTTCACATTAACTTTCTATTTTCTCTAACTAAAATCTCTATTTTTCCAATTATATCACGGGCGGTTCTATATAATATAATAAATTAAAATTATTATAGTACTAATAATTAACCGATTACCTTTTTCAGCAAAAACGTATCATCCTTTCCTATATTTTTTTATCTAAAATTCCTCTTTTAATAGAAATATCACGGACAATATTAATTTCTCATTTTCTAAAAACATTACGAGCAATTGTATTTAGTAAAATAACGTAATTAAATTATAATTTCTATAACTAATCAATTACCCTTTTCACCTAGAACATGTTACCTTTTTAATTTTATCTAACTAAATCATCTCTTTTTCTAATCATATTACGGGCATTCTATTTAATGAAATAAAATAATAATTTTATAATTATTAATAATTAATCGATTATCTTTTTCAACTAAAACCTATCATCTTTTCTATATTTTATAACTAAAATCCGTCATTTTCTAAAAAAATCACGGATAACATTTATATAATTATTATCAAATCATCTCATATAAAAATTTAAGACTCCAAAATCATGTATTAAAAAAATTTATTCAAATTAATGACAAATATTCACATAATATTTTTAAAAAATCCGTGCATCGCACGGGTTTTAAGCTAGTATATACTAATAAGTAAATAGGGGTATAATTGTTGCTACTTTGGTTGTTTGGTTCAACCATTTAAAAGAATAGTAACAGTTAGATATTTAGTAAATAGATGTAACCGTTAGATCTAATAATAAGAAATATTCTATATTTAAATTCAAATCCCGTCAACAACAAATTTATATTAAGATTTTATAGTATTAGTTCTAAACAATACATATCCTTTTATTAAATAACAATTATTATTACTAATAATTTTATTAATTAATATTACAAAGTTAAAATATTCATAATAAATTATTATATTCTATTTTATTTAATCGTATAATTTTTAAAAATATTTAAAAGTAACTCGTGTTTTACACGGGTTATAAGCTAGTATGAGTAAAAAGAAGACTATGATTTAATGATTTGCAGGTTATTAAAAACATCTTTGTTCTCTACAAAATAATCTAAAACGATTAATAATTAGGAATGTAGGGTGTACATCCTAGGGCTGTAAACGAGCCGAGCCGAACACTAACCAGGCTCGGCTCGAGCTCGATTAAATAGTTCGGGCTCGAGCTCGACCGAGCCATAAAATTCAAGCTCGAAGCTCGGCTCGACACATATGTGATATGTTCGAGCTCGGCTCGAAAACTCGAATCAATTTCACTAATTATCAACAAAAACTCGAATACCTTAAGTTCGGCTCGAGCTCGACTCGATTAATATATAAAAATATTAAATATTTATATAATAATATATAAATAACATAAAAATAATATATAAATAATAAAATATATATATAAATAATATATATATATATATATATATATATAAACTCGATTAGGCTCGCTAGCCATACGAATCGAGTAATATGAAGCTCGAGCTCGGCTCGGTCAACTATCGAACCGAATTCGAATATTTTACGAACCGAGCTCGAGTAGCTCACGAGCAGTTTGACTCATTTACACCCCTAGTACATCCCAATTTACATGTTTTGTTTAATTTTTTAATAGTTAAATTGATCAATTTTTTATTAAACACTAAAAATTATTTAATTATCATTTTAGAAAACTGAAATTACATTTTAAAATTAATTAAGTATACTTTTCAATTATAATTTTTTTTAACTCTCAATTATCTAATACATAAAAATTTCAGTCAAATTTTGATCAATATAACCAGTGGCGGATCCACAGTGTGCCCAGGGTACTCGGTCGAGTACCCTGGATTTTCAAGAACATATATATTTCTAATACACTTTTATCAGTAAAGTGTTGTTGACCCAATGGTTGAAGTGTTGGAACCTTTCACAAGAGGTCTATGTTCGATTCTTTGTCCCTGCAATTTTACATTTTTGCATTTTTTTTTCACAAAATAAGTGCAAAAACAAATGCGTTTTGCTACTAATGCTACTAACCTACTAGACTTAACTAAATTTCCACTGCATTTTTGCATTTTTTTTCACAAAATAATTGCAAAAACAAATGCGTTTTGCTACTAATGCTACTGACCTACTAGACTTAACTAAATTTCCGCTCACCCTGGACTTAATTCCTGGATTCGCCACTGAATATAACCAATCAAAAGTAAGATGTATTTTAGGACGGAGGGAATTTTAAGATTAAAACACTCGTTAGTCAGTTCTTTTACAATAAATCAAGAATTCAAATTTTATCAAAAATAAATTATTTAATTTACAATTTTTTAAATTCTAACCATTTACAAGTTAGCATCACGCTAAAGAAAAAAAGGGAAAATCGCAGCGTACTGAAAGAAGGCAAAGTGATGGGGCGTCCCCATAGGATCCTTAAACTTTATAAAAGGTGGTGATGGGCGAAGGGCAAGGCTGAGCATGGTAAATGATTTCACATTATTTTGTTGCCCGCACGCTTTGTCATGTGTCACGCACACGCCTTAGTTTGTGCTATGTTGGTTGCCAATCCGATTTCTCATTTAATAAAGGGTTTTGGCTAATATAGAATCTTAAGCAAACATCTAAAATTTTAAATAATTTATCAAATTTAAAATTCTACTATATATATAATAGCACGAACATGTCACATTTTATTCAATCTAATTTACGTTTATACCACTTATAATGATATATGAAAAAATTTGAAATACTAGGCATTGCTGAGGATCAAACCCATGACATATCAATTCAAATGTCATTAAGCTGTCCACTATAACCATTGAGCTACAAATGTATTTGGTTAAATACTAGAATTCATTATTTATATCCATCAATGTTTTTTCATTAATTTGATTTTATTCCTTGTAAAATTACTATTTTAGTCCTTGATCGTATAATTAATATACATCATTTAATAATCTTATATTCAATATGTCTATTTAATATCTACTTAAATATTACGTAATTAATTACAGCAAACTAATAATATCTATCATTTTTCGCAATTAATAATTTATATTCGTGCATATATTTATATTCGGAATCAATAAATATTTATATTCATGCATATATTTATATTCGCCATTAATCAGATTTAAATTTTTAGTTCTGAATAAAGTGAATTTAAATTCACAGTTAAAAACATAAATGACTATCTTAATTGATATTATAAATCTTAGACATATCATGTTGAAATGAAGCCGTTAAAATTAAGCCCTCGATAAGAGAGTTTGCTAAGCTATATTTACACAACACCGCTCCAAATTGAAAGGTGTTCACGACCACACAGTTGAATTATTAAAAGCCAAAATATCGCAATATTCCAGATTTTATTTAATATCATTTCACATTTATGCCTTCCAATTTCCAATGATTTTACTCTAAAATCCCCTAAAGTCATATGTTATGAAACCGTTAGTTGATTATCACATTGTCTAGAATCGAAACTGTGACATCTCAGTTCTAAATATAATGAATTTAAATTTAAAACTAAAATCATTGAACTAGATGACTAATTGACTGGATTTTATAATTTTTTGGACACAACGTGTTATAAAGTGAGAGCACTTGAAAAGAGAGTAAGTTAATCTGTATTTAGGCAACATTGCAACAAATTGAATAATATTCATGATCACAACTATTAAAAACCAAAATCTCCAATAAAGCTAGAATATACCCGTACCTTGCACGGGGGCATGAAGCTAGTTATACATAATATGTTAAAAATTCATCATTCTAACGGAGCATTCTTCTTGTCTAAAATTTTTGACAATTCTCTATATTTTTTCAATTTTGGTTATATTTATTAAACTTTTACGGATCTGTAGCAAATGTCATGTCATTTATCGCCCTTTTTCTTCCCATAATTTGACCAAAAAAATTAATAATAATAATAATAATAATAATAGTAATACATTTTTTGAAATTTAACCAACCATTACAGCCTATCTCCATTAGAGCAAAACACTCTATAGATTCAGTAAATTTTAACCAACTATTACTTTTTTGAAATTTACCCAATCGACTTAGCCAATACCATTGGAGATGCTCTTAGAGCATGTCTAATGGTACCAAATTCTTAGTTAAATCCATCTAAATGGTACCTATATGTCATTATTTGGAGAATATGCAAAAAATGTAAGAGCATCTCCAAGGGTAACAACTAAAATTGTTGGTTATCTTGGTTGTGAAAAACACACCTAGAGGGGGGGTGAATAGGCGTTTATGACAAACTATACCAATTTCTAAATTTATGAAAACTTCTGTTGAGATTAGTTTATTTTGCTGTTTAGACAGCTAGCTAAGATGCAGTAAAACGTGATTGTGAGCAAGCTGAAATGATAAATGCAGTGCAGAAATATAAAGACAGAAATTAAACAACACACGAGTTTTAGCCAGGTTCGACCCTTATCTTCTACGGTCTACTTCCTGGTCCCTTACCAACTGATAAGAGAATATATTATTGATCAATGAAAATACCGATTACAAGATCAACTAATATATCTCCCTTTCTCACCCTTGCTGGCAGCTAGCTAACTGGAACCCCTGTTCTTGAACTAAATGCTCTCTAACACCTATACTTCCCAAGTATACTCTTCTCTAGCAAACTAGTTCCCAATCCTTGTTACCACGTTAGCTCAGCTATCAACAACACTTTACACTTGAACAAATAAAGCAATGTTTGTGTTTACAACTCAAATAAAGGAACTCTCTCTATATACTCTCGATAATGAAAATGAGCTCTCTTTGAAATCTGGAAATGAATTGCTGGAGTTGTGCTTGTGTATTCTCTTGTAGTGTGTTCTCTTCTTTTGCAGATAGTCATGAATATATATAGAACCAAGCAGCTCCTCTATTTCTTCAAGGACGCTCCCACGTTCATTGTCATCATGGATTGATCAGATTAGTGGAGTGCTAAGATTCCTTCAATGTCGTTGCTAATACACTTTGCAAAGCCTGTGATTTGAATATATTCTAGTGGCTGAGCACAAGTGAACTGTTAGTAGTAATTATAAAGTTTTTGTGATATAGCCAAGCATGTGGATCCATGATTATATTATTCCTAGACAATGTGTAGTGGTGTATTTATGAGATAAAGTATCTTGAAAGATTCTCTGTGTCTTTAACTAAACAATAGCAATGATATGAATTGCTTTTACACGTTTTAATCAACTTATGCAATTAATAACAAAGATGAAAAACTTGACAAGCAGTTATTCTGGACGCCCAGGCAGCTAGCTGATGAGCACAAATTCTATCAACTCAGCTTGCTTATATAACACTTAAGCTATATAACAAACATCTCAAGCTTGCTGACTAGAGATATTTATTTAGCCTGCAATAGAGAATCATATATATATGGCTAGCTTATTTGATCAGAATACTCTAGTAAGCTTGCTAACAAGTGATCATCAAAATTTATAGGGTTTCAATCTCCCCCTTTTTGATGATTACTCACCATTTTAGGAGAATTTTAAATACTCCCCCTAAATCCTTGCATCCCTGTGATTCTCAATAAATATCTTGAAATATCGTATATAGCAGATCACACATTAAATTATAAACACAAACTTATGCTAATATTGACTATGAAGTCCAGTCACAAAATATTTTTATGACTTAAGCATTTTCCCTGAAATAAGAATGTTAGTCACAATGCAGTCATATAAATTTTGCTGCAATAATATAACCATACTATCAAACAGCAAGCATAAATAAGATCACATAATGTTAACCATTCAAAGCCATAACAGGCATACCAAATAACCATTCACCAGCAGTTTTAAACAACATACCAACAAAGTCATAAAACATTAAACAAACTTAGAAACAGTTTAGACCGAGCATAAGTTATAGCATAGTTAAACAGAGCATAAGTTGTAGCAACTCCTAAAACTTTCTCCCCCTTAATCATTAAAAAGAGATAAATTAAGTAGATTCAATATCATCATTCTCCTCCTTATTCTCGTCAACAGGAACATCACCAGTCTTTGTTGTGATAGTATTTTGTCCTAAACCCAATCATGTATGATGAGTTAGGAAATACTTTCATGTAATCTTATTTGATTTTATTTATATTAATAAAAGACTTGTTGTTTTTATTACGGGCTTTATCTATTTAAAGTGTTTAAATAAGAAGTTCCATAGTTTAGAGTAAAGCTTCTAGAATTATAATGAGATTATAATAATGAGATCTAGAAGATGATAACACTAAACTTAAATAGTTCCCGATCGTAGGATAACTAATTGGGAGTTAGTCAATCCGTAAAGATCGGTACATACTATGCTTGCTTCCTCGGAAGGATGTCTGTTCTCATAGACATTCGTGTGGTGACACTATAGCTAGTATGTAGGTGCTTATTGGAGAATAAGTTCACTGAACGTGACTTGATCTAATGAACGACTAATGGAGTTTACTCACGTGTTAATAGTTGTTCATAAGTTGATGGTGGTACAAGTGTCCTTAGACTTGAGACCGTTAAAGTAATCTTATATACAATGAACAATGTTTTGGTTTAGTTCTAAGTACTCAAGGGACAATCATTAGTTCTATTCCGGGTATAGGAATTTGTATATGAAGATAGTTAACGATCGATAAAGAATCTACCCCTTTCAGTAAAAGAAAGTGAATATCCTATGATGTTCTTACTATGTTAGTTCTGGAATCTCTGGCCAGAGTAATTGAAGTTAGAAAGAGTTTCTAATTCAAATGAACTAGACATAATGTATAAGAAATTATATGATTAAATTAAATAGGCTTGACACGCGATCCATGCCTTGTATTTAATCGGGATATTGTCGGGTAGAAGGAATTGATTGTACGGTAACCATTTGCTGAATAGGTTTTATATATTCTAAGCAATGAATTCATATTATCCGGATAGCCGCGATTTATTCAAAAGTATCACTCACGATGTAGAATAAATATTAATTACTTATGTAATTATATTTAACGAATTAATTAGTAATTCGTATAAGTAATAATAAATAGTTTATTATTATTTATTTCTACTACCGGCTTAATATTGAACCTAAAGGGTCACACCATAAAAAGGTTAAATATTTATAGATGATGAGAATAATTAATAATGTCTATGAATTATTTATTTATTGAATAAATAATTAATTAGCAATTATTTATAATTTATTAAATGAGATTTAACAGATTATAAATAAATTAAGAAAAGTTCTTAATAATTATTAATTACAAAATTTAGTTTGAGAAATTAAATTTTATGAGAGAATTATTTTCAGAATGGGATTAATAATTAAAAAGGTTTTAATTATTAAATGATTATTTAATTAGATAAAGTAAAGACTTTATTTCTTTAAATATCAATCATTCCAAGAGTTGGAAGATACAAGAAAAGAGAACACAAAACATCCCAGGGTTTTGAGAGGATCATTGAGAGCTTTTGAAGTTCATCAAAATCATTCCAAATCATTTTAATTATTTTCTCAATTGTTCTTCATCTACTATATGATATTTGATCTTGGTGGATACCATTAGAGCATTCCACACTTGAGGGGTGATTGCTGGAAATCAAAGATACATTCATAATAATCTCAGGAAAGCTATCAAGGTATTTTTCTTGTGTTCATACAATTTTTAAATCTATATACATGATTAATTAGGTTTTTATGCAAGTAAATGTGATTTACGCTTCCGCTACGGCCATAAATTCCTTCATGTTGCAGCTTCAAGACCTTTCATTGCAGTTGGAAGAGAAGCATATGGAGCATCTTCTGTGCCTGTAGTAGCAGATGGAACCAAATTCTGAGGAGTAGCAGCCAAAGGGTTTGTAGAACGAGACGCAAGCACCAAATTACGGAAGAACTGCAATTCATCTATCAAGGTATCTATCTTTTGCTCAAGGGAATGCAGACTTGCTCGAGTTTCTTTAGCAAACAATTCCCAGTCAGAGTTTGGAGCAACTGTCAATGGTGCAGTAAAAGGAGGCAGTGGTGGAGGCAGTGGTTCAAGTTGAATAAGTGTCCCATCTGTTTTCAACTCTAGACGGGATGCGGACAAGCATTTCTTATCTAAGAATTCCTTTACCACATACTTTTCTTGTTCATTAAATTCCACACCATACCAATGAAAAATACGAGTTAAAAGACATCCATAAGGAAGCCCTGCAGTGGCTTGGCCTTCGTATACTTCCATTATATTTTTCAGAATAAGCTCAGACAAATCAAACCCCTTACCAGTCATTAGCATAGCAACTACTGTTATGTCTTGACCTCCGAAATTAGAGCGACTACCCATGCGAGGACAAATATTGGATAAACATACTTTAAACAAGAGATGAGCCAGTGGAGTGACAGAAGTAGTGGTGGGATTATCGAATTGAGGCAAATCAGGGATATCACGAATAACACGAAGTTGATCAAGAGAGGTAAAGTTGTCTAAGTCCTTGGGACCCTTACTAGTGTAAATAGAGACAGTGGACAAGGGATTGATTCGAAGTATTACATTAAGAACAACAGGTGTAAGAGTTATTTTCTTGCCTCGAACATGCGATACATAGTTTTGAAGTTCATCAATGTGCAAATTTGCATAGAATTCGGTAACATAATCAGGGTAATAAAATTTGGGCAAGTCATTAATAAAGGATTCAAAACCTAAATCAGTGAATAATTTAACAACACCACAGTTGGAGAAGGTTTTACCAGCAATCGGTTTGCCCGGAATAACTTTGCGGTTGCCGATGTCCCATTGCACATACCTTGCTTCAAGTTCATCAAGCACCCTGAAACCCTTTTTCACCTTCTTCATTTCAAGTCCAATTGGCGCACTATCCGATCGATTGACCCCTGATGTTCATCACTGCTCTCGATATGCCCTAGTTTGGAAGGAGTATCATCATCACCATCGAGTGGTTTCCTTTTATTATTAGGCTTTTTCGGAGTGGTTGAGACCGAAGTTGAAGCCCGTGTTTTTCTCTTCATTTTTGAATGAGTATGTGAGTTAAACCCTAGATTTAAGTACGGCGTATAGAAGAAAGGGGGTGGAGAATGGAAGAGTCAGGAGATGAAACCCTTATATATATCTCTTATGTTTTAATTTTTAAGGGGCAAAAAATTTAGGAAAATGAATTGACCCTACCCAATATAAAAACTTATTCAAATTACATAATATAGATCACATGGTTGCTAAATTCCTCACTAACCAATTAAGCATATAACAATGAAAATAGGACCCATAAAATATGCAGGATTATACGAAAGTGATAAATAATGAGCACATAATCAAGTAAGATGCAAACAAATGAAACAATATAGTAGTAAGCTGATAATACCCGTTTTGTTGATGTCAGCTTGCTATCAGCACTCTTTTTGTTGATCTCAGCTTGCTAACTAGACGTTGCACATCCCAATTTCTCTTCTAATGACAGAAAATCGTTCTTCGGCTAAGGGCTTAGTAAAGATATCAGCTAACTGATATTCAGTTGGAACAAATATCAGT
Organism: Saposhnikovia divaricata; assembly: GCA_036435485.1. Classification (NCBI taxonomy): domain Eukaryota; kingdom Viridiplantae; phylum Streptophyta; class Magnoliopsida; order Apiales; family Apiaceae; genus Saposhnikovia; species Saposhnikovia divaricata. The sequence goes on from CM071599.1 coordinate 10,201,205, forward strand.
TCGATTTTGCCTTTGGTAACATTGTCTCTTAAAAAATGATGTCGAACATCAATGTGCTTCGTTCTTGAGTGATTCACCGGATTTTTCGAAATGTTGATAGCTCTAGTATTATCACAATAGATTGGAACTTTTTCACATTTAATTCCAAAATCCCGAAGTGTTTGAATCATCCACAATATTTGAGAACAACAACTTCCCGCGGCTATGTATTCTCCTTCGGCCGTTGATAATGCAACCGATGATTGTTTCTTACTTTGCCACGAGACTAAGCTATGTCCCAAAAATGCACCAACACCACTAGTGCTTTTCCTATCAGTTTGGCTACCTGCATAATCTGCATCACTATACCCAACAAGATCAAATGTTTTTGTGATGGGATAAAATAAACCAAGTGTAATTGTGCCACTTAAATATTTAAAAATTCTTTTAACGGCTTGTAAGTGAGACTCTTTTGGATTCGCCTGAAATCTTGCACAAACACATACACTATACATAATATCTGGTCTTGAGGCTGTTAAATATAATAAACTACCAATCATACCTCTATATTTTCGAATATCAACATCTTTACCATTTTCATCTGCTGTTAGCTTGCTGACAGGACTCATAGGTGTTGATTTTGACTTGATGTTCTCATATCCAAATTTCTTCAGCAAATTTTTGACATATTTGGATTGATGTACATATATTCCTTCTCTTGTTTGCTTGATTTGGAGACCCAAGAAATAATTGAGTTCTCCCATCATGCTCGTATCGAATTCAATATGCATACACTTAGAAAACCTTTTACACAAAGAATCATTAGTAGATCCAAAAATAATATCATCCACATATATTTGAACAACTAAAATATTTGAATTGTCATGCTTAATAAATAATGTGGGATCGATTTTACCTCTAGTGAATCCATTTTTGATTAAAAATTTACTTAACCTCTCATACCATGATCTAGGAGCTTGTCGTAGTCCATATAGTGCCTTTTTAAGCTTGAAGACATGGTTGGGAAATTTTGCATCTTCAAATCCGGGAGGTTGCTTGACATAAACTTCTTCTTTTATGTAGCCATTAAGGAACGCGCTCTTCACATCCATTTGATGTAGTTTGAATTTCTTGTAGCATGCAAATGAGAGAAGCATTCTTATTGATTCAAGCCTTGCAACCGGTGCAAAAGTTTGATCAAAGTCAATACCCTCTTGTTGATTATAGACTTGTGCCACAAGTCTCGCTTTGTTTCGAGTAATTGTCCCGGATTCATCAACTTTATTTTTGAAAACCCATTTTGTTCCAATGATTGAAGCATCCTTTGGTGGTTCTACAAGTTCCCAAACATCACATTGTTCGAATTGGTTAAGTTCCTCTTGCATAGCCATGATCCAACTTTCGTCTTGTAATGCTTCTTTGACATTCTTTGGTTCTTCTTGAGCTAGAAAAGCAGAAAATGCACAAAAATTGAATAGACCTCTTCTTGTCATCATTCCTTCTGACTTGTCTCCAATAATTAGCTCTTGAGGGTGATTCTTAGTTGTCCTTGTTGCCTTTGGTAAGGAGTGTGGAACTATAACTTCTTCGGATATTCTAATTTTCTTGTTTGGTGGTGATGCTTCTCCACCTTCATAGATAGGCATCTTTTCTGAAGATCTTTGGTCTCTAGGATCTTCTAAAGTAAGATTTGTCAACTTTTCAGTTGATTCATCAACTGGTGAAGATGTATCAGTTGGCTGGTCTGCTACTGGAGTTGTCTCAACCTGACTGTCAGCTTGCTGAGATACTGTATTTTTCGTTGTCAGCTTGCTGTCATCACCTGTACCTACATCATCTTCCTCTTCTCATGACAGATCAACATTAGTTTCTTGAAATGAAACATCTATAGATTCTTCAATAGTACATTTAGATAGATTATATACTCTATAAGTTCTACTTGTTGAAGAATAACCCAAGAAAATTGATTCATGTGATTTAGCATCAAATTTACCATCACGATCTATAGATTTTAGTACAAAGCACCTTGATCCAAAGACTTTGAAGTAAGAAATATTTGGCTTTCTTTTCTTCAGTAGTTCGTAAGGAGTTTTATTGAGGATAGGTCTGATTAGTACTCGATTAAGCACGTAGCTTGCTGTGTTGACAGCTTCTGCCCAGAAATTTCTTGGTAGCTTGCTCTCTTGCAACAATGTCCTCGCCGTTTCTTGTAATGATCTGTTCTTTCTCTCTACTACTCCATTTTGCTGTGGAGTTCTTGGAGAAGAGAATTCATGGGAGATTCCTCTTTCCTCACAGTAGGTAATAAAATCCTTTTGGAATTCGCCACCTCGATCACTTCTTATACTTACAAGTCTTGTATCAAGCTTGTTCTCAAGTAACTTAATTAACTTTTCAAACTCACTGAAAGCACAATCTTTAGTACACAAAAACAATACCCAAGTATATCTAGAATAGTCATCCACAATAACAAAACAATATTGTTTACCTCCAATGCTTTTATATGCTTCCGGACCAAATAAGTCTAAATGTAGAAGTTCCAAGGGTTTAGAAGTTGATACCATATTTTTTGATTTATGTGCAGTCCTGATTTGCTTGCCTAATTGACATGATGCACAGGTTTCCATCTTGACATACTTCAATTTTGGTAATCCTCTAACTAGCTTCTTTGCAGACAGCTTGCTGAGTAAATCCATATGAGCATGTCCGAGTCTTCTATGCCAAAGTTCAGGAGATGTATCAATTGCCCGATATACTGCTTCTACTGCATCTCAAAATCCAAAATATATATATTTCCTTCTGTAACAACCCCGATTTTTTTTCCCAGATTTATTATTATTATTATTTAAATATTTTATTGGTTTTCCATAAAGGAATAATAAGATTGTGAATATTTAATTTTAATTTGAATGCAGTTATGTGTTTAATTGTTAATAGGTTATTCGGGTAGACTGTATTTGGTACTGTCTGTGTTAGTAGAAATGTTTATTTTATTAAAAATTTATATTTTTATCAAAAATGATAAATTGAGTTTGTTTTAAAATTTTATGGATCGAGTTGGTATTATATTGGTACAAAAATTATACCCGATATTCTACCCGTGTACAAAAGTTTTATTTGTATAAATTATTAAAATGTTTAAAATTTAGTATTTTCACATTTTTGGTAACTTGAGATTATTTTAGAATTTTAAGGATCAAAACTATATTTTTCTCGTACTAAAATTTTACCCGGTATCTTATCCGTGCCCTATTGATATTTGGGTGAGTTATGAAAATATTCGAAAATTGGGTATTTTTATATTTCTGAACAATCCGGGATTTATAAAAAAATTTGTGCATAATTATTTTAATTTTTGGAAAGAATAAAATTTCCAATTTTATCCGAGTATATTATTTCGGGTCAAAAATGATTTTTAAAATAAATATTTCTTTTATTTCAAAAATAGAAAATTTATTATTTTACCCACTAATTATTTAATTGGTAATTTTGGGACCAATTAAATAAAATTAGGGATTGAATATTATTATGGGGTGCATTTTTAGAAGCATTAAATAATATATAACTAATCTACTTATTTTCTATCCTAATCCTAATCTACTCGTATACCCCCCAATTATTCCCTGACCAATTCTTTCCCCCACCCCTCCCCGTACACACACACCCCCCGTCCCTTTTTCCTCTCCAGTCTCTCTCATCTCGCCAGCCTCTCCTTTTTTTTTTCTTTTTTCTTAAATTTCAAACAATCAAATTATCAGTTGTGGGTGATTTCGGAGTCCAAATCCATCATATGAATAGTCAAAATTCATCTTTCTCAATCCTCTATTCATATCCATCATCAAAACACGATTTTGGTAACTTTTAATTTTCGGCTTAAATTCATTATTGAATTTCGGTTGATTATTAATTGTTGTTCATAGCATATATGCATAGATCGTTTGATTTTAAAGCTATCCATGTAAAGATTTTAAGATTTTGAAGTGATTTTATGTTCGTCGGATTTTAGAAGCTTGGCCAGAAAATTTTCGTTCGTATTCGTTTTATAATTTGATTTGTATGGTTGTATAGTTCGTTGTATATGGATTAACATATATTTTTATTTGAATTTTCTGGGCATGTTTTGATAGTATTTTGTCCTAAACCCAATCATGTATGATGAGTTAGGAAATACTTTCATGTAATCTTATTTGATTTTATTTATATTAATAAAAGACTTGTTGTTTTTATTACGGGTTTTATCTATTTAAAGTGTTTAAATAAGAAGTTCCATAGTTTAGAGTAAAGCTTCTAGAATTATAATGAGATTATAATAATGAGATCTAGAAGATGATAACACTAAACTTAAATAGTTCCCGATCGTAGGATAACTAATTGGGAGTTAGTCAATCCGTAAAGATCGGTACATACTATGCTTGCTTCCTCGGAAGGATGTCTGTTCTCATAGACATTCGTGTGGTGACACTATAGCTAGTATGTAGGTGCTTATTGGAGAATAAGTTCACTGAACGTGACTTGATCTAATGAACGACTAATGGAGTTTACTCACGTGTTAATAGTTGTTCATAAGTTGATGGTGGTACAAGTGTCCTTAGACTTGAGACCGTTAAAGTAATCTTATATACAATGAACTATGTTTTGGTTTAGTTCTAAGTCCTCAAGGGACAATCATTAGTTCTATTCCGGGTATAGGAATTTATATATGAAGATAGTTAACGATCGATAAAGAATCTACCCCTTTCAGTAAAAGAAAGTGAATATCCTATGATGTTCTTACTATGTTAGTTCTGGAATCTCTGGCCAGAGTAATTGAAGTTAGAAAGAGTTTCTAATTCAAATGAACTAGACATAATGTATAAGAAATTATAAGATTAAATTAAATAGTCTTGACACGCGATCCATGCCTTGTATTTAATCGGGATATTGTCGGATAGAAGGAATTGATTGTACGGTAACCATTTGCTGAATAGGTTTTATATATTCTAAGCAATGAATTCATATTATCCGGATAGTCGCGATATATTCAAAAGTATCACTCACGATGTAGAATAAATATTAATTACTTATGTAATTATATTTAACGAATTAATTAGTAATTCGTATAAGTAATAATAAATAGTTTATTATTATTTATTTCTACTACCGGCTTAATATTGAACCTAAAGGGTCACACCATAAAAAGGTTAAATATTTATAGATGATGAGAATAATTAATAATGGCAATGAATTATTTATTTATTGAATAAATAATTAATTAGCAATTATTTATAATTTATTAAATGAGATTTAATAGATTATAAATAAATTAAGAAAAGTTCTTAATAATTATTAATTACAAAATTTAGTTTGAGAAATTAAATTTTATGAGGGAATTATTTTCAGAATGAGATTAATAATTAAAAAGGTTTTAATTATTAAATGATTATTTAATTAAGTAAAGTAAAGACTTTATTTCTTTAAATATCAAGCATTCCAAGAGTTGGAAGAGACACAAGAAACACTTAACAAAACATCCCAGGGGATTTGAAAGGATCATTGAGAGCTTTTGAAGTTCATCAAAATCATTCCAAATCATTTTAATTATTTTCTCAATTGTTCTTAATCTACTATATGATATTTGATCTTGGTGGATACCATTAGAGCACTCCACACTTGAGGGGTGATTGCTGGAAATCAAAGAGACATTCATAACAATCCCAGGAAAGCTATCAAGGTATTTTTCTTGTGTTCATACAATTTTTAAATCTATATACATGATTAATTAGGTTTTTATGCAAGTAAATGTGATTTACGCTTCCGCTACGGTCATAAATTCCTTCATGTTTTTATTTGCCGGAATTTTTGGTTGATGCCGGATTATTGCGTGTTGGCCGGTATTGGGTGTGGTTGTTTGTTGGTGGCTGCTAATATGATGCTATAGATTAAAAAGGAAGTTGTACATGTTAAATTGATGATTTTTGGGCTTTGTAGAGGCTGCCGGAATTTAGCCGGATTTTGGAGATTTTCCAGTTTCCAGCGAAGCTCCGGTGGGATGTTCTTGGAGTGAGTATGTGGTGTGTGTGTTTGATCTTCATACTAGCTGAACCGCTTTCTAAAAACCGTTTTGGATTAAAATTTTAAAATAAAATCCAAAATTCATAAATTAATTAAAATAATTAATTGATTAATTATTTTAAATAATTAGTTGATTAATTAATTTAATTGTTTATTTATTTATTTTGATTAATTTTGTTAAAATTCGATTAACTTTAATTTATCTTAATTAATTTTAGTTAATGATTTAATTAATTCAATTAATCGATTAATTTGTTAATTAATTGATTAATTCTATTAATTAATTCTATTAATTATTTTTAATTATGATTAATTGGATTAAAATTATTATTTTTGGATTTCAAAAATGTGATTAAATACAATTAACCTTAATCTATTTGGGTTAATAATATAGTTAATTTAATTGATCAATTATCTATTTATTGGTTAATTCTATTAATTAGTTGTTAATTAGAATTGATTATGTTAATTTGATTTAATTATTCTATTTGCTTCTAAAAATGATTTAAGTCGTTTAAATTGAACCAAAAATATTTCTAATAATAGAGTGAGTCGATTTTAGAATTTTCAATTTCAATCTATATTGTTAATAGATGACGAAATATTTTGCCAAAAGGATTTCAATTTATATTATGTGTCGTGTTAGTTAGTCAGATCGTTCAGTGATAATGAATCCTAATGTGATTATGTGATCTACTTATCGAGTCTTTATTATGTGCAATGTGAATTATCAAGGTATTAAGTATCGAGGATTATGATATAAATCGAGTTTTGCCCGATATATATTTAAAGTGTGCTTAATTGTTTATATGGTTTATATTATAAGATGTCGTTAGGGATAGACATTGTTTTCTTGATTTACCAGATTAGGATTGTCAGATTACTTATATTTTTACGGGGATTAATTGGTGAGTATTGACTTAGGTTTGTCCGTGGAGATAAGTAGATGTTAAATGAAGAAGGTAGAGAGGGATGCAACATTGTTTGTGGATTGTTGGACTTATTGTGAGGTGTTTTAACACCGGGAAAACGTCTATGTTCAAAGGGGATATTTCCAATTATTTTCTCCCGACAGAGATTTTGAAGTAGACGCGCGGGCTCGATGTCGACGTATCAGACTTGTGGCAATCGCAAAAGCGTCGAACCAACGAATGATTAAAACAGAGGACATGATGACGTGAGATAGAAGAAAAAGATAGTTGTATTACTTTGGCGCTACGTAATAGCTAAGGACCAGAGGCAAGTATTTTCTTGATCATCTTAAACACTTTTATTTTATGTTTCATTGATTCACATCATGACAAATAGTTATTGTTCAGAGCTATTTGTGATTCTTAAATATTTTTTGTGCGAACAAAGTTACTTGATATTGGTACCCTTGATGTGGGGAATTCTTTAAGATAAACTCTTCATATCCTTATTATCGTAGTAAATAATAGGGATGTGAACTGTATGTGAAACTAAGCATTTCCTGTTGAATTCGGAAATTGCTCTATTGGATTGGAAAATGGTAAAACGTAGGAGGCCATGATTGCTGTCATGGTCCAGCAATATTTAAGGAGGATATGGTAACCATTCCATCTTCCTATAGGCTAACATTACTTGCCTATTTTGGTACCCTCATGAAATCCGGATTATACACACGGGTATAGCTGTACCAGTGGAGTATAAAGGGTCCCATTGCTTTTGAACCTGATCAGGGGGCAATGGTGTTTCAGTAAAGTGTATCCAATCCATATCGCCCAAATGGCTATTATATATTGTGAATTGGCAGATGATTCATTTTTATGACATGCCAAATGATTTTAGTTACAGTTGTTGATTCAGTTTTCTCTATAAACTGTTTTACATTTTAGTTGATTTTATGCCCCACTTATCCTGGTTTATATCAAAATTTTTATATGCTTGCTGAGCATTTCTTTCGCTCATACTTGCCGTTTTAAATTCTAATATTTCAGTAAAGATAGTTTGGCGAGACTTATCCGCACAGTTCAGAAAGAGACGAAGCGTGATGCTATTTCGAAGATGACTTGGCTCAGGATGTCTGCATTTAGTGTAAGATCTATTTTATATAATTGAGTCCTAATATTTATTATTATTATTATGTAATGGTCTAGTTAGCCCGGCGTACTTCTTATCGAAGTTACACCAGTGGTTTAAGGTTTGATCAAAGAGAATGTTGTAAAGAAGGAATACTTTCTATTTAATGGAATTTGGATTCTTGTTTCTAGCCCTATAACCTTAAAAGATCTTGGTATGTTGGGGTCACAGATGTTATATTTCAGTGTTGGACAATCACAAGTGAATGATTATTATTGAACAAATGTTTTATTTTGAGGATTTTCTCGTGACGACCAAATCTTCTGACCCCGGATTTGGGGGCGTTACACCTTCCCTTCTAGCAACTAGGGGGACTTTGTTAGTGCTAAGATTGATAATACATTTATCTATGCCAAAGTTTACACTATGCCCATCATCATACAGTTGACTTATACTAAGTAAGTTGTACTTTAAACCTTGGACAAATTGAACTTTATCAATTGAGATAAGATTATTACCAATTTTACCTTTACAATAAATTTGAAGAGTTTTGCTATCGCCAATTGTAACTCTTCCACCCTTTTTCTTTTTGAGATTAAGAAATTGAGACTCATCTCCACACATATGTCTAGTACATCTGCTATCCAAAATCCATTCCTTTGACTTCATTGTTGCTACTAGACATACCTACAAACACATAAAACACATCTCAACATTTTGGTACCCATAGTTGTTTGGGTCCAAACTGGTTAGTAGATAGAACATAAAGAACATTTAAGTCGGACTTCTTGATCCATTTTTGGATCATCTTTGGGGAATGATTTAAGCTTCTCTTGGTTCTGTCAGCTTGCTTGTTGTAGGTCTTTCGTTTATTCCAGTAAGCTGGCTCAACTTGAACATTACAATGTTTTGCTAAATGACCCTTCTTTTGACATTTTTGACAGATCTTCCAAGGCATGGCATAGTCATACGGAATTCCACTCTTTCCATTATATTTGAGACTTGTTGACGCTCCTCCAAGTGCTTCATTTTTCAAAGGAACCTTAGCTTGCTTCATCATAGTTTTGAGTACTTCCTCTCCTTGGACAAATTTTCCCATTCCTTTGTGAAGATTTTTCACTTCCTGTTCCAGTTCCCTTATTCTCTCAATCTTCTGATTTTCTTCTTTTAAACTCGATTCCTCAAGTTTAAATTTCTCGATACATGCATCTTTGACTTCAGCTTCTGTTATCAGCTTGCTGACTTCCTTTTGCAAAACATCATTTCTTTTGATTACGACTTTATTCAATCCCTCCAATTGAGTGACCTTGGCCTTGAGCTCCATTACTTCATCATGTGGATTTTCCAGAGTGTTTTCATCCATAAGATCAGAAACCACCTTCTTAAGATTAGCATTCTTTTCTTTCAGCTTGTTGTTTTCATTTATTAGTGCTAAAACTTCTTCCATTGACATAGTTCTAGGTTTCTGCATGGTTAGTTTTTCCAATACAATATCATCAGTAGACAGGTCATAGTTGAAAGAATTTACCTCACTATTATTATCTTCCGAATCCGAGGCATCACTTTCAATAAGATCTTCCTCCGTATCCTCTTGTGAGATATCTTCTCCATTCATTCCAACAAGTGCTAGATTAATCATTTCATCATTGTATTCATCATCAGAAGCCGATTCCTCGTCATCACTCCATGATAAAAATGCTTTAGATTTCTTTTTGTCTCTTGAGGTAGCTTGCTGGTTAGGCTTATTTTTTAGTTTGTAACAATCTCTTTTGAAGTGACCCGTCTTGCCACACTCAAAACACGTTTGATCATTGTTTTCTCTGAAATTTTTTTTGTTGTTGGAGAACTTCTTTTCCCTTTTCATTTTGTTCCTGAGTTCCATCATCCTTTTTATCTTCCTTGTTATGAGAGCAAGCTCTTCATCAGATTCATCATCTGATTCCAGTTTGCTGACAGAATCAGTATGAAGTGCCAAATTCCTCATTTGAGAATTTGATGCATGAGTAGAGTTTTTCTTACTTTTCAGAATTTTGCTTTCAAACTGTTCCAATTCAGCAAACACAGATAATTGATCCATAGTATCAATTATTGGTGATGATTCCAAGGCCGTCACCTTAGGTTCGAAGATAAATGGCACCGCACTCAAAATCTTCATATTGACCTCTTCTTGAGGAATGTTCTTTCCGAGTTGCTTTAGTGCATTCATGTTTGTCTAGAACCTAGCTTGACTCTCCTTAATAGTTTCGCCTTCCTTGAGTTTGAAGTTTCCAAACTCATTCATCAGCTTGCTTAGTTTCACCTTCTTTAATCCTTTGGAGCCTTCATGACATAATTCCAAGGTGTCCCAAATTTCTTTGGCGGTCTTGCATGATGAGATTTTGTCACATTCAGTTGAACACAATCCATTCATGATGGAGTTCCTGGCCTTTCCATTGTAACTATACTTGATAAGCTCCGCATCAGTAAGCTCATCAACATCCTTCAGTTTTGCTTTTGCGTCAAAGAATTCAAATGGCCCCTTTTGAACGACTCTTAGCATAAGTGGTTCTCTGGATAGATATATCTCCATTCTATTCTTCCACCAGTTGTAGTTCTCAGTACCAAGCAATAGAGGTGCTCGGTGATCAGAAGTTCCTTCTGGATATTTGTCAGCCATTTGATCGATACTTTTCCTGTTACAGAAAGATTAGTATTCCAAGCTCTGATACCAATTGAAAAACACACCTAGAGGGGGGGTGAATAGGTGTTTATGACAAACTATATCAGTTTCTAAATTTATGAAAACTTCTGTTGAGATTAGTTTATTTTGCTGTCTAGACAGCTAGCTAAGATGCAGTAAAACGTGACTGTGAGCAAGCTGAAATGATAAATGCAGTGCAGAAATATAAAGACAGAAATTAAACAACACACGAGTTTTAGCCAGGTTCGACCCCTATCTTCTATGGTCTACTTCCTGGTCCCTTACCAACTGATAAGAGAATATATTATTGATCAATGAAAATACCGATTACAAGATCAACTAATATATCTCCCTTTCTCACCCTTGCTGGCAGCTAGCTAACTGGAACCCCTGTTCTTGAACTAAATGCTCTCTAACACCTATACTTCCCAAGTACACTCTTCTCTAGCAAACTAGTTCCCAACCCTTGTTACCACGTTAGCTCAGCTATCAACAACACTTTACACTTGAACAAATAAAGCAATGTTTGTGTTTACAACTCAAATAAAGGAACTCTCTCTATATACTCTCGGTAATGAAAATGAGCTCTCTTTGAAATCCGGAAATGAATTGCTGGAGTTGTGCTTGTGTATTCTCTTGTAGTGTATTCTCTTCTTTTGCAGATAGTCATGAATATATATAGAACCAAGCAGCTCCTCCATTCTTCAAGGACGCTCCCACGTTCATTGTCATCATGGATTGATCAGATTAGTAGAGTGCTAATATTCCTTCAATGCCGTTGCTAATACACTTTGCAGAGCCCGTGATTTGAATATATTCTAGTGGCTGAGCACAAGTGAACTGTTAGTAGTAATTATAAAGTTTTTGTGATATAGCCAAGCATGTGGATCCATGATTATATTATTCCTAGACAATGTGTAGTGGTGTATTTATGAGATAAAGTATCTTGAAATATTCTCTGTGTCTTTAACTAAACAATAGCAATGATATGAATTGCTTTTACACGTTTTAATCAACTTATGCAATTAATAACCAAGATGAAAAACTTGACAAGCAGTTATTCTGGACGCCCAGGCAGCTAGCTGATGAGCACAAATTCTATCAACTCAGCTTGCTTATATAACACTTAAGCTATATAACAAACATCTCAAGCTTGCTAACTAGAGATATTTATTTAGCCTGCAATAGAGAATCATATATATATGGCTAGCTTATTTGATCAGAATACTCGAGTAAGCTTGCTAACAAGTGATCATCAAAATTTATAGGGTTTCAGGTTGGCTATAATAGTTATATAATATTTTTGCTAATAGTGAAGATATGTCCTCCAATGATATTATATGTAATTTTTGTTATGTAAAATTATACATAAGGAATTTATTGGATCAACAAATATAGCCTACCAAATATGGTTGGCTATATTTTTTTACTAAGGGCTAGATGGTTGGAGTGTCCAAGTTTTACATAATGTCTAAAAAGTGCCACCAAGATGCCACATAAATGATTTTAGCTAAGGGTTTTATTCCCTTGGAGATGCTCTAAGCATCTCCAATGGCAACATGTATAATGGTTGGCTAAAAAATTTTAAATTAGGAAATAATAAATTTTTTACATAAGGGTGACAAGTAAAACTCCAATGAACATAGCTATAATGAAATTGTGTATATTTTTGCTAAGGGTTTATGTTGGTTCAACAAATATAGCCAACCAAGTAGGATTGTCTATAATTTTTGCTAAGGGTAATTATGCATTGGAGTGTATTTTTTTTACATATTCTCTATTTCATGCCACCTAATATGCCAACTAGGATAATATTGCTAAGGGTTTTTCCCCATTGGAGATGCTCTAACATTCCAATCTTGTAACCTCTTAGCAATAAATATAGATAACCTTGTTTAGAGCATCTCCAACCACAAGAAATCCTTAGCTAAAATTAGATAAAAGATACCATAAATAAAAATTATAGAGATTATCTAAAAAAACTTGAACTCCAATGGGTCAAAGCTGTTAGCTATAATTTTAGATAATTTCTACAGGTTGGCTATATTTGTCGAACCTCTATATAGCTGTAAAAAATCTGTAAGAAGATTCCACATCATTCATTACCATATTGAAGTGATATATTCTATTTATAACAACCTAAATTATTAATAACATACTATTTTTAAAATATAGCCAACCAATATAGCTAATGCCATTGAAGTAAAATGTCTTACAGATTCAACAAATTTTACATAATGTCCTACAGGTCCAATTTAGCCAACCAATTTTAGCTATTCCCGTTGGAGATGCTCTTAATTGACTATATTTGTCGAACCAATAAAACTCTTAGATATAATTTACATTATCATAATTATACATAACACTATGGAATACTCATCACTTCTCTTAACTAAATTTTTACATTATCATTATTTCATTATTTTTCAGCCAATCATCTTATATATCATCATTGGAGATGCTCTTATAGACAAGGGCTGAGCCAAGGGATTTTTTAAAAACTTTCAAACTCAAAATTTTAAAATCGTAATTATACATGTACAAGTCTAAAAATAATTTTATATCATGCTTTCTATCTTTATCTATCAATCCTTTACCTACTACATTATTTAAAATTAACTATTAAACATTATTTTTTGTAATATTCATGTATGCATATGTATATGAAAATGTGTGCAAATATTTGTCACTTGCTGTTTTATCATGTATTAAGTTGGGATCTTCACGGAAACAATTTCTCTACTTTTTGAATAGTGACATGATCCACGTACATTTTACTCTCTCACACGCTAATCTAAGCGAGATATAATGAATATATTTGATTTGGTTTGATTTGGCTTGATTTAATCTTTTACCTGCTACATTATTCAAAATTAATGATTAAACATTACTCCCTCCGTACTATAATACATGTCCTTTTGAAAAAAAAAATGTCAAAATTACATATTCTTCTCTTATTTCCATACAAATTTAAGGTTAATTTTTCAAAACTATCTTCACATTTATTGCATCCAATAACTCTATATTCATTTTTTAATGTATTAATTAAGGGTATTTGTTGGCAAACTTTATTAAACTAACAATTTTTTTAATATGCGTAATTTTTTCAAAAAGTACAGGTAAAATGAAACGGAGGAAATAATTTTTAATATATATATATATATATATATATATATTACTTATCCTATAAAATTGGCCACTTTCTAGGGGTGAAAACGAGGCAAATATATGTGAACAGAATAGGAGTATAATCGAATTCGACTCGAATTTATAATTACTCATTGGATTCAGTCCAGATTCTAATTGATATGTTTATTTTATGCTCAAATTCTACTCGAATTCGAATACGAATGTTCGTATTTGATTCGATTGAGTACCAAACTATTTGTTTTTATATATTCGAATTCGTTCATAATAATTTTAAAATAGTAAGAACATTCGTATAATTATTTACAAATAACTAAAATATGATACTTTGTTGAATATTACTTTAACATAAATTATATATATAATGTAAAATATATACATAACTTACAAATTGTAATCGAATACGTAAAATAAACACATATTTGAGTATTTTGAATTTGTTGGAGCTACTCTAAATAAATTTGATCGAATACCAAAGTGGTGAGATTCGATTCGATATTCGTTCGAATTATAAAATAGAATTCAAATTCACTCGTTTTTATACAAATACAAACAATACTTGTTATTAATGAATCATGTCAAATTCAAATCCGAATTACTCGAATTCGTTTTCAGCCCTACCATTTTCCCAAAATAGGTTTCGCCGACCTCTTTCATCCTTTATAAACATGTAAATGCAGGGGAGTCAAAATAAAATTCATACAAATAAAATATGAATAGAATTTTATTCTACTTCTACTTCGACTTGTTACCTAACCTGCGTCTATGTACAAAGATTCCACTGTGAACAGGTTACAGTGTTTTTACGTGTGATGGTGACAATTGTTAGTTTTAGAATGCGACAAAAATGTGTCCCGTAATTTCAAAATTTGTTAGATTCTCGTGTCAGATATATGTATTCGAAACTATTGCAATTAATTCAGACAAAAAATATCAATGATTGTGCAATAGCATGCAACGGCCGAAACTATTCGGCAGTGTCGACTTGATGTCGTCGTTTATATGTCACAAAAATTGTAAAGCAGTCACAATCACAACTCACTAGTCAGTAGTGAGACCATTTTCGCTAATTATGATCCAAAAATTTAAATTTAAATTATTAATTAATTTAAATTAATCTAATTTTTGATGAAGTTTAATAGCATGTTCCAATTTTTGATCCAAATTATTATTGATATATTATATTACATAAATTTATATTAAATTATTTATTTTTAAATTTAATATTTAATTATTATTAATCATTTATATTAGATTTAATAAATTAAATAATTTAAAGATATAGATTTTTTAATATACATAAATAATATTAAACTTGTCTTGACAAAAATAAAATGACATTAAAATCATATACTTAATTAACGAATAGCACATTCACTTTATTAATGAACATCTAAAAAATCATAAATCAATTTTAAATCTAAAAAACTAAAACTAGAAAAAAAACAAAACAATTATTTTAACATTAAACCAATTGATCCAAAATTGGATCAGTTGGATCATCACTATTCATTAATCAAAATTTGGATCGCTGTTTGAGAAGAATTTGAGATAATCTGTCACCAGGTCCCGGGTTTATCCTAAGGACTAATAATATTGGATTTTATTCTATCTCATTTTGAGAATTATTAAAAAATAATTATTACCAATTAAACAACAATTATGTTAAAAAAATGTTGTTAGATCATCTCCAACCATCACTAACTCTTAACTAAAAATTCACATGACATGCCTTAACTAGAAATTATAAAGAATTTGTAAAAAAATCGTCACTCCAATGGGACATCACCTTAGTTAAAGATTTATAGCAAAATTTAACATATTCTATTACCATATTTAAATAATATATTATATTTATAATAATTTAAAATAATAATGATATAATATTTTTAAAATATAACTAATGAATATAACCAGCTTCATTGTAGTATAACACCTTACATACTTAACAACTTTTACATAATCAATATTTAACCAACCATTTTACAAAACATCGTTCGGGATGCTCTCATGAGCTCAATCCCATTGCAACTATCATATTTGATGATCAAATTAACTTAAAATTGAGTGAAAGTTTAAAAATGTTATTTTATAATTTAAATAAATCGATTAAAATTAAAGTACATTTAAGATTGTGATTGAAATCCAAGACACTTGAAAAGTTAGCCTCCTACTCGGTATAATTAATATTTAATCTAAAAAATGTAGTAAAATAAAATTTAGATTGAATAATGCTACGTATCTCAAAACGGATCCCGAGAATTTATTCGCGAATATCACATGATTTTTTTCGATTTGTGAATTCATATGTATATATAATGGGCCTATCTCATTAGCCAATAGTATAGTGACAACTCATCATTTGGTAATGGTTTTGAAAACCTCTTTGAAAACTCTAGCATTTCTCGTTTAGATTCCATCCAAATTTGTTCATTAAATAAATACGCTTTCCGTCCCAAATCAAATGATCTATCTGAATTTTCAAAATTAATTAAAATTTGTTTGAAAAATACATCTATTATATTATTAAAAATATATAAATAATCTGATTATCTTTTACTTTAAAATTTTAAAACTATAAATTTTTATTTTCAATCAAAATTCAATTAATTTTTTCATAAAAATTAATTTCTCCTAAAAAAAATTGATCAATTTTTTTTTGACAAACAAGAGGATTTTATTAACTTGCATCAACTAAAACCCAGTCGGAACAAACCCCCAAACTGTCAACTACAACTAGGGGTGACCATCGGGTGGTTTGGGCGATTTAGGACCGCCAAACCAACCAAACCATAAATTTCGGGTTTTTAATTTTTCAAACCATAACCAAACCAAAAACCATAACATTTAAAAAAAAAACAATCTAATTATAACGGTTTGGTTTGGTCGGTTTCGGTTTAAAACAATTATTAAATAATAAAAAGAGGCAACAACATGTATGAACCAATACTACAAGCAAAATTGTTATGAAATAGTACTGAATGCAAGAAACTGTTGCAGGCTCAAACAGCAAGCCAATGGAAAAATCTAACAAATTTTTTATTATTAATCACATCCTGTATGAAATTTTTTTGGTCTCATATCTTTTATTTCATATAAACATAAAATTAATATTAAATATATATATATATATATATATTTATTTATGTATATATATAATATTTTATATATTGTTGATTTTAATGGCCGAGTTGGTTAAATCGGGTGGGAAAATTAGTAAAACCAAACCAAACCCAAAATTTTTGGTTTTTAAAAATTTAAAACCATAACCAACCCAAATCGAAAAAAACCTAAACTTTCTGTTTGGTCGGGTTGGTTTGGTAACCGTGCTCACCCCTAACTACAACCTGATTGTGAAACAAAAAATGAGCTAAGCAAATAACCGCTTTATTTTCAGATTGATTAACATATGGAATATAAATATTCTTGATAATAAAAATGATTACAAAAGTTTCTCGAGCAATCCAGTCGACACCAACATCCCTGAAAATAGTAGAATCACGATTGACCTGCGCACATAAAAAGCCGGTGATAGAACAGTATTCATACCCATCAGTTACACCAACTGAGGTTGGGGATACATATACCCCATATATTGAACAATTATTTGTTGTGCAAGGTGAGCTCTCGATAATCACCATCCTTCCAGATTCGAAGCGGGTTTCCCAGATCTCCCAAATCTCCCAATACATCATAAAAATCATTCTTAACGCAACATGACAACAAATAAAAAGCGCACCAAAACACAAATTCTAAAAAATTGGGAACAATCAACAACTCAAAAAGATGGGTACGACAAAAAGATCTCACCTAAAAAGGATCAAAGGATTGGATCTCGATATTATTGAAAAACTAAAAAAATAGAAATTAAAAATTTAGAAATGGAGAAAGCGGGATGAGATGATGGGTGGGATGGATGTGAATTTAATGGAAGGATAAGTCAAATATGAATGAAGGCAGCCCACTCTCAAAACTGAGACAGAGGGTTTTTTTTCTCGTTCTTTTTTTAAAATAAAAAAAATTTATCAATTTGATCACGATAAATTTTGGATGGATTTTGGATGGACTATGGAGTATCTAGTTTTTGTTGATTGTGTTTCCTTCCCATTCCCATTCCGAGAACTAATTTGACTGATTTGCTCTGCCAGTTGGCCCCTCCCCATAATTTGCCCCTAATCTTAAGCATCACTCCTCTTCTTTACCAATTAACAGTTTTTATTACACACCTACTTTATAACTAGTTCTGTCTTTTCTTAAACTTCCACAACACATCTTAGCAAAAAAAAAAAAAACTTCCGCTACACATCCCCAACACAAGATTTAAAACACACTTGCACATGTTTCCTACCCAATTTTTACAACATGGGTTTGTAATCTCATCTCACATTGTCTAAAAAACACACATACATAAATATCAATCTTTCTTACACATACCCTTTTCTTATCTGTAATTCTTGCACATACCCTTTTCATATTTTGTTTTAAGGTTGTTGTTTTTGTTAGTAAAATGAGGGATTCTTTGTCTTGTTTTGGTGAAAATGGAGTTCAAGTTGCTGATACATCTTGTTCTAGTTCAACTGTAAGTAAAGCTTCACAAAACTTGGTTACTTGTACTTATCAGTGTAAATTAGTTGGTAAATCTTGTTTTATTACTGTTTCTTGGAGTAAGAATTTGATGGGTCATTGTTTAAGTGTTGAGATTGATGATTTATCACATAAATGTTTGTGTAAAGTTGATGTTAAGCCTACTTTGTTCTTTAAGAGGAAAGGGTTTAAGTGTGTTGATGTGAATTCTTGCAAAATTTGTGTTTATTGGGATCTTTCGATTGCGAAATTCGGGCAGGGGCCTGAGCCTATTGAGGGGTTTTATGTGGGAGTTGTGTGTAAGGGAGAGATGGTTTTGGTAGTTGGGGATTTAAAGAAAGAGGCTTTGAAGAAAAGTGGTGCAGTGCCTTCTTTGTTTAATTCGATGTTTGTTTCGAAGAAAGAACATATTTTCGGGAAAAAGGTTTATGGGAGTAAAGCGCAATTTAGTGATAATGGACAGGTGCATAATCTTGTGATTGAGTGTGATGAGAATGGGGTTGATGATCCGTGTCTTATTGTTCGTTTGGATAGTAAGCCGGTTATGAAGGTTAGGCATCTGCGGTGGAAGTTTCGTGGTAATCATACCATATTGGTTGATGGGCTTCCTGTGGAAATCTTTTGGGATGTTCATAATTGGTTATTTGGTTCAACTTTGGGAAATGCAGTTTTCATGTTCCAAACTTGTTTGTCAGCAGAGAAATTGTGGACTGGTGAAACTTTCTTAGATACGTCGGAACGACAGTGGTCTTGTTCGCAGAGTTTTAAGGAGTCTAAAGTACCCGGTCTTGGTTTTTGTTTGACTTTGTATGCTTGGAAGAATGAGTAGGTGTGTGAATCTTTAGAATCCCTTGCAATTTCCAGTGAGAGGATTTTAGATGTCGTCGATCCATATCCAAGATGATATATTTCCGGGGTCAGAAGGTCTACTGTTTGCTTAATTATTTGGTTTTTAATCAGTTTATTAGAATGTCAAAACTTTAGTTGGTAATTCTTACATTGCTTAGTTAATCATTGATTTTTTTTTTCCTTTTGCTAATTACACAGTACATTTTACTCCTATTTATGTTTACATTTACGAATGTTATCCTCGTTGTGCTTGCTTCGATGAACATTCATAAAATTATGTTTGGCATCTAATACAAAGAATGAAATCGGCATATTTTCATATGTTGTGGTTTGCGTCATACATGGTTGAATGCCTGAATGATGCTTGATGGTATAGTTTGTGGCTAGTTGTTATTTACGATTCACCTATCTGCAACACATTATTGACGTACTGGGAATAATCATAGTGATGATAATTCAAATTTTTCTCTTCTTGGGAATCTAGCAATTTCTCTTCAGGTAAGCGTAATTCATGGGTCACATCATTGCGATGATGACTATATCCTGGGTTTAAGTTATGATGGTAGCATTTAGTCTGAACTGGCTGACCTGTTCCTTAAAACATGGTAATTTGTTGTTGACATTTATTTGCTCACACTGTATTATCTTGTGTTACTTGTCGTCTTTCCTTTGAGGGTGTAACGCGTATTGAGATGGAAATTGAGCACATTATGACAATGACAAGAAGTTTTAAGCTGAGAATTCTGTGGTGCAGGTAACTAGCCCTTCTATTTTTATTGGTACAGTTCTCTGGATAGAACATATTTTACTTGTGTAAATGCTTCTATAAGTGAATTGTGCTCCATCCTCCTGGCCTCCCCTGTTGTCATGGAGTAAATGACCAGTTAACATCTCTGTGAAGGTAGATATTCATTCTTCTGTTCTAACCACGAATGCTATGCTCCATAGATTGTAATACAATGGACTGTCCTTAGACTTGACCATATTCCCCCTTTTCTTATCTGACCTTCCTGTCTGCGAACTGTATGGTCTCTTCCTAGTATGCATCCGACATACATTCTTGTCAATCTCCACGTGTTAAATTCCTAGGAGAAGTAATTTACATTACGATGACTAGGTAAGATTCAAGAGTCATGAAGACCAGTAAATCAGAAATTTTGGTTCAAAAACTGAGACAAACTCTTTTTCTTGAAGAATGATAAACAGAAAGCATGTTGAATGAATGACAAGCAAAGAGTGGTCTCAGATAAAGATTAGAGTGTTTTTGTTTAGAAAATACCCAGAGGGAACTCGGTTGTATTTACCATTATAAAAACTTATAATGTAAGATAATATTTGCTGTAAACCTGATGTAGATTGTTGTAGGTTAGATAATAACCTTAGACCCTTAGTGAAAGTGAAGAGAACCTTACTGAAGGTATCTCTTTCGTTATGATTAAAGCACATATGCAACAAGATTATTTATAGTGAGGGTGCTAGGACCCTGTAAAAAGGGTGTGAATTCTTGCATAAAGATCAGAAGAAGAGAGCTCCTCATAATGTAAACAAATGATTCTCTGCAAACCACACATGATGTCTATTGAATTATTGGCAATGGAAATAAAGGTTGAAATTTCTATGAATAAGCTCTGACAGTGTTCTGTGTTTTGCAATGAATGAAGAGACTAGTCAAATATCAGCTCATTTGACTGTTGAGGCAAGCTCTTTAATGTGATGTGCGAGGAACTCACTTTTTGAGTGACTGATGAATAGTCACATGTGTATCAAGGGCATGGCAGGATTAACTACTAGAACAGGACTACCGAGTATAACACTTTTGCTCAGCAGATCTAGATATAGCAGCTTCTATATTTGATGGAATAAAGTGGAATGTAATCTAGGGAACTGATATAACCACCCAACAACCTCTTAACTAATTCAATAGTTGGCCTTTCATTACTTCACTAACTGTTGCTGAGCTGCAGACTAACTAACTTGCTGGTACATTGATAATCAAATGATGTGAACTTAGGTCCCAAACATCTGTATGTATCACAATCCAACAGTCCTACTTGAACTCTCATTATGGCCTAACGATAATTTCGACTAACATATCATTTAATCTCGTCCTAGTTAGTTGTATGTCAGTTCTTCGGCCAGTAGAAGTGGGCACTAGGTTTGACCATATATAATGTTCATATGGTGTTTATGCTAGTAGAAGATACTATTTTCTTCGTCATTTAAGTGAATTTCATGTACTTGTGTTCAAATGGAAACTAACAGGTACTCATTTGTAAGGCATATAAGCCTCTACTTATTCGGAAAAAAAAAAATTGGTCAAGATTTTTTTTTATGTTGTTTGAGTGTAGGTTCGAATACAAACTAATGCAGTTAGAGAATGGTTAACATAACTAATAATTTTGTAGTCATGTTATGGGAACATTGAAAACATTGCAAGAAATCTTCCAACATTCAAAAGACCAGGAGCAAATACAAATACGGTTTTTCAGTTTAACTTTTCTTTTTCCCCCCTCCTCATCCTGGTGGTGTAATCATGGCACTAAAGTACTTTCCGGTGGTCGGAAATTTTTTAAGTCATGAAGGCCGCTGGGGTATACGGGGACTGCCTATTTGATTGCAGGACATTTAGGAATTTAGGATATGTTCGGATAATTGTTACAATTTTTTCACTTGTTCAACAAATGGGGAAGCCAAATAACTGATAAGTTTCAGAGTATCATTGCTTGGATTATTTTCCTGTCGATTAAGGTTACGATATTCGGAACACACTCATATACTAGGTGCAGGTACATTACATCCGTACATGAAACACGGCAAGACTCGAATATCTAAAACACACTCTCATACAACTCATCTCGATACAACCATAACACAAGACACAAATGGGTTCTACAAACATCTACCACATTCATGACTTCAAAGACACCATCCTTCAGGCCACTTATTGTTATTTACATATGGCAAGGATGAACAACACAGAAGTAATAAGAAACACTGCTTGGAGTTTGAGATTTCAGTGCAGTTTGTTCTTCTGTAGGATCGTAACATCTAAGTTTGTCTGGTAAGTTCTGAGAAGAGCTTCACCACACCATCCATGGCCATCATCAACAGTTGGCATCCTAACTTCCATAAAAGGATTCACTGGAGTCTGACCACCCGGCATAACCACCCCTGCCAGGACTCTCAGAACATTTGAAGCATCAATATCCATGCAGATAGTAATCTCTGGACTTCCCTTTGGAGCTGGAGGTATCCCAGTGATCTTAAAGTAGCCCAGCATATGATTCTTTACCACTACTTTCTCATCACCTTCATAAACAACAATCAATGCCTCAGGTTGGTTATCATGAACAGTTGTAAAGACAAGCTCTTTCCTTACTGGGATTGAGGTATTTTTAAGTATGATTGGTACAAAGCAATTTCCATCAGCTCGAACTCCAATGCTCAATGGTGTGGCCTGAATGGTTAAGAGATCCAAACTGCCAAATGGATCACTGATCCCAGAAGCCACTGCTCCTTCCAATGCTGCTCCACAAACCGCTGCCTCCAGTGTGTTCATACCTGCATATATTCCCTGTCTTTTGCACACACCCTTGACGAGATTCACTACCTTTGGAATGTTTGAACAGCCTCCAACAAGTATTACATCATTGAGATTTCCAATCTCCACTTTGGCATCATGTAAACACTGGATAACAAGCCTCTCACAATGTTCAAACACTGCCCGATTAACTTCCTCGAATTCCTTCCTGTCAACAACCTTACAGATTTTTGTTCC
Source organism: Saposhnikovia divaricata (assembly GCA_036435485.1). Lineage (NCBI taxonomy): Eukaryota > Viridiplantae > Streptophyta > Magnoliopsida > Apiales > Apiaceae > Saposhnikovia > Saposhnikovia divaricata. Next base: position 10,224,313 of record CM071599.1, read on the forward strand.
ATTTCCCAAGTCAACATCAATTTGAACATTTTCCTCATAGGACAGCTTATGTATGGCATCCTGTGTTGCAACGCGAAGCAGCCCCATTATCTTTATCTCATTAATGCCACGACATGAAGTAAGACTATCAAAGTCAGGTAAGAGGTGATGCATCATGTTTTGAAGTAAATCTTCACCTCCAATAGTGCCTCCTGCTAAGGCTTTTATTTGTGACACCCCACCTGCTGTCGCAGTCACAGCAACATCAGTATACCCAGCACCCATATTGAAAATGAGAGCGATCTTTTCAGTTCCACTACCCATGTTCTCCTGTATATTAACTTGCTGGTGTTGTGCATATAACAACGCAACAGCAGTTGGTTCAGGCATTAACCTTAGGACATGAAGGCCAGCCATAGCACATGCTCGCTCAATCCGGGTGATTTGAAACCGACTAAATGACACTGGAATTGTTAAAACAACATTCCTGACTGGGCGTTTAAGCTGAACTTCAGCCATAGATCTTAATTCAACCAGAAATATTGCAAGAACTTCTTCAGGAGTAGTAGACCTCCACATATGATTGACCAAAGCAGCAATAAACGGCCTGACTCCGATATCCAAAGTTTGTACCAAAAAGGGTAGGGTCTTGCTTGCGTGCACAACAGGGTCAGTGTCAACCCTACCAATCAAGCGCTTCATGTTGAAGATAGCAGCACCAGATAACACTTCATACTCATGTGAAAGCTGATTATTAACTCCACCGGTAGGTGTTTCATCTTTAAAGGTTACATATGATCTCATCATCTTCTGGTTCCTAGTGTTCTTGAGAAGCTCAACTTGAGAACCATTCCAGACCGCAACACTACATTGAGAAGTACCTATATCAACACCGATCGCAATCTCTGGAAAGGGTGTTGAAGATTTCTCCTCTCCAGTGGTTTCACTGTCCGATACCACAGTATAAGCTTGTTCAGCCATTCCTGCAAGAATAGTTACACAGACGTCACTAACATGATTGAGCTTTCACCAAACAAATACTCCCAGAAAAGGTCTTATTTCCTCTTGTTCTGTTTATCAATCAATTCGAATCGAAAAGCTAAAACCTACTCGACACAAACATAAACCGGAGAATCACACTCTACAAAGCCAGATTAATCCGAAATATGAACTATATATTTTTCATCAAGTTCATTTAATTATGAACTATTTACTTTTCATCAAGCTCATTTAATCATTTTACTAAATTATATAGTACTTTAAATTATAAATGACATAAAATTGACACTTTAAAAAACACGAACACAACCCGAAACTCGAAAATGTGATCCTAACAAAAGAGGCATCTTATAGTGTCCTGTTACGCAAAACTAGACTGTGGTTGTCATCAACAACAAAATTCCCTATAGCAAGACTTGTCAAAAAGAATTCCTAACAAAAATACTCAAACAGGACTTAAATCAAACAAGTGCAAGACATATAACAATGTTATAAACCATGTAATAACTTACAAGTTAAATGTAAGATGAAGCTGCATGTCAACTTTTAAGTAAAAATGTAAAAACTTGACAGACTTGTATGTAAAGAATAAATAGGGAAAGCTAAAAAGAAAGAAAACTTACTTGAAGTAAAGATGGATAGATACAGATAGACACAAGTGTTTTTGGAGATGGATGAACAAGGTTAGTAAAGCTGACTAATATAAAACAGAGTTGGTGTTGCTCATGTTCTAGACCTTGCCAGAGACTCTAGAAATTGCATGCTTTTTTTTTCTTTTTTTTTTTTTTTTCGCTTTGCTTTGTAGAAGTATGTTCTAATTTAATTTTAGAATAATATTTTACTAGTAAGTTCCATGAAAATTTTCTATAGTATTTTACTAGTATATTCGACTCTCTATAATTCTCAATTTTCTCAAAGGTAAATTATGCTTCGAAAATAGATATCCGTAATTTACTATTTGTCCAAAAATGAGTTTTTAAGTGAATGAGCGAGTAAGAATAATCTCTAAGAGCATCTTCAATAATCTTTTAGTTGACTCTTAAATATAATATAAATTATATGATTCTTAGCAAGTATATAGATTTCTCCAGGGAAGAGCAAATTCCGGTTCGATTCGGTTTTTTGGTAAAATCGGAACCGAAATCGGAAGTCCTCGGTTTTAAAAATCAAAAATCAGAATCGCAACCGAACCATCGATTTCGGTTTTAAAATCCCGGTTCGATTTTTATCGGTTCGATTTCAGTTTTAAAACCGGATAATATATGAAGTTGACAAAATATTATAGCATATATAATTTGGTCCAAGTTTACAAAAACCAAATCGAACCCGAGTTTACAAAATATTATAACATACATAACATGGAATTATGGATGTTGGTCAATTGACTAACTGGTCTGTAACTTGGACACTAATCAGGAGTCGATTCTTACCTCTAATAAAATTAAAACTATTTTAATACTTTAGCTTTTGTACAAGTTAAAAGTTCTATCAAAATTTGAACTTGAGCCGATATTACAATGTCGTTCAGAAATCAGAATCTCCCTGACCCTGGTGAGTAAAATCTATATATATTAGCACCACAGCTGCAGCCCGGGTGTTATATGCCCGCACCTCAGCACTAATGAGTCGACCCAATTCCATTACATTACATAAATTAGGTTATAGTTTACTGCTTAATCTAAAAAAAATATATGTATTTAAATTTCAAAAAATTTAATACAAACTATATATATATATAATATTTATTTATTTATTTTAATAATCGGTTCGGTTAGCCAGTTCGATTTTAACCTATAACCGGAACCAGAACCGGAACCGAAAGTCTCGGTTTTTAAAAGTCAAAAACCGCAACCGTTGATTCGATTTCGGTTTTTTCGGTTCGGTTTTCGCCGGTTTCGGTTTCAATTCGTTTTTTGCTCACCCCTAAATTCTGTGTCAGTTTCAACAATACTTCTTATTTTGACTACTAACTTATACTTTATTAATATTTCAAATTTAACTATGACATACATTTAAATCCAACCATGTGCAAGTGAATATTTTATTGGTTGAAAATAGTTAAGAACTATATAGTAGCTCTTAAAATTGAAGAGAGAGAAGAGGTTGTTAAGCTTTTTAAGAGCCTTGGAGCCTATTTTTTTCCCATATTCTTTATTTTTGGATTTAAAAGCTTATTTAAGAATTTTTTGAAGATGCTCTAAAAAAAATTAATATTATGAGATGGAGGGAGTAGAATATAATTAGATCTCGCCTATCACACATTTTACTGTGACCGGTTATTGGTTGTTTAAATCGAAAGATTCCATTTTTGTTGATTTCAATATATCCATACTATGTAGTGTTAAACACTTATATTATGGTAGAATATCATAAATAACATTTTCACTAAAAGGAATTATAAAAATTTGATTTCTTACATTTGTTTAGGGTGGACATCAAGTTTATTTCGGAGTCTAGAAGTGTTTTATTTTAATTTTGGATTTAATCCATTTACGAATACGTTTATATGTATTGTATATTTTTTTTCGATACGTGTATTGTAGAGTTTTTTGTGTAAAAACATGCTGTTGGTGACCGCCAACTATCTATATAGATCATAGACCGTCAACTACATATATATATATATATATATATAAAACCCATTTTTTAGGTTTGATATTCATATTTAGATTCGAATAAAAATCTTAACTTAAATTTGTTACATGGACTATCCATATTTTAGGTTTAGAATCCCTTTTAGTTTTATGTAGGATTCATATTGATATTTGACCCATAATAACTTATGAAAAATTAGTACATCAATTTTTACTGTCATTCAGTAAGGTTGGATTTTCCAAGTGGTTAAGGGTATATACTTTATCGATCGGTTCGACTCTTGCTCACCCCTGAAATTTTTTGGAATAGATACTCATTTGTAAGCGTATAAGCATTTTATTGAATTAATGTATTTCATTACATTTTGATAAGTTCATTAATAAAAATTTAAATCAGTCTTTCAATTTTGGAAACATCATCAATGCATATCATCAAATAATATATAATAAAATAGCTAATTAATTTGATTTTTAAATGTACTTTTTATTATTAAAATAACATTTTTTTCAATTCTATTTTTAATTCTTTCAAATTTGATTATTTGATATTAAAATATTAAAGGGTTCTTTTGATAAATAAATAGGAAAAAGTAATTTTTTGCACATTTACTTTTGTTAAGAATAGCTATTTGCAATTTTACTAACTAAGTTTCAAAATTGCAAAAATACTAACCCTAACCTTAGCCCCCCTCTTTCCCTCTTTCTTTGTACGCAGGCGGTTGTACTTTTTTTTTTTTTTTTAAGGTGGGGTTCTATTTTGGTTCATTTGGGTTGCAAGGCCCCGCAGGGGCATATTCAACTTAATGCAACCACATTCAACTAAATTCAACTACATTCAACTTTTTTTTTTTAAGCTGGGAATATTTTTGTGGATTTGGTTTGCAAGGCCCCGCAGGGGCATATTCAACTGAATGCAAGCACATGCAACTAATTGCAACTAAATGCAACCACGTGCAACTAATTGCAACTAAATGCAACCACATGCAACAAAATTTCTGATTTTAAGTTCCATTTGTCATTTGTCTTTTTCGACCTCATTTTTGAACTATATATATATATATATATATATATATATATATATATATAATGTGGGTGATATTTTGGTGGATTTAGGTTGCATGGCCTCGCAGGGGCATATTCAACTAAATTTGCAACTGAATGCAACCATATGCAGCTAAATTTCTGATTTCATGTTCCATTTTTCAGTTGTCATTTTTGGACTCTATATATATATATATATAGAGAAAAAGGACCCTGAGATATATCTCAGGGAACTTTTCCTAAGATACATACAAACTAACTCTAAATTTTCCTGGGCCCGCAGGGCTAATTAAAAAAATTGTGAATTTACTAAAACACCCACATTATTTTTACATATAAAAGATGTATATCTTAGGGAACTTACCTGAGATATATCTCAGGTTCCCCAACCTCATATATATATATATATATAGTCCAAAAATGAGGTCGAAAATGACAACTGAAAAATAGAACTTGAAATCAGAAATTGAATGCAACCATATGCAACTAAATTTCTGATTTCAGTTGCATTCAGTTGAATATTGCCCCTGGCGGGGCCTTGTAACCCAAATCCACCAAAATCACACCACCTTAAAAAAAAAGAAAGTTGAATGTGGTTGCATTTGGTTGTATATTGCCCCTGGCGGGGCCTTGCAACCCAAATCCACCAAAATCACCCCACCTAAAAAAAAAAGGTTGAATGTGGTTGCATTTTGTTGTATATTGCCCCTGGCGGGGCCTTGCAACCACCAAAATCACCCCACCTTAAAAAAAAGAAAGTTGAATGTGGTTGCATTTGGTTGAATGTGGTTGCATTCAGTTGAATATGCCCCTGCGGGGCCATGCAACCCAAATCCACCAAAATAGCACCCCACCTTAAAAAAAAAAGTACAACCGCCGCCTGTTGAAAGGATAAAGGGGAAAGGGGGAGGGTTAGGGTTAAGGTTGGTATTTTTGCAATTTTGAAACTTAGGTTGGTAAAATTGCAATTAATTCAAGGAGATGGTATTTTTGCAAATAGAAACTTTAAATCTAGTATTCTTGGTAAATTTTCAATATTAAATCATTTTATACATTTAATTTACCATTATTATTATATATAAATATTTAATTGTAAATAATATTTTAAGATATCATATGCATAGCATGAACTATATGTGTTTAACTTTTTGTAAAAAGAATTTTCGCATTCGGATCTTCATACCATACACGAAAAAAATGGGAGAATCCATTTCTTTCATATTTCGAAAAACAGTATACTATATGAGTATACTTTTTAGAACAACTTATTCAATAGATTTTCGAGTATAGATCTTTTATTAATATCTTCCTAATTTTTATAAATATCATAATACTATTATCAGTTAAGATTTGTTTATTACTAAATTTAATAAGAGCAAAAGTAGAGTTTTTACTAAAAAATATAAATTAATAAAATAAAATTCAATTTTCAGCGTGGCGAAGCAGGCAGCGCGGCGTGTTGTTCGTACCGCAGGTCCCGGGATCGAAACCCGGCACTGATCACATTTTTTTCAATATATCAGCTTTGCTTAGTGTATTTTTTTTTTCCTGCTCTCACTTATATGTAAAAGTTCATCAAGTCTAATGCAAAATATAAGCACAACAATTCAAACGTGCAAAAGGTTAAGAAATTGTATAAATACACACTCATTTCACAAAATGAGCTTAAAAAAAAATAATCACAAATTACAAATCCTTAGATATCATACACTTGCTTTCCAGTGAACTTAACATCAATTGGGCTCACATTTTTACCAATGTTCCTCATGTTCTGGTTAGCCCCAAGACGGCCCGGGTTCACTTTTTCAGGGTACACACCATCTTTAGGATGCAAGTATTGGACTTCACCACTTGGGAACACCCTGTAAAACTGGTACTTAATTTTGTACTTGGACCTCAATCTTGTCCCAAGAGCCAAACACTGTTCTTTACGGGCGAGTTTCAACAAGTTTGGGCCTTCTCTCATGATAGCAGCTCCACCAGTTGGCATTTCAAAGATTTGCTCCTTCGGTGATTCCCATGTTATGACATAAAATTCTTCTACTTGGGCTTTTCGTAAAAGCCCACCAGTACTACCACCAAAAATTGGTGATGGGGTGTTTGGGTCTAGTTGCGGTGGAGTAAAGCCTGCAGGGGCTGCGGGCTTTTCCTCCACCGGGGCTTCCGTCTTGCCTTCTGCAGCCCTGATGATGGTTCGCGAAGGCGAGATGGTAGACTTGAGTGGCTTGACAAAGGAAATGAGAGTTGATTGCTTCCATGGGGATTTTGGGTTGGTGAGAGTTGGAGCGAATAGAGAGGCTTGTGTTGCCATAGCCATCTTGAGAGTTTTTTGGAACTGTTTTGTGTGTGTTTGTTAAGTTATGTTATGTATTGTTGGCTAATGTTTTTGTGCATTGTGAATTTTATCGAAATTGAGACGAGTGGTGGAGGGAGACATGAAATATAGATAGGATTTTGGGCCAATGAGAATGTGTTATTTGATAGCCGAACTCTTACCCATAATTTCACCTTATCTGCTTAGAGGCCACATATTTTTCCCTAGAATATATTTATTTTATTTGTTTGTGTTTCTTAATTTAGTTTTTATTTTTTTATTTAACAAATGTTTGAAAGCAAGTCCGGCATTAAGTTTAGGATAGTGGTAATAATAATAAAGCATAAAGTAAATTTCAGGTGAAATATATATATTTGAAATGGTACAACAAAGAGATAAATAGATGTTTTTTTTCTTTTTTAGATTTCACCAAGTAAAATGAATTTTTTGAAATAAAATACATGTAACGAATTTTTCAAACATGAAATGTAATTTATTGACGCATTGTCATTTGACTACAAAAATTGCGTGGGTTAAGGAACTCAAGATTAAGGTAAGGAAAGAAATGAATAAAAATATGTGAATGAAGTATATAACAGCAAATCAGAGTGGCGCAGCGGAAGCGTGGTGGGCCCATAACCCACAGGTCCCAGGATCGAAACCTGGCTCTGATAACCCTTTTTTTTTGGTTTTTTTATGGCATTTTTTGTGACACATGATAATAAAATATGAAAAGCTTCCAGACAAAAAAAAAAAAAAGAAGAAAAGCTTTGCTTCTTCGTTTTTTGTGCCAAGTGAGCTGCCTGCTATTAAAAGCTTGTATTGTGGTGATATGTTTGTTCCTTCAGTTTAGCATTTCATGCTGATATGGACCTAATTAGCACCTCTGGGAACGAACAAGTGATTTAGAAATCAGGACATGTACCTTAATATATACAGCTCTAGAACATTCAGGTTCTTCTCATTTTTATTAACAGTTGGGGTACTGAGCAGTGAGCACTGAGCACTAATGTTTTGCTAAGTTGAGGTGAGTGAAAGTGGGAGGAAATGAAATGAATACTGAAATTTATAGAGCTGTAAACACACCAACTCGAACAAAATTTTAACGAATTCGAACAAAATTTTAACGAATTGAACATTGTTCGATAATCTTATCGGACAAATGTTTTTGTTCGAATTCGAGTTCGATAATATTCGAACCAAACATGAACTGTTCGCGAACATAGCGAACCGAACTGGACTCAAACGAATACGAACGTTAACATTTTATGTTTTTTTTTATAGAAAAAACAGTTATTTTTGACTTTATTTTATGTGAAAAATTAGCCCAACTATTAAATTAAAAAATCCTCCTATATAATATTGACATTAAATAATTATAAAATAAAGTTAAAATATAAATTATGGATAATATATTGTTATAAGCGTAATGAAATGTAAAGCTTCAATCTGCCATTGATGAACTTTAGTTTTGTTACAGAGAGAAAATGAAAGTTAAGCTATTATCTGTAGAATGACTAACTGATTACAAAAAAGACTGTAACTAACTATAATACAACCAATCTAATATGTACAAGTTGCAAGTTGTATTGCTGACGTGGAAGTGTGGGCTGAATGATTGTTAAATGAATGCTGGGCTGGATCGTTAGCATGGGCTGGATCAGATATCTTAACACCCCCTCAAGCTGGGGATGGGTATACTCATACCAAGCTTGGATTTCAGACTGTTAAAGTGAGGAGAAGGCAAAACCTTGGTGAAAACATCAGCAAGCTGTTCAGTAGTTGGTAAATAGGACAGTTGTATAAGACCCTCAAGAACTTTGTCACGAGTAAAATGACAGTCTATATCAATATGCTTAGTTCGTTCATGGAAAACCGGATTCTTGGCAATATGCATAGCAAGCTGGTTATCACAGTATAATGTAACAGGTTGAAGATCAGTAATACCAATGTCTGCAAGAAGTCGAACTAACCAAGCAACCTCAGAAGCAGCAGCAGCCATAGCTCGATATTAAGCTTCAGATGAAGATTTAGAGACAGTAGTCTGTTTCTTTGATTTCCAACTAATAGGAGAAGAACCAAGTAATAGCAAGTATCCTGAAACAGATCGTCTAGTATTGGGACAAGCAGCCCAACAAGAATCAGAATATGCATATAATGTCAAAGAAGTGGTCCCTTGAAGTACAATCCCTTGTCCAATTGTTCCAGCCACATAATGTAAAACATGTTCTAGTGCTTGAAAATGATGTAACCGTGGTGAATGCATAAACTGACTTAATGTTTGTACTGAATAAGATAGGTCAGGTCGGGTATTGGTGAGACCTTACCAACAAGAGAACGAAATAAAACTGGATCATGATAAAATTCACCTGTATCTGAGTATAATTTCAAATTCAATGGCAGAGGTGTAGCAACCTTCTTGAAAGATGAAATACCAGAATCAATAAGTAGTTCCCTTGTGAATTTTGCTTGAGTAAGAACTATACCAGCATCTTTGTAACCAACTTCAAATCCTAAGAAGAAATGCAGATATCCAAGATCTTTAATACCAAAGCACTTGTGAAGATGTTCTTTGAATGCAATAATAGTTTCAAGATTGTGTCCAGTTATAACAATATCATCAACATAAACAGCTGCTATTGTAATGTCATTTCCAGTCTTCTTAGTAAACAAGGAATAGTCATTTTTGGACTGGACATAACCTTGACATTTCAGCTCATGAAGCAATTTTGCAAACCATTCTCTGCTGGCCTGCTTTAAGCCATCGATTGATTTCTTAAGCCGACATACCTTTTTTTTCTGGATTAGGAACACCTTCAGGCATGTTCATGTATACTTCCTCATGTAACTCACCATGTAAGAAAGCATTATTCACATCAAGCTGAAAAACTTTCCATTTTTTACTGGCAGCTAGAGACAAAATGCTTCGAATTGTTGCCATCTTAACTACTGGTAAAAACGTTTCTTGATAATCAATGCCATACTTTTGATTAAAACCCTTAGCAACCAATCTAGCCTTGTAACGTTCAATAGAACCATCTGCCTTTAATTTTATTCTAAACACCCATTTACACCCAATGGATTTCTTGCCAGGTGGAAGAGTAACAACATCCCAAGTATTATTGTTTTCAAGAGCTTGTAATTCTAATTGCATTGCATTGATCCAGTTAGGATCAGTAGATGCTTCTGCAAAAGAAGTAGGTTCTGTAATAGATGAAGTTTGCACTAGTAGTGCTTTATAAGGTTGTGGAAGAGATTCAAAAGAAACAAGATTATAAATGTAATCCTTAAGATGTGAAGGTTTGCTAATCTCTCTACTGGACCGTCTGATAGGAAGAGAAACAGTGGTAGTAGATGATGAAGAATTAGATGTATTCTCCAGAGAAGGAGTTGAATTGAGAGGAGGAACATTTTTTTGGAACACATCAGGAATAGAAACATGAAGAAATGTATCATACTGTGTATGTGTAGGTAAGAAAAATTGAGTAGTAGGAACATATGGTAATGTAGACATGTGAAAAGGGAAGTTTTTTTCATGAAATTTTACATCCCTAGACACTAATACTTTATGTGTAACTAGATTAAGAACCTTGTATCCTTTTGTTGCTGTTGGATAACCAAGAAAAACACAAGGATGGGCCCGTGGTTCGAATTTTATTCCGTGTTGTCTGGAAGTAGACACAAAACAGAGACATCCAAAACACCTAAGATAGGAATAAACTGGCTTGTGTCCAAATAGTTTTTCATATGGTGTAACATTATCAAGCTGTCTAACTGGAATTCTATTGATAAGAAATGCAGCACACTGGACACAATCACCCCAAAATTTTGAAGGTAAGTTGGATTGAAAGAATAAAGCACGTGCAGTCTCCATAAGATGCTTGTGTTTACGTTCAACCACCCCATTCTGCTGGGGTGTATTTGAACAACCAGTTTGATGCAATATACCAAAAGAATCATAAACTTTCAAAATTTTGCCATGACAAAGTTCCAAGGCATTATCTGTTCGAATTATTTTAACAGTGGACTTGAATTGGTTGTTAACAACAATAAGAAATGAATGAATAATGGAGACAGTATCAAGTTTGGAACTCATAAGGTGAACCCAGGTAGCTCTACTATAATCATCTACCATGATGAGAAAGTATTTACAACCATTGTGTGTGGTAGTGTTATAGGGCCCCCAAACATCAATATGCAGAAGTTCAAATATTTTTGTAGTTTTTATTTGACTAGAATTAAAAGATAATCTATGTTGCCTTGCTGCAGGACAAATAGTACAAATACAATCACCAAGAACTTGAGTATCAATATTACTAACAACAGAATTGAGTTTAGAATATGGTACATGTCCTAATCTAAGATGAAGTAATTTTGCTTCATCTAGTTTAGAACTAACAGAAGCAGTTGCAGCAGAATGAGAGTCAGCAACTAGCAAAGATGCCTTAGGAGAAACAGAAGATTGAGTTGGTAAACCAGGAAAGAGTTCTTCATCAGTAAAATATAAGCCTTGAAAAGATTTACCAAGAAGTAGAGGAAGATTCATTAAAGGCTCTTGAATGATACAAGAATCAGAAGTAAAGCTTATTGAATAAATAGTGTCTTTAACAAGCTTGTTTACAGAGATCAAATTAAACTTGAATGAAGGAGCAAATAACACATCTTTGAGCTCAAGAGAATTATTAAGTTTGATATTTTCAACATGTGTAACTCTTACTTTGGTGCCATCAGGTATAGTAATAAAACTATTATCAGTTTGCATTTGTTTGAACTCATGGAAAAATTGCAATGAAGAACATATATGATCAGATGCCCCACTATCTATTACCCAACTGTTTGTATTAGTAGAGGATAAAAGACAATGAGTACCTGCCAAAAGAGCATTTCCAGAGAATGAAGAATCCTGATCTGTCAGATTGTTCAGGGACAAAAGAGACATCAACTGGTTATATTGCTCCAGAGAAATAGAAGGTGAGGATTGAGTAGTTGTTGATTGAACAATTTTGTCAATAGCAGCTTCTTTCATATTATGAGATTGATTGTCTTCATCAGATTCAGTAGTAACACAATTAGCAAATTTCCTTGAGATAGGTTTAAAACCTGGTGGATAACCATTGAGCTTAAAGCATCGTTCCTTGCCGTGACCTGGAATTTTACTATGATCACAGAAATATGTCACTTTCCTCTGCTGAGAACCAGTATTACCAGTAAAATTAAAATGAGTTCGTCCGGAAGTAGTCTTGTCAAATCTCTAAGGAGTATAGCTTTGATTTCTATTGACAGCAAAAGCAATTTGTTCATGAGAATTTTAAGCAATTTGGAAAGTTCCTTAAGCCTTTGTTCCTGAAGCAACATTCTATAAACTTGTGGCAGGTTGGGAAGAGTATCCATCATCAAGATATGAGAACGAACATTAGCATATTCATTAGACATCTTCATAAGAAACATCATTAATCTCTGATCTTGCTCCAACTTAAGAACTTTCTGAGTAATGTCACAAGTACAATTTGCACATGAACAAACATGCAAAGGCTTTAGATTATCAATCTCATCCCAAAGTTTCTTCAATTGAGTGTAATAGTCAGAAATAGAGACATTATCTTGTGAAATATGTGAAACTTCTTGTTCTAAAGCATATAGTTGTGCTGAAGAAGCCTGACCAAAACGCTCCTCAAGATCAAGCCAAATAGCTCTAACAGTATCAACATAAAGCATGCTTGATAAGTGGATTTATATCCACTTGGATCGCTTCAATTCGGCTTAAATTGATTGTCTTGGACTCAAGTTTATTGTAGTTTTGATGTGTTTTGCTTAGTTGTGCAGATTTACAAGAATGTCGATTATGGGTGATGATTCTATCGTGTTTGGAGGATTAATTGATTAAAATTCGGATTTTCCGGGAAGGTTGCGCAGTCTACACTGTTTTGGCCATATCTGGAGTTCTAGAAGTCCGTTTTCAACGATCTTACAGCTCACGCGAAGCCTGGAAGATTTTCTACAACTTAGGATAGGATTCGCGCGCGCAAGTTGCGTGTGATGGGCGCAAGTTGCGTGACAAGCAGACTGATGGGAGCAGGGAATTTACTGTTTTTCCCTTTTTCTAATTCTAATTGTATTTTGGGAAGTTGTTAGTACCTAAATCGAATTCTAATTGTAATAGAAGGCAATTTCTTGCTGGGCAAGACTTGGAGTTCCTATATAAACACATCCAACCCCTTGTAATTTAGACAATTAGACAATTAGATATCTTGTACATAATATAGCTTAGATCTGCAAGGGAGAAAAGGGGAGAAAGATTCAACGCTCGTGACAAGCAACGGATCAAGATCTACTTCATCTTTTGTATCGTAGATTTGTTTTCTCAACTCTTTGTTTTATTAATATTATTATTATTCATACTTTATTTATTATCATGGTTTCATCAGATCCCATGATGACGAGCGGTTCGATTATGAGCTAATCGTTGTCATGGGATTCTAACGGATTTATCTATGTAGCTTAGTAGTTTGATTGCTTTAAAGATTTATGTGTGATGAATTCTTGATATCCTCGTATGGTTGTGTTTCCTGTGTTTAGATGCGTCATGAACATCTAATTTGTTAATCTCTTGCGAAACGAGAGTGGATCTTGAGATTTAGAACTTGCCATGCTAGCATAGGATAGGTTGATGTTTTAACATCATGATTTGTAGCATAAATAGAGATATTATGCTGCCCTATGTGATCAATATGGATAACTTGTTCTTCAACCGTTATGTTTTCAAATTCTATAGAGATATAGGGTCTAAGCATGATTGGTGTCTATTCATCTTCTATCTCTTTTGTAGATGTATGTTTAGTTTGGTATTCGTATACTGAGAAGTAGCGTATACTTGTCCCGTGTTGTCTGATCAGATATCAAAACCATCACATGCATTGATTAAAGGCATCAACTCTAAGTGAAGTAGATGATGAAGTTAGGATTCCATGTTTTCTCGCATATAAGTAATTCAATTTTAATTCTCATTAGTTAGTAATTTTTAGTTTGTTAATTTGTATCTTAGTTAATTATAGTTAGTAAAAACTTAATCTTGTTATTTGTCTTAGCAGTGAATAATAATCATACATTGTTGCATATGTGCATGAACTGAATTGCAACCTAACCAGATCTCTGTGGGAACGAACTTGACTTCTATCTATATTACTTGTGACCACGTACGCTTGCGTGTTTTAGTGTAAACAAGTTTTTGGCGCCGCTGCCGGGGATCATCGGTGTTTTATTTTTGGTTTATGTGCTTGTCAATAGTGGTCGTTAGAGTTCACTGACTCAGATTTTTCTTACCTATCTTGTTTAGTTCGGTGTGTTTCAGGTACTTGAGTGTTTGAAGATGGCATACGAGGAGTTGCCATGGTGGGCATATTCGAGGACATCCATGCCTCAACAATGTGAGCGGTGTTTGGGCGTGCATGATCACTCACAATATTGTTACTACGAAGGAGTTGATCCATATGTCACTTATGAGGAACAACCATATTTTCAATACCATCCTCAACAGTACCAGCAAGATGTTCCAGATATGTCATATTTCTTTGGAAGTGAAGAGTTTCAACATCAGCAACCCACTCCTACTTTTCAGTCAGATAAGGTTGTTACTATGGAGGAGCTTAAGATGCTTGTAAAGAGCAGCGAGGAGTCTATCAAATCTTTGGAGACATTAGTTGCTCAAGCTGTGAGATCATTGGAACAAGAGAAACAACAATTCATACTAGATGCAATTCCAGAAAATAACGGTGACTTGGAGCAGGGTACTGCATGCATAATTGAGGAAGACAAATTCCAAGGTGAGGTGAGCGTTCACAAGCCATGTGAGGAATTTGATCAAGCTAGTGAGGTGGATGATTTGGAAAGGGCACAATTCGGGACAGACACTGATGAGCTACACAAATTTCAAGAATTGGTATGTGCGTACCAAGAGGATACTGATGAGCTACACAAATTTCAAGAATTGGTATGTGCGTACCAAGAGGATACTGATGAGCTACGCAAATTTCAAGAATTGGTATGTGCGTTCCAAGAGGCTGATGGTCATGGGACAGATGCAGGTCTTCTATTTGTCTCAAAGTGTGAAGATGGAGGTAGCGCATTAGAGCCAATGGAGGAAGTTCTCTTTGAGAAACCAAAGGCTTCAGCAACTTACATTTACCCTCCTCCATTATATTCAAGCGAAGCCCGCGAATGTGTGTTGTTCTACAAATTGACAGATTTTGGGTCAACAGAAGAAGGCATTGGAATAGGACATATTTGTTATACGAATAGGCCAAGCGAGGAGAAGGGGCAGAAAGTGCGCCGTCGTGATGACGATGAAGTCTTGCGAAGAGAGGACCAGGCAAACTATTATCATCCTTAATGGAGGCTTGGAAGTAACGTCAAGCTATTGACGTTAAAGAAGCGCTTCGTGGGAGGCAACCCACGTATTAGTGTAGGAAGAAAAAAAAAATTGAGTGTTGTATTCAAAAAAAAAAATCGGAACAGTGATTTTCGCGCAGGCTGCACGCCCGACACGCAGGCTGCGCCTGCGTTACACGCAGTCTGCACCCCTGTAACGCAGGCTGCGCCTGCGTTACTGCCTCCCGCGCGCTCAGCGACCCTGAAACGCAGCCTGCGGCTGCGTTATACATCCTCTGCCCAGTTTTTTTTTTCCCGAAAATCAATGTTTTTGCCTACAAAATCAACCCCAAATTCTATCCTAACTCAAATTTCTTTAATTCTTAATTCCTATATATATCCTACATCAAATCCTAACCTCTCCAAATCTCTCCTACACACTTAAATTTTTATTCATCCTATCACTCCATTATATATACCCACCTATACATACAAATCCAATTCCTTTTCTAATTCTTTAAATCTCTAAAAATTCAATTCTAAAGAGGAATTAATTGCAAGTTCACCTCTCCGATTCGTATTGGGTAAATCTTTTTCTCTAATCTTATTTTTATTACGAATTTGTGTTATTGTAATTGGGGGTTTTGTAGTATTCTTGTTATTTGGGAAGTGGCCAGTCTATGGAACTCGTACGCATTATCCTCCACCAAATTCATCCGAGGAGGGTGATGACTCAGCTGGTTAGGTATGTTTTCTACTTTCCCTCGTATTTACTTCCATTCAATGCGGACATTGAATCTTTCAAGTTTGGGGGTGGTTTGAGGGATTAGTAGTTGTTGTACTATGTGTTCATGTAGGATTTCATGTTTTGCATATTAGTAGTAGTAAATTATGCATTTATGTTAGTGTTATCTACGTTTGTTTCATATAGGACATTTTTTTAATTTTATATTCGTATATCATGTGAGTTCATAATAATTTGCATTTGCACCCATGCTTGATAGGAATTTTGTGTTGTTGACGCTTTTGATTGAGAAGTGATATGCTTTGTTCTTGTGCACACACATACACTAGTAAGTTGAAGCTAGTAGACTTATTGAATGTTGTAAGTAATTAGAAGGACATGAATATGTGCAAGTTGATTTAGTTTGCATTCTTTGAATACAAGTAGGTGCATTAGAGAGATTTTTGCTTGGGATTGAGTATGTTTTTCCCGCCAAGTGAGCTTTTGAGCCATATTGCATTTGTTGCAATTTTATTCGTTTGCTTGAGTGTCCACAGATTGTTTGCATTGCTAGCAGTTGTTTGAGGTCTTTCTTGAAACGCATGACATTATTTGACGATTAAAATGACAAAGGCATTTAGGAATAACCGCATATTTTCCCATATTACCACACCATGTTTACATGATCAATTAGTTAACCCGTTGAGCTTAATCCTATTTTTTCAGTGACATACCACATTACTTGCCTAAACCTTTTTCTTGTATTGGACTTACATTAATTTGAACCCACATTGTCAAAGGCTAGTAGGGTGCTTAAGGGAGTAATAAGGTGTGCAAGGAGGGGTTTATTGTTGGTCATAATTTTGGGGGAAATATTGAAATTTGGGTTTGGTTGTTGCTTGATAGTCGGCATGTGTAATAAAATCATGGGATCATTGTTATTGTCTATATTATTGTTACTTTAGCTCTCGAAAAAAAAAAACAGAAAAAAAAGAAAAAGAAAAAAAAGAGAAAAAAAATTATATTATGAGAGCATATTTGTGTTATTGTGATCCTACTTTAGTCAACTAGTCGAGTGTTTTTGTTGGAAGAAAAATAGTAAAGGTTTGTGGGGGGGGGGAATAGGTGGTTGTGTATGATTTATTATAAGTTCCTACTAGCTTTTGACACTTCACCTGTTTTGGCTTATCTGACATACCTTGTCCCTAGCCCCGTGACAACCCAACTAAAGACCTTTTGATTATTGTCATTGATGTATGTTGTGTTAAGAGTTAGATTGATACCAAATGTCAAGCATGCTTATGATTTTGTTGGAATTGAGTGATACACTTACCCTTGTTCTTGAGTGAATTTTTTTTTTGAGTGGATTGTGAGTGTTTGCTTGTTTTTGCGTATGAGATCCCGAGTTTTTGTCTCAAAGATGTACTCTTGTAGGCTTAGCATGTTTACTAACTTATTCTTACACTTGACATGGACTTGTGAGAACTTATGCATGTTCATTGAGTAGACTATGTGAATACTTGCACTTTCGACACCAAGACATTGCGTATTTACTTTGATTCTTAAGTTGATATGGCATGAGAGGATTTGAAGGTATGGTAGGATATTAGTATTAGATTAATTGCATTTTCATATTAGTTGCATTCATGCATTGCATTGGATTTTGTGGGTACATTCGCTATAGGCCCTCACGAGACCTCACTCGTCCACTAGGGCTACCTAGGGGTTTAAAGGGCTTGTTGCATATGCCAAATGCAACCGTGATCACCTACGGAAGTGGTACTAGTTAGTTAGTTGTAATTGTTTATGTTTGAGGACAAGCATCAGTTTAAGTTTGGGGGTGTGATAAGTAGATTTATATCCACTTGGATCGCTTCAATTCGGCTAAAATTGATTGTCTTGGACTCAAGTTTATTGTAGTTTTGATGTGTTTTGTTTAGTTGTGCAGATTTACAAGAATGTCGATTATGGGTGATGATTCTATCGTGTTTGGAGGATTAATTGATTAAAATTCGGATTTTCCGGGAAGGTTGCGCAGTCTACACTGTTTTGGCCATATCTGGAGTTCTAGAAGTCCGTTTTCAGCGATCTTACAGCTCACGCGAAGCCTGGAAGATTTTCTACAACTTAGGACAGGATTCACGCGCGTAAGTTGCGTGTGATGGGCGCAGGTTGCGAGACAAGCAGACTGATGGGAGCAGGGAATTTATTGTTTTGCCCCTTTTCTAATTCTAATTGTATTTTGGGCAGTTGTTAGTACCTAAATCGAATTCTAATTGTAATAGAAGGCAATTTCTTGCTGGGCAAGACTTGGAGTGCCTATATAAACACATCCAACCCCTTGTAATTTAGATAATTAGACAATTAGATATCTTGTACATAATATAGCTTAGATCTGCAAAGGAGAAAATGGGAGAAAGATTCAACGCTCGTGACAAGCAACGGATCTAGATCTACTTCATCTTTTGTATCATAGATTTGTTTTCTCAACTCTTTGTTTTATTAATATTATTATTATTATTATTCATACTTTGTTTATTATCATAGTTTCATTAGATCCCATGATGACGAGCGGTTCGATTATGAGCTAATCGTTGTCATGGGATTCTAACGGATTTATTTATGTAGCTTAGTAGTTTAATTGCTTTAAAGATTTATGTGTGATGAATTCTTGATATCCTCGTATGGTTGTGTTTCATGTGTTTAGATGCGTCATGAACATCTAATTTGTTAATCTCTTGCGAAACGAGAGTGGATCTTGAGATTTAGAACTTGCCATGCTAGCATAGGATAGGTTGATGTTTTAACATCATGATTTGTAGCATAAATAGAGATATTATGCTGCCCTATGTGATCAATATGGATAACTTGTTCTTCAACCGTTATGTTTTCAAATTCTATAGAGATATAGGGTCTAAGCATGATTGGTGTCTATTCATCTTCTGTCTCTTTTGTAGATGTATGTTTAGTTTGGTATTCGTATACTGAGAAGTAGCGTATACTTGTCCCGTGTTGTCTGATCAGATATCAAAACCATCACATGCATTGATTAAAGGCATCAACTCTAAGTGAAGTAGATGATGAAGTTAGGATTCCATGTTTTCTCGCATATAAGTAATTCAATTTTAATTCTCATTAGTTAGTAATTTTTAGTTTGTTAATTTGTATCTTAGTTAATTATAGTTAGTAAAAACTTAATCTTGTTATTTGTCTTAGCAGTGAATAATAATCATATATTGTTGCATAGGTGCATGAACTGAATTGAAACCTAACCAGATCTCTGTGGGAACGAACTTGACTTCTATCTATGTTACTTGTGACCACGTACGCTTGCGTGTTTTAGTGTAAACGATGCTAGCAGCAATTTGTGGCTCTAAAGAAGTAATTATCAAGCCTGTTATCATACTGTTACACCTTGTCTATGAGTTATAAGTGACTGCTGTAATTTCTGGTTTAGAAAGTGTTCCATCAATAAAACACATTTTGTTCTTAGCTGTGAGTCCTATAACCATAGATCGTTTCCAATTTCCATAACAGGTTCCGTTAAAAGGTGTAGTAACATGTTTCATACCAGTATTATCCGAAGGATGTAAAAAATAGACGCTAGACGGATCTTGTGTGAGTTCGATTGTTGTTGTCATGATTTTAGAAAGATTCAGAGTTTAGAAATGATTTCAGAGATGTTTAGAGAGATTTAGGAGAGATTGAGAGAGATTTAGGAGAGATTTATAGAATCAAAACAGAGAAAAGAATGAGCAAAATGAAGAAATTGTAACTCGACTGCAAATCAACATATCTTCAACAAGATTATCATCAAAACTCAACTAGGAAAACAGAGATATCAATCTTTATATCTATAGAACACATTCACAATTCACTGAGATCAAGAAAACGACGATCAAGATAACAATGATCAAGATAACGACGAGAAATCAAGAAAACAAAGATCAAGAAGATAAGAAAGATCTTACTAGACGACGAGATAACGAGATCAGAATGATAACGAAGAACATCAGGACCGTACACCGCTCTGATACCATGTTATAAGTAGTAACTAAGCGTAATGAAATGTAAAGCTTCAATCTGCCATTGATGAACTTTAGTTTTGTTACAGAGAGAAAATGAAAGCTAAGCTATTATCTGTAGAATGACTAACTAATTATAAAAAAAGATTGTAACTAACTATAAATACAACCAATCTAATATGTACAAGTTGCAAGTTGTATTGCTGACGTGGAAGTGTGGGCTGAATGATTGTTAAATGAATGCTGGGTTGGATCGTTAGCATCGGCTGGATCAGATATCTCAACATATATAATATATGTACGTATATAACGAACAAATCGAACTCGAACCGAACACAAGTCGAACTCGAGCCGAACACCCCAAAAGTTCGGTTTGGTTCGCTAAGGCTATCGAACATAAATTGTTGTTCAAATTCGTGTTCGATAAGAATTCTAACGAGTTTAATGAACTCTCAGACGAGCTTAACGAACTATTCAATTTGTTACGACTTTAAAAATTTGTAGAATTTTATGGAGAATTGTATAATTTATATTCCTTCTTCCTTTCCATTAATAGCAATCTAAATTGTAGCTTAAAAGTTAAAATCAATAGGTTAAGAAAAAATTCAAAATTTACTTCATACTGGAAATTTGTACTCCCTCATTTACGTTATGTCTTTCTTCACGAATCCCTTCTTCTGAAGGTGATGATTGATTCATAATTATGCATT
Organism: Saposhnikovia divaricata; assembly: GCA_036435485.1. Classification (NCBI taxonomy): domain Eukaryota; kingdom Viridiplantae; phylum Streptophyta; class Magnoliopsida; order Apiales; family Apiaceae; genus Saposhnikovia; species Saposhnikovia divaricata. The sequence continues at coordinate 10,245,063 of CM071599.1, forward strand.
TACCAACCACAAGAACACTACTTGTCCCAATCTGAAGTAAATCACTTAAAAATGGAAAAGTATGCATTTGTCAGCATTGGTGACCTGAAGGTGATGGGTTCATAACTGTGCATCTGTTAACCTCAGATCCAGGAATATATTTTCTGTTGGGAGTTGGGACGCTATATATTTAAGCGAGTTATGTTTGTTTAGTATATAATTTTTACATTTTTGATATTTAAGTGCTAATAAATTAGTACTCCAATAATTTAATCTCCAACTTATGATCATATCAAAATAATAAATAAATCAAATTGTTATATAATAATTATATAACGATTTGAGTATACACACATAGCATATATTTATAATAAAAATCGCTAATTTTTGTTTCCGTGTGTCCTCATTATAAACCCCTTCGTGGATCCGCCCATGAACGAAGCTTTATACGGAGCGAGAATCCCACTGGGGTTTTCATAATACTTGTAATATATGTTATAATTTTATATGTTTACTTATATGTTTATGTAAAAATAATTTTTGGTCCCTATTGAATAAAAATCTTGTCTTTACAAAATAAAAGTTTAGATGGGTTTTGTGATTTGAACGAACGTAGAGCGCTCCTTAGAAAACAAAATTTTAGATGGATTTTGTGATTTGAACGAACGTAGAGCGCTACTATATATATATATATATATATATATATATATATATATGTATATATAAGTGTTTGACCAGTACTTATATATATATATAATATATATATATATATATAAGTGTTTGACCAGTACTTTTGTGTATTTAATTTGTTGAATACTTTATTGTGTTGATGAAAAAAAAATTGAACCCCTTATAAATGTTTGCTGGCTTCGGATCCCCTTATTTGTAAATAATACGAAGGAAAACACGTAATATAGAAAAAATATGAATCCCTTCCAGTTCCAGAGAAGGTACCAGACCACTAGAGTGTAGATATACTGTATATAACCATTTTCCGACAGGATAATGTTAGGAATCTGCCCGATTCCCGGCGAATGCGGAAGCGATTTGGTAAATATGTGTGCTTAGATCCCACAAATATACGTGATAGTAATAAAGCAACAAACCAACAATACAGTAAAAGAGACAAGAGATTTAACGTGGTTCGGCCCAGCCTACATCCTTAAGAGTAACAACTTCACACTAGATAAAAGAGATTACAATATCCGGGTATCCGGCCCCTGAATTTTATACACAAATTCAGCCCTGCGATGCCTATTATGTATATTCCCAACTCACTGAAGTGTTTATCTCAAAACCTCCCCCTATCACTGTTTCCCGACAACCTTTCCTTCTCTCCCTCTCCCAACCCGGACAGTGCCACACAACCTGATAGAAAGACCTCTGCAGCGGGACCACCTCCGATGGCTGCAGTCAGACCCAAGTACCCTAAGGAATAGTTTAGGCACGAGGACCTTCTATCCCGACACTTCCTGAAAGCGGGCTAAACCGGGATTCCTACTAGACGGACTATCTAGCAGCTATATAGAGAGAAGAGAGAATTTGGTGTTTTTGGTGTAGTTTTAGTAATGAAGGGGAGGTGGGTATTTATAGGAGTAAGGAATGGGGTTGGTGGGAGAATGGGGTTGGTGGGAGTAGGTGAGGTTGGAAAGAAGAGGCTGCCTAACAATCTCCCCCTCTTTCCAAACTCACAGCTCTTCACTTGCACTCCATACCTGCGCCCTGTTGGCACAACTCCAACTTCTCCTCGATCCGTATCATTTCCTACGACAAAACTCCCCCCGAGTCCAAGACTCCAAACTATACCCTAGTTTGCACATTCATTCTCGAATGCCCACTTGCTATACGCACAAGTGTACCATTGACCTCTATTTGTCCAACTACATACATGTGAAGCAATCTGTTGTATACACACATACTCACTTGATTCACGTCGGCCAATCCCATATGTAGTCCATCACACACTCAAGTGTGACCATCACACACACAAGTGTGACCATCGATCTTTCATTTACTCCCCAACTGCATATCAAACAAATCAATCTGTTGCATGGTTCACTGCTCACTTGATTCGTGTTGATCGATGCCCATATGCAGCTGCAACACACTAACTACTCGTTGATGTGGATATTTATAGGAGTAAGGAATGGGGTTGGTGGGAGAATGGGGTTGGTGGGAGTAGGTGAGGTTGGAAAGAAGAGGCTGCCTAATAGATAAAACCTTCTAGAATGTAGTAGCCTGTAAACTTAGAAAAACTAGATGAATCAAAATTTAAGTGGGCTAATGGCTGGCTGCTACACTCTCGTATTGGCCTATAAAGATTGATCATAATTAAGAAGCTTGAGGAAGAGTATCAATTTAATTCCAGTTATATATTAACCCAGCTCAGTACTTTCAGGTATGCCACTCACAACTTCTACTCTATATCATAACACAAAAGTTATAATGTGTTTCATCTTATAGCTTCATTCGGGTAAGAAAATGTTAGCATCAAGTACTTGTATTTTGTGCAGTCCATGTTTCGTTCCATTCAAAGGAAAACTAGAATTTTAAATTTTTACTTTTTCGGATAGTTTACGAAGTCTGTACCTTATCATTATTAGCACTTAGCCACATTTTCTGAACCAGTACCAGCATACTTCCCAGTCATGACATTCTAATTAAACCAGCACTTCACACTAAGGTCTTTTCCTGCATGATTCATGGTTAAATGTCAATAGAATCTTCACCACTAGGCCAAGGCATGTTCTATTGTTCTGTTACTAAACAAAGTCTTTTGAACTCTACATGAATAATGTCGACAGAGTTTTTAACAGGGGACACAAAAATTTTCATGTGTTTTCTTACTTTCTAACTGAACAGTTGTACAATTTTTCAGCTCAAGACATTGATATGTAATACATGCAAGCACACATTACACATATATGTAACTGTTCGTTGTATATAAGCAACTTAATATGACTCTGAATAGCATGCAGATCTTAAAATTTCGCATGGAGTGGGGAGACTGTGTCATCTGGTCCGCCTCGATAAGTTTGATTTCACTTGTTTGGCACTTATGGAGGAAGAATAGCTACAGACGTTCCAACCTCCCTCCTGGTCCTATGGGATGGCCAGTTTTTGGAAATCTTTTCGATCTTGGAAGCTTGCCACACAGGAGCCTAGAAGCACTTAGGCAAAAATATGGTCCTGTTGTGTGGTTAAATCTTGGTTTTGTCAAGACCATGGTGCTTCTTTCTGCTGGAGCAACCGAAGAACTTTTCAAAAACCACGATCTCACCTTTGTTGACCGGTTCATTATTGACTCCATGAGGTCACATGACTACAACACAATATCTATAGCTTTTGGTCCACACGGCACCTACTGGCGCACCTTAAGGCGAATATGTTCCTCTGAGCTATTTGCTAACAAGAGGATCAACGACACAATGTTGATTAGGCAAAAGTGCGTGGATGAACTGTTGTCTTGGATTGAAAATGAAGTGGAAAAAAGTGCAGGTAGTGGAATCGTTGTTAGACAGTTTGTGTTCCCAGCATTATTTAACATGATTGGGAATCTCACGCTGTCTCGCAACTTGGTGGATCCACAGTCGGAAATGTCCTCTGAATTTTGTACGGCTTTAGCAGGTTTCCAAGAGTGTTTGGGCCGTCCAAATATCTCTGATTTGTTACCCTGGCTTAGAAGGTTTGATCTCCAAGGAATAAGGAAGACTATGGATCGTAATTTAGGAAAAGCCATAGAAATTATCTCTGCATTCGTAAAGGAACGTATGATAGAAAGGCAACAAAACAAGGAATCGTCATCAGAGCAGAAGGACTTCTTGGATGTGTTGTTAGATTATAGGGGCACCGGAAAGGGTGAACCAGCTAAAATGTCAGAATTCCAAGTCACGATTTTCCTAATGGTAAGTTTAAGCACAAGTAACGTTTTCAAGGGGTAAATTATGGCTACTAAGTAATTTGTGCTTATATAATTTGTGATAACCAGGTACATTACATGTTTAAGTGCACGGGATTTGTGCAGGAAATGTTTTTTGCTGGAACAGATGCGCAAAGCGCTACTACTGAGTGGGCGATGTGTGAGCTCTTACAAAATCCTGATCAAATGACGAAGATCAAAGCAGAGCTTGCTAGAGTTGTTGGAGCAAACAAAAAGCTACAAGAGAGTGACATTGATAATCTACCTTATTTGCAAGCAATTGTGGAGGAAACACTACGCCTACATCCTGCAGCTCCTATTTTACTTCCTAGAAAGGCAGTTCGAGATACCAATTTCATGGGCTATAGTATTCCTAAAGATACGCAAGTTTTAATTAATTACTGGGCAATTGGAAGAGATGAAGATAGTTGGGAGGATGCTTTGTCATTTAAGCCCGAAAGGTTTATGGACTCGAATATTAATTATAGGGGTCAAAACTACGAGTTTTTACCATTTGGGGCAGGGAGAAGGATTTGCCCTGGTATTCCGTTAGCTCATCGTATGGTACCCTTAGTTCTAGGCTCCTTGCTTCACCACTTTGAGTGGGAGCTTTGTGATGATGGGAAGATACTAGACATGAGGGAGACAATGGGCGCCGCTGCTAAAAAACTACAGGTCTTGCGAGTAATTCCGAAACGAAAGATGACATGATCAGAAAGGAAAGTTGTGCTGCATGCTCTAGCTGGTGTCGTCCGAAGTTTGGCTAGGAGTTGAGATAAACACAGCAACTGCGTGTGTTACGTCTATGTATTATGTGTGTTTAGAATAATTAAGGAACCTAAGATCGATATATTTTAGGTAACTCTCTCCATTTTTAATAAAACAAATGTGTTTCATGTGTGTTTGATATTGACTTGCAAGTTCCGTTTTAGGCGTCGGCTGTCAATGACCGACGCTAAAAGTTCAGTTTTAGGCGTTGGTTGAGAAAAGACCGATGCTAAAGGTTCGGTTGAGTAAAAACCGATGATAAAGGGTCCGTTTTAGGCGTCGGTCAGAAACTGATTGACGCTAAAAGTTGGTTTTAGGCATCGGTTGAGTAAGGACCGACGTTAAAGGATCAGTTTTAGGCATCGGTTATTTCGTGACCAACGCAAAAGGTCCAAAACAAATGACATCATGCGTCGGTTAACCTAGAAACCGACGCCTAAAGTATGTATAGGCCACGGCTCTCTATATAACCGACGATAAAAGTGCGATGCTAAAAGACAATTCTGTACTAGTGTTGCATCTGGAGTTAGTTTCAGTTTCACAATTACCAGTAGTCTTAGTAACAGCACATGACTAGAAAGCATGCTTTCATTGCCATTACTAATTTATAAGGAGCACAACAGCAATTGTCAATAGAATGAAACAGATAATCAAGGTGAGTGCGAGTGGCTAAGTCCTAAATCTTTACCGTATAACGCATTTTTTGCTCTGCACACACACACCGTCTTCTGTACTTATAAGCCGTCATTTCTTATTGAGTTTCTACTTAAATTTAGGGGTTAAATATCAATGTGGTCAATGTCTTATGTATTAATTTCTTATTGAAGATGGAGAAGTAACACCAAATTTTTTACAAAAATAATTTAAATACAAATTGTTTTGACACGTCATATAATCATTTTCTTTAAGTATTTATTCCATCCCAATTTTATAATAATTTGCTACAAGGTTACTAGTAATGTTGGTATACTTTCTGAATTTTACTTAATTAAGGAACAAACATGATGAGTGTAATTTTTTTTAGAGAAACTAAAAAGGAAAATCTTAGACCCAGTTCTTGGGTCTCTCTCGGTTACCAAAAAAGATCAAATCACACTATGTCTAGTTAAGGTTCTCTTGTGATGATGACATAGGCAAAGGGCTGCTTTGTGGGTGGCGCGCTGAGCAGACGGGTGCTCAAAGGGCTCTCGTTCATGAGCAAAGACGTTAAAAGGCTTATTAGGGATCTTTCTGAAGGGGATTTCTTTGATACTTCGTATCAGAGGTACAAAAGAGAACTAGGCGGGTTATAGATAATATTCTAGCCTGGAGTCTAGTTTCTAGAGGGCCAAAGGCCTTTGAAAGAAGGAGAAATCCTGCTTGCTAACAACCTAGAAAAAAAAAAGGAAAATCTTAGAGCTACAAAATTGTGTATAAAAAAATTTACAAAATGATATGTATATTATTCAGATTGATTATAATTTAATTAAATGTAATGGATTCAAATACATTTACACCGATATCAACTCGAAAAAAACATTTCTTGTTATTACATCACAGCTGTCATAATATTTTATAACAATTTTTGATATCCAATTTTGTCCCCAAACATTACACAACTAAAAAAGGTGTATATATTGCTTGTCTCTGCATAACAAATATGTTTATATTTATAATATGTTTTGAAGAAAGTAATTCCTCCACAGTTTAATTCACTTCAGCCACTTTAATGAATTTTAAGATCATTTATGTTACGAAATTTAGGTGTTGGGAAAGCAACAAAATCGTCGGTTGCTCAAGCGTAAAAGGACACCATGTACAGGTACAGTATAATGGAGAACAAAATAGGTTGCTAGAGTGTGAGAGGACACCATGCTCCATGCACAAGTATGGTGGAGAAAAAATTATCTACAACGCAAGGAGTCAGCATTGGACAGCTTTATTTATTTTTGTTGTACTTTATTACGTGATGATGTGTTAAGTCTATGTATTATGTGTGTTTAGAATAATTAAGGAACCTAAATATATTTTAGGTAACTCTCTTCATTTTTAATAAAAATAAGTATTTTTACAAATGCTAATATGTCACTTAATTAGGTAATTTTCGGATAATAAGATGTGATGTATTTATATACATCCATAAATTAAAATTATTCATATATTTATATCATATCATTCAGAATAAAATATTTGGGATATGTAATACTACCCAACAAACAAATATATTTCATGTGTGTTTGTTATTGACTTGCATCTCGAGTTGATTTCAGTTTCACATAGTATTATTGTATCATATGCTTGTAATTCTTTGTGATTGAATTAAGGTTCATTAACTATCAAGTTCAAGAAAATTCAAATATTTAGTTTTTATTTAAAAATCGAAATATAATTTGTGGCCCTATTTTCGCTGTACCTTGAAATCCATGTAAAAAATCAAATGGAGTACTAACTCAAGACAGAATGAATAATAAAATTCCTTGCCATGACCTTTTGCTCTTGATTAATATATTATAATTATAACTGTTATTTTTTTTTGAAATAATAATTATAACTGTTATTGTAACATGATTCCCACACGTGATAGTTTCGACTTGTCCAAAATGAAATGAAGTTTTTGAATAACTCTGTATAATCAACATCAAAATGCAGAAGGCTAATTAAATAGTAGTACATTTTTGATGAATACATAGGTGCCTTTGTTAACAAACATCAAATATTGTAAGATTAAGTGGATAGTACTGGAGTTCATGGAATTTAGATTAGTTGGGTTTTTAATATTTATTTTTGTAAGAGACTTTTGCGTTAATAATTTATAATCCATTTTAGTTTTTAATTCAAAAAATCGGATTGTTATAGTTGATATCAGAGTTCTAGGTAATTTTCCCGGAGATTGCCACTTAGACATGATCCTGTGATTTTTGGGCAACACTTAAAATTTTTGAAAATAGAATTGTCTTGAGTTTTATTTTTTTCAAGTATAGGATGTTTGAGATTTGGGGACTAAATTTTTTTAAGGAATGTAGTTTGTAGTATATATCCAAGGCTTTTTTTAATATATATTAATTGATCTTTTTTTTTTTATAAACGAAGCTTATTTAGATAATGCAAGGTTGTGAGCCTTGCTACTGCACTACAGTTCAGCACACCAGAATACTAACAAAAGACCTAAAAATTGAACAAACTACAAACCCTTACATAGTTAAACCATGCTATACCTAGGTATTACATAGTTTATCTCACAATTGATAGTGTGGGGAGATAGTTACACCATAACCAAGATCGGTTCATCCCCGACGAACATTCCGGCTTCTGATGCTGCTATGATTCCGCCATGAACTGCTTCCTCCATCATGACCTCCTCAAGGATGTTGTCTGCATCTCTCTTCCCTTCTAAACCTACATGAGTAAGAGCATCAACATGTCCAAGACCCAGCTCTTCCGTTTGATCCGATGGCAGCTTTCCCTCCTCAAAATCTATTAGACTTGGCGCTCCTTCTAGGATTATCACATCCTGGTATGATGGGTCGTCGATCCCCATACCCATGCCCCAGTCTAGTAGTTCCTCCACTCTCCCCATCGGCATGTTGCAAGTGTAGAGCATGTCACAAACTCTCTTACCACGGCGAGAGATGAATCTAGCCACCTTGTTGCGTGTGGGAACCACATAGGCAATCATGCAGAACCACCTCCTATCTCGAAGACGAATATCTATTTGGGAGGCAATGTGGTAAACCCCTAGAGGAGCACTCATATGAAAGTTCTTCACCACCAAGAAAGCCTCCAAGTTATCAGTTTCCAAAATGACATCACGATACCCAAGTTTAAAGGCTCGCCTGAGAGCTATGTAGATAGCCCAAAGCTGGTTTCCCAATATGGTTAGCTGAGGAATCACTCCTAAGGTTAGGTGTTTGAGTGAACCATCTGAATCACGGTAAGCAGCCCTAAAGCCACAGATCCTTACGTCGAGAAAAGCAAAAGCTCCTGTTGAGGACTTCCGACTTGGATTAGCTCTCGACTGCAAGGAGAGAAGGAAGCAGCTTGACTTGAACGACTATCAGGGCACCTACTGAACTACACTAGGCATTTTATTAGGACATTGCACAATGATCCGAACACTTTGTCGCATCTCTTCGATACGAATACAGTAACGATCATAGCGATCTCCTCTGTACAGTAGTAAGCCTAACTCATGGATAGCGGTGTCGACTGCGGATAACACTGTTCGTGTTGAAATTGAGCGAGCCATATTTTGATTTTCCTATGGTTATAATAGACATCCATCCAATAGTGTTGCTATATAGACATATAGACATATAGACATATAGACATATCTGTGCTTTTTAGTATATTTATTTTACCCCTTCGCTCGTGACCAGGGAAGCTTCTCGGTAAGCATTCCTTTAGCAAGCGCTATGCCCCTCTTAAGGTAGGGAGTGCAGAATCAACTAGGGCTAACCCCTTTTTAGCCTATCTGTTGGCAACGTTTGTTACACCCGTTGCACGAGTGGCTGTGCCAGGTTCTGAAACATATTCCAATGGATAATACCGGTTAGTGACTTCGATACCTTTCCAAGAGTCAGTAGCTACCTTGAGAACAAGAGTTCAAGCATAATCCTAATAAGACTTGAGAATGGCGCCTGGGCTTGTTCTTATCCATTCATCTCTTTCCCTTGAGCCTGGTTTGAGCTTCTTTATCGGCTTGAGCTACCTATTGTATTGAGTTGCCTGCCCACTGAACTACCTTGGGAAAATAAGAACTGAAGCCCTATTCACAGCTTTTTCGATCTATCTAAATCTAAGTTACTACGTAAATTTGTGATTCAATCGATGCTAATTCGGCTATTAAGGGTGGCCTGGAGCTGGGTATAGTTGTCAAATATTGATCTTTAACTCAGGAAGCAGCACAAGCGAACTTTTTATAGCTTATATAAGAGAAAAAGCGGCTCGTGCATAGATCTATCAGTCTCTTAGGGGCTACTAGCATAGTTCTTTCTCTTTACCGAATCAGTTCCCGAATTAGCAGAATCCGTCAGCTTGCCACAGAACTTGGAGTATGCAGCCAGATTGACTACGGAGATAGAAAGAAGAGGATGGGAAGATGAATCAATATTCCAAATAGGTTGCTAGAGAATCGATAGTGCACGAATGAATGCATAATGAAAGTAAGTCTTGGGGTAATATCCTCTTTCCTGCCCCTAGGTCCTAGGTTGCAAGTCAGCTGCTCACTCTCTCTTTCTTCGAATTAAATGTCTTAAGCAGCATGTAGCAAAGATCTATTTGAGATTCAATCTGGCAATAGCTCTAGGGCAGGTTCTGCACCAGATAAGAGAGTTGGGATTGAGCTTTTACTAAAGGACCTATTATTGTTATTGTAAATTCCCAGTCTTAAGACGATTGTCCCTGATTCACCGACATTAGCTTCCGAACAAGCTCATGCCATCTCGTGAGTAATAGAAATCCTTTTCCTTAGCGTTAGTAGAAGTCGGAAAGAAAGTGAGTAGCCATGGATCCCAACCTTGAAAGACTGTCCCAAATTTCAAACGAAATAGCTCAAGTGGAGCAAGCAAAGCTCTACTGGGAGCGAAGGCTAGCCTTTCCAGTTTCCTCGATCTTGGTTCTTCCCTTATCTCCATGTCATCTGATTGCGCCTTTTCTCTTGTCTGACTCAACCACAGACAGGGAAGATTGATTTGAGCTCGTTCAATCAGGGAGGGGGCCCTCTTCCTTGTTCCAGTGGTGTGGTCTCACAATCCTGTCAGCGAGAGTCATAGTCGTTGGGAAGCAGAAAAGGATTGCTTTTCAGTGGACATAAGGGCTAGATCCCGAGTGTTGAGTAGCAGGTCATGGTCCACAAGCCAGTCAAGTCAAGCCGGGAAGAGCAAGAGTACCGCCCGATAAGAACGGAAAGAGCAAGAAGGATTGAAATCATGAATTCCTTTCCTACTAATAAAGGGGGTTTGCTTTGATAAGGGCCTTTCTGGGCTATAAAAGAAAGTAAATAATTGCAGGGAAGGGCTTTAGCATCCTGTTTCCAGAGTTTCGATTACAAGCCCAAATAAGCTATATAGGCACATCTGGGCTTACAGATATCATGTCATGGATAGGCTGAAACGTGGGATAGAAGCCCCTTTTTCAAATCAGCTATTGGGATGAAATTAGCTAACATCAAGCTACCTCTCTCTCCGGCCAAGCCTTACCTTAGGGGATTCCCTGGCAATTAGTTTAGGCCAGTTATTGGGTTTTTTTTGACAAGTCCAGATAAAGGAGCATATTCAACCTATTTCTGAGAGCTTATGAAAGCTGGGCCATTCTATAATAGAAAGGCCCATCTTTCCGTAAAAGAAGGGATTGAGAGTATAGTCTTACCAATTGGATTTTATAAAAAGCCCATTTTTCTTTTTATGGTGAAAACTAGGTTTTTTGATCTCTTGCTGAATCAGCTGTTCATGCTACCGATTCCTATCCCTAACTTGAAATATCCTACGAGAAGTCTTCAATAGATAAAAGAGAAGAAGCGAGTGAAGAAGAAAGAAGATGTTCGGTTGTTCTGTGTATTTGCTTGAGGATGAAAGTTGTGAGTGTTGGTTCTTTCCCTTATCTGCACTTTATAAAGGCCTCCAAGTATGCTTAATAAAAGCAGCTCAACTAGAAGATTTATGTGCTATCATGTACCGTGATTAATCTTAATGGTGTAATGACATACATAAATCTTCACTTGAGTGCCTGCATCTTCTATATATTGTTGAAAATTTGAAAGCCTGCGCCATCTGTTCGTGTTCCCGCCTGGTATTCTTGATATACTATCCTTTAATCCTTCTGACTACCTTATGTTGCTACCCTATCCACTTTAAGTAAGCAGGCTCTGTCTTCATTAATGGTAGATATGAGGGTGTGACTATCTTACTCTTCAATGTAGCATCTCCACTTAAAATTATATGCAGACTGCATCCTAGGTATGCATCATATTGCTCCCTACTACTCTATCCCTTACTGCAGATATCTCTTATTGTTAAAATCGCACTAGTTGGGCTTGTATGTTTGGCCCATTAGTTTAGAATTGTTGTTGGGCCTTTAACGACCCAGTATCTCCTTACTATGACGTACAATACTGCATCCTTGATTCATTCAAGTCTAGCCTGCCCTGAATCTTGATCTGTTCCTGCTTCTATTGCTAGCTTGTCTGCTTCTATATTGAACCTTCTGTTGATGTGTGTCACCCATATGCAATGTAAATTATCTATTTCTGGAGCAGTTTGGGCCGAAGTAAAATTGTTGTCTTCCGTTTGAGGCTGGCGTCTGATAGTGCAATTGAGTCTGTTACAATCATGATATTATGTTCGACCTCCTTTCTCTCTTTGATGGCATTACATAGAAATTTTAAGGCCTTGGTTTCGACTTCTAGAGGGCAGTTAGCAGAGACGGTGTAATAACCCGGATTTTTAGAGAATAATTTTATTATTATTTTTATAATATTAATGTTTTCCTAAAATGAGGAGGAATTTTTTTTAATTAATTAATTTATTTTATTATTCAAGTTTTTCGGTTAAGTGGAACCGGATCCCTTTTAAAAGTTTTTACTGATCGAGTGTATATCTCGAGTCAATGGTTTATTTGGGCAAAGGTTTAATTTTCGAAGTGTGGAATTATTCAGTAAAGGTTTTGTTGTAAATTACTGAATAATTTGGTGAATTTAAAATCCTTGGAAAATAATTATTTTAATTATTTAAGGATTTACAGAAATTACTCGATTAATTTATAATTATCGAGAATTTGAGATTTTACCAAAACAATAATATTTGTGGTATTTTATAATGCCTTGTAAATTGTGAATTATGAATCACAATTATTACTTTTAAGAATTGTTTTTACAAATTATTAATATTTGTAAAATGCATATCAATTCAGAAAATTCAGATTTAATTCTATTTCTTTCTCCGAAAATCTTTAATAATATTCTAGTATTTAACTATGTTAGAATTATTATTATTTTTACGGATCAAGATTTTTAGCCCAAAATTATTAATTTACCCGAGCAATATTTTGCGGGTTTAATTAGAAGTGGGTTATTATTTGTAGTAGTATAAGGGGATTGGGCCAAGCCCAATAAAAACACACAACACACACACGCTGTAATAGATACGGGGAGAGAGAAAAAGAGGATTTGGGGAAAAGAGAAGAAAGAAATTAGGGTTTGGGGGATAAATTTAATTGGGGGTTTTTAGATTATTGAATCAGTAAGTGTTATATATATGTATATGTGTTATATAAGTGTGTGTATATGTGTGTGCAGCAAGGGGGTCGAGATTGTGCAGTGAAGGGGGAAGGGGAAGCAGGTCGCGGGGGAAGAAGGAAGAGGGGCCGGCGACGCCACCGTGTGGGTGGCCGGCGGTGGCTGCTGCACGATGGTGGGGCGCGAGGGAAGGCAGCAGAGATGGCAGGGTGTGGCGCGAGTTGCAGCAGTAAGGCAGGAAGGGGCGCAGAGAGAGAGAGAGAGAGAGAGAGAGAGAGAGAGAGGAGAGATATGGTGGAGAAGTGTTTGTGGTGGTCACCGGAAAATGGTATACTTCGTACTTTTAATCTATGTATGTAATTGTGGTAATTTAATTAGTTGTAAATTTCGATATAGTTTAATTGTTATAATTTTAATTAGTAGTAAAGTGTGAGCGTTATGGTGTTAATTTTCGTAATTAGCCTAATGTTGTAAATTATGAAAATTGTTGTATTTTCGAAATTTAATTCGGAAAGTATGTTGGTAATTATAATTGTGGAGGTTAGTTGTGGGCCCGATTATATGTTCGGGTCCTGTGATTGTTAATTGCTAATTGTTAATTATTATCGTCGTGTAATAATTGGAGTTTATATGGTTTACTTGTTGTAAATGGTCCCGGAGATGCATATGTGCTAATTGTCGTAAATCGAGTTAAAGTATGTGTTAAATGCCTTAATTGATAATTACTTGGTGATGGGTTATATGTGGCTAATTGAAGGTCAGTTATCACTCATTAGTACTTGGGATTAAAATGATTTCGATTAAGTGATGTATAATTTAAACTTTATATTTTGTATAAATGATTAGTGGTGGTTGTTGAACCTTACCATTGGCCCTAGAGGTCTTGACAGAGTTAAATGAAGGATGATGATGTATGAGTTATTTCAAATGGTTTTGATTATAATTGAGAGGCTGTGACCCCGGGACAGTTCAATTTACAAAAAGGTAATTTCAAGAGTTTTTCTTATAATAGGAATTTATTCGTGGTTGTATGGTTTTAAAATGTTATATATCAAAGACAAATTGTTAGTTTAGTTTCTTATGTGCTATGTGCCGCAAGTCAGGGCGGGTAAATTTCTTATGTGCTATGTGCCGCAAGTCAGGGCGGGTAAATTTCTTATGTGCTATGTGCCGTAAGTCAGGGCGGGTAAATTTTCTTATATGCTAGGTGCCGCATGTCTGAGCGGGTACTTTTCTTACTTGTTTACTTTTATGTTGCTGTAAATTGAGGCAACTTGTTTTCCTTGGTGGTTACGCAGTTGAATTTTGAATTGAAAAAGAAGAGAATAGTCCTATTTACTAATACATCATGCCGAAATTTTCTAAAAATCCCCAGCATTTTAATTTATTTAATTTATTTGATTTCAATGGTATAAAGGCATGCTCGAGTGTTAACTGTTTATGTATATACGTGTCAAGGGATTTGTTTTGAAGATTAATTGTATCTTGGAGATTAATTGTTTATTTATATGCTAATTCGAGGATTAAGTGTGTTTGAGGATTACCTGTTAATTGAGTTGTGACAAGAGATATCAGTAGTATTATGGTGGAAAGTGTTAAATGAAGTTTAATTAATTGTTGTAGTGTTATAATGTGTCTAGTATCAGGAATGTCCACTACATAAAAAGGGAACTCTTTGTTGGTCCTGGAGTATATTGCAGAAGAGGGGGTTGAATGCAATATAGATAATTTCAAATCTTTAGCTCAATAACAATGATAAAGATTGTAAACTATCTAGATAAGAATTGCAAACACAAGTAGTAATTCAAGATATTCTCACAAAATAAATATTTTATTTATTTTGTAATGTGTTGCTACAACCTCGAGGAAAATGGTTTTCTCAAGCTTCGACTTCTTGAAAGAAATCACTACAGAAAGAATGAGAGATGTGTCTCTATATAGACTAATCTTTCTCTAAGATCTCAGTCGCATGGGTCGCGGAGCTGTTGTCATTTTCAAGTGACAGCTCCTCACAAGTTGCCCACCCATGTGACCTTTCCTAAAATGCTATACAAACAGAGTCATCATTAAGCATAAAGCATTCTGGGTTCTTTCTAAAATTAGCTATAACAATTCTAGTAGATGTAGACTTGTCATACTCTTGAATTGTCGAGCCTCGTCTTGTGATCTCTCAAGCTTCTGTCATAGTCTTGCAGGTCTGCTACAATCTTTGACGAATTGCAGCAAATCTGTTTCTCGAACATCTAAACTGTCACGGGGGTTTGACTGAGATAAAATCTCCAAATCAAATAATTCAGTGAGAGAGTAACCTTTGCCGCAAAGTTTGCTGTCATAGGAATATTCAGTAGTTGACAGTATGAGCTCCCGCTAATGTTGCTGTCGGAACTCCAAACTTGCTGTCAAGTGTGAGAATGTTGCTGTCCCCTGCTTCAGCCAATGTTGCTGTTAAATGAGACTTGGTGTCGTGACCTTGCAACATGCAGTCTTCTTGTAACGTTACCATCAATGTATTGACAGTAACTTTATTATTGCTGTCGAACTGATGTATTCTCTTGAGGCTTGAACATATCAATGAACTTCTTCCAAGATACATACTTATTACATTTCAACAATTATTTGATTACAAGAACACACTCTGGCTGTGACAGTATGTTCTACTTAGCCTATACAAATAAACTAAGTACTAGTTAAGTTCTCTCTACGCTATCACCCATAAATCCTAACAATCTCCCCCAATTTGTTTTTATGGAAAATAACAACAAATTCTCAATACAAGCATGCTGACAACTTAACTAACATAGATCAGAATAGGATTCTAGAACATTTCCAAGCATTTAGCATTACATAGGACAATGATCTAAAGCAAAACAAGTACTCCTCGAGGTTGAGTAGATATGAGATTTACTTATCTTGTTATTAAGCTTTCCTGTTCTGTCTGTTCTCTCTCTTTCTGTGGAGAGCTTCTTCCAAGTACTTTCTGAGATCTTGCACTAGCTTCTTTTCATCAGCAGATACAGTATCATCTTTAATCTCATCAATGTACTGTTGGATTTGTTTAGAAGAGACATTCTGAACATCTTTCAGATCAAACCATGATTCCAAATCATAGGTGTAAGTTCTGAATTTCAAGATGTTGTTCTCAATCTTGAATCTTCTGCCAGGAAAAGAATTCAAGGTCACTCTTCTGTTTTTGTCAAGTTTTGGATCTTCATCTCTCCTACTATCAAAAATAACTTCCAATTCCCATGCACATAGCATTTCCAGTTTGTGAGATGATCCAATAACTTTCCAGTATAGACCTTTCAGTACACTGGTCCTCAGCTTGTGAAAACTATCTGCATAGATTTCTTCTTTGCCATCTATGATCCTGAAAGGATTTTCCAGTGCACATGGCTGATAGTTTGGAACTTCACTGTTCATCTTGTTGACTTTCTTGCATTTTTCTTTCAGCTCAGCTTCCACTATCTCAGCAGTCCGTTTACCAATATTAGCTTTTCTCCTAGCAACTTCAACAGCTAATTCGGCTTCATAGGCAGCCATTGCTTCAGGTGTATAGGAGGACATCCTCTCTGTCCAATCATACCTAGACACAAGTTCTTCCTCATCTATACTCACATCCTCATTCGCATCATCGATATTTCTCCAGTCACCATATTTCTCATAAAGTTCAGCATATCTTTCAGCATAGTAATTTTGGATGTGTTCCATGGCCTTCTTAGGAACATTTTCATAAGTCCCCATAAGCTCCACCATTCTTTCCAGCACGAAGTAATCAACTCTACGCCTTACTTCTTGTGATGTTTGTTTGAGAGTGTATCTGTCTATTATTGTTGACGTCTTCACCATAGTGAAATCCTTCTCAACAAACATGACTTTTGCTTTATCTTTCCAAAGAATGTATCTGGATGCATATTCCTTAGAGTTATCCAGCTCCAATTCGACTGAAGTGATATCTCTTGTCACAGCTTCCTTTTGGATTTCGAAGCTATTCGTTTCTCTTTTTCGAATAGGCTTCTTACGAAACACCACTCCATGCTTCTTTTTCCTTGCTGCAGCCTTTGTCTTGCCTTTTCTTGGAACTGTACGCCAGGCTTTTGCTCTTTGTTTTGTCTTTTTAGACTTGGATGTCTTGACAGTCTTGCCTATGACAGCTTCTTCATTCGAGCTCTTGACAGTGTCTTCTTTGACAGCAGCTTCTTCGACAGTAACTTCACCATTCTTGACAGCTTCCTTATTGACAGTATCTTTTTCAGCATCAAAACAGTCAATAACAAATCTTAAGATACTTCCCTCTAGTGTGTCAAGAATGTCTGTCTCTCCCTCATCTTTAGCTTCAGCATCTTTCTTATCATCCTTGGGAGCTTCTTCCTTTGTTTCCTCTTGAGTCTGACTTCCAGTAATCTCAGCAGTTTCTTGACCACTTCTAGTTGTACCAGATCCTCCAGTTCCATCAAGATCATCATCATCAAGGGTGTCATCATATGTGCAGCTTCCACCACTTTCACTTCTTCTGGCATTAGCTTCAGAAATCAATTTCTTCACTTGAGAGATAAGACTTTCATCTCTCTTTGCTAGCAGTTTGTGAATATCTTTGATAGCCTTGACTTTGTCTCTGTTTATCTTAGATTTGAGGATTTGTTTTAACACTCCCATAATTGTGTTAGAGTGCAATCTGGGTTTTTTACTTAGGATAAAAAATCCAATCCTTTTAGCTCATGTGCTTGTGGTTGTTCTGTAGCAAATACCATAGGGTTCAATCACTTCTGGTAGCTTTTCTTCAACAAGACCTTTAATTTGTGCTAGCAGATCGCTATTGAAGATTGTAGAATTGGCTTTCACTTTCATTCCCATGGCATTCAGTACTCTAGCTTGCAGACTTTGCAGTAGCTGCATTGTAATGAATATAGAGATGCCAGTTTTCAGAAAAACATCAACTACCCATCTTTTCTCCAAATTCATTTTCTGGCAGATTGCAATCTTGATCTAGCTCAGTGTTTGAGGGAGTGGTATCCATTTCACTTTGAGAAATGGGTTCTTGTGGACCACTTGATGGGGGCTCATCCATGACTTGAGATGGATGATCAAAACTTGAAGGGTTGGGACTGTCCCCTTCTCTAGGTTGTTGAGAAGAAACAATTAACGGATTAGAGAATAAAGAAGGTGATGGTATAGAAGAGATTTCTGGCTGTTCCACAGAGAGATAACTTGTGGAACATCAAGAGTAGAAGTTTCATGACCCTAACTGTGCCCTAACTCCATGTGCATTTCTACAAGTGTAGGCTCCTCATGAGTGAGTACATGAGGTCGTGCAGACTCTTTACAGGATGCCTTGGGAGACATGCCAGTTTCAATAGATACTTCTTGTTGAGAAGAAGCACCTAGGGATGTGTTTGATTCCCTTTTATCCTCCACAGCCTTTTGTGAGACTGAGGGGTGGCTGACAGTGGTTTTGTCCCTCTTAGCTCTCTTCTTCTTAGACTCAAGAGGAACCACTGTGGGTTCACTTTTACTAACATCCTTATTTGCTGCATCAGGTGCAGTTTCTCCCTCAACATTCTCAGAACTACCACAAACTCCAGTTTCCAAGGGTCTTTTCTTGGATTCTTGGAAGGCTATTTTTGTGGCTTTTGTTTGTCTGGAAGGTCTGATTGGAACGAATGGTGTAGAATGTGGGTTAACTGAATTTGGGTCTAATTTAGCTTCATTATCAAGGGAGAAATTAACATACCCAGAAGGTAGTTCAAAATCAAGATTAGGCTCTTGATCAGCCATGTGTTTGGTGAAACAGAGTGGAATATGTGCATTCAAATTTTGTGAATTGAGTGATGTGTGTGTATTTATTTTCAAAACATTGCACTCCATAATTAGAGATCCATTATCATCAGTACCACATAATGAATTTAAACACATTGTAAGAAAGCGAGGATAGACATGTACCTTCCTGCTCAGAGCTAACTTGAGTTGACTCATAAGCAGCTTTCCAACATCCACTTTGTAACCATGGACTAGAGAGTGAGTGAGCTTCTTGATGTAGGAGGGAATTCCATTCCAGCCAGTGGTTTTGGTTGAGAAAACCTTCACCATGACATCAAAAATCATGCTCCATTCTTTTCTCAAATACTTTCTGTCCATTTCACCAGTTGAGTACCAATTTGATGTACCCTCTTCAAGGACATGACCAGAATACCTAATTTTCAAGAAAAACTTCTTTAGGGTTTCATCACTTGCAAGTTCCATGTATGATTCTTTAGCTTGCAGTCCAGTTCCAAAAGCTTTGTTGATACCTTTTATTGTGAGGATGCAGGTAACCCCTTTGATTTTACAGTTTATGGTGTCTTTACCTGCACCTCCTGGAACAAAGGCAGATTTCCAGAATTCTTCAAGTCTTTCTATGTCCAAAGATGGAGTAGAGGTTATAGCATGACCTAGATAGGACTTGTTTAAGAAGGATACGAGTCCTTTGAAACCTTTACCAGCATCTCCAACAGAGAGAATACCAGCAAAGTTTGTTTGAGAAGAGGATTGTTTGGGTGCCATTTTTTGCTTTGAGTTTTGGGAGAGAGATTTTTTCTTTTGAGAGAGAGAGGTTATGTTGAGTGTTGTGTGGTTGACAGTTGCTTACATGAAAATAGCAAGTGTTTTACTGAAGAAGGGAAAGTAGCAATGTCTTAGCCCATTAATCAGTCACGTGGTGTTGTGGATAGTTACTTTTTAGTGGCTGTAAATCGTGGAGGTAAAGTCCTAATTAAATCGGTCCACTAATCTTGACAGTAACCTATGCGCTGTAACAAATTCATTAGTAATTTGGGAGGATGACATCAAGTTTTGCTTGACAGTAACATCGGCGCAAGAACATGATGTCACCATTAAGCAATTTATACAATTTCCTTTAAATTTCATGACAGAAACTTTTTCCGTTGCTGATAAGGAACTTGCTGTCAAGGCACATCGTGACAGCATCTTCACTTATTGACAGCAACTTGTGCGGAAATAATTTGTGTAATGAATTTTAATCGACTTTGCCCATTGCTTAAGAGTAAAATTACCAATTAGCATTTTGATCGATTTAAGCACATATTTGTTAAGCAAGCACACATCCACATTCATCCACACACACAAACATACATGCATACGATAATAGATAATCAAGATGAGAAATAAAGCATGCAATAGCACTGGGGAGACGAAATGATGAACCCTTTTTTTTAATAAAAAAAGCTTAAAACAATACAAATAGTTCTTAAGAACTAAACATCATTTCTTATTAAGCTCAGCAAGAGCTTCCACCACCAGCTTCTCGACGACCTTCCTTATATCTTCTTCCTTGGTGATCCCTTTTGCATCCAGATAAACTTGAAGCTTATCAAAGAAAGGACTGAGAGGATTCTCATCAGCAGTAGTAGTCTCCTCCATTTGCTTAGGCACCTCTTTGCCTTTGTCGTTGGCTGAGCTTTCTGAAGTGGACATCTCAGAAGCTTTCCTCTTGCTCATACTCTAGAGTCTCTTAGTGTGTAATGAAGAATAAGGGGTTGGCCTCAGTCTTATTTATAACACATTAAGTGACGCTACAGCTTCCCATACGCTTCTTTTTAATAAAGTATTAAAATTTAAAATAAAAAGACTGACTAATGCCCGAGCTCATTTGAAATGACACGACTAGTTGTCACTGGCACGCGTATGATTTAAGTTAATGTCACGTGACTACTCATTACATAAGTTAAAACAGGCATGTAATTTGAATTTAGCATAGTCATAGCAAACATGTTGTCAATTAAACAAGTAGTATATACGACAGTAACATTGAAAGCTACGATCACAAGCTACGATTTAACCACTTTGAAAATGTAAAAACTAGTAAGTTAACATACCAGATTTAGCATTCCCAATTCACTTACCAACCTGTTGAAGGTTGCTTCATCTAGTGGTTTCGTGAAGATGTCTACAAGTTGCTTTCCTATTGGAACATAAACTAGCTTCACAGTTCCCTTTTCAATATGCTCTCTGAAGAAATGATTTCTAATATCAATGTGCTTCGTCCTGGAGTGTTGAACTTGATTATCTGAGATGGCTATGGCACTGGTGTTATCACAATAAATAGGAATATTGGACAACTCTAAACCATAATCCATTAGCTGATTTTTCATCCAAAGAATTTGAGCACAACAACTTCTAGCTACAATGTATTCAGCTTCTGCAGTTGAGGTAGACACAGAATGCTGCTTCTTGCTAAACCATGACACTAATCTTCCACCAAGAAATTGACAGCTTCCTGTTGTACTTTTTTTGTCAATCTTGCATCCAACATAGTCTGAATCCGAATATCCTATCAGATCAAATCCAGAATCTTTAGGATACCAAAGGCCTAAATTTGGAGTGCCTTTGAGATATCTAAAGATCCTCTTGATTGCTACCAAGTGTGACTCTTTTGGATCAGCTTGAAACCTTGCACAGAGACATGTAGCAAACATAATATCTATTCTGCTAGCAGTTAGATACAACAATGATCCCACCATGCCCCTGTAGGTACTAGAATCCACTTTCTTTCCTTTAGGATCCAAATCCAGTTTGGTTGCAGTAGAGATAGGTGTCTTGGCAGGTGATGCATCTTCCAAGTTTAACTTTTTGAGAAGTTCCTTGACATATTTTTCTTGGCAAATGAAGATGCTATCATCCTTTTGATAAATTTGTAAACCTAGGAAAAATGACAGTTCTCCCATCATACTCATCTAATATTTGTTCCTCATAAGAGATGAAAACTTTTCACACAACTTCTCATTTATAGAACCAAAGATTATGTCATCAATATAGATCTGCACTAGAATGATGTCTTTGCCATAATGCTTGTAGAACAGTGTCTTATCCACAACACCTCTTACAAATTGATTCTCCAGTAGAAAGGTAGAGAGAGTATCATACCAAGCTCTAGAGGCTTGCTTCAATCAATAAAGTGCCTTGAACAGTTTGTAGACAAAGTCATACAATTCAGCATCTTCAAATCCAGGTGGCTGTTCAACATACACTTCCTCCTCTAGCTCTCCATTGAGAAAAGCACGTTTGACATCCATTTGGAACACTTTGAAGTTACAGTGTGCAACATAGGCTAGGAAAATTCTTATGGCTTCAAGTCTGGCAACAGGTGCAAATGTTTCATCATAGTCTATTCCTTCCTGTTGACAGTATCCTTTTGCCACTAGTCTTGCTTTGTTCCTTGTCACGTTTCCACCTTCATCCAGTTTGTTTCTGAAGACCCACTTTGTGTCAACAACTGATTTCCATTTAGGTCTAGGGACTAGCTTCCATACATTATTTCTCTCAAATTGGTTGAGCTCTTCTTGCATAGCTATCACCCAATCTGAATCCAACAATGCTTCATCAATTGACTTTGGATCAGTTTGAGATAGAAAGCAAGAGAACATGCTGTCAGCAGAAAAATTTCTCCTTGTCTTTATACCAGTAGTGGGATCACCAATGATTAGATTGCTGGTGTGATCTCTATTCCACTTAGTGGTTCTAGGCAAGCTTCTTTCTTGATCTGCTTGATCAGTTCCTCTTTGAGGAGTTGATTCTCCACCATTGATGGTTTCTCCTTCATGTTCTTCAACATCTCCAGACTCATTCTTATTCTGATGATTTGGAGTTATTGTTTGAGGCTGAGGTGGAGTTTGAGTAACATCATTGGTGTTGACAGCATCTCTTTCAAACTCAATGGTCTGAGTGCAAGTAGGTTCATCAGCAACAACTTCTTCTTCCTCCAAGTAACCTTGATTTTTAAATCTAGAGGCTCCATTTGACCATCCTCTTGTAATCCAGGGAACTTGGTTTCATCAAATGTGACATTTACACTTTCTTCAATGACTTTGTGATCAATGACATAGACTCTGTACGCAGTCCTTTCCAATCTATATCCCATGAAAATGCCTTCATAAGCTTTAGCATCAAACTTTACTTTCCTTTCATGGTTGTCAATCATCATGAAACACTTACTACCAAATACATGAAAATATTTGACAGTTGGTTTCTTTCCTGTTAACAGATAGTAAGGATTGTTTCCATGAGTTTTGTTGATCAAGGTTCTGTTTTGTGTGTAGCAAGTTGTATTAATAGCTTCTGTACAGAAATATGTTGGTAATTTAGAATCATTCAACATAGTTCTCGCAGCTTCAATGAGAGTTCTATTCTTCCTTTCTACAACTCCATTTTGGTTGTGGTCTCCTGGCAGTGGAGAATTGTTGGACAATGCCTTCTTCCTTACAGAAGTTTCCCAATGTGGCATTTCTGAACTCAGCACCATTGTCACTTCTCAGATATTGAATTTTTGCATTCGGGGTTCTATCAAGAACTCTTATGTGATCAATGATTTCTTGAGCAGCTTCGTCCTTTGTCTCTAAGAACTTTACCCAAGTGTACCTCGAGTAGTCATCCACCATTACCAGGGCATATCTCTTTCTTGCAAGAGATTGAACATTTACTGGTCCAAACAAATCCATATGAATTAATTTGAGAGGCTCAGTGTTGGTATTCACTTGCTTTGACTTGTGCACTGATCTTTTCAATTTACCCACTTGACAATCCTCGCACAGTCCTTCTTGATAGAATTCCTGTTGAGGTAGTCCTCTCACCAAATCCTTCTTCATCAGAATATTCATATTCTTGAAATTGAGATGGGAGAGCTTCTTGTGCCAAAACATGCTTTCACCAACTGATGCTTTACTGTAAAAGCAGTAAGCCTTGTCTTTCTTCACAGAATTTAAGTCTGCAACAAACAAGCTTCCTTTCCTGACTCCTTTCAAGGAGAGGCTTCCATCCTTCTTGTGATAGATATTACAAACCATCATATCAAAGCCAACCTTGAATCCCCTGTCACTGAACTGGCTGACACTGAGTAGGTTATGCTTCAATCCATCTACAAGAGCAATGTCTTCAATGACAATATTTCCAATTTCCAAACAGCCATATCCCACAGTGTAACCTTTGATGTTGTCTCCAAAAGTTATGATTGGGCCGGCTTTCTCCACAAAATGTGATAGCAGGGCTATATCACCTTTCATGTGTCTGGAACATCCACTATCGATGATCCACATGACTTGCTTCTGTTTTTTGCCCTGCAAAACAGATGATTTTAATTTGCATCTGGTACCCAAACTCTGTTGGGTCCTGCAGTTACAACATCATTATTCATATCATTCTGTTTTACATTTGAATCAACATTAGAATCCTCCTATTTGACTTCTTTCACAGTCCACTTAGGCTTAGAGTTAGACATGGTCTTTCTCTTGGTGAATGTTGCCTTTTTACCAATATAGGCAGGCTTAGAAGTCTCAGAAGTTTGCATATAGGAACATCTTTCAGTAGACAGAATAGGCAAATTGAAACAAGTACTCATAACAACAATCTTGCATGGCATACAGTCAATATTATTATAGACGTCCACTTCTCTTTTCATGATGGGGGTTCTATGTAAGTTACCACTAACATTGGTCGCATTAACATTGTTCTTGTTGGGTTTCTTACAAACAAATGTTAAATGTTGAGATGAGCCATAATTATTGCAAAGCTTCCTAGGAGCGTCTTTAACATGAGCATAGCCATTCTTCTTGTCAATTCCTAACTTGCCATTCCTATTCTTAGGCTTGTAGGCATTTGCCTTGACAGTATGTTCTGAAGTTGCTGTCGAGCTACCTTTGACAGTACCTTTCTTTCCCTCTGTCTTGACATCAGGCTTGAAAGTTGTTGTCTTGGGTTCTCTCTCGACAGTATCTTTTGAAGTTTCTATCATATCCTTATTGACAGCTACTTTAGAACATTCTATCTGATTGCTTGGCAAAGTTTCTGTCATGGGAGACTTGACAGTATCTTTCCCTTCATCTAGTGTGCTGTCAATGCACTCATCCTCATCAAGAAGCTCTTGTTTAATGAACATGGAGGTTTCATCAAAATTAGCTTGAAGATTTTTGAAAATCGGTTTGTAAACTCTTTTGAGAATATGAGGTTTGACAGCATCACTATCATCAAGAACAATTGCCTTTCCATGCCTCCTACCATACTCGAAGCCTATACCTATCTTTTGATTCTCAGTGTGATTATTATGATATTCCTGGACTAACTTAGAAGAGTTTCTAAATGCTTTGAGTTTAAACTAATTTTTTGCAATTTGATTCCTGAGAAATTCTTCTATTTCCTTAGCACAGACAATATCATTTTTCAATCTAGTATTCTCTTGAGCTAACGAATCTAGAGGACTGGTTCTAAGAAATAACATTTCATTTTAAGATTTGAGAGTTTCATTTTGTTTAGTTAACTTAGCAATTTCTTCGTGAGCAGCAGATAAACTAACATGAATGTTAAACATCTCAGCACTTAAATCTTCAATGGTATGCTTGTATTCAGTTTTAAACATATCAAGTAAGACTAGAGATGGTGCCTGACTTGAGGAACTAGAAGCTTCATCATCAGATATCGCCATAAGGGCCAAGTTTACAAACTCTTCTTCTTCCTCATCTTCAGAATCATCCCAGCATTTTCCTTCAGCCATGTAGGCTTTACCTTGATTCCTCTTAAACTTATTTAATTCAGAAAGTATGTTGGTAATTATAATTGTGGAGGTTAGTTGTGGGCCCGATTATATGTTCGGGTCCTGTGATTGTTAATTGCTAATTGTTAATTATTATCGTCGTGTAATAATTGGAGTTTATATGGTTTACTTGTTGTAAATGGTCCCGGAGATGCATATGTGCTACTTGTCGTAAATCGAGTTAAAGTATGTGTTAAATGCCTTAATTGATAATTACTTGGTGATGGGTTATATGTGGCTAATTGAAGGTCGGTTATCAGTCATTAGTACTTGGGATTAAAATGATTTCGATTAAGTGATGTATAGTTTAAACTTATATTTTGTATAAATGATTAGTGGTGGTTGTTGAACCTTACCATTGGCCCTAGAGGTCTTGACAGAGTTAAATGAAGGATGATGATGTATGAGTTATTTCAAATGGCTTTGATTATAATTGAGGGGCTGTGACCCCGGGATAGTTCAATTTACAAAAAGGTTATTTCAAGAGTTTTTCTTATAATAGGAATTTATTCGTGGTTGTATGGTTTTAAAATGTTATATATCAAAGACAAATTGTTAGTTTAGTTTCTTATATGTGCTATGTGCCGCAAGTCAGGGCGGGTAAATTTCTTATGTGCTATGTGCCGCAAGTCAGGGCGGGTAAATTTCCTTATGTGCTAGGTGCCGCATCTCTGGGCGGGTACTTTTCTTACTTATTTACTTTTATGTTGCTGCAAATTGAGGCAGCTTGTTTTCATTGGTGGTTACGCAGTTGAATTGTGAATTGAAAACAGGGGAATAGTCCTATTTACAAATACTTCATGCCGAAATTTTCTAAAAATCCCCTGCATTTTAGTTTATTTAATTTAATTGATTTCAATGGTATAAAGGCATGCTCGAGTGTTAACTGTTTATGTATATACGTGTCAAGGGATTTGTTTCGAGGATTAATTGTATCTTGGAGATTAATTGTTTATTTATGTGCTAATTCGAGGATTAAGTGCGTTTTGAGGATTACCTGTTAATTGAGTTGTGACAAGAGATATCAGTAGTATTATGGTGGAAAGTGTTAAATGGAGTTTAATTAAGTGTTGTAGTGTTATATTGTGTCTAGTACCAGGAATGTCCACTATATAAAAAGGGAACTCTTTCCGTGTCGTTTTCTGTTACTAAATGTATTATGTGCATTAAGTGGTAATAGAGTAGTCAGCTATAGGGGGACACCTATAGTTCGACTTTATGTGACCTAGTGGTAATTCTGAGTTGTGTCTACTCGAGATACGAGGTTAGACTGACACGTACTCGTAACCATTACAGTACCATTAGGGCGTAATCAAGTTGGAGCGACGTGCATCAAAAAGGAAGGATCGAGGCGTCGTATGAAGAAAGGTAAATTACCTCCATGGAATTGCTTGGACGAGGTGCGAAGGATTTATTCGCGGTTTTCTGTTTTATGCTAATGACCAGAGGCAAGTTTAATTATGCATACTCTATCGTTCAGAGTATATATATATATATATTTTGAAATATATGAAGTGTACAAATTAAGTTTCAATCAATGATCGCAAGTTTCCAGTCCTGTGCTTTATTTTTAAAATCAATATATTCTTGACCTTACTATCGATATCAAATCCTGCTCGTGCAATAATCAAAACCCCATGACTTATAATACTGTTGATGGGCGGAGATGTTATTATGATTCTACATCTTGATATATATATATATATATATATGTGTGTGTGTGTGTGTGTGTGTGTGTGTGTGTGTGTGTGTGTGTGTGTGTGTGTGTGTGAATCTCGTAATTGGAAATTGGCCTATGTGTTATGAGGTAGCAGATATAAGCCGGTATGTATAAAGGCTCTGGAAGTAGAGCATGTGTTATATTTCCGAACTTAGCCCGCGAGTAGGATTATTTTCTAAAGTATGTTGACGAAAACCCGGAGGAGTACCGGAGACTAAGTGTTTGAATGATGACATAAAATACTCCAAATATATTATACTTTGGATATCTTGGAGTTATAAATATTATTTGGTATATTTATTTAATTAAAATGAATATGATTTGAAAATTCATTTAAAAAGGACTATTGATGTTTTAATATTTGCCTTATGAACACTGTCGGAAACCCAGAACAATGCCGGATTAGTTTATTTTCGGTTTCAAATTAAAGATATGCCAATAGATGTAAATGAGATATTTCGGTTAAAAATATCTGGAATGATATTGATGCAGGTTATTTGGAATGTTATTCCAAAGAATATTATTTATAATATTCATTGAAAAAGGGATTTTCATACGGAGTATTTGTTTCTTATTGATCGGAAGTCAGTGGTTATTATTTTGATAAAGTGTTTAAGGCCCGGAGAATGCCGGAGAGGTAATACCTTGATTTTGACTTGAAATATTCCAAGAGTTACAAATGGGTGCTTCGAGGTTATTATAGATTTCAATATTGGTACTAAGTATTATCTGGATATTATTTTAAATGAGTATTAATTTGATTATTCATTTAAAAAGGGATTATTGAATAGTTATTATTTAATAAATATTATTTGAATATTTATTAAATATTCTAAGTGTCCTAAGGGTTATTAAATGCTGTTTAAAGGTTGTTTAAGGAATTTCATAGTTGTTTAAAATATTATATTTTGAATCTATCTAGGCATGATCTCTTAAAATCTTTACTTTGATATATTTTAAGGTTTATGGAAAAGATAGTTTTACTACATATATGTGGTTCTATGAGTAATATATTGCTAGGGACATGTTTCCCTGATACTTGCTATTACTTGATATGGTTATGGATAGTGCAAGATAAATTATGGATAAGAAGGGGTCATGTTATATATATAAAGAATATTTTCTTCGAATTGTTTAAAAAATATTAAAGTGCTGCACATGATTTTAAAAGTCAAGGGTTTCTTTAATATGAAAGACTTCCTAGTGGAACTCTTTTAAAACAGATTCTTTGCCGAAATCTTAACTCTGAAGTGTATTCAGAATTTATAAAAGGGTAAGATGAAAATGGATTAATGGAATTGGAAAGGGGTATCCATCAGAATAAAATGGAATGACAAAATTGTTTTCAATGGGGATTCTGACAGTTCGCGTAAGAGGCTGTGTTCGGCACAGTCCAGCATTCAACATTCTATTCCGGCCCATGTGTTGCCGAGGGAGGATTGTGGAGAACTTTCCTCCAGGGGGATGAAGTGGGTAACCTTCCTCCTTCTACTAGTAATAAACAGGGATATGTACGGTTAGGGTGACTGATCATCGACCTGACGTACTTGGCTAAGGGAAAATCCCCAAAATGTTTTTTTCTTAAGAAATTGATGGCAATCATATTACAATGACATCTTGAAAAGAAGGAAATGGCATGGAATAATGGAACATACTTCATGTTTAGAAGAGAAACTGATATTATATGAAGATAAATGGAAAAGTGATTTCTCAATAAATGACAAGCAAGTTTATGTTGGTGTATTTCTGTGCAAACAAGATATATCTACTTATGGTAATATTTTATTTAATTACCTTGTAACTTCATCTTTTATATTATATTGGAATATTGTCCGTTTTATGGATATCAAACATTTTCGGGATTGTTATAAATTAATTATATGTTATACGTCATAATGGTTTAAAAACTTTGTCTTGCTGAGCTCACTCATTACTCTGACTCTCTTACTATCAGTTACTACTGAGTTTTGAACTTGACAAGTGGTTAAAGTACTTATACCCTGTACAGAATATTGAACTGTGGGGTGTTTTGACGGAAATGATAAATGTATATATATGTACCTTCAGACTTGGGATATATTGAAAGGAAACCTTATAAAAGGGTCGGTTTGTGTATGATATAGAGCAACTGACATAGCAGTATGTTGATCTGCCTATTCTGAAAGGTTTATAAAAGAACAAAAGTATAATGTATACTATTTTGCTAAGGTATGAGGGTTATCCTTGTTATTATGAGCTTAATTTGTTCAGTTGATGTTATTTTTAAATGTTATACTTCCCCTATTGAAATTTAATGGTTATAAATATTTCAAGAATGATATTAAGTACCAGTTAATGTTGGAAACCCCATGCGTATGATGTGATATTTTGTTAAACTCTAGTAATAACTTGCTGAGCAATTCTTTCGCTCATACTTGCTCCTTTTAAATATTAACCTTTCAGAGGAAGGTAAACAGATGAGGCTTACCTGCACAGCTTGGAAGAAGCAGGCAGCATGCCCTTGTGAAGATGATATGGTCCAGAAAATCTATAGCTGGAGTAAGTTATATGTAGGTACATTGATGTGTAATATATATTACTTTGTACCGAGTAGTACTAGTTGCTGGTGTACTTCCCAACGAAGCTATACTAGTAGTATAAGATTTGTAAGACACAGTGCGATGTAATTAAATGGATATAATGAGAAATGTAAGGACTTGATTCTTGTTTCTAGCCCTATAACCTAAAAGATGCTTGGTGGTTGGGGTCTCAAATGTTGTAATTCAGTTATTAAATGACTACAGGTGGTTTAATGTTATTAAACAGGTGATTTGATATCGAGGATTTCCGCGTGACGACCAAATCCCTGACCCCGGATTTGGGGGCGTTACAGACGGGACCTAAGAAAGATGTAACACACCGCCCCCTTGTTATTCATTATGAATCCTCCAATGCATCCCTTGCTAAATTCATTTGCATCTTTCTTTCACGGTCCATCGACAAAGCCCACAAACATAAAAAAAGCAAACCACTCTTTTAGAATATGTTTGAACCTATCTTTTGCATGGTTTCTAAGTGCATTGGTAGGGCTTATAGCCCAAAGGGTTTGTATTATTACCGAGATCAAGTCATTTGCGAGGCACCATGCCCACGCCCTCTCTTTTAGTATGTTGCTTATAGCCTTGGCATTAACTTTTGTTCCCTTGAATACACACTCGTTCTTAAGAGCCAAATTGTCCACAGTGCTGCGCAGAAGCATGTACTTATGCCTAATGTCATCTTTTTATCTTTAAAGAAGGTTAACGCCAGTTTCAGATCTCTTGGGATTGGTGCTGAAATTTCCATCCAGTTTGAGAAAATGCCTCAGATTGTGCATGCTAATGTACACTCCCACAATATATGGTTGAGGTCTTCTATTCCAATTTGGCACCATCTGCATGTGTCATCTAGATCCATGCCTCTTGCTTTTAGTAACTTGAACGTTGGTAATATCCCGTGGATGCCTTTCCACATGAATATTTTTGCCTTTGGAGGAATTTGTTGTTTCCAAAGCATTTGCAACACCTCCTCTCTTCTTACATTGTTTCCCAGAAGCCAGTATCCTGCAGCCGTGTTATAATCCGCAATTGTTACGTTCTACACCAGTTTATCTTTAGACAGATTCAGGTTGGTATTGGTAATAGCTTCACCCAGCACCTTGAGGTCATATATTTCCCAACCTCTTGGTGGTCGTCTCTAATGAGTTTGTGAGTCTGCGCATATTTGAGGCCAAGTGGTGATCATATCTGTTATAGAGATATGTTTGTTGCTTGACAGGGCATAAAGTCTTTGATGTTTGGCTGATAAAATTCCTTGTTGATGCCAGTTGTCTTTCCAGAAACGTGTGTTAACACCATTCCCTACTTGAATTGAGAAATCTTCTGCTTCGAATAATTTTAGTTCACTCACTTGTCTGACTTTCGTTATGTTTTGAATGAATGGTGATAACTTGTTTCAGCCTATTCTTGGTTGTGAAAAGAACTTTTCACTGTACTTGCTTGTGAGTAACTTGTGCCACAAATTTCCTCTTTCCGTTCTGGCCCTCCACCACCATCTTGCAAGAAGCGTCGTGTTTTTCCATGCCAGAACCTGTATCCCAAGACCCCCTTCGTATTTTGGCCTGGTTATTATTTCCAAACGAATTGTGTGCAGCTTCCGTTTGTATGTGCCGTTTGTTGAGATTTCACCTCAGAATAATTTGGTGATTTGATATTAATATATTAGATTTAAAATTGAAATATCTTTTTATTTAGAAGAATTACAATAGAAATTCACTAAAAATAGATTATTAAATGGTTGTAACTCATAATTGATTTCTAAGTTTTGAATTTTGGCTAAGAATTAGAAGTTTTTTTTTAATTGAGGAAGACGTGTCATTAAAGAGTAATTAGTAAGGATAATAATTTGATATAGTATAATGTATGTATATAAATAATACACAAGATTGAGATGTCTGTTACGAAATATTAAAAACCCCTAGCTAGCAAGAGAATACAATGTCAACATCGGGTAAAGGAAGAAAAATAAATGCATAGAGAGGGGGATGAACATGAGAGAAGGAACACTCATAACAAGATTAAAAAGAAATGGTAATGATTCTTTATTTCTCTTTATATTCGTGTTAATTCACGTGTATGATATTTAATTAATTTTGATTATGTTAAGGATCTTTATATGTTCATTTGATTATTTGTATATGTGTGTAATCTAACGTGTATCCATGAGTTCATGTTATATTCATTATCTTCGTATGATTACCCCGATCTTGTATGTATATTATATATGAATTCTGAATTTTTGTAAAACTCGTATCCAATTCGTTATTCATTGGAATTTCATGAAATTAAACTTTATGAAAAGGTATTTTAATTATCTACGACTTTGATCCTTTGTGTTTTTCGAAATTCTGCCTGTAAATATGAATTTTCTGTAATTGTTGACCTGCTGGTGTGTTTTCGAAATTGAGAAGCCTAACTTCAAAAAATCCTAGTAAATTGAATTTTTATCCAAAAATTATTTGTAATATCATTTTGGAAAGATATTATAGAGCTCTGCGTTTTTATCTGTATTTCACTATCAAAATTTATAGTTTAGTAGTCTTAAACATCAAAATACTACTGGAATCAGAGGCTATTTCCGTACTGGTAGCCAATAAATATTGATTTTATGAATTCATTACTTCTTCATTTTTTTGAGTTTTAGCATTTCTGGAAAGATCTCTGAATTGTCAACAACTTTCATGTTTTGCACTTTTTCAAATGTAGTTGTTTATATCATGTAATTTGCAACTATAACAAAGCCCGATAAATTAAATGAAAAAGTTGAAAAACTCATAATTACTTAAATGAAAAAGTTGAAAAACTCATAATTACGTAAATGAAAAAGTTGAAAAACTCATAATTACATGAAAAGATAACAGAAAAAATACAGAGAAAAGTGTTAGACAAGAAGAATTTGCAGTTGATAAGGTCAAAAAATGAGGGTAAGGTCGAGATGTTGGAAGAAATGTAATGGGCACACGTTTGTCAACTGTCCTTTCTAGAATTTAGAGTGTAAGCACACGCCTTAACTGGAGACTGGAGTGATCAACAAGCGGTCAAATTATGTCAATTAGTGCCTTTTTATTCAATTTTATCTATACACATTGATTTTTCCATAATATTTCAGGATGCATTGATCAACTTTTAATTTTTTTCTCGTTAAATTTTTTATTTATGAAAAATGTAAAAAAAAAGTTTACAAAATTATATAATCGATGTATCTTAATATATGTCTAAGAATCAAAATGAACAAATTAAAATAGAATACAGAGAGTACAATAACAATGCAAGAAGTGATCGGCATGGAACAGAGCTTACTTTTGTCGACCTTCAGAGCACTATTTGTTATATAATCTGAAGGAAAGCACCTAAAATGGAAAAAATATGCATCCCTTTGACCCTTTCTGACAAGTATCGTGAGCACTTGTAGAATAAGTAAGTATATAATCTAGGGGGTTGTTCAATCTCAGTATATAGGTTTTAAGAATTGGAAAAAGTTTGAATTTTAAAAAATTCACTAAAATTGAGTAGTATTTATTAAGAAATTGGAAAATCTTCTACACATTTGAGTGTGTTTAATTTAAATCTTAAAAACTCAAGCAAATTCGGTGAAATTTGATTCTTTTTTTTTTTTATTTAAGTAACTAGGCTTATATATGTCTTATATAAATGAGTAAATATTCTCAATGAATTTGGATATGAGCAAAAATCGAATTCAGAATTTGAGACCATAAAAAATAAGTTCCTATTATTTGAGTTATCTTAATTTAAAAACTATTGATATTTTAAGACTCGTGGATTTTTATGGCAGGCTTTCATGGATTTCATTAGGCCTGGCAATTTAACACGTGAATACGACACGAAACGACATGAGAAATACGGTTTTGGGTTTGGATTTTTGGTACACGAAACATGAAAGTACACCAACACGAAATTACACGAAATATTTAGTGTCGGATATGGGTTTTCATTTTAGGTACACGAAAGTACACGAAAATACATGAAATAAAGTTGTTTATAATTTACTAGTTATAGATTTTATGTATATATTAATATTATATTTATAAAGGTATATATTTTACATAAAAATTTACATATTTACAAGTTTTTATAGAGTTGTATTTAAATTTGTATATGGAAATGTTAACTATTTTATGTATATTTCATATGAATATAATATTTACTAACAAATTTTAATTAAATTTTATTTTTAATTTTATATAATATATACACGAAACATGACACGAAAGTACACGAATTCATTTCGGGCGGATACGAGTTTCACTTTCAAGTACACGAATTCATTTCGGGTGGATACGAATTTCACCTTCAAGTACACGAAAGTACAGGAAACAAAAGTACACGACACGATACGATTGCCAGGTCTAGATTTCATACTATATTTCTATAATTTTTGAAATCTAAATCTTGTAAAATTTGTTAGAAACTCAGACTCTACTAATTTTTTCATAAACTTTGTCTATGTTCGGTGTATAAAAAAGAATTTTTTTTAAAAAAAATTCATAATTAATGTTAATTCAAAAAAATATTTTAATATCTAAATAACTTTTTTTTTGTTTTTCTTTCAAAATTACATTTTTAAAAAATATATACAAATGTAGCAATAAGATGAACAACAAGCTATATATCAAATTCTTATCATATATATAGCAAGTTTTCATTATATACTAGCAAATTCTATCAAACACATATTCTACCAAACTTGTATTCTTTATCTTATTCATGACTTCTAAATTTTTCTAAAAAACTTAATAGCATCCAAGAATTTAAATATATCAAAAAAAAAATTATAAATGTGACACCCCCAAATCCACTACTTGTAGACTTAGGTCGCCATTTACCGTCAATACCTGCCTTATTCAAAAATACAATACAATGCATAATAAACATGAAGGTTTTATCGTACAACAGTGGTTCCATCCCACGAGTCCAAGCATCGACAAGTCTCTGAATTATTACAACATATAACTAGTACACACGATATCAATGCACACGTCGAAAGATATGCTAATAGTCTTCGATAGCGTCGTCGCCTCTGAGATAAGCACACTAGTCCAGCTCAGTGCTCTGGTGCATTTTCTCCTTTCCCTTGAAATGAGAGGTTTCGCCTTTTTCCGTCTTCACTGAAAAACAATATCAACAACAAGAATGAGCAACTAGGTGCTCAGCAAGTTCACTGACTCGCTCTCTCACTAACAAGGAAGGTGGAAAGAAAACAACTCTATTTATGAAAGATACTTGTATGCAGGCAAAATGCCATGGAAATACTTACGGATAAACTCAAACAACTTAACTCTGAATAAAGAAATTGGAATTTAAAACTTGAGATACCGGTCTTCCGCCTTTACGATACCCCACAGCGAGATCAACCGCTGTGTCTCAAGTACCGCACACCCGTGATACCCCATAGCACGATCACTACTGTGTCGCAGGTACCACTATATCGTTTTGCTAGCAAGAAGGTGGTTGAAAAATCAACCTGGCAACTATTGTATCAAAATGTTAATATTTCTCTTTCGATACCACGAGTTTATTCCTCGTGTTGATCTGAAAGAAAATCCATGGGCCATCTCCCATGTTGACCAGTGGATTATATGATTATTCCTCCGGATAAAAATTGATTGATTTAGATTCCTATTCGATTCTAGCCGACCGCCAATCTACACTTTGTACGAGACCGACCTGAACAAAAGGCCGTCACAATATTTTCAAAAGGACTAATTTATTTCGTTGACACGAACAATATGTCAATTCAAGACAATAAGTAACAACCTTGAACAAGTAAGGTTCGTTGATTAGAATATTTCATGTGAAGTCGTCTTGAAATAATAAGAACGACTCGACTCAGAAGGAAAACTTCCAATTTCGCTAGAGGACGTATTTTAGAGGAAATTCTGATGATATACTATTCTTCTATTCACTATTCTGAATGCAACTATTTTGATTCGAACAATGAATCAAATTTGAATATTGAAACAACATTTATCGGATCTGAACAATAAATCCGATTAAAGTCAATAAAATCTAACTTCCTCGATATATGAGCGTAGTTATAACTGAATAATATTTAAGGGTCATCTCGAAACAATTAAGATACCCTGGATTTCAATCAAATTACGTTCTATGAATTTATCGAAATTTTGGGAAAATCTCTAAAATTTCTAAATCAATATTATGATAAACAGGATATTTTATAATGAACCGGCAATTCAAAACATAATTGTAACAGAATAATATCCAAACATTTCTCGAAATATTTCAGAAGGAGTGAGGGTCAGAAGGTACTTGCCTCGATCTCAAAGTGCAAATAAGTGTAGATAAAATTTGTACTCTACCCGTGAACTTGGCTTCGGTCTACGGCTCACGAATTATTCTCTAAAAATGGCAACAAGAAATATGTGAGCGCTTCGTCAAAAATAAAATATTTCTCAACCGATAATATAATATTTAATAATAATAAAATATCTCTCGAAAATCTCTACGATAATTAACGGAAAATAATTCCCGGATAAATAAATCTCTCTTTGAACTCAGGAATTAAATCTCGAAAATAAATCCTATTTTTAATTATCCGTTAATCCGACTTAAAACGAAAATAGGGTTACGGAAATTAATGGCAATACTCTATTTTTTAATCTCGTAAATAATTAAATATTACACCGATTTTAATCTCTAAAATAATCTGACTTGATCTGGTTAATTAAAAATAATCCGGAAACGATAAATATAAACCTTATAAAATAATACCGCTTTTAATCATATTTATTCACAATTATTCTCTTTTTATCGACAAATTAGTAAATCTCTAATTTTCGTCCAAAAATCACAAAATAACTCTTTTTAACAAACTAATAATTAATCCATTTTATTAAACTCTTTTTAATATTAACTCAATTATTAAAACCAAATTTTTTTAAAAATATACAACCCCTTTTATTTATTAATATTATCTCTTTATTATTATTTAAATATATATATATATATATATTTATTTATTTATTTATTTATTAAATCCATTATTCCTCGTTTAAACAGATTCAGGAAAACACACTGCAGCCACCGCCGCCGCCGTGCCTCCCCTTCCCCCTGCTCTGTCTCTCTCCTGCAACCCCCCCTCTCTCTCTCTTTCTCTCTCTCCCTCAACTCAATCTCTCTTTCTCTATCTCTCTCACCGTCAATCTCTCTCTCTCTCTCACCGTCAATCTCTCTCTCTCTCTCTCTCTCTCTCTCTTTCTCCTAAACACCCCAACAATCTCTTGCCGTCTCTCTCTCACGACCCAATCTCTCTCTCAATCCCGACCTCTCTCTGTCTCCGCCCTCTCCTCGCCGTCATCTACCTCTCCTTCTCCGCCTCCCTCCATCTCGATCTCCTCTTTCTCTCTCTCGTTCTCCCCCTTCTCGCCGCCTAATCTCTCCGACCCCTTTCTCCGTTCAATCTCTCTATCTCTCTCACTGTCTCTCCCCAACACACACCTCACCAACACAACCCAACAACACAACTCGGAGAACAACCATCCTAAATTTCTAAGTACCAATCGTACCCACCAGATTCAAGGAAGAAGAAAACGAAAAGAACGAAATCGAAACAAAACAAAACAATTTAGAGAAGAAATATAACTACCTGATGTTATTACTATGTTTTTGTGTATATGTGTATGTGGTCGAATTTTTGTGATTTAAGGGGAGATAAGCAGTGGTCTTGCAGGAAGAATAAAGAAGATGGGTTACTTGTATTGTATTCTCTGTTTGTAAATATAAGGTCGGGTTCTGCTTATTGAATTAAAAGGAATACTAGTGCTTCTACTAATGATGAAACATAATGCCTTTCATTTATTAAATTAAAAAGAAATAATTTGTGGGAGACAAAATAAATGCTGAAAAAAAAATAATGATTATGTTTATACCAAGTAAATACGACCCAAAATTAAAAATCCTATTTTTCCTAAATTTCCTAATTTTAATAAATACCAAGTAAATATAAATAAATATAATATTTACGCCCATATGAAATTACAAAAATGCGTTAATTAAAATATATACTAGTGCATCGCTCTTAATTAAAATTTAAACATCGAGTAGAAAATTAATTCGAAAATTCACGGTTATTACAATAAACAATGTTTATCATCTCTACATACTTTATCATATTTATTTATCCTTTTATTTATAATCTCTACTTAACCAACGGTAAATAATTCTTCAATAAGAGGTGTAAGAAATTTGAGAGGTACCAAACGATGTTGTACAACATATTTCTTACCATATTAGTACAATACATGCACGATAGTATTGCACCAAATTTGAAAATAATGAAAATATGAGTTTGTAGTGCAAAATTAATTATTATTTTATTTTATTCAAATTTTATGTGTTAAATTCTTCATAAAATTTATATATAATTAGTAATCCACATTACAATCAAATTATATGTTTTTAAAAATTTTACTAAAATTGAGTAGTACTTCCTCACGGAGGTTAAGAAAAAGTGTAGAGTGATGGAAAAAATTAGTAAAAGTGAGTAAAGTGGTGAGATCAGTCAATATTTTATATTTTATGTAATAAAATGAGTCTAGTGAATGAAAATATTGGATGTAGTTACTTTTTATATTATAAAATTTTACTATTTTGGGTAAATTTTGGAATGTAAAGAATTGAGAATGACGGAAAAGTGTAAAGAAATGAGAGGGAAGAAGGAGTATTTGTTAAGAAATTGGAAATTCTTCTACACATTTGAGTGTGTTTAATTTAAATCTTAAAAACCCAAGAAAATTTGGTGAAATTTGATTTTTTTTAATTTTAATAACTAAGCTTATATATGTTTTGTATAAATGAGTAAATGAGTAAATATTCTCAATAAATTTTAGGAACGAGCGAAAATCCAATTAAGGATTTGAGACTATACAAAATAAGATCCTATCACTAGTTATCTTACAGCCCGTTTGGAATAAGAACTTATAAGTGGGTAGAATATTTAGTAAATCAGAATTCATAAGTTAGTCGAGTATTTGGTAAATCAAAACTTACAAGTTAACTTTTTTTTTTTTCAAAATATTTGTTTTTTAATATATATATCAATGGATGTCAATGAATAAATCTCGATGTATAGAGAAATTTGATATATACATATCAATTTTCTAATGAATATGATTTTGAAAATTTGAAGGATATTATATATTGCATGTATCGAGAAATAAGAATAAGCTGAAAGTTGAATGTTAAGGATACTCAACATTCAACTTATCAACATATAAGTCATAAGTTGATAAGTTGAGCTAATAAGTTGGATAGACAAACACCCCTCATAAACTCTTATGAACTTATAAACCATAAGTTGACAGCTTTATGAAAAGCCAAACACGCACTTCATTAGCTAATGATATTTGAAAACTCATGGATTTTTATGGCAGGCTTTCATGGATTTCATACTCTATTTTTATAATTTTTGAAATCCGACTGAGGGGTCATTTGGCAAATCTGAACGTTAAAATCTGAATGATTAAAATTTTTGAATGATTAAAAATCTGAATCCTGAATCAATAAGATCATTTGATTAATAAATGAAAAACATCTGAATGCCATTATTTTTCTATTTTGTCCTTTTTATATAAACAATTTTTTTTAATTTAGATAGTATTCGAAAGATCTTAAATGACACTTTAATATTGTGATAAAATTGCACAATTTAAAAAATAAATTCAATAAAATATAAAATATAATTAAAAAACTTGGGAAAATGGAGTCCCAGGTAAAATGACCGTGACAAAATAATAATTTCTATTTATCAGAATATTAGAACTCATCTATAGTTAGGGGAGAGCACGGATCGGATCGGTGCGATTTTTTTCGGATTGGTTCCAACTTATAACCGCAACCGCATAATCGGTTTCCGTTTTTAATTTTTCGGTTTCAATTTCGACTCGGTTTTTTTCAATTTTTTACTCAGCTCTATCTATAGTACACACGTTATTATAACATTATATATTTTTAAAATTCAATTAATTATTTTCATATGCAATTATCTTAGAAAAGGAATAAAAAAAATTATAGTTTATCAACTGTTGTTGGTTAACTAACAAAACACGTCATACATGGTTTCCAAATTTAGGGCAGATTGGTAAAGATGAGTTTCTTAATGGTCGAGACATGAATTTTAAAATATAATGATTAAGATAAATTAGTGTTCATTCAGAATAAAAATGAAGAAACAAACAAGTTTAATGTCTAATGCGTTAAGAAAAATGGCCATTAAGATTAATTAAGCTAAAAACAAATGACCCAAATCTTGTAAAATTTGTTAGAAACTCAGCCTCTACTAATTCTTTCATCAACTTTGTCTCTATTCGGTGTATAAAAGAAATTAACAAATTTTTTTAAAAATTCATAATTATTATTAATTCAAAAATATAATTTAATATCTAAATAACTTTTTTTTTGTTTTTCTTTAAAAATTACATTATTAAAAAATATACACAAATGTACCAATAAGATGGACAACAAATAATATCTCAAAATCTTATCATATATCGCTAGTTTTTACTATAAAGCAAATTCTATCATTCAAACACATATTCTACAAAACATGTATTCTTTATCTTATTCATGACTTCTAAATTTTTCTAAAAAACTTAACAGCATCCAAGAATTTAAATATGTCAAAAACAAAAATTATAAACAATTGATAGGCTATAACTAGCCCGTTGGTCTAAGCCCAGGTTGCCACTAAACCTGTCTGGTACTAGTTCTGGTTGGGTCCAATCTAGAACACTAGCAACCCAGACCCAAGATGCGTGAGACAACATTACGCTGCACTACTAGATGCGGCACACACAGATCATGATGGTGTCCCCACATGACAACGACAAATAATGGAATCCTATGATTGGCCAATCACGTCCCTATCAATCCACGTGCTGATATGACATTGGCATACGCCACTACAATTATTTTCCTGGACAGGTGGGGACTATCTGCAGCATATAGGTGTCCTACATACCTAGGATCCAAAACTCATGGTTGGAAGTATCAACCCCTAAACCCTAATCCTGGAGAGAAAGGTTTAGGGGGGCGTTCATTTTACACACTCATATACACACACCCTACACATTTCGATACTCTAGTCATAGTCTCATAGATATTTACCTTCCAAAGCCTGCTCTTATTCTCACGCCAGAGGCGTTGCGGGTCCAAACCCACCTCCCTGCGTTATTTTGCAGAGGCCCAACCACCAGCATCACCTCTACCAGGCGTGGGAATGGCTAGAAAGCACCTGTTCGGAATATGGAGTTATCAACAATGTTTATTATCTCTACATATAGGGGTGTAAATGAGCCGAGTCGAGCCGAACTCTAAAATGTTCATGTATCGTTTGTTAAGAAATTATTGAACTCAAGCTCGAACTTGAATCGAGCCAAAAAATATGTTTGAGCTCGGTTCGTTAAGATAAAATGTTGTTCTCGAACTGTTCACGAATACCTCATGAACATGTCTCATGAGCTTACTCACTAATTTTTGCTTTCGAACAACTCACTTGTTCAAGAAATTATGCTCACGAATAAATCTTAAATATTACTCGTGAACTTATGCTCACGAGCTCACTTAAGAACAACTCATAAACTTGTTTTCTTATTATTGTATACAAAAATCTAACATTAAAAAAATTAAAAAGTCCAAAATTAAATAATTAATTTAATATTTAATTTGATACACATTTTGCCAAATATATACTATTATACTACATATTAATTGTAAGATTGAGTTAGTTAGTTAGTTAGTTAGTTGTTGTTATTATTATTATTATTATTATTATTATTATTATTATTATTATTATTATTATTATTATTATTATTATTATTATTATTATAAAATAAACAATTATAATATCTAGCATAACATATAAGATATTCTAATTAATTAATGGTGTAAAATTAATAAGAGTTTCGAGAGTATATTCTAATAATCAAACATATATTATATATATGAGATTATCTATCGAATTTGTTTATGAACCGCTAATAAACTCGAATACCGAGCATGTTAACGAGTTCAATTATCGAACTTATTCACGAACATGTTCATGAGCTATGTTCACGAGCCTGTTCACGAACACGTTAATCGATCTTG
Source organism: Saposhnikovia divaricata (assembly GCA_036435485.1). Lineage (NCBI taxonomy): Eukaryota > Viridiplantae > Streptophyta > Magnoliopsida > Apiales > Apiaceae > Saposhnikovia > Saposhnikovia divaricata. The sequence continues at coordinate 10,286,928 of CM071599.1, forward strand.
TTCGCGAGCTATCGAGTCGAACTTTACCGTGATCAAGTTCAGCTCGTTAATCATGTTCAAGATCGACTCGTTTGTGAATCGAACCGAACCCGAACCGAGCTTTTTTCGAACCAAACGCCGAGCCGTTCACGAGTGTATCGGTTCATTTACAGCCCTATCTACATACTTGATCATATTTATTTATTTATTTTGTTTATAATCTCTACTTAACCAACGGTAAATAATTCATTATCAAATCCTTTTAATGGGAAAATTTCGGTTATCACAAATATGTCGATGTCTTACAACATATTTCTTACCATATTAATACTATGCATGTACATAGAGATGTTCAAAAAGGCAGAAGCCCGAAATCTGGCCCGATTCGAAAAAAAGCCCGGCCCGGGGGCCTAAAATGGGCCTCCTATTTTTCACGAAGCCTGGCCCGGCCCGAAGCCCGAAAAGCCCGGGCTTTTTTAAAGCCCGGCTTTTAAAAAGCCAGGATAAAAACCCGGCCCGAAGCCCGGATAAAGCCCAAAGCTCGGATAAAGCCCAGATAAAATTTTTTACTTTATTAAATTTTTTATTTTATTAATGTAACTTATAATCTACATTTAATGTGTTTAGTTTGTTTAGTTAGCCTTAGCCCCGATCACAGTTCACATTTAAAGTTATTTTCACCAAATTACTAAAATTTGTATAATTGATGATTCAAGAAAATTAATTTTAGTAATTATGGTATTAATCCATTTATTAATTATTATTTTTTTGTAAATAAAACATCTTGCAAAACAACAAAATAAATATTTACTAATATTAGGCTCGTAAAAATTGAAAATCAGTTCAACATGATTTAGTTTTGGAAAAATGAATACTCAAAAAAAAATTGACACTTTTAATAAGTAATAACTGAACTTACTCGATTAACACTTTTAATAAGTATAATACTGATGTGACATCAGTATTTTTTTTCTTTTTTATATCATCATGCACATTAGTATTGCACCAAATTTGAAAATAATGATAACATGAATGTGTAGTGCAAAGTCAATTATTATTTTATTTAAAATATTTAAAACGATCCCAAGTCCAAACCGCTATGCTATTCAATGAGGGGATCAAAAAAATCAAATATTTTAGGACATATTTCACAAACATTGAATAATTTAAGGATGCATTTTAAGTCAAATAAACATTTTAGGACTTGGGAATGGTAATAGTTTAAATTTTTTTTAATAAATTATTTTGAAACACGATGATATCTTTATCTATATTTTAATTTTGAATTATTATCAAGTACAAAATTTTAATTGAGTTAGGTTACTGTCCAAAATTTTCAGGACATCTTAATCACTTAACTGGATGCAATAGATTCTTTCAGTTTTTAAGATCGTGTTGGGTTTTTTTTCCCTGAACAACATAAAATCTTCTGGACGAGTGAAGAAAAACTCCTGAACGAGTGCCTTGAAAAATAAGTGGTAGACTGATCCATATATGTTGTTTACGGGTGTTTATGGATAATCTAAAACCAATTTTGTTTCATATGGTAACTTAACTCTTTAACAACTTTATTATTGTTTTGAAAGGAGGTCATTTTAAATACTAATTAATTATAAATTGCATAAACATTGATATTTTCTTGGTACTTTTAATATTTAATATTTTGTTATTTTGATTTCATATTGTATTGTATTTTACATAATAATGTTAATTAATATTTAATTTATTATTATATTTTATTTTTAATTCTAGAAATGTGTTTTAATAAACTATTAAGAATAATATAATTAATAAGTATTATTTAAATATGTACTTGCAGAGAATTGAATGATAAAAGTATATAATAAATAAATGCTATTTAATTATGTAGTTATAGGGAATCGAACATGGGGTGAAATTAAAAAAAAATTAAAAGAAATAAATATCATAATCCATTAGTATTATTTAAATATAAACTTGTAGAGAATTGAATGAAAAAATATATAATAAGTAAATATTATTTAATATGCAGTTACATTGAATCGAACACGAGGTGAAATTTAAGAAATTAAATTAAATAAATAAATCTTGTATAATTATGTAGTTGGAAGGAATCGAACATCAAGTTAATGGATAACCAAATTTGATACTTTGGTACTATTATGCGTCCTTAAAACATGATTTTTTATATTAATAAAGAGTATTTGGGGGTGTTTGGGGAACTTTTTTTCAGAATAAGTCAACTTATATTAGGACAAAGTTAGAGATTCCTAACTTTTCAACTTATTTTTGAAACTTATTAAATCTCAAACATACATTAAATACTTGTATAAAAAAGGAAATTCAAAATATAAAATTTTTACCCGAAAATAAGTTCATAAGTCCTTATTTTAATCTCAGCCAAACAAGCACTAAATAAATTACAAGGTAGTATAACAAAAAATGTGCAAAATTCTTTCATTCAGAAAAATTGAAAATTAATTTAACAAATACAATTATTCGTCCAACATTCAGATTAGTCATTCGTTCATAATTTTAATCATTCAGAAAATACGCGGTTCAGATTTAACAAATGATCCCTCACTCTTAGCTTTCCTATTCTAAACTAAATACAATAAATATCTAATTAAATGTTCGATCATATACAATTCAGCTACATTTAACGCATGTAGCAAAGTTAATCTTTTTTAATTTTTGAATAATTAGATTTATAGCTTACAATTGATTATCGATTCTAAGAAAATTCTCGGATGAACCCGGTTCATAAATCCTTACCAATTGTTATAATCTTTTTAAATTATAACAGTCAGATAAATACTTTTCTCTACATATTATATCTAGTAGACGAAAGTCAACATCTCTTATTATAATGTTTCCCCTAATTCATAGATAGGGATGGGCATCGGGGCACTTCGGGGGCGGGCCATCCCCGAATTCAAACCCGATCCCCGTCCCCGGCCCGATCCCCATCGGGGATTATATTTTATTCCCCATCCCCGGCCCAAACGGGTAACGGGGATCCCCGCGGGAAATCGGGGAATTTCATTTTAAACAAAAAATAATATTTTAAACAATTTTAAACATTGACTAGTGAGTTTAAAACAATTTTTTAAGCACTAAATTAAGATAAAAAAATATTACTTAAATAAACAAATATAAATAACATGGAAATGAAGTTATTTAACTACTAGGAAGACAATCATATAAGAATAAAGTATCATTTTGTTTCCAATATAAAGTATTGGAAATTCGTATATATTAATATATGATTATTAATATATATTATATATATATTATAATTGGGTGAAATCGAGTCGGGGATTGAGAATCGGGGCGGGGGTCGGGGATCGGGCCGGAGAGACATAAAATCCCGGCCCCGGCCCGCTCCCCGATTTTTTTTGAAAATTGTCCCCGTTCCCTGGCCCGTACCCGAAAAATCCCCGATTCCCCGCCCCGTTCGGTGCGGGGATCGGATCGGGATCGGACGGGCCGGGGTGAATGCCCATCCCTATTCATAAATAAGGTTTACATAGTTGGCTATTTCTACAAAAAATAATTTGATTTTCGAAAATTGTACAACTAACAGCCGAAAAAAGGTAAATTTTAAAAGCACTTAGGTGATTGTTTGTTTGACATTAGAATTGTTAGTGGACTTTATGTCCACTAAATACGTTCCATTTTGGTTTAAATTGACCGTTGGTACCCGAGTGTTTAGTGCCTTTTGATGTGTTTTCTTGTTTTTAGTGTGCAGAGTATCGTTTGAGGAATAAGGTGGTGGAATTGCGTGTTTCGGTTGGATTAGAGCCGGAAGTGTCGAGGGCTGAGATAGCATGTCGGCCAGGGAGCATGTCGGAGCACTGTGCAGCAGCCAACAAGAGGAACGAAGCGAAATTGAAGTTCTGGACAGGGGGGCCAGGCGCGCCCGCGCCTGTATAGAGCGCGCCCGCGTCCTGGCGATCTGAGAAATACTAATTTTCTGCTGTTGGGCTTGTTCTGAAGGGCCGGTTCGGACGAGATGTGCAGCCTTGTGTCTTGGAAGCCCAGTTTATTATGTACTATTGGGGGAAAGCCCTAATTATCAACTAAACCATCCCCGTTTATGTTTTTTGCTCTTGTAGGCTGTTGTTGATGAAAGCCAAAATCAAAAGCCATCACTCAAAGAACAGGTACGTGTACATGTAGTTCAAAAGTAAAAATATGTTTAATCCTGTATGAATTGAATATAATTTCCAAAATAAAACTAACAATAAAAAACATAATCAATAAGAATCGATTTAATTTTGTTAATATTTTTTTTGTAATATTTAGGATAGTAAATTTAAACTATTAACACATCATCACAAAATCTCAAATCAACTCTTATTATAAAATTCAACTTTCCCAAGAGATAAAATGATGCACTAAAAACATAAAAAAAAAAAAAAAAAAAAATCCTTAGGATGGTAGACTTTTAAAATTTTATAATAAACTAAGATAAAAGAGAGAAATTATAGTTCCTTTTAATAAAGATGAGCACATTTTGAAATTTTTGTCCATCATGTAATATTATTTTTAGATTCATTTTAAATTAAGAATTTACCCTTGCACCACTACTATTGCTTCTAGAATTTCCTCACCTCCATTTCACTTATCCTATTACCTTTTAAATTTCGTCACCACCATCCCTATTGTAACTACTGCATCTAAATAACTAGTGCATCTTAAACATCTAACATTGAAGAAGCATTTGTTGATGAATACATAATGTATTGTGCAAGAATCATTACTTAAACACAAGAATATGAATTGAGAAACACATATTCAACAAACTTGAACACATAAATATGAATCGAGATACAGATATTCAACATCTCAATCGAGTATAATACAAACTCAAACATAAAAATATAAATTGAAATGCACATATTCAACATCTCATTCAAATATTCAACAACATTAAGTTTTACCTTTTTCATCAGAATTAATGAGACTTAGAGAGAAGGGCAGTTGAGCCCGAGACTTATTAGGCCACCTGAGAGTTTAAAAGTGTTCAGAAGGTGGCATTCGAGCCAATTTTACCCCCAAAGCTTATAGCATGGTAATAACGTGTTTCATGTGGCAAAGCTACACCAGTAAAATGCAGATGCTCAACAGATGATAAGAGTGCGAGCAGGTAGGTGTACGACCTGGTCTGACTTACGAAAGACAACCTGTGAAAAACCGCCGGTAGAAAAGAATAATTGATGAGAAACAAGTTGACAGAAGTAGATTATATTGGATCTAAGCTAAAGAAATCGGCCAGATTCATTTCGGAGGTTTTAAATTTGAAATAATGTGATGATTATAGAGCAAATTTGACGGGATACCAATAAGGAGGTGCCAAGTGCAAAAGATGTCTCAATAAAGAGATGAAGGTGGAAGTAAATAACAGAAGTAAATAAGAATCAGATAATAAGAAGGATGTGATTGATAAAGAAAAGACGGGGAAAGCAACTACGAAATAGGAAGCAAGGAATGTTAGGAATGGATTAATAAATGGGTTTTCCGATGAATTCTCGGGATGACAACCTGATAGTGTTAATATTATAGATATGAAAAAGCTAGTAGCGTGACATGGAATGTCAGTAACAATGGTGTCAAGCGAGAAACTAAGATTTAACCTGAAAGGTTCAAAGATTTTCCAAAAGTAAGTGTTGCTAAGGTGGAACCAGGGTACAGGTCCAGAGAATAGTGGACAAAGCAACAAGATATGTTGACACGTGAGGTTACGATCAAATAGTATTGGATATAATTATGATTAATTTCTTCCTTAATGAACCTCTATAGTTCAGAGGTAAATTCTGAGTATGATATTTTACAATCATGAAAACTTTCTATAATCCTTTAGAATTCTTTTCTTTTCTTCTCTCTTATTCATCTTCTTTATGAATTGAGAAGAACAACCCTTTAAGGAGGGGAGGTACTGCTACGTGACTATCTGTCTATGTGATAGAAGTCCAAGTAGAATACCATAACTTGTTTAATTGCTTGTCAAGTACTAAAGGCTGGCCCCCTTCTGTACTAACTATGCAATATAACAAATGTTCAATTGATCATAGTGATCTCTCAATAAATCTTTCCACTTCTCTATATTGATCGAGATTGTGAAGATTAAAGCGATCAGAAAATGCATAATTACGAGTGAGGTTATCTCCGAATTCGTAACGCGATAGTGATACCGAAGTCACCACAGATACCAATAAGGAAAATAGTATATGACTGGGTAAGAGCATAACCTGAATAGTGTGTTGTACGAAAAGTAGCAGAGATTAATGAAAAAGAAAAAAGGATGTATTGTAGCACTAGTAAGATGTGCTGAAAAAGGATTGGGATTGATTGGGAAATTGGAAAGTGAAATAACCAACAAGTACTCAATTGCCTTCTACCTGATTCCGGGACGGAATCCTTTTAAGGAGGGGAGACTGTAAGAACCCAAATTTTGGGTAGAATTAAAACTTTTATTTATTTAATGATGTAAGAATGAATAGTGGCTACGGCTACAATGTAATAGTTGATATTTTAAAAGAATGAATGGAATTCGACTTTATTATTTCTATGTCTTGAAGAATGCTAAAGGGTGACAACATAGGTAAGAATGATCTATCTCCTAAGGGAATAAGATATGGCAATTCCAAGCAGGAGAATATTCTCATGTCATCCACATCGATAACGATTAATCCAGTAGTTCCGTAAAAAGGTTAAGGGACGATCGAAAGAGAATACGGACAATTGTACAACCCTAAGGGAATAAGTAAAGAATAAAGAATGAATAGTGTTTTGGTGGGAGTATAGAATAATATGAGACGACACTATATAGAAGTATTCGGAACGAAATTCTGAGTTCGTATTATTGATCCAGGGGGAAAAAGAGTGTATGTAAAAGCTGTCGGATTCTGAAAAATAGCACTTTTATTTTCCCCGAGATTTCCTTGGACACTGAAAGACTTAAGGAATTATTGAAGGGATTTAAGGAAAATAGGTTCAAGAATTATTAAAGAGAATGGAGGATGATAGTATAAATATTAAGACGGTTTCCGGTAAAACCCTAACTAGAAACGAATGAGTTATTCCTCCGAACGATCAATCAAATTAAGTAATAACCGGACAAAGAGACAAGCAGAGAGCCAAGATACATGCATGTGAAAATAGATAAGATCAAGTAACTAAGTAGTTACAAAGTAACTAGCATCTTTAGAAACCAAATCACTTAGTTAGCTTGCATGACACCTTTCCACCACAAAATCACAACACTTGTCCCTTGGATTGCATCATATATGAGCAAAGCACTTTAATAAAGTAGCTTTATGCTAGATATTATCATTAATAATGCATTTTGGACAAGGATGAGATCAAAGCAAGCAAAACAAACTCCATTCCTCTCATTCTTTCAAACTGTCCAGCAGAAACACTCTCCAAAGACAAATTCATATCTCCATTTCTATCCATGATAAAATCACCAAATTTTAACCATAGCCTCTCCACTCTATGGGTAATATTCGCTCAAAATTTCATGTCCAACAAAGTAGCATAGCCTAGTCAAATCCATGCTCAAAGTTGAAGAAGCCAAACTGATCTGTGCTTGACAGTTTCTGTCCAGAGGAGAAAGGGGGCTCAAAACCCTAGCTAGGAAGCTTCAAATCTGATGATCTAGGACTCAAAACAAAGCTTATGAAGAGGCCAAGATGTGGTAAAAATTTGAGAGACAAACTCTTATTTTTCTATTTTCTATGATTTTTACAAAAGTGATGATGAATAGTAATCCTTAGAAACTAACTTTGTTTTCTTGGTTTTCTTTGTTGCTCTAAGCTATATTAAGGTGATCCAAGGACTAGATCAAGGCTTGTTAGACTCCTAGACACACCAAGGAAGGTATAATACTTGAAAACCCTTGGTGTTATTTTAAGATCTTATGAGATTTATGGATGATTTAGTGATTAGTATGTTATTATAAGTTTAGATCCATGTTAGTAGTTGTTATGATTATGATTTGGTTTATGAACCATGTAATGGTTAAGATGAGTTTTTGATAGACTAGTCATGATGATTATCATGTGTTTGTGTGGTTGGATTGATCTTTGTTAGATCGAGATAAAGTGTAAAAACTTTGGAAAACGCGTAAACATAGCCGTTATAATGCCCGATTTTACAATATCATGTTTTGTATGCCATTTTTTACATCAAGGCCCTACTGTCCAGAAACTTTTCTGCCATGTTAGGATAGCTTATGTTATAAGCTTCGTTTTTATATAAAGATCACGTGAAACGGACTTACGGTTTAGGAGTTACGATAAAATTCATAAAAGTGGTTCGGAGCCGTAAACAAGTATTCGTACTTAAAATTGAACCCCGATAAGTACGTAAAGTCATGACGAATCTTGGTAAATAAATACTAGAGGTAAAAAGGAAGGCGTGAGAGAAAACCGTATGTCAAAAGGATCGTTTTTCGATTTATTAAAAATATTCGAATCAAGATTAAACGCGAACGAACCCCTAAAAGACGACTCGTTAATAACTTCGTTAAAACACTTAGAAAACGAGCGATAAAACTCGGAGTATAATATTGGTTCGTAACGATCGACTTTCAGACTTATATGACTTAAGTATATGCCAAGTATAAGTACAGTGACATGTCGTATTAAAGAACGAATGTCGGGTCGGATCGATGATAAAAGAAATACACTAAAAGGGGTATAACGAGATAACTCGAGAACGTGTTTCGATTTAAGTATAACTTAACCTTTAAAGTTTTAAGTGATTAATCCCGAATGTCTTGGCTATTTATAGATCACCAAGCTGACCCGGGACCCGCTACCACTACCCCTTACCGTACTCGACTACCAGGCAAGTTTCAATCCCCTTCTTTTAGGCTGTTGTTGTGATTGAATATACATGTATGTTTTCTGTTATAATATGCCATAGCATGCATGCCTATTTTCAAGTTATATCATTATACTTGTTCCCTGATTGTTATTGGCTTATAAATTAGATAGCTATCGTATCAATTATAAGCCGGTTATTGTAAGAACCTCAGAGAAGGGTGTATACATCTTATTCATCAAATATAGACCGGGAGTCAATATTTCTTGACATATCGAGATTACCTCGAAAGAAAATATCTAAGTAAATATTTTCCATTATTCGGGCGACGAATATTATTTGAATATTCGTTCGAGATTATTTATTTAACGACCCTTACTTCAAATAATTATTTGAACTTAACTATTCGACGAATAATATTTTATAATATTCATTCAGAGTCGAATTATTTATCGATTATTATTTCGAATATTCTTCTAAAGATGAGACTACTAAATGAATATTATTTGGATATTCATTTAGAATATTATTTTATTAAATAAATATTACCTTTGAATATTCATTTAGGATATTAATTACTTAATGAATATTATTTTAATATTCATCTGAAGCTTGATTTATTTATCGAATATTATCTCGAATATTCCTTTAAGGCTTGGATTACTAAATGAATATTACTTGATATTCATTTAGAATATTATTCATTAAATGAATATTACTCTTTGAATATTCATTTAAATTCCTAATTAATTATGAATATTGTCTTAAATATTCCTTTCAGGTCTTATTAATTAATGAATATTATTTTGAATATTCATTTAAATATTTATTCAATAAATATTCTCCTGATATTTCTTCAGGGATTATTTTGAAAAATACTCTGATTAAAGATATTCTTTCATATTCCTAAATATTCTTTAAATATTTTTAATTCAATAAATATTCTCTGAATATTTATTCCATACTTAGAATAACCTCAATAAGGGTTATCTTCTTCGATTATTACGAAAAATATTTCGGAGTCATATTATTATTAATCTTATATCAAGAAAGGTTCTCAGACATCATTCTTCTTTGAGTCTATCTCCCTAATAATAAGGGAACCTTACTTGGAAAATGTTAATTATCTTGTCGACTTCCCGGTCATAAAGTATTCTCTTCACTCGCAACTCGGGTGCTATTGACTTATTAAGTCGTTGGTTACCTTCTCATCTTTCGAGGGGTAAGATTGTTGGAACAAGTTGATATTCGTTACCAAGCAATAGCTTGGAAGTTATTGGTGAATTTTCCTTTCCAACTAGATACGACTACCTTGTAGAGTCTTATCAACAAGTATTATACTTGGGGAAAGGGGGACGAACGTTACATTCAGAATCATGAATTCTATTTGAACTAGGAGTCGTGTAAGAGGCCGAGTAGCGCCGGTCCATCCCCTTTGGCCCAACCGTTGGCCGGGGAGAGCTAGTAAGGCGGTAGACAAGTAAAGCCGTCAGTTCTTCCTTCTACCGGTAGTAAATCTAATTTGAGCTGTACGATCTCGACTGATCATCAAGATTGGAACAGCGGGCGCGGTGAATACTCCATCATTGGTTCATCATCCAAACTTATTTATTTCCTGCAACATGATTACTGTTGGCAGAGCTGGAAAAGTGTTCATAACTGGAATTGCAATCTTTTCATGCAAGTTCCTCTTTTAATGACAATGAGAATATCTCGCTTACTTTTGATGTAGCAGATATTTCTACAAACAAATACTTTGAGTTACCTGGTAACTTCATCCTTTATATTATACTGGCAATAACTTCATCAATGCATGGCATATGATTTCAAAGGATATTTTGAACTGTCGTATATATGTATCACTGTTCAGTTATATTATTGTTGGTGGGCTTTCGCTCACCCTTGCTTTGTTCATATTATCACAACAACAGCTAGGATAGATGGCCCGCGCCAGGCGCACTCGGCGCAAGCAGGTTACCGCCGTTCGAGGACTACCCGCTGATGTCCTTGCTACCATTGCTGAGGTAGCATAGATAGGCAGCTTTTGTTTATCAGTCTATTTATATGTAACATTAACGTTAATCAACGGCAAAACCTTTAAACATATCATTTGGCTTGTAATAACTTTTATTCGTATCTGATATTATGGACTTGTTTCAATTTCATCTCTAGGACTATAACTGTTGTGTTTGTGAGTGGATATTATTGTGGGGTCACAGCATATGATTTATTTATTGTGGACTCAAGTCAAGTATTATGAATGGATGTAAGACCGTAACCACCAGATCCCTGACCCCGGATCTGGGGGTGTTACAGAAGTGGTATCAGAGCGTACGTTATAAACCCCAGAGATGAGGCGACGTTAAAGCAATAAATTCACTAAGATAATAAGAACTTTTGCCAAGTTCATAGTCGGACTACTTAAGGTAGTGATGACGTATAAAACCCATATGGGAACTCTTAAGTATCATGATAGTAACTTAGCTCGATATCGCATCGACAAGTAAGGCAACAGACCTTGAGGCATACGAGCAGCAGCGCGATGATGCTTTATTATATGCTGAAGATCAGCGGGTAAATTCAATAGAGTATCCTACTGGAGACCCGGAAGAGGTTCCAGCAGATAAGGGAAATCTTGTTAGGATAAGGAGCTTACCCTCGAGGAATGAGGGCTGTAGCCAGAAAGACTGAGATGATTAAGGTATAGTGCTCAGAAAAGTGGGCATAAAGAACTAAGCTATTAGCAAGAGAACTGAAGATTCATGTTGGATTCGTGGTTGGACTACTGGAGGTAGTACCAGCAAGTAAGACGGATTGGAAGAATTACTTGAGATCTTATACGGGAATAGATGAGAATCATTAGAGACTTTCATATTAACGAAAAGAGTGCTAGAAGGATGTATGATTATCAAAGGCATCGATATAAGGCGAGGAGCAGAGTCCCTAAGAATAGTTGAGAAGGCAGTAAGTGCCATATCATTTGATAAAAGAATAAGTATGAATATTGTCAGTAATAATTCGCCATGAGAAGGCAGATGTCATAGGTTGTAATTTATGGAACCAAATTGAGGTTGATGAAGTTGTTTTATTCAGGAAAATGTCCATTTTATGAATGAATCAGTTAGAAAGTGAAAACATTGGGAAGTGACAGCATGATTGGATAAAGTTATATAAGGAAGTAGTAAGCAAGACAATGATCTCAGAATCTACCAGAAGATAAGACCAGTGAGTCAAGATGAACTCGTAATGAGACTATTGTCAGAGACTAAGTATAGGGTTAATTTAACTCAGTGAAATGATGAACCAGAAACGTTAGATGCATGTGACTCAGAGGAATATTAAATTCTTTCTTTCTTTGAATGGATTATAGTAGTTACCTTAAGTTTACTCCGACGCGGAATTATAATGGATCCAGTAATACGATCAGCAGTTAAAGAGAAAAATGTGAGAAAATCTTCCTGGAGCTAAAAGATGAAATTGGTAATGACCAAGAGTTGGCATTGCTTAATGGAAAAAGGAGACTTTGTGCTTCCAACGACGCTTCGCATAAAGGATTATGATGTATGCTTGCGCAGCACGACAAAGTACTTGCGGATGCATTCGGACAACATGGTTCACCAGGTTCGGATGGCCTTAGTAGTGCCAATTTCTGTGGAACAACCAACTCCGACGGTAATGTTCCTTCTGAGACTAGTAGTTAGGTAGACTGACATTTGGTAATATTGAGTATCAGGACGTATAGGCATCAGGACGTTGCGACAAGTTTCAGTTTAAAACTGTTGATTCCCTTCTAAGGGATATATATAATTGGTTCCTCTCCAGGGGTTAAATTTCCAACCCGATGACGATTATTTCGTTAATTATGACTGCTTACGGTTCTACCTACTAGGAGGTTCATAGAACTATTCTTCAGGTTTCGAAACTGGTCTCCTTAGTGTTACTAGTCGATGGATAGATTGACCAAAATTTCCCTAATTCTGGGAAGAATTTCAACGAATTTTGGCAAATCTTGTCTTTCTGATTATCACAGAACATCATGGAAGAGGGTAGAAACTGGGGCAAACCCCGTGAATTGGGTAAGGTAGCCGCTACATGGGTTGGTGGACAGACCCCGGTTATCGCGATTTATTGTAGAAATACAATGATGAAGTGAGATTGGACGAAAACAGGCAATGTAAGTAAAAAACCAGCCGGACTGAGAAACTCCGGGATTGACTTAAGTGAAAAGGCTATTATGCCAGGAATGGTAAGCTTGCGTGGCACGTGGGAGTGATAAGAATAGTTGAAAAGATAAAAATAGAGGAAAGGTGACCAGAGATGGTGCCGAGAAGTCGATTAAGACCTATATGGAGTAAAGTTTTTGGAAAGGTAGAAAGGTATCAAAGTAGAAGGCACTATGCCAGCAATTGCTAGAAAAGTAATGCTAATTAGCCAACCCCTAAAACCATATATTTTTATTTTAGTATAGTCGGTTGAGGCCAAGTCACAAAGGATTATCAAGTGACTAGACCAGCAATGAAAGGACAAAGCAGGGTTGCTTCTAAGTAAGCACCGACTGCAAGGGCTTTTGATATAAAGGAAATATTAATGAGATCGTAGGAATCTTCTACTGAACCCTTTGCAACCCATGTTTGGATTGGGAATTTACTAGACTTTTTGGAATGGGGTCACCCGTACTAAAGTGATTCATGTGTATATGATTGCCCAAGATTACGAGTAAAAATGGAAGTATAATGACTTGAGATGTATGATGTTAGGGTATTATAAATACCATGAATATATTATGACGGAGGAAGGTAAACAATGAAGGTATATGAAGAGAGTATAGAAATGGTCAGAAATTGAACAGTATGTTGTAGGAATTTTGTCTGAGGCAAGTACCTTTGTGAAGAACGATAAGCACTAAGAAATTCACGTTGAACTCGACCAATATCTTTCAGAACATCCTTGCTACCAGTACCAAGTTCTGTAAGAGAGCAGATAGACATACGTTGTCTTTTGGAAGGTCAAATAGGCTGACAACTATCTGAAAGAAGAGGTTAGCATTAAGCCACCGATCGATTATCAAATGAGAATGATTGAGAAGAGACCCTTATTAAAGATACATGATTTGATTGCCAAGTACAGGAGGCAAGAATTCCTTGGAAGTTGAATTAAGGATAGGATATCCATAAATTAAGACAAACCCTAGGGAATGCACAAGGGATGGCATTAACCCTAATAACGACATTATGAATTCAAATGATATGAGTTGGACTTGCTAAGGCAACAATGACCGGTAAGGATTATTAAAAAGAGTTCTGGAAAGAACATAGATAGAATTATTAGAGTATTGATCAATGACGTTTTGATATACCCTGTACCTAGAAAATACAGGAGGAATGATGAGGACGACCTAAGAAACCTTACAAGAAAAAGTTAATATTCTGAGTTTCCAACTAGAAGTTTGGAAGAGAATGTAAGACACAGTAGCAATATACCAGATGATGCATGTATGAAACCCTGAGAAAGTATGGATTGAACCTATAAAGGTTGAGATTATCCTAAGATAAGGAAAGAACTAAGAAAAGAAGTATCCTAAGTAGGAGTGGGAATAAACGTGATAAAGTTCCCACGGGTAGGTGGAAGCAATGACTTATGGAAAAAAAAAGAAGAAGAAGAAGACTGATAGATATATTTTCTCCTTCAGCAGAGCTTAAGGGAGAATGCTTTCACCCAACAGTGATGGGAATGAGGTAGAAAAATTTGAGTTGGAATGTATCCAAAAAACATGGATTACAAGGAATTATTATTATCAGGAAAGGCCAATGAGGTGGCCGACAGTCTAAGTATAAAGGAATAATTACAAATGTTTATACCGAAGAAATAAAATGATATTTGGAAAGACCTTGAAGGTCATATCGGAGTGGAGGAATTTACATTCCTTTTGATGATTGTGCAAGAATCGAAGGTAATAATAGTTTAAGTAAAGATTCGATTCCTGATGGAGTCTTAAGCATATGACGTACCCTAGAAGGTCCCGTTTTGAGGCAAACCAGGACCATGATACAAAATTGACGAAGTAAACCGTTAAGTTTCCAGCCTTTTATGGAAGCTGCATGAGTGATAGTTTCATCAACCGGACCTAGCTGCGATGCTTGAAACTCTTCTGCAATTTTATCTACTTCATGTAATATCTACATTAAGTTCAGGAAGTGTTCCTTAGGGATAAGGAATAGTGATTACTTTGTCTCCCTAAAGGATTTGTAACCCGTAAGGTTAGCTATTAACGCATTACGTAAACAACAATCGATGGTGATTCTTCTAAGAAAGTAGATGACAACGTAAAGATAAAGAAAGTGCTGCTATTAATGAGCTAAGTGGCATGTTGATGAATGACAAGCAAGTTTGTGTTAGTGTATTTCTGCGCAAACAAGATAGAGACTATGAGCTAGATGATTCATGATGCTAAATGTATTCCCGTGGAAAGAATTAATGAGACTTAGAGAGAAGGGCAGTTGAGCCCGAGACTTATTAGGCCACCTGAGAGTTTAAAAGTGTTCAGAAGGTGGCATTCGAGCCAATTTTACCCCCAAAGCTTATAGCATGGTAGTAACGTGTTTCATGTGGCAAAGCTACACCAGTAAAATGCAGATGCTCAACAGATGATAAGAGTGCGAGCAGGTAGGTGTACGACCTGGTCTGACTTACGAAAGACAACCTGTGAAAAACCGCGGGTAGAAAAGAATAATTGATGAGAAACAAGTTGACAGAAGTAGATTATATTGGATCTAAGCTAAAGAAATCGGCCAGATTCATTTCGGAGGTTTTAAATTTGAAATAATGTGATGATTATAGAGCAAATTTGACGGGATACCAATAAGGAGGTGCCAAGTGCAAAAGATGTCTCAATAAAGAGATGAAGGTGGAAGTAAATAACAGAAGTAAATAAGAATCAGATAATAAGAAGGATGTGATTGATAAAGAAAAGACGGGGAAAGCAACTACGAAATAGGAAGCAAGGAATGTTAGGAATGGATTAATAAATGGGTTTTCCGATGAATTCTCGGGATGACAACCTGATAGTGTTAATATTATAGATATGAAAAAGCTAGTAGCGTGACATGGAATGTCAGTAACAATGGTGTCAAGCGAGAAACTAAGATTTAACCTGAAAGGTTCAAAGATTTTCCAAAAGTAAGTGTTGCTAAGGTGGAACCAGGGTACAGGTCCAGAGAATAGTGGACAAAGCAACAAGATATGTTGACACGTGAGGTTACGATCAAATAGTATTGGATATAATTATGATTAATTTCTTCCTTAATGAACCTCTATAGTTCAGAGGTAAATTCTGAGTATGATATTTTACAATCATGAAAACTTTCTATAATCCTTTAGAATTCTTTTCTTTTCTTCTCTCTTATTCATCTTCTTTATGAATTGAGAAGAACAACCCTTTAAGGAGGGGAGGTACTGCTACGTGACTATCTGTCTATGTGATAGAAGTCCAAGTAGAATACCATAACTTGTTTAATTGCTTGTCAAGTACTAAAGGCTGGCCCCCTTCTGTACTAACTATGCAATATAACAAATGTTCAATTGATCATAGTGATCTCTCAATAAATCTTTCCACTTCTCTATATTGATCGAGATTGTGAAGATTAAAGCGATCAGAAAATGCATAATTACGAGTGAGGTTATCTCCGAATTCGTAACGCGATAGTGATACCGAAGTCACCACAGATACCAATAAGGAAAATAGTATATGACTGGGTAAGAGCATAACCTGAATAGTGTGTTGTACGAAAAGTAGCAGAGATTAATGAAAAAGAAAAAAGGATGTATTGTAGCACTAGTAAGATGTGCTGAAAAAGGATTGGGATTGATTGGGAAATTGGAAAGTGAAATAACCAACAAGTACTCAATTGCCTTCTACCTGATTCCGGGACGGAATCCTTTTAAGGAGGGGAGACTGTAAGAACCCAAATTTTGGGTAGAATTAAAACTTTTATTTATTTAATGATGTAAGAATGAATAGTGGCTACGGCTACAATGTAATAGTTGATATTTTAAAAGAATGAATGGAATTCGACTTTATTATTTCTATGTCTTGAAGAATGCTAAAGGGTGACAACATAGGTAAGAATGATCTATCTCCTAAGGGAATAAGATATGGCAATTCCAAGCAGGAGAATATTCTCATGTCATCCACATCGATAACGATTAATCCAGTAGTTCCGTAAAAAGGTTAAGGGACGATCGAAAGAGAATACGGACAATTGTACAACCCTAAGGGAATAAGTAAAGAATAAAGAATGAATAGTGTTTTGGTGGGAGTATAGAATAATATGAGACGACACTATATAGAAGTATTCGGAACGAAATTCTGAGTTCGTATTATTGATCCAGGGGGAAAAAGAGTGTATGTAAAAGCTGTCGGATTCTGAAAAATAGCACTTTTATTTTCCCCGAGATTTCCTTGGACACTGAAAGACTTAAGGAATTATTGAAGGGATTTAAGGAAAATAGGTTCAAGAATTATTAAAGAGAATGGAGGATGATAGTATAAATATTAAGACGGTTTCCGGTAAAACCCTAACTAGAAACGAATGAGTTATTCCTCCGAACGATCAATCAAATTAAGTAATAACCGGACAAAGAGACAAGCAGAGAGCCAAGATACATGCATGTGAAAATAGATAAGATCAAGTAACTAAGTAGTTACAAAGTAACTAGCATCTTTAGAAACCAAATCACTTAGTTAGCTTGCATGACACCTTTCCACCACAAAATCACAACACTTGTCCCTTGGATTGCATCATATATGAGCAAAGCACTTTAATAAAGTAGCTTTATGCTAGATATTATCATTAATAATGCATTTTGGACAAGGATGAGATCAAAGCAAGCAAAACAAACTCCATTCCTCTCATTCTTTCAAACTGTCCAGCAGAAACACTCTCCAAAGACAAATTCATATCTCCATTTCTATCCATGATAAAATCACCAAATTTTAACCATAGCCTCTCCACTCTATGGGTAATATTCGCTCAAAATTTCATGTCCAACAAAGTAGCATAGCCTAGTCAAATCCATGCTCAAAGTTGAAGAAGCCAAACTGATCTGTGCTTGACAGTTTCTGTCCAGAGGAGAAAGGGGGCTCAAAACCCTAGCTAGGAAGCTTCAAATCTGATGATCTAGGACTCAAAACAAAGCTTATGAAGAGGCCAAGATGTGGTAAAAATTTGAGAGACAAACTCTTATTTTTCTATTTTCTATGATTTTTACAAAAGTGATGATGAATAGTAATCCTTAGAAACTAACTTTGTTTTCTTGGTTTTCTTTGTTGCTCTAAGCTATATTAAAGTGATCCAAGGACTAGATCAAGGCTTGTTAGACTCCTAGACACACCAAGGAAGGTATAATACTTGAAAACCCTTGGTGTTATTTTAAGATCTTATGAGATTTATGGATGATTTAGTGATTAGTATGTTATTATAAGTTTAGATCCATGTTAGTAGTTGTTATGATTATGATTTGGTTTATGAACCATGTAATGGTTAAGATGAGTTTTTGATAGACTAGTCATGATGATTATCATGTGTTTGTGTGGTTGGATTGATCTTTGTTAGATCGAGATAAAGTGTAAAAACTTTGGAAAACGCGTAAACATAGCCGTTATAATGCCCGATTTTACAATATCATGTTTTGTATGCCATTTTTTACATCAAGGCCCTACTGTCCAGAAACTTTTCTGCCATGTTAGGATAGCTTATGTTATAAGCTTCGTTTTTATATAAAGATCACGTGAAACGGACTTACGGTTTAGGAGTTACGATAAAATTCATAAAAGTGGTTCGGAGCCGTAAACAAGTATTCGTACTTAAAATTGAACCCCGATAAGTACGTAAAGTCATGACGAATCTTGGTAAATAAATACTAGAGGTAAAAAGGAAGGCGTGAGAGAAAACCGTATGTCAAAAGGATCGTTTTTCGATTTATTAAAAATATTCGAATCAAGATTAAACGCGAACGAACCCCTAAAAGACGACTCGTTAATAACTTCGTTAAAACACTTAGAAAACGAGCGATAAAACTCGGAGTATAATATTGGTTCGTAACGATCGACTTTCAGACTTATATGACTTAAGTATATGCCAAGTATAAGTACAGTGACATGTCGTATTAAAGAACGAATGTCGGGTCGGATCGATGATAAAAGAAATACACTAAAAGGGGTATAACGAGATAACTCGAGAACGTGTTTCGATTTAAGTATAACTTAACCTTTAAAGTTTTAAGTGATTAATCCCGAATGTCTTGGCTATTTATAGATCACCAAGCTGACCCGGGACCCGCTACCACTACCCCTTACCGTACTCGACTACCAGGCAAGTTTCAATCCCCTTCTTTTAGGCTGTTGTTGTGATTGAATATACATGTATGTTTTCTGTTATAATATGCCATAGCATGCATGCCTATTTTCAAGTTATATCATTATACTTGTTCCCTGATTGTTATTGGCTTATAAATTAGATAGCTATCGTATCAATTATAAGCCGGTTATTGTAAGAACCTCAGAGAAGGGTGTATACATCTTATTCATCAAATATAGACCGGGAGTCAATATTTCTTGACATATCGAGATTACCTCGAAAGAAAATATCTAAGTAAATATTTTCCATTATTCGGGCGACGAATATTATTTGAATATTCGTTCGAGATTATTTATTTAACGACCCTTACTTCAAATAATTATTTGAACTTAACTATTCGACGAATAATATTTTATAATATTCATTCAGAGTCGAATTATTTATCGATTATTATTTCGAATATTCTTCTAAAGATGAGACTACTAAATGAATATTATTTGGATATTCATTTAGAATATTATTTTATTAAATAAATATTACCTTTGAATATTCATTTAGGATATTAATTACTTAATGAATATTATTTTAATATTCATCTGAAGCTTGATTTATTTATCGAATATTATCTCGAATATTCCTTTAAGGCTTGGATTACTAAATGAATATTACTTGATATTCATTTAGAATATTATTCATTAAATGAATATTACTCTTTGAATATTCATTTAAATTCCTAATTAATTATGAATATTGTCTTAAATATTCCTTTCAGGTCTTATTAATTAATGAATATTATTTTGAATATTCATTTAAATATTTATTCAATAAATATTCTCCTGATATTTCTTCAGGGATTATTTTGAAAAATACTCTGATTAAAGATATTCTTTCATATTCCTAAATATTCTTTAAATATTTTTAATTCAATAAATATTCTCTGAATATTTATTCCATACTTAGAATAACCTCAATAAGGGTTATCTTCTTCGATTATTACGAAAAATATTTCGGAGTCATATTATTATTAATCTTATATCAAGAAAGGTTCTCAGACATCATTCTTCTTTGAGTCTATCTCCCTAATAATAAGGGAACCTTACTTGGAAAATGTTAATTATCTTGTCGACTTCCCGGTCATAAAGTATTCTCTTCACTCGCAACTCGGGTGCTATTGACTTATTAAGTCGTTGGTTACCTTCTCATCTTTCGAGGGGTAAGATTGTTGGAACAAGTTGATATTCGTTACCAAGCAATAGCTTGGAAGTTATTGGTGAATTTTCCTTTCCAACTAGATACGACTACCTTGTAGAGTCTTATCAACAAGTATTATACTTGGGGAAAGGGGGACGAACGTTACATTCAGAATCATGAATTCTATTTGAACTAGGAGTCGTGTAAGAGGCCGAGTAGCGCCGGTCCATCCCCTTTGGCCCAACCGTTGGCCGGGGAGAGCTAGTAAGGCGGTAGACAAGTAAAGCCGTCAGTTCTTCCTTCTACCGGTAGTAAATCTAATTTGAGCTGTACGATCTCGACTGATCATCAAGATTGGAACAGCGGGCGCGGTGAATACTCCATCATTGGTTCATCATCCAAACTTATTTATTTCCTGCAACATGATTACTGTTGGCAGAGCTGGAAAAGTGTTCATAACTGGAATTGCAATCTTTTCATGCAAGTTCCTCTTTTAATGACAATGAGAATATCTCGCTTACTTTTGATGTAGCAGATATTTCTACAAACAAATACTTTGAGTTACCTGGTAACTTCATCCTTTATATTATACTGGCAATAACTTCATCTATGCATGGCATATGATTTCAAAGGATATTTTGAACTGTCGTATATATGTATCACTGTTCAGTTATATTATTGTTGGTGGGCTTTCGCTCACCCTTGCTTTGTTCATATTATCACAACAACAGCTAGGATAGATGGCCCGCGCCAGGCGCACTCGGCGCAAGCAGGTTACCGCCGTTCGAGGACTACCCGCTGATGTCCTTGCTGCCATTGCTGAGGTAGCATAGATAGGCAGCTTTTGTTTATCAGTCTATTTATATGTAACATTAACGTTAATCAACGGCAAAACCTTTAAACATATCATTTGGCTTGTAATAACTTTTATTCGTAAACTCTGATATTATGGACTTGTTTCAATTTCATCTCTAGGACTATAACTGTTGTGTTTGTGAGTGGATATTATTGTGGGGTCACAGCATATGATTTATTTATTGTGGACTCAAGTCAAGTATTATGAATGGATGTAAGACCGTAACCACCAGATCCCTGACCCCGGATCTGGGGGTGTTACAATCGTATTATTCTAAGCATAGACTTTTAGAGAGAGAGAAGAACCATTGGGAGAGCATCAAGCTTTTTGGGGATTTCCTAGATTTCCTTCCATATTTGTAATCTATTATTGCGTTGAATGCTCGGTTGTTTTCGTATACTCTTTTAATACTCTTGTTTGGTTTATCGTATCTCTTTTCAATCATGTTTACACTTGAACCCATGATGGCGATTAGGTCGATTATGGGCTAATTCGTTATCATGGGGTTTTAATGGATTTTTCTATGGATTCTAGTAATTAAGTGCTTTTTATGCCTTGGTGTGTGATTGATTGTATTGATTTCCTAGTATGATTACGCTTATTCATTATAGGTGAGTCGCGAACACCTGTAATTGTTTGTTTAATCCTGGTGAATGCGAAAGTGGATCTAGGGTGTAGAACAATTCATGCTAGCATAGGTTTTTGCATGTAAAGAGCATGTATTAATTTGTGGTGTAATTCTAACCGTCTTGCACTGACTATGTGATTTTATGGATGATTGATTTTTAACCGGTATGTGTTCAATTGCTATAGACATATAGGAACTACGCATATTTGGTGACTACTTGACTTCTATCAATTGTGGATGATCAGTAGGATGGTATACGCACAACGAAAGTTGGTGTGTATCAGTTTAGTGCATCTAATCAGTAATCAACTCTGTCACATGCTAGGTTAAAGGGGCATAAGATTCTAGATGAAGTGTTTAATGAAATTGACATCCCATGTTTGTTTAATATAAGTTCATCGTTCAATTATTTTCTCGTAATTTTCATAGTTGATAATTAATCATTAGTTAATCAAAACCAAATTTGTGATTGTCTTGGCAGTGAGTGTAAATCATAAGCTGGTGTATAAGTGAACTAAAACGAACAATTCAAGTCTCTGTGGGAACGAATCCTATTTACCCCGTATTACTTGTTGACCACGTTCTCTTGCGTGAATAAGTGCGAACAAGTTTTTGGCGCCGCTTCCGGGGACTCGGTTCATTGTTTGTTTAGTTTATGTTCTTGTCATCAATTTGGATTAAATTCACTGACTCGGACGTTTTTCTCACTTATTTACTTTTGGGTTTCTCAGGTACTATCTTGAGCGTGTATGCGTACTCGTTCTCAAGTTCGTGAAGAGAATCTGGAAGGAAAGGAGCGAGAAGGGGAATTAGTGGAAGAAGTTGAAGAAGAGTTGGAAGTTACTGAAGAAATGGCAGATAACAAGGCGCTGAAGGAATATTCTTAGCCCAAGATTAATGATATTCAGTCGAGTATTGTACGGCCAGCTATTGCTGCAAATAATTTTGAGATCAAGCCGGGCACGATCCAAATGGTCCAGAACTCAGTCCAGTTTGGGGGTTCACCTGTTGAAGACCCTAACATGCACATTAGAGATTTCATCGAGATATGTGACACCTTCAAAACCAACGGGGTTTCTGAGGACGCTATCAAGATAAGGTTGTTCCCATTCTCTTTGAGGGACAAGGCAAAAAGCTGGTTGCATTCACTTCCAGCAGGTTCCATCACTACATGGGAAGATCTGGCACAAAAATTCTTGATTAAATTCTTTCCTATGGCAAAGACTGCTGCCATGAGGAATGCTCTTACACAATTTAGTCAGCATTCTGGTGAATCACTGTGTGAAGCTTGGGAAAGGTACAAGGAAATGCTTCGGAAATGTCCTCATCATGGGATGCCAGATTGGATGGTCATCAGTGGTTTTTACAATGGGTTAAGCCATTCTCGAGCAATGCTCGATGCAGCATCTGGAGGAGCTCTGTGGGCCAAAAGCTATGAAGAGGCCTATGACCTGATTGAAATGATGGCTGCGAACGAGTATCAGAATCCGACCCAGCGTATTCCACAAGGTAAGGTTGCAGGTGTTCTTGGAGTGGATGCTACAACAGCTATAGCAGCTCAGCTACAGGCTTTATCCATGAAAGTGGATTCATTAACTAAGGTGGGGGTTCAACAAGTTGCCATGGTTTGTGAATTGTGTGCGGGGGATCATGAAACTAATCAATGTGCAATTTCTAGTGAGTCGGCACATTTTGTCAGCAATTATCAAGAGCCGTCACAACCTGCTCCGAACACATATCATCCCAACAATAGGAATCATCCTAACTTCAGTTGGAGCAACAATCAGAATACCATGCAACAACCATCTCAGGGTCAGCAGTATGGTTCGAAGCAGTTCAACAATTCGGGTTATCAACAACCCTATGCTCAAATACCACCATACAATCCACCTGGATTTCATCAACAACATCAAGGAAGTCATGTGCAGTCGAATGAGAAGTCAGAGTTGGAAGAATTGTGAATGGTGTACAAGAGTCAAGCAGTATCTTTGAAAACTCTTGAAAACCAAATTGGCCAACTGGCCAATGCTCTTTTGAACAGACCTCAAGGGCAATTACCTAGTGACACGGAAGCTAATCCGGGTAAAAAGGAGGTCAAGGAACAGATTCACGCTGTTACGTTGCATTCTGGAAAGGTTACAGACGATCTGGAGGTCAAAAATCAGCTTAACGAAGAGCTTGAGAATTCTGTGAACAGTGAAAAGGGGCGTGGGCATGCCTGAGGATTCTGGTCATTCTTCAAGTTTTGTTCTTCCGGTCGTTCAGAAGGCATCAAGTGAGGAAGAAAAGGTAAAGTCAGCTGGGAAAACAAGTTCATAGAGTAAGGAAGCTAGCAAGGAAGTCTATCCGCCTCCGCCATTCCCTAAAAGGCTTCAGAAACAAAAGTTTGATAAGCAATTTGCAAAGTTCTTGGAAGTGTTCAAAAAGTTGCACATAAATCTACCGTTTGCTGAAGCCCTGGAACAAATGCCAAGTTATGCCAAGTTCATGAAAGGCATACTTTCGAGGAAATTGAAACTCGAGGAGTTAGAGACCGTCGCTTTGACGGAGGAGTGCAGTGCTGTCTTGCAACAAAAGTTGCCACCTAAGCTGAAGGATCCGGGGAGTTTTACCATACCGTGCATCATTGGGAATGTTTCTTTTAACAAGTGTTTGTGTGATTTAGGGACAAGCATCAACCTCATGCCCTATTCGGTTTTCTTGCAACTTGGTCTTCCGGAGCCTAAGCCTACAAACATGTCACTCCAGTTAGCTGATCGCTCAATCACCTACCCTCGAGGAATTGTAGAAGATGTTCTGGTGAAAGTGGACAAACTTATCTTTCCAGCGGATTTCGTCATACTTGATTTTGAAGAAGATAAAAAAATCCCTATCATTCTTGGAAGACCATTCTTGGCCACGGGTCAGACCTTGATTGACGTGCAGAAAGGAGAACTCACTATGAGGGTGCATGATTAGAATGTCACTTTCAATGTTTTTAAGGCTATGAAGTTTCCGACTGAAGAAGAGCAGTGTTTGAAGATAGACTTGGTTGAGTCGGTAGTGCAATCAAAAATTGAGCATCTGCTCATGAATGACACATTGGAAAAAGCACTGATTGGTGATTCTTTATTGGAAGAAGATGATACAGATGAGCAACTGCTATTTCTTGATGCTACTCCATGGCAAAGGAAATTTGAGAGACCTGTGGAATCTTTAGGTCTATCTGAATTGAAGCATCAGCGGTTGAAACCATCCATTGAAGAAGCTCCAAGTCTAGAGCTCAAACCGCTACCTGATCACTTAAGGTATGCCTCTCTTGGTGAGTCATTTACTTTACCTGTGATTATTGCTGCTAACCTGTCAGATTCTGAGGAAGACAAGCTCTTGAGAGTTCTTAGAGAATTCAAATCAGCCATTGGATGGACTATTGCAGACATCAAGGGGATTAGTCCGGCTTACTGTCAACATAAAATTCCACTAGAAGAAGGAAGTAAACCAACAGTGGAACATCAGAGACGTCTAAATCCAATCATGAAAGAAGTTGTGAAGAAAGAAATTATCAAGTGGTTGGATGCAGGGATTATCTATCCCATTTCTGATAGTTCATGGGTAAGCCCAGTTCAATGTGTGCCAAAGAAAGGGGGCATGAAGGTAATCACCAATGAGAAGAATGAACTTATCTCCACTCGCACAGTCACTGGTTGGAGAATCTGTATGGACTACCGGAAATTGAACAAGGCAACCAGGAAGGATCATTTTCCTTTGCCCTTTATTGATCAGATGCTAGACAGACTTGCAGGTCATGAGTACTATTGCCTTCTGGATGGATATTCTGGGTATAATCAAATCTGTATTGCTCCTGAGGATCAGGAGAAGACGACATTCACATGTCCATTTGGTACATTTGCTTTTCGGCGGGTCTCTTTTGGTTTGTGTGGTGCACCTGGCACTTTTCAAAGGTGTATGACGGCTATCTTTTCAGACATGGTTGGTAAGACCGTAGAAGTTTTCATGGATTACTTTTCTGTAATTGGTCGTTCTTTCGACGAATGTTTGCAAAATCTGGGTGCGGTTCTGAAAAGATGTGTGGAGACTAATCTAGTGCTTAACTGGGAGAAATGCCATTTCATGGTGCAGGAGGGAACTAACCTTGGGCACAAGGTGTCACAGAGAGGTCTAGAGGTGGACAGAGCAAAAATAGAAACAATTGAAAATCTTCCACCACCTACTTCAGTGAGAGGGATTCGCAGTTTCCTTGGTCATGCAGGTTTCTACAGGCGTTTCATCAAAGACTTCTCAAAAATCTCCAAACCGTTGTGTAAGCTCTTGGAAAAGGACGTTCCTTTTAAATTCGACGAAGAATGTTTGACCGCTTTCGAGACTCTGAAAAAGAAATTGGTTTCAACACCAGTGATCATTGCTCCTGATTGGAGTGAACCTTTCGCTATGATGTGTGACGCTAGCGATTATGCAGTAGGGGCCGTTCTTGGTCAAAAGAAAGAGGAAGTGTTTCGTGTGATCTATTATGCAAGCAAGACCCTTAATGAGGCTCAGTTGAACTACACTACTAATGAGAAGGAGCTGTTGGCCATAGTCTATGGTTTTGAAAAATTTCGTTCTTACTTGCTCGGTACAAAGGTAATGGTGTACACGGATCACGCGGCTATTAGATATCTGCTCTCTAAAAAAGACTCCAAACCTCGGTTGATTCGTTGGGTACTTCTGTTACAAGAATTTGATGTGGAGATTAAGGATAGAAAAGGGACAGAGAATCAAGTAGCGGACCATCTTTCTAGACTGGAGGACACTAGTAAATCCTCTCGAGACGGTACCATCATTAATGAATTCTTCCCGGATGAGCAATTGTTTAGGGTGCAACAAGAAGAGCCATGGTATGCAGACATTGTGAACTTTCTGGTTAGTCAAGTGATTCCACCTGAGCTTTCTTATGCACAAAGGAAGAAGTTCTTTCATGAAGTCAAATGGTATCGTTGGGACGAACCATATCTGTTTAAACAGGGAGCTGATCAGGTTATTAGAAGATGTGTACCGTACAGTGAAACAGAGACTATTCTGAGGGATTATCACGCCACGACATATGGAGGCCACTATGGAGGTGAAAAGACTGCAACTCGAATTCTTCAAGCGGGTTTCTATTGGCCTTCTCTTTTTAAGGATGCCCATTTGTATGTCTTAAGGTGTGACCGTTGTCAGCGTGTTGGTAACATATCGAGGAGGGATGAGATGCCCCTTAATGTAATGTTGGAAGTGGAAATTTTCGATGTTTGGGGAATCGACTTCATGGGACCGTTTATCTCCTCATGCAACAATCAATATATCTTGCTAGCCGTTGATTACGTCTCTAAATGGGTTGAGGTCAAAGCACTCCCGACCAATGATGCCAAAATCGTGCTTAATTTCCTTCAGAAGAACATCTTCACTAGATTTGGCACTCCTCGAGTCATTATCAGTGATGAAGGCACTCATTTTTCCAATCGCAAGTTCACTAATCTTATGGCCAGATATAATATCAACCATCGGGTAGCTACAGCATACCATCCTCAGACCAATGGCCAAGCTGAAGTGTCTAATCGTGAAATCAAGCGTATTCTGGAAAAGGTGGTGAGTCCTTCAAGAAAGGATTGGTCTTTGAAACTCGATGAAGCCGCCTGGGCTTATCGAACGGCATATAAAACACCTTTGGGTATGTCACCATATCAGTTTGTCTATGGGAAAGCTTTTCATTTGCCGACAGAATTGGAGCACAAGGCTTATTGGGCTTTGAAGAGGCTAAATTTTGATCTTAAAGCCGCAGGTGAGAAGAGAATGGTGCAACTCAATGAGATGGACGAGTTTCGCTTGCAAGCCTATGAGAACAATAAACTCTACAAAGAAAAAGTGAAGCGATGGCATGATCGTCGTCTAGTCAACAAGGTATTTGTTCCTGGCCAAACCGTGTTGTTATTTAATTCTCGCCTTCGTCTGTTTCCAGGAAAGCTTAAGTCGAGATGGTCAGGGCCTTTTGTTGTCAAAACCGTGTTTCCGCATGGCGCGGTTGAAATTTTTGAGAAATCACCTGATCAGTCCTTCAAAGTCAATGGTCAGAGATTGAAACCGTACTTCGGTGAGGTATCGAATCGTGGAGCTGAAACCGCGATTCTTGCAACTACTGAGTGAATCATGGAAGTCACGTCAAGCTACTGACGTAAAAGAAGCGCTTCGTGGGAGGCAACCTACGTTTTGTTGTACAAGAAAAAAAAAATCTGGGCAGAAAGTTTGGGCGCGGGCGCGGGCGCACTGCAGTCTGCTGTTAAAAAAAACGAAAAAAAAACAAAAACAGAAAAGTAAAGAGGGGAAATCAGTTTTTGGGGGTTTTTAACCTATATAAACACAAACCCACTCCACCACTTCTACAATTACAAACCCTAGCCACTACTTTCATCCAAATCTCTCAAAACACAATCCAACCTATACACACAAACTCTTCCCATCAATTCCATGGCTTCTAAGAGAACAAGAAGATCTGTGGCCTCTAGTGATTCTTCATCTAGTGGGGGAATGCTCCTAGTTTCAATTCACCGGAGGCTCAAGAAGAATTTACGCGATTGTTGACCAAGCCAGTGGTCAAAGAGAGGGGTTTTACTCCGGGCATCTTGGATGGAGATCTGGTGGGCATGATTATGAGGCGGGGATGGGATACGGTGTGTGAGGTGGCTGAGGCGGTACCTTTGAGTATCGTTAGAGAGTTCTATGCTAATGCGAAGAAACTGAAGAATGGGTATTCTACAGTTCGTGGCCATGTGGTCGATTATACTCCTGCTGCCATCAATAGGGTTTTGGCTGTTCCAGCACCTACACCTGGTGAAGATGATTATGGGGTGAAGGGCCGTGGAGATGTAGATCTTGAGGCCATTCTGAGCCAGATGACAGTTCCGGGCACTGAATGGAAGCGCATGGCGGGGTCGACTGAGCCGATTACTTTTCCGGCTTCTTCTTTGAACAGGTATGCTAAGGCCTGGAATTTGTTTATTTGTGCAAACATATTACCATCCTCGCATTCTCATGAGGTGACTGTGGAGAGAGCTATTCTTTTATGGGCTATTGTGAATGAAAGGTACATCGATGTGGGTAGTGTTATTCATCGGAACATGATCAGGTTCATGCAAGGGGGTTCCACTGCAGCAATTCCTTATGGCTCAGTGGTTGTTTGATTGTGTTTAGATGTGGGTATTTGCTGGCCAGCAGAGGAGCAGTTACAGTTACCAGCTAGCTGCATAGATAAGGCGGCTATTGCTAGGTTGGCTGAGTGGGATGGTGGTGAGCCACATCCGCGAGGTTTGGGTTACATTCTGGGTGGTGATGTGCCACCACGTCCGCAGCAGGAGGCTAGAGCTGGTCCTTCGAGAGCACGGAGGGGTGTGGTGAGTGAGAGTACTGGTTTGACCGAGTCTCACTTCAGGAGGCTTGCTAGGCGGATAGATGCTGTTGATGAGAGGCAGAACCGTTTTGCTGATGATCTGGCACAGGCTTTGGGCACGGCATTTTTAGCTACAGGGGTTGAAGTTGTTTGGCCTCAGTATGGAGATGGAGTTGTTTATCCACCACCGGACTCACCCGAGGAGGGTGATCCTGCTGATGATTGAGGTATCTCTGTGCACTTTCTTTGTTTCTTGCCTTCAATGGGGACATTGAAGATTTTAAGTTTGGGGGTGGGAAATGAAGAGTGTGATTAGTAGTTAGATGCATATAGGACATGTAGTGTAATATTATCATGCATATTGTTTAAATTTTTCATCATGTATCATGCATATTGTTTAATTGTGAGTCATGTAGTGGCATTCCAGATTGCATAGCATAATTCATGCATTCATGCATTTTCCATGATCCCTTAGAATGAACTAATTCTGACGGGTAGGTAGGTGTCTGATTGAGTGCATTAATGATGAGTAGAGGGTTGCTTTATAGTTCTTATGAAACTGATTTGCTTGTTCAGAAACAAAAATTTTTACACAATCACAGTCTCATTGAGTGCTTTTGAATTGGACCGGCCATGTCTGTTTGATTGCTAAAATTTAACACCTAGTTTAAACCTAGAATGTTTGTTAGATTCTTGAAAGCGAAGGAACACTTAAGTATAAGTTTGGGGGAAACAAAGAAATTCATGATAATTGTGAATAGTATTAATAAATAGGTGTCAAATGGCTAGTAGCCGGCTCATATTTATATGAGTGGTCTAGGGTTGGAGGTGAGAATTCTCACTCCAGATTGTTTCTAGTCAAAAGAAAAAAAAATGGAAAAGAGAAAAAAAAAAAGAGTCGTGTAAAGTGTGTAATTACAATATTAACCAGGGTGAGCTCTATAATACTCGAGCAATTAAGTGCGAGGGGACTTTGTGCCTAGTGACCTAAGGCTTTTATAGTCTGGGATCCACTGACCTAACGCTCGTTACATGGGTATTATTGTATAAGCCTTTAGGGGTCTCATCCATTGCACGGTTAAATAAGCATGCGTTGTATATATAGTGTTATGTGTCATATGTGTTAGTAATTAAGCATGATTTCTTGTCAACTCAAGTGGACTATGGCGGTGTATCTGGAGGGATCTTGTGTCTAACGTTCATTCTGTTTTTAAACCTGGTGGTAGTTTGGCTAAGAATAGGTATGGTTTTGGTTTGATTTGGGGGTATCTCTGATGAGCACAGCACGCGTGCACGTTTCTGTCCATGTACTGTTAGTATACGGGGATTTAGGCGAGCTCTATTTGGATTTAGTTGCATTTCTTTGAGTATTTGCTTGCTTGTTGGTTTTGGTTGGTTTGAAGGGGATCACTTGCATTTTTCATGTTAGTTGCATTCATGCATTGCACTTCATTGGATTGTTTAGTGTCTGTTTATGCTTGGGGACAAGCATCAGTTTAAGTTTGGGGGTGTGTTAGTGGACTTTATGTCCACTAAATACGTTCCATTTTGGCTTAAATTGACCGCTGCTACCCGAGTGTTTAGTGTCTTTTGATGTGTTTTCTTGTTTTTAGTGTGCAGAGTATCATTTGAGGAATAAGGTGGTGGAATTGCGTGTTTCGGTTGGATTAGAGCTGGAAGTGTCGAGGGCTGAGATAGCATGTCGTCCAGGGAGCATGTTGGAGCACTGTGCAGCAGCCAACAAGAGGAACGAAGCGAAATTGAAGTTCTGGACAGGGGGGCCAGGCGCGCCCGCGCCCGCGTCCTGGCGATCTGAGAAATACTAATTTTCTGCTGTTGGGCTTGTTCTGAAGGGCCGGTTCAGACGAGATGTGCAGCCTTGTGTCTTGGAAGCCCAGTTTATTATGTACTATTGGGGGAAAGCCCTAATTATCAACTAGTATCGTATTATTCTAAGCATAGACTTTTAGAGAGAGAGAGAGAAGAACCATTGGGAGAGCATCAAGCTTTTTTGGGATTTCCTAGTTTTCCTTCCATATTTGTAATCTCTTATTGCGTTGAATGCTCGGTTGTTTTCGTATACTCTTTTAATACTCTTGTTTGGTTTATCGTATCTCTTTTCAATCATGTTTACACTTGAACCCATGATGGCGATTAGGTCGATTATGGGCTAATTCGTTATCATGGGGTTTTAATGGATTTTTCTATGGATTCTAGTAATTAAGTGCTTTTTATGCCTTGGTGTGTGATTGATTGTATTGATTTCCTAGTATGATTACGCTTATTCATTATAGGTGAGTCGCGAACACCTGTAATTGTTTGTTTAATCCCGGTGAATGCGAAAGTGGATCTAGGGTGTAGAACAATTCATGCTAGCATAGGTTTTTGCATGTGAAGAGCATGTATTAATTTGTGGTGTAATTCTAACCGTCTTGCACTGACTATGTGATTTTATGGATGCTTGATTTTTAACCGGTATGTGTTCAATTGCTATAGACATATAGGAACTACGCATATTTGGTGACTACTTGACTTCTATCAATTTTGGATGATCAGTAGGATGGTATACGCACAACGAAAGTTGGTGTGTATCAGTTTAGTGCATCTAATCAGTAATCAACTCTGTCACATGCTAGGTTAAAGGGGCATAAGATTCTAGATGAAGTGGTTAATGAAATTGAAATCCCATGTTTGTTTAATATAAGTTCATCGTTCAGTTATTTTCTCGTAATTTTCATAGTTGATAATTAATCATTAGTTAATCAAAACCAAATTTGTGATTGTCTTGGCAGTGAGTGTAAATCATAAGCTGGTGTATAAGTGAACTAAAACGAACAATTCAAGTCTCTGTGGGAACGAATCCTATTTACCCCGTATTACTTGTTGACCACGTTCTCTTGCGTGAATAAGTGCGAACAAGAATATCCGATAACATAAAATATTTATAAAATATTATTTGATGGAATTGTTTGATTCACAAAAATAAGAAAAGTTAAACTTCAATTCCTATTAAACATAGAAAGTTGGTTACTCTCATTCTCCTTAATAATTTATACTTCCCAGACTAAGTAACAACCACAAAAATGCAATTTTTGTAGTAAATAATTTCTTAATTAATCTTCAAAATGATTTCCATTAATATTTAATTATAATTTTAAAATTTAAGAATTAGTGTGTTCCCATTATGTTTCTTAGTTCTCGATTACCGTTACCAGATTCGAAATAATGTTCAAAATATCCACTTTTTCAATGGAAGCTGTCCAAAATATTTATATCCAAAAATTTCCGTCTTTTTTATCCACAGACTACGCATGTTGTACATGCGTACATGGGATACGCATTCCCCACATGCATATCTTCATTGTTCATCGCCCCCCTCGTTTCTTATCTCTCTCACTCTCGCTCTTGAAGCTCTCGCTGGCGACAATCGTCACCTCCCCCTCCCATCGTCGTCTCTCATCCTCCACCCTCCCTGAACACATAAAAACAAACACCACATCTTCCTTTTCATTTCCCCCAATCTTTTTATCAAGATCTGGCCCTGCAAGGACGTGTAAAAATTGATTGAAAAATCGATCGGATATGAAAATCGATTTTTATGGTTGGTTTGAGGATTTCAAAATCCAGGATTAGAAATTTAAAATCGATGATATAGAATTGTAGAGGATTCAATTACGAGTCGATTGGTATATGGTATGTGACTGGACGTCGTCGGGAAGATGGTGAACGAAGGTCGTTGGTATTTTCGACGAAAATTGTTAAGAAATACCCTCCATTACGTTTTTGGGTAGACGATGAACAGTGCTCGAATACGCAGATGCATATTCACCAATACGCATGCTAATGTTGCGTATTCCAAATACGCATGCTAATGTTCAACAGTCAAAATATAAAGAACACGCATATTCCAAATGCGTATACCCTATGCGCATCTTCAAGATGCGCAGTTCGTGGATATTTCGGGCGGAATCCCGCCTGTGGGCATTTCAGGCGTTTGGTTTTAAATGGTGGGTATTTTGATTTTTCCCCCACCAAATTTTCCTATTTATAAAAATAATATGTTACTAGCTTAAAACCCGTGCGATGCACGGATTATTTTTAATATTATATGTTTTTTTCATTCATTTAAATTATTTTTTTTAAAACATGAATTTTGAAGGCTTAAATTTTTATATGAGATGATTTGATAATAATTATATAAATGTTATCCGTGATATTTCTAGAAAATGAGGGATTTTAGTTAGAAAATATTATAGGTTTTAGTTGAAAAAGTTAATCGGTTAATTATTAGTAATTACAAAATTATTATTTTATTTTATTAAATAGATTTCCCTTTATATGATTAGAAAAAGACAGAATTTAGTTAGAGAAAATTAAAATTGTAACATGTTCTAGGTACAAAAGGTAATTGATTAGTTTATAGTAATCATAACTTAATTAATTACGTTATTTTACTAAATACAATTGCTAGTAATGTTTTAGAATAGCAGAAATTAATATTGTCTGTGATATTTCTATTAAAAGAGGAATTTAGTTAGAAAATATAGAAAAGATGATACGTTTTAGCTGAAAAAGGTAATCGGTTAATTATTAATATTATAATATTATTAATTTATTGTATTAAATAGAACCGCCCGTGATATAATTGATAAAAGAGATATTTTAGTTAGAAAGAATAGAAAGGTAGCG
The DNA here is from genome assembly GCA_036435485.1 of Saposhnikovia divaricata. NCBI lineage: Eukaryota > Viridiplantae > Streptophyta > Magnoliopsida > Apiales > Apiaceae > Saposhnikovia > Saposhnikovia divaricata. The sequence continues at coordinate 10,320,839 of CM071599.1, forward strand.
TGAAAATTAAAAAGATGAAATAAATTATGTGAAAAAGGTAATTGATTAGTTTATAATATTTATAATTTAATTATGTTATTTTACTAAATAAAATTGGTCATAGTTTTTAAAAAATGAAAAATTATGTTGCCCGTGATATTATTGAAAAAAAGAAAGGTTTTAGTAAGAGAAAAGAAAAAAGGTAACGTGTTTCGGCTGAAAAAGGTAACCATCAATGATATAATTGGAAAAAAAAGATATTTTAGTTAGAGAAAATAGAAAAGGTAATGTGTTTTGGGTGAAAAGGGTAATTGATTAGTTAATAGTAATTATAATATAATTATGTTATTTTATTAAACAAAATTGCTTGTAGTGTTTTTAAAAAAGGAGAAATTTTAGTTAGATAAAATATAAAAGATATTGTATTTTAACTGACAAAGGAAATTACTTAGTTATTGAAAAATTGAAAAGGTAATATGTTTAACCTGAAAAAGGAAATTGATTAATAAAGGAGAAATTTTAGTTAGATAAAATATAAAAGATATGTATTTTACCTGAAAAAGGGAATTATTTAGTTATTGAAAAATAGAAAAGATAATATGTTTAACCTGAAAAAGGAAATTGATTAGTTAGTAGGATGGATTTTATCTTGAGTAAGGGTAAATAAGTTGATTATGCTATTTTACTAAATAAAATATGTCATATTTTTTAAAAAATGAGAAATTAATGTTACCAGTGATATTTCTAGGAAAAAAAGGAATTTAATTAGAAAAAATAAAAAAGATGATACATTTTAGCTAAAAAGGTAATCGGTTAATTATTAGTATTATAATATTATTATTTTATTTTTATTAAATAGAAACGCCCGTGATAATATTGAAAAAAGAGAGGTTTTAGTAAGAGAAAAGAAAAAAGGTAACGTGTTTTGGCTGAAAAAGGTAACCATCCATGATATAATTGGAAAAAGAGAGATTTTAGTTAGAGAAAAGAGAAAAGGTAACATGTTTTGGCCGAAAAAGGTAATTGATCAGTTAATAGTAATTATAATATAATTATGTTATTTTATTAAACAAAGTTGTTAGTAGTGTTTTTAAAAAAGAAGGAATTTTAGTTAGATAAATTGTAAAAAATATTGTATTTTATCTGAAAAAGGAAATTATTTAGTTATTAGAAAATAGAAAAGGTAATATGTTTAACCTGAAAAAGGAAATTTATTAATAAAGGAGAAATTTTAGTTAGATAAAATATAAAAATATTATATTTTACCTGGAAAAGGAAATTATTTAGTTATTCCGTACCGACCGACCGACCGACCGACCGACCGACCAACCGACCAACCAACCAACCAAACTTTTAATGTTTCGGTTTTTATATAATAGTATAGATATATATATATATATATATATATATATATTAACTAAATTATTATGAATAAAATTTAAATAGCATATGTTAATTCAAATTGCAATTTAAATTATATTATTATAAATTCATATGTTAATATATATGTAAATTATTATGAATAAAATTTAAATAGCATATGTTAATTTAAATTTATATGCTATTTAAATTAACATATAAAATTTAAATTTTATTTAAAATTAACATATAAAATTTAATTAGCATATACAAATTTAAATAGATTATGTTATTTTATTAAAAATAAAATTTAAATTTTTAAATTTTATATATTTAATATATATATTTAATATATATTAAATAGAATATTAAATTACAACAATTACAACAATTTTAAATTTAAATTTTATTTTTAATAGCATATGCTATTAAAATTTTAATAAAATTGTTAAAAAATTTATTATTAAAATTATTAGTACAATTTTAATAGCATATGCTATTAATTCTTAAAAATTGTAATATGCTATTAAAATATATATGCTATTTAAATTTTTAGTGCTGTAATAAAAATTTTAGTGCTGTAATAAAAATTGTTGTAATTTAATAGCATATTTCTATAATAAAAATTTAAATAGCATATTAAATTACAACAATTTTAGTTTTGTCTTTACTTTTATAATGAATAAATGTTAATTCAAATTGTTATTTAAAATATGACATTAAACTTAAAATATATATTATTTATCATGATTTTTAAATTAATTTTTATAAAAAATATATTATTAATATATAAATTTATTTAGAAAACAAATCAAAACTTCTCAATTTTTCGCGGAATCCTTTTTTTCATTCAAAACGGGTATAAAAACACAAAAAATTCATTAAAGAATTGGAACAACTTCAGGAAATGATTTCCGGTTTGGTAATTTGAATTACACTCCCAAGCCGATGTGGCCAAGGCCCGTTTCTGCCTATTATTACCCACTAGCTTTTTAGCCCGTGCAAGGCATGAGCATGCTCTCGATTACAAATATAAATCGTGTTTTTTAAAAATTTTAAATAAAGATTATTTAAGAAAAAATCGATAAAAATATATATGTGTAATATCAAAATAGATTGATGAACAAAATATTATATAAATTAAATATACATAGATAATAAGATGTATTATTCATATATTTTTCTATATCGATTTTGTCTCATAATTTTTTAAGTCGACACCCGTTGTAATATATCCTTATATATAATAAGCGTAAGAGAGATCTTATCCATAATTTTGATTTGATCTTTTGGTTTAATCATTGTACTACCAAAATAATCTCAACCGTCGAATCTAATATTTTTAAAAATAGACGATCAAGATTATATAATATTAAAAAGAAAATTTTAATCTAAAAATGATATAATTAAAAAAGTTTGTATTATAATTGAATTTTAAAAAGAATATTATAATATGAAAAGGATATAATTAAAGAAGGATACAATTGAATTTTATTTAATTTTTTAATTAATATGAAAAAGTTCATATTTATTATTTGGGCTCTATCTTGAGATCAAAAAAATTAGATTTGGATGATTTTACGGCCCACGCGAAGCTCACAAAATTATCGTTAATTTAGTGATGATTTAACAATTATTATCGAAACGGAACACTCATAATATCAAGAGAAAATATAATTACGAATTTTTACATTAATCATAATCAATGTAGAAGACCTACATTGATAATCCTATTCAATGTAGAAAACCAAATTACGAATTTTTACATTAATCCTATTCAGTGTAGAAGACCTACATTGATAATCCTATTCAATGTAGAAAACCAAATTATATGATTTAAATCATTGACGTACGTTTTTTTGTATTTCAATATAAATACACTTATTAGTTTACATGTTAAAAAATAAAATATTTTTTTATGCTAGATCCATCATTTTTCATCTATTTATTTTATGATCTAACGATTCTTATTTATTTTGTCGTACAGAAGACCAGACTACCAAACTTTGGACAAAATCACTCTTACACTCATTATTAAAACTATATTTAATTATTAGTAGAACTATCTTCAAATAACAAGAAGTGTATTTTGATAATCAAAACGAAATATAAGTAATTATCATAAATCGAACAGAATTTTTAACTAAAAAATAGTCAATTTCTTGTCTATTTTGTTTTTGCGTAATTTTAATTGAAAAATAATTGTTTATTTTGTTAATTTTATGTGGGTTGTAAAATCGTCCAAATCAAATTTTAAGAATTCAAGATAGAGCATAAATATTATATTGAACGTGTAAAATCTCATATAAATATATATCAATTTTTTAATAACAGTTTGATATGTAAATTAACAACATATAAATATTAAAAATAATTAATTTTGGGTTGGTTACTGTACCACCAAACTAATCTCAACCGTCGAATCTAATAATTTTAAAAACAGATGATCAAGATTATATCATGTTAAAAAGAAAATTTTAATCTAAAAAGAATAAAATTTAAAAAGATTATATTAGAATTGAATTTTAAAAAGAGAATTATAATCTAAAAAAGAAAATTATAATCTAAAAAGGATTTAATTTAAAAATGTTATATTAAAATTGAATTTTATTTATTTAATATTTATCAATATTAAAAATAATTATTTACTATTTGAGCTCTATCTTGAGATGTAGATATCAGATTTGAATGATTTTATAGCCCACACGAAGCTCATAAAATTATCTTCAGTTTAGTGATGCTTTAATAATTATTATCTAAATGAAAACAGTCAAAATCTCAAAACAATAACAAATTTTTTGCATTAATCCTGTGCAATTTAGAAAATCTACACTAATATTTCTATTCAATTAAGAAAACCTAATATGATTTGAATCATTGACATACACTTTTTCATATTTCAATTTACATGCACTTTTTAGTTTACATATTAAAATATAATATATTTTTTAGGCTAGATCCAATAGTTTTCATTTTTTTTAAGATCTAACGGTTATTAAATATTTTGTTGTACTGAGACCGATTACCGATTAAAATTTTATTTGGTTGTTAGTGGAACTATCGTCAAATAATTTTAAAGAATGGTGTTTTGAAAATCAAAACGAAATATAAGTAGATTTCATAAATTGAATTGAATTTTTAACGTAAAAAATCGATAATTTCTTCTCTCTTTTGTTTTTGCGTAGTTCTAATCGGAATATAATTATTAAACCATCACTAAATTAAAACTTATTTTATTAATTTCATGTGGGTTGTAATATCGTTCAAATAAAATTTTAAGAATTCAAGATAGAACACAAATATTAGATTAAAAGTGTAAAATTTTATATATATCAATTTTTAACAACAAATTGATATGTAAATTAATAACATATATTTATTAAAAGTATTGATATAATTATAAATGTTAAAAAAGGAGTCGTGCGTTGCACGGGTTATTAGCTAGTATATTATAAAAACCGTACACACTAATAAAATTTAAATACTAAAATTCTCTTTGATTTTGATTTTGATTTGCACGTCGGTGAGATTTTCTTCGGATTCAATTAGAATTGGGAGATATTGTTGTAAAAAAAGGTTAGGACTTCCCTTTTAAATCCTAACTATAATATAATTTAGAGGCGAGACTTACCTTTAATAACATCAATTATTTCCTTGATTGCATATTTTAGTTTGAAAATTGAGATAAATTAGAAAATTAGATAAATGGCTTTCGAGTTTTTAAAAAATCTATAAAAATATATCTATAATATCAATATAGATTGTGAACACAATATTGTATAAATTAAATATACATGATAATAAGATAAAATTATTCATATATTTTTTATACCGATTTTGTCTAACTATTTTTTAGGCCGACACCCGTTGTCTATATTATAAAAATACTAAACGTATACAATAATAAAAAATTAAATACTAAAATCCTTTTTGACTTTGATTTCGGTGTGCACATTGTTGAGATTTTCTTATGATTCAATTAGAATTGGAAGATTTTGTTGTAAAAAAAAGGTTAGAACTTGTTTTTTATATCCTAACTATAATATAGTTGAGACTTGTCTCTAATAACAATAATTATTTCCTTGATTGCATATTTTATATTTGAAAATTAAGATAATTTATAAAATTAGATAATTTATAAAATTAGATAAATAAATAGTTTTCGAGTGATTACATAGCTCCACCAAACGTCTGGGGAATTTCCTTTATATAATATAATAAAGAAGATGTTTCAAATTTCCTTTCAAAACTTCATATCTTTCTTTTTTCGCTACTTAATTTGCTATATTTTGTATAGTATTTATCATACCGTCTTATAAATAAACTATATATTATATGTAATTATTAACCAATAATCGATATGTAATCCAAATCGCATTTGTATATTTTTTTATAAATTTTCTTAAAATTCATATTTTTAGTATGCCTATAGTTTAATTGATTCTAATTTGACCAACCGATTTTAATTTAGTGCATTTTTTTTATTAAATTTCATACAAAATTAACCACGAACACTTCATATATGATATTATTAACAAAATAGTTGATCTCAAAGAATAATTATTTTATCTATGCATTTCATATATGAGATTATGAACAAAACAATTTATCTCAAAATAATAATTATTTTCTCCATTTAAAAAATATAAGAAAATTTTCTATAAAATTTATTTAGCTGGGTAGGTCTATAAATAATTATCAAAAAATAATCCGCACAAGTTATAATATAAGTAATTTTATCTTAAATGAATAGTTTAATATATATTAAACATAATATAATCCAAAAAGTATTTTTGTATGTAATTAATGAATTCCATTATAAGTATAAATGTCCATCTAGCCAAATTGGTTGGTGAGTTTAGTTTCATTACGAAGCTAATTTATTTGCTCAGACTTGACAAGTACTTGTTCTCTTATTATATATACTAGCCTATAACCCGTGCGATGCACGGTTGCTTTTAAATTTTTTAATTATATTTTATTATTAAAGTTTTAAGTTTTATATATATTTTTATTATTAAAATAATTTTTAACTTTATAATCCCATGTACATAAATATTATTAAAAATTATTATTTTGAATTATTACTTTAAAATACATACGTATAGATATAAATATTACACAAAATTTGTTTTTTAACTTTTATTTAGTACAAAAAGTGAAATTTATCTAATCATGTAGATCTTTTCTCAATTTTATACAAAATTTTCTATATTGTAAGTGTTTTCCAGATTTTGTGTAACTTTTTTGCTATATAGCTTATTACTCGTGTGATGCACGAATGTTTTTTTTAATATTTTTAGTTTTATTATCCATATTTTCGTATATTTATATATATATATTTTTTTTAATTGGTTGGAAAATAAATTATAGAAGCTAATAAAATATTATAATACATATTTGACAGTATTTTTAACGATAGTATTTTAATTAATAATATGTTGTTGACGGGGTGACCTGGGTCCTGTTAAGTTTGTTAAAGATGAGGCAGGTCAAGTGTTAGTGAATGAAGATGCTATTAAGGAGAGGTGGAGTTCGTATTTTTATAATCTTTTCAATGAGGCTTCGAGGAGTGATGCCGGTGTGGAGCAAGAGGTCTCTCTTTCGTCTGTGCTTTCTTTCGGTTCCTGTGAGCGTATCAGCAACGAGGAAGTCAAGGGTGCCCTTCAAAAGATGGTGTTTGCACTAAATCACGCAAGCGTACGTGGTCACAAGTAATATATGAATAAGTCAATTTCGTTCCCACAGAGATCTGGTTGGGTTTCAATTTAGTTCATGCACCTATGCAACAATGTAGGGTTTTTATTCACTGCTAAGACAATTAACAAGATTGGGTTTAGATTAACTATAATTAACTAAGAAACAAATTAACAAAACTAAAAATTAACTAACTAACGAGAATTGGAATCGAATTACTTATGTAAGAGAAAACATGGGATCCTAGCTTCATTAAATACTTTGCTTAGATATGATGCCTTTAATCACTATATGCAATGGTTATGATATCTGATCGGACAACACGAAACAAGTATAAGCTACCTCTCGGTATACTAACACCAAACTACTCATACATCCACAAAAGAGATAGAAGATGAATAGACACCAATTATGTTTAGACCCTATATCTCTATAAGATTTGAAAACATAACGGTTTAAGCACAAGTTATCCATATTGATCACATAGGGCAACATAATATCTCTATTTACGCTACAAATCATGATGTTAAAACATCAACCTATCCTATGCTAGCATGGCAAGCTCTAAGTCTCAAGATCCACTCTCGTTTCGCAAGAGATTAACAATTCAATTTAGATGTTAGCTACGCATCTAAAAGCATTAAGAATAACCATACAAGGATATCAAATATACATCACACAGATCTTTACAGCATCAAAATACTAAAGCTCCATAAATAAATCCGTTAGAATCCCATGACAACGATTAGTTCATAATCGAACCTCTCGTCATCATGGGATCTGATGAAACCATGATAAAAATAAAGTATGAAAAGATACAAATAAACCTAAGTAATTGATATGTAATGGTGTGTTTCTTTTTCTGTCCCCCAAGATGTGTATTTATAGCCCCAATTTGCCTCTCCATCAAGCAATTGCCGTTTTAGAGTTGGAATAGGAGTATGACAATTTCCGTTCTTGAATGAGAATAGAATTGCAAATTCCATGTATAGATCTGATTCTGGAATGTTCTAGCCACCCAGAGCAATTGCCATACTTATTAGAAGTAGGAATTATAGCAATTTCCTTGTCACAGTTGAATTTCTGCAGTTCGGCACATAATACGTTTCCTAAACTGATTCGGTTTTGAAGGAAAATTCGTAACTGACTTTTCTTCAGTATTTCTGGGTTGTTCCAGTTGTATTTTGACATCTGAACCACTTTAAAATGAAAGAGAATTCCGTTACCTTCGCGTGGACTGTAAGATCGTCCAAAACGGACTTATAGAACTCAAGATATGTCCCAAACAGTGAATCAGAATTTTCAGGATAAAAATTCGGAATTTCCAGCAAAGACACCGTGCCGCAGAACGCTCTCCAGGCCGCAGCGCACCCTGGTCACTGTTCAATTTTGCAGAAAATCTTCTCCTCTTCGCGTGAGCTATAAGATCATCAGAATCGGACTTGTAGAACTCCAGATATGGCCAAAACAGTGTAGACTGCACAGCCGACCCGGAAAATCCGAATTTTAATCAAATTAACCTCCAACTCTCTTAGCTCTGCAAAACTCAATGAAAACACATTAAACACACCACATACTTGAGGCCAAGTAATCAATTTAAGCCGATATGGAATGCTTTAAGTGGATATAAAATTCACTTATCACACCCCCAAACTTAAACCGATGCTTGTCCTCAAGCATAAACAACTAACACTAACTAGTACCACTTCTGTAGGCGATCACGGTTGCATTTGACATATGCAACAAGCCCTTTAAACCCCTAGGCAGCCCTAGTGGACGAGTAAGGTCTCGTGAGGGCCTATAGTGAATGTACCCACAAAATCCATTTAACTAAACAATGCAAAACAATGCAATGCATGAATGCAACTATTATGAAAATGCAAATGATTTACTACTAATACATTACCACACCTTCAAATCCTCTCATGTCATTTCAACTTAAGAATTAAAGTAATAATGCGATGTCTTGGTGTCGAAAGTGCAAGCATTCACATAGTCTACTCAGTGAACATGCATAAGCTCTCAAAAGTCCATGTCAAGTGTAAGAATAAGTTAGTGACCATGCTAAGCCTACAAGAGTACATCTTTGAGACAAAACTCGGGATCTCATACGCAAAAACAAGCAAACACTCACAATCCACTCACAAAAGAATATTCACTCAAGAACAAGGGTAAGTGTATAACTCAATTCCAACAAAATCATAAGCATGCTTGACATTTGGTATCAATCTAACTCTTAACACAACATACATCAATGACGATAATCAAAAGGTCTTTATTTGGGTTGTAACGGGGCTAGGGACAAGGTATGTCAAATAAGCCAAAACAGGTGAAGTGTCAAAAGCTAGTCGGAACTATAATGAATCATACACAACACCCTACTTCCCCCACATAATTTATTATTTTTCTTCCAACAAAAACACTCGACTAATCGACTAAAGTAGGATCACAACAAACACAAATATGCTCTCATAATATATTTTTTTCTTTCTTTCTTTGTTTCTTTTTTTTTTTCTTTTTCCGAGAGCTAAATAAAGCAATAATATAAACAATAACAATGATCCCACGATTTTATTACACATGCCGACTATCAAGTAAACAATCAAACCCAATGTTCAATATTTCCCCCAAAATTATGACCAACAATAAACCCCTCCTTGCACACCTTATTACTCCCTTAAGCACTCTACTAGCCTTTGACAATGTGGGTTCAAATTAATGTAAGGCCAATACAAGAAAAAGGTCTAGGCAAGTAATGTGGTATGTCACCGAAAAAATAGGATTAAGCTCAACGGGTTAACTAATTGATTATGTAAATATGGTGTGGTAATATGGGAAAATATGCGGTTATTCCTAAATGCCTTTATCATTTTAATCGTCAAATAATGTCATGCATTTCAAGAAAGACCTCAAACAACTGCTAACAATGCAAACAATCCGTGGACACTCAAGCAAACGAATAAATTGCAACAAATATGCAATAAGGCTCAAAAGCTCACTCGGTGCAGGGAAAAACATACTCAATCCCAAGCAAAAATCTCTCTAATGCACCTACTTGTATTCAAAGCATGCAAACTAAATCAACTTGCACATATTCATGTCCTTCTAATTACTCACAACATTCAATAAGTCTACTAGCTTCAACTTACTAGTGTATGTGTGTGCACAAGATCAAAGCATATCACTTCTCAATCAAAAGCGTCAACAACACAAAATTCCTATCAAGCATGGGTGCAAATGCAAACTACTATAGACTCACATGATAATAACACGAACAAAACATGCATGAATTACAACTAAAATGCAAACATGATATCCTACATGAACACAATAACTACTACAAACAACTACTATACACTACTTATCCCTCACACCACCCCCAAACTTAAAATATTCAATGTCCCCATTGAATGAAAGGTAATACAAGGGATAGTAGAGAACATACCTAACTGTCGGCAGGATCACCTTCCTCGGGCGGCACCGTATCTCTATATGGCCATTTAATTAACTTTTCCGGGGCTACATCCTTGATGACAAGTTTCAGCCTTCTTTGCTCCTCAAAAGTGTCAGTAACATTGTTCTCTTCGCTACCTGACAAGTTAGCAACAATAATAATAGGCAAAGTAGATGATTGACCCAAATATACATACCTCAGTTGATCTGGTGGTTTAAACTCGAGTCTGGAAGTTTCTTCAACATGATGATTTTCATTATTAACCACCAAAGACTAAGCAAGAGTGGAAATAGACGGATTAGGAACAAAAGTAGGTAGTTCACCAACAGAAGTCTTCACAATAGACTTAGGATCAAAAGAACTCCCCTCAAGTTGAATTTCATGCTTTGAACAAATAGCATTCAATTCATCTAACATCTCATCAGAAGTAAAATTCCTATACAACTCATGAAGTTCTTTATTGCCCTCATACAAAACATCTTCCTCAAGAAAAGACTCAATTGCACTATCCTCAAGATTTGACCATGAAACACCCTCATCAATCAGCACCTGAGAATCCCAAAGATCAACCACGCCTAGTTCCTCATCTTCCGTATCGGACTTTCCTTGTAAATCAACGTCTACTGGATTTAACTTGCAAAAACAATCTTCCTTCTCTGCCGGAAATTCCAAGAAGTTCTTTGGATATGGAGGAGGCGGGTAGATCTGATTGCTATTTGTAGAATGCTCCGGAGAAACTTTTTCAACCGGATTTGTACTCTTTTCCATTGCATCGTCCAACTGCTCAGCTACCAAATCAGATTTCTCAATTTCTGACCCTGCAGATTTCTCAACCTGCTGAATATGAAGGTAACTTCTTTTAACCTTTCCAGATCTCAAGGTAACTGCTTTCACCTGTTCTTCGACTTCCCTCTTGCCTGGATTAGCCTCCGTGTCGCTAGGAAGAGTCCCTTGTGGCCTACTCAACTAGGCATTAGTAATCTGCCCAATCTGATTTTCCAAGGTCTTAAACGATACAGCGTTGCTTTTAAACATCAACCTCAATTCCTCCAATTCAGATTTGTCATAAGTGGAATGCCCAGAACCAGCATATGACTGTTGTTGCTGAAAACCCGAAGGTTGAAATTGCCACGGGGCATATTGTTGCTGAAAATTCTGGTGATTGTAAGGTTGTGCTCCATATTGTTGACCTTGAAACTGCTGATAAGGCTGTTGTGGTTGAAGCATGCCACCTTGATTGTTGCTCCAGCTCACTGATGCACTATAGATGGCACACTGATTTGTCCCATGTGCGCCCGCATATAGCTCACAAACACTAGCCACCTGCTGAACTCCATAGTAAGTTAGAAAATCCATCTTCAAATTTAATGCCTTCAACTGAGCTGCTATAGCTGTAGCTGACACATACCTGAAACACCAACGAACTACACAAGATAGGTTAGAAAAACAATCCGAGTAAGTGAACTCTAACGACCACTGATGACAAGCACATAAATTAAAAATAAAACACCGACGATCCCCGGCAGCGGCGCCAAAAACTTGTTTGCACTAAATCACGCAAGCGTACGTGGTCACAAGTAATATATGAATAAGTCAAGTTCGTTCCCACAGAGATCTGGTTGGGTTTCAATTCAGTTCATGCACCTATGCAACAATGTAGGGTTTTTATTCACTGCTAAGACAATTAACAAGATTGGGTTTAGATTAACTATAATTAACTAAGAAACAAATTAACAAAACTAAAAATTAACTAACTAACAAGAATTGGAATCGAATTACTTATGTAAGAGAAAACATGGGATCCTAACTTCATTAAATACTTTGCTTAGATCTGACGCCTTTAATCACTATATGCAATGGTTATGATATCTGATCGGACAACACGAAACAAGTATAAGCTACCTCTCGGTATACTAACACCAAACTACTCATACATCCACAAAAGAGATAGAAGATGAATAGACACCAATTATGTTTAGACCCTATATCTCTATAAGATTTGAAAACATAACGGTTTAAGCACAAGTTATCCATATTGATCACATAGGGCAACATAATATCTCTATTTACACTACAAATCATGATGTTAAAACATCAACCTATCCTATGCTAGCATGGCAAGTTCTAAATCTCAAGATCCACTCTCGTTTCGCAAGAGATTAACAATTCAATTTAGATGTTAGCTACGCATCTAAAAGCATTAAGAATAACCATACAAGGATATCAAATATACATCACACACAGATCTTTACAGCATCAAAATACTAAAGCTCCATAAATAAATCCGTTAGAATCCCATGACAACGATTAGTTCATAATCGAACCTCTCGTCATCATGGGATCTGATGAAACCATGATAAAAACAAAGTATGAAAAGATACAAATAAACCTAAGTAATTGATATGTAATGGTGTGTTTTTTTATATCCCCCAAGATGTGTATTTATAGCCCCAATTTGCCTCTCCATCAAGCAATTGCCGCTTTAGAGTTGGAATAGGAGTATGACAATTTCCGTTCTTGAATGAGAATAGAATTACAAATTCCATGTGTAGATCTGATTCTGGAATGTTTTAGCCACCCAGAGCAATTACCATACTTATTAGAAGTAGGAATTATTGCAATTTCCTTGTCACAGTTGAATTTATGCAGTTCGGCACATAATATGTTTCCTAAACTGATTCGGTTTTGAAGAAAATTCGTAACTGACTTTTCTTCAGTATTTTTGGGCCGTTCCAGTTGTATTTGGACATCTGAACCACTTTAGAATGAAAGAGAATTCCGTTATCTTCGTGTGGACTGTAAGATCGTCTAAAACGGACTTATAGAACTCAAGATATGTCCCAAACAGTGAATCAGAATTTTCAGGATAAAAATTTGGAATTTCCAGCAAAGACACCATGCCGCAGCGCGTTCTCCAGGCCGCAGCGCACCATGGTCACTGTTAGCTTTTGTAGAAAATCTTCTCCTCTTCGCGTGAGCTGTAAGATCATCAGAATCGGACTTGTAGAACTTCAGATATGGCCAAAACAGTGTAGACTGCGCAGCCGACCCGGAAAATCCGAATTTTAATCTAATTAACCTCCAACTCTCTTAGCTCTGCAAAACTCAATGAAAACACATTAAACACGCCACATACTTGAGGCCAAGTAATCAATTTAAGCCGATATGGAACGCTTTAAGTGGATATAAAATTCACTTATCAGATGGCTAGAGGGAATGCGGTTGGTCCGGATCAGATCCCAATAGAGGTGTGGCTTTGTCTTGGTGAGGTTGGCATCCAATGGCTAGCAGGTCTATTCAATGATGTCCTCCTAGGTGTTAAGATGCCAGCTGAATGGAGGCGTAGTATAGTGGTCCCTTTTTTCAAGAACAAAGGCGATTCTCAAAGTTATAGTAACTATCGGGGTATTAAATTACTCAGTCATACTATGAAACTTTGGGAGAGAGTGGTTGAATGTCGGATTAGAAGAGAAGTTGAAATCTCAGAGAATCAATTTGGTTTTATGCCTGGGAGATCGACGACCGAGGCCATCCATCTCGTCAGACGCCTTATGGAGAAGTTCAGGGATTGTCGAAAAGACCTCCATATGGTGTTCATTGATCTTGAGAAGGCTTATGATAGCATCCCCCGTGAAGCTATTTGGAAGAGCCTTGAGGAGAAGAGAGTGGCGTCGACGTACATTAGGGTGATTCAAGACATGTACTCCCAAGCTACTTCTTGCGTCAGAACCCCAGTGGGTGACTCCTATTTTTTCCCTGTTGAGATTGGGCTCCACCAGGGGTCGGCCCTAAGTCCTCTTCTTTTCGCCCTTATCATTGATGTCATGTCGCGAGGGATTCAAGATGTCGTCCCTTGGTGCATGCTCTTCGCTGATGATATCGTGTTAGTGGCGGAGTCGAGGGGGGAGGTGAACGAGAAGTTGGAGTTATGGAGATCTACTTTGGAGTCCCAAGGCTTGCGTATGAGCCGGTCTAAAACCGAGTATCTTTGGTGTAACTTCAGTGGTGAGGTCAACGAGGAAGGGGTGGAGGTTAGGATTGGAGATCAGATCGTCCCTCGTATGGATAAGTTCAAGTATTTGGATTCGATCATTCAGAAGGAAGGTGATATTGAAGACGATGTCTCGCATCATATCAAGGCTGGGTGGCTAAGGTGGATGGCAGCGTCAGGGGTGATGTGCGACAAGAAAGTCACTTTAAAGTTGAAAGGGAAATTCTATAGAGCAGCAATCCGTCCTGCGATGTTGTATGGTTCTGAGTGTTGGGCGCTGAAGAAGGCCCTCGAGAGCAAGTTGGAAGCGGCTGAAATGAGGATGTTGCGGTGGTCTTGTGGGCGCACGATGTTGGATAGAATTCCGAATGTGGTTTTTAGGAGTGAACTTGAGGTGGCACCTTTTTCAACGAAAGTTAGGGAAGGCCTTAAACTTAATGAGACCATGACCGCGGATAAGTGTTCTTGGAGGCGCCAGATCAGAGTGGTGGATTCTTTTTTAGGGAGCGGCTCTGTTGTTGAGAGCCTCAGAGTTGGGATGTCTCGGTTAGCATTATCTTAGAAGTTCGGCTTTATTGTTCTCATTTTTTCGTTTTGTATTGTCTTCTATTTTCTGGTTTTGCAGTTGCAGGGAACTTGGCTCGGTGACATCTTAGATCTGAGTGTCTTGTAGAGCGGAATAAGCAATCCCCTGGTAGGTAAACCCCATGTTTTTGGCAAGGTGTTTTGCTCGGAGTCGACCTATATCAGGAGAGAAGTATCTAAAGCCCGCTTAGGTAAGTCCCATGAGGTCCAAGCCATGGGTCCAGGTTCGGCTGAGTACTTTCCCATTCGTAATCATCTTTGTATATAACACACATTGTTTTGTTGCGCACTAAGCCGGGGGTCTCCACGGAAACAGCCTCTCCACTGTAAAAAGTATGGGTATGGTCTGCGTACATCTTACCCTCCCCAGACCCTGCTCTGAGCGGGATATACTGGGTATGTTTGGTTTGGTTTGGTTTGGTTGTTGACGGGTTTGAGCTTCACGTATACAGGCCAAACCGTAATCCATTTCTATTTATCACACTACAAATTGTATAAGTTTGCATCTGCTTCGAATTTCGTTATTAAAAAGAAAATTAATCATGAACTTTTTAGTTTAATGGTAATTAGTTTATAAAATAATATATATATATATATATATATATATATATATATATATATATATATATATATATATATATATATATATATATAGGCTCATGCTCAAAAGAGAACCCCCTTAAAAAGAGAACTTAGAGAACTCCCCATTTAACCTTTAGATTTATGATCTAATGGCCCCGCCAGGGCCCCTCATATAATAAACATAGACACTCACACACATTAACAAACCCAAAAAAAAAAACTTCAAAAAAAAACTATGGAAATTGTATAAAAATATACAAAAAATGGTATAAATACAAAAAATATATTAAAAAATAAAATAAAATTTGTGGACCCCAAAGACAAGTCAGATGAATTCTAAAATGAATTTGAGAATGAATTAATCAACAATGTAGATGAAGTTCTCTAAGTTTCAATTAGTAAAAAAAAAGAAGTTCTCTAAGTTTCCTATATAAAAAGTTTTCCCTAGATCCCTACTCATATATATATATATATTGAATAGAGATACGTTGTTGGTGGGATTCAAACTTAGAATCTAAAATAGTATTTTAAATATTAAAAAAGAAATATTTTTTTAGACGGTTCTCATTTATTTATCTTAAAATTTAACGGTTATTATTGGGTGACCAAAAAGAGTGACCAAAAAAGAGTACCACAATCAAATATACCTTGTTTCGCTTATAATAATGTAGTATAGATATACAAAGATTTTTGTTACTATACATTCTTTGATCGAATCACTCACAGTCACCACGCATGTATAAATTTAGAAATTAATTCCCTCCAATGTTTTCTAAGTAACAAGATTTTGATACTTGGAAAAAATTTCTTTCACCACAAAACCTAGATTTACTATATGCGTTCTAAATTATTTTATAGGATAATAACATTTATTAGGACATTAATTATATATATTATATGATGATTTCAGATTTTTAATTAATTTTATATTATTTACCTAGATGATACCTTTAATATTAATACTCTACGATAATTGTCCACCTGAATACAATTTATTTTGTACTCATATTAATATTAAAATAAACTTTAATAAAGTAATGATTATATTTATAATAATTGTAAATAAATAAGTGTTTTTTATAAGTTTCGTAATAAAATCATTAGGAAATAGAAAAAGATTTTGACTTTGACTATATCACTAGAAAAAGATTTTAGCTTTTGGTGAATAGTAAAGTGTCAAAGAACAAACTAATAAATTTGTGAAAATATAAGGGTAAGTAATAATTATAATAATAAATTAGAAAAAGTGAAGTCGCATTATTTTCCTAAGATTAAGCAAATTTAAATAATAAAATTGCATATGATATTATTGTATCAATTTTGAACTCAAATGCCTTTTGTAATTCTAATAAAATTAAGATAAAATGTCAAAATAAACTTAAAAATTTAATAGATTTAGTAAAACCATTTGTTTATTATCATAAATTCTAAATAGGTTGGTAGTAGGTGTGAGGGTGAACTTGTATGCTACTAATACATTATGTGTGGGTTAAAGGATTTTACAATACCAATAAAATTAAGAAATAAATTAGAATTGTAACAAAATTTTATAAAACTATATATTAAACTTTACATAAGTATGTGATTAGTTAAATAAGTATATGATTAATTTCGAAAAATTGGACTAAGACATAATTTCATTCTTTTTAACACTAATGTGGCAATCTCAAATTTTAAGTAGTGTTCGTGTTCGTAAACGGGTCATTTTGGATCACCCCTGTTTAACACGGAAATGCACTATGTTAGAGCATCTTCAAGGGTGAAATGTAAAATTGTTAGCTAAAATGATTATCTATATTGAATATGTAAAATTTTAGCTAAGAGGAGGTATATGTACTCCAATGGGGTTATCTATAATTATAATTATGTAAAATTATACATAAGAGGTTTATGGATTCAACAAATATAGAGACCAAATATGATTATCTATATTTTTTGTTAAGGGGAAAGAAGGTTGGAGTACCTCAATTTATAGATATTATCTAAAAGGTGTCACATAGATGCCACTTAGATAATATAACTAAGGGGTCTCTCCCCTTGGAGATGCTCTTAGAAACTATCACACATTTGGGGTGTTTGGGAAAACTTATTTTAAGTACTTATCGACTTATTTTTGGATAAAAATTTTATATTTTGATAATTTTTTTTATACAAGTATTTAATGTATGTTTGGGATTCTATAAGTTGGAAAAAAAAGTTAACTTTTTTCAGAAAAAAGTATAAATTTGACTTATTCTGAAAATGAATTCGCAAACACCCCCATTGTTTTTATTTCTCCAACTTTAACCGGGACTTAGTTTTGGTGATCAATAGTGCTTCCCAGTTGGCCACTTTAGAATCGTTCTAATAATTTCCTGACGTAAATTATTAGAAGTATCAATTTGAGTACACAATTTTCTACAAAATAATACGTATTTCGTCTTTCTGCCACATCATTCCTGTCCCATCATTTTGTAACTATTTTTTGTACTTAATTTTGTACCGACTAGTTTACCGTGCAGAAATCTTTTCTGTACTAGCTAGTAAATTTGGCATCATTCCTGTCCCCATCATACTAGCTAGTATAAATTTGGCATCAGGAAGCTCTGCACAATCATCAATCCAATTCCAATAAGCATTTGCATGTTACAGTACTTTGTATCAAGTACGAAAACAAGATGGCTACTCTCATTGCTAATCATACATTGCCTATTATCAGGCGTTCTGGGAATTACAAACCTTGCATTCACCGCGATAATAATTTAGTGCAGTCCTTGACCACTGATTATACTGTACCTTTTTCCTCTCTCTCTCTCTCTCTCTCTCTCTCTCTCTCTCTCTCTCTCTCTCTCTCTCTCTCTCTCTCTCTCTCTTTTTCTTTTTTCCATTTTTAGTTGTGACGAACTTGTATAGTTTGAGGTCCTAATTAATTAATGAGTTGCGTTGTATTCAAAACTGCAGGTCGAACGTTTCAAAGATAGAGTTGACAAATTGAAAAGAGATGTTGCAGAGATGTTTGATGCTGTTACAAAGCCTTTAGATCAACTCGAGCTCATTGCAGATATGCAAAGACTTGGATTAGCTTATGTTTTCGATGATGAAATAAAGCGTACCCTGAAGAAAATGTACGAGAATCAAAGTAATGAGCAGTGGGATTTGCATGCTACTGCTTTGAAATTCAGACTCTTCAGGCAACATGGATATAACATATCCGAAAGTAAAATATTATCCTTTTAATTTGCTCTTATAAACCATTGCTTGCACGTGGTTAATTAAGATGTCTACTACTGTAGTCTATTTAAGTAAAATCATTTTGTGCAGATATTTTTAAAATATTTATGGAGAATGGAAGCTTCAAGGATTGTCTCAATAAGGATGTCAAGGGAATGTTGAGTTTGTACGAGGCTTATTACTTCTCCTCTGAAGGAGATTCCATAATGGAGGCTGCATGGTGCTTCACATCTAAAGCACTTAGAGATCATTCAGACGATAATACTGATCCGAATCTTAGCATCCAAGTGAGACATGCCTTGAGAAGTCCATTGGATTGGAGGATACCAAAACTCGAAGCAAGGTGGTATATAGATGTGTATGGAAGAAGTAACACTATGATTCCTGCACTACTAGAACTTGCTAAGTTGGAATTCAACATTGTGCAAGGAATATACCAAGAGGATCTTAAAAACCTTTCAAGGTAGTACTCATACTGAAGGATTTTGTTACATTGGAATTTAAAATATTTGTAGGACTGAACCTACAATTGATGATATATATATATGCACTTTTAAATTCATGCACAATGTTTTGGATCCGAGATGCCTTTAATTTTGACTTGTTTTCCAAAGGTAGTGGTTGTGAAGTGCAATTTATGAAACGGTCTACATAGTTAAATTCTGTGAAAAGCTAACGAATACAAACTGCAATTTACTCTTCTACTTATAATGTAATTCTTATCTTGGACTTTGTCTCTTTATTACATTTAAATGCATTTGGGATGCAGGTCCTGGGATGAATTAGGTCTAGCCAGCAGACTGAGCTTTTCTAGAGACAGACTGGTGGAATCTTTCATATGGGCTTTGGCAATGAATTCTAATCCAGAATTACGATACACCAGAATACAATTTGCTAAGCAAGTACAGATGGTTTCATTTATTGATGACATTTACGATGTTTATGGTACATTAGATGAAATTGAACTCTTCACTGATGCCATTGAGAGGTTTGTGTATTGCGTTTCCGCATGTCTTCATGTGTTTTCGCACCTTAATTATATTTGTACTCACCTTAGAACAGTTCTGACATGAAAAATAAGAATTCAGTGATAATAACTATTAAGGCATCTGACATTTTTACTAAAAATAATCAAAATTAAACAAACACGTAATAAAGATCAAATCAAGAGATAGAGTGCTTCACGTCTATTTCAGTAGTTATTAACATTGTATTCATATGGTGTTTCAGGTGGGATATTAATTCTATACAACATCTTCCGGACTACATGAAGATCTGCTTTCTTGGGCTTTACAATTTTGTGAATGAAATAGTCTACAAGATTCTTAAGGAACAGAATTTTGATGTGTTGCCTTTTCTGAAAAGAGCAGTACGTATGCAGTACTTAAATTCTGAATTTGATTTATAATGTTCCTCACTTCTTCGTACTTTCAGGATCGATTTGCTTATTAATGTTTGTTTGCATGGTTTAGTGGGTTGATCTGGCTAAAGCTTACCATGAGGAGGCACGGTGGTATCATAGTGGATACAAGCCAACATTGGAAGAGTATCTGAGAAACGGACTTAATTCTACAGCAATTCCGGTCTGCGTAGTCCAAAACTACATTTGCTCCACTAATCCACTCACAAAAGATGCTTTACAGTTTTTGGAGGATATGCCGGAGTTACTAAGCTCAACATCAATACTTGGTCGTATAAGTGATGATAACGGAACTTCCTCTGTATGGGAAAAATAAATAAATTTACACCTTATATTTCGATAAATTTAAAGTGCTAAAAATTCATAACATTTTATTTCATCTTTAATGTAGCATGAGTTAGCGAGAGGAGATGTTCCGAAGGCAATCCAGTGTTACATGTCTGATACGGGAAGCAACGAAGAAGATGCACATGCTCACATGAGAGTTTTAATGAGAGAAAAATGGAGACAGATGAATAAATGTCGACTTGAGGCTATGCCATTGTCTCTGCAATCTGTTGACACTATTTTCGATCTCCTTAGAGCAAGCCATTATACTTATCGCGACGGAGATGGATTTACTGTTCAACATGGTGGCAAGAGTAAGCTTCTGCTGAATGCACTGATTCTGGAACCGATTCCTATGTAAGGAAGTTTGGATTATGTTTAGTTGGAGTGAAGTTTGGAGTGCTTTTAATTTGTAATAAAGGATGTTACCTTGATGCTGAGTGTGGCCGTGTGGTTTCTGTTTGTTTTTATTTATTTTCCTTTGTAAAAGCAATGTAATAGCTACTGTTTCTGCATTGAATAAACCATTGTTGCCTGGATTAACAGCTGCATTGCAAATGCATTTCATTTTGAAAAAATTCTAAGAACAACTTGATTTCAGTTATACAGTACTTGGTTGTAGATGGTGTTTTAAAAATTTCCGATTTATATTTAAAATATATATTTTATCTATTCGATTTTTGAAATCCAATTAACTGTTATAAATTATTTCTAATAATATGCACAATACTAAGATTAATATGTTAGATATTAATATAACATTATAATATAAACCAATATTAGTATTCCGACTAATTTTTGGATATTTACCAAAAATAGAAAGAATGTTGAAACTACACAACTTTTCCTTAGGTCCTGCCCAAAATGCCTATATTCGCTGAGCTCTGCCCTTTTTGCCCACAACAGAGTACGCATGCTAGGCATGCGTGGCCTGGGATGCGTATTGCAGGTCACGCATCTTCCATATGCGTGATGACGTGATATGACATCATTTTCTCAATTTGTAGCACCGACGTTCTCTCTCCCTCAAAATCGCTCATCCGTTCGCCTTCCTTCGTTCTCCACCCTTCGGCAATCTCTAGTACTTCTGAGGACATCAAAATGAAGCCCACAGCTCCCTCTCCACTTTCCCCCATAGATTTGTTGATTTCTAACCGCAGGGGCGTGTATAGGATGCTCGAAAAGTAAATCGGAAAAATGAGGTTCGAATTCGGGCTTTAAAATCCGGCAAAACAAATGAAAATCGAATAGTATAGACTTGTAGAGGGTGAGAAAGCGAACATTTTGGTATATGACACGTTATTGAACGATGCTTGTAAGGGGGTGAACGATGTGCTCGAAGTTTTAGACGGAAACCAACGTCGTTCGAGAGAGACGGTGAACAGTGCTTAATATGCATGTTCAACATGCATATCCCAGACCACGCATGCATGTTGAACATGCGTATTCCAAGCACTATTCACGGGTGTGCAGAAGCTGAACTTACAAAGTCCACGCATTGGATGAATGCGTATACGATCTCCACGCATTTCTGAAATATGCATACCTTGTACGCATGTGAGGAATGCGTGGTTAAAAAGGATGGACCTTTCCGTCGGTGGGTATTTTGGGCAGGTGGAATTAAATTGTGGTTATTTTGGTTTTTCACCCACAAAAATATCACTTTTTTAAATTTTTTTTGCAATTTTATTATCTTCTTAAAATATTTACAAAAATACCATTTTTAAAAAAAAAATATTTTATGAAAATACCAACTTATTTGCAAAAATACGGTCTGCAACCAAATCAACTAATGCAACCTGTTGGTAGATTTTAGTTGATTTTAAAGAGCTGCATATGTGGTTGCAAACAATTTATTTGGTTACAGACCCTATTTTTGTAAATAAATTGAAATTTTTGTAAATCTTTTTTTCTAAAAAGTATTTTTGCAAAAAAATGTATGGACTTGGGTATTTATGAAAAAATCTTTTAATTTTTTTAATTAATCGTTTTGATTTTCCGATTTTCGATTTTTAGAACTTGATTGTAGTTAGGCCTGTCAACGGGTCGGGTTTGGATCGGATCGACCTAAATCCATATCCATATCCATATCCATTTATTTTTATCGGATTCAGATTGGATCGGATCACACCTCGGATATTTCAGAGGTCGATCCATATCCAATCCATTTAGTTTAATGGATAAACGGATCGGATGTCGGATATCCATTGCTCCATTTATTTTTTAAAGTATAAAAACATTAATTACAATTAATGTATGTGAAAAAATTAGTAAAATTTGAAAAGTTGCAATCTAGAATTTAGTGTATAAATTTAAGTAGCAATCAAAAATTTAAACTACTTTAGTAATTTTATTGTTCGAACACAATGTTCAAATTACTAGTTCCTGATTTACCATCCCCAACAAATGATTTTTTACATTGCTTACATAAAGCTTTATCATTCCCATTATCATCTGTATACTCTGTGAAATAAAACAAAAATTAATGCAAAAAATACATATTAGATCAAAATCACTTTGATCATTACCCATGGTATTATAACTTCCGTTAGCCTAAAACAAAAACAAAAACCACATATTAAATCAAAATCAGATTATAATCTTCATCATTAAGAAACTATAAGAAAGAATCACTAAATTAACGTACCATGATTAAGATTTAAGAATGAAGACGCGATATCTTCCTAATCAAACCAAAATATAATGACATTAAATTTTGGAGGCTGGAGCTCGAAGCTGTACATGGAAGAGTAAGGAAATATTAGATTAGGTATAAGGCTTAGGGTTTTCAATAACGTAACTTATTACAATATAATTTTTTTTGAAAATAATATTATATATAATATATAATATATTATTATATAATTAAACGGATCGGGTCGTGGATAAACGGATCGGATCAACCTAAATCCATATCCAATCCATTTATTATTCGGATCATTCTTATCGGATCGGGTTCCGGATCGGATATTTTTTAGGTCAATTCATATCCATTTAAATCAATGCGGATTGGATCGGATATCCGATCCATTGACAGGTCTAATTGTAATAGATAATATTTTCTTAAAATAAACTAGAATTACATATAACTTTTTCTAAAAAAATATTATTTTTTCCCGTACCAAAAAGAAACTCACTCAGTGGATTCTTGATTGGTTCTTGTCACAAAACAGAGTCCAAAACTCACCAGTTATACACATACAAGAATCTTGTATGTACATCTATTTGCTTCAGGATTCGATTCTTTAATTCTTGTTCAAATCTTGATTGGGTTACGTTAGATTCAATCGAATATAGATGAACCCATACAAATGGTCTCTATGTATACATGCAGATCTCTATGAATTTACATAACAGAGCATTTGAAAGAGTTAACAAATAATGGGGTTCTCAGAAGAAGCTACTAGTTCACAAAGATCACATCTTTCTGCTGTATCTCACAGTAACAATGTTGCATTTTCAGGCAAGTCTTTGTGTTGTAATTTTTATTAGTATTTATTTTTATGTGTTCTTGATTATGGTTTTTGTTGAATGTCAATATGGTTAGTGATCATTAGTTGGTTGGTTGGTTTTGAAATTTCGGGTTTCGATCGATGCAAGGACTAAATTTTATGCTTCTTAGCTTGTTTAATCTGTTATTCATATGTTAGCATGCATAATTTTGCTAATTAGCCTGATCAATGATCATTAATGTGTGGTCACTTTTTTTACTTCTCATGTGTGATACCTCTGTTGAAGTTTATTTTTTCTGTTTATAATCAAGCTGATAGGTCATTATTGTTAGGAATCTGCCCGATTCCCTGCGAATGCGGAAGCGATTTGGTAACTATGTGTGGTTAGATCCCACAAATATACGTGATAGTAATAAAGCAACAAACCAACAATACAGTAAAAGAGACAAGAGATTTAACGTGGTTCGGCCCAGCCTACATCCACAAGAGTAACAACTTCACACTAGATAAAAAAGATTACAATATCCGGGTATCCGGCCCCTGAATTTTATACACAAATTCAGCCCTACGATACCTATTATGTATATCCCCAACTCACTGAAGTGTTTATCTCAAAACCTCCCCCTATCACTGTTTCCCGACAACCTTTCCTTCTCTCTCTCTCCTAACCCGGACAGTGCCACACAACCTGATAGAAAGACCTCTGCAGCGGGACCACCTCCGATGGCTGCAGTCAGACCCAAGTACCCTAAGGAATAGTTTAGGCACGAGGACCTTCTATCCCGACACTTCCTGAAAGCGGGCTAAACCGGCTTTCCTACTAGACGGACTATCTAGCAGCTATATAGAGAGAAGAGATAATTTGGTGTGATTTTACTAATGAAGGGGGAGGGGTATATATAGGTGATGGAAGTGTAGTAGGTGGTGGTGGGTGGGTGAGAGGTTGGCGAAGGGTTGTTGAAGATGGTTGGTGAGTTTTGAAATAAACAAAACTGCTGCCTAACAATTATTGTGGTATCCCTCGTAATTAAGCTAATAAACAAGCTGATAGATCATTGTTGTCGTAAATTAATCTGATAAACAAGCTGATAGATCAATGTTGTGGTACTCCTCGTAATTAGTGTATTGCAGTGTGTTTTTACATACACTGGAATCGGAAAATCGCATAATACCGGCCAAAAGAATCATTCTAAAAATGTTCATTGATAAACATTCCCTTGCGAAGAAATGAACATTTGTTGATTAAATTCATTATTAGGGATGGGTTGAAGCTAACTTATATCTACCTTATCTCCTGGTATATATATGAGTAGATTGTAAATGTTTATGGTTTCTGATGCATGTAGTCAGTACATTACTGGTGTGTGTCTCAAATAAAAGTTGTCGTATATGTTTGTAAGGGATTCTAGCTGATAGATCTGCTACTTTTTGCAGGGCTTCACGAAAAGCATCAGCGGGAACTAGAAAATTTGACACTTACAACACAACCTTTCAAAACACTGAAGTTTTTCATTTGTGCTGTTATTCAGTATTTAAAGAGATTAATCCTTTATTTGTTGGGACATGGAGCTTGGCTTATGCTTATAAGTATTTTTCTGGTGCTTGGAGGGATACTGCTTATGAACATTAATGGCCCTCATGAAAAGGTACTCCAGATTTATAAATGTAAAATGTCTGCATCTTGTGTTTGGGTAAAATTAATTCCGAACTTAGACCAAAATCTTAATTTTTGTGCTGGAGCAAGCATGAAAACTTGCTTTCATTGAAGCGGGGTTCCACCAATGAAAAACCTGAACTCTTGCATCAGTGAGGTATTTGTCTTCACACAGGACTATTTCTCCTTTTATTAAAACTTGTCTTTATGATTTCAAATTTAAGATAATAGGTCTTAACGTCCATCTTGTTAGCATGCACTGATTCTTTGTCATCACATTCTATGCAGCATATTGAGGAGTTATATCAGTATCTAGAGTTTGGATTATGGTGGGTGGCCCTTGGTGTTGCATCTTCTATTGGTCTTGGTAAGAAAATTCATGCAACATGCTGTGGTGTTGTATCCTAATCTATTGACAGTCCCTTTTACAGTTATACCTGTTGCTATTGCTTAAGAATTTTATTCGCATCCTACTGAAATTTTATGTTTACGTAAGTTGTCAATTCTCGATTATAAGAGGAGAAAAATATACATGCAAAGAACAGGAGTGGATACATGAATCTGAACAAAATGTGCAAGAAATGCTACTCATCCATTGTCTATTATATTAAAGATTTGGTGTTAATTTTGGACTAAAACAATGTTTTCTTTAAAGCGTAATGTACGTCAATGTCCATTGAAATTTTGGGATGTCAACATTTGAATTGTAAATATTAAATGTAATCTTTAGCAAATTGGTATAAGATTCTTAATAATAATTAATTACTTTACATGATCACATTTTTTTATTGAGGTTGATATGTTGAGGAATATCTCCATATTTATTTTTTATGACGGAAGCATGATGTTGTCGCATTTGGTTTTGACAATCTTTTTAACTTTGTTATTGTTATCTGCCATTGTTGTGCAATATGTGGAACTCTGATTAGATTTCTGTGATGAAAGTCTGATGTCATAATTTTTTGTTCTGCCTGGTGCAGGATCTGGTCTACATACCTTTGTCTTATATTTAGGCCCTCATATAGCATTTTTCACAATAAAAGCAATGCAATGTGGCCGAGTTGACATTAAAAGTGCTCTCTATGATACTATACAATTGAAAAGAGGGCCTTCATGGCTTGCGAAAGATTGTTCAGAGTTTGGGCCTCCTGTTTTCATGCCTTCACATGGTTTGCGGGTTCCGCTAAGCAGTATACTGCCACAGGTCCAGCTAGAGGCTACTTTGTGGGGTTTCGGAACTTCACTAGGCGAGCTACCTCCATACTTTATTTCAAGAGCAGGTACAGTACAATTAGGACTAATGTTTTGTTAAGTTCGGGTGGATGAAATTGGGAGGGAATGGATTGAAATTTGTAGTATTTTATGGATAAATGTTTATAGTTTTTATTCCTTCATTTCTTTCCTAACGATCTAAGCGATAGCTTAAAGTCCTTCATCCTCACTTCTACAGATTTTCCTTACAAAAATTAATCAAAGAAAATTTGCACTCCCTCATTTTCGCTCTTTCGTTTTTCTCACATCCTTTCTTTCCCTAAAAATTTTGCACACAATTTTTCACTCCATTTCATCTCATTCCATCCTCTCCAACCAAATGGAGCATAAAGGAATTCCAGGTCCCCTTCTCAAAAATATTGTCATCGAAGAACCTGTAAAAGAATACGAGGATTAATAGATTTAATGTAGCTATATAATTTTTTTTGGATGCATGTGTTAGATTAGTATGATAATTTGAAAGCTTTCACATATTGTGAGCATTCACAGAGACATATGTATTGCATTCTGGAACCGGGGAGGTCGTTCTTGTCCTCTAAGAAAACTTATGGTTCTTGTTTCATGTCAATATATTGAAATATTGTGAGCATTCACAGAGACATATGTATGCTAGTGTATTTCACAAGATCAAATATTTTCAATTTTGAAGGGCACTAGGACGTTTTTTTTTTTTTTTTTTAACCATATGGGGCATAACCTTTTCATTGGATAAGTGAAGGTGAGGACAGGGGTGAGATAGCGCCTTAGCTCACACAAAAATTGTGTACCATGATTTTTCCGTCTATTAATAACTGCATGCATTGCGCTGCAATTGTCTACTCTAGAAATTAGTGAAATGCTTAAAGAGGTATGGACAGCCATAATTTTACAAAAGGCAGGAGGTAGAAAGTAATGAATTTGCGACATTCAGCTGTTTGCAGTGTAATTACCTTGGATGGTTTCATATTAGTATCAAGTAATATTCCAAGTCTGGACTATAATTGTAAACATGTAATAACCGGTAGGGCTTCGGAGCATGAAAATTTGGTACTATCTTTTGGTGTTTATAAACTATGGTCACTGGTGTTATATAGTGCTTAAATTTCTCTGCTATTCTATCATATCTTTTTGCTATACTACTCAGTGAAAAATTCATCTATATGCAGCAAGCTTATCTGGTGGTAAAATGGATATGGAAGAATTAAATACCTCCTTGTCAGAAAATGAAGGGCGTATAGCTACGCTATTGAATCGATCTAAGCGCTGGTTCCTGTCACATGCACAATATTTGAACTTCTTTACCATTCTATTGCTTGCTTCGGTTAGTCAAATCATACCTGTTCCCGATTTGATTGTGCAGCCTTTATACTATTATTTAATTAGAGAGAAATGTGTAGTAGTTTAATTATCTACAGACCTCTGGCTCACTATATGCACAATTTTTTAATTTGACCTTAATATAGTTAGCTTTTAACTGATTAAGTATTTTGCAGGTGCCAAATCCTCTGTTTGACCTTGCTGGCATAATGTGCGGACAGTTTGGTATTCCTTTCTGGGAATTTTTTCTTGCAACAATGATCGGAAAAGCGATCATCAAAACACACATCCAGGTTTTTGAAGGTCTTCCAAGTATCATTTAGTTGGCCATAAATTTGATGAGTGTTGGTTATATGCTATTTAATAATCTCTGCGGCTATGCAATGGGAGTTTCTAGTGATGTTCTAATTCATCTTCCTCTCTGTTGTAAAGTTAACTCTATATATGTCAAGGAAAATCAGGAAAGGGATTCATTTTGGTTTCTAATTTTGTGAATAAAATTCGTCAACAGACGGTGTTCATTATATTAGTCTGCAACAATCAACTACTGAATTGGATAGAGAACGAGTTGATTTGGGTTCTTAGCCATATACCTGGATTTAATTCCATTCTTCCTGATCTTGTCACCAAACTGCATTCAACGAGAGAGAAGTATATGACACCCCCAGCTCCAGTGACAACAAATATTAAGGTATGCCTGGTTACACGATGAATATCTCCTACAGTTTTATTTAAATTACGATTTTCTTCCATACCTTCTCAGGTGAACAGTTGGGATCTTTCGTTTGCTTCTATTTGGAATGCAGTTGTGTGGATGATGCTCATTAACTTTCTTGTAAAGATTGTCACTTCAACCGGACAAAATTATCTCAAGCAGCAGCAGGAAAAAGAGTTGGCCACGTCGAACAACACTACTGATCATTAGTCTAGATAGAGCCACTAAATAAGTCTCTTTTTAGGGTTTACGTGGTAGTTGTAGTTAGAAAGTTGTGTGACCTCAGCAAGCACAAATCACATTGAAAGCCTAACCGCAGTGTTTCTCACGAATCAAATTATGTCAAAATTTTGTATAGAAAGCGCTTACATTGCATTTCAAATAGCGCATATGCTGCATTTCAAATTACTGTGTAGTTTTGAGGAAGCATTAATGTTAGGAAAGAAATTTCATGTTAGCATTTCAAAGACACAGCTGTTAAAAACCTTGTTTATCTTGGTATAGAGCACTAAAGAAATTATTGATTCGAAATATCCATTTCATGTTGACGATGAATTCATACTCTTCGCTTGTGTGCAGTTTTGAGAGTAACGTATAGATTTTGGGTTCCTAGAACCAGGGCTTCAGGCCCCTTTGTAAACTTATGCTTCTTTTTTTGCCTAAATATTATGAAAGAAATATACATTGATATTACTGGCCCTGATTATTTTCCGACACCCTATACATAGTGTGAATCTTTGCGTAAAAACTAAATTACTTTTATATTCTTGCAGTACTGCACAGTGCACACACACACCATCTTCTGCATTTATAAGCCATTCATTCGAGGTTTCTCCTTCAAATTCAGTGTTACTATGTATGCAACCCTGAGGGTGAGGCTCCGGACCACAGTCCACAGCGAAACAGTTACTAGACATGGTAGTTTTTTTCTAGTGTAACAAGTAATACTACTTTTAGAAGATAATCTGCAGTTCTGCGATTCTACGAATCAGAAAACACCAAACAACTTCTGATCATAATTTGCAATTGTACTCATCTAATTCAATGAATAGTTGGAATACGGTTCATTGTAGGAGCAGGTAAACATTACATCGTTCAGTCCATTTAAAGGAAGCTTCAAAAAAAGAAAAAAGGTTATGAACACAGTTGTAAGAAACTTGTTTTTACATACATTTTACTGAAAGCTTCTCAAATGCTAAACATATTGGCCACACATTTTATGTAAGTTGGTTGAATGCTACTTACTCTACGCGGCTATGCAATGAGATATTTCAAGTCATGTTCAAATTCATCTTTCTTTTATGTGGTCTCATTCTGGTTTTAGATTTTGTGAAATGATATCTTCCTCAGATGCATATATTAGTCATCCAACTTCATTTCCAAATAAATTTCGGGTGAGCGAGAATCAAACACAGATTTCGCTTATTTGTTTCCTGAGGTAGATGAATTTCATCAGCCAAGACAGTTGGGTAATGCAAGTCATAGATTTTGGTTGTGTCTAACAGTGTACTTTTAAGGATTTGGTCATCCAAATTGTAATATGTAAAAGTCTAATGATCTTATCCTGTACCGAAAGTGAAAAAGGTACCAATTGTAAATGAAAATTTGTACTCGTGTTAGCGCGTCGAATGCAATTACGAAATCTAGTTTGATACTGCTGACCTCATATCATAATTATCATAATTAAATAAAAGAAAATATTAAGTACACTAAAAATTGTTTCTCAAAATTTTTTCAAATATCAAGTGTATTAATTTAATTGGTTATAATAATATGGATTTTCCTGCATTTATACTAACCATTCCAATAAAAAATTTTCATCATACTATGTAATCTTTGTCACATTCTTCGCGAGCAATTTTTGAATATCAATTTACGATACCTAATCTTACTCATAAATAAATACTACTATTATTTTTAAGTTTGTCGAATGAGAAACAAGGTACACTTTGGTGGGAAGGCTTGACTTGTGTTTTTCTTTAAAAAAGATGATAATTCAAAAATCATCATTACAAGATAAGCTAATCTCTTACAGAGTTACAGTATACTGTTATTTACGTATTTCTTACTTTCAAGCTTACCTCACATTTAATCAATTTTTCTAACAACTTGATTACTATTTCACTTTTGAAGCAGAGGTGGATCCTAGTCGATCTGCACAAACTTTTTTTTAACGAAAAATCGATGGGGTTGAATAAATGTTTATAAATTTCTTTCATTAACTTTTAACGATCCTTGGGAATCAAAAAATTATATTAATATTTAAGAAAATTATCACAAATATTCATATTTTCAAATTTTATTAAAAAAATATGGAAAAATTGTATATATGTTTACGCATCAGGTTGCAAGTAGTTACATTTCATGTTGTAACAGTTACCTGTTAAATGCTAAGTGGTTGTTTCTGAAAGATACCACTGACCCTAGAGGCTTTGGTTGAGTTACGTGATGTTGATGATGTATGTATTATTTACAAAGAAGTTATTTCGTAAAGTTTTCTTAAAATAAGAATTTAATTCCTGATTGTATGGGTTTTAAAATGTTATTTATCGAAGATTAATTGTTAGATTTATTTGATTATGTGTTTATCTGCGAGGAGTTGCAATGGGATCACAAGTCTTAAATGTCAATATTTAAAGACTTGTGAAATTCTCTTCAACTAGTTCCTCGGACTTACGAATATTCATAATTTGCTATCACGGGTATAACTAATATACTTGAGTGGTGTGATCATCGATATAGCGTAAGTAATAGTTAGTGCTAGGGATTGTTCCCTAGGATTTACGGACATCAATGATTGATTGTCACGTGATTGATTGTAGCATGTTGCAAGCACTTAGCATTTTATTTTCGGGTATATATTATACCGTATTTTTGAAAAAAAATCCTATAACTCGGATATTTTTGAAAAAAAATCCTTAACTTTTATCATAAAAAATGTTAATCAAAGTTTAAAAATAAACAATATTTCAACTTACAATTGTCGCATCATTTTAAGCATGATTCAAATCACACCCCATAGCAAGCAGCTCGCTTCTTTTTTTTTTTTTTTTTTTTTTTGTCAGAAATAATTATTCATTATTAAATATTATTGAAAATACAATGTTCGAACGAAAAGAGTTTACTTCATATAAAAAATTTATCATCTAACCGAATGACAAATAAATACCTCGGACATTTAGACAATCTATACTATTATATAAGAGGATAGGGAACCTGAGATGTATCTCAGGTAAATTACCTGAGATATATGGGATTTGTATGTAAAAATAGGATGGGTATTTTAGTAAATTCAGAGATTTTTAATTAGCCCTGCGGGCCCAGCAAAATTTAAAGGATATTTTACATATATCTTAGGAAAAGTTCCCTGAGATATATCTCAGGGTCCTTCTTCTCATTATATAATAGCCGGAAAATTAAAAATTTTGGTACCTACTTTTTGGTACTTCATGAATTTACTTATTTACCCTTAATTATAAAGAAAAATATATACGATATCTATATTATTAAAATTCCTAAATTAAATAATAACATAATATAATTAATGGTAATTAGTCGACTGTCTTTTTTCACAATTACTTTTAATTGAAGATATTACCTTTTGTAAACACCTAAAATATCAATCGTATCATATCTTCTAATCATTAATATTTCCTTTCGAATTAAAACACGTTACCTTTTTTATTTAAAACTAATCTTACAATCATTAATATATACCCGAAAATATCACACCATATTTTTCAATTATTAATAAATAGTATAATCTTAAACATGAGTATATTAAATTATATTAAATTAAAATTAATTAATTATATAATAGTCGAAACATTAAAAATTTTAGTACCAATTTTTTGGTATATGTTTTTCAGTATTTCGTGAATTTACTTATTTATCCTTCATTATAAAGAAAATATATACTATATCTATACTATTAAAACACCTAAAATAAATAATAACATAATATAGTTAACTGTAATTAGTCGATTGACTTTTTCACATTTACTTTTAGTTGATATTAAAAAAATAATTAATAACATAATATATTAAATTATACTAAATTAAAATTAAAAAATTACTAAAAATAATGATTATATAAAAATATAATTGTAATATTAAATAAAATTTATAATATAGTAAAAGAAACCCGTGCATTGCACGGGCTAGGGCTGAGCAAAAATCCGAAAAATTTCGAATCCGAATCCGCTGAAACCCGCTAAAAACCGATCCGTATAAAACCGATCCGAAACCGAAAAATTAAAAACCGAAACCGAATCCAATTATGCGGTTTCGGTTTCTTGTCGGATCCGATCCGAAAAAACCCGAATCTGATCCGATTAAAATAAATAAATAAATTATATATATATATATATATATATATATATATATATATATATATATATATATATATATATATATATATATATATATATAAGATGATATAGTAGATAATTAGACACATAACTTGTCACAGTCTCTGTGAGTAGACCTGGCCATTAGGGCGGTCCTTGCCGGTCCGGGCCGGGCTTGCACCGGGTCGTGCCAACTGAACGCAACACTGAACCGGCACTGGGAGTTATCCGGGCCGTGCTGGGCCGGTTCCGAATCAGAAAATGTAAGCCCGGGACCGGATTCGTGGGTTAGTGCGGGCCGTGCCGGTTATTCGTTTTTTTGAAAATTAATTCATTTCTTTATAGAACCACTTTACTAATAGATTTTGAAAATTAACTTTTAAATGTAGTTAAAAGAAGACGGTACCTCATATAAATTTTATTAATTAAAAATATTTTACAAATGATTTGAGAGGACTCCTCTCTAAAAAAAACGGAACAAACCGCATTAACATACAATAATACAATACAAATTAAAAAAAACTATCCACTATTTATATAAATTAAATAAACTATCCACTATAATTGTTGTTCACTTGTTGAGGCGCCTGATTCTGATGAAGTATCTATTATCATCCATGGATCGTCTTCACCATCTTCGTCTTCATCTTTCTTTCCTTGTTGTCTTTTTGCGGCTTGATCCCAATCTTTTTTGCAAACACAAATCTTGACCGCGTCTGGTGCAAGACTTGATCTCTTCTCATCTAGCACTCTTCTACCTGCACTAAAAGCGGACTCGGACGCAATTGTAGAAGCGGGAACGACTAAAATATCCCTTGCAATTTTTGCTAAAACCGAAAATTGTAACTCATGATTCTTCCACCATGTTAGTATTTCAAAATCATCATTTAACTCATAACTATAAGAAAAAAATTCGTTAATCATACTAAAAGCAGAAGCAGGTACAGGAGCAGATGAAGTGGAAATTCTACATTTTTGTTTTTTAGTTAGTATAGATGCAGTAGTACTATTAAACCGACTAACACCACTACTCTTACTCTTAGATGGCATAACATTTTGAGTTTTAGGAACATACAAATCTATTAGTTTATATAACACGACTAAACAGTTATTTACATATAGCAAGTGATCATAATCAACTCCTAAAACTCAGTGTTGTAAAAAGCGCTCTAAGCGGCCGCTTAAGCGGCCGCCTAGGCGAAATCGGTGCCTAAACGCTGGGCTTTTGAACTAATCGGACATTTAAGCGTTTAGGCGGTTTAGGCGGCTTAATCGGATCAAAAGCGGGTCAAAATCGGGTCAAAAGCGGATTAAGCGGAAAATTTTAAAAAAAAAATATTTTTTTGTATTTTTTATGTCCATTATAACTAATATTGTATGTGATTAATTTATAATTTGATATTTCTAAATGTTACGTTTCTAAATGTTATGTTACGTTTGATAATATGTCATATGTAAATGTTATCTTTTTTTAAAAAGAAATTAGTATTGTATTTATTTATATAAATATATATTTATTTATAATCCGATTAATGATCCGCTTTTAAAACCGCTTAAGCGCCCGCTTAACCGCTTAAGCGCTAGAAGGTATGTGCACCGCTTAGGTCCGATTAGCGCTTTTTACAACACTGCTAAAACTTCATAATAATGCTATAACATATTTTCTAAACCTTCTTTTCTAACACCGGGATCAAGAAGACATGCAATACCATAAATATAAGGAAATTCTATTAAGTATTCGATCCACTTAGTTTTCATATCAAAAATAACCGCAAAAAAAGCATCATCTTTTTCATAATTAAATAAACTAGTAACAATATTAACACATTCAATAATAGCATGATGTACATTTGGTTCATAAACATAAGAAAAAACCGTAGTAGCATGTGCAAAACAATCAAGTAAGTCACGCACGGTAGATGCCAACTGCCAATCATGATCGGTAAGTAATCCACCTTCGTATTGGTGACTCGGGTCATCATTATATAACACGGTGATAATGGCTCTATATTTAATTGCTTCATTTAATAATTTATAAGTCGACTCCATCTCGTAGGACAATCGATACCCCACTTCTTCGGCCTTAATCCATTATCCTTACACAATTTCTTGTACATGGATCTATATGTACCCGCTAAACGTAGATACTTAACTACTTTCCTAATAGGATCTAATAAATGAGTTAATTGTGCAATTCCTTTTTGGGCCGACAAGTTAATGATGTGAGCACAACATCTAATATGTAAAAATTGTCCATCTAAAACTAAAGGAATATCAATTTTAATATAATCCATACATTTGTTATTAGCAGTAGCATTATCTAAAGATATTGTGAATACCTTCTTATACAAATTAAATTCATTTATTGTTTCTAAAATTCTTTGTTTTATGTTATAACCCGAGTGTGACTCATCCATCACATCAAATGCAATAATTCGTTTTGTAAGATATAGTCAATATCAATCCAATGAGCCGTAATACAAATATAAGGCTCACCTTGACTCGAACTCCAACAATCACTAGTTAAAGAAACCATACCATCAAAATTACCTAAATATTCAATTAGTTCGATTCGTTGACTATAATATTGTTTTTGTATGTGACGTTTAAGTGTGTTTCTAGGAATTCTTTTAAAGGCCGGATTTATTGAATTCTTTATCGTATGCTCTAAATTTGGACTCTCACCGTGGGAGAAAGGTAATTCATCTAAGGTAACATATCTAGAAAAATCATCAATCATTCTATCTCTACTATAAGCAAAAGGCATACCTCCACCGGCCGACGATGTCATAAAACCACTAAGTTGTGTTTGTAAGATCCCGGATTATTGTAGGATTTATTATTATTATTATTTTTATTGTTTTAATTATGTTAATTAGTATTTAAAGTATGGAATTGGATTTGAGAATATCGTTGTGGAATTCAACGATATTTAGTATTGAGTTTATATGAGTATATATTGAGTTATGTGTGCCAATGTGTGCCCCAGTATTTTATTGGTATTTTTTAGTGATTTAAAAATATTTAAATCAAGTATTATTGATCTTCATAAATCTTTATTTAATTATCGGAGGGCTTAAAAATCATGAAATCCTTTGTAAAATTATCTTTATATATTTAGTGAGTTTTTAAAATTGTTGGGTGGATTAATTTGGGTGGTCGAGTATTTTAAAATGATTTTAAGAGTTTTATTGCTTTTAAAGGATCAAAACCTTGAAAATTCATATTTAATTCATTTTTGATCCGAAAAATATTTCGAAAATATGTACGTGCTTGTAATTTTATATTCTTTATTTTAAAAAAATGAAAAGTGTAATTTTCTGGAAGTTTTATTTAATTGTGATTTTTAGTCGTTTATTAATTATAATTGGGTCAGAATGTATTAGTAGTAATTATTTGTAGTGTTGGGCCAAAGCCCAATATGAGGAAGGCTGGAGAAATCTCTAGAATGGGGAAGAGGAAAAAGAAAGGGGGAGAAGGAAATAGAAGAAGAAGAAGAAAATCGGGGAAGAAGGGAGACAGCGGGGAGAAGAGAGATTGGGAGGAGGAGATTAAATCAATATACATACACATATATATATATACGTGCTGTGTGTGTATCTGTGTGGGAGAGATTACAGGCGACGGACTGTGCAGCAGGAGCGGGGCGGCGCCCCACCGCGCGGTGGCGGCGGCCGGCGGTGGTGGTGGCCGTGGATCGTGGTGACAGCGGGGGGAGAGACTGCAGTGGTTTAGAGAGAGAGACTGCAGTGGTTTAGAGAGAGAGACTGCAGAGAGAGAGATTGCAGAGAGAGGGAGGGAGAGATTTCCCGATGTCTGCGGTGGTGGTAGTTCCGGCAAGGTGGGCTTTTTAGAATCGAAAGCGGAATGGGATTCGATATAGAGCCAGTGCACATGTTGACGGTTATTGAAGAAGATGCATGCGTGATCGAATAAAGACCGAGATTAAGTGGCGAATCGATGCACTGGAAATGAGGCAAGTGTACTAACCCTCGCTTATCGTTCAAGCGAGATACATATGTTTTTATTCAATATAATTATTTCCTTCAAATCCGTATTGCTAGTATTCTCTCCTTCAAATTATTGATAAGGATATATTTTATTCATATATCATGTGAAAAGTAGAAATACAGTTTTATTGCCAGTATTATTCTTTCTTAAGTATTGTCGCTCATTAAAATGGCTTAAGTAATTAAAGATGTTTTTAAAATTTCCTTATACTGGGCTGGTCTTTTGCCAGTGAGTATAAAGGACTGAAAAGTGAAATGTTTTAAATCATTAATAATAAATTTATTTATAAGTTGGATAAGCGTAAGAGGCTAGGGTGGTCCTAGTCCAGCACTTTTGTTAAGCGTAAGAGGCTAGGGTGGTCCTAGTCCAGCACCTTTGTTTAGCGTAAGAGGCTAGGGTGGTCCTAGTCCAGCATTAAAGGCCAATGTGTTGCCTAATTGAGAACCTAATTTCAAAGAAAGGAAGACTTTACGTGGCTGATCACCCGTATTGTCCGTAATCAGAAGAATAATAAAATCAATTTAAATGTTTCAAAAAGTTTTACGGAAAGTATGTTTTATTTGTGGAATGGTTTTAAAGAGATGAATGTTTTGATGTTTTATTGATGGAATAGTTTTAATGAGAGGAATGTTTTGATAAGATATACCTGTTTTACTGTAAATGATTATCGGTTTAGAAATTGTGTATTTCAGATTAAATTGTTGTCTATATGATAAAAGTTGAAACCTCAGTAAAATAATGAGATTAAGGATAGATAGAAGTTTTTCAGTTATTCCCTTCGCAAGTAACATTGTACGTGAAAGTGGAGTAAGAATGATTGGAAAAATTCTTGATATTCTTTCTCTCAAAGTTTTATCTGGGGCAGAGATGGTTAGTAGTAAATAGAAGAGTGTTATGTTAGAATATTAAAGGGGGGTGTTTATATTATGTAAAGGGTATGAGTAACGACGATAGATAATGTTATTTTATAGAGTAGTTGTATATTCTTGTTGACTGTTATAAAATAATTCACGGTTATTACGGTCACTGTGGCATGTGTTGCGCAGTGATAGTGAGAACCGAGAATGATTTGAGATCTTCTTAGTAATTCAAACTCATGATTGTCAGGCCGGTTAGGCAGCTAGGTATGCAAATGCTTAGCGACATGAATGAGATTTGAGTAACTGAGAATTTCTTGGAGATTTCGTTAAAGTGTTAGATAAAGTATTTTTGCAAGTATTAAAAGTATTGAATCTAGTATTACGACCCTTCTCAGTTATTAATCTTGATTTCGAGTTATAAATGTTTTAAATGATATTAATCTTCTGTTATAGTTAAGAATCCAGATTTCAAGTATAGTATTGATTATAATTTAGTGAGCATTCCTTCGCTCATATTTATTGCTACTATTTCTTGAATTGCGATTATTGCAGTCTTATTTCATCCAGTACAGTTCTATATATATATAACTTGCTGAGCATTCTTTGGCTCACACTTGTTGTTTTTTTTTTAAAAAAATCTAACTTTTCAGTAAACTAGTTGGCGAGGCTTAGCATGTGCAGTTCAGAAAGTGGAAAGAAGAAGCAGGATGCTGTTGTGAAGCTGACGTGGATCAGGGTATTTAGATTTAAAGTTGAATTATTGTATGTAAATTATAGTTTTAGTAGTTATAATATGTATTTGAGTAGTTGGCCTGGTATACTTCTATTCGAAGTTATACCAGTGATTTAAGTTTGTATAAGTTTTGTAAATAGATTTGTATTTAATTTGGTTTTGGGTTTTCTTGTTTCTAGAACTGTAACCTAAGATCCTTAGTTGTGAGTTGGGGTCAAAGAACTTTCAGTAGAGCTTTTAATTGAGTTTTTTATTTATTTCAGTTTTATTTTGATTTTCAGATTTTTAGTTTAGTATCCAGCAGGTTTATGTTGTATTTACGAATACATCATGGCCAATTTTTGTTAGAATTATTGAGTTTGTTAGCGTGACGCCCAAATCTACTGACCCCGGATTTGGGGGCGTTACAGTGTTTGTTGTGGACCTCGACGTGCTTCTCCACTTTCATGATTCGCCTTCGTAAGTTGGTGAATATTTTCCAAGTGTCGATTAAGTGTACCCGTACCTTGTCCCCTAGTCCACGTAAACGGTGCTTGTTGTCGACCATTTTGTATACAAAGCAAACAATGAACTTTAAATTTTGGTGGATCATTCGATATTTGAGCTCTATCAAAGTATGTCCAAACATGTGATGATTGTCTCGAACTTGAACCTACAAAAAATTACAAAACGAATAAATTAAAAATGAAATACAAAATTCGAACCATATGTAAATTTTAAAAAGGTATGTTCGGTGAATAAATTAGAAATTAAATACAGAAGTTCGAAGCATATATACATTTTAAAAAAATAAATTCAATGTTGAAATGAACTGAAGAATTAATTAGAAACTCAATTAAATATTAGGTGTTAATTTTAAAATTTTAGAAATTTATAAACAGAATGGAAGAATATATAAATGTATATAAAATATAAAAGCTAAACAAAATTTAAAAATATAAAACCAAAACTAACCAACCAAAAAAAAAATTAAATATACCTTCTTCGTGTGTCTGTGTGGCCGGAGATGCCGGAGATCGAGGTGGTAGCATCCCAGTCACCGGAGTTGAATCTTGAGATGAAATAGTGCCACTACCCCTTCCTTGTTCCATTTTTTTGCTCGAGATTTGAGAGAGATGGAGAGAGGAGAAATTAACAATTACAAATTACAAGCTTACGAGTATTAAAAATAGAGCGAGATAGAGATTGGTGGAATGGTGGTACACTGGTAGGCGGTAGGCGGAGATAGTTTAGAGATATAGAGAGAATTAGAGATAGAGAAATGGTGTGGGAAAATAGTGGAGAAGGGGTGTGTATTTATAGGGGTTGGAAGAAGGAGCCGTTGTCCCCAACGGTAACAAATAACGGTCACCTGTTCTAGCCGTGGTGCGTGGGAGCACTCGCGGGCCGGTCCGGGCCGTGCCGGTTCAACTGGTTCGTACGGTCACGGGCCGGGCCGGTCCCGATTTTTTAAAACTGGACCCGTATTCGGACCGGGTTTTCCTGCGGTTTAGTGCCGGTTCGGGCCGGTTCAGAACCGGCCGAATTGAAACGGTTAAAAAACCGGGCCGGTTCAGTGCGGACCGGGCTGAACCGCCCTAATGGCCAGCTCTATCTGTGAGGACTAGTAGTTTCTGAACCTTGGAGTCTAGACTTGCTAATGTTAGCAGCAACTTATATGGGTACATTTATTACTAACTTATAATTGTATGCCTTCTTTGCTTTATAACACATTCTGCCTTAAAGAGAGGTTATTTGATACTAGTTTAAACTGTTATCAATGTTCATACCTGTTTCTCTAGTCCACTAATACATTAGAAGTTTGTATTTTTACATTTATGTTTCCTGGGATGATGATAACTCAATTACTCATATATATATATATATAGGCTGGGTATGCTAGATGTTCTTACAACAAAAAATCTACAAGAGATCCTTGTGACTAGGCCTGAGAGCATCAGTTTCCTAATCCAGTATCATAAATTCAGGATCAAAACCTGCTATGTAGTCGGGTTTAAAACCGAAACCGAACCGATTGCATCCGATCCGACAATTTTGAATCCGAAACCGAACCGCCGGTTTCGGTTGCGGTTTCGGTTTTAGATTTTAAAACCCGAAGAGTTTCGGTTTCGATTTCGATTTTACCATAAATCCGATCCGATCCGATCTGTGCTCTCCCCTAGCACGGGCAATGAAAGTTTGTCGGTTCGGTTTTTGGCACGGTCATCTTAATTATTGAAATAAATAATAAAATAATATAATTAATGATAATTAGCCGATTGACTTTTCTAATTAAAAATGTTTAGTTTTAATTGATGATATTACTTTTTATAAATATCTAAAATATTAATCCCATCAATAATATTTTTTCTCTAATTACAAACACATTAACTTTTAATTTAAAATATAATGTAACAACAATTAATATATACCCGAAAATATCACACCATATCTTATAATCACTAATAAAATATAATAGAAATCCGTATACTACGAATAATGACCGTTAGATTTTTAGTAAAAATCAGAATTGTTAGATCTAATGATTAAATATATTATATGATTAAATTAATTTACTAAAATTTCAAGGTTCGAATTCTATCAACGACATATTTATTTTAAAATTTTATAATATAAGTTTTAAACCATGAATATTATTAGTTAAATTACTTAAATTCAAATTAAAATGAAATATTGTAAATAATAATTATATAAAAATATAATTGTAACATAAAATAAAATTTATTACATATCAAAAAAATCCATGCATCGCACGGGTTATAAACTAGTAATACCTTGATGTCTAAAAGGATGAACCCCATATAACAAACAGAAATATAGACAATCTCCTGTGACCTAGAAGAATGGGCTCGTTAAAACCCCACAACAGCAAAATTCTACAAAAAGACCTCAAAATAAGTGTAGCTTTATTTCTTGCAAAAGATTTAAAATAATAAGTTAAACATATTATTTTTCTAACTTTTTGAATAAAATTTTAAATGTTCGTAAAAAGTTATAGAAATAATATGTAAAAATCATTTCCTTGTACATCTTAAAATAAATTTTAAAAATCAAAACGAGAATATTGAATTTCTGATAAAATTAAAAGAAAAATGCACACATGATTAATTAGTTCCTCCCACAATGACACCACGAGACACATGTGGTAGTACTAAGAAGGGTCTAATTAGACCTTTATGGCTTTTTTAATCTCCCCTTATCCAAATTCAGTTTGTACCGGGAATATACAAGTTGCATAAAGATCATATGCATTTCACGAAATTACTGATTAGTACTAATAGTGCTTATCTTTTATAACGTGAATAAAATTTGACCCCGTGACTTGAGAAATGCATATTGAATATTATTCGGAAAAGCTTTCCTTTTTAAATATTTTTTTATATTTTAATATGTGTTCGGGCTAGTTTGCACTTTGCATCGATTAATTATGGTGTTCCACTTATATTTCGGGTGTCTAAACCAAGGATCTCATTATTATAATCCGTAAAAATCAAGATCCCAACCAGCTAAGACATCCGTGCGAGATAATTTTAAATAAGTTTTCGTTAAAATAAAAAATACAAAGTAAAAAAAAATAAGAAATACTACAATCTTTTATTAGATTACGTTCACATGCAAATTGGATTTTGCAATTTGATGACAAATAACGTAACATTGAAGCATGTTGATATACAAAGAAGTTGTTACCGGATTTTCCTTTTCATAATAATTGCTTGCTTCTTAATATTATCCGATCACAGGTAGGAGTATTAAAAAGAGAACTAGTTAGTCAAATAAGTTGAGCAAATACCGACCTCTCAATCTTCTTAAACTACACGATCCTCAGATATGGTTTGATAATTCTAAGTCAACCCTTTAGCACTTTGTATTTCTCCGTAACGAAAAGTCATGGCTCCGGCCTCTATTTTATTCCAACTTCACGGACTTGATATTGTTGTTTAAGTGCCTGTTTGACACAACTTTTCTTAATGATTTA
Organism: Saposhnikovia divaricata; assembly: GCA_036435485.1. Taxonomy (NCBI): domain Eukaryota; kingdom Viridiplantae; phylum Streptophyta; class Magnoliopsida; order Apiales; family Apiaceae; genus Saposhnikovia; species Saposhnikovia divaricata. The sequence goes on from CM071599.1 coordinate 10,363,761, forward strand.
TGAATTTATTTTTGGATAAAAATTTTATATTTTGATAACTTTTTTTATACAAATATTTAATGTATGTTTGAGATTCAATAAGTTGCAAAAATAAGTTGAAAAGTTAGAAATCTCTAAATTTGTCTTAAAATAAATTGACTTATTCTGCAAAAAGTTCCCCCAAACACCCCCTAAGTGTTTTTCTAATTATGTCAACGAAACTGTTAACATCGTACATGCAACAAATATCTATGAGGGAAAAAATGATTTTGCTTACCATAATTTCACTTCAAATAAATTTTAAATGTAAATATATATAAATACATAATATTACACTGTCTCTATTATGTTGGAACAAAAAAATTATTCATTTAATGAGATTATTCATTTATCAAATATTTATTTATCGAGATTTTACCGTATACATATATTGTTGTTTAATGTTTTAGAAGTAAAAAAAGGAGTATGTCACTAAATTTGATCCAAAACTAGATAGCACTAAATTAATTATCGAGTCTAAACACATTTTGGGAAACGATGTAACTTAAATGTAAATGGATAACTGGATAAGGTTGGATGAAAACAAAGTGAAAAGTGCGCATTTACAGTGCATTTATCGTAAAATTTAAGAACTTAAACGATGATCTGTTCTAGATGAATTGAATTTGGTAGCTTGTACAAGTTGAATATGAGTGCTCCTACAAGCGAATATAGAAAATGTGGCTACTACAAAGTCTATTGACTTAAAAAACTTGGAGCTCTCACAATCAATTTTCGCTACCTTTAATTCATTTTCATACTCGAAATTGCGACCCATTTATGAATAGGTTCTCTACTGACCGTCGGCTAGTCCAATACACACGTCAGCATTATACTAGTCAACATAGAACATAGACCGTACACATACTTTATTTATAAACGCACACCTGTGTTATAAAAAGCGGAAATCGGACTTAATCGGTAGTGGTGCTGAACAACGATTAATCGGTAATTAATCCCGACTAATCCCAATTAATCCCGACTAATTTCGATTAATCCCGATTCAGAGAGATACCGAACAACAATTAATCACCGATTAATCCCAATTAATCGCCGCTTTTTAAAACAGAGACGCACACTCACACACAAGTATTGATAATAAGGTTCTAATCTAGTGATGAAGAGTAAGATTTTGTTGACGATAAAAACCATTTTTTTTTTGTAATTTGTACCGTTTTATGAATATTTAGATTAAAAAAACACACACACTCACACGTGTAAAGACAGTACTGGTGGACCCACTTGGCGGGACCCACAAATGTATATAATCTTTCATACTACGTACATACATTTCTTATTAGTCTTCCCTCGTGCTTGCCTATATAATGCACTTACATTACCATCAAACTCTCAACTCTTCCTCTCAAGTGTGGTTAAGTAAATTGAGAAGGAGTTTAGAGTATATATCTTGTATCTACCGAGATAGACAAACAAGTATATAGCATTCATTATGGCTGGAGGAGGCATGGTGGCCTCTAGCGGAGGAACCGAGTTCGAGGCGAAAATCACTCCGATTGTTATCATTTCATGCATCATGGCAGCTACCGGTGGTCTCATGTTTGGTTATGATGTTGGTGTATCAGGTACTCTACTATATACTTCATGTATTATATCTTGTATCTAGTAGAACTTCGAACACCGACAAATAATTGTTACAACATATTTTACATGTATGATTAATTTAATTTGTACACATGCAGGTGGTGTGACAGCGATGGATGATTTCTTGAAAAAATTCTTTCCGACCGTATATAGAAGGACACAAGAAGAAGAAGACAGTAACTACTGCAAATACGATAACCAAGGCTTACAACTGTTCACATCATCGTTGTACTTGGCTGGTTTAACCGCAACTTTCTTTGCTTCTTACACGACAAGAAGACTTGGTCGGAGAATTACTATGTTGATTGCCGGAATGTTCTTCATTGTCGGTGTTGTTCTTAATACGGCTGCCCAAGACCTTGCCATGCTGATTGCTGGTCGAATTTTGCTCGGTTGTGGTGTTGGTTTTGCTAATCAGGTACATAGCTTTGATCACATTATGTGCTATGGTTTGTAGTATCGTGGAATCAGAATCCCAAAATAGTCGAAATTAAAATGAAATATTATTAAATTATTTCTACTAAAATAATTTTCATTTTTATCGAGATTTCAATCTAGATTAGCCCTTATCATATTTGTTTGTTTCTTAAGCACGTTATTTGAATATTTTAGTATTTGATGTCTGATAAGTCAAAAAGTATGATTACGTAGGGATTATGTTAAGCAAGGTTGAATTTGGTAGCTAATAGTCATGGGGAATATACGTTAGGTGAGATCTTTTGTAGTATTATAGTTTAACAAATTTTTCATACTGAATTTTCATATGTATTTGATAATAATTGAGAACCAACACTGAAATATATCATTTTGTTAATTTTTTTAGGTTGATTCATTTGAAAAGAAAAATTCTGAAGTAGGAAAAATTAAATTTAAAATTTGCTTGTATTATTTGGAAGTCGTAACAGGAAAATATCGTATTAAATATATTTTTTTGTTAATTTTTTTTAGGTTGATTCATTTTTGCTTGTATTTTTCTTAATCTATTTTCATGTAATTACAGGCTGTACCATTGTTCTTATCAGAGATAGCACCAACTAGGATCCGAGGAGGACTAAACATATTGTTTCAGCTTAATGTCACAATTGGCATCCTTTTTGCCAATATTGTTAATTACTTCACTGCCAAGTAAGTTTATCTAAATTTATTTTTTTCACAGAAATATATAAATTATCCACTTGTGCGACACAAATTAGCTATTGATTTATTGTTGTCATAAAGTTAAGATATTTTTTCAACATAAAACAGAACACAATGTTTGACTTGTTTACCTGAAAAATATGTGTGGCCTAATTTCTTCAAGCACAACGACCCATTGTTTGAAAAAGAAGTGAACAAATGGGTTGCACTTAATTAATTTTTGATTCCGATGATTCACAACGACGATACAAATTACTTCCTCCGTCCCAATCTCTTTTGAACTGAACACAAATTGTCATGGGCTGCACTGAATTATTTTTTAATTGTTTGAAATGGTATGATACAATGATACTCACTTTCTGTTTTTTATTTTGGAAAATATTACAGAATAGATGGTTGGGGCTGGAGATTATCACTGGGACTTGCTGGGATTCCTGCAGTACTTTTAACAGTTGGTGCTCTGCTAGTTGTAGACACTCCTAACAGTCTTATTGAGCGTGGCAAGTTAGATGAAGGTAAAGCAGTTCTTCGAAAAATCCGTGGCACTGACAAAATTGAGCCAGAGTTTTTAGAGCTTGTTGAGGCCAGTCGTATAGCTAAAGAAGTTAAACATCCCTTCAGAAATCTTCTGATGAGAAGGAACCGTCCGCAGCTTGTCATTGCAGTTGCTTTACAGGTAATTATCAGGATTTCTATAAAATAAATGAAATAATTTGAAAATATAATTTGTCAACTGATCACATTTCTTTTCGTTGATAGATTTTCCAACAATGCACGGGGATTAATGCAATAATGTTCTACGCGCCAGTGCTCTTTAGTACATTGGGATTTAAGGATAATGCGTCGCTCTACTCTGCTGTGATTACAGGGGCTGTTAATGTGTTGTCTACTGTTGTAGCGATTTATGTAGTTGACAAATTAGGTCGTCGCATACTCTTACTTGAAGCCGGAGTTCAAATGTTTCTCGCACAGATAATCATAGCAATTGTACTTGGAATCAAAGTTACAGATCATTCGGACAATCTTGGCACTGCTTACGCAGTTATAGTTGTGGTAATGATTTGCACATTTGTGTCTGCCTTTGCTTGGTCATGGGGACCATTAGGATGGCTAATTCCGAGTGAAACATTTCCTCTCGAGACAAGATCAGCAGGACAGAGTGTGACAGTCTGTGTAAACTTGGTGTTCACATTCGTTATAGCACAAGCGTTTCTGTCAATGCTCTGCCACTTCAAGTATGGAATTTTCTTGTTTTTCTCCGGTTGGGTTTTGATAATGTCGATATTCGTGGTGTTCTTGGTGCCTGAGACAAAGAATGTACCAATCGAAGAGATGACGGATAAAGTGTGGAAGCAACACTGGTTCTGGAAGAGATACATGGGGGATGATACTGATGATGATCTTAAGAAAAATGGTCACGCCAAAGTATTTGATCCTGTTTCTCATCCGTAGAGCAAAAGATCAATGTTGTTTTTAGATACATTTATGTACAAGAATAGTCCCAATTCTTCCGCTGAAAATTAATGTTATGTTTGATAAATATATATGCAAGAATTTCTTGTTCAGTTCCTTGAATGACTCATGTTCGAGATATCGAAACTGGTCATGGCGGCATGGATGAAATACTTATAATAAGTCTACATAGAGCTGTTCCCTGTTGCATTTTACTTCTAACGTGGTACCTGTAGTTTTGATGTTGTATAACCTGAACATTTATGAATCACAATCAGGGTCTTTCCCAATAGCTTTCGCAGGCTTGCAACATTAAAATTAATCAAAATTATATAAACAACGCATGCATAAATTGCAAATTAATTTCCTCCACCTGCAATCTTGGGGAAGCATAGAGGTAAGAAAGTAATGTAAGTTCTCAATGTTAACTTGTATCTCGATCAATGCTACCCGTAGTCGTTCACTGCAACCTCCACCTCCACTGCAACCTGCACTGCCACCACCAGCATTGCTACAACCCTGGGAAGCTGCTATATTACTCTGGCTAGCTGCTAAACTTCCAAGAACGAACATATTTCCATCCAGAGCCCCTCCTGGGACAGCCCTGCTACCCGTAGTCGTTCCTTTCTTGTTGCCACCACTAATGCAGCAACAATCGTACACTAAAATAACAGCCACGAGGACCATGGCTAGACAGGCTCCTATTATGAGGCAGACGAAATTGTTAATCCCAGGTTTTTAGGATGATGTTTTTGAATAGTTTTCGAATTAAATCATGGAGATTTGATTCTGAGTTTCCATATATGATTGCTATATCTATTGCAGGACATATATTGTATTTATGGCAGGTCATATATCTTGGGATATCTCTCAGGGATATCATGCGATTTGATTGTAATTCAAATCCTAAAGGAGCCATTGCTAATGATCACTGATTGATTATTATTTAATCACTAATTTGTGCTTGATTGATTCTTGTTTTCTAACAGCCATAATCTCAAGGATTCATCTCTAACGGCTATATGTACTTGTGCTATATAAAGACGATTTTTTGGCAAGAAGAATAACAACTCAACATGTAACGCCCCCAAATCCCTTACAGGAATCCAGGTCATTACACCTCTTGCGGAAAATTCAATCACCTGCTCATAATATAATCTACAACAATATTCATAACAACTCCATATTTTACTCCACGGGTTATAGTCTTAGAACGAGCACTCCATAAATCAAAAGTTATTACAACACAAGTTCACCTCCCAGAATCTCTGAAATACTATTACAACTTCAGGATACTAGATAATAAAACATTAAACAACTTCTTCCTAGCTCGTAACCTCCTCCGATACAAAAAGGCTAAAGCTGAATTAGTAGCCTTTCCCCTTCCCTTTATCTCGGTTCGCCATGCTAGTGCCTTCTTTGGACGCCGCTGGTTAATAATATTTAAATAGCAAGAATGAGCCAAAGAATGCCCAGCAAGTATATAAAAAAATAACATATAAAACGACAACTCACTCAAAATATGCTTTTTACCAATCTATAATATATATATATATATATATACTTTTGAAAAGATGTCAACTCAGAACTTTTTACAGATCTCGGAATACTAATCAAATGAAGGAATAAATATATCTCAACAACTTCTCAAGGTACCAATCGAATATAATTTAATAACTTCTCGGATCAACACCCTCTACTATTAACAGAACAACAAAGGCATCTGCTAACAGTCTAAGGTATCTAAGATAGGACTTCATCTCGAAACGCCTTCTCAAGTAATGGATGATCAGTCCATTGCCACATCTCATTTTCTATCGATAGAAAGGATGGTCGACGTCTCGAACTACCCAAATAAAACTTCTCAGAAGGATGAGCCGTCTTTCTCGGCCCTTCACCCTTTATATGCAACAGTTTGGGCCGGTGCGTTACTCCGGTCACTTTTGCTTGTAGAAGCAATAATCCACAACTTACTTTATATATATATATATATATATATATATATATATATATATATATATATATATATATATATATATAATCCCACTTTTAAATATAAATATTCTGTAGTATGAAAATATATTTTTATCATCTCTTCTACGAACACAAATGAAGTATTTCGATAAACGTCTCAACAATATAAACCAACTTCTAAAATAAATAGCAAACATCTCGTGTAATAAACAGCTCAACAATAATGTATATGCATGTAAATTGCATGGATAAAATCTGGTATAAACCACTAGAAAGAATATTTGCTTATGAATATCAGAAACTTAATCAGCATACTATATATAGATAACAATATAAATACTCCGAACGATGGAGTACGGGTTAGTAAACTTGCCTGAGCCCTGCGGTACGACACTCCGACTTGTTCCACGTCTCCGGTTATCTATAATCGAAAAACCCACATTTAGTATACGAGTAGACGTACTAGGTAAATCTTAAGTTTCTACACTATCACTAAATATTCTAATTAAAAAGGTCCGGTTAATAAAATGAACCGAAAACGATAAATATAAATCTCCTAAAATTATATGGCTTTTTAATCCTATTTATTCACATTTATTCCTCTTTTATCGACAAATTAATAAATCTCTAATTATGACTTAATTAATCACAAATTATTCTTATTTAATTAATTTAGTTAATTATACCATTTTTAGCATTCCACTAAATTAAACACACCCCATTTTATTCTCATTTTAAATGTCACAAATAAATCCTCCTTCGTTTTATCGACACAAATAATCATTCTCCGATTTTTGTCCAAAATCCATAAATTGATTATTTTTAACTAATTAATAATTAATTACACCATTTTTATTAAGCACTTTTTATTACTCAAAATCTTGAAAATAGCTCAACTATTACACAAATTTTAAAAAATAATCAACCTTTTTATTTATTTATTTATTGATATTATTATTATAAAACACCTTTTATTTCCCACAATTGAAATAATAAACCCATTAACACTTTCACCCTTTTCCCTCTTTTCATTTTATTAAAAAATATCTCATTATTATTATTGTGTATATATATTTATTTATTGGTACGTTTTTATTCCGTTTATTCCTCGAAACAGACAGACAGAAATTCCCGAAATCTCTCTCCACTATTCTCTCGAAATCTCTCTCTCCCCTCTCTCTCTCTCTCTCTTTCTCTCTCTCTCTCTCTCTCTCTCTCTCTCTCTCTCTCTCTCTCTCTCTCTCTCTCTCCACTTCGATACCAAAACACACCACCACCATGACTTATCTCTCTTCCTGCCTCCCTACGAATCTCTTCAACCTCTGTGTTCTTCCCCTACACTGACCACAACAACCATTTAACAAACACAGCTTCTCCGAATCGACCCCTCTGTTCTCACCTTTCTCCCATCGGTCTCTCTCTCTAAACCAATACAACCCACAACACGATTATACACAATAACCTCCTCACTCTGTCGCCCAAAACATTCTTGACAATTCGCAAAACCTTCCCCTCGAATTCGATACCAACCACACCTTAGTCCTCCGATTACACAACAATGTACATAGCCTCCGTCGCCTCGACATCTCTCTCTACATCACTCTCCCAACCCGCAAATTACATTCCAACGTCCTCCTTATCACTCCGATTCCGCCACCATTTACCACCATAACATCACAATCAACACATACCCACCAATTCCGATTACGACCACAGCCATCTCTCCGTTCTCTCCTCTCTCGCCTACTCTCTTCTTCTCCCTCCTTCACCGTGACACCACCACACACTGCACCCCCTTCCCCAGATTCCGATTCACACACACAAACCAAGCAACACGACTCCCTCTAATCTCTCTCTCTGTTTTCCAATCAAGACCACAACCAATCGACAAAACAATAGTCCCCCCCCCCAAAACAACTCGGACAAACACAGAACTATGATGTAAATGAAGGAATCGAAAGAATTAAATAGAACAAGAAAAAGGTATCGAAAAGAATTGATAGAGGAAAGAAAAGGAGACAAAGAAGAAAAGGAATAAATGAAGAAATAAAAGAAAGAAAAACAATGTTATTCTACCTGATGTTTAGAGCTCTTGTTTGTATATGGTTCGAGTTTTGTTTTTAGAGAGTAATGAATTGGGTTTTGGTGTTTCTGGCTGTGTAGAGAAATAAAAGAGAGGATTGGTTTTGTTTTTGTGACAAAGAAATGAAGTAATTTGTTTGTCCATAAGAATGGCCGGATTTTATTTTCTGTTTGGCTGTCAACACAAAAACATGGGCTGACTTCTTGTGTTAAACAAAAGATATGCTGTGCTTTGTAAAAGAATGTCTCGTGTCTGTAAAAAGAATGTCTGTGTTTTGTACAGAATATTTTTGTGTTTTGTGACAGAATAACTCGTTCTCTGTGATCGAAAATGCTGTCTCTTCTCGTGTTTAACGACCCGATCAGTTAAAACCGAAACATTAATATCGTCGTTTTTCCTACTGGATAATTATAACGAGACCCAAATTCATTTTCTAAAATAAATTCCGCGATTTAAAATTAATATCCGTCCAAAATTAAAATCCTATTTTTCCTAAATTTTCTAATTTTAATAAATACCTAATGATTATAAATAATTAAATAAAATAAATATTTGGTTACATATGAATATAAAATTTTAAAATTTAACCAAAAATACGCTAATTAAATATATTAATGCCTTGACCCTTAAATAAATTTAAATAACGAGTAGAAAAAAAAATATTATTCGAAAATTTTGCGGTTATTACACAACACATCTGCAAAACTTCTTACAAAGATTATCAAGCTCATACACTGCATACAGAAGTTACAGTTCATAGAGTTGTAATTTTATATTCATTATATACATACTTGTGCCGGGTTGTGGCAATTAGATAGGGTTGCAAGTCATAAGCCAAGGTAGCCAGTGGGCTAGGTAGCAGGTTTGCTAGGTGACAGTTGTGTCAAGGGAAGGGTTCTTCCAAGAGGCTTTAAACTTGTAATCGGGAAAACTGTAAGCTTTATATTATTATTATTATTATAATAATATAATCTCTGTGCTAGTGGGCATAGGGACTTGGATGTAGGCCATAGATTGGGTAGGGGCCGAACCAAGTGAAAATTCATGGTGTTCTTGCTTTATATTCTATCATTTACTTATTGCTGTTTATTTACTCTGTTAGTTAATTGGGACACCCTCACACACAAAAGAGACAGTCTCTTTATCATTTGGGACAGTCTCATTTACTTGTCAGTTAAATATATTGTGCTACTCAATTTACATTTGGTATCAGAGCAGGTGCATTTAACCTTTGTTTAAGTGTTTATTTTGTTAGATCCATGGCACAATCAGGTTGGCAAGAACGTCGTTCAATCAATGTTCCACCACTCTTGCTTGGAACGGAAAACTATCATGACTGGAAGTTCCTAATGAAAATATTTCTCCAGAAGGATACATACGAATGGGATGCTGTTGAAAATGGTATCTCTATTCCCATGAATGATGGCAAACCCAAACCAGTAAAGGATTTACTGTTGATGAAGTCAATTCTCTGAATTATAATGCTCGAGCTATGAATTCTTTACTCAATGGACTATGTGCTACTGAACTTCGAAAAGTGTCAGCATGTACTTCGGCTAAACAAGTTTGGGATACTATTGTAGTGAGTCATGAAGGCACCTCAAAGGTTCGAGAGGTCAAGCTTGATCTTCTTCTAAGTGACTATGAAAGCTTCAGATTAGAAAAGGATGAAAGCATAAAAGAAGCTCAGGGACGATTTCTTACACTGATGAATTTTATCGCTCTCCTGGAAAGGCACATTCCTCAGGCAGAAATTAACAGAAAAATTCTTCGATCACTGCCCAAAAAGTTTGCTCCTAAAGTAACAAATCTGTAGGATTCTTCTTTGATCTCAAAAATGGATACATTCACTCTTTTCAGTGAATTAGAAGAGTTTGAGAACCAATTGAGAAGATATGATGAAGAAGAAGAAATACCAAGGAAAAAGACACTAGCTCTTAAAACTATTGCAGACTCTAGTGATGATTCAGATGAGGAGATTGCTCTTTTAACAAAGAAGTTTCAAAAGTTCTTATCCAAGAAGAAAGCAGCTAGTCGACCTATTTAAAAATCTTATGGAGTCAGAAAGGAATTCAGAAACAACAGTAACGATGAAGTATGTTTCGAATGTGGCAAGAAGGGTCATTTTAAAAAGAATTGTTTTCAGATGAAGGCAAAATTGAAAGCTTCTGGATCAAAGGATCAAGAAAAGGAGAAGAAAAAGAGTAAAGCATTTCTCACATGGAGCGATGACGAATCTGATATAGAAATTGATTCTGATGATGAAGTTGCTCAACTATGTTTTGCTGGATTTGATGAAAACTTCAGTGAAAATGAAGAGGTATTTTCTACTCCTCCAAAATCATTTGTTTCTGAAGATTTACTAACCTTGCGGGCACAAAATAAAAAATTGCGTAGTAAAAATGCATACTTAAAGCAAGCACTAAGTGAAGTGCTAAGTGAAATGGATGATTCTATGAAAGAGGAATCATTTGTTGAAGAGAAAAAATTGCTTCATGAAAAGATGACCAAGCTTGCTGAAGAGAATACATATCTGAAAAGCGAGATCGAAAGAAAGGATGCATGTTTGGCCACACTAAGGCAGAAAACAGAGTCTTCCAAAGAAACAGAATGCAAAAAGGAACAAAAGTTCACTGAGTTGCAGGAAAAAATTGACCATCTAAAGAAAGATCTGGCTAAATTCGTGCACGGTGAAGGCACATTAGACGTAATGCTGGTAGTCGAAAAATCCTCTTTGGGAAAAGAAGGACTGGGTTTCAACAAAGTCAAAAAGAGTGTATTTCAAAATACCAATAAGAGGACTACTATGAAGTACAGTATGCCGTATGAGAAATGCAAGGATTGCGGAAAAAGGGAACATATCTCAGCAGAATCCAAATTCTGTCATATTAAGGGCCAAACTGCTAAACCATATCATTCATATATGCATGATTCTTCTAATACTGCTCAAATTTGGATTAAGAAAACAGAAAGACATTTATATAATATCATAGATACTAACAATGCAGGACCCAAATCAAGGTGGGTACCTAAGACATGAATATATATATGTCTTGCAGGTATGCTTAAAGGTTCACGTTCCAAAGAATAAGTGGATCATAGACAGTGGTTGCTCTCGTCATATGACAGGAGACAAGTCGAAATTCCTATCTCTAATTGCTTCAGATGGAGGGTTAGTTACCTTGGGTGATTCCAATACGGTAAGGATTGTTGGAAAAGGCACCATAGGTAATGAAAAATTCTCTATCAATGATGTAAGATTAGTTGATGGTCTTAAATACAATCTCATTAGTGTTAGTCAACTCACAGATTCTGGTCATAGTGTTAATTTTGATAAAAATATGTGCTTTATTGGTACTAACTCTAATGAGCCTCCCTTAGTAGCCAAACGAAAAGGAAATATCTTTGTATTAGATTTTGATGAGCAACAGGAAGAAGTATGTCTAGCTTCCATTCAAGAACAGCAACATCTATGGCACAGAAGACTTGGCCATGTTCATATGGATCTATTAAAGAAAATTTCATCTCATGGTCTAGTCAAAGGCCTGCCTAAGCTCAAATATAAAAAGACAGAGCCCTGTTCTGCTTGTCAATTGGGAAAGCAAGTCAAGACATCTTTCAAAGCCAAAAATCAGGTGTCTACGACTGATTCATTGCAGTTGTTACATCTCGACCTATTTGGACCTGAAAGGTATGTAAGTCTTGGAGGTAAGAAATATGCTTTTGTTATAGTTGATGATTTTTCTCGATTCACTTGGGTACTGTTTCTTCGTATTAAGGATGAAGCTTTTAGTGAATTTCAAGATTTAATTGCTAACCTTGAAACCAAGTACTCCAAGAAGCTGAGAACTATCAGGAGTGATCATGGTGGAGAATTCGAGAAAGACTTTGTCAATTATTGCAAGGCCAGAGGCATATCACATGAATTCTATGCTCCACGCACTCCTCAACAGAACGGAGTAGTTGAACGCAAAAATAGAACACTACAAGAAACTGCTAGGACTTTGCTTCATGAGAGTAAGTTACCTCGAAAGTTCTGGGCAGAAGCGGTAAATACTTCTTGTTATGTACTTAATAGAGTATTAATTCGTCCCATCTTGTTGAAAACTCCGTATGAATTGCTAAAAATATAACTCCTAACATTAGTTATTTTCGAGTTTTTGGATCTAAATGCTTTATTCTAGATACTCAGCCAAATCGTGGGAAGTTTGATCCCCGTGCTACTGAAGGTATATTCTTGGGTTACTCCACTTCTAGTAAGGCATATCGTGTTTATAATCCTGATAAGAATAAAGTAGAGGAATCTATTAATATTACTTTCAATGAGTCTAATCTTGATCTAGCCAAAGGTTGGGAAGTTTTCGCAGATGATGATTCTTATGCTCAAAAGGATCAGTCTCAATCTAGAAAGAGTCAGTCTCAATCTGGAAAGAGACAGTCTCAATCTGAAAAGGGATAGTCTCTCTTTGAAAAGGAACTACCTCATTCTTCAACAGAACAAGAGACACCTCAAAGGAATTCCACTTCCTCTCAATCATCTCCAGAATTTTCTGAAGCATCTGATAATCTATCTTCTAGAACTGAAAGAAACTCTTCAGAAATTCCTTATCAATCATTGGATTCAAATGAAGAAGAAATGAGTCAAATAAATCTTCCTAAATCATCCAGAGTTGTGAAGAATCATCCTCCAGACAATCTTCTTTCAGATTTAAATCAAGGAATCACTACTCGAAGCAGGGTTAGAAACTTTTGTACGTTCTATGCTTTTATAGCTGAATTCGAGCCCAAAAATGCTCAAGAAGTAGTGGAAAACGAACAATGGTCAATAGAAATGCAAGAGGAACTTAACCAATTCGAACGTTGTGATGTGTGGGAACTTGTACCACCTCCAAAAGATGTCACAGTCATTGGTACTCGCTGGGTTTTCAAGAATAAAAAGGATGAAGACGGAAACATTATCAAAAATAAAGCTCGTCTCGTGGCTCAAGGTTATAATCAACAGGAGGGTATTGACTACGACGAGACCTATGCTCCAGTAGCTCGTTTAGAAGCTATACGTATTCTTATGGCGTTTGCAGCATACAAGAACTTTAAGCTTTACCAGATGGACGTCAAAAGCGCATCCTTAAACGGATATCTGCAGGAAGAAGTCTATGTAAAGCAGCCTCCAGGTTTCATTCATGAGAAGTATCCACACTTCATATACAAACTCAAGAAATCTGTCTATGGTCTTAGACAGTCCCCCAGATGTTGGTATGATCGACTCAGTACATTTCTTGTTGACTCAGGTTTTATTCGTGGTACACTCGATCCTACTCTTTTTATATTTCATAAGAAAAATAATTTTTTATTGGTTCAAGTATACGTTGATGATATTGTGTTTGTAGCTTCAGATGAGGCCTTATGCAAATGGTTTTCAGACTGTATGCATAAGGAGTTCGACATGCGTCTTATGGGAGAATTACAATTCTTACTTGAACTGCAAATTAACCAGACTAATGCAAGTATCTTTATCCATCAGAGTAAGTATATTAAGGATTTACTCAAAAGGTTTGATTTAGAGCATGTCACTCCTAAATCAACTCCAATGAGTGTCACCACAAAACTCACTAAGGATGAAAATGGTAAGTCTGTTGATATTACCAAATATAGAGGTATGATTGGTTCTTTGTTATATCTTACTGCTTTTCGTCCAGATATCATGTTTAGTGTTTGGTTATGTGCTCGCTTTCAAGCAGCGCCTAAGGAATCCCATCTTAATGCTGTAAAGCGAATATTTAAACATTTAAAGGGAACTGACGACTTGGGACTATTCTATCCCAGTTCCCCGTCGTTTGATTTAATTGGTTTTTCAGATGCTGATTACGCAGGATCTCAAGTTGATCGTAAAAGCACTAGCGGAGCATGTGAATTTTTAGGTGATTGTCTAGTAGCTTGGCACAGTAAGAAACAAACATCGGTTGCAATGTCAACTACAGAAGGAGAATATATTGCTGCAGGTAGCTGCTGTGCACAAATCCTTTGGATGCAGCAAACCTAGAAAGATTTTGGTATAAAATTTTCAAATATTCCAATTTATTGCTATATTACTTCTGCTATTAATATCTCCAAAAATCCTGTCATGCATTCTCGTACCAAACATATTGATGTTCGTCATCATTTTATTCGAGATCATGTTGCAAAAGGTAATATTAAGCTTATATTTATCCCTACTGAAAATCAAAAAGCTGATATTTTTACAAAGCCTTTATCTGAAGACAGGTTCTGCATACTTCGAAGGGAACTTGGTATGTGCACCCTTTAATTAATCGATTGGTAAATAGTATTACTGTATTTTGATTTAATTACCTTAATTCTTGCTTATGTGAATATGTTAATTTGATTGTGATTTAAATTGATTTATTTGATTGTATTGATTTGTGAATACGTGGTTTTTTTATTTGTTAGTAATGTGAGTCAGTTTATGCTATTTTCTTGCATGGTTTACACCTGTATGCCTTAGTTGCTTTTTTCTCGGGCACGTCTTCCTATAATTGTCTATACAACTCTCTCTTCTCTTACACTTTTTCTATTATCTCTCCTCTTTTCTCTCTATGTTTTTCCCCTTTTCTTCTAATGGCGAAACGAAAATCTTGATCAATAGCTACTCGTTCTAGCAAACCTCCAACAAAGTCAGAATCCTCTAAATGACTAAAGGCAGGCGTTTCTGAAGATCATTCTAACTCTGAATCTTCCATTCCGGAGCCATGTCTGAAAGCAGAGTTCTTGACTACTGAGGGATCCTCTAAAAACAAGGTAAAATCGATTCTCAAAGAAAGGATGGCGAATAGTGACCTACTTCAACGCATTGGTATAGCGCATATCTTTGAGACTCTCAAGTGTGCATCTCTTTTATCGCCTCCGACGAAGTTTTACTCCTCTCTGGTTCGAGATTTTTACTCTAATTTGACTAAAGGGCATAATGAAATGGTGTATTCAAATGTTAAGGGTGTTCCCATTGTGCTCACTGCTGACTGGATTTGATCTATTCTTGGAGTTGCTGCCAGTGGACCTTGCCCCTTCACCTCTCATCAACCATACTCAGAGATTGAAGACCTTCCATATGAAGAGCAGCTTCGAACAATTCTTGGTGATTCTTCGATCTCGGCTGACTCCAAACCCTTGGTATCATCTCTCACTCCTACTTGTCTTCTTCTATTCAAATTCTTTCATACAAATCTTTTACCGCGCAAAAGTGGCCGAGATAGGGTCACCTATCAAGATTTAATTTTGCTATCTTTATTTGTCAAGCAAATTCCTTTTAATGTTGCTTCTTTCTTAATTCGTAACATGATTCATTATGCTTCTCATGATTCCATGCATTTTCCATACCCCTGTCTTTTGACCAAAGTTTTTGAATATTTCAAAGTGATTGATGCCACTGATGAAGTGGATAATTTGACTGAAACTTTTGATTCGAATACCTTAACTCGTAACCATCTTTCGGTTACTGAGTCAAATCAGCTTGTTTTTGAGAATGTTGATTCTCTGTCAGACACTTTTTTGCCTCACTCTCCCATTGCTCCATCCTCTTTTGGTAATGATCAGTTGAATGCATTTCTTGATGGCCTTTGTGCTCAAGTTGGAGCAAATTCTAAAGCCATCGAATCCTTTCAAAATAAATTGCTTTCTGTTGAATCCTCTCTTGCATCGATGTCCAAGTCTACGGAGTTACTACATACCAAGTTGGATGTATTAAAAGCCAATGATCGAAACATCTCTAGAAAAATGGATTTAGAATTTGGCTCGCTTCAGGAAGGAATGACTCATACTGCCAAAGCTTGGGAAAAGGAATTTGTTAAGCTTTTCTTTAAGTTGGGTTCTGAGACACAGTTTTTGTCCAAGCAGCTCACTTCTCTTCATGGCAAACATGTCACACCGTGGCATAAAAAGATAGATTGGATTGGAGATTGTTCTCTCGAAGAAATCACTGCACCTCTTCCTCTTCCATCAATTCCACCTCCTGCAGCATTTGGACTTACAAAGGATGAATATATGGAGAAGCTCTTTCAGTGGATGGATGCTCGAGATGGCAAAGCTCCTTCATTAGATTTCTTTGCACATAATTTTTCTACCTATGGGGATTCTCCTAAGTACAAGAAAAAGGGCAAAGGCAAAGATCCAGTTGATATTCCTGACGATGATTAAGTCTGTTTTTATGTTGATGAAAGGGGGAGAACTTAGTTGTTTTTGAATTCGAACTGTTTTAAGTTGGTTGTTCTGTGTTTGATTATGTGTTTGGGCATATTTGTGGTGCCTTTGAATATTTGTGTTTGTTTTGGATATTGGTGGTTATTTTGAATATTTGTGGTTTTCTCAAAATAGTTGGGATTTATTTATTTGTCTGATATTTACCTGTTCATAACATTCCTTGATTTATTCTCAGACTACTGGATTATATTGTCTATACTTGATTGCATTGTCTCTATAAGTGTTTTTGACAGGGGGAGACAACAATAGCTTGATCGACATTCAAAAATGTTCATCATCATAAAAAAGGGGAGATTGTTAATCCCAGGTTTGTAGGATGATGTTTTTGAATAGTCTTCGAATTAAATCATGGAGATTTAATTCTGAGTTTCCATATATGATTGCTATATCTATTGCAGGACATATATTGTATTTATGGTAGGTCATATATCTTGGGATATCTCTCAGGGATATCATGCGATTTGATTGTAATTCAAATCCAAAAGGAGCCGTTGCTAATGATCACTGATTGATTATTATTTAATCACTAATTTGTGCTTGATTGATTCTTGTTTTCAACAGCCATAATCTCAAGGATTCATCTATAACGGCTATATGTTCTTGTGCTATATAAAGACGATCTTTTGGCAAGAAGAATAACAACTCAACACATCTGCAAAACTTCTTACAAAGATTATCAAGCTCATACACTGCATACAGAAGTTACAGTTCATAGAGTTGTAATTTTATATTCATTATATACATACTTGTGCCTGGTTGTGGCAATTAGATAGGGTTGCAAGTCATAAGCCAAGGTAGCCAGTGGGCTAGGTGGCAGGTTTGCTAGGTGACAATTATGTCAAGGGAAGGGTAATTCAAGAGGCTTTAAACTTGTAATCGGGAAAACTGTAAGCTTTATATTATTATTATAATAATATAATCTCTGTGCTAGTTGGCATAGGGACTTGGATGTAGGCCATAGATTGGGTAGGGGCCGAACCAAGTGAAAATTCCTGGTGTTCTTGCTTTATATTCTGTCATTTACTTATTGCTGTTTATTTACTCTGTTAGTTAGTTGGGACACCATCACACACAAAAGAGACAGTCTCATTATCATTTGAGACAGTCTCATTTACGTGGCAGTTAAATATATTATGCTACTCGATTTACAGAAATATGATACCATTGCTAATATATAAGGAAGACAACTGCACTTTTAAACAAAATGAAAGAGATTCTCAGGGTAAGAGTAAGTGCCCAAGTGGTTGAGTCGAATTTATCTCGTATTATGTATTTCTTGCAGTACTGCACAGTGCACACACACACCATCTTCTGCATAAGCCATTCATTCGAGGTTTCTACTTCAAATTCAGTGTTACTATATATGCAACCCTGAGGGTGAGGCTCTGGAGTCTGGACCACAATCCACAGCGAAACAAATCCAAAATGTTACTCCAACCTAGCTAGCTCCTAATTTACGGATAACATAATCATTCAACCAAATTCTAATCGTCAAGATTTTGTTTATTTCGTAAAATTCAATCAAGTGTGAGTGTGCGACTGCAAAACTATTTTTTTTTTTTTTTTTTGATAATCCGGTGTTTGGGCCAGCTTTCGCACATCACGACTAATCCGAAAGACTAACTCAACGATACTTAGACATGGTAGTTTTTTTCTATTGTAACAAGTAACATTACTTTTACACAATAATCTGCAGTACTGCGATTCTTCAGACCATAATTTGCAATTGTTCATTGTACGAGCAGGTAAACATCACATCCTTCAGTCCATTTAAAGGAAGCTTCAAAAAAAGAAAAAAGGTTAAGAACACAGTTGTAAGAAACTTGTTTTTACATACATTTTACTGAAAGCGTCTCAAATGCTAAACATATTGGCCACACATTTTATGAAAGTTGGTTGAATACACATTTTGTGTCGGCCTTTGCTTGGTCATGGGGACCATTGGTGTTCACATTCAGTTCCTTGAATATGTTGCCTAGGTTTAAAAAATATTCAAACAATATATTTTCTTCTAAGCCTCCTAGAACTCTTTAATAACTTACGACACAATTTATACACACCCTCGGATAGCGGGATAGAGGTATCCTAGGATTTGATCATTGTCCTGCTAGGAGTAACAGAATAACTGATTTTATCCGACAGAAAATCTGACTTTATTATACTATAAAAAGGGGTTCTGCGTGCACAATTTATCGATCTAAGCTTTCTGTCTGATAATTTTTTTTTAAAATCTACTTGTTAGAAGAGCGAATTTCCGAACAAATATACACGAACCTTGAAAACGCGGAGTTGATTAGTAAATGGATGAAGCTGCCAAGCAACTCATACCATTTGTTCCTGCTGGTGTGCTCGTTCTATTCCTGCTCCTTCTTCTTATTGTGTTTTGTTGTGATTGCAAAATAGAAAATACCATGCGCAATAATGTTGTTCGTGATATCGAAACTGGTCATGGTGGTATGGACGGAAATATGATGGTTCTAGCAACTATGGGCACTGCTACTACAGCAGGCCACCATGCTGGTGGTGGTGGCCACCATGCTGGTGGCGGTGGTGGCCACCATGGAGGTGGAGGCGGAGGCGGAGGCCACCATGGAGGTGGTGGAGGAGGCTGTGGTGGTGGAGGCGGCTGTGGAGGTGGAGGTGGAGGTGGAGGCTGTGGTGGTGGTGGTGGATTTTGATTGACTTGATGAACTCAAAATTAGTTTTAAAAGTTTTAGCTCATGTCAGGTGTAATTTGCGGGTTTCTTTGTATATATTATCTTGTAAAATTTTATTATCGACGCTAGTGCTCAACCGAATCGTTTTTTTATGAACGAGTTTATTCTCATTCTAGAATCTCAGCATGCATCAATCTTGAGCCCTAACTAATGAAAGAGCCAACTTCGTTGCATAATGATTTCTTTTTTTAATCAAAATTGTACATGCTGCGAAGGAGGGGTTCCTTCGAAGCTATTTTCCAACAAATTATTACATTTTCTGTGTTAGATTTTAGGTTTTGGTTGGATTTAAAAGAACTTGGCATGTTTGTTTTTATGTCTTGTGTGGCTTAAGTTTCAATGTTATTTTATATATTTGATTATTATATCTATGTCATGTATTGATTGAAAAAACTTCGTACAAATAATTTTTTCAAAATAATCGGAGTTGAGTACAAATTGCTATTTCAATCATCTATCCCACGTAAGATTCACCTCCAAATTCCAATTTAGTTTTTCGTTTCTGCAATAGGACGAATTTTCAATATGGGTTGATGTTATGTTACCATGCACGCTTCAAAACAAAAGCTTGAGTGCTACTGGTAGACAAAAATAAATAAAAAGAAAGTACGACGATAATACAAAGCCAAATTCCATTAATTAAAGTCTAAATATATATGTAATTCTCGCGCATTATAAAGGAATACAAAGAATTTACTAGAAAGATGTACAGAAAATTATTAAAATTTAATTGGGTTTAATGATCCTATAGTTAACTATTGGTAATTACCTATAGTTAACATATATTATAATACAATTGAAAGGCTATTTTTGTAAATACATAGGGGTGGATTTCATTATTACAAAAATGCCATCAATCTTTTGTACTCAAAATGCATATAACTATATAGGTAATTACCTATAGTTAACTAAACTTAATATAACAGATATTTTTACATTCTTTAATATAATAACTAGTTGATAAAGCTGCGCTTCGCGGTGACGTTATAATTTTTTTTATTGTATATTTTTTTTATAATATATCATTAATATTAAATTTTAACAGCCAACACAATCCCCTCTCTAATGAATCGCTCCCTCGTTAAACACGATTCTTCTTGTGGAACCGTTTTCTCGTGAAAACTGAAACTCAGCTTCAACAAATATTATGAATACAATATTATTATATTTTGAGAGTTGGGCTCTCTAGAGTACTAATAATTTGGAGTGCTTAGGCCATGTTTCTTTCGTGGGATTATAGTCCAAGGATTATAGTCTAGGTATTATAGTCATTTCAATATTATCCTAAGGATTATACTCCTTTAAATTATCCAAAACTATGTTTGTTTAGAAGGATTAAATCAAGGATTGAATTATAATCCTTTAAATTTTAATCCTATGTTTGTTTTGAGGGATAGAATATGGGATTGGACTATCCTTTAAATTTTCTAATCCTATGTTTGTTTGTCATAGGATTGTAGTGAAGGGATTATAATCCTTTAAAAAATGACTTGTTAGAGGGGATTAAATAATACCTCCTCCAACCAAGTATTAGAAGGGATTATAATCATATCCTCCAATCCAAAACAAAACAAACATGAGATTGATATTTTTAAGGACTATAATCCTTGAACTAATCCCAAAATATGATTTTACAAAACAAACATGAGATTAAATTTTTTAAAGGATTATAGTCCTATCCCTTACTTAATCCCATGAAACAAACATGACCTTAGAGTACTATAGAATCACCGTTGGATTACAATAGATCCCGCGGTCAGGATTTTTTTCTTTTTAATGGCACTGACGTAAATAACATAACAATCAGGGGCAAAGTACTGCAAAGTTAAAATGATAATAGATGTTATTTCAAAATTGATTTATAAGTACGGGAAGAAGTGACAATAAAAGCGCAGTACACTCCTGCAACAACGGCAAATACAATTTCAAGCATATCCAACCATCTAAATTAGTGGTTACGCAGTATGTACTAAATTGCATTACAGGTCAAAAAGAATCAAAAAGTTGAAACTTGCTTCAAAGAACAGAAGAACTATGAGTGAAGGTTTGTAACTGGGTGCTTAGAAATCTTTTCAATTTTTAATTGACATCTTCAATATTTTGATGACGGATATCAAAACTTTTTGTAATGGATTTATCAAATCCTACAAAGGGTAAATTCAGAACACTAAGTTCACAAACTGAGATTGATTGAAAACGCAGTATTTTGTTTTTTACAAATGTCTTCCTGTGTATTGCATGTGAGTGTTTTTGGTAGATGGTAGAAGTATAGATGTGCATTTTTTATTAATTACTTGGGATGTATGAAATTGGACTATTTTCAATTGAATATACATGTTAACTGCATAAATTTTTGTGTATTCAGTTTGTGGATTGGAACAAAAAAAAGAATATTAATTTGGGTAGAGACAAAGTGATGTTGATTAAAGAAAAATTTTTTGTTTGACAATAAGATGTTTATTATAGTGATTGAGTTGTGACAAGGATTTGATTTCTCTTTGGTGCCTTGGTGTCACTAAAAATAAGGTCTGTTATGCAGTTAGTTCTATGTTTTATTATGGTCTTTCTAGGTTTTGTCCACAACTTTTTAGAGATTTAGGCCTAAAAGTTGTAGCTTCTTGAAAATTATGTATGATATTTTTCTTTTCATTGTTGCTATCCTATAATTTTTTTTTGGTGAAGTTGTGTAACGATTTGTTACTTCGTGAATCAGTCATGGTAACTTAAGGATTCAGATATGTAATTGAATAGGATCTTCTCCTGAATTCCTCGCAATATGATACACAATATGTACACAATATGATACACAATATGTACAGATATTAGGCGAAGGTGATCATGTTGTGACCTCTATGGGTTTTGCATTGATTTTTTTTTTAGAAGAAGCTATCAAGATTTAAGTCAGGTGTCCAATCTTTATTAATAGTCGATACAGTTACTAATCTGGAAAATTGTTAAGTGTCTATCATTATAGATGTCCTGATGCATATAGTGCTCACATCTGCTCCATTTAGACCCTACATTTATCATGATATCTTTTAGATATACATTATTATATTGATAAACCATTTGATTTCCTTCTGCTCCATGCGTCTCTAATCTGATGAAGACTGATGAGCTTCTTAGTCCAAAATATGTTGGCTTGTTCCCATAGCCAGTGGTCTTATGTATTCATTCGAAGTATTTTGTTGATTGGCTGGAATCATGTTTTGTATCATTTGTTTTAGCTGATTGTCTGGAATCATGTCTTGTCTCATTAGTATGTTTAATAGGACTTCTGATAGTTTTAACAAGGGGTTTTACTTTGTCCACAGATAATGCTGGTGTCATTGTGAATCCAAAGGGAGAGATGAAAGGTAAGCTGAAATAAGTGTACCTCTGTAAATATAAATTTACCGAATGAGTTATCTTTTTATGAGATGTATGAATATATAATTTTTTTCTTTTCTTTATCACTTGAACATATAATAACTGGTTTTCATGCTATATGTTTAAAATACAAGTAGTATATCTAATTTGTTTATTGCTTGTTTCAGGGTCTGCTATCACTGGTCCAATCGGGAAGGAGTGTGCCAACTTGTGGCTTAGGATTGCCAGTGCTGCTAATGCTATTGTCTAGAGTGCTTTAATTTATCTTAATGAATCTGTCATGGACAATTTGGCTATGCTAAACTGTATTCCCCGCTTTCTTGTTCCTTTAAAATTTTTGTATTCATGTCAGTATGTTAGACTTATCAGATTTGATGTCTAGAGGTTCTGGAAGCTCTGGTCTATATATCGGAATATACTTTTCTTAAACTATCAAGTTTTATATTTGCTTTAATATTCCTTTGCAGTTGGCATTTTGTCGGCCTTAAAATCTTTTCACATTGGTTTGGGCATTTGTTGGTTGTTCCTGGTTGTTTTTAATCTGGTTATTGACAAAGTGCATGTTAGTGTTTAGTCTGTCAAGTGAGGTATTTCTAGGATTTAAAAAAGAGCAGAAACAAAAATATGGATACTTGCTGTACAATTTTAAACGAATTGAAATTGAAGCTGAGAAACTGCAAATCTTATATTTTTACCTGCAATTGTCAACATATTGAAGGCTCTTAAGAAGCATTCTTGGATGGAAGAAGTAAATTATTCGGAACCAAATTTGTGTTGCATGAAGCACATTTATACTTTTCAATTAACCGACTTCTTTTTACCACAAACACACATATACATACTATCTTGCAATCTTTAACCTGCAATCTTTATCCGAACTTTCGTTTATCAAGAATAGAGGTGCCAACAATGCAAGAATCATGTTACTAAATTGTAGTGATTTATGATTGTTCCATTATAAAGCACACCCATTGTTCCAATATAAAGGGTTTGGGGAATGATTGCCAATAGACACATCTGGGGCATTCTTGAAGACCAGTGGAGCAGCATCCAAGGGTTCCCAAGCGCAACAAGAACATTCAAGCTTCCTAATTCTTTGTCTACACATCCTAGAAAAGAAATCAATCCTGTTTTTTTTTGGCTAAATATCAATCCTCTATGTACTGCTACTATTTTCTTCTAATCCTATGCACTTTATTTGTCAAGTCTTTCCCTCTTTTTCCTTAGGCTTCATATTTCTTGTACTAATAGGTTTCATATTTCTAAAGCAACTATCTCAGAAACAATTACAGTATATTCAAGTCTTTATGATATAACATTGTAAACCTGATATGAGCAAAGAGGAGATTGTTATATTTGTCATTATCAAAGATTAGGTTAGAGAGCATAGACAAAGCTCATCCGAAAATGAGAATTACGTTTATTGTTGTTGCTTCTCTCCTTACCAGACTTCTTATTAAACATACACAACAATCTTGCAATACTGTACTTGTTTAAACAAATTTTAAGTACGGTTAATTTAAAAACAATTATTCTATCCACACATTCTGCGACATCTGCAATTCAACGTTCGCTTTATTAGAATTGATACGCAAACATTTATTTAAATACACAACACTTGTGCATTGCACCGTTTTACAGAAATCCATTTGGTTATAATTAGCTTCAGTCCTCCTTGGTTTCTGTTATGTTTCTGTTTTCCAAGTATTCAAATAAACTGCCATCAAATACCCGTCTCGTGGTTTCCTTGGTAACAAAGCCATCCTCGTCTTTTGCAATCATATAAACTAATCCCCACTCAGCCTTAGCTGGCTAGTATCCTGTGTTTGATACACACACAAATATAAGCGTAATAATTGGATATGAGTTAATCAATCAGAAGTTTATAGGCGGTTTTATTAAAAGAAATGCAATAAGCTTAAAGGAATTGGATTCCAAGTTGAGTAAAGAAAACAAACCAACCCACAACATCGAAAACAACTCGATTTCCCTCAGTCATGTGCCACAGATCTCCAAGCGTCATTTTGTCAGGTACAGAAGCATATTTACTGAACATATTCTCAAGATTTACTGGCATGAACCTGCAACGACACAAACAAATCCAAAAAAAGTAAGATAGATTGGAAGTGTTAGGAATATGTTGTACTTGATGATAACTTCACAATCAATCAAATTGTATAAGGTTTTGTAGCTGTCAACGGATGAGGATTTATAACTCTATCCGTTGACAGGTAGCTCATCAACGGATGAGGTTTTGTAGCATACTGCAGTATCTTTATGTTATCAGTTGATAGTATTTTTATCCACAGTCATGTTGACCATCAACGGATAGGCAGAATAGGGTAGCCAATTGTAAATAAGCTATGCTATGTAATTCTGTTTAAGTGAAAGTGTATCAACAGATGAAGACAAAACTCTATCAACGGATACAACTCAAATCCACTCTATCAACGGATACAGCTCAAGTCTCAATATCAACAGATACCGCTCAATACATCATCAATGGATGTCAGTGTACAATATCAACGGATAATCATTGACAATGTCTTCTATGATTAGCTGGGGATTAGCAGTTGATAAGGACATGTTTGACTGACAGATCACATGGGTTGATAGTAAATACAAAAAGCAGTATGGCAGCTATACTTTGGAAACAAAGAAGAAAGAAGCATTCCATTTACACTATGAATACAAGAAAGGTGCAGGAGACATGTCTGAACACAAGGACAACCTTTCGGCTACATGTGTATTTGGAGTGTAGTAGCAAGTCAACTAGAATTAGATTAATATTATCTTATTCCAGTAGTACTTGTAAAAAAAACTTGGGATTTATAACCAAGTGTAGCAACTCTTTGTAGGTTAAGAAAACAGACACATTCTTGCTTAGGGTTTCTATTGAATATTCTTAGAAAGCAAAGAGTTGTAAAACAGAAGATGTGTACTTTTGTATCACAGAGTTTTCTTCGAATAAAAGCTTCAGGTGGTGCATTTAACCACCTGATTTTTTATGTGTTTGTGCATTAATCTTTTACAAGCAATTATCTAAGTATAGATTT
The DNA here is from genome assembly GCA_036435485.1 of Saposhnikovia divaricata. Taxonomy (NCBI): domain Eukaryota; kingdom Viridiplantae; phylum Streptophyta; class Magnoliopsida; order Apiales; family Apiaceae; genus Saposhnikovia; species Saposhnikovia divaricata. Next base: position 10,389,419 of record CM071599.1, read on the forward strand.
CTGGAGTTCTTATCAGAAATTTATAAATATCAAGAATTGTATTCAACCCCCCCTTCTACAATTATACAAGTGTGTAATCTGGGAATAACAATTGGTATCAGAGCAAGCTTTCAACATATTTGAAGTTTAAAGATCAACACACTTCCAACATGTCTAAGAAGGATTATGGAGTAAAGATTCCAGTTCTTGATAGAGAAAATTACTTTCACTGGAAAGTAAAAATGCGTCTACATCTCTCGTCTATTGATGAGGGCTTTGTGGATTGCATTGACAAGGGTCCTCACGTTCCAATGAAGACAGCAACAAGAGTTGGCCTGGCTGATGATGTGCCTGACACTCTCATTCCCAAACCTGTTTCTGAGTGGAGTCTTGAAGATATTGCAGAAGTCCACAAAGACAAAAAGACCATGAATATTCTGTTCAATGGTCTAGAAACAGACATGGTTGACAATGTTATTAACTGTACTACCGCCAAGGAAGTATGGGACACTGTTCAAACCCTGTGTGAAGGAACAGAACAGGTAAGGGAAAACAAGATGCAACTACTAATCCAACGGTATGAACATTTTCACTTTAAGAGTGGAGAAACATTGAATGATACATTTAGTAGATTTCAAAAGCTACTAAATGGTTTGAAACTGTATGGAAGAATCTATCAAGTTAAAGATTCTAATCTCAAATTTCTGAGATCACTGCCCAAGGAATGGAAGCCAATGACTGTTTCTCTAAGAAACACTCAAGAGTACATGACATTTACTCTTGAAAGGCTCTATAGAACTTTAAAGACCTATGAGCTGGAAATAGAGCAGGATGAAGAGATTGAGAAGTCTCAAAAGAAAAGTGGGTTAGTTGCACTTGTTGCCAACTTGGAGCAAAAAGAGGAAAGGACAGAAACTGCTAGTTCTACACCAAACAGGGAGGTTTGTAAAGGTAGAGCAGAATAAAGCAGGAGCAAGGAAAAGGTGTCTGAGGAATTGAATGCTCTTCAGCAGGATGAATTAGATGAGAAAGATGAGCACTTAGCTTTTCTATCTAGGAGATTCTCTAAGCTGAAATTCAAGAGAAACTCTAGGGTGGCCAAGCCATTTAACAAGGATTTTTCCACAAGCAACTATGTGGATAAATCCAAAATTAAATGCTACAATTGTGGAATTGCTGGTCACATGATAAGTGAATGCAGGAAACCTAAATCTGAGAACAAGGGAAAGTCAACTGAGGCTGTTGACTATAAGAAGAAATATTTTGATCTTCTCAGGCAGAAAGGAAAGGCATTCTTGACCCAAGAGTATGATTGGGCTGTTGATGACAATCATTCTGATGATGATGTTGAGTTAGTCAACCTTGCTTTAATGGCTGATTTTGGAGAGCAGGAAGCAAGTTCAGCTAGCAATCAGGTATTTCTACTAATCTCTCTGAGCTCACCAAAGAGGAATGCAATAGTGTTATAGATGAAATGTCTACTGAACTATATCACTTAAGTGTTACTCTTAAATCACTTACTAAAGAGAACAATAGGATTAAAGAGTCTAATCTGTTTTTAAGTGATAGAAATGCTGCTCTAGAAACTCAATTTCTAGAATTTGAGAAAATGAGAGTTGATTGCAATAATGCTAAAAGTGAACTTGAAGCTGTGTTAAAAAGAGAACTGATATTAAAAGACCAGCTTGAAAAAGAACAAGGGATAATTGCTAAATTTCAAAGTTGTAGGAATATTTCTCAAAACATAATAGAAGTTCAGGGAATAGAATCGTTTGTGAAGGATACCTGGACTCAAAAGAAAAAGGAGCTAGAACCTGGCCTTGAGGATCTAGAGACTATTTGTGAATCAACGGATAGTGATCATCCGTTGACAGATGAACCGTCAACGGATGAGAGGTATCCGTCGATTAACAAAAAGTTTGTTAGTAAGAAGGAACTTAGGAAACTGGATATCAAGTATGGTCCAGTCAACAAGAATTTTGTTAGTGGTGAGTGCAGCAAAACCAAATCCAGTGGGAAGGCTAAGGCATGTGATTTACACAACAAAAAGGCTGTTGGTAAATCAGATAATGAAAAGGTAGAAATTGAGGATAAAAAGAAAAAGAACAGAAATGGTAAGATAGGCATCAACAAGAAAAACAATTACTCTCCTGACAAGTTTGCTCCTAGAAAAACTTGTAGTAATTGTAATAGTGTCAATCATCTATCTTCTAATTGCAAGATTGTCAACAAGGCTCCTGTTCATGTACCTCAACCAATGCCATGTATGCCTACAATGCCTGGTTTGTATCAAAATGCTAGTTTTTCAAATCCATATGTGAACATGCCATATGTGTCTAATCCTTACTTTCAATCTATGAATGTGCCATAAATGTCATGGAACATACCTAACATGAATAATATGTATGCCAATTTTCCACACATGCATGCATCCAATATTCATGCAAATGAGCATTTGTCAAACCCCATCACTCAAGCATCTACACCTAAGTTGAAGAATGCTAAGAGTGCAAAGTCAAAGGCTAACAAGAAAGGACCCAAGGAAGCTTGGGTACCAAAATCAACTTGATTTGTTTTTGAAATGTGTGCAGGGAAACAGAAGGAATCTATGGTACCTAGACAGTGGATGCTCTAGGCACATGACAGGAGATTCAACCCTGCTCACAGAGTTCAAGGAAGGAGCTGGCCCTAGAATTACCTTTGGAGATGACAGCAAAGGATATACTAAGGGATATGGCCTGATTTCAAAAGACAATGTCATCATTGAAGAAGTGGCTTTAGTTGAAGGTTTGAAGCACAATTTGCTGAGTGTCAGTCAGATTTGTGACAAAGACTATGAAGTCAAGTTCACAAAAGAAGCCTGTGTTGTTTCTGCCAAGGAAGACAACAATGTGGTATTGACAGGCTTTAGAAAAGGAAATGTTTACATAGCTGACTTCAATTCAGCATGCTCAGAATCCATTACTTGTCTCTTCAGCAAAGCAAGTAAGGATGAGAGTTGGCTATGGCATAAGAAGCTGTCACATTTGAATTTTAAAGTTATGAATGATTTGGTAAGAAAGGATCTTGCTAGAGGAATCCCTCAATTGGAGTTTGTCAGAGATGGGCTGTGTGATGCCTGCCAATTAGGGAAACAAAAGAAATCATCCTTCAAAAGCAAGACAGAGTCATCCATTGTTAAGCCTCTTCAATTGTTGCATATGGACTTATTTGGTCCAGTAAATGTCATGTCTATTTCAAAGAAGAAATACTGTCTGGTGATTGTAGATGATTTTTCTAAGTTCACATGGACCTTCTTCCTGCACTCCAAGGATTGTGCAAGTGAAATCATCATCAATCACCTCAGAATACTAAACAATGGTTCTGAAGACAGAGTACAAAGAATCAGGAGTGACAATGGTACTGAATTCAAGAATTCCACAATGAAGATTTTCTGTGAAGAGAATGGAATTGTCCATGAGTTTTCTGCTGCCAGAACACCTCAACAAAATGGGGTTGTTGAAAGGAAAAACAGAACTCTCATTGAAGCAGCTAGAACAATGTTAAGTGAATCAAGGTTACCAACATATTTCTGGGCTGAAGCTGTCAACACTGCATGCTTTACTCAGAATATTTCCTTGGTCAATCAAGCTAGAGGAATGACTCCTTATCAGTTATTAACCAACAAGAAACCAACTTTAGCTTTCCTACATGTCTTTGGATGTAAGTGTTTTGTGCTAAGGAATCATGGAGATAACTTGGGCAAATTTGAAGCAAAGGCAGATGAAGCTATTTTCGTTGGATATGCAGCAGGGAAAGCCTACAAGGTCTACAATCTAAGAACCAACATTGTTATGGAATCTGTACATGTTGTGTTTGATGATCAAAAGATTCTAGGCCTAAATGATGAAGGTTACCATGAAAAGTTGGAATTTGAGAATGAAGGTGAAGGAAGAATGTACTATGATGATGATGAGGAAAATGAAGATCATGACCACAGAGATCCACCTAGAGCTGTTATACCAACTAGAAGTGATGCTCACACTGAAAATGAAGCATCCGTTGACAGTCATTCTGCAACATCCGTTGACACTATTAGAGATGCATCCGTTGACAGATATTCTCAAGCATCCGTCGACAGGCAAAATGATGCATCCATTGACAGTCAACTTCATAATTCAGCAAGGACAACAAACTCAGGGGGAGTTTCTCAAGGTCAAAATTCAATGCTAAATCAACATGATCATGCTCATAGAAATGAAGCAACCTCATCAAGATCAAACCTTCCACCTGCAAGAAAATGGACTAGAAATCATCCATTTGAGTTAATTATTGGTGAATCAAATTCAAGAGTCCAAACTAGAAGGGCCACTCAAGCAGAATGTCTATACAGTAGCTTCCTGTCTCAAGAGGAACCTAAGAAAGTGGAAGATGCCCTTCTAGATCCAGATTGGGTGTTAGCAATGCAAGAAGAGCTAAACCAATTTGAAAGAAATAAAGTATGGAAACTTGTGCCCAAACCTGATGATAGAAGTGTCATAGGTACTAAATGGGTTCTCAAGAATAAGACAGATGAAAATGGCATAATTGTGAGGAATAAAGCTAGATTAGTGGCAAAGGGCTACTCTCAAGAAGAAGGAATAGATTTTGATGAAACTTTTGCTCGAGTGGCAAGACTTGAGGCAATAAGAATCTTTCTAGCCTATGCAGCACATGCCAATTTCAAAGTCTATCAGATGGATGTCAAAAGTGCCTTTCTAAATGGGGAACTGGAAGAAGAGGTCTATGTCCATCAACCTCCTGGCTTTGAGGATCCAGAATTTCCAGGATATGTATATCTTCTCATGAAAGCACTTTATGGTTTGAAGCAAGCACCAAGAGCCTGGTATGACAGTTTATCTCAATTTCTTTTGGAGAACCACTTCACTAGAGGTACAGTAGATAAAACCTTATTTCATAGGAATATTAATGGCTCTTCAATACTTGTTAAAATCTATGTAGATGATATTATTTTTGGGTCTACAGATGAGAAGCTTTGCAAAAAGTTTGCCAAACTTATGCAAAGTAGGTATGAAATGAGCATGATGGGTGAATTAACTTACTTTCTTGGCCTACAAGTAAAGCAAGTTAATGAGGGCATTTTCATAAGTCAAACAAAATATATTTATGATCTCTTAAAGAAATTTGACTTAATGGATTGTACATCTGCTAAAACACCTATGGCCACTGCAACTAAACTTGAGTTGAATACTAAGGAAAAGTCTGTGGACATCTCAAGCTATAGAGGCATGGTAGGTTCACTTCTATACCTAACAGCTAGTAGACCTGATATAATGTTTTCTACTTGTCTTTGTGCTAGATTTCAAGCTGACCCTAGAGTGTCTCACTTAATAGCTATTAAAAGAATTTTCAGGTATCTCAAGGGAACACCAAACCTTGGCATTTGGTACCCAAGAGAATTTGGTTTTGATCTAACTGGCTATTCAGATGCAGATTATGCAGGTTGCAGAGTTGATAGGAAAAGTACTACAGGTTCCTGTCAATTTCTAGGAAACAGGCTTGTTTCATGGTTCAGTAAGAAACAAAACTCAGTCTCCACTTCTACAGCTGAAGCTGAGTACATTGCTGCTGGAAGCTGTTGTGCACAGATTCTATGGATGAGAAACCAACTCATTGACTATGGTCTAAAAGTTGAGAAGATTCCAATTTTCTGTGACAACACAAATGCTATTGCCATCACAGGGAATCCAGTGCAACATTCGAGAACCAAGCACATTGACATCAAATACCACTTCATTAGAGAACATGTGATGAATGGTACAGTAGAAATGCACTTTGTGCCAAGTGAAATGCAGCTTGCAGATATCTTCACCAAGCCTCTTGATGAATCCACATTCACAAGATTGGTAGGTGAGCTAGGTATGCTTAACTTGTCATAATTCCTAGTGATATTTGATTTCACTGTTTTGAAGCTAGAAATGTGTTTTGATTTACTTGAAAGTTAAAACTTTCAGAAAAATTTTCTGCAGAAATTTTGTCTAAGGCAAAATTAGCTTATCAACGGATATCCTTTTATCCGTTGATAGTATAAACACATTACTAGATTTTCGCATGTCAACGGGTAACAGGCTATCCACGTCATCAACGGATAAACTGTATCTCAACCGTTCATTCTATATCCGTTGATATACATTTTTTTTATAACCGTTGGTAACCGTGTATATCTAATCATGGCCGTACTTATTCTCTTTTTATTTATTATCTGACAGTTACTTTTGACCAATGGAGTAATTACTTTTAATTATTTCATTTTTAATTCTTGAAAAATATAAAAGGCTGACTTGTACTCTCACATCTCACTTTTATTCATTTTCAAGCATATCAAAAGTTAACTGCATCTTCTTCTCTAAAACTCTCTGTAACCAAAGTTTAAACACTTCAATGGCGCCCATTGTTAAGATGATGTCCTCCACTGGGTTTACCTATGAGAAGAACAATTTCGCGGCCTTTGTTGACACAGTGAATGCTCTAGAAGCTTACCACACTTTGATGAGTTTCGTGAAGAAATGCAAACTGTCATATGCTATGACTGCCACCACTCCCTTAATCCACGAGGTAAGTGAAGAAATGTGGCACAGACGGTACAATTGCTTTTTCTTTAAAGGGTAAAAACTATGTAGTTAATTCTGATGTAATAACTGCTTGTTTAAAATTGCCTGAGAATAACTGTCTGAAAGTACCCACTGATGCTGAAATTGTTGTCATGCTTAATTCTATTAATTATGCCTTTAGTACTGAAAACTTAAGGAAAATTGTTAGGAAAGGAATGGTTAAAGAATGGAGCTATTTCTGTGATGCCTTCATTAAAACTTTTTCAGGCAAAATTAGTAATTTTGATGCTGTTACCCAGTCCATGCTAACTATGATGTGTATGCTCTTAAATGATAAATTCTATAATTTTGGCACATTAGTTATGTATGAGATAGCTGCAAAGCTAGGTAAAAAGGAAACTAGGAGCAAGAATATCTACTTTGCTAGATTTTTAATGCTCTTAGCACTGCATGTATCTGAGAATGAGCTATCCATTGCTAACCCGGATAGCAAGTTCCAATGTTTTGTTCAGGAGAAGAGAGTCTTAAGTGACCTAATTCGAATGAACCTCAATGCAGGAGTACGATTGGTATATCTACCAATTGTTCAAGTAACTATTTCTAACTCTGAAACCCCTATTTCCAACCCTCAAATTTCTTTGCCTTCTAGTATCACAATGGAGTCTGTAGTTGTGACCAAACAGGCTCCTACCAAAGTGACCAAATCCAGAGTTCCAAAACCACATTCTAAAAAGCAAACCTCAAGTGTCTCTCAAAAGACACCTGTTGTAAAATCTACCAAAACTCTTGAGGGGAGTGTGAAGAAGGTAGTGAGTGGTGAGGGATAGGGTGAACATCAAAGAAGCCCTAAGGATAAGGAAGGAGAGATGAGTGCAACCACCATTTCAGTCTCTCAAAAGACTGCTAATGTAACTTCAAGCCAAATTCTAGTTACACTCTCTCAACAGAGTGTGACTACTGAATCAAGTTCCCCACAAGGAACACTGCACAAGAGGGTTAGAGACACAAATAGCCCACTCTCAAAAACCTATGGAAGAAGAGTGAAATCTAAAACCACAAGGGAATCATAGGGTGCACACACAGTACAGGAAACTGTACCTTCTCAAACTCAGTTTGATGTGGCTTCAATAAATGTGGAGTCACAGCCCCTTGATCTTAATCTTCAAATCGATACACATTACAATCCACCATCACCAACTCCATCTCTGGATGTGGATATGATATCTACATCAATTCCTGATTCTCCATCTTTAAGATTCTTGGAGAAGCCCCACTCTGCAATTGGTGGTCATCATCTTATAGATGATTTGTTGGACCATCAATCTTCCCTTCCAGAATTCTCAACACAGACTGTGGCCTCAAACTTAAAATCAATCTCCACAGATTCAGTGTTGGTTTTCTCTTCAACGGATAAAATTATTCCTTCCTCAACAGATATCCTTCATCCGTTGACAAGTGTTTCTCCATCAACGGATGCGCCTCTGTCTAGCCATCCGTTGACAGCTATAACTACTCCATCAACGGATATTCCTTATCCGTTGATAACTCACTCTACCACAGCTATATCTGACATTCCTGTGTCAAGTGTGGAGGAGTTCTCAGTAGTTGAAACACTTTTAGAATTGAGGGAAGGGAGTGAGAGGCTGCCTTGTGAGTAGGCAAAAGGAGAGCTAAATAATGAGAGGCTGGCCATTTCTTCCGGTCAGGCAAAAGGAGAGACTGAGAGTTCCACCTTAGTAGGTGAAGGTGAGGGTGTGAGAGGTGTGAGCCAAGGGGAGCCCTTGATGCAAGAAAAGAGAGATGAGAGGGGAGAAGGGACTACAGGAGAAATAAGGATGGAAGAAGCAGCCATTGCTAGTGAGTCAATGGAGGTTGAGGATGCAGCCAAGGAAATGGAATTTCAAAGAGAATATCAGTCCATGATTGACTCCATTTCTTTGGATGCTGAAACCTTTACTCACCCTGTTCCTGCCTATCAAATTCTGGCACAACAGGGCAATGTGGAAGCAGAGGAGGCAATGCACCTAGTGCACACCTCACAGTCTCTACTTAGAGCTAAGGAATCTTTAGAAGCTCTGCCAACCACTGCTGAGAGTGAAGAATTTGAAGATGAAGACAGCCAGAACCCTGAAGATGAAGGTGGTAGCAGTATTCATGATTTTAAATTTGCTCACAACTACACCTATCATCAACTTGATGTGGAAATCATAAGGCAATATAAATCTGCCCTGGCTGAGCACCAAGAAGCAGATCCACAGAGAAAGGTTGTTCTTCAACAGGCAATTGACTCACTTAAGTTACAAAAGATGCAAATGGTGATTCAGAGATCCTACTTAGAGGAGGTCAAACAAGAAATCAAGGATGTGAAGATTTCTGTGGATTCCAAGTTAGAGCAACTAGCTCCTACAACCACTCAGAGGGTGTTGCAACAAAGGTTCATCAAAGAAGATAACCTGGCTAAGTCTGTGCAACTCCTCAACTCAAGAGTGGAAAAGATGGAATCCCAGATGGAGCAATTTCTTCACCATCAGAAACTGCAAACCCAACTGCTAGAAAAGTTAGTTGCAGCCCCAACTTCTAGTCAAACCCTTGATGCTAACAAAAAGGGGGAGAAAGTGGAAGAGGCTGTGGCAACTACAAGCCAAATCTTAATTTCTGAAAGAAGGGAAGCAGCAAGTGAGGGGGAGCAGTAGCCTACCATAGTGGTCAATCCACAGGACTTCATTGTCACAGCTTCCCCCAGCAAATCCAAACCTGTACAAGTAGCTCTATCTAAAGAGTTTGATTTCTCAAACTTGACAGAAGAGGAAAAGCTAGCCAAAATTGAAGCTCTACAAAAGATGAAAGAGGAAAACTATGAAAGAATAATGAGGTCAGAAAGATTGATCAATCAATCTATTGCATCAACTCTGTTCTCTAGCCAAACCTCAGCTCCAACAATATCTACCACAATTCTGAAGGTGCTCACTCCAGCAATTGTGGCTCCTACATTCTATGATGCTGAGCCTTCTCATGTTAAAGAATTTGAACCCTACATCAAAGCAAGACCCTACTCACCACCAAAAGCAAATGGGAAGAACAAGTTACAACTGGACTTTCCATTTCCCAAGGATGATGAAGAGAAGCTGATGGGTAAGCAAATTAAGGAATTCAAGGAGAAGACTAACAGTTGTGTAAGAGAATGGATGGCTGTAATCATAAGGAATGGAAAAGTTCTAAACATATCCAACAGCCATCCTAGATTTGTTGAAGCCAAGAGAGAAGAGACTTCAAGGCTGCTAAGAGAATCTCAACCAAGCACTGAATATCAATATGAAAACTCAGATGAGAAGTAAGCAAGGCTGGCTCAAGAGTTAATGGATGAGGTAGAGGATGAAATGAGGGAACCTGAGGAAGTCCCCAAATCCAAAAGGAAAGGGAAATCAGTCCCCAAATCCAAATCTAAGAGAATGAAATCAAAGGCAAGGAGGCCTGTCTCTCCAGAAATTGAAAACAAGGAGACAGTTGGCTCATCACAACCTACTTCTGTAAAAGTATTCAACCCAGCTGTGAATTTCCATGGTGATCCTATAGTACCTAAAGAGGAACCTATGAATCTTGACTCCATTGAGGTTCCTTCATTCTTGCTGAAGCCTCAACAGAAGCCTATACAGAAGAAAAGGATACCAAGGAAGCAACCTTCAAAGGAACCAATTCAAGTTGCTAGGGTACCTGCTATTGTCAGGCAGCCAATCTTGGAAAACAAGGATGATTTTATCTATCAGGCAGATATTGAAGAATACTCTGGCATGAATCTTTATCTGGATGAATTGTCAGAAGTAAGAGGGATTGACAAATATAAACATTTGCCTGAAAGATTGGTCTTTGTATACAAGGGAGGAAAGGAAAGGACATGGCCACTACAAAGGGTTCTTGGAGAAAATTATCAGACCTTAACCAAAGTATTCTCTGCAATCAAGAGATACACAGGGTTCTCCAGGATAGCAAAAGGGGAGATACTGGACAGAATAGAACAGATAAGGAGGGAATGGAACTCACCATCAAATCTACCAAGGAAAATGAAGATCCCATACAATGGACAGAAAATCCACCTTCAACCCTTCTGGATGATGGAGTTCAGGGATGAAGATGGTAACAGGAGATTCTTCAGGTTAGAAGACCAACTACCAAAGGCTAGTTCTCAATACCTGAGATGGCTACAACAAAAGATAAATCCAAAGGTAGATGAAGAAGATGCCTTCTATAGGCAACTCCAAATACAAATTGAGTCCAACTCTGCCAAAGAAGGAAAATCAAGGGTGATGCCAACAAGAGAAAAGAAACAGTCTTAATCTGCTCAGTCTAGAGGAGCACTTCTCTGTAAATTTCTCAAACTTTCAGTTTTTAATTTTTGTAGCTTAATACAATTTTTGCATTGTTCTATATATATCTTTAGGAATGTTTTGTTATCATCAAGGTCCTGAATTTATGCTTTATTGCCATCAAGTATAAATTGGGGGAGATTGTTAGGAATATGTTGTACTTGATGATAACTTCACAATCAATCAAATTGTATAAGGTTTTGTAGCTGTCAACGGATGAGGATTTATAACTCTATCCGTTGACAGGTAGCTCATCTACGGATGAGGTTTTGTAGCATACTGCAGTATCTTTATGTTATCAGTTGATAGTGTTTTTATCCACAGTCATGTTGACCATCAACGGATAGGCAGAATAGGGTAGCCAATTGTAAATAAGCTATGCTATGTAATTCTGTTTAAGTGAAAGTGTATCAACAGATGAAGACAAAACTCTATCAACGGATACAACTCAAATCCACTCTATCAACGGATACAACTCAAGTCTCAATATCAACGGATACCGCTCAATACATCATCAACGGATGTCAGTGTACAATATCAACGGATAATCATTGACACTGTCTTCTATGATTAGCTGGGGATTAGCCGTTGATAAGGACATGTTTGACTGATAGATCACATGGGTTGATAGTAGATACAAAAAGCAGTATGGCAGCCATACTTTGGAAACACAGAAGAAAGAAGCATTCCATTTACACTATGAATACAAGAAAGGTGCAGGAGACATGTCTGAACACAAGGACAACCTTTCGGCTACATGTGTATTTGGAGTGTAGTAGCAAGTCAACTAGAATTAGATTAATATTATCTTATTCCAGTAGTACTTGTAAAAAAAAACTTGGGATTTATAACCAAGTGTAGCAACTCTTTGTAGGTTAAGAAAACAGACACATTCTTGCTTAGGGTTTCTATTGAATATTCTTAGAAAGCAAAGAGTTGTAAAACAGAAGCTGTGTACTTTTGTATCACAGAGTTTTCTTCGAATAAAAGCTTCAGGTGGTGCATTTAACCACCTGATTTTTTATGTGTTTGTGCATTAATCTTTTACAAGCAATTATCTAAGTATAGATTTCTGGAGTTCTTATCAGAAATTTATAAATATCAAGAATTGTATTCAACCCCCCCTTCTACAATTATACAAGTGTGTAATCTGGGAATAACAGGAAGCTTTAGTCCTTGCCTTCTGAGAGAAAAATAAGATTACAATGACTTGATTGAACAAGTTCCAAACCAGTCATCTTTATGTTCGTGTACCTCCCCTCTGTGTCGTAAGTTCCACTATCGCTCCCATGCTTGCCTTTGTGTATGTTTTGTATGTATACAGGGAGAAGTGGAGAAGGAATCCAGCCCTACCAAAGGAGTTGCATTAATATTACTAATGTGAATACACCAAAAAACATTTAAGTGTAGTCAGACATATGAAATCCAAAGAAACGCCAAAATAGTATCCGCAGAACAACAATGCAGATTAAATTATTTCCTGGCTAGAAAATGCAGAATTACCTGAACCCCCTTCGTCAAAAGTCATTACAATGCAGAATAGAGACTACAACAAATGTTAAAACCAGCCAGGCAACCACCGTATTTTGAAGAGCATGTGATCCCTTGTGATATCCAAAAAACACCGCAACTGCCAGCCTTAAAAAACGTAACCACCAACCTTCACATACTCGATCCATTCAATATACTTAAACTAAATTATCTCTGTCATATGTAAATATACAAAAATACCCTTCTGATTTTAATTAAAAACAAAAAAAAACCTGAACCACTGGATTAAATAGAAAGGAATGGTTAAGATGTAGTACTCCAATACTCCAATATAAATAGTACTCCATGGAAATTTCTTCTATATTATGAATACAATATTATTATTGAATATTAAAATAAGTTTAGAAAATCGTAAAAGATGTAACATCACCGTCCTCATGTTTTACTTCCAATAAAACTTTTAATCATATGTATAATCTATAAATTCGAACTATTTTTCTTTATATATTTAAACACCATTTCTACTCAATAGACTTTTTAATTATATGTTTTTTCTATAAATTCGAACTTTTCTCTTCTATAACTTCGAACACATATTCTACTTTTAATATATTTTTAATTATAAGTCTTAGAAACACCTATTCTACTTCCAGTAAAACTTGCCCTCGTATTCTATTTCAAACGAACTTTTAATTATATGTCATCATTATAAATTCGAGTTCTTCTCCTTTATATATTCAAACACCTATTCCACTTTCAATAAAACTTGCCCTCGTATTCTACTTTTAATAGAATTGAAATCTTCTCCTTTAAACATCCATTCTACTTCCAATAAACCTTTTAATCACATGTCTTTTTATAAATTCGAACTTTTTCTCTTCTATCAATTTGAACACATATCTTCTACTTTTAATATAACTTTTAATTATATTTATCACACACACCTATTTTACTTCAATAAATTTTGCCCTCATATTCTATTTCCAAAGGAACTTTTAATCACATGTCTTCTCTATAATTCAAGCTCTTCTCTTCTATATGCTCAAACACCTAATCTACTTCCAATAAAACTTGATCTCGTATCATACTTCCAATAGAACTTTTAATTATATGTATTATCTATAAATTTGAACTCTTCTCATCTTAATATTTAAACACATAGTCTACTTCGAATAGAACTTTTAAATACATATCTTTTCTATAAATTGGAACTCTTATCCTCTATAAATTCGAACACCTATTCTACTATTAATAGAACTTTTAATTATATGTCTCATAGGCAATTATTCTATTTTCAAAAGAACTTGCACTCGTATTCTACTTCCAAACGACTTTTAATTAAATGTCCTCTCTATAATTTGAGTTCTTCTTCCCTATGTATTCAAACATCTATTCTTTTTTCAATAGAACTTGCCCTCGTATTCTACTTCCAATAGAACTTTTAATTATATGTTTGTTGAATAAATTCGAACTCTTCCCCTATATAAATTTGAACACCTATTATATTCTTATAATAGAACCTTCAATTATATGTATTACAAACACATGTTCTACTTCTAATAGAACGTTAATTATATGTATTTATTATAAATTCGAACTCTTCTCCTTTATAAATTCGAACAATTGTGCTACTTCCAGTAGCATTTTTAATTTTATGTCTTAACTATAAATTTGAACCATTCTTTATTGAAAATTCGAACACATATTTTACTTCAAATAAAACTTTTAATTATACGTGTTCTCCTCTATAATTCAAATACCTATTTTACTTCTAGTATGTTGAAGGATATATTTTTACTTATTAGTATTTAAAATTCAAAAATTCTAAATAATTAGAAAAATAAACCGAGACGATCTTAAAGGCGTCACATAATGTTTCGCCTATCCTCCGATTGATATCGATGATTAATGATGATATGCCAACAATTTTTTTATATTGAAAAAAATTAATGAATAAAAATATGAATTAAATTATAACAAAGATGAAGTTGATGAAGTAGCAGTCGCGATTACAAAAAAATCTAATACTTTTTCAATACTACAAATTTAATAACTTAAACATTGCTATCTTTCATCTCGATTTTGGTTTTGCATGAGCGAACACTCCACCTAAGACCGCTGATGTTTGTCCTTTTACCCTATCTACATTAATATTCTCTCAAGAATCAACCACATAATCATGTTAAATTTTATAGAAAATAATTAAATTTAATAACATAATGAAATAATATTAGTAATGACCATAATATATAACAAAGACTAATATAATCACAATATGCATATAATGACAGATGAATAAATCATAATATTAAATCATTGTTAGTGTACTAAATTCTATCAATCTTGTCACCGAAAAGCATCTTACAAAAAAAATAACGAAGAGGATATACCTTACCACGACATAAATTCGATGAGTTCCTGTGCACAAAAAAAAATCATATAAAATATATGTCAAGAAAAATAAAGTTCAATTACACATAAAAAAAATAGTGTAAACACAATTAAATCTAAAAATAAAAAACTCACTCAATCGTGCAAAATTGCAAATAAAAATTGTGAATTTGACTATATATATAGAGGAATACATTTCAATTCCTTTTCTAATTATATGTGTTTCCTATAAATTAGAGTTCGAGTTGATTTATAAATTTGTAGGTCTTTTTTACTTTGAATATGTTAATTGATATGTTTTCTTTATAACTCGAACTCTTCTCCTCCATTAACTTAAAGTCCTATATCACCTATTTTACTTCTAATATATATAATGAAAGACATTTTCTTATTTATTAGTATTTAAAATTCTAAAACTCTAAAAAAAATTAGAAAAATAGATTGAGACGTTCTTTGAGCGCCACCTAAGCTCCCGCATATCCTCCTTTATATATATATATATATATATATATATATATATATATATATATATATATATATATATATTATAATTCCTTGATCCAAATCATGCACTTTTATACCCCCTACCCCAAAAGTTCACATATAATTACAACCAATGCCACCGTTCTAACACAACCTACTATCTTTTTTATCAATCAGCACATGCTCCGAAATACACAGCAGTACAGCACACCTACCCACCATTTTTTCATTTTTTTTTGTTTTTACAATTCAAAATTTCATATCTACAATCAAACTCTTGAAGCCATGTTCATCTCGGATTCTCAAAAAATTATTTTGAACTTCATTTTTGAACTTAATTACGTTTTGGTATGTATGTAATCTTTTTTTGTCAAGGTATATACGTAATCTTTGATATAAGATTCACATATATTTTGAAGGTGTAAATCTGAAACGGATGAGATTTTTTACTAATCCTCCTCCTTTTCTTCTTTATTTAACTTATATTGTATTTATCAGACCTTTTTTAACATTCTTATAATATGTTTTGTTGTTGGATTTGTTAGGTTGTTGATGGTGTTCTTAAGATCTGCATCGAATTCATTAATTGTATCTTGTGAATTGGTAAGACCTTAACTTCTTAAGGTATTGTTTGTTAGCTATTTTTCAGTGGATTTTTTTCTATATTCACCAAGTGTTTGATAGAATGTGTCAATGAATATTTTAAGTTTTTAAATGTTTCCTTAGACGTGACCCCGGCCCGGGCTGGCTTTTTGGGAATCATATATAGCATCATGTACATTGCTTTTTACAATTTTTAATCCATTGTGTACCTATATGTGATATATATAAAACTTATCGGTATTAGACAATTTGTAGCAGCTGTAGTTCGATTGTCTTTCAGGACTTGCTATATGTTATTAGTCACTACATATCAAATAAAAAAATTAGCAAAGAATTTGGATTATTGAAATTTCCTATTTTGCACAAACCGATTTTTGCATTAATCAATTGGTCTTGAACACAATCAACTGCTTTCGATTCATTGAGCCCAAAATACACTACAAGAAAAGGGTCAATAGACATCAGTTTATGGCCGATGTCTATGTTATTTTGCATGTGATGTCTAGGTCGGAGATGTCTATTCTAGACATCGGCCAGAAACTGATGTCTGTACTAACATAGACATCGGTATTTACTTCAATACACATCAGTTGTTCTACAAAATAGGTTACATATAATTAATTTTATAAACAACTTGCATGCCTTATATTCAAGAAAACATATAATAAACTAGGTTATGTTTCACATACACATCACTTTCTTTTTTTGTAAAAGATGTCTATTTGGATGTTAGACATCATCCCAGACCGATGTCTAATGTAATTATAAACATCAGTTTGTTATCAGAAAAAAACGATGTCTATAGGTATATTAGACATCACCCTAGATCAATGTCTATAGTAGGTATAAACATCAGTTGTTTTTGAAAAAACTCTTTAACATGCGTCTCTTAGACATCAGATTTTTAAATAAAAAGTGATTTCTATTTTGTTTTTAGACATCAGACATTGTAGAAAAAATGTGATGTATATCTTTGTTTTAGACATCATTATTTGGTAAAACTTTCGATGTATTTGTTATATTTAGACATCTGTTTCTGAGTGTATTTAAATAAACCGTTGTCTTTCAATACATACCAAAAAAATAAAAACTGGACCATTCACAATATATCCAACCATGCATTTATATTAAACGATTCACAAAATACATCATCCATCTGTTACATCGAAAGATACCATGCAAACTGTCAAGCTATTAAACGAAATCCATCTGTTCACAAAATCTATTAAACCATTAACAAGATACCAAACTAGCAATCACTTAACAAGATACGCTTGTGGACAACCAAAAGTTTCTATAGATGCATAACAGCTTGAATTACTACTACACGGACTGCATGTCTCCAAAACATATGGTTATCGACTACATTAGTTTAAGTTGATAACCAATACCAAAAGCACAGAACTACCAGCAATTCAAGCGGTTAACCAACTGTTTGCAAGTGATTTTAAAGAGACCTTAAATACTAGAAACTATCAGATCTTTCCTTGGATGAACTTGAGAGCCTCAATACGTACTTCATCCAGTTGGGCCTTGGTGTACGTCCCTCGAGTCTTCGGCAGCCACTAAAGGCAACAAACAAACACAATTAAACAAAAATGAAAATTACACCTTTATAATCAAAAGTAACCCATTAGAAAAACAAAGACGCACACCTTTGTAGCAAAAGCCAATCTTGTATCACTGATAATTTCTTTCATGTAGCGCATTACTACATAAGCACATTCAGTACCACCGGGTTGCTTGGGGGATCCCTATTAATTCCAAAAAATAAAATGCATCAAAAAACATACTTATAACTAGTACTGAAAGAAACTGAAATGAAGTGTAAAAGTCCTTACACTCAGAAACTTTGCATTGGCCGGCTTCCGGTTGCCCCTGCCAGTTTCACAATTGAAAGTTTTCACTGCCCTGCATAAAAAATAAAAACTGATCCAATGTACACAAAAAAACATGAATTTTCATCAAATGTTACGGTAAATAAAAAATTACCTTGATAATGCTTGTTCTAGTAATAGAAACTGTGTTGGGTGAGGGAGTGGATTGAGAAAATAAATTTCACCTTCCCAAATAACAGCCAAAATCCAATGCATACTGTTTTCATTAAAAAAACATACCAAAGACAGATTTTTAGTACTATATCCAGTTTTTTAGTATCGTAACTTAATATAAGCTAGAACTTACTCCTGATTATGCGGCAAAAAGAACAGCCGATCAGGGTTGCCCTCTTTCAAGCGGTCAACAATGTAAGCTTCAAAATCAGCATTCAACTTATATGTGGATCCAGGGTCAATAAAAGCAAATGTTTCTGCCAGTTCTGGTTTTTCACTTATCTCAGCATGCAAATGCCTACCAAAATAAGATACCAACATTAGAAGTAGAGACATGCAATTGGAAAAATACTAACATTAGAATGCATATCGGAAAAAGAAAAATTGTAACATACGCCATGTAAGCTGTAATTACAGCTTGCCCTAGCATATCAAACTCCAACAACGCCAAAACATTCTCATGTACTAAATAAATTGTCTTTTCATGCCCAAACACTTCTGACTTGCAGTGAACCTGTATCGAAAGCCCAGTAGTTTCCATCCAGCTGGTTACATGTTTATACAGTAAGTTAAATTCCTTCGGTACTTTTGCACTTGGTTTTGCATGTAAGAACTGTGCCCTCAATTTCTGCAACTCATCATTCTTGTTTTTCTTTTCGCCACTTGGTCGCACCCTTTCTTTTTTCTTAATCTGTAGATCATCAAACCATCAAAAATTTAAACACAATTACATTTGTAATATCCTCAAAAGCACCATTTTTATTTCAAATTCAGACCACATATAGTAAATTATACCTCACTAGTTGTGTAGCTTATTAAATCCTCAGGCCATGCTAAAAAAGAGCCAAGTGCATCGCGGACTGTCTCCAATTCACCACGGATCGGCACTGGAAGCAAGGCATCTGGTTTGATGATGCCATCGACAGAGACACACTGATGTGCAAGTGGTATATCAATTCCATGGACTTTTCCTCCAGTCTCGCGAGGATACACCATACCAAATGCAACCTTGTTCTCTATCCTCTCCACAGATAGGTCACACAATCTGTTTCCCTACAATATTTAAATGAACAAATAAAAATACTAAGGTAAAAAGAAATCATCAATTCATAGAGCTTAAGCAATAAAATAAAATACTAAATTATGGAATTAAATTATCCTTCCATCGATTAATTTACCAAATTTCCAGGAGGTGAAGGCCTAGGGGGAGTATCTGTAGGAACACAGTCGTCATCAAACTCTAGCACAACTGCAGCAGGATGATTGTTTTTCGGCTGGAAACTTGCCTTTTCAGACTGCATTGGGGAGTGATGATTCTGGCCGGAAGTAATCAATGCCTTCAGCTGAGCAATCTCTGCCTCAAGAGCTTTCGTCTTTTCATCCCTTTGATGATCACGAGCCATCAACTCTTCCTTCGTTATTCGAACTTGCTTCTCTCGTGGCAAATTAAAGAACTGTTTTGGAGTGATGTACCCTCCAACAGCGCGGACCCTACCAGAATGCTCAAGACTCCCCAAAGCCATAGTCAAAACATCTTCAGCTCCAGAAAATTGTATTTCACCCTTCTCTTTCTTTTCCAACAAAGTATCCTATTGATATGAAAATAATTAGCCTAAATTACAAAGAGTCTAAAATTTTATTAATTATAAATGATGCCCTACTAGTATGCCAATATAGTAGGAGACTTACAATTGTATCGCATACAAGTTGTAAATCTTCATCTACATCTTCAACCTCTTGGCCATTTTTTCGCTTACGAGCCTTTTTCCAAAAAATTGCTCTATCAGGTTCTATTCCCGGCTCCAACTTTCCACTTTTTATCTGTTTAAAATGAAGCAAAATATAAAAATTCATGCTAAATTTTTATCGAACAAGACAATATTGACTTAGTTCTTACGTCATCTTCTTTTAAACCAATATAACCCTTTCTTGACAAGCGGTGATGATATTTTCGATGAGAAACTCTTTCACTATGCGCATCATGTATTTCCTAAAAACAAAATTATAGAATTACGTATCATATATACAGGTGCAGAATATAAAATGAACAGAATTATCGAATACAAAATAAAACTATAAAATAAAATCATACCTCCCATGCCGAATCAGTCCTCTGTCTCACAAATCTTTTCCAGGTTGACTTACTAACAAAAGCATATTGCTTTGGGGGCTTACTCAATATCGCCTTCTGTCCAACATATGGCCGCACAAACTTCCTCGTCAAATCAGTCTTAAATTGTCGCCATTTACAACCAGCAGACTTTAGGACAAAGTGCTCACAATGTGGTTTCACTTTGAATGTAGACTGGATAAAACAGAAGTAAAATGAGAAATTTAAATATGAGAAATTAACAACACATGTAAAAATAGAGAACACAAGTAAAATGTAAAATGCACCTGAATATCTAGCCAAAGCTTTGATTTTAATTCAGGATCCACATTTGGCCAACTAGTAATGTCGATTGGAATCGTAGTCCTGGCCAACATTCCAATATATGATTGCAATCGCGCCCTAGTTTCACCATCAGCAACTCCCCAATCATTGAATGTGACTTTAGTCTTTTTCCCGCGAGCTTTCTTCACAACCACTTTGTACATTGCGCATACACCACGCTTACCTGCAGACTTTGATCTAACAGTGTCGGTTGTAGTAACCGTGGGTTGCTCTGAGTTAGCCTGTTGGGGTTCTGATGCTTGAGCTGTCTGTGAGTCATGAGTTTTCGCTTCTTTGACCTCAATCTCCAGCTGTTTAGTGGTAACCTTATCCGAGTCTACCTTTTTTGTTTTCTTTTGCTTTTTATTCGGTGCCATTTCTCTTGTTTTCCTTCAATCTGTAAAAACTTATGCAAAATCAGTTAATATCATGGAAAATATGCAAAATTATCATGGAAAATATGCAATCAGTTAATATCACGGAAAATATGCAAAATTATCAGTTAATTCACTGAAAATATGCAAAAATCAGAGATAAGCAAAAAGACAGACAATTCTAACTAAAAATATCATAAACAACTACAAAGTGGAAGCAAATTAAAACTAAATTGCTAGTCACTAAACAAATGACACTTGCACCTGTGACCTATGACTTTTTCACCCAAATCCCCTCAACATTTTGTCGTTTATTACTGACACTTGCATCATCATAATCAGTTGGGTCGCATGTAGGGATATTAGAACAGAATGGAGGAGGGTTCCAGGAGGTCTCTTCTGGGGCATCTTCATCATACGCGTCATGATAGTCTCGATTTGTCGACGATAGCACAATAGACCAATTAGCATTAGCTGGATCCTCAACATAATAGACTTGGTTGACTTGGTCAACAGAGACATATTTGTCCTTTTTGTGACCAGGTCGATTGAAGTTCACAAGCGTGAAACCAAGATCATCGGACTTGATACCTCTATCACTTGCTGCCCATGTACACAAAAACAAAGGGGCCTTGAATGTGTGGTAATCTAACTCCCATATTTCTTCGATAACCCCATAAAATGTTAAATCAGTCTCTATAGGATTTATATCCTTAGCACTAGAGACTTGGACTGTCCTAGCAACTAGTCACACACCACTGTTTTGAACTACCCTTGCATTATCTCGCTGTTTTGTGTGGTATCGGACCCCGTCAACAACATAACCTTCGTAAGTCAACATTGAAAATGAAGGTTTTCCTGCCAACCATCTTATTGTTTCAGAAACGACTTCGGAATTCTCCCTCGTTTCTGTACTTACCTGCACGTAAAGTCACAATGCATATAAGTTGACTTCAATTAAAACCATGACTGCTTACAGAAAAAAGTAATAGAAAAGGAAAGAATGTAAACTAACTTTTTGTTGAAACCAATCAGCAAATAGCCACTGTGCACTCTTTTTTTCCCCTTGGTAAATCCCTTCCAAATATTTCTTATGCAACCTGACAATTATTACATCAGATAAGATTAGACAGCATGAAAAAGAACTTTGAAACTTAAAAAGATACTTTTAAAAATGTTACTTACGTAACATATGGTTCCACTTCAGTGTTGTTGAGGAGGACTGTAAGATGCGCATCATCTCGTTCTTTTTCTGGTACCGACTTCATTGTCACACCACCTATTGGACCAGAATTGTTGTCTTCATCTTTCTGAAGACCAGCAGTTCTACTACTCTCACTATAGAACTCAGTGCAAAATTCTATTGATTCTTCTTTGAGATAACCTTCAGCTATACAACCTTCCGGATAAAATCGATTTCTTACATAACTCTTCAATATTTTATTGAATCGTTCAAATGGAAACATCCATCTATAAAAAACCGGTCCACATAAACGCAATTCCCTTACTAAGTGGACAGTGAGATGTACCATAACATAAAAAATGATGAAGGGAATATTTTTTCCAACTCACACAAGGTCAAAATTAGATCTGCTTGTAGTTTACTCAATTTCGACACATCCACAACTTTGTTGCACAAAGAGTTGAAGAAAAAACACAATCTTATGATACTAACCCTAACATTTTTTGGAAGCACAGAACGAATAGAAACAGGTAGTAACTGTTGGAGGAGGATATGGCAATCATGGGACTTTAGCCCATTCAAATTTAGATCAGTCATTGATACATAATTTCTAATATTTGATGCATATCCATATGGAAGTTTTATATTGGACAATGATGACAACATAATTTGTTTTCTTTCTTGGATAAATTAAAAGGGGCAGGAGGCAAGTATGTTCTTTTCTCACCTATTTCAGGAGCTAAATCAGCCCTTAATCCCATCTCAACCATATCAAGACAAGAGGCAGTGCTGTCTTTAGTCTTGTATTTCATATTAAGAAGTGTCCCAATTAAATTATCACACACGTTCTTCTCGATGTGCATAACATCTAAACAATGACGAACGTGGTGAAACTTCGAATATTCTAACTCAAAAAAAATCGATTTCTTTTTCCATGCAGATTCCACCTTTTTTGACTTCCCCCCTTTCCCAAAACTGAATTTGAGTTGCTGTTGTTGCGCCAACACTTCTTCTCCACTAAGCGGTTCAGGTGCATGACCAAATTCTTGTTCTCCATCAAAAGATGCCCTCTGCCTCCTAAAAGGATGATCATTATCTAAATACCGACGATGACCTTGGTAGCACATTTTCTTACTATGACTTAAATATTTAGCCACAGTTTTATCGCCGCATATTGGACAAGCCTTATAACCCTTATTGATGCAGCCCGACAGATTTGCGTATCCTGGGAAGTCATTTACTGTCCACATCAGAACTGCCCTTAAAGTGAAAAAAGATTGTGTATGTGCATCGTACACGTTCGGTTCCCCTTCCTCCCATAATTTTTTTAAATCATCAATCAGTGGCTGTAGATATATGTCAATATTATTATCAGGCTCATGCGGGCCAGAAATTAATGTTGATAACATGATAAACTTCCTCTTCATGCATAACCATGGAGGAAGATTATATATTACTAACATAACTGGCCAACAACTGTACCGGTTTTTTAATCCATTACTGTGTGGATTTATACCATCAGCCGCTAATCCTAAGCGTATATTTCTAGCCTCCCTACCAAACTCAGGCCACCTGTAATCTACATTTCTCCAAGAAGGAGAATCAGATGGATGACGCATCTTCCCATCTTCAGATCGATTATCTGCATGCCAGCTCATTAATTTAGCAGTAGAAGCAGATTTAAACAGGGGATTATCGGAAAATACCACATAACCTTGGCTGGCACATTAACCCTAATTTTTCCATCTTTCCCAACTTTCCAGCGAGAAAGACGACATTTGGGACACTCAGAAGAAGACTCAAGAATTGGACCCCTGTATAATACGCAGTTATTTGGACAAGCGTGGAATTTAACATACTCGAGTCGTAAATCAGTTAAGGCTTTCTTTGCTTCATACATATTAGCAGGAAGCACATTATCTTTTGGAAGAAAAGAGCCAATAGATTCAAGCAGATCAGTGAAGGCCTTATCACTAACTCCAAACCTAGCCTTCCAATTATGTAGTGCTAACACTGACTCAAGTTTAGTGCACTCACTTCCCTCAAACAGAGGTTGTTCTGCATCGGCAACAAATCTCTTAAACTCATCTGATTCATTATCGAAATCTTTCTTATTATAGGCTGCTTCACATACGTTAAATATTTCTGAATTTAGTGTGGGCTTTGAGGGAGGACAAGTACTACCAACTAATGACTTAGTACTTTTAACAACCTCTTCTCCATGCCAAATCCATTCATAATACCCTAAACTAAAACCCGCTTCATATAGATGACCTCTGATTATTTTGATAGAATATTTCTTGAAGTTAACGCAGCGTGCACATGGGCAAGGGATTTTCTTTGGGTTTTTAGCATTATCCTCAGCAAATATCAAGAAGTTTTCGACTCCAATTTCATATTCCAATGAATCCCTATCCGCTTTTATCCAAGACTTATCCATTTAATTTCCAACGACCTGATATGTCAGTCAAATTTTTAGTATAATTATAGCTAGTGATTACTTATTATGTATTCTGACCTATAATAGTTTTATTGTAGCCTTATCTATATAATAAAAATCCAATAGTTTATATTAATAAAATTGCACGGATGACATATGATAGCTAGCAATAATCACAAATAGGACATGATAGACATAAGAAAAACAAAAGGAACATAAATCTTCAATCTAAATTAATAATAACAGGCAACATGTAATTTACGTTTAACTAAAGGCATACAATTTCTATAATTCAAATTTGTACATGGAAAATAGAGAAAGTATAACTACCATATACTACTTGAGTTTTAATAAAGAACAGAGCAGTGGAATAAGCAATCATGACAATCAAATACACAAAGAGAAAAAGTCGCTATATAAATAAGAAAGGGAGCGGGAGTACCTCTTAATTAGTAGAAGCACTAGGTCAACACCGTGAACAACAGCTAGGAACTATCCTTTCTTCTTCACAAACCAAAAAATATCCCTGAATATCAGCCAAACAATAAAAACTCAAACGACAATATTTAAGGTTTTCGTAAAATTCAAAAACTAAAACATAAACCTCCTGCCAGCAATAAAATAATTAACAAGGTATGAAACTAAAATACATCCAGCTCATATAATTTCAAATTGACCAATAGAAAATCACAACAACTTTCACACTTTCTCTTGGTCATTATGTCGGAAAAACAGTAGTACTCAAACAATAGCACTGTTAGATGACATGCCAAAAATCCAACAATATAATAAACAAATAATAACATGCATCCAATTAAATAACATACAAATAATCATATAATACCACATTTCAGAAATTCAAATAAGAAATTAAAAATGAGAATGAACATACATCCAACTCATATAATTTCAAACTTGACCAATAGAAAAGCAACCAAATAGCAGCCAAAAATCATAAGTTACAAATTACCACTAATTAATAGCAGTGTTAGATGACATGCATCCAATTAGTAGCAAAAAATCCAACAATATAATGCATAAATAATAACATGCATCCAATTAAACAACATACAAATAATCATATGATATAACACATATCACAAATTTAAATAGAAATTCAGAATTGAAAATTACCTAAGAACAGCCACAACCACAACCAAGTGAATGAGGTCCTGTAAAAAGAATACATTCAAAAGAATTAGGGTAATACATCCAAGTAAATAAAAATACACAATTTAAGAAATTAGGGTTTTGATTTAAAAAGCCCCAAATTAAGAAATTAGGGTTTTGACTTAAAAAACCCCTCAAATTGAAGCTCTCAATAGATCGATAAGACCCTGGAAATACCAAAGGAGACCTTATTCGTGTAGAGTATTACCGATTCTTACCAATTTCGACACGAAGCAGTGGTGAGTAGAGAGGTCGAACGGAGTGGTGAGTAGAGTAGTGCATCGGAGGTGAGTTTGTGGTGGTGAGAGATGAGCTAGAGAGATTCAGTCGAGAGAGAGTGAGTCAAGAGAGAGTGAGTGAGTCGAGAGAGAGTCGATAGAGAGAGGGAGAGAGTCGAGAGAGAGTTCGACAGAGAGAGTGTGTGTCTGAATATTATTTTGTTTAATTAGATTGTGTTTGTTTAATTTGTCTGAGAGGGTCAATTATTGTGTATGGGCGGGGAGAATATTTGGTTAAGGAGGGGGAAATTTTGATTTAGGGGGTGAAATTTTCGCTAAGGGGGAAAACAAAATCAAGGGCGCGTTTTTTTTAATTTTTAAAGAGTGACTTTAGACATCAGTTTTAAAAATATTGATGTCTAAGAATAATAAAGACATCAGTTTAATGCGGGATGATGTTATTACATCTTTTAACATCAGTGGCATTTACGACCGATGTCTAAAGTGTGATGTCTATTTATTGTTTTCTTGTAGTGATACTACGTACATTGATACAAAAATACCATCGATATGTTTAATAACTATTGTCTGTTTAGTGTAATTGTGAACATAGTTTCTTTTATCATGTATGTATAATTTCTTAATTAACAGCATCGTTTGTCTTAGCCTGTTACTTTGAAGAATTGGACAACGAGTCAAATTTAACTGTAACTATGTAAGAATCTATGTTTTTTTTATTTCAAATGAGAGGTATTTATACTTTTAGTGTACTTCATTTAATGAGTAAAATTATGCATTATATCTCAAATATGCTGATTCTACTTCCACATAGAAGTATAAATATGAAAATTGATTGTCTTTTTGAATCTTTTGCTATATGTTATATATGGCGAGCTCTGTATTTGCAACAAAGATCTTGCAAATTATGTGATTTTCGATGAAGGATGTTAAATTAGTTTGATCCAAGATTTTGTTCTCAATAATATCTATCATCATCACTGACGGATATAATCGGAGTTTGCTAGATTTAAAACTTTATAGAAGTATCATTGCATATATAATAGTGTTGAATTTCTGTCGCATGGAGTATATTCCAGTTAAACTGATGGACAACTCTATGTTATGTTACACGATCATGTCACAAAATAGAATATATTGCATTTCTTTGTTTATCATATATATGTATCTATCAAATCCTTGTTTACAACCTATGCTATTACCAGTATTTTTAACTACATACTATATATGCCTGATCTATAGATTTACTTCCAACCATTGTCACACTAAGATGCAGGTAACTTTAATTTAATATTTCCGCTCTATTATATGTTGTATGAAACGTCTTTAACTATCATGTGTTCAATTTGGATAATGTCGATAATCTTTTTCAGGTACTTTCTAGATTGTGGAGATATGAGCTAACATTTCCGAATATTTGCAAGTACTTTTAGTAATATTTCTGCATTTATATTATGATTATAAACATTAACTACCATCTGCATTAATATTATGATAATAAACATTAACTACCATCTGATAACTAATTCTTTTGTTTGATTTTCCTTTTAATTTAGTTGTTTGTTGTTTTAAGGGGAGGCTGTAGCATTACCATATGGTAGGGCATATATGGGTTCAAATTGCTGACGGATTTACACAAGCGTGGAAGAAGAGGTTGCCATATTATGCCCTACATTTGAACATGAAATAGAATCAGGATTTGGATCTAGGATTTGGATCTTCAAAGAATAGTCCAATATCAGTACTCCCAAAAGTTCGAGCAACTTCTTTAAGTTTAGTATTTGATTACTGCCGATTTCATAAAGTTTGTCGCTCTTTCGAGGTTAGATATCTTTGCTTTAACCTTATGGTCTATGATTTTTTGACTAAGACTGTTGTAAAGTCTTCTTTACTTTCTCCCATACGTAAGTTGTCCGGAACGAGTAATGCATCACGGAATATCTACTCCCTTACATGAATAATAATAATAATAATAATAATAATAATAATAATAATAATAATAATAATAATAATAATAATAATAATAATAATACGGGGCTATAAGAAAATCATCTCTAAAAGAGCTGGAAATTTCCAGTATGTAAAAATCAGGAACTTTGTAAGCAAATGAATATTAAATTTTTTAGCCAGGCAAGTTATATAAATTTTTGTGGTACAATGGTGGCAGAGTATCCTTTGCGGTAGGATTTGATGAAGTACATAAAATATCAAAATCTAATGGTTGATTTTCTCTTTGGATAGGAGCACAAGACTTTTGATGAAAACTTTCTCCAGATGGATACAAGAAGTATTTGTGAGTTAATTACTTTTGCACACTACCTGCAACTTAAGCCGCTGATTTATTGCACCTGTGGAGCAATGACACAAAGAATTATTAATAATTCTACTGAAGAGATATGACATATGGTCAATTTAAGTGATGATCTGCCAGAGGTTTTCCTTGTGTGACCAGCATACTTAGTGTCTAATGTCCAATGTTGAAACATTGGACATATTGTGTTTTCCATCTTTTGTTTCATATTATGTTGATTACATCAACTAATGCAAGTAGAAAAGTTAAAGTCACCCTGATTCTTTGATCAAAAGCTGAGTGCCCCTGTGACTTTAACTTTTCTACCTGCATTAGTCGACATAATCAACATAATATGAAACAAAAGATGGAAAACACAATATGTCCAATGTTTCAACATTGGACATTAGACACTAAGTATGCTGGCCGTTACACAAGGAAAACCTCTGGCAGATCATCACTTAAATTGACCATATGCCATATCTCTTCAGTAGAATTATTAATAATTCTTTGTGCCATTGCTCCACGGGTGCAATCAATCAGCGGCTTAAGTTGCAGGTAGTGTGGAAAAGTAATTAATTCACAAATACTTCTTGCATCCATCTGGAGAAAGTTTTCATCAAAAGTCTTGTGCTCCTATCCAAAGAGAAAATCAACCATTAGATTTTGATATTTTATGTACTTCATCAAATCCTACCGTAAAGGATACTCTGCCACCATTGTACCACAAAAATTTATATAACTTGCCTGGCTAAAAAATTTAATATTCATTTGCTTACACAGTTTCTGATTTTTACATACTGGAAATTTTCAGCTCTTTTAGAGATAATTTTCTCATAGCCCCGTATTATTATTATTATTATTCATGTAAGGGAGTAGATATTTCGTGATGCATTACTCGTTCCGGACAATTTACGTATGGGAGAAAGTAAAGAAGACTTTACAACAGTCTTAATCAAAAAATCACAGACCATAAGGTTAAAGCAAAGATATCTAACCTCGAAAGAGCGACAAACTTTATGAAATCGGCAGTAATCAAATACTAAACTTAAAGAAGTTGCTTGAACTTTTGGGAGTACTGATATTGGACTATTCTTTGAAGATCCAAATCCTAGATCCAAATCCTGATTCTATTTCATGTTCAAATGTAGGGCATAATATGGCAACCTCTTCTTCCACGCTTGTGTAAATCCGTCAGCAGTTTGAACCCATATATGTCCTACCATATGGTAATGCTACAGCCTCCCCTTAAAACAACAAACAACTAAATTAAAAGGAAAATCAAACAAAAGAATTAGTGATCAGATGGTAGTTAATGTTTATTTATCATAATATAAATGCAGACGGTAGTTAATGTTTATAATCATAATATAAATGCAGAAATGTTACTAAAAGTACTTGCAAATATTAGGAAATGTTAGCTCACATCTCCAGAATCTAGAAAGTACCTGAAAAAGATTATCGACATAATCCAAATTGAACATATGATATTTAAGAACGTTTCATACAACATATAATAGAGCAGAAATATTAAATTAAAGTTACCTGCATCTTAGTGTGACAATGGTTGGAAGTAAATCTATAGGTCAGGCATATATAGTATGTAGTTAAAAATACCGGTAATAGCATAGGTTGTAAATAAAGATTTGATAGATACATATATATGATAAACAAAGAAATGCAATATATTCTATTTTGTGACATGATCGTGTCAAATAACATAGAGTTGTCCATCAGTTTAACTGGAATATACTCCATGCGATAGAAATTCAACACTATTATATATGCAAAGATACTTCTATAAAGTTTTAAATCTAGCAAACTCCGCTTATATCCGTCAGTGATGATGATAGATATTAGTGAGAACAAAATCTTGGATCAAACTAATTTAACATCCTTCATCGAAAATATCACATAATTTGCAAGATCTTTGTTGCAAATACAGAGCTCGCCATATATGCTGTTCACAATTACACTAAACAGACAATAGTTTGTAAACATATCGATGGTATTTTTGTATCAATGTACGTAGTATTTTTGGCTCAATGAATCGAAAGCAGTTGATTGTGTTCAAGACCAATTGATTAATGCAAAAATCGGTTTGTGCAAAGTAGGAAATTTCAATAATCCAAATTCTTTGCCAATTTTTTTATTTGATATGTAGTGACTGATAACTTATAGCAAGTCCTGCAAGACGATCGAACTACAGCTGCTACAAATTGTCTAATACCGATAAGTTTTATATATATCACATATAGGTACACAATGGATTAAAAATTGTAAAAAAACAATGTACATAATGCTTTATATGATTCCTAAAAAGCCAGCCCGGGCCGGGGTCACATCTAAGGAAACATTTAAAAACTTAAAATATTCATTGACACATTCTATCAAACACTTGGTGAATATAGAAAAAAATCCACTGAAAAATAGCTAACAAACAATATCTTAAGAAGTTAAGGTCTTACCAATTCACCAGATACAATTAATGAATTCGATGCAGATCTTAAGAACACCATCAACAACCTAACAAATCCAACAACAAAACATATTATAAGAATGTTAAAAAAGGTCTGATAAATACAATATAAGTTATATAAAGAGGAAAAGGAGGAGGATTAGTAAAAAAATCTCATCCGTTTCAGATTTACACCTTCAAAATATATGTGAATCTTATATCAAAGATTACGTATATACCTTGACAAAAAAAGATTACATACATACCAAAACGTAATTAAGTTCAAAAATGAAGTTCAAAATAACTTTTTGAGAGAGATGAACATGGCTGCAAGAGTTTGATTGTAGATCTGAAATTTTGAATTGTAAAAACAAGAAAATGAAAAGAAATGGTGGGTAGGTGTGTTGTACTGCTGTGTATTTCGGAGCATGTGCTGATGGATAAAAAAGATAGTAGGTTGTGTTAGAATGGTGGCATTGGTTGTAATTATATGTGAACTTTTGGGATAGGGAGTGTAAAAGTGCATGATTTGGATCAAGGAATCAATACTATACTATTATAAGCGAAATAGGGTATAACTGGTTGGTTGGTTTTGGTTAACACCTTCCAAAAAAATGTACAACTTTCCTATTTAGTTATTAAATTAAATAAAAATTATAAATAAATAAACTGTATAATATACAAAATCATTATAGGTGTTAACAGCAAATGGTATTGAATTACACTTCAAATTCTCAATCTCAACCCTCTACTACCAGTTTTCTACTCTGCTTACACCTCCATCCACTCAATGTACGGTATTACTCTCAATCCACATCGATCTATATTTGAATTTACTAATTAGATTAATACTATAGGCAAAACAGTTAGTTGGTTGGTTAACGCCTTCCAAAAAATTTGTTAACACCTTCTTAAAAATAACAAGTTAAAAAAATTATATTAAAAATATTAATTTATATATTATAAATAAGGCACAAAATATATTTTAAAAAAATTAAAAAAACGTGTTTAAAATTCCAAATTCACTTAAATTATATATAATGTATATTTGGTTAGTTAGTTCGTTGGTTGGTTAACGCCATCCAAAAAAATTGTTAACACCTTCTTAAAAATAACAAGTTAAAAAAAATTATATTAAAAAAATTAAATTATTTATTATAAACAACAAAATTTACCAATAAGTCACAAATATATATTTTTTTAAAAATTAATAAAACGTGTTAAAAATTCCAAATTCACTTAAATTATATATTGTTTTCAATTATATCCCGATTGGAAACATCGTCCGCACACACTTCTTCCTACGATTCTTTCTTCAATGATTTTAATTTACACTAAATAATTTTTTAAAAATATATATGGAATTATTAAGATATTTAATAATAAATTTAAAAATAACTTTAAATTGATGATATTTATTTATGCCATTAAATTAAGAATGGAACATATGTAAGTTTAAAGTTAATAATAAAATTTATTAAAATGTATTAAATTTAATATTAAATCAAATAATTAATATATTAATTTATAATAATAATATATAATAGTCCGTGCTTTGCACGGGTTAAAGGCTAGTTATAATATAAATAGATATATTTGTGATTCCACACAATATCAACGTGGATAATTGAATTGGAATCAATGAAGTAATTAACAAAACAAAAAAGGCAACCACGTACACATTAAATCCTAGCTAATCAAGTAAATATAATTCCAAGTTTTTTTAAAATTTACTAAAATTCCGAATTATTATAGTTCCAGGTCTCCTGTTGCCCTCTGAAGATTTACTAAAATTCCGAATTCAACTACTACTAGTAGCGTAATTGTGAAATAAACATGCATCGCCTATCTAACAAGATAGATTCGGATT
Source organism: Saposhnikovia divaricata (assembly GCA_036435485.1). Classification (NCBI taxonomy): domain Eukaryota; kingdom Viridiplantae; phylum Streptophyta; class Magnoliopsida; order Apiales; family Apiaceae; genus Saposhnikovia; species Saposhnikovia divaricata. The sequence continues at coordinate 10,421,823 of CM071599.1, forward strand.
CGAATTCGATCTAACTCAAACGTTTTAATTTACTTTTTTTTTTTCAATATAAAAACGAATTTGCACCCTCTTTTTTTATCTCACAGTTAATAATTGATAGCTACATTCTGTAGGGTTCTCTCTATACAATTTCTTTTGTATCCGGGGCCAGATTATACAAGACAGGACGTTGGAGCAAACAAGCAACAGACACGGAGTAAATAAGTGATGGAAGAATCTGAGAACGTAGTTCTTGCTGTCGTCGGAGGCATATGACGATCCTGCTTTTTATATTTTTTTGTATTCTCTCTTGTGTCAACACGTGCAGACGTAGTAGGGCTGTTGGTGGTAATAATTCCGGTGGTACGGGTATTGATGGTAATATGATCATGCTAGGAATTATGGTAGCTAGTAGCGGTGGTGGCCATCATGGTGGTGGGGGTGGATGCGGTGGTGGGGGTGGATGCGGTGGTGGAGGAGGCTGCGGTGGTGGAGGCGGCTGTGGAGGTGGAGGCTGTGGTGGTGGTGGATTTTGCTTGAAAAATACATTTGATGCATGTAATAACATTAGATGTTTAATTGACTTGATGAACTCAAAATTAGTTTTAAAAGTTTTATTTCATGTCAGGTGTAATTTGCGGGTTTCTTTGTATATATTAAATTTTATTATCGACACTAGTGCTCAACCAAATTGTTTTTATGAACGAGTTTATTCTCATTCTAGAATCTCAGCATGCGTCAATCTTGAGCCCTAACTAATGAAAGAGCCAACTTCGTTGCATAATGATTTCTTTTTTTAATCAAAATTGTACAAGCTGCGAATCCTCCTGAAAGGGAGGGGTTCCTTCGAAACTATTTGCGTCGCTCTACATACTCTGCTGTGATTACAGGGGCTGTTAATGTGTTGTCTACTGTCGTATCTACTTTTGTAGTTGACAAATTAGGTCGCCACATACTCTATCTTGAAGCCGGAGTTCAAATGTTTCTGGCACAGACAAGTACTGTACTTGGAATCAAATATTCAGATCATTCGGAGAATCTTGGCTTGCTTATGCAGTAGTAGTTGTGGTAATTATTCACACATTTGTACCCGCCTTTGCTTGGTCATGGGGACTGTTGGGATGGATAATTCCGAGTGACGGTTTGTGTGAACTTGTTCTTATTTGAGCTTTTCTGTCAATGCCATGCCATTTCAAGTATGGTATTTTCCTGTTTTTCTCTGGTTGGTTTTTGATAATGTCAATATATGTGGTATTCTTGCTGCCCGAGACAAAAAATGTACCAATCGAAGAGATGACGGATAGAGCGTGGAAGCAACATTGGTTCGGGAAGAGATTCATGAAGGCAATGTTTCCAAGCAAGCAAATAGACAGAAATATTTTTAAAACACTAACGCTACTATTCCTCTAATAAACTGAACATGAGGCAATGTTGATATATTTTTAGATTCAGTCTAGCAGTAATCGTCATTATATATTTTAAAGCCTATTTTATTACTTCAGGATAAATAGTAATATACAGTGTTGCAAAAAGGGGTTCTGCGTGCACAATTTATGCTAGGTTTTCTGTTTGATATTTTTTGTTTTAAATTTTCTATTCCTGCTCCTTGTACTTAGTAATGGATGAAGCGGCCAAGCAACTCATACCAGCATTTAGTGCTCCTGTTGGTTTTATCGTACTATTCCTGCTCCTGGTACTTATTGTGCATTGTGATTGTGATGGCAAAAAAGAAAATACTAAGCGCAATAATGTTGTTCGTGATATCGAAACTGGTCATGGTGGTATAGATGGAAGTATGATGGTTCTAGCAACTATGGGCGCTGCTACTACAGCAGGTCACCATGCTGGTGGTGGTTGTGGCCACCATGGAGGTGTTGGAAATTATGGATTTGATTGACTTGGTCAAATCCGTGATTTGATTTAATTATAGATATTGTGTAATCTGATTTGATTTGATTACAAATATTGTAGTTGTGTAGTGCACAAGTTTTATCATTATCCTTATCTTTTCGTTACTGTCTTATCTTAATTAACGCGTTTAATTAATTAAGGCAGTTGTGTAGCGAACAAGTCTTGTCTATCCTATAAATACCCCCTTAGGGTCTAGGATAATCAATTTGAGAGAAAAACACACATCTTCCTCCCATATACAATCTTTCTCCTCCTTTGGTGATAGTTCTTGCTCGTCTCAAGTTCGCTGAAAATGACGCTTCATGTAGCCTCACTGCAATCCGTTTTATCCTGGGAGGCGTTTCGCTCGCACATATGGTGAGGGCTAATACGCTTTAAGGAGACAGTCACGCACTGGACTCGGGTTTTTCCGTTCCTGCCTCCTCTTTTTTATTTATTTTATTATTCTGTTGCTCACACACATAATTGCTATATTTAGTACTATTTTCACAGATTGTCTAACAATCTTAAAGCGTATTATATTATATCTGTGATCTGTACCTACGTAATTATTTGTTTGTTTGAGTGATAGATTTAATGGAGAATCAAACTATGAACAACCATCTTAAAGCAGTTTCTTATTTGATTTTATCTTGTAATTGTTCTAACGATTTGGGGTTTCAGGATTTGGTTTGAAATTACGATAGTGAAAGGATTGGTTTAATTCGCTAATGCTAGCGACTTAATAGAATATTTTATGAATCATGTTAAATCGGATACAAAGTTTTTTTTTTTTTTTTTAAATTCATGCTTGTGATTTCTGAACTAGATTGGAACATAGTGTGTATTGTTAATTTACGAACTAGTTTGTGTGAGAGAAGAAATTGTAATGCTATGAATGGTATTATACAACCATTTTTCGATCCTTTAATCTTATCATGAAGGCTAATTTGTGACAACTTTATTCCAAATGTGCGTGGTCAATTATTCTTGTATATGCTACTGTGACATCTATTTGGTTACATGAGTTTGCCACATGTTTTGATTAATATAAATTGTTTGTCTCCTAAATGCTTATTCAAGTTTAAGAGCATGTGATGAAGAACATGAATTGTGTGCATTTGGTTTTAGTGTCCTGACGTGGTGTCGTGACTTGTGAAAAAACATATATCTTTATCATCAATGTATATGGTTATGTATCTGTTAGTTAATTAATTTAATTAATTTTCAGGACATTAGTGGCCAACTCAATGTCTTTTACTCAATGTCTTTTTGGTAATATCCATGCGTGTAAATCATCCATGTATATGATTGTTGGACTATATCCATTAATATGAATATGTGATAATCATTTATTTGATAATTTAAAATTGTGTATATAAATTATCAAAAATGTTTTATTATATTGTTGAAGCGGGTGTAATGAGTTGATCATATAAACAGTATATATGATTATTATTGTGATAAATGTTATGCCGTGTACATCGAAAAATCATTGGATCATTATGCTTTTTCGATTTTATTTAATTATGCTAAACATGTTTCGGTTATTTGGAATTTGCTGGGCAAAATTGTTTGACATAATTTAGTGATCAGTGTTTAACAATGTTTTTTTTGTTTATTATTTTGATTAGAATTTTTACTAAATAAAGCTGATTGGTTATTGTTGATTGGATGATTGCAGTACACGACTATTTTGCACCTAATCCATCGTGGATGTTTGGAAATGTTAAAAACCTAACAGACCTTGTACCTAATGAGTGCGGGTTAAAGATCGGCATGAGATTTATATTTTTCCAATTGGATTCGTTCTTTTGGTTAAATTATATATTCTTGTGTTGGTGTCGGTCTGCTGCGGCAGTGACACACGAGCCTATTATGGTGATCCATGTGATACCTAATATGGCATTGCGGTCAGCTCTATATGCTGAAATTTAGAGAAATCTAGAATGCTGTTAACCCTAACACATAAGTTGATCAAGGATCACTGATCAGTGATGAGCAAGAAAATTAGGTTCTTTATGAATCAAATTGAAATTTAAGAGAAATTCAGTGGTTGAATTTTTCAGTGAGAAGAACAAGAAAGTTCTTTGAACATGATATTAATACCTGAGAGGTTTTAATAAAAACAAGATAAAATCTGTAATGACTCGAGATTTTATAATTAAACAAAACGATTATGAGATTTCTGTGTTTATGAAACACGGAATTAAATACGAATTTTCAATGATTTCGATATGGGGAGATTTTGTCAACAACAGGCCATGCTTGTAAGGAAGTCGGGTATTAAGTGAGACCACTGTGTCTTCTCCGACAACCTGGAAATCAAACCATTGATGAATGTTGTTTTGAAGTATTTAATTCAAGGAAAATTGGGAATCTCTTTATGATGGGATCATGGTCGTTTGAAACCTGCTCTAGTGAGAGGTGGTAACAAGTTGTGTAATTACTTTATAGTAATACATTGATTATGTGTACTCATTAAAGAGTAAATATGAAGCTTTATAGAGAAGAATATACTCTATAAGCTCGAGACTGAAAACCAACTTACTACGGAAAATTAAGATGGTTAAGAATGATTTTGGTGGTGAATAATCACTGGGTGAATTTTGTTTCATAACGTGAATATTCATGAGGCCACAATACCTTACTCGCATAAGGTAGATGGAGTAGTTGTAGGCAAGTTACGCTCTAATTGGAGATGCATAATGATTGTGATCAGTTCGGTCTATCACCGAATCTGAGGATGTTAGTTATGAAGGGACTAATCATTCCTTAAACAAGATACCATGAAAGGAAATATTAAAAATTTCCTACTAAATCTGGAATGTATTTTGACATTTCCAGAAATAATTGAATTGTGGGGGTATCTTGGAGATATCTTGATACTGATACCTATAAAGGTTAAAAGTGATCCAAAATAATCTAGGTATTTTGGATGGATATAGACAACGATTGTGTCTAATGATATCATATACATGAATCTAAATAATGAGATTCTAATTTGTATGCAACTACGGAATCTGGGAATGCTTATATATTAAGCTAAGTAGTTCCACATAGATCCGTAAGTGATCCAAATGAACTCCCAAGTTATTGGATTAATGTGAGAATGAACCTAAACAGAGCAAAAGGCATATGATAAGAAATTCGATAGTCCCGAATATCTTAACGATTTGCTTAGTGGTGAACCTCAAAGCTTGAAAAAGATATGCGTTCCTCTAATAATTCTTTGATGAAAGAAAATATTAAGAGGGAAATTGGTCAAACTTAAGAAGTCAATGAGTCAAGTTTTTCTAACATGTGTGCTAGAAAATGGACTATAGCGTTATATGAACTCTCTATATCCCTTGTGGGGGAAAAGGATGTTAAGGAATAGAGAGAGTGGTTCTATTAAGTAGAATCATGTTTGAAATTATATGGATCTTCTTGCGAGAAAAATACCATTAGGACCCAAACGGATTTTTTCAAATTGAAAAATAGATACATGGGTAAAGGAAAAGTATAAGGTCAGACTGATAATTAGAAATTACAGTCAAAGTGAAGACCTGATATATTTTGAGATAGTATTTCTTGATTTACGAGAATAATGTTCATTAAGATGATACTTATCGTATTGCGAAATTGAGAAGTATGTCAATGAACATTGAGATAGTCTTTCTAAATGAAGATTTAAAAGAAATCTACGTGAGATAACCCGAGGGTTTGTTGCTAAGGAAAGTGTGGAAAGACTATGACCAGGTGAAATATTTTGTGAATCAAAATAGACATCAAAACAGTGGCATATTAAAGATTTAAAAGAAATCTACGTGAGATAACCCGAGGGTTTGTTGCTAAGGAAAGTGTGGAAAGACTATGACCAGGTGAAATATTTTGTGAATCAAAATAGACATCAAAACAGTGGCATATTAGATTTGATATTGCTATGATAAGCAATGGCTTCAAAATTAATGACTCAGTTTTTCATTTTGAGGATGCTCAAATGTGAAAAACTGTATAATGCATATTGCCAGTTTAGGGACGCTTAAACTTGGTAATAAGGTGAATTAAAATTGCTAATTTTTGGGACGCTAAAAATTGGTAATGTCTATTACGAATTTGAAGCCTTAGCTAATGACTGGTAAAGTAATTACCAAAATGTGACATATGTCAATGTTGAGATGTCAAATTGATAGAAAATCAGTAAATTGACAAGTGTGTATATGTTATTTACACATGAGGTGATAAAATGATTGTAATTGCACGTGAGTGATCTGATTATTACGAGAAGTAATGACAAGAAGATCATCTCTAGCAATTTGGATGAGACTTAAAGTTTTGATTTTGGAGAATAAAATCTTAAAAACTTTAAAAGTACAAAAGGATACGTGTCACACGTTGGTGATGTGAATCTTGAAGAGATCAACGTAACTAAATCTAGTATAGCTAGAATGAATATGTATGATGTATCTATCCAAGTATAGATGAACAAGGATCTCTCAAGAATGATTGGAAGTTTTTTGTACATTATAAAATTGTACAAAATTAGACATAGGCTACACAGTGGATAAACTGAGTAGATGCACGAGTCAAATGGAAGTCTCTTGAATGTGATTGCAATGAGACTAAGGTGTTTGAGATATACTCGTGAGTTTGGGCTGCATTGTAAAAGACATCTAATTGTACTATGTGGATATAGTATGGATGTTAGATGTTTTACTTTAAGAACTTAAAGGTCACTTGTGAATATAGTTCACATTAACGAAAGCAGCCATGTCATGGAATCCTAGATAGACGATTAAACATAGCTCGATTCATGATGGAATACGAGTCTATTGCATAATATATATGCGTGTAAGAGGGTGAATTGGTAGTCACTTTGTAAAGGATATTCCTAAATGACAAGAAAATGTGCCTTCAATATGCATATTTTATGCAAATTGGGAGATTACATTGTTGTGTGTGTAATGGTATGTCTCGCCTTTATGACGAAGACATAATATCATTAAACAACTACTCTCAACGAGAATTATCAGGATTGACGATGTAAAGTCAAAAGATAATGTTGTGGATCCACTAACCAGGTGGTTAAACTTAGATAATCTGGTTAAACTAAGAGAATCTGGTTATACTGAGAGATAGTTGTAAAATCATCGAGAGGGATGGGCCTTAAGCCTATTGCTTAACGGCATCATGGTGGACACCCAACCATTGCTGACTGGAGGTCCCAAGAACTTGGTTCAATGGGCCAACTAAATCATGATGACCAAATCACTGTGGGGGTAACCCCTGGCCTATTCCTATGATGAAGAAACAGTGAGACCCGTATGGTACGAGGTTAAGCTTTATGCTTTTAATGATCTTTGACGAATACACGGAATTCAAGTTTGATTGCATGAAATTCGGTTGAGTAAACGCGGGTTACTCTATAAGATAAAGATCACCTATGTGGGAGAGAAGTGGGGCCGCTTCAAAGGAGAATTGTGAGGCACAATTCTTTAGAAACTCCTGCAGAACCAGGACGATGTTCCATGGCCAAAATGGACATAATCATGAGAGCTGAACGAGTCAGAAAGGATATAGTGATAAGTATATCATCGCTTACACAAACGGTCGAACAGTTCAAAGAGCAAACCTCCACTGTCTGCCAGTAAGGTCGGTATGCTTACTCAAGCGAAGGTTCAAGGAGCAAACCTCTACCTATCGTATGCTATATCTGATCGAAGAGTCTATCACCAAGCCAAACTCCGTGTCTGTCTGTCTGGTTTGTGCTACTACATTATCAATCTCATCCATGTGGGGGATTGTTGGAAATTATGGATTTGATTGACTTGGTCAAATCCGTGATTTGATTTAATTATAGATATTGTGTAATCTGATTTGATTTGATTACAAATATTGTAGTTGTGTAGTGCACAAGTTTTATCATTATCCTTATCTTTTCGTTACTGTCTTATCTTAATTAACGCGTTTAATTAATTAAGGCAGTTGTGTAGCGAACAAGTCTTGTCTATCCTATAAATACCCCCTTAGGGTCTAGGATAATCAATTTGAGAGAAAAACACACATCTTCCTCCCATATACAATCTTTCTCCTCCTTTGGTGATAGTTCTTGCTCGTCTCAAGTTCGCTGAAAATGACGCTTCCTGTAGCCTCACTGCAATCCGTTTTATCCTGGGAGGCGTTTCGCTCGCACATATGGTGAGGGCTAATACGCTTTAAGGAGACAGTCACGCACTGGACTCGGGTTTTTCCGTTCCTGCCTCCTCTTTTTTATTTATTTTATTATTCTGTTGCTCACACACATAATTGCTATATTTAGTACTATTTTCACAGATTGTCTAACAGGAGGCGGAGGCTGCGGTGGTGGTGGAGGTGGCTGTGGAGGTGGAGCTGGAGGCTGTGGTGGTGGTGGATTTTGATCGAGTAATGCAACTTTTTCATGTAACATTCGATGTTTAATTGACTCGATGTACTCAAAATTAGTACTATGTTTTAGTTCATGTCAGGTGTAATATGCAGGTTTTCTTTGTAAACATTATTTTGTAAAATTTTATTATCAACACTAACCGAATCGCTTTCATGTACTTCATGAGTTTATTCACATTCTAGAATCTTTAGCATCAATCTTGAGCCCTAACTAATGAAAGAGTTTACTTCGTTAAAGATTTTTTTTTATATCAAAATTGTACATGCTGCGAATCCTCTTGAAAGGGAGGGGTTCCTTTGAAATTAATTTCCAACAAATAATTACGTTTTCTGTATTAGAATCATCTTACGACAATGCAAGGGCATCAACACAATTATGTTCTACGCACCAGTGCTCTATAGTACATTGAGATTTAAGGATAATACTTCGCTCTACTCTGCTGCGATTACAGGCGCTGTTAATGTGTTGTCTACTGTTGTATCTATTTTTGTAGTTGACAAATTAGGTCGTCTGCATAATCTTACTTGAAGCCGGAGTTGAAATGTTTCTGGCACACATAATTATTTATAGCAATTGTACTTGGAATCAAATTTACAGATCATTCGGACAATCTTGGCACTGCTTATGCAGTAGTGCTTCTGGTAGCACATTTGTATCGGCCTTTGCTTGCAATATATTATTGATTTTTTTTATATATTATTGGTCGTGGCATATATTATTGATTTTTTTTATATTTTTTTTTTAAATATAAAAAAAATCAATAATATATTCCAAATCCTCATAGAATTCCTAAGCCTCGTAGAACTCTTTTACAACTTGCGAGCTCGATTTATAAACCGTGGCAAAGTACAAACTGAGCCGAAGAGAATGTTAATTAATATGGTCGGACCGGGCTCATAGAGGGTGGGAAAGTTAATCATTACCCCGATAGAACTTAGAAATCTATAGAATATCTGATTTTGTTTTTACAATAAAAAGGGGTTCCGCGTACACAATCAATCTTAAAATTTCTGTCAAAATTTCTTTCTTGTTTAAAAGTTACTCGTTAAAAGGGTGGACGTTCGAGCAAACATACACGATAATATAATCTCGAAAAATCGGATTAGATTTAGTAATGTATACAACGGCCAAGCTCCTCATGATGATCATACCTGGGATTGTCATGCTTCTGTTCTTACTAGTCATGGTCCTCAAGGCTGCTAAGGTAATTATGGATTGTTGTGTCGGCAATAGTGACGGTAAAAAAATATATACTAGGGACGCTCTTGATATTGAAACTGGTCACGGGGCTTTGGATAGAAATACGATGGATCCAGCAATATCTGCCTCCCAGCTTTAGTCCTTACTAACCCCTATGTAGCTCCGTTATTGCTAGCGCGGGTTATGTCCACCATGATGGCCGTTGATCGTGACTAGCTGTGATGGATTATGATCGAATAACAATATTGTTGCATGTAACTTTCTTTGCATTCACCAAAAGTTGCCACGTTCAAGTGTACAGCAAGATCTTAATTTTTTTTTTTGTTTTTGCACTTTAATTCATGTCCAACAAATTTTAAGATGATGTTTGTAAGTAGATTGGTTATTTGATGTTTCATTGGCTTGATGAACTCAAAATAATTAGTTTTATGTACCGGTTTATATCAAGTTTATATATTAATCAGGTTTCTGTTATATATTTAATCAATTTCGAATGTAATAAGAAATCGTATGTACTTCTCTATAAATAAGGATTTCAACTTAATTTGTACCCGTACATACAAAACTAATAATACAAAGTTATTTTCTCTCTTATTTTCTCTTGTTACACGAGACGGTTCTAGCAGACAAGCACACAACTCGGAGTAGATCAGTCATGAAAGGAATTGTTTGGGACCTTTTGATGTCGTGCGGCGTCTTCGTCTTGCTGGGCATTATTATATTATTAACATGGTGTTGTATTTACTTGTTCTATGGCAGTGAGAAACAAGAGAAAGAACCAGCTAGGCATTCTGAAGGTGGTTCTGATGTCGAAACTGGTTATGTATGGCGGTTAACAGAGCACTAACGACGGAGGTGGAGATTGAAGATGGTTTTGGTTGGATTTAAAAGAACTCGTCATGTTTGTTTTTATGTCTTGTGTGGTATAAGTTTCAATATTTTTTATATTTGATGATCATTATATTTATGTCATGTATTGATCGCAAAAACTCGTTCTAGTAATTTTTTCAAAATAATCAAGTTGAGTCCAAATTGTTGTTTCAATCATCTAACCCTCAAAAGATCCACCTCCAAATTCCAATTTAGTTTTTCGTTTCTGCAAGGACGAATTTTCAATATGGGTTGATGTTCTCCAATTTGATGTTACCATGCACGCTTCAAAACAAAAGCTTGGGTGGTACTGGTAGACAAATAAATAAAAAGAAAGTACGACGGTAATACAAAGCCAAATTCCATTAATTAAAGTCTAAATATATATGGAATTCTAGAAAGAACACCTCATGTAAAGAAGAATACCATCATAAAACTTTATTTTTCATAAAAATTAATTTGTTATGTTAAAAATCACAAATTTTAACAAAAATTAAACTTAACATATTGGATATAACCTAGAATCTCATCAAAATTTCAAAATCAAATTTTACATAAAATCCACTATAGAATCTTATATATATTCTTGTAACAATAAAATTATGTGAAATCATGTCATATTTGATCCTAATTTTTTGTTAGAATCTATATATATTCATAAAACATCATATTTGATGTGAAAATTAGAGTCTAAATACGATTTATGTAAGATTCTATGGTGTTCTTTATTGTTCTTTATACAAAGGTGTTCCACTGGAGCATTGGCCATTATATATAATTACCTAAACATTAAAAATTTTGGTACCTATTTTTTAATATTTCGTATTTTTACTTCACCATCCTTACTTATATATTAATACTAGTTATAACCCGTGTGATGCACGGATTACTTTTGATATTTAATAAATTTTATTTTATGTTACAATTTTATTGTTATATAATTATTATTTGAAACTCTATGATTTTGATGATCATACTTAGTAAGCAAGCTGGATTCTGGATTAGAGTAATATTGTTTTTGCAGGATTACTTCATATAAAATTTTATAAGAAAAACAGGGTAACTCAGCTAGCTGACACTTCAACTCAGCAAGCTGGCTGACAGTCTGTCCAGTTTCGTTTCACAAGGGTTCGAATAAATGGTTTTATTATGCTTATAATTGCTAAAGTGGCATGAACGGTTCTTTATACATTAAAAACATAACATAATTTCAAAAGTATTTCTAAAACAATACTTTCTTAGAAAAAGGAATCTTTGAATTCTTTAATGTACTTAAAAAAGGCAACCCATGTGCTTACTTTCCAAGCATGCTCTTATTTAATATCAATTATGCTTTATTCCTATCCTCCACCATCTGTTGTCTTTGTTAAAGATTGTAAAGAATTACATGCACTCATTATCATATTCTTTCATATTCTTTATCTTCTTCAAGTTTCTTTCTAACGGTTTCTTTCATTCTTAAACATTCCTATCTCTCCATTTCTAAACTAAATTATTTTCTGAGTAAGAAATATTGTTTAAACTGATTGTGAACGTTAGAAGTAGAATTAATGGAACAAATCTTGAAACGTGAGAAGTGCTATTCAAGACCGTTACAAGTTTGCATCTTTAATTCTAGCTTCTTTACTTCACTATATATACTTGTATGAATGTTCTTCACAGGTACGAACCAAGAGACAAACATACAAGCAATATTCAAGTGTCAAGAAAACAACTCAGCACATATACTTCAAAAGAGCTCGTGTATTATATCATACATACAGTTTAGAGAGTTCAAATCTTTTGAGTTGTATTTATTTATTTCATCCTTTGTATTGTTCAACTTGTAAAGTTGGTAGTTGCTGGTTTGTCAAGCTTGTGGAACCAGGGTTCAAGGAGCATTGGGCTAGAGAAGTTTATACTTGGTTTAGTATAGAGCTTAGAGAGTTGTGTTCAAGAAACAAGGGGTTCCAGCTAGCTGCAGTCAGTAACTGGGTGATAAGGGAGATATATTATTGTGTCTTGTAATTGGATTTAATTGTGATCAATAATATATTCTCTTACCAAGTTGGTAAGGGACTAGGACGTAGACCATAGACGATTAGGGGTCGAACCTAGCTAAAAGTCTTGGTGTTCTTTACTTACTGTAATTTTGTCCTTCTGCATTGCATATCACAGCTAGCTGCTTATTTGTTAATCTGCCAAATCAAGTTAACTCAGCTAGCTGCTTGTTCACTAATTTATTGCACCCAGCTAGCTGCCAGAGTAAAATTTTAGACAAATTTTTATTTGATCATTGTTAGTCATAACACCTATTCACCCCCCCCTCTAGGTGTATTTTCATTTGGTATTAGAGCTTTGGTATACTAATATTTCTGTAACAGGAAAAGTATCGATCAAATGGCTGACAATTATCTAGAAGGCAGGTCGGATTATAAGGCTCCACTTCTCACTGGATCAGAGAACTACAGTTGGTGGAAATGCAGAATGGAGACTTATTTGTCCAAGAAACCTCTGGTTCTAAGAGTTGTGCAGAAAGGGAACTATGAATTTCTCAACGACAAAAACGAACCAAAAGATGTTGATGATCTCACTCTCGATGAGATTATCAAGTGCGGTTATAATGGAGAAGCAAGAAACTCCATAATGAATGCACTAGATCAATCTGAATATGACAAGGTATCCTCTCTAAAAACAGCAAAAGAAATGTGGGATGCTTTGGAATCCTATCATGAAGGTTCGAAAACTTTGAGAAAAGTTAAACTTAGCAAATTGATGAATGACTTCGGAAATTTCAAGCTCAAGAATGGTGAAACTATCAAAGAGAGCCAAGCAAGGTCTCAAATCACTATCAACACTCTGAAGAGACTTGGAAAATCCATTCCTCAAGATGAAATCAATATGAAAATTCTAAGTGCAGTTCCACTTATATTCGAAGCTAAAGTCACTGCATTGGAATCAAGTCCCTCCATTGATTCTATGGATCATTTGGCCGTATTTGCAGAGTTGGAACAATTTGAAAGCAAAATCAATAATAGCAAGATGGAATCAGTCAAGGCTCCAGTTGAAAAGATGAAGAATTTAGCTTTGCATTCCAGTAGCAGCAAGCTGGATTCAGAATCAGAATCAGATTCTGATGAAGAATTAGCACTTTTATCCAGAAAAATCAAAAAGATGCTAGACTTAAGGAACAAGCTAAAGAAGGAGAAAGGTAGAGCTTCTGGAACAAAGAAAGATGTCAAAGAGGAAGCATGTTTTGAATGTGGCAAGAAAGGTCACTACAAAAGAGACTGCTACAAGCTGAAAAATAAGCAGAAGCAGCTTGCTGCCTCTAAAGACAAAAAGAAAGCTAAGGCATTTTTGATATGGAGTGATGATGAAAATTCAGATTCTGATAATGAATCAAGTGATGAGATGGTGAACCTAGCTCTTGTTGGTCTTGATGATGAGAATAATGCTCAAGGAATTTTTCAAGATGGCCTTGTAGATAGTGATGTCTCGGACTCGGATGACAACAATAGTGAGGTAAATTACTTTTCTGATATATATTCTCATTCTTCAATGTTAGATGAATTAACCATGCAGGATCATAGTAATCTATCAAATGAAGTGTTTAAAGAATTAAGATATGAGAATGATAAACTTAAAAAGAAAAATATTCAACTTAAGAAGATCATATCTGAGTTAATGGATGAGAAGACACCTGCTACAAATCATGCTCAAAAGCTTACTGATCTTAAGTCTGAGATATCCCAGCTTGAAGGGATAAACAAAGTGCTTGTCAAAAGAAATGATACACTTATGAAGGAACTCAGCGAGCTGAGAACAGAAATAGAGGCTCAAGATGCATGTTTAGAAGCATTTAGTCCAAGGGAATCATGCTCAATGGAAATATCTCAACAAGCTGAAAGAATCAAAGAATTGGAAACTGAAATCAAGGATCTCTATAAAGGAATGGGAAAGTTCATTCAAGGAGAAGATACTCTCAAAACAATGATGAGATATGCAAAAGTTCCAATCGAAAGAGAAGGAGTTGGATCGGCTTCCACAACACCTCTAAAGTATGATGGCAAACATGGAATTCCTTATGACTATGCCATGCCATGGAGAATCTGCCATAAATGTGGAAATAAAGGTCATTTGGCAAATCATTGCAAAGTTCAGAATGCCAATCCAGCTAGCTGGAACAGACAGACTGGTCACAGGCAGCTAGCTGACAGAACAGTTGGAACAAGAAATACAGCTTCTAAAGTGGTCCAAATGTGGATCAAGAAATCTGATTTAAATGTTCTATATGTTCTATCAACTAACCATTCTGGACCCAAGCAAATATGGGTACCAAAACGTTGAGTTGGCTCTTTATTTGTTTTGTAGGTATGTCTTGTTGTCAAAGTGAGATCAAATCAATGGATTTTGGATAGTGGATGCACAAGACATATGAGTGGTGATAAATCTCAATTCATGTCTCTCAGTAAGAAAAGGGGTGGAAATGTCACCATTGGTGATAGCAAAACACTCCAGATTCTTGGGAAAGGGAAAATTGGTAATAGTGTCATTTCTATTGATAAAGTACAATATGTTCAAGGTCTTAAATATAATTTGCTTAGTGTAAGTCAGTTATATGATGATGGACATTCTGTTCTTTTTGATAAAGAAAAGTGTACTATTATTGTTGGCACTAACAAAGTCCCCCTAGTTGCTAGAAGGGAAGGAAATATATATATTTTGGACTTTGAAATGCAGGATTCATCTTGTTGTCTAGCTGCTGTTGATTCAAATCCAGAAATTTGGCATAGAAGGCTTGGACATGCTCATATGGACTTACTCAGCAAGCTGTCTTCAAAGAAGCTAGTTAGAGGATTGCCAAAATTGAAGTTTGTCAAAATGGAAACTTGTTCGGCTTGCCAATTAGGCAAACAAATCAGGACTCCTCATAAATCAAAGAAAATGGTATCAACTTCTAAACCTTTAGAGCTACTTCATTTAGATTTATTTGGTCCGGAAGCATATAAAAGCATTGGAGGTAAACAATATGCATTTGTTATAGTAGATGATTATTCTAGATATACTTGGGTATTGTTTCTTCGTACTAAAGATTTTGCTTTCAGTGAATTTGAAAAGCTAATTAAGTTACTTGAGAACAAGCTTAAGTTAAGACTTGTAAGTATAAGGAGTGATCGAGGTGGTGAATTCCAAAAAGACTTTATCTCATATTGTGAAGATAGAGGCATTTCACATGAATTTTCTGCTCCAAGAACCCCACAACAAAATGGAGTTGTGGAAAGAAAGAACAGGTCATTGCAAGAAACAGCTAGAACATTACTGCAAGAGAGCAAGCTGCCAAGAAGTTTCTGGGCAGAAGCAGTCAACACAGCTAGCTACGTTCTTAACAGAGTACTAATCAGGCCTATTCTCAACAAGACTCCATATGAATTGCTAAAGAACAAGAAGCCAAACATAGGCTACTTCAAGGTCTTTGGATCCAGGTGCTTTGTACTCAAATCCATTGATAGAGATGGTAAATTTGATGCCAAATCATATGAAGCTATATTTTTGGGTTATTCTACAACAAGTCGTGCATATAGAGTTTATAATATATCTAAACGTAATGTTGAAGAGTCAATTGATGTCTCATTTCAAGAATCTAATGTTGATCTATCAAGAGATGAGGAAGATATTGCAGGTTCAGATGGTGCCAGCGAGCTGCCACGGTCAGATACCGCAACTCAGCGAGCTGACAAAGAAACAGATTCCAAAAATACAACAACTCAGCGAGCTGCCAATGAAGCAGACTCAGGAAATGCAGCAACCCAGCGAGCTGCAGTAGAAACTGAATCAAGTTCAGCTAATGATAATCAAGCTGAAATCTCTCCTCCAGTAGATGAAACTTGTGATAAGGTGTCAAAGCTCACTTTGGAAGATTCTAGAGGCCAGAGATCACAAGAAAAGATGCCAATTTATAATGGGGATGAATCCCCTCCTCCATCCAAGAGAATTAGAGCCAATGAAGAAGTTATGGCTCATCATCATTTTCCAAAGTCAACAAGGACAGTAAAGAACCATCCTCCAGAGTTGATTATTGGTGATAAATCAGAAGGCATCAAGACAAGGAGAAGCCAAGCTAACTTTTGTGCATTTTCTGCCTTCCTAGCTCAAGAGGAACCAAAGAATGTCAATGAAGCACTAAAAGATGAGAATTGGATCATGGCAATGCAAGAAGAACTTAATCAATTTGAAAGATGTGATGTTTGGGAACTTGTAGAGCCACCTAAAGATGCTTCAATCATCGGTACTAAATGGGTTTTCAAGAACAAAGTTGATGAAGAAGGAACGGTTACTAGGAATAAAGCAAGGCTTGTTGCACAAGGATATAATCAACAAGAAGGAATCGATTTTGATGAAACTTATGCCCCGGTTGCAAGGCTAGAGTCAATAAGGATGCTACTATCATTTGCATGCTTCAAGAAATTCAAGCTACATCAAATGGACGTGAAAAGTGCATTTCTTAATGGATACTTAAAAGAAGAAGTATATGTCAAGCAACCTCCTGGATTTGAGAGTGAGAAATTTCCTAATTATGCTTTCAAACTAAAGAAGGCACTATATGGATTACGACAAGCTCCTAGATCTTGGTATGAAAGGCTAAGTAAGTTTTTGATAAAGAATGGATTCATTCGAGGTAAAATCGATCCTACTTTGTTTACTAAACTTACTGGTAATGATATTCTAGTTGTGCAAATATATGTAGATGACATTATATTTGGATCAACTAATGATAAAATGTGCAAGTGGTTTTCTAAGTGTATGCATAGTGAGTTTGACATGAGTATGATGGGTGAGCTTAACTACTTTTTGGGGCTCCCAATCAAGCAAACTCAAGATGGGATATATGTACATCAGTCCAAGTACATCAAGAACTTGCTAAAGAAATTTGGATATGAGAATATCAAGGCAAAATCTACACCTATGGGTTCTGCCAGCAAGCTGGCTGCAGATGAACGAGGTAAAGATGTAGATGTTCGAAAGTATAGAGGTATGATTGGTAGTTTATTATATCTTACAGCCTCTAGACCTGATATTATGTATAGTGTATGTGTGTGTGCTAGGTTTCAAGCTCAACCAAAAGAATCTCACTTGAATGCTATTAAAAGAATTTTTAAATATTTAAGTGGAACTACTACTCTTGGTTTATTTTATCCCATCACAAATGCATTTGATCTTGTTGGGTATAGTGATGCAGATTATGCAGGTTGTCAAACTGATCGAAAGAGTACAAGTGGGGTTTGTGCATTTTTAGGACAGAGTTTAGTATCTTGGCAAAGCAAGAAGCAAACTTCTGTTGCATTATCCACAGCTGAAGGGGAGTATTTAGCAGCTGGAAGTTGTTGCTCTCAAATGCTATGGATGAGACAAACACTTCTAGATTTTGGAATTAAATGTGGCAAAGTCCCCATTTATTGTGACAATACAAGCACTATAAACATATCAAAGAATCCAGTGAATCACTCAAGAACAAAGCATATTGATGTTCGACATCATTTCTTGAGAGACAATGTTGCAAAGGGAAAAATTGAGCTAATCTTTGTAAGTACAGAGTACCAGCTAGCTGACATCTTCACAAAGCCACTAGCTGAGGAGCGTTTCTCTGTGCTGCGTAGAGAATTAGGCATGTGTAATGTCTAGCCAGCCAGCTGCTATGGAAGGATGGAAATCTTTTATGTCTAGCCAGCTAGCTGCCATGGAAATTCGGTACATTCTTATTATGTACAATTTCATGCTCAATAGTTTTGTGCTATTTGTTTATTTTTCCTAAGTGCTAAGTTAAAATTAATTGTTTAATTTATGCATTGAAATATGTCTCTGTGACTTTTTTTATTTATTTATACTTAGTTACCTTATTCTATGCAATTGGTCCAATATGTTATATGTCGGGATGAAATAATTTTTTTTTTAAGTCAGTTTTTCCCCTTAATTAATAAAAGAGAATTACTTAATACATTCCAATCCGACTCTTGAGATATCATCAAACCACTCCCAAATCAAGTTTAGGGTTTCTAGCCGCTCTTACCATTTCTCTCTCTCTCTCTTCGACACCAAATCTCATCATGGGCAAAACTAGATCCTCCAAGAAAACTCCAATCTCTGTCCCCAAAACGCAGAAAGGGCAGAACAAAAGGCTCTTTGACGAAGAAGATGACATTGATAGGGTTCAAGTCGACAGCGGAGATGAAATGTCAGAAGTTCAAAAATCAGGGCTTAAGGGTTGCTCGTCTGCTAAGAGAACCAAGTATGGAATTAAGTTTACAAGTGAAGAACTAGAATCCAGATTCAAGCAACTCGATTTGGCCAACCGTCGAATCATTTTTGGACGCCCAATTGCAGGTAATTCCTATGTCAAATGCGGGGCTCTTGCTTATTTCTCTAAATTAGGGTTTGAATCCTTTATCAAAGATTTACCCCGAGAATGTTATCCATCTCTTGTCTATGAGTTTTATTCAAATCTTGTTATTGTCAAACCATTGGTCTTTTCATCGGTTGTTCGTGGTCAGAAAATCATGTTAACTACTAATGTTTTGAATGATATCCTTGGAATTGAAAAACCATCATCTGTTTCTATCACAACCAAAAAGGGTCCTACAGAATTCCCCAATTTCACTGAATTGGACCAGTTAAGATAAATTCGTGGTTTGGATGGTTTACTTGTTTATGCCCCTCCCACTACTTCCATTGTGACCCCTATCAGTCATGTGCTGTTTAAGATGTGTATCGATAATGTAAACCCTCGTACTGGAAGTCGATCGAATTTTGCGGGTCAAGATGTTTCTGTGGTGGCTATGTTGCTCTCTGAGAAGCCATTCAACCTGGCTGGACTTATTTTGAAAAATATGTTCGATGTATTCGAGCCACACACCTCACCAAGCCTCCCTTATGGCTGTTTATTGACTAGAATTTTTGAATGGTATGGTATTGATTTAAAGAATGAAGAGTGTGAGCTTGTTAAAGAATTTTTGGATGCTAAGAGCTTGTTGCAATCTCATTTGAAGTTGGATTCTGATGGTAATGTCATTCGGATGGAACCTCCTCCACCTCCAATCCCAACACCTGCTTTGTTGGAAAGTGAGAGTATGACTGAGGCTAGCCATTCTGAAAATATGAAGGAAATTCGAGCTGCCCTGAAAGTGTTGACTGATAAGGTAACTGATATGGCTGATGAACTTTCTTTCCTTCGTGACATCGTTGCTGGTCCTCGTCCGTCTACCTCAGCTCGCACTGGTCTATTCTCTGCCACTGTCTCTGATGCACAAGGTCTTAATGACCTTGCAAATGCTGCTACCGGAGATGTGCTCAAGGAAACTGTGGATGCTCCAAATGTGGCTGCTTCTGGGGTGGTTCAAGCTGAGAATGCTCAAGTTGATGATGAGGATAAGGACTCTTAAGTTTTTCCTTTTTTTTATGATTAAGGGGGAGAACTTTTTAGGATGATATGATATGATTTATGATGATTTATGTCTTGTTTAAGAACCTATGAACCTGTTTATGTGTTTAAGAATTATGCTTATGTCTGAACCTTTTATGTTGGATATTTTGGTTTGGGAACCTGTGTTGTTTATGTGCTTATCTGTCATGTGTTGGTTTTGATTTTTCTTAAGTTATCCTTGTGTATTACCCTTGGTTTTTATCAAGTTACTATATGTTTATAAAATTGCTAGACTCAGGGGGAGTTTGTTTTCATCTCTCCTAAAAATTGGTGTATAATCATCAAAAAGGGGGAGATTGAAACTCTATGATTTTGATGATCATACTTAGTAAGCAAGCTGGATTCTGCATTAGACTAATATTGTTTTTGCAGGATTACTTCATATAAAATTTTATAAGAAAAACAGGGTAACTCAGCTAGCTGACAGTTCAACTCAGCAAGCTGGCTGGCAGTCTGTCCAGTTTCGTTTCACAAGGGTTCGAATAAATGGTTTTATTATGCTTATAATTGCTAAAGTGGCATGAACGGTTCTTTATACATTAAAAACATAACATAATTTCAAAAGTATTTCTAAAACAATACTTTCTTAGAAAAAGGAATCTTTGAATTCTTTAATTTACTTAAAAAAGGCAACCCATGTGCTTACTTTCCAAGCATGCTCTTATTTAATATCAATTATGCTTTATTCCTATCCTCCACCATCTGTTGTCTTTGTTAAAGATTGTAAAGAATTACATGCACTCATTATCATATTCTTTCATATTCTTTATCTTCTTCAAGTTTCTTTCTAACGGTTTCTTTCATTCTTAAACATTCTTATCTCTCCATTTCTAAACTAAATTATTTTCTGAGTAAGAAATATTGTTTAAACTGATTGTGAACGTTAGAAGTAGAATTAATGGAACAAATCTTGAAACGTGAGAAGTGCTATTCAAGACCGTTACAAGTTTGCATCTTTAATTGTAGCTTCTTTACTTCACTATATATACTTGTATGAATGTTCTTCACAGGTACGAACCAAGAGACAAACATACAAGCAATATTCAAGTGTCAAGAAAACAACTCAGCACATATACTTCAAAAGAGCTCGTGTATTATATCATACATACAGTTTAGAGAGTTCAAATCTTTTGAGTTGTATTTATTTATTTCATCCTTTGTATTGTTCAACTTGTAAAGTTGGTAGTTGCTGGTTTGTCAAGCTTGTGGAACCTGGGTTCAAGGAGCATTGGGCTAGAGAAGTTTATACTTGGTTTAGTATAGAGGTTAGAGAGCTGTGTTCAAGAAACAAGGGGTTCCAGCTAGCTGCAGTCAGTAACTGGGTGATAAGGGAGATATATTATTGTGTCTTGTAATTGGATTTAATTGTGATCAATAATATATTCTCTTACCAAGTTGGTAAGGGACTAGGACGTAGACCATAGACGATTAGGGGTCGAACCTAGCTAAAACTCTTGGTGTTCTTTACTTACTGCAATTTTGTCCTTCTGCATTGCATATCACAGCTAGCTGCTTATTTGTTAATCTGCCAAATCAAGTTAACTCAGCTAGCTGCTTGTTCACTAATTTATTGCACCCAGCTAGCTGCCAGATTAGACAAATTTTTATTTGATCATTGTTAGTCATAACACCTATTCACCCCCCCCTCTAGGTGTATTTTCATTATTTTCAATAATTAATTTTAATTTAATAAAAATTTAATTAATGATATGCATGGTTTAAAAATTATATTATAAAATTTTAAAATAAATATGTTATTGACAGAATTTGAACCTTGAAATTTTAGTAAATTAATTTAGTCATATAATATATCTAATAAATAGATCTAACAGTTTTAATTTTTTAGTAAAAATCTAATGGTCATTATTCGTTGTATACGGATTTCTATTATATTTTGTTAGTGATTAGAAAATATAGTGTGATATTTTTGGATATATATTAATTATTGCAAGATTATGTTTTCAAATTAAAAATTAATGTGTTTTAATTAGAAAAGAAATATTATTTATTATAATATACGATATTTTAGGTATTTATAAAAGGTAATATCATCAATTAAAAGTAAATGTTTTTTAATTTAAAAATGTAATTAGCTAATTATCATTAATTATATTATATTATTTTTTATTTTAATAATTCGGATGATCTTGCCGAAAACCGAAACGACAAACTTTCAATGCCCGTGCAATGCACGGGTTTCTTTTATAATGTTATAAAATTTATTTAATATTACAATTATGTTTTTATATAATTATTATTTTAATAATTATTTTAATTTTAATTTAATATAATTTAATATATTCATGTTACAGACTATACTAATGTTTCCTTATTATTAAAAACGTATACGGATTTTTATTATATTTTATTAATAATTGAAAAATATAGTGTGATATTTTTGGGTATATATTAATGATTGTAAAATTAGTTTTAAATCAAAAAGGTAAGATGTTTTAATTAGAAAGGAAATATTAATGATTGGATGATATGATAAAATTTATGTTTTTAGATATTTATAAAAGATAATATTTTCAACTAAAAGTAATTGCGAAAAAGGTAATATTTTGCGTATATATTAATGATTGTAAGATTAATTTTAAATCAAAAAGGTAAGGTGTTTTAATTAGAAAGAAAATATTTATGATTGGAAGATATGATACAATTTGATGTTTTTAGATGTTTATAAAAAGTAATATTTTCAACTAAAAGTAAATACGAAAAAGGCAATTGGCTAACTACCATTAATTATATGATGTTATTATTTATTTTAATAAATAGAATAACCAAACCGAAAACCAAAATTTTCAAAATTTTCAATGTTTCGGCTTTAATATAATAGTATAGATAGATAGATGTTTTTACCTAAATATCATTACTTATATCAATCTATACTATTATATTAAAATCAAAATATCGAAAGATATGAAAAAATATATATATAATTATTAATAACTAATCAATTTCCCTTTTTATGTAGAGCATGTTACCTTTTATATTGTTTCAATAACTAATCAATTTCCTTTTTCTAGTAAAATTTACCTGTTCATTTACTAAAATATTATAATTACTAATAACTTATTGAATACCTTTTCCAATACATGTATTATCTTTTTTATATTTTCTAATTAAAATCCCACTTTTTTTGAAATTATATCATTATTATAATTAAATTATATCGTTTAAAAATGAGAAAAAAGACCCTGAGATTGATATCAGGGAACTTTTCCTGATATACTTAAAAATAACTTTATATTTGATTGGGCCCGCAGAGCTAATTAAAAAATTTTGATTTTACGAATATACTCACCCTATATTTGCATATAAATCTCATGTATCTCCGGAAACTTAATTGAGATACATCTCAGACTCCTTAATCTCTTTAAAAATTTTGAACCTACAAAATTCGTATCTTAAAATTATCGATACAAATTAATAAAAGATTATACGGGTTCTAGGCACTAGGGATTTTAGCCCGCGCTTCGCGTGCGACGAAAAATTGATAAATTTAATTAAAAAAATAATATTATTATAAGTTATAAGAATATTTTAAGTTTTTTTTATATAAAACATTTTATTTAATGTTTTGTAGAGCTTTTTATGTTTCAGATATATGTAAACGCAAATTTTTTTTGCCAGGGGTTCGATTTTGTACATAAAGTCAACGTATATAATTCAATATAATTATATAGTTGCTCGACGTCGCCTCGCGATGCCGTCTCGCATTTTAAAATATGAAATTTAAAATTATAATTGGACTAAAAATGATTTATATATAATTAATTTCAATTATTACTATAAATTTTAAAAAAAGAAAAAGAAATTATCCTATCATATTCGTTTATCGATATAAAACTCTAAAAGATGAGTAATCAATATCTATATTCACGGACAAAACCTTAAATTTTGGAAAATAACTTTATTTTTAATATGTAAAATCTTGGCATAGACATCAAAATTCTTCCATTAAATTTAGTCAAACGATCACAACTTATAATTTTTTTGTCAATTTATAATGATACACAACTATATACTATTTTTAAAAATAGATAGATAAATTTATAGATAATTTATTTATCATTATCTTTTTAGGTAATGACAGATAATTATAATATGGTCAGTGGTCAGGGGCATCCGGTTGCCAACATACGGTTGCCAACATACGGTTTTATAAGCGTTGGATGGTTGATCCAACGGTTCTAATTTTAAAAAAAATAGTACCGTACCGCAGAAAATAGTACCGTACCGCAGAAAGTTTCTGCGGTATGGAGTAATTACCAAAATGCCCCATGTTTTCACATCAAAAATCAACTATTCACCATACCACAGAAACTTTCTGCGGTACGGAGAAATTACAAAAATGCCCCCGATTTTCACACCAGAGGCAAGGGTTGTAACCATCCAACGGTTACAACGGTTTCGGACCGTTGGATTAACCATCCAACGGTTGTAAAACCGTATGTTCCCAAATCTTTATTTAGCAACCCGGTGCCATATACCGGGACCCTTATAATAAACAACATTATAACACTAACACGTCTTGATGGCAAGAAAAGCAGAGCAAGAGTTTGTATGATGCAATCTGCCAACATCATAAAAATATGAAAATGGATTTAATTTTATTTGTTAAATTTCATATACAAAAATTTATTGAGACTACATCCTGACTCATATATATATAATAATAAAAAAGTAATTAAAATTTTGTTATTAACAAAAATTATAATGAAAATAATTTATACATATATGTATATATATCACATTAATTTATTTTTGAAATAAGTGCATATCAAAGTAGGTTAATTTTTAACTTATGCATTGAAATTATTTCGCACTCCTTTCTAATTTATAAATCAACATTTTGGTTATTCCAAACACCTTTTCAAGGGAATAAATTTTAATACTTTTTAATAATTTTTATTAATAGTTCTTAATATTATCACAGTTATATTAACATGACAAAGAAACCATGCTAATTAATGAAATTACTTGAACATAAGTACTAAGATTAAAGATTAAAACCAACTTGGACCATTGCACTTAATCAAACTTACTGGGATACATTATGTTCATAACTGTCAGATGCTGCCATGTTATTACTTGTTAGTGTAGGCATATGAGTAGTCGAAGCAGTTGGAGGCAAAAATAAAGTGTTTCCTCCATGCAAGTCACATTACAGGCATTAGCCATACTAAATAAAATTGGTAGTATTAAATGAAAAAATCTATATATACTTGCATACACATAGAATGTGATTAAAGAACACATATTATTAAAGAAAAACACCAGCAAATTTTTTTTGGAACACGCCCAGATGGGCATGTACACAGAAAAAATAGGATAAAGTTACTACTGCTAAAGATTTCGCAACAGTTTTAGCCTTATCTTCGTTGGTTAAGTGATAGTGATTCCCTTTGGTGTTGACGAAGGACTGAAGGCAACAGATTTTCTGTAGACCTCCAACGTCTTCAAATCACGATGGATGGCACTGAAAGAGCTGCTTGGACATCCAAGAATTGGTTAGCATTACTCTCCAAAATAACAGCAATAGGGACAATGTTGTTCAGGAATCCTCCTTCATAAGTTTGTTTTCTTTGTCATTTCCCTATGTGTGCTTGAACCACATCTATACCCAACCCCCAATAACGTAAGGATTGTTAGCCCCTGTCCGGTCTAGTTCATCAGCTTCTCCATTTACATTCCTTTGGATATATAGAAAATCAACTTTCAATCTAGCATCGAAATGATATAGAAATCTTACTTGTAGAAGAAAAAAATCCGTATAAACCTTTTCTTGCAAAATCTTGTTCAAGATAAAAGAATTTGGCTATCGATGAGTTGTCCATTGATAGCATATAAATGTTATATGAACCTATATCAACACTTATATGAACCTGTATACCAAATCTGGGACTTAAAGCTAGACATCAAAGTTTGCAAGCAGGAAGAAAGATGGATCAAAAGTTGCACTCTTCCCTTCCGGCATACTTCTTCAATTCTATTTACTGGAGAATCAATAAGTTCTTCAACAGTAACCTGCTTCTTTTGCACATTCAGTTCCAAGAGTTGAAGTTATTAAATATGAATAGGAGCTCGCTGCTAAAATGGGATTTCAACATAACCCAGAATATGCTCCGTTAATAAACTTTTTTCCTGGACATGATTTCATCTGGTTAACTTGTTTTCTGGACATACAACTGACATTTCCCAGACAAATCAATTTCAATAATTTATTTTAATAAGAAAATATAAATTAGGAGTAGAACTACAGCGGGGAAAGGATAGTGTGAGCAATATCTATCAAAAGTTCCTTAACTTCTAAGCAATCACCTTAAAACTTGCTCAAGGACAATTGAAATTCCTTCCTATAAAGTGGCCCCGCTTTCCAAGCGTGCATCTCCCTACATTTCAACAATAAAACAGTTTATCAGAGTTCAACCATATTCATTTACTTGATAAAAAAATGGAAACACTACAGAAACCTTGCAACCAATAGATTCATCCATCCACACAATTTGCTCACTCGTGCTTACACCATTTTTACCATAGATACTGTACCATCACATATATCTATACCATCACATGGAACTCCATATCCAGAATCAAATTTTTAAGTGTTAGCTACGACACCCCAACCAATATCCAATACACTTCATGAACATTTTTAAAAACTAATACTTGGCCAAAAATAAGACCTATAATTAAACTGAATTTTAAAGTTACAAATCAGAAAACAAAAAAAATGTAGGTCATTCTGGTAAATGACTACTAAGAGAATGGCCAAATTTAAGAAATCATAAATTAGACTTATGCAAACCTAGACTGAAACACAAATAAATAATGTTTTTGATTAAAATAAGGTGTGAAATCACCTGTAGTATGTTGTCCAAGCCCAAAATTAATTGTAAAATTTTAACAGAGACAATTAGTAGAAACATAACATAATATTATTTTGAAAGCGAGTTATAATATGATTATGATTTAGAATGTGAGATAGATTCATATTAATTGTCTCCTCTATTAGCGAAATAATTTACCAGATAGATTGACACCATGTAGCCTCCTCTATGATGGCATAAGATAAGCTGACTATTATATCTTATTTTGGAACTTCCTATCAATGTTTGATCAGTAATGTCTATTAGATCCCAGCATGCAGTAATTCATATTCGATAATGGATTTTTAGAAATACAGGAATAACCTGAGAGGTGTGAGAACATTTGAAATGCAGTAAAATCCTCTTTTGCAGAACATTTGAAATTGAGTGGGAACCAATTGGATTAGCAGAACCTATATTATATCACTAAAATCATTATGAAACAGTTTTATTTGATTATTGCAAGGTTTTGATATTGAAGTGGTGAAAAAGGTTCTGAATATCATTGGAACCTCACAAAGATCATAACTGAGGAACCAATATATGAAGACATCCTCTGCAACGGCATAACATTGCTTGATCGCTGGATCACTCAATCTCTACAGAGAGAGTGATATTTAAAAGGAACGTATGACACGTTAGTTGTAATTCCCGTAGATCAAATGCAATTTAGTTTTTTCCAGACATATTGACAGCAGTTGGTAACTTGGTATCCTTTGAGACGGAGTAGTGTTGTCAATAACGGTGCTGAGCAAATGGTCTTGATTCTCTGTGGTATGCTAACATTGACTGACCTACGTTATATGCAAGGGAATAAAACTGGATATCGGGGTAAGAAACTTCAGAGTCGGATTATAAGCACATGATTTCAACTAAAAAATACACGTACCAATCTGTCTGGTATAAGAATTTTGAAAATTGGGATCCTTATTTTCATTATTAGCATCATCTTCTGAGAAACATCTCCATGTGTGCCATTAAAGGATGTTGGAGCAGGGCATCTTCTTTGACCTATGAAAGTATACGGCACGAAAAAATGTGTTAATCTTACAATTTCATGTCATCAGTTATCATCTTTCAACATGTCGTACTACATCATACGTTCATCTCTACACCTACGCATACCATCTTTTCTTTTAGGTTTTGTATCTATATGTATCAAACTATCAACTGGTGTTAATAAAATCCTGACAAAAAAAAACTGATGTTAATATAAGATTGCAGATATCTCCAATTATTATGTGGGCAAAAGATTTTCTATCGCTTAGTCTACGACTTTAAAAAACATGGATGCGACTATTTAGGAGATATGATCCAAATTAGATGGAAAATTATGAAGTGGACATTCTGTTGGGCATGTAGGTTGACGCATAAACAGTAGACATGATGTTTAATGCTGGAAAATTACATTGTTTTGTACGATTAATCAAATTAGTAGTTAAGAACCTTACTCAACTAAGCCTCCATTGTCTATCATGTTCTGGTACTGGTAATCAAACCTAACTAAATAGATGACTATGCCTCTCTTCAAATTAGGGTCCGAAAAGGATATATGTATGCAAATCTTACACATACTCTACCCCTGCTCCTAAGCTTAATTAGAGAGGCTGTTTTGGAAATGGCGCACATATATATATTAAAAAAAAGTTGGCTTCAAACATAATGCTCCAAGTATTTAAATGAACAATAATTCTGAATCAGGAAGATTATTAGCTCAATGCACAAAGCTATATCTAGAGGCCCAAATTTGTGTCAAATTAATCCCCACGATGGTATGCACATCATTTGTAGTGAATAGTATCATGCCTCTTATGTTTCCAATCAACTTAAGATGCGAACACAACCACCTACTAAGATTACAAAAACAATCAACTCTGGAAGATCTTGCAAGCATATTACCATTTTACTTTTACAAATATCGCGAGTAATTTACTCAATCAAAAAAGAAGATGATTACTTAAACATATATAGATGCATACCTTCATATAAAAGTGACGAAGATATGTGGAACACATGTAACCTGCAAAAGAAAAAGGAACCAAATGAGATAGATTGTAGCATCAGAAGATAGTATAATTAAATACCATCGAAGTAATAATAAGAGCGGGTTCAAATTGTGGTTTATAACATTCAAATTTAAAACTTCAAAGATACATAGAATCAACAAACAAACAAAAAAGCAATGTAATGATAACAAACAGACAAAGATATATTAATCAATCAAACAAATAAGGAGAAAATGATATCAAGAAAAGAGTATCAAAATAAATTCACAACTGATAATTGATACAACAAAAATATGATAAAATAAAGTGATGTATTAAATTTAAAACACATATCGTCACTTTCAAAAAGGAAAACACGAAGATTGTATAAACCTAATAAAAAAGTATACATTGGAGATGGACTGCCAGAGGAATCTTGATTGATTGAGCAAATCTGCAATAAAAAATAATGAATTAATTCTTGGCATAGGAAATTCAAATTCGCCCCTTTTAGTTGTGATGGCATCATCAGAATTCTATGTAATCATCAAATACTATTAGGAGCATAATAAAAACAATCTCAATTGTGAGATAACGTATATAAAATAAATTAAGTACAACATGGAGCTTTGACAAAATAAGTGAACTTGTTATGCTGAAAGATCAAAGACTTCTTAAAATGTATTTATCTACATCTACATCAAATTCCAAATACAAAAAGAAAAAGGGTTTACCTTGTAGAGTTCTAGGAATATGTTATCCAGAGACTCTTGTATTTTAAACAAATACTTTATTGGATCAGCTCATCGGTCCTCCCCCATCCATGCAATGAAAACCAAATGACCACTTTCGATGAAAAATATGCTAATTTAGCATTTCAATTGCATCAAACGAATTAAATTTTTACCATTGCTCAGAATACCAGCAAGAATACCAAAAATCTGCTATCTAGCACAACAGATAAAACAATCTTTGATCGAAATCTGTAACTTAAAACATCATAATATCATGGTGGGGTTTTTTTTATCAATATGGGTGATAATGCAATAACAATAGCCAGAGCTATATACAAAAAATAAATTG
The DNA here is from genome assembly GCA_036435485.1 of Saposhnikovia divaricata. Lineage (NCBI taxonomy): Eukaryota > Viridiplantae > Streptophyta > Magnoliopsida > Apiales > Apiaceae > Saposhnikovia > Saposhnikovia divaricata. The sequence continues at coordinate 10,451,571 of CM071599.1, forward strand.
GAAAGATGATATTTCATATTTATAAAATGCTGCACAAAAAATAGCCATTTTTTAGGATACAAAAAGCTTTTTCCATATAAAAGAATTTGAATTTCAATTCTTTTGGCATATACAAAGCATGTGATTAAACCACACCTGTAAACTTTTGTTCGTATCGTCGTACCTTGCTTGAGAGCTGTCACAATCATTACAGCTTCTTTTTCCTAGAAAAAGTCAGATATCAATTGCCACCAATATAATTACAATGAAAATATGATACATGTTAATCTATATTATTAATATAAGCATTTAAAAAAGCGGAGAGCAGTGATTAGAGACAATTATGAAGAAGAAAAACAATGATAGTAAACACATATGCAAGAGATAGAGATTTTCGAATGGATTGACACATATAAATACAACATATTCGGATCACAAGTTTGTGAATGAATATTATAATTTGACTCAGAGCCACCAAAATAATTAACTGCATTCCAAGTTTAAATAATAAAAAAAGCTTAGCAGATAAGTATACACATATAAAAAATTGAATCAGAAAGTAAATTGTACCATGATATAAGGTCACATGCCAGGTTTCACCAAAGAGGGAGATGACTGGTTGGACAATGGCCACCATTTTGAATCTATAAAAAGTTGAAACAAAAAGTATGCAATTCAATTATATTAAAGAATGGTTTCACTGATGTCATGCATTTATTCTGAAAAATAAGCAAAATATCAGTTAATCGCCATGAAGAAAATGCATTTATCCATATGATTAGGCATTCTATCAAACAGGTAATATACACCTCATACTTGGTATCTAACAGAATTCTTAATCATAGCAAGCATACATATTAGGGTCTTCAACCATAACAGTAGTTTCTTGAGCAAAAGTATCCTGCAAAACCAACTCATCATTCTCCCCATCCAGTTGATTCTTATTGTCGCTCCCTTTGGTAAGCAAACCCCCATTGAGTCCTCCCCCGCCTTGGTTCACCGAAAGCAAAGCCGGGATCCCAAACTTCTGTTTCTGAAGGAACTTAATCTCTTCCAACGCCAATCTGCATTAAATTAATAAAATTCATCTCTATATTCCACACTAAAGCAATCAAGTTTACCAATACATAAACTGTATACATAATAATACGGACAGAAGAAGAAACCTTGCTTGTTGTTCATCGTCATCAACATCAGCGTTGGTCCAAATTTGGTTGATTTTCTTCGTGTACTTTTTCGAAAATTCTTATTCTTTACCCCGAAGAATATGATTTGATTTAGGTTTGACTGTTGCAAGGAATGACAGTATGATTGTTGTAATCTGTGTGTATACATTAAGGGATTCCGATCATTAATCAAGGAAAGAATTGAAAGATATTGAATATATTTCCATAACAATGTTTGATACACGGTCTATCATAAATTCAAAATTCAAAAAATGCTGTAATTAAGGAAAACGTGTGATGTGATTGTTAGTCTGTTATATGGCTAAATGGATCATTAGATGGGTAATATTTTTACCTAATGAGTAAATTAGTTGGATTATCCATGGCTCATTAAAAAAAGGCTTGAGAGTAGTACATTTTAGAGGAGTTGGGCAAATTTTTTTACCCAGTGTGTAAATTTCTAAATGGGTGACTTGATGCATTAAGAATATGTTGATTGTAAGATTGATTTTACCTACTGTATGTCTTTTGTAATATAGTTCATTCTTAAGCTAGTGTACATGCAGTACGTACCTAGGCAAATGGCAAGCGTCAGGTTAAAATTAAAAACAAGACGACGTTAAAATGTGATTTGAAGAGAATAATTATTTAGTTTGTGTATAATCTACCCTTTTCAGATCCCGCGAGAAATACTGGATGTGTTTGGGTTTGGTTTAATTATTTAGTTTGGGTAAAAATTGAACATTATACTGGTACAAACAGTTCGATTGGACTATTACATTGGTAAAATGTAATTCGATATTCTAAAAAAGTTTCAAAATGTATATATTGAAATTTTTAAAAAAAATAACTAAAATTTAGACATTCCAAAATATCCAAATTACCTGAATTTGTATCATTCGGTAAAACTTGTCCTAATTTCTGCCCATAAAGACCGAGGGACTAGGAGCCTAGGTATACCAACAAAGATGTATGGACATCCTTATCCAAAGAGTTTCCAAATTAAATCTAGTCAAATTTCATATGTTCGCTCAATTTCATCACAATTAAAATCAAAATTTGTCAAACAAATCAATTGAGGTAAATTTAAAAAGGTTATTTCCTGATAAATATGAGTAGCGTTAGGTATCTAAAATTTTTTCCAAAATTTTTTTCCAAATAATGTGACAAATAAATAGAAGATTTTGATTGTGATTGGAGACGCATATAATATATATATATATATATATATATATATATATATATATATATATATATATATATATATATATATCCAGGATTGGATTTCATATTCGAACAAACCTCGTAATCGTAAGAAAGTGGGTTTTTTAGCTATGGGCCTAGCAAAAGAAAAATTGGGATAGGATCCTCTATAGGATATCCCCCCTCAAAACCGGACGTGAAAGTTTCCTTTCATCTGGCTCAAGTAGGTACATCAAAAATCAAAAAAAGATAAGGAGTTCGAACTTTTAAATTCCAGAGCCCCCCAAAAAAAAGATTTACTCTTTACTCAAGTTCCCAGCGAAGACCAAGGAGGTTTTCCTTAATTACGGCTTCCTTTATATTTATATTTTTTTAATTTTTAAAAATAAATAAATAAAATGTGAAATTATTGAGTAGTCTACTCCCTCGAATAATGAATCCCGTAATTCTTAATTTTAATAAAAGTGAGTACCTTGGAATTCATAAGGGATTTACTTGTCTATGTACCGTTCTGTTAAATCTTTAGCCTTCCAAGCTAACGATGCGGGTTCGATTCCCGCTACCCGCTATATCTATATATCTTATAACTTAACTATAAATATATATACTATAAATATATATATATATTATTTATATATACTCTAATAATAGACTCTAATTATTAATTAGAATTTATTCATCATTGAATATAGAATATAAAAATTTAAATAATATCAATGAAAAGCGTCCATTGTCTAATGGATAGGACAGAGGTCTTCTAAACCTTTGGTATAGGTTCAAATCCTATTGGACGCAATTTATTTCCATATATATATTTTATATTTCGATATAAAATCTAAATATATATATATATAGGGTCTTGTTCTAATAGAAACTAGAAAACAAACCTAAATTAAATATTTCAAGCTAATCTAATGACCAAATTAGGGGTACTCCAATATAAAAAAAAAAGTTTAAAATTATTGTCTCTATTCAACAAAAATATTTTAAAAAAAAAAGTTAAAAAAGTTACTGTTCACGTGATGACGTGGCACGTGAACAGTAACTTTTTTTAAAATTTTTTATTTTTTTATATTTTTGTTGAATAGAGCCAAGAATTTTAAACGTTTTTTGTGAAGGTGCCCCTAGCGGGGCCATTAAAATAAATGAAATATAATTTATTTAGTGTAGGTTTCTAGTTTCTATTCTAAGGTTTGTTTCTATTTGAACGCTAGCCTATATATATATATGCACATGGAATCTAATATTATCATCAAGTAAGTTTACCAATTATAAGTGTGAAAAATATTATTATCAAGTAAGTTTATCAATTATAAGTGTGAAAATAATTTTGAAAACGATTTTAGGATCTCTAATATTTTCAAATAAATATCTTGGAAGTTGGATTTGAGTACGAAATCAAAAAAAAAAAAATTTACAAGATATGGTGAAAATTAAAGAAGAAAAATGCTAGAGAACAAAAATAATATTCCTAAAAATTTTCCAACTATCACGTGCTCCTTTACAATTGATTGCTATAATAATTAGTGAAATAATTTTATGTGCATTCATATGAATTCTAACAATCAAAATGTTCAATTTTATCAATTCAAAATTATCATGTCATCTCGCAGACCATTTTCAATTTCTTAGCATTACTCATCACATGTACAGACAAATAAACTTCTAAAGATAAAATACATCATTTTTATTTACACTTATTTTAATATAATAGAATTCCTCTAAATTAATATTTCCTAAAGTGATAATTTCTTTGAAAAAAAAATTTTGATTCCAAATTTAAATTAGTATTAAAATTAATAACTCTATCGTGATATTTAATATTTTCTAAAAAAATTGTAATATTAAATTCCAATCTCAACTTTTGTATAAAGTGATATTTCTATTAAATACACATTTTTATATATTTGATGAATATGAAATTTATTTTATGATATTTATATATGTTAAATTTTCATGTCCAATGATTTTTACACCTTTCACTATCATTTGAATCGTTATCCGTTGATCGTTGACATGTTGTATTTATAAAAATTGTTTATATTTAAATATATTTATCAAATATATTAATGTAGATTTTATAAATTCATATAAATTAAAAATATTGTATGTAATATCAGTTAAATATTAGTTTTAATTATTTTTATAATATAAAATCCAAACCAATCTTATGTAATAAATTTTGTAAAATAATAATTTTTCTCCATCTCAATAATAATACTTTAGAGGGTTTCACACTAATCCCTAAAATTTCTAAAGGATAAAAACTCATATGCAAATCACTCCAATCCCTAAAATTTCTAAAGGATAAAAACGGGCTGGGATCCTCTATCTCCTTTTTTTCGTGTCCCCTTTTTGTGTCCTACTCTTTTTAATACAAAATAGTGCCCTTGCGGGGCCCATTTTAAATAAAAAATATTTTTATTTAAAATGGGTCCCGCAAGATACTCTTTTGTATTAAAAAGAATAGGGGACACAAAAGGACACGGAAAAAGGAAACAGAGGATCCGGACCCGATAAAAACTCATATGCAAATCACTCCAATCCCTAAAATTTCTATAGGATAAAAACTCATATGCAAATCACTCCAATCCCTAAAATTTCGAAAGGAATAAAAACTTATATCCAAATCACTACAGCCATATAAAATTAGCATCAGCACATTCTTTCATTACTATTTAGCTGATCATTTGTAGTCGTATTTTCTTGCAGTGAAGGAGACGGTTTGCTCGGGCAAAAAAGCACCAAAATATCAAAACCATAAGTAGTTGACAATGAAAACATATGAACGTGACCGCTTATTTTATTTTTTACCATTTCTACTTGGCATCATTTCGGCCAGTTGCCTCCTGGCTATTTTTATATATAAATGTCGTAAAGGTGACAAAGGAAAAACTAGGAGTTTTGGTGGTATTGAAACTGGTGGACGTGGGACTTCGGGTGGAAGCATGATTGTTCTCGGAGCTGCTTTTGGAAGCAGTGGTTGCGATGGCGGCGGAGGCGGTGGTGGTGGTGGTGGAGGCTGTGGTGGTGGTGGTGGTGGTGGTGGTGGTGGTGGAGGAGGAGGAGGCTGTGGTGGTGGTGGTGGATGCTGATTAGTTTAATTGTTGCATGTGAATTGTGATGTTCCTGGCCGTTATCTTTTTATTTTTCTCAAATTCTTGTATTTAAATGAATCTTTATCATGAACATTTGCATGTTTTTTTTTTTAATAATTAAGTTTATATGTCTTACAAAAGATATTTTTAAATAGATCTCGTGAATGAACGAAAAACGAACCTAGAAACTAGGACGGAAACTATTACGGCTTGAGCTCGTTTAATATTACAGAATACTCATTAGTCTGATAATTTGATTATTATTTTTATGATTTCTTTTTGTATTTAGTTTTTACCATAGCTAGCTAGGTTACATCTAGCTTGACAATTCCAGTAAATAGTAATAGTACTACTATAACACTACCCCTGCTCCATGAATGAATTATACGTAGATTAGGATACATTCAGTTAAATGAATTTCTACTAGTAATCTATAATATATTAACACTTAATTTACTGAACAAGAGCTTATTACACTTTGTAACCCTTAAATATTTGTCAAAGATAGATATATATCATTAATTTTTTTTTTTGTTGGCACTTCACCTCCGATACTTCAATTTCTCTTTCAGTTTGCAACCCCTGAACGTGTTATTTCATCAAAATGCCGTTAAATGTAAGAGATATTTTAGCCTTTTTATTATTAATATATTTATTTTACATGAAATATATAATTTATTTTACATAAAAATATTAAAATTTAATTTTATATTAATAAACATAATCTTTTTATTTAAAAATATTTATGCACTATTTGATTTAATTGAATAATGCAATGATGCAATTATAAATAATACTATAAAAAATAATGGTACCTATCTGATTTTGGCAAATAATTAAGGGTTACAAAGTGCAATAAGCCCCCGAACAAATCATAATTATTTGTACTATAAAAGGCTATTTTTCTCTCGGCAGATGTCGTGAAGTTGTTATTTCTCTGGGTAACTATAAGAAAGTCGAGAATTTCACACAAAATTTGGAGACAAGCACCAAACTCGAAACTCGGGCGAGTAGATTTGTCATGGAAAATTATGTGATTTACCTTTCAATTATTGGCGGAATACTAGTCTTAGCTTCTCTAGCTATATGTTGCTGTTCTAGTCTCAACCAGAGTGCTGATGACAAGAAAGAAGAAACGAGTCGTGAGGCTAGGCCTCGGGACGGAGATATGGCCATTCTAGAAGCTGTAGTAATAGCTAGCAGTTGCGGGTGCGATGGATATAGTTGTGGTGGAGGTGCAGATTGCTGTGGATGCTAGAACAACGAAAGTACGAAACGATTGCCAAGGCGTGATTAGAAGAGACTAGATGTATATGCAAGCTCCAAATCTTGATTTTGTAGTCATGTTTTTTTTCTATAACTCAGTATGTAACTAGTTATACAATGCTTATGCAATCCTTTAATTTATTCCTGTAATTCTTAGAATTCCTGTAAGATCAGCACTTGCGGATATACGAAAACTAACACAGTACAAGATTTATAGAAGATCATGTCAACAGGTAGCCGGAAGGTTACAAAAACACAGTAAAATTATCATCTTTACCCACCCCAGTACATGTATAATGAGTAGATTGAAATTTCTTCAATCACTAGTAATATCTCTTGAACTCTCTCCTGCATAGCCGATTTACTATACATACACCTAAACCCTGATAACCTTAAGAGGTAATAATACATCATGTATATTAATGATTAGCTGCATGACATTTACCGACAAACTCACACGCACTGTCATACAGTACTTCGTCTTTCATACCATCTTCTAAAAGAGCTCCATTAACTGCTGGACGACATCTGATCAAAGAAAGCAAACACTGCATGTTTAACCTTTATACGAGTCAAATTAGCAAAAAAAAAAACCTTTATACGAGTGAGAACAATTCAAAAGTATGCAAATGATGTGTGTGAAGGCATTGGTGAATAGAACCTGAGTCTCAAAGAGACAGGACTCAAAAAAGGTGATAATTAATAACACAAGAGATTCCTATGTATAAAACTTTGCAAGTGATATAAAGGATTTATGTTCCCCATGGCATATGTTACCAAGCTTCAAAACAACAGCTACTGTATGTAAGCAAACCTTAAAAATATACCTGGACACTAAATCGGCAGATTCAACATTCTGTACACATACCTTTAAGTACAGAGGGTGGTGTCTGGAACTCCTGCCAGACATGCTGCCATAAAGTGAGATCCATGTTCATAGACTTTGCAGCAAGATATGCAGCTCCGGCAGCAATCTGATGAGGTTTGAATTGTAGCCAAAGAGAGCTCCTAAGCCTACAAAAAGAAACTTAAGTCAGATTAGCAGTAAACTTGACCATTCTTGAGCACTACTCAGATAAAGAATTGGAAAATAAAACAAACCATCTTTGACGATACAATCTCGTGCAACATAGTGTATTGCCACACAAAATACAAACCATGTCAGCTTCAGACATTTTCTTAAATTAATTAGGCTGCTATAAAATTACAATCTACACAAAATCACAGAATCCCAAGAGGAAACAAGACAAAGGTGGTTTCCCTTACCAACTACAGAAGCAGCAACAGGTAGATTATTTCCAAGAATCTTCTGCAGAATTGTTGATAGTATGTAATATTATAGCACACATCATATAGCAATCTACATAGAACATCAACTCCCACTCCCACCTCAGTAGCAGCAGAATATTTAAACTCCAGCAACTTTCGCAGTTTAAATAGGTAGAGAAAATGATACATAGTAAAAGAAGAGAAAGATTGCAAGTTTTGAAAGATTGCAACTTTCAGCTTTTAGACTCAAAAGGCAGGCCAACCACCAAATTATTTGTTACTAGGAACGGATAGCATATGAGGTAACACTACAAAAAACCCTTTTAGTGCAAGTACAAGTGACATGCTAAGTGCTCATCCAGATTCCAGTCTGACAAACAATCAGCAAAAACCCAGCTGGACAACTCTAAGGATTCAATTTGAACCTCTGACCTCTGAAACAGTTGTACAGATGATCTAAATATAGGCCAAGAACTTAAAAAAGAGGTGAAAACCTTGCTCCCTGAAGTAAAAAAATTACTCATAAAACCGATACATATCTGGAGCTGACAGTTCTGTGTAAGTGTAATCCATACTACTGTAGATATTCCCTGGAAGTCCTTTTATAGGCATATATTCCCAAACAAATGATCCATCACCAACAACGGCAGAGCTCACAAAATATACCACATTGAAGATAGAAATCAGGAGCAAGACAAGGTTCATTCCCACCACACACAAATGTTAGCCAATAATAAAACCATATGTTTATCCCCCCCCCCCCCCCCCCCCTCTCCTGAGAAAACAGAGAAACACTTCCAATCCACATCAATATTACTGTCAAAAAAGTTGGAACCCTTTGAATATATAGGGGAAAACTCCACATGTGCTTTTGCAAAGCATGAATTATTTTATACATCAAATATTTTTATAATTCATAAAAGGTTTCAATTTAATAGATGGAAAAGAAATCAACTGTTATGAGTGAGAGAATGGTTCTCTGTTCCTCTGTACACTACAGCTGAAGAACATTTTATGCACTTGCATCCCTTTAGATGGACCACGTTTCACCGTGAACCACAACAGACTACGTTGCAGTTTCGGAGATGAATAAAAAAATTTAATAATGTTTAAATCTATTTCTACTAATTGATGCTGATTAAATGTGTGCATATATTCACACACACAAACAAACATCACCAAAACTTAAACTTTTGCTATACCTTTAAGATTATATCTCAAAGTAAAAAGTGCAAAACTAACATACTTGCAGAATATGATTACTGTTTGGGAAGTGAGGGAGTTAATATATACATGTAACATGTTTGTATGTGTTAATGTGTGTGCAAAGGAGAAAAACAAAAACCTTAAAAGACCGCATAATCCCGATTATTCATAGTTAAGGTTAATTCTGTGAACAGTGAAACTTGGTGGCACTGTAAAAGATATTTGAAAATTCTGAAGTAATCCACTATACCATGCTTTTTCACAAGTCAAAAATCTAATTACATATCAAAATAATAGATAAAACTGTTTTCTATACGTATGTGCTTTTCCAGAATTTCCAAATCAAATGACTCAATGTCAAGCATTCAAATATTAATGTCCAAAAAAAAAAAGATTTTCTAACATCATTTTAAAAATATAATTGATAGTTACATATGATATATTTATTTCTATAAAGACAAGTGCCACTTATAACGGTATTGTTTTTTAAATAACAATCAGATTTGTAGCACAAATGACAAATCCACAAGATATGGCTCTAATTATCTTTTAGCATTCTCTGGAGCTATCAGAAAAAGTAAAGCTTTAGAGGAGAGATTAAAAGTAGATAATGTTCCAGAGGATAGATAATGTATGCAAAAATTCCAGAGGTAAGTTTACCTTTCCCTGATGTTTCAGTGTGTGTGCGTGTGTGTAGAGAACTAAGGTAGGATCCTTCCCAGTTCCCAGTTAGAAGGTGGTACCTCTCCTATATCCTCCATCATATATGTGGAGGTCGTGTATGTCACATCCTCTCACTACAATTTCTCCATCGATAAGTTTTATTTGGTACGCTATCTAAAGGTAAAAATCTTCACAAGTTTTCACACTGATTTCAGTGTAAAGTTGACATGTTAGTCCATGATTTCACAACCTGAGCTCTAAATCAAGACTACAGTAGGGCTGGATACAGAGCTGGGTATACTTGATAAAAATTCTAAACATACCCAGAAGGCCAAGCAGGCAGAGAACAATTATAGGAGTTTCTATAGGGGAAGTGACATTAAGCTCACAGGTCTCTTAATTTTAGAAGGAATGAGAGGTAAGAAAAGTTGTTTTTGGGAAGTCTTGACAGGACGCATGGAATAGACAGCACAATATAGCCAGTCGGTGGCCAGAAAGACCCTTAAATCCGTTTCTTAAGTCAATGGCATATTCATCAGCCAGGAAGCCATGGTACAGTATAAACTTTTGAATGAGGACTTTATGAAGCAAACATAACATGTAGACAATTGTTATAAGGCATTTTGCAGAACTGGTTTCGTAGCTCCTGAGGCTTCTTTTATAGCTATTGTATAGACTATTTATGTCTATGCATGTTATAAGCATCACTAGACATCTCTGGATCAACTTCAGACGAAAACATATAACTTTCGGTGAACAGCATATCAACCACCAGCTAAGAATATCATTCATACAGGTGAGCACGTTAATCCTCTAAACCCTGCAATTGTATGTCAATCCAAACATATCAATATAGCATGGCACAATGACTACACAAATAAATTACTCAATAGCATATAATTAATACATTGTAACAAGTAACAGGAAGAAACCCAGAGAAGAGAATTTCTCCACAGCAGTATGTCTAAGACTTAACTGATGTGTAATTTTGCCTCAGATATGAACAATCACCAGATAGTTTGTGAAGCTCATGACTGCAGGCATAAAATGGCTTTTTGGTCCTACATAAAGCTCAGTTTGTGCCAGGAAACGTATAGTGGCCAGAGCAATATACCAGACAGTAGAAAATACATAAGGGGAAGCCAGGTCAAGTTTTGGCACATAATTTGCTGGTACACATAAGCACATTCTTGATTACATTATCAATAAAGTAAACACGTTAAAATATTAATAAAAGTCACCTAATTGTAGAACTTTTGACATTAGAGAAGTTCCAAGGAAAAAATGGCAGTGAAGAGCTTACCCCTCACTAACCAAGCTAAGCGCCAGATTCACCAAAACTGACTGGGAAAGGCCTAATTTATCAAGGGTAGATGTAAGAGAGGCATAAGGATGCTGCACATTAAGCTCAAAATTCAGAGTTGTCAATATTAGTTGCTCAGCCTGGATCACTTTTTCCCGATACTGTTCAAACCAACCCTGTTTTAGATCCACCCAAATTAGTACAGCATTGAAACAGAGAATCAGATTATTAAAAGTTGGAGAACAGAGCATATACAAAATTATAATCAAATCAACCTATAAAAGTTTCCAGAATAATGAAAATTATTAAGAAGAAATGAAAGAATCGAATTTCTCTTTAGATCTTTATTTATTATACTAAAATTTCTTTATCAACTTGATTTTTTGAACTCCCGGCCTTAAAAATTATATAAGATGGAAAATTTCTGAATGAGATATCGTAGTCTTCTTAAATAGATTATTCCTTTCCGTGCCTTCTGCTTTTCGGATAACACCTCAAGGCCACACATTCCTCATATCTATCCTAGAAAGAAAAAAAGTAGAAGGGTTGTGCATAATTGTATTTGAGATACTTACAACAGGAAACCGGCACGAGAGTAGATTGAAGTCTTGATTATGAAGAATTTCACATGAAACTCTCAATACGTTGTTCAGAGGGCATGCTGTCTCTTCACTCTTCGCAGCCAGGAAAAGAGCAGCAGTGGATATCAGCTGCAGAATAGAATAAGTTAGCAATAATGTTGCAAATAAGAAACGCGGCAGTCAAACAAACTGAGAAACGCAAAACATTAGACAAAAATGCATGCAGTTGTTCTAAGAGCAACTCCAATAGGGGTTGCTAAGAAGGTTGCCAAGCCTACATGGCAAGGCAATCTTGGTTGCCAACCTATTGAAGTGGGGAGGTTGCCTCTTGGTTGCCTAGCAAGGTTGCCAAAAATTGGCAACTTCCTAATTTGGATACAACTCATTAAACAATCCAAAAGCATATTTACCTCTATCCACTTTTATGTTTTTGATATTTTTAATTTTTAAAATAAAGTGTATATGGGGACCACATTAGCAACTTTTGGAGTTGCCAACTATTGGAGTAAAATTTTAATAAAAGTTGCTAACAATGACATGGATGTAAGAGAAAATAAAATATAATATAAATGTTGATTTGGCATAGGTTGGCAATCCTTAAAGCAACTTCTTATTGGAGATGCCCTAATAATATACCAAAATCAATCTTTTTGAAATATATCACCATAAAACACGGGTAACAGATGCAAAAAATCATCTGATATAGCTGTCCTTTAAAAGAATATAGAACTAATGAATTAAACATTACAACAGAAAAGGTTCATCTTGCTAGCACGATTATGATTAAAAAACCAGATACTCACATATCTATCATGGCATGCATGAGACCTTCGCACAAAAAACCGGTGGCACAGTACCATGGCTGTTCCAATGGTGGTTTGCGGTCTGCACATAATTCCAAATGCATTGTCAATTTCCATAAAACAGACTGAATTGATACTCTACAAGAAAATGTATAAATGACTTGCAAAAATAAACTTACATTTCTAGCTGAATTCCAAGATTTTGAAGGAAACTGCAATACGAGTACCTCAGGCGGGTCTCTTGTACTGCATCAATTCCATCTTTCCTTGAGGGGGAGCATCTCTCAATCTCATCCCTCGACATAAACACCAATTCCTCATCCTCAAACTTTGAACGGTCACGCTTATAGCTTGGAGGTTGGTTGGCATCAGCTCTCACACTATCAGTACGAATGGATCTGTTTTTGTTTGCTGAAGGACCATTTTCATACATAGGAGGTTGGATATAAGGTCTCATGCCACTTTCCCAGGCAGATGCTGAAAACTTTCTCCTTTTAACAGGAGGTACTGCATCAGCCTCGGCAATTTTACTGTAATAGTTAGGCTCCCAGAAATTTCTTGAGAAATCATAAGAATTTTCGTAATTTGGAAAAAAGTTATCAGGGAAAATGTAGCTATTGTTAGTGGTGGGTGCCATGTTATTAACCAAAGGACGGTGGTGCCTGTTGAAAGATGACCTACGGTCGCCACGAAAAGGTCCAACTTGCGAACGATATGACTGCGCAAGAGCCATGCTTTCGCAGATAGCCTATAAAAAACATCAAATTAGATGTTTACAAAAATCATTAACCCGGGATAAATTTTTACAGCAAGATAAATCCCTATTCCTGCAAAACTCAACTTTCACTAGAACTGGGATTACACAAATCGATATATTCTATTCATTAAGTTAGTTATTGCAGCGCATTTAAGTCAGCATCTCAAAACCAGATTATCAAGCAAAACTTTATACTCAATCGAAGAGTAATATACCTATAGGCTCTACATATATAGTTGCATTCAGTGGAGAACTACGTAACTTGAGAACCATTTTCAAACCGTTTGATGATTAAAAAAATAGTTTAGATCAGTTTCAATTTAACCAAACTTACTTTTCATTCTTTTTACACACAATTCTATATGAAGTACGAACCAAAGCCTATACATACAAACATCACCATAACTAAAAACAGCATATTATCAAAAAGCTCAATTTCCACAAACAATTGACAATAACTTGGTCTAATTCAAAACCCAATTTTGATAAATACAATATCTACTTACAACCAAAGAACAAGAATTTGTAATTCTAAATATCACATAAAATGAAATCTTGCATAAACATATCATCAAAAAGCTCAATTTCCGCAAACAACCGACAATAACTTGGTCCAATTCGAAACCCAGTTTTCGATAAATTCAATCTCCACATACAACCAAACAGCAACAATATCTAATTCTAATTCTAATTATCACATAAAAATGCAATCTTGCAAAAACATGGCATCAAAAAAGACTCAATCTTGATCATATCAACACTATCAAACTATTTTCAAGATTAATTTCATCAAAAGAACACAATATATGAATAAAAATCGAATCTTTAATCAAGAAACATACTCAAAAAGCTATTAAAATTCAAAAAATGAAATTTTAGAGAATATATTACCTAAAGATGATGAAAAATAGATCTGATAATGTGTGAATTGATCTGAACTTGGAGAATTCAAAAGAAAATGAGTTGGGTGTCGAAAGAAAATTTTGGGTTTGAAAAATATGGAAGCTTGTGAAAGATGAAGATGGGTGGGCTAAAGTTTGTTTGAAGTTGAAACGGTGGTGACCCAATTTATTTATTTGTAAATTGTTGACAAAGCAAAGGCTGTTTGGTTGTCTTTCATTTAAAAACAAAAAAAAAAAAAAAAAAAAAACGAAGGCTATTTGTTTCACTCGGATATTTGGATCAATTTTCGCACATCTCGATTATTCTGGATAATTTTTAACACATTCGTATCTATCGAATAATTGGATATTTTTATTTAGATAATGAAAAGAAATATTAGTTAGTTACGTATAGTACGATGTCTTTTTGGAAGTCTATCATGAACTATGATTGTATCATGTATGAATTTGACCATTACAAAACGTGTTGTATGAAAATATTATGTTTAGAATACAATTCTTTCAACAGTTCTTTTACATTTAATAAACGATGATAATTTATAAACAAAAACAATTTTTTCAATTTATTATTTTTTAATCGGTTGAAGACTCAGTTATGAATTCGATAACGTATAAAACGTGTAATAAGGGTAATATTTAACCTGATTTTCAAAAAACAAGTGTTGGCACTTGAATAATAGCGTGGACGGTGCGGTTGATAAAGTGGGTCATGGGGGCGCCTGCTACTATAGGCAGCTGATGCTTTGGTGGGTTCACCATTATCCACTTATGTTAAGTGACTCAGGAGTCAAATCCATTCTTGTTTTGATTTATTTTTAACCAAGAATTCAGATATATTTCTCTATCTCTTGTAGAATACCATGATTGACATTTAACACTTTTCATACAATAATTTCCAATCCGCTATATTTTGCATTCCCAGCCTCCTTTTGCGTCCAAAACACACGGTCGAGTCATACTTGCAGCTCACACTGCTCCACTATTGGTTTTGTTGTCGTTGCTGTTGAAAGTTCGGATGGTTTTGTGGTGTGTTCTGCAGGGGTAAAATACCAGGCTGCAGATTCTGAGCATTTCCCGCTATGTTCCCAAATGTACCTTGAGAGGCATGTTGCTGTTGTTGCTGCTGCTGCTGCTGCTGAATAGGCATCATGGTGCCAGGGTTGCCCGCTCCCAAGTTAAACACTGTCCACGAAAATATGACGATTTTCAACCTTGTAAAAATCTAATAAATCTATTGCGAGTTGCAACACAAGAAAGGAGAAAATGATGTATTGCATTAGATGAAAAAACAAAATGATCTCTTTTTTGTTTAGAATATCAGCATTATGCAAAGTAAAGCTGCAGGTCAGCTGTCAACAGAATACGCACTTTGCTCACTCAGATTCTGGGAAGCAAGACTCCGGCTGCCACTGGATAATCCATACTGTACAAGTAAAAGGAGTGTTAAAGATAATTATAGGCTTTTCCAGAACCAATTAAAAAACAAACCAAACTTTCATCTATGGTAGAATTTTTTATGAAATGTTATTATGCGGATAGAGTGAGAAATTTAATAACCTTTAGTAGCATGTTTGTGCTTATTTAACAAAAAGATTTAAAAGAGCTAATTCTATATAGAAGGAAGCCAAAAAAAAGGGTCAGAGTGAACCCATATCAAGTTACTGGCCATCTTAAAACACTCAAGCCTATATCTTGACCTTGGAGAACTCCACCAGTTTTAATTTGCACAAGGCATAATATATGGAAACATATAAGTCTGGTGATTAAGAAAGTCTCTTATTTACCAAGCACTGTGATTCATTATTATTACTGTTTTTGCGATAGGTTGTGTATTTGGAGTCTTGTCTATGTATTTTACAAAGATGTTTTATGTAACTATAATTTAAATTGTTACAGATAGCTGATACTCAAGATTGGGGTGCTGAGGCTCAGAGATACAAATATACAATAAGTGTCATCAGAAACTTTTTAACCAGTCATAAGATATTTCCGTTGTAAACAGATGCACATTTTTATTGACTCAGTCCTGGCAGGAATAAGCCAGAGTGTGGACATCACAGAGAAAAAGTGAAAACTCTTTAATATTTATTTTCTATAAATAAAGGCATAAGTGAAGCATATAAGAAAAAATAAAAAACTATAACATTGAAGTAAAATAGGACTATAAAAGAGAAGCCTTTGTTTCCTAAACAAAAACATGTCAGGCCCTGTTCTCTCTAGTTTCTGTATCTTTCAAGAAGATTCAAGGCTTTTCATTTAAAAGTACCCTATTTGATAAGAAATAAAAAAAAAATGGAGGGTCACAACGAAAAAACTTCCAAAAGCATATACTTCAAATATAATTTATGTCAACATTTGTTTCAGGGAAGATGAGTGCTTTCTTTCCTTCTCCCTTATCCCTCTATACATCACAAGTAACAATAACCTAACGAAAAATGACCATAGGTAGAGAATAATAACAAGTACAGTTAAAAAGTAGAAGTGACCCACCAAATTAGTAAGCAAACATTTTCATATGGACAAAATACATAACTGTTATTGGACAGTAAGAACTGGAGTAAAGCAATTTATATTAGCTAACCTGCTGCATCCTTGGCAACATTGATTGTGATGGCATCATAGCTGACATATTTGAAATCTGTCATTGTGTAAAAAAGTTTTGAGTAAGATTCTTAAAAGAACTTTCATTTTACGAAATTGCCAAAGAAAAAACATCAAACAAGCCTACAGAATCAAAAGACTGGCAAGAACTAAGAAAATTGGAAAGCATGTATTGCTGAACCAGATATATCGAAATTTTAACAAATTTTTTCATTCTAATGAAATATAAATTTCAAATGGACCTTCATTCCTTCAAGAATGCTACATAATAAAGATAAACAATAAAGTTTTGGTAGCATTATTGAATCTGTCAGCAACCACAATAGATTTAAAGAAACTATTGAAAGATATATTTGTGAGATAGTATTTGATTTGCACAAATTATAGCAGAACATAATTTATGGTCACAACGATACTTGAAAAGTATCAGATGATATTTTTTCTTGTGTTGCAAACCCAACTGAATAAAGAAAATCTATTCAGAAGATCACGATATTCACAATGCTAAACTGACCATCTGGGTATTTGGAGTAGTCTGAGCAGCATTAAATAAAGCACTGTTGGCAGGGCTAGAGAACTGATTCAAATGACGATTCAACTGATTTCCTTGGTTAAGTTGGCTTTGCCCTAGGCCATGTTGAATAGATCCAGACGGTAGCTGCCTACTCTGAAATTGTTGTGACCCCAATGGCTGAGAGAATTGCATTTGGTGCTGAGGGTGCATCTGCACATAGTTGCAATTAAACAATCAATAGACTGTATACTGACAGTAAGCCGATTTAATCAAAAAAAATACAAACACAGCTTTTCTCATGCTCTTATTTGGTTAAGGAGTAATCAACTCCCTCCCAGCTCCCCCTCATTCAATGTCCCGACAATAATCAACAATTTTATAATAAGAACATACTTAGATCATATGACTTAGATATAGAAATAATAGAGATCATAAATAAAGAGTGATGTGGACAAAGGAATGGATCAAAAAATTAGTTTGTCCATTATACATTATTCAAGATAAAATTGAATGCAACTGATTAGATGAAATTTCCACTGATAGAGCCATAAAAGATTTATTTTCTCTACTTGAATTATAACAGTAGATTAGTATTTAAAGATAGATGCGTATGGAAATTAGTTTGCTTTTAATTAGAAATTTGATAGTTCCTTGTCATAAGATTTCTATTGAACTCTTGCAAACTCATTATTAAATATTAATTGCATTTGAATCATGAACTAATTACAGAAGTGTGTTTTCTTTGATAGATATTTATCCAGGAAGAGTTCCCAAATCACTAACCAAGTTATGTGACTTCTTAAATATTTATAACTGGACCATATAATTGTTAGTGGAGATGATAAAAAGGTAACTTGTAAACTATTTTCCAAGTTGAGAACAAAATTGAAGGACAAGTAAATATTTTTTAGCCATGTAAATGGCTCAATTTGAAGAAATGCTTTCTTTTATTGAAAGATGTCTCTCTTGAGCTTATTCGAGGAAACACGCCACAATGATAAGTGACCAACCAATGGCTAAAGGTCACTTTTGATGTGAAAATGAAGCGCTGAAGCACCTTAGGGAGCATCTAGCAGTGGTCTATATATTTTTGAGAAAGACACATAAGAGAGTCACATGTTTCTTACATATGTACTGGTCTGTTCCTCCCCAAATAGGAGATTAACTACCACGTCAAGTATATAACATATAGCAGAGTAGAACTATGAGACGAAGGGAGTAATGTTTACAAATTACAAATGGTGTTGGAGTTTTTGGCGGAAATTACAAAAGTGTAATGAAATGTTAAAATCAGTATAGCAAGTGGCATTTTTGTATAGTAGAGTACATCAAGTGGTATGACACCCTAAGTGTAGGTACACAAAGTGTACTTTGCTCCATATAGTAAGATAAATAAGAGTGCTAATGGGAGCCTGTACTGAGTGACTGCATAAGTATGAGGTGTGTGAATCTGTGAAGAAGATGTAATAGATAACTTAGTTAAAGGACATGTGACAAAATTTTAAATTGAGCATATACAGCTTGTCAAGGTGTGTCTATCAGCAATGTTTTACAGATAAAGAACTATACAAGCCGGATTGGATACAAGACAAGAAACTGCATTTACCGACTGAAACTTTTGTTGGGCCTGACCCTGCAGATCATGTAGCTGGACTAGCTGATTCTGCAAAACAAAATGAACAGAACAAGATACATCACTTTGATATATCGATATACAGTAATACCACCACTTGTGCTATTGAACTCAACGAACTTATGTGACAAATGAATGTCTAGGACACATAAGGTTGGGACCATGTACAATAACATATATACACACATTGCACGTATATATCATGTAAGAGCATGTGTAGCAATAAAAATATACTCCCTCTGTCCCACTCAGTTTGTCCACGTCCTAGTTCAGCTGGTCCCAAAACACATGGCCACATTCATCAATTAAAAGTAAATTAATTATATAAATGTTCAGGTTTTATAAATATGGCATTAATTGAGTGTAAATTTGAAAAACAAAATATGTTTTTAGTAATTTTGTATGGGTAAAAACACATTTTACAGTAAAAAGATAGGATAGGGTTAAGTACATTCACCAGAAAGAGAGCTCAAGAAAAGAACACGAAAAGTTTGGCAAAAAATATATATTGACACACAGTTCAATTATCATCATTTTACAAAGTAAAACATAGATAACGTTGTTTTTGCATGTGAAAGCTGTACCGCAGTTGGATAATTAATTTATAGTAGTGATAAGGGGATTGCCTGCCCAATCCCTGATACGGATGATTGCCTAAACTGCTGTTGGGCAAGGATCTGCTGCTGATGCTGAGGTAACTGCATCATTTTCTGCCTCTGCTGTTGCTGCTGGAGTTGTGATGGTTGCTGAGGAGACGGTGTATTGAGTAAATTTGCACCAGACCTAGGAGAGTTGGCATATGGCAGAGGAGACGTTGTATTATCAAATGAAGTAGATCCTGTAGCACCAGGAGATGCTGCTGTCCTTCCAATTAGTTGCGAACCAGAAGCCTATTCCGCAAAAATATTAGTAGAGGAACATTAGAACTTTTTAAAATCAAAATAGAACGGAGTACCCAAATATTCATCCTATATCTCATTAGAAACTGTAGGTACAATAAAAAACTAAAAATATACAGAAAGTGAAACTAGTCAACATTAAACTACACTTTTATTGGGTTCTTTCTATTGTGCTGTATACAGTGGGAAAGAGACCTTAATGATTAGGTAGAAAATAAATAATTTTCAATCCCAGTTTCTACATAACTGGCAACATTGCTTTACCTATAACCTATCCCTCAAATCCAAAGCAAGTGTTTGTCTACAAATCGATTTAACTGTTAATTACAAAATCATGTCCTACTCAGATAACTTGATTAGTTATTTGATCTATTTTTAGTTCATACATGCTTAATAATATATCTGCAATGTTATGCCTCTTATAAATACATCCAATATTTTTTTTCTTTTTATTCTTTGCTTTCCATTTGCTTTCAATAAGGAGTTGGAGTGTAAATCACAGGCAAGTTCCATGAAGTTCAAACTAAGAGCCAAATGGTGACCGTGTGGCACTTAAACTATTAACTTCGGAAGAAATACTAAATGTAATAATGGCCATCAAAAAAAATTGCTAGACATGAGGAACTTCTATTGACTTGGAGAGCAAGTAGGAGAATTAACTCTATATCAATAGATACACAACAAGAAAGAAACAAGAGGATTAACCGGAGAATGGTAACAGACTATCAGCCACTGAGATGGTGAAGCAAGTAATTGAATAAATGGTAATCAATATTGTAATACCCGATAATTTTGTAAGTGATTTTATATATTAGTTAAGCAATATAATTTTTTTAATTATTAATTATTATTTATTGTTTGAAACCAAATTAAAATACTTAAAAGTTCATGCTTGTATTTTATGTATTAGGTGCCTGTATCTAGTGACGTGCTAATTAATGCTATGTGTGTTTTCCAGATTTTTTGTTTAGATATCGGTTAAAATATAGGGAGTGTATATCTTGTTTGTTAAGATAAATGAAAGTTATAAATTTATATTTTATAATTTATAAAAGAAAGAATGTCCGTTTATTTCCGGAACTAGCCTATGATACCTTACTAGGGCGTGCTTATTATGATGCCTTCGGGAGTGCACACTTTATGATACCTTAGTAAGGGGTGCATTATTGACACCTATGAACTTATGGTACTGTGCCACCAGGTATTTGTGATTTTAGCAAACTGCGGTATTTATTATACGTTTTTGAGTCTTGATTTTGAAATTGTGATTTACGAACTATGAAATTGTGAACTTTGATTTATGAAAATTTGTAAAATATTTTTGTGAAACTTACTTGATCCATCGGTTAGTTCGAATAGTTTCTTGCTGGGTTGTGTAGCTCATTATTTGTAAAGTTTCAGGTACTTAGCGAATGGGCTTGCTTGGGGATTGTATTAGAGTTGAAATATGTCACTTAATAATATTCTAGTTTTTAGCTGTTTAGATTTGAGGAGCTGCGTCTCTATGGATTTGATTTTACATTGGGTTATTTTATTTAGTTTCATTTCTGGATTTTTATAATATTAATATGATATTTTGGGATTTTATTTTATGAGTTTATGGAATTTAAATTTTGTTATGATTATTCGATCGAATGTTAATAGTACGAAAAGTCGGGCTGTTACAAATATGTTACACAATCGACATTTATTAACTCACTTGTAACAGAGTTCCCTGACTGGTATTGTTGTTCGAAGAGAAGGTAGGATTGCTTTTTGCATACATACCTGTAACAACCAATTGTCAACATATCAGTTTTAACTATTAAGCTCTTGCAATCTTAAAAAAAAACAATAATAAGGCCTATATAATAAAAGATATCATATACCAGATCCGTCAGCAAACGTTTGGGAACTTTCACCAACATTTAGAACATCTACCAGATGCATGGGAAGTGCAGATGTAATCTGCCTCTGGTCTCCAGGTATTCGTAAACCTGCAGAATTTAATACAAGTGAATGAAGTGATATAACTTGAGGAAACAGCATAAAGTCCAGGCTAATCAACTAAAAGTATATTAATAGAAGAGAATAGACACACACTGCCATTTTACCACTTCCTAATTAGGATTGTTAGAAGGTCATCAAGGCACCTATATCGCAGCATATGTGGCACTTACATACATGTAAAAAAGGTAGGCCGAGTACATTATTGTATTAAATAAATCCATGTAGACCAAGGAGCTAATGATAAAAAATGATTGTACAGTATTTCCAAATTAGATTTGGTTGAGAATAACACCTTCACCCTGATTTACAGCACTTCGAAGTAAACTCTCTTGCTCTTGGATTTTAGCAGCTTGAGCTTTGTCAAGTGTAGGAAGGAGACTGGGACCTTGCCTTGTCCCAAAATAGGCTTTGCGCGTATCAGCTATGACCTTCTCAGCACTTTCACAAGCCGCCCCAATCAAATCAATTCTGGTCTATAAACAAAAGGAAAAAGAACAATAAGAGACAGTGCTAGTAAGAAAAAATAAAGTAGCACAATAACAGCAAATTGATTATCATAAACCTTTAGTTTATCAATTTGGGAAAGAAGTTGCAAGTTTTGCATGCCATGTAGTAATTGCTCTCTCTTTAAGTTGTCTTCCGTTTCCATCTCAGGCAATAGCTTGGACGATAACATGACAGGCAAAACTGGAGGCCAGGGAGGAATTAAAAAAATAAAAATATATTAATATCGATAACTACGGAGTTAATAGTAGCAAGGGTGATTGATAATAGATACTACGTACTTGTAGCGTTTTGGGCATTGACATTTTTGGGATGCACAACGAAAGCCTTGGAGACCTTCTTAATATCCTCCACAATATTAAACAGCTCGAGATTGACCATAGAAAACTGACTCAATACATCCTGCCTACAGAAATAACGATTCCAAATCATCTATTTAGGTTAGATAAAACCAGCACAATTACATCTATATACACAAAAGTAAATTAGAGAATACCATTTCGGAAGAGTATTGGCACGAGCGATGGCATCAAATTCATCTAGAATACGAGAAACAGCTTTAAACAAACTAATCGCTCTCGTCTTAACCGACTCCAAATTCAGTTGCTGTTGTACCGCCTGGTTCAGTCTCTCCACCGGCTGCGCTGGCTGCTCGGCTTGACCTCCTTCTACAACTCCTCCTTCCATTGCCATCAACGCTACTTCTCCGTAATCCTAACCTAAAACACACGCACATACACTAATAACATTAACTAACATTCAAATCTTCTAAAAATGAATTCGAAAACTCCTACACACACATTCGAGAAAACCGAAAACTAAATACATCATAAAACTAAGAATAATCAATACGACATCAATTCAATACACACACACACTACTAGTATCAATTTATAGTCAATTCTTCTAAAAACTGAATTCGAAAACTCCTACATACACATCCGACAAAGACCGAAAACTACATACATCACAAAACTATTAACAATGAGTACGACATCTCCATCTCCATTGCCACTACTTCTCCGTGATCCTAACCTAAAACACACACACACACTACTAACATCAATTTACATTCAAATCTTCTAAACCTCAATTTGAAAACTCCTACACACACATTCGAGAAGTACGAAAACTACATTCCGCACAAAACTACGAATAATCAATACAACATCGAATCGTTTCAAAACAAACACATAGTGCAGAAAACTATGAACAATGAGTACGACATCTCCATCTCCATTGCCACTACTTCTCTGTGATCCTAACCTAAAACAAACACACACACACTCTCTACTAATATCAATTTACATTCAAATCTTCTAAACCTAAATTCCAAAACTCCTAAGTACATACACATTCGAGAAATACGAAAACTACATTCCGCACAAAACTACAAAGAATCAATATTAATTTACACAACAAAACCTAACACACACACACACACTAATAATATTAATTTACATTCAATATTCTAAAACTGAATTCGAAAACACATACATACACATTCGAGAAAAAACCGAAAACTACCTACTTCAAAATGTGTTTCTTTCAATCAATATGTTGTAGTTTCGAAAACTATTAACATGCGTTTATTGCCACTACTTCTCCGTGATCCTAACCTAACACACACACAGACACACACGCACACAGAGTACTAGTATTGATTTATAGTCAAATATTTCAAAACTGAATTCGAAAACTCCTACATACACATTCGAGAAAAAAGCCGAAAACTACATTGAGCATAAAAAATAAAACTAATTGAATTATCAATCCGAAACTACAACAAATCGATCGCCACATTGCAGTAATCATACTACTAACAATAATTTTCATTCAAATCTTCTAAAACTGAATTCGAAAACTCCTACATACACATTCGAGAAATACGAAAACTAGATTCCGCACAAAACGACTAATCAATACAACATCGAATCGTTTCGAAACAAACACATAGTGAAGTAATTATACTGTACCGGTACTATAAATTAGCGACTACAGCTACAATTGAGCATCTGTAAACAATCTAAGCCTCCAAATCAATTGAAGAAATTAGCGAGGTCTAGGGTTCATAACAACATCAACTGAAACAATTTATTAATTAATTAATGAAATTAAAAATTAAAAAATGTAACAGAAATTAACAATCAAGTATATATAGGTGTAACTAACTTGTAAGAAGTGGAGATTATTAATAATTTACCTGGAATTATAGTAGCTAAGAAGAGATGAAGAGAAGCTGAAAATATTGAATTGGCGGACTAAACTGGGCTTTAAATTGGTTTTTTGAAAAGAAAAAATAGTTGCTCTTCATGGCCCAGTCCAGCCCAATATAGCCCAGTACAGCCCAATCCAGTCTATCTACTAACTTAGCCCGATCCTTAACGGAGGGGTATATAATAACTTACCCAATTTTGATAAATACAATATCTACTTACAACCAAAGAACAAGAATTTGTAATTCTAAATATCACATAAAAATGAAATCTTGCATAAACATATCATCAAAAAGCTGAATTTCCGCAAACAGCCGACAATAACTTGGTCCAATTCGAAACCCAGTTTTCGATAAATTCAATCTCCACATACAACCAAACAGCAACAATATCTAATTCTAATTCTAATTATCACATAAAAATGCAATCTTGCAAAAACATGGCATCAAAAAAGACTCAATCTTGATCATATCAACACTATCAAACTATTTTCAAGATTAATTTCATCAAAAGAACACAATATATGAATAAAAATCGAATCTTTAATCAAGAAACATACTCAAAAAGCTATTAAAATTCAAAAAATGAAATTTTAGAGAATATATTACCTAAAGATGATGAAAAATAGATCTGATAATGTGTGAATTGATCTGAACTTGGAGAATTCAAAAGAAAATGAGTTGGGTGTCGAAAGAAAATTTTGGGTTTGAAAAATATGGAAGCTTGTGAAAGATGAAGATGGGTGGGCTAAAGTTTGTTTGAAGTTGAAACGGTGGTGACCCAATTTATTTATTTGTAAATTGTTGACAAAGCAAAGGCTGTTTGGTTGTCTTTCATTTAAAAACAAAAAAAAAAAAAAAAACGAAGGCTATTTGTTTCACTCGGATATTTGGATCAATTTTCGCACATCTCGATTATTCTGGATAATTTTTAACACATTCGTATCTATCGAATAATTGGATATTTTTATTTAGATAATGAAAAGAAATATTAGTTAGTTACGTATAGTACGATGTCTTTTTGGAAGTCTCTTCATCTCTTCTTAGCTACTATAATTCCATGTAAATTATTAATAAATCTCCACTTCTTACAAGTTTTTTTTTTTTTTTTGAAAAATCGTACTTGCATTAAACTTCTTCCGAAACAAGATTACAAACAATAAAATCCGGAGCAGTAGATAACCACTCCGTAAGACCTGACATAGAATATGCCTCCCTTGCCAATTTATGGGCTACAATATTCGCAGATCTATGAACGAACACAACTAACACTTCGTCAAAGTGTTTAATAATATCGATACAATCCTCAACAATCGTGTGGAAAAAAGAGTTCCCTCCTTCTCCATTCATTGCATCTACCAGGAGCTTTGCATCACATTCGAAAATACACTTATTGTGTCTCCAATTTTTAGTCCATATTAATGCCTCCTTCAAACCGATAGCCTCTCCTTCCCTTGGTTGTAGCCGGCCTTGCACGACATTGGTTCTAGCTCGGAGAAAACAACCCCTTTCATCTCTAGCAACACATCCCACAGCCACCTTATTTGAATCCATCAGACAAGACGCATCCGTGTTGATTTTTATCCAGCCTGCGGGAGGTTTGCACCATCTGAGACTACCAGGTATATGCTGTGATGTGCTTGCCACCTGCTCCTCCCTAGCTCGCCTCCAGTCGAATAGCATATTACACGCCTTGGCTTTTACTCCAAAGGAGGACATATTCACATGCTGCCACACCCAAGTATTTCTTCTCTGCCAAATACTCCAACACAGCAAGGCCACCATCAAGATTTGGTCATTTCGCCCCTTTTGAAACACCCTTTTCATCACTTCCAACACATTATCATTTGGTTCTACCGTGACCAAAGTAGTTAGCCCAGCAGTTTCCCAAACATCTCGTGCGAAGACACACTGAAAGAGAACATGGATATCATCCTCCGCATATGCTTGACACCAAGAACAACTCATAGGCACATGCACATTCTTTCCCACTAATACAGTAGCCGTAGGCAAACAATTCCTACATGCACGCCATATTAAGTTTATAACTTTTCCAGGTAGTCTTAATCCCCATAATTTCCTCCAAAAAACTCCATTCAAACATTCACTTTCCCCTCGTAACCTTCTATAACAGCTTCTCACAGTAAAGTATCCTTTGGCATCAAAAAGCCAGAACCACGAGTCCTCTCTTCTCCTTCCTGGGATTGGAATCTGTTTTATCAAATCTCTGTCTCTTTCATTGCAAATGTCATTTAAGATCTCTTCATCCCATCCTTCCTGGTTTTCAGCAAACAAGCTTTGCACTGTCGCATCCTTTAAACTCTCCGGCATATCAGTTGTCAAGCAACCATTTACTGAACATGGCAGCCATGGTACTTGCCAAACCCTTGTACTCTTCCCATCGCCAATTCGACGTCGACAGCCCTGGCGAATTACATGTTGAGATTTGAGTATACTTGTCCATACATAGCTCGGGTTTGTCCCACCCGTTGCATTTAAGAAATCTGATCCCGGAAAATAGCGAGCACGCATTAGGCTTGTCACTAACGGGTTCACATTATTTATAATCCTCCATGCCTGTTTTGCTAGCATTGCGATATTGAAACTTCGCAGACTCTTGAAGCCCAAACCACCCTCTTCTTTAGCAGTACAAAGTCTCTCCCATGACATCCATCTTATCCCATTACTTGAACTACTATTTCCCCACCAAAAGGCATTCATCGATTTTTCAATCCTATCACAAACCTCCATAGGAATCAAGAACATATTCATCCAGAAATTTGGAATAACTTGAGCTGCAGTTTTAAGAAGGATTATCTTTCCTGCCTTTGAAATAGGTTGATTTTGCCATCCTTGGAGTTTTTGTTCCACCCGTTCAGACAGAAAGGAGAAAGTTGCATTTTTTCTTCGACCAACTACCATGGGCATCCCTAAGTAACTCCCCACACCTTGGCATTCATTTACCCCAAGTTGCTCACATACTTCACCCCTGTTCACTGAACTCGTACTAGGAGAGAAAGTAAGCGCCGACTTTTCATAATTTATTTTCTGGCCCGACATCTCTTCATATCTATTCAGGATCCTCTTTAAAACATTTGCCTCCACACCATTTGCCTTAAAAAAGAGATAGCAGTCATCGGCGAATAAGAGATGTGAAATAGAGGGCGCCCCTCTTGCAATCTTGCAGCCATGTAACAACCCAACTTCTTCATTTCTCCTAATAATAGAAGTTAATCCCTCCGCACACATTATGTATATGTATGGTGATATTGGGTCTCCTTGACGTACTCCTCGTTTAGGCATAATATCCCCAAAGACCACCCCGTTCTGCAGGAAACTATAGGACACTGACTTGATTAGCTCCATAATTCTATTTATCCAAGTCACATTGAGACCAAATCTCTCCATCATGTGTCGAATGAAACCCCATTCTAGTCTGTCGTAAGCTTTCGAGATACCAATCTTTAGCCCTGCAACTCCATTCTTTCCTTGAGTATGTCTTTTGATATAGTGGTTAACTTCAAACGCAATTAACGCGTTATCAGTAAGTAGTCTACCCTGCACGAATGCACTCTGTGTGTTAGATATTAACGATCCCAGGCATTCTTTCAAGCGGTTAGATAAGACCTTTGATAATATTCTGATTAGCACATTACACAATGAGATGGGTCGGAGCTCTGTCATTTTTTCCGGCATCTTCACTTTCGGTATGAGGCAGACAAGAGTCTTGTTTACTCCCATGGGCAACTCCCCTGTGCGCATAAATTTCTGGCAAAAAGCAAACACATCTTGTCCAATAATATTCCAAAAGGATTGGAAAAAAGCTGGGTTTAAACCATCATGGCCAGGTGACTTATCCGGATGCATCGAGAATACTGCTTCCTTTACCTCTTCAATCGTGACTTCTGAGATTAAAGATTCATTTTCCTCATCTGTAACTTGATTTATCTTCTCCCTATCTGACAACTGCCCCCCCACACCTGTAGAGTTAAAAAGGTGTGTAAAATAGTTAATAACAACCTCTTGAATCTCTTCCGTTGTTTCTCGCCACACTCCATTATCATCCTTGATACGTTGAATGCAGTTACTCTTCTTCCGCGCCGAAGCATGTCTGTGAAAAAATCGAGTATTCTGATCACCACTTTGTAGCCAAAATTGCTTGGCCCGTTGTTTCCAATATATTTCTTGCTTCTCTAATAAATTCAAATACTTCCATCTAGCTTCGTTATATAGCTGAATCCCACTTGTGTCTCGTCGAGCCCTCAGATTTCGTAACTTTACCCGATACTCAACCAACTGACTCTTATATTCCTGACTGATACCTCCCCCCCATTCATCAAGTTTAAGACAGCAGTAGTTGATTCGATCAAGAATTTGACCACCCTTTGTGTGCTCCCAACAGTTTCTCACTAAGGATACACACTCCTTTTCTTTCAACCACACATTTTCAAACTTAAAACGTTTACCCCGCGGAACATATATTTTCTTGTTTAACTGCAGGTAAAGCGGTAGGTGATCAGATGTGGCCACATCAAGAATTCTTACTTCTGCTAGAGGGAACAAGTTACACCACTCCCGAGTAGCCAAACCACGATCTAATCTCTCCTGAATCCAGTTGACTTCCCCCCTCGATCTTTCCCATGTAAACTTTGATCCAACAAAACCCAAATCTACCAGTTGACATTCACGAATTGTCTCTGCAAAACCAGTCAATAGATTTTGAGGGTGATTTCTTCCTCCTCTTTTCTCATCCGCATACAGTAAGTCATTAAAGTCGCCCATGATGCACCAAGGCAGACCTGATGTAGATGCCAAACTTCTAATTATATCCCATGACTCCCGACGTCTACTTCTTTCGGGGCACCCGTAGAAACCAATGTATCTCCATCTTCCGACTTGGTCGTTTTCGACTTCAAACTCAATATAATGTTTTGTTACTCCTTTTATGGTACATCCCCCTTCGTTCTTCCACAAGAGTGCCAAGCCCCCACTGTGTCCTTGGACCTCCACTGCTATGCATCCTGCATAACCTAAAGCTTTCCTAACTACATCTACTCTTTCTTTTTTTGCTAGCGTTTCAGATAAAAAAATAAAGCAAGGTTTTGTTTGTTGGGTAATTTCTTTTAGAAAGGAAACTGTCTTTGGTTTACCCAACCCACGACAGTTCCATGCCAATAAACTCATTTGTCTAGGCGGGCCTGTGGCACAGGACCCGCCTCTTGCAAGTTTTTTGGCCCATCTTTAGATATGAGCCCATTAGAAATATCCTCTGCTTCACTTCCTATAATATGCTTATTATTCACACGTCTACGCTTTTGGTCCACGACAACTGTTTCATTTTCAATTATCGTATCTTCCGTAATGCTGTCTTCCTGATTTTGTGGTGTGTTTCGTCCTAGACTTTGACCATGCTCTCGTTGAATAATCCTTATTCCTCCATCAGCTCCTGAAATTGCGCTAACCTTTCCGTCTACTTCCATGAAACCCGCATCCACCCTGTCACCGCCCTGGGTGGTGTTTGTCTGTCCTGCTTCCCCTCCTTCTGTTTTCCATGACTGACTACCTTCTCCTTCATTCCTAAGCCATCTCGCCCCCAGGTTCTGATTCCTTGCATTCTTTGCTGGCGCCCTTAGCCATACGCCGTAAGCACGAATTATATCTTTTTCTGGGTTTGCGTAGACTATACCACATTCCCGTTCTGAGTGACCTACCATGCCACAGACAAAACAAAATGTGCTTAGCCTTTCATATTTAAAGTTTATCCAGCTCCATTCATCGCCCTCCCTTTTGATCTTCATCCGGCGTTTCAGTGGTTTATCCAAATCAATAGCTACCCTGATGCGTGCATAGGACTTCCATCGACTTGTAATGTTTGTGGGATCAGTTGTCACAAACGTGCCAACAAAATTTCCTATGCTCACCAATATGTTATCCGATATGAACCCCCTCGGAATATCATACACTTGAGTCCAGATATCTACCTTATTCAGTGTAACAAGGTGAGGATCTTCATTGTCCTTGATTTGATGATATATACTTGATTGTTAATTTCTGTTACATTTTTTAATTTTTAATTTCATTAATTAATTAATAAATTGTTTCAGTTGATGTTGTTATGAACCCTAGACCTCGCTAATTTCTTCAATTGATTTGGAGGCTTAGATTGTTTACAGATGCTCAATTGTAGCTGTAGTCGCTAATTTATAGTACCGGTACAGTATAATTACTTCACTATGTGTTTGTTTCGAAACGATTCGATGTTGTATTGATTAGTCGTTTTGTGCGGAATCTAGTTTTCGTATTTCTCGAATGTGTATGTAGGAGTTTTCGAATTCAGTTTTAGAAGATTTGAATGAAAATTATTGTTAGTAGTGTGATTACTGCAATGTGGCGATCGATTTGTTGTAGTTTCGGATTGATAATTCAATTAGTTTTATTTTTTATGCTCAATGTAGTTTTCGGCTTTTTTCTCGAATGTGTATGTAGGAGTTTTCGAATTCAGTTTTGAAATATTTGACTATAAATCAATACTAGTACTCTGTGTGCGTGTGTGTCTGTGTGTGTGTTAGGTTAGGATCACGGAGAAGTAGTGGCAATAAACGCATGTTAATAGTTTTCGAAACTACAACATATTGATTGAAAGAAACACATTTTGAAGTAGGTAGTTTTCGGTTTTTTCTCGAATGTGTATGTATGTGTTTTCGAATTCAGTTTTAGAATATTGAATGTAAATTAATATCATTAGTGTGTGTGTGTGTGTGTTAGGTTTTGTTGTGTAAATTAATATTGATTCTTTGTAGTTTTGTGCGGAATGTAGTTTTCGTATTTCTCGAATGTGTATGTACTTAGGAGTTTTGGAATTTAGGTTTAGAAGATTTGAATGTAAATTGATATTAGTAGAGAGTGTGTGTGTGTTTGTTTTAGGTTAGGATCACAGAGAAGTAGTGGCAATGGAGATGGGGATGTCGTACTCATTGTTCATAGTTTTCTGCACTATGTGTTTGTTTTGAAACGATTCGATGTTTTCTGCACTATGTGTTTGATTTGGGATTGTGTTTATGGTGGGAATTGAAGTGGTGTTTGAGGCTGGATTTGGGATGATGTTTGGGGTGGGATTTGGGGTGTTTGGGGTGAGAGATGTCATCGTTTTAATCCTCCTGTAAAAGCAAGAACAACAATTCAAGTAACTATACAAGACTAGCAAGTATGTACCAGAACCAACATATTGGGAACACCAGATACAACAGATACAACATATTGGGAACATCAGAACCAGAACATCAGATACTTGGTCCTTAATTCATATCATTTACATTTATATTTACATATTGGGGATTTCATATCATTTACATTTATATTTACCCCCATTCCCAATCCCATTAACCATCCGAACTCCCCCAGAGTATGTTTAGTTTAGTTTAAGAACTAAAAATTATACATCATAGATTATTCTGAACTAGACAAGTACTCTGACTCTAATACACCAGCATTACATATAACCACAACACTAGACTACAAACAACCATCTACAACAAGCTATACATACAAAACAATGCATTTTTAGTAATCTATCGAACATTAATTCATGGAGATTGTAACATCATCAACTGAAATTTGAACAAAGGTGTCGAAAGGGAAAGGGAGGCTTACACGACCGGAACCAATACTCTCACTCTAATACAACAGAATTACATATAACTACAATACTAGACTATAAAACAAGCATCTAAGACAAGTTATAAATACCTACAAATGCATATACATTAATCTATTGAACATTACTGTATCCACATTGCAATAACATCAATTCGACAAATGTGTATAGTGATGGATGGATAGATAGAGAGCGAGAGCGAGAGAGAGAGAGAGAGAGAGAGAGAGAGAGAGAGAGAGAGAGAGAGAGACCTCGATTAATCGATGGAAATGGAAGATAGATTGTCGCCACTGGCCGCCGCTCGCTGCTCTCGCTCGAACTCGAAGACTACTACTATCGATTTGTTTTGGTGTGCTAGGTTTAACTTCTACTACTGAGTACTGACTAAGTGACTATCGGACTAAGGAGTAACTGGACTACGGATACAAAGGCCCAGCCCATATGTATATTCCGGGTTGGGTTGGGTTAGATTAAAAGTAAACCAAACCCTTAACCAACCCATTAAATTCGGGTTTGATAATAATTAACCCAATCAATTTTCGGTTTTATTTTTTTCGGTTTGGGTCGGCCGAATTCGGTTCGGGTAGGGTCGGTTATGTCGGGTTAACCCTACCCATGGGCACCCCTACCTCCGTCCCTCCAGGTTTTTTATACGGAGACCAAGGATAGTGGATGTAATACTGTTAAAATAAATGAAGTAGTGGGTGTAATGGTGATTTTATTGTTAAAATAAGTGAAGTAGTGGGTGTAATAGTGTAAAGTGTTCAAAAAGTGGAGTTAAGTATCTGGGCTGCATGTTTGTATTTTCAAATAATCAATGGGTTTTATGCATTTTGCTTATATTGAAGGATCTCGAAAATATTCTAAATTCTAACATGAATATGTATTCTAAGGTTATTCGTCATTCTCTAACACTGAAGTGGTTTTTTTTTTTTGATAAAATCGAACTTGCATTACTAATTCTCAGAATCAAGCATACAGATGATAAAATTCGGAACAAAAACATTCCACTCCGTAAGACCTGACATAGAATATTTCGCCCTCGCTAAGTTATGAGCTACAATATTCGCAGACCTATGTGTGTAACACACTAACACTTCGTCAAAGTGTTTATCCATATCCGTAGAATCCTCCAAGATAAAACGATCAAGCACCATACTAACACAATCGGTGAGACAATAACCAAACTCACACATACAAACGGTGAGACAATAACAAACTCACAAAAACGTTGAGACAATAACAAACCAAACTAACAACTTTAAAAATGAAATTACAAAATAAAGATACAAACTAGAACCAAACTAGAACCTTAGCAATCCTTAAATTTGGGAACAAACCCACTAGACGAAGATAACTCGGACCACTCACGAGAACAAGATCACCTGAAAGAACGAGAAGTCCGAAGCTCCGTGAAATTGAGATCTAAGAAATTGAAGGCCAAATCGGAAAAGGTTTTGAAGCCTTAGATCCGAAAATCTGGAAAAGGTTTTGAAGCCTTAGATCCGAAAATATAAAGATTTATTGAAAGGGGGAAGAAAAAACAAACAAAATGGGAGATGTTGGGGCTTTCCACCGATGAAGATTCGGGGAAAGCCCCGGCACCAGTTAAAGCATGAAAGGAGAAGCTAGAGAGAAAAATGAGTGTGCCTACTTTTGCACCGAATTTATTTCTTGTGTTTTACGTCCTGATTTCGATTATCGCTTATCCGAGATTTTTAAAACATAATTAAAATATTATATGAAATTTAGTGTGCATATATGTGCACACAAATCTGACAGTACCATGTATTATTTAGAAAAGTCTTTCCGTACCTAGTCTACTATTTGTTAAATTTAACTTTTTAACGATTATGAATTGAGTTGTTTCGATGCATATATTTTACATTTTTACGAGAATTGCGTTTTTTTATACCCGTTTATCTACTACTTTTGTAGTATAAATGAAAACAATTTTGGAATAATAATATGAGGATAAACCAAACCAAACCAAACATACCCAGTATATCCCGCTCAGAGCAGGGTCTGGGGAGGGTAGGTTGTACGCAGACCATACCCCCGCTTTTAGAGCGGGGAGGCTGTTTCCGTGAAGACCCTCGGCTGAGTGCACAACATACAAAGAGTGTGGAAAATACAACGGAAATGATACGGAAATGGACAAAGACATACCTGAGGCCCATGGCGTTCTCCACATGGGGCTTACCTATTATGCTACTCCTAGCTTGATGCGCTCCAACGATACGGAAAGTCCCGCACAGAGATAACACCGAGGCAAGCTCCCTGCATCTGCAAAACCAGAAAACAGAAGACACTCAAAACGAAAAGTAAGAACGCTAAAGCCGCACTACTAAAAAATCGCTAACCGAGACAAGGCAACTCTGAGGCTCTCGACCACAGAGCCACAACCTAAAAGGGAATCCACCACTCTGATACGCCGCCTCCAAGAACACCTATCCGCGAGCATGGTCTCATTAAGGTCTAAGGCCTTCAAGTCCATCCGGAGCTGCTCTTCCCACGACCTCCTCGGCCTGCCTCTCCTCCTCGCCCCAACAACCGCCAGACTCTCGACCCTCCTTATTGGGGCTTCAGCCAGCCTCCTCCGAACGTGGCCGAACCATCTCAACCTTCCTTCCCTAACTTTCGCAGAAAAAGGCGCCACTTCAAGCTCGCTCCTAAACACCGAGTTCGGGATTCTGTCCAACATCGTGCGCCCACAAGACCACCGCAACATCCTCATTTCCGCCCCTTCCAACTTGCTAACGAGAGCCTTCTTCTCCGCCCAACACTCAGAATCATACAACATCGCAGGACGGATAGCCGCTCTAAAGAATTTCCCTTTCAACTTTAAAGGGACTTTCTTATCGCACATTACCCCTGACGCTGCCCGCCACCTTAACCACCCAGCCTTGATACGATGCGTGACATCGGCTTCAATCTCACCTTCCTTCTGGATGATCGAACCCAAATACTTGAATTTATCCGTCTGCGGGACGATCTGGTCTTCAATCCTAACCTCCACCCCTTCTTCGTTGGCCTCACCACTGAAGTTACACCAGAGATACTCGGTTTTGGAACGGCTCATACGTAACCCTTGTGACTCCAAAGTAGATCTCCAAAGTTCCAATTTGTCGTTCACCTCCCTCCTCGATTCCGCCACTAGCACGATATCATCCGCGAAGAGCATGCACCAAGGGACAGCATCTTGAATTCCCCGCGACATGACATCAAGGATAAGGGCGAAAAGAAAAGGACTCAGGGCCGACCCCTGATGAAGCCCCATCTCAACCGGGAAGAAACGGGAGTCCCCACTGGGGTCCGAACGCACGAACTAGCTTGGGAGTACATGTCTTGAATCACCCTAACGAAAGCCGACGACACTCCTCTCTCCTCAAGGCTCTTCCAAATAGCTTCACGGGGGATGCTATCATAGGCCTTCTCAAGATCAATGAACACCATATGGAGGTCTTTGCGACGATCCCTGAACTTCTCCATAAGGCGCCTAACGAGATGAATGGCCTCGATCGTTGATCTCCCAGGCATAAATCCGAATTGATTCTCTGAGATTTCAACTTCTCTTCTAAGCCGACTATCAACCACTCTCTCCCAAAGTTTCATAGTATGACTGAGTAATTTAATACCCCGGTAGTTACTACAACTTTGAGCATCGCCTTTATTCTTGAAAAAAGGGACCACAACACTACGCCTCCATTCAGCTGGCATCTTATCACCCAAGAGAAGAACATTGAACAGCTCTGCTAGCCATTGGACGCCAACCTCACCAAGACAAAGCCACACCTCGATTGGGATAAGATCCGGACCAACCGCCTTCCCTCTTGCCATCTTTTGCAAGGCACCCTTAACTTCATCCTTGCTGATGCGCTCACAAGGATCGAAGGAAATCACAGGCGAAAGAGAGACCTCTTGATCCACACCGGCACCACTCCTCCTAGCCTCGTTGAAAAGATTATGGAAATACGAACTCCACCTGTCCTTAATAGCATCTTCATTCAACAACACTTGGCCTGAATCATCTTTAACAAACTTAACAAAACCCAGGTCGCGCCTCCCTCTCTCCCTAGCTTTAGCTAGTTTAAAGATGGCATTCGCTCCTTCCTTGGTTTCTAGGCGCTTGTCCAACAATAATAATATGAGGATGAGGGTCGTAATTGGTTGTAATCATAAAATATGTATAAATAAAATATTTCTGTTAGAGCAAGTCCAACAATGTCCTAGTTGATGCCTTATAAATATAATAAAATATAGTATCCTAGTAATTTAAGTCATGACTTTTGTATCAATTCCAACAATATGCCTTAGAGCAAGTCCAACAATGTCCTAATTGGTGCCCTATAAATATAATAAAATATAGTATCCTAGTGATTTAATTCATGATTTTTGTGTATCAATTCTAACAATATGCCTTATACTTGTGCTTTATAAATTAAAATATTAATATAATTGAATTAGAATTGGAAGGCCTTTAGAAACTAAAGTTTTATATGCAGGAACTGTTTTCGACTTCACTGCATCTTGAGACAAGCCTAATCGAGAGATGTTTTCAAGACCTACAAAATGAACAAAAAGCTTGGAACATAAACCGTCTCTTTGACATCTTCAATCATTTTAACGGTAAGAATCATGTGAATTGACCCCACGATGAGGTATGAGAATTTTAATTTTAAAACTTCAATTGTTAAAATATTGATTGAATGTGTTATTTTGTGATACAAATAAGATTATACGAATAGACGTGGTTAGGTAGTGATAGACTGCTATTTGAGCCGGACCGGCCCGGACGGTTTGTTTTGGATGACATTGTTTTTTATTGAAGTTATTCAAATTGTGTTATAATTTCTGTTCATATTAACTGCTTGATTTTACGTATCGCTTGCATCACGTAGTAGAGCTGATGATCTGTGTTATTATAAACGTGTTTGTTCGTAATTGGGACTTGGGAGTCTGTTTAGGTGAACTCTGAATTGGTGAACTTGGTTCTGACTCAGTGAGTCACCGGTAGTGAGTCACCGGTTGAGAGATCTGTTCTTGGTGTATTTGTTTGATTAAATCATATGTAATTTCCGAATTGACTGGGTGACTATTTTTTTGGTTTAATTTTGGTTCGTTAAAGTTACAAATTGGTCATGTCAAAATTTTCCGAAAGTTTTTTATGTTTTGTCTGTAAATTAAAGGTAGTTTAAATTGATTTTATTGTTTGTGATTAGTTGTAGCATTTATGTGATTAATTGATAGCTTTTATATGATTAGTTTGTAACGTTGATTTTGTTCCATGATTTGGGATGGATGAATTTGCTATTAAATGTAACCTTAATGTGATTTATTGTGTTAGTTTTAATTAGGCGTTTTGTTTTAATTTTTTGCTTTATCTTTGGTTGTGATGTTTAGTTAAAATAGACAATGTTTGACTAGCAATTTTAGTAATTGATATCTTTATTGGTTTTAATAGTTATTTTGTTTTTTAATGTAGTCATTAAATTTTCAATTTCCTTTTCCAATAGAGGAATTAATTTAATTGGTACTTTCAATTTGTAATTATACTTTACTGTGTACCATGAATATTTTATTCATTGGAGGCCATGATTGATGGCATATATACATTTTATGGAGTTTGTTTGTGTCATAAATGGTGGCTCGTATATTTTTTTTGTGGAATATTTTTGTGCCATGATTGATGGCGTCCTAGGTGACTAATCAAAGGTTCCCGAATCTTTGAATTAGATATATACAACTATTTTAATTTTAATTAAGTACTAATAAATTAAGTATTTAACCAAAGGGATCCCCTTTGGTTTAGATTTCTATGCTTGATACTAAATCATATGTTTGTTCATATATTTATGTTGATAATATTTATAAAATATTTGGTAATAATTTTGTGGACTAATTTTCGTTTGTTGATTTTATTCATTTTTCGCAGGGATAGTCTGGTTGGACGAGTATAATAACAAGATAGATGGGGTGACTTGTAGTAATGAAATAACCAAGATGAGACGGAAAATAAAGTAAGGATGCGACAAAAACTGATGATAACGGAGAATTACAAAAGCAACTACTAATTCTATTTATTTCTTGGAAATTTGTAAAACAATGTATTTTATATTTTGAGGGCACTCTTTTTTCCCTCTTGAGTTTTTTTCCCACAGGGTTTTGCTCTTGAGGGTTTTTAACGAGGCTTTTCTATTGTGGGGGTTTTTTCAGACTTGAAGGTTTTATTGTCTAAATATCCGGGAGCAACATGCGTGCTCTTCGGTTAGATGATGAATTTTCTTGATCGAATAAATTCCCTTGTAATATTATTGTATTTCGATACAATTCATGAATGAGAAATTCACCTTTACAAAAAAAAAAAAAGAATTGGAGGGAGGGAAAAAAAATAGAGGAGAGAGAAGTGTAGAAAAGGAGGGAAGTTAATTTTTTATTGTTAAAAATGATTTAGGACAAGTATAGATGTGCCTTAAAAGTAGGGCATGAAATGGATGTCCTAGTGTTTTAAGACACCACTAAGACATTGTTGGAGCACAAAAAGTGACTAAATGTCTTAAATATTGATTTAGGACAATATTTAGGACATTGTTGGACTTGCTCTTATGCTTGTGCCTTATAAATTAAAATAATAATATATTTGAATTAGAATTGGAGGGAATGGAAAAAGAGAGGAGAAAGAAGTGTAGAAAATGAGGGAAATTAATTTTTTAGTGTTAAAAATGATTTAGGACAAGTATAGATGTGCCTTAAAAGTAGGAATGAGATGGATGTCCTAGTGTTTTAAGGCACCACTAAGACATTGTTGGAGCACAAAAAGTGATTAAATGTCCTAAATATTGATTCAGGACAATATTTTGGACATTGTTGGAGTTGGTGTTAGCTTTACCAATTTATCCAAGATGAATGTAATGTATAGCATCCTACTTAATCCTGCAGAACATAACAATATAGCAATAATTATATGTATAAACTGCAAACAATCAACAACTTCTCACAGGTGACAAAGTCACTGGGAATAATGAAATGCAGAAATCTGGCTTGGCTCGGTAAATGGGCTGTCAGCACTTAACTCATGTGATCACATGCTTTAGACTTTAATCCCATGTTATTTGTGATAAGTATCCTTTAATTTTTCAGTAAAACAGCTTCTGCAGACATCAAATCTTATCTACATTTTAAGTTGTTTTAATTATCATAATTGTCAAGTAACCAGTCCGTTTAAAACCGTTAGAGAAATATCCGAACAGGATCTTATATTTTTCAACACTGTCTTTCAATTGTACGATTGAACAAATGTAACGAGACATATACCAATACCAACAAATATTTAAATTGAACAAATTGGGGTGGGAGAACTCGAATAACCTGACATGTGGCCCATATGTAATAACAAAAGAAAATACAAAAATGTACCCATTTGCCAAAAATTAGTTACTGCTTAATGTGCAAATACTATTAACAGTCAGGCTCCTCCACTAAGTTCTGCTTGTGCTGACAGCTTTTTTTAAGATTCTTTAGCTCAACAAAAATGAATCATTGCAAAATTACTTGGAAGTAGGAATGGATGAAGGAAAGTCAGTTTTTCAAAGTAAAATGCTTTCCATTCTTTGCTATTCCAAGGCACTCACAGTCACTACTGCAATACCACATCTCCATTCTCATCAACATAATAGAGGACCCTTCCCCTTTACTCGGATTCAAACCTTTAATCTTGTCGCGACTGAAGGGAAGTATAGATCTTTACCACCTGGTTATCCGAAATACTCATTCGTTCCTAATTAGTTGTCCAATTTGATTTTTAGGTGGTCAAATTGACCAATTTTGACCGAAAATTAAAAACTATCCTTCTATTATTTTAAAAAACGGAAAAGTACATGTTAAAATAGATTAGATATACTTTACTATTATATAATTTTTTTTTATTTTTTTCAAATATATAATATATGTAAATTTCAGTCAAAATTTGATTAATTTGACCACTGAAAAGTCAAACTGGACAACTAATTAGGGACGAATGTAGTAATAAAAAAGTGTTTGTAAGAACTTCACTGTATAATTTTTACCACTCTTACATAAACATAGGCAGAAATCTTGTCTCTAGTTCTCAAGGTGTCCATGTGCTGTTCTAGTAATCTATAACAGAACCTTAACTCACTTGTTTTGTCTTAACAGGACCACTCAGTTTTAATATTCTCACTGTCTTAATAACAATAAGTAACCACAGATAAAAGTGACAAGACAATAAGTCAATTATAGTAATGCACTTCCTTCTCCTATAAACTACTACAATTAAACAAAGCTCATAACTTAGCTCCACAACTTCTCTTCCTCACTTTCCATCAAAATGGTTTCCCCTGAGAAAACTCAAACAGATTCAGTATCAGTCGAGCCTATTTCAAGTCCTCGCATATCTTTCTCTTCTGATTTTCTCGACGAAACCAATTTCATCCCTAGTATCAAAACCTCTCAAGTTGAGAAAGAGCAGGAAAAGCCTCGTGAGAAAACATTCGAGTTTCTCTCGAGCAACAACCATACAATGTTACCAGCTGATGAGTTATTTTTCGAGGGTAAGTTACTTCCTTATTGGCAAATGCATCATGAGATAAAAAAGATTACTCTCAGATCTGAGGAGGGACCGAAAGCAAAATCAAAAGTCGAAGATTTAAATTTAAACAAAGAGAGCAGGGGAAGTTGGTTTATTGATGATGATCCTTCTCCTAGGCCACCTTCATGCACAGTTTTATGGAAAGAACTACTACGTCTCAGAAAACAAAGGCCATCTACATTGTCACCATCGTCTTCCTCATCATCATCTTCATCTTCAGGCTCACTTGTGGATTCGCAAGGCACGGATAAAGACGATAGATCAGGGAACAAAGACAAAAATGCGAAAAAGAGCAAGAAAGGATTGGAGAGAACTAGATCAGCAACTATGAGGATAAGACCTGTTGTTAATGTACCAATCTGTACACAAGGAAAGAACAGTGCCCTTCCTCCCCTCTTTTCGTTTAAGAAAGGAAAACTAGAGAAGCTAAAGTGAGTAATAAGGTGTCATTGAGGAGTAGTTTGTGCAATATCTTCAACTTTCTTCCCTTATTCTTGTAGATTTCTTCGTTAAGATTCTTATTGTTCATGTTTTGATGAATGCATTTTGTTTGTTTAATTTTCTCGTCGACATTAGTCTTAAAAATCTATGATTCATGTTACTAGTTAAGGTAAAGTTAACATTACTTCCAACTGATTATTGCACTAAAGATGATAATTCTTACCTACTTCTCGTAGATTAATATTTTGGGAGAGATGGTCATCTAAAACGATTGTCAAATTATTACTAATATTGTCCCGATCCCACATAAGTTACTTATAAGTTGGATCGTGCTGTATGTAAATGTAAGATGTAGCATGCAAATGGATTCTTGCATTTAGCTTTGATGCTGAATAACTTTGGATTCTGGTCCATGGTTGACCCAAGATCGTAAATGACTCTGTCATAATAATGGGTATTTTATGTGTTAAACTATGATTTATTTACCGGTTTTTCTAGTGTGTGCCCAATGTCACATGCTAAGAATTCGTGTTCGATGAGTTGGAAAATTTTGATTGGTGGAGATTTCATTAATAATGATGGACCCCCTGCATGCACAAAAATCTCCACCAATCAAAAATTTTTAACTAATGAAACACGGATTCTTAATATGTATCCTTGGGCACACACTAGACAAACCATTTATTTAAATGTATGCATCCGTTTGAACAGAATCCAGGCAGATGGTTACAGGATCAAGAATGAGTATTGAAGTATACATTGCCAGAAAATGAACTGGAAATCACATGTTACTGCACTCCAATAAGCATGCTCCAGTGGTATAAATCGTAAAGACTTATCTCGGTACTTCAAATAAAATCGAAAATTATCGAATCAATGTCAAGTCCCCAGGAGTGCTTTTATAGTGCTCCGGATTTCATTGAGTGTATCATTGCTACTGAGAAGTTTTAATGCAAGTATGTTAATTTCAAAAAAAAATTCGAAAATTATCGTGTACTAAAATTGAATTAGAATACTTTCTATAATAGCTATTTGCGAAAAGGAGTTGATTGTACAAGTAAATTGATCAAAATGATAATAAAATTTATAAAAAGATGGGGATTATCTGATTTAAATATTTCAGACTCTGTCTTAAACTCTATCATCCTATTCTACACTAACAGACGAACAAAACCTCATGTTCGGTTACAAGGTGCGTTGCTTTATATTTCTAACTGAAAAAGTTTTACATATGTGACCAACTGATAAATTGTGAACAAAACATGTGAACAAGGCTTTTTTTTTTTTTTTTTTTTTTTTATAATTCACCAACTTTCTCGCACTTCTACTAATTCGGAGATTGCTAACACACTGGTAACTACTTAGCATATGTGAACTCAGCATACGTGAATAGGCTTTGTAAAGCAATGATAAAAAAACAAGAAAAACAAACAGAAAGTACACTAAAAAAGTTATATCCCACTCAGCCAAGCAACAACCCTTTTTTCTCTAAGCCATCTATGTCCGAAAATGGCATGTAGACGTTTGATAAAAGGGTGATGACCCTATCTATTCACAAATTAAAGTTGGGGGACCAAAATATCCACCGCCAACTCGCGTGACCCTAAATACCCACAGGACACGTTACTACCATTGCCGTTTCTTGTGTCACGCCACTGGTGATAGAGTGTTGTTTGAGACACGCTTCTGGAAACGGAGTATTGTAGAAATACGCTTCTGACAGAAGCGCATCTACCAGAAGCTACGCAACTACCAGAAGCGCATCTACAGATACGCAATTGGTAGTGGCGCATCCCTCGTCTTCTTCATTTGCAGAGAGAAGCGAGAGAAGTCTCGCCGGCGACTTCTTTCTCTTTCTTCGTTCGCCCCTCTCCCGTGATCGTACAGTCACAAGCTACACACCAATCGAATCGGCTTCATCTCCTCTACAATCCTATATAACTTTCATACCATTTCATTTGTCCGATTTCGAGATCTCGCGGCTTCTATTTCAAATCGCGTTTTCGACGTCATTTTTTTCTCTCCCTCCGTTCACCTCCCTCCCGTGTTTGTTCAGTAATCTTATACATACCATTGCAATCGCCTCTTCACCCTCTACACGCCTATACCAGTTTCATACCATTTCATTCGTCGGATTTGAATCCCCCAAATTCGTTTTTGTCGTCGGCGAGTCGATTCTGGTTGTTACAGTAACGTGGGATACGCCGTTGCCAGTGGCGTATCTCGTGGGTAGATAGGGCCAACAGTTCCGAAAATGGGCATTTTGGACCATGGGTACCTCATTTTGAGGCATTTTGGTCATTATCTCTCGATAAAATCTATATATTTTACAATGGTATTGAAGAAGATAAAGTTTTTGGTAAGATTAAAGCATGGTATAATTTTCTTGTTGAAAAAATAGTGTTAGGTTTTAGGTATGTTTGTAGGTTGTAACGTTCTAAAAACTTTCTAACATTAATATTTCCGAAATCTTTCCAAATTATTTAAAATAGAGAAAATAATTCATTAAAATAGAGAAAATACATTTGGTTACTTCTTTAAAATACATTATTATATAACACGTTTCGAATTATGTAGTGTTAGATTATAAATTTATGGAATTGTACAGTTCTTAGTCAACTTCTTACTCAACGTCTCTCTTTGTTTTGCTTGTTTTACTACTGTATACTATAACTTGAGATTGCATATTTATTTTACTTTTACTTTTTATTTAATGAGCATAATAAGTGGTCATTATGTCACAAGTTGTTCATTCCTTTTAGCCAAACAACGCCTAAGATTTGTAACTAATTCATTTAGACAAGTTTTGTACGTATTTGTAAATCAACTCTATACATAGACCTCAAAGTTCAAACTGTACATTCTCTTCTAAGTTGAATAATTAATAATAACATTTTTGTTTTACTCTTTTCTTCCGCACTATATATATTCATCAAGTTGTTATTATTACACTTTAATTTTCTCCCATATGTCAATAACAGATGCATGATCTAATGTTCGAACTGTTTTATCTTCCTATATATAATTGAAACATGTATTGACACATTTACAGATTCAATCTAGATTTACAGTATGAAAAACAACAAGTAAAATGAAGAAGATGAAGATGTATTAAAGAACCAACAAAGTATAGATTGATTCTACATTATGAGAAAAGAACAAATCTGCAAGCTTAACAAACTCTCTCTACACTTCTATATTTATAGCTAATATTCTACTAAATCTGTTACAACAGAAAACGTAACTAACATGTGCCAGATGGCACTCTTAACTGGCACTCTTAACAGCTCATCATTAGGTCACTCTTGACAGCTCAGCTTGTTGCTTGATCATTGACCTCATTATCTATAACAGCCCCCCTCAAGTTGGAGGTTTGAAAGAAATTACAAACTCCCAACTTGCAGCAAAATTGAGTTAGAGAAACAGAAGGTAATGCTTTGGTAAACATGTCAGCTGGCTGAAGTGAAGTAGACACATGAGCAGTTGTAATCATACCTTGTTGCAACTTTTCTCGAACTAGATGACAGTCAATTTCAATGTGTTTG
Organism: Saposhnikovia divaricata; assembly: GCA_036435485.1. Taxonomy (NCBI): domain Eukaryota; kingdom Viridiplantae; phylum Streptophyta; class Magnoliopsida; order Apiales; family Apiaceae; genus Saposhnikovia; species Saposhnikovia divaricata. Next base: position 10,496,370 of record CM071599.1, read on the forward strand.
GTTCGTTCATGAAACACAGAGTTTGAAGCAATGTAAAGAGCAGATTTAGAATCACAATGAAGAGTGACTGGTGTAAGATTAGTAACACCAAATGTGTTAAAAAGATTAAGTAACCAAGTCAGCTCACAACAAGAGTCAGCCATACTCCTGTATTCAGCCTCAGCAGATGATTTGGAAACAGTTGGTTGCTTCTTGCATTTCCAAGATATGAGAGATTTTCCATACATGATACAATATCCAGTTAGAGATTGCCTGGACTCCTTACAACCAGCCCAATCAGAGTCACAATAGGCAGTAAGAGTACACTCATTATCTGCAGGCATGTATAAACCTTGACCAATGGTGCCTTTCAAATATCTGACAACTTTGTAAGCAGCATTTAAATGATCAGTTCTGGGAGTAGCTAAGAATTGAGAAAGAACCTGAATAGGATAGGCTAAGTCAGGTCTAGTTACTGTGAGATATAGCAACCTGCCTACAAGTCTTCGATAAGCAGAGGCATCAGTAGAGTTAAGAAAATCACTGCTAGAATCCTGAAGTGAATGATTCTGATCCATTGGTATTTTAGATGGTTTACAAGAAAGTAAACCAGTGTCTTTGATAATGTCAAAGGTATACTTGTATTGATGAAGATAAGCACTAGATGTGGACCTAGCCACCTCAATACCAAGAAAGTATTTCAAATCACCTAAATCTTTTAGGTTGAAATCAGTAGCAAGATGAGTCTTGACTTGTTGAATTAAACTCAAGTCATTACCAGTTACCAAAATGTCATCTACATAGACAAGAACAGCAACAAAAGACTTAAGTTTGGTAATAGTAAATAAACTATTGTCTGAGTGAGACTGTTGAAATCCAAACTGTTTAAGAGATTCTGAAAGCTTAGAAAACCAGCATCTTGGTGCCTGTCTAAGGCCATATAAGGACTTTCTTAGTTTACACACAAAAGCTGTAGAATCAGTGATATGAGAAACTGAGGTGAAGGAGGACAATTGCAGATATCCTGGTGGTAACTTCATATATACCTCTTCATGAAGATCTCCATGCAAGAATGCATTAGTCACATCTAGCTGAGAAATGGACCAGCCTTTTGACACAGCAATAGCAATTAGAAGTCTGACTGTAGTCATTTTTGCCACTAGGGCAAAAGTTTCAAAATAATCTAAACCATAGGTTTGAGTAAAGCCTTTGGCAACCAATCTGGCCTTGTATCTCTCAACATTACCATTTGGCAAGTATTTGACTTTAAACAGCCATCTACAGTCAACAATATGTTTATCTGGAGGTCTAGGAACAATCTCCCAAGTGTGATTGTTTTCAAGAGCATTAAGCTCCAGTTTCATAGCTTTTAACCAATTAGAATCTGTTGCAGCTTGTTTAAATGTGTATGGAATATTGGTTTGAATTGTAGCAGCAAGAAAATGAGAATACTGGGGTTTGAAATTAGCAAATGAAGTATATTTCTGTAAAGGATAGAGAGAAGTACCTGAGACCATGTTTGTAGAGGTGGACTGGAGATTGGTAAGAACAACAGATGGAATACCTGTATAATCCTTAAGTCTAGATGATATAGTTCTGAATCTGGTAGACCTAAGAGGTACAATATCTGTATGAGAAGTGTTTGGAATGTCTGTATGAAAAGTGTTTGGAATGTCTGTATTTGGTATAGAGTCTGTAATAGTTGAATCAGACTGAGCTAAGCCTTGAGTAGTAGAAGACAATGTGACAACAGGAGACTCATCAGATTGAGAGTTAAAAGTAGAATTTTCTGGAAATATCTGAGAGTTGTGATGAGTAGATGAAAGTTGATTATTTTGCTGAAATGGGAATTCATGTTCAACAAATATAACATCTCTGGTAATATGTTTTGTTTTAGTATTCAGATCAATGACAATGTATCCTTTTTTATTGAAAGGATAACCTACAAATACACACTTATGAGCCTTTGGAGCAAATTTATCATTAGTAAAACTGTTTATGTAACACAAACAGCCAAAAGCTCTAAGTAGAGTATAGGGTGGAGATTTGTGAAATAGGATTTCATAAGGAGTTTTGTATCCTAAGATTTTACTAGGAGTACAATTAATAACATGACAAGCAGCAGAAACACAGTATCCCCAGTAAGAAATAGGAACATTAGACTGAAGTTTAAAAGCTCGAGCTACATTGAGTAGGTGTTGATGTTTCCTCTCAACAAGACCATTTTGTTGAGGGGTGTGAGGACAACTAGTTTGATGTATGATTCCCAAAGTATTGAGATGCTGTTTAAGCTCAGTATTAACAAACTCAGTACCATTATCTGATCTTAAGATTTTGATAGTGGTACTAAATTGATTTTGCACATAGCTGATGAAATTCTTAAGTAAAGTTGAAACATGAGACTTGTCATTAAGCAAAAATAACCAAGTACATCTTGAGTGATCATCTACAACAGTTAGTAAATATTTACAATTGTCAACAGTACATTTTCTGTAAGGACCCCACAAATCACAGTGAATGAGATCAAAACAAGCTAAACTTCTAGAGGTACTATTAGGAAAAGAAGGTCTGTGTTGTTTTGATCTATGATAGATATCACAAGTAGTAATAGAAGTATTGGTGTTGAGTAAACTAGGAATATGATTGAGAACCACAGAAGAAGGATGACCAAGTCTATTATGCCATTGCAGAATCTGGTTGGAATTATGAACAACATTCATAGCAGAAGAAGACAACACTTTAGCAGTATGAAGCTTGTACAGACCATCATCCAACTCACCAATCTCCTTCATCCTCTGTAAAACATGGTCCTGCATAAGGCACTTAGAAGCAGAGAAATGAATTGTACAAGCATTATCTCTAGCAAATTTTGATATAGAAAGCAAATTACATTGAAACTGAGGAACATATAAGACCTCTTTAAGACTCAAATCTGATGGCAACATAACATCTCCAATATGAGTAACTTGAGTGCTTTGACCATTTGGTAAATGCAACTCAGAATTTAGGGTTTTAACATTGACAAGTAAGGACAAGAATGGAGTAATATGGTTAGTTGCTCCTGAATCTAGGATCCAAATATTGGTAGGATTGTGAAATTGAACTTGTCCAGCAAGTATAGCTGAATTAGTTTGAGATGTGAAAATATTACCTGCTACAGGTGAATCAGAGAAAGTAACATCATTGGGCTTTATCCAAGAAGCATTTGCGGAAGCATTAACAACAGAACTTTGAGTACTAAGTTGAGCTTGAAGCATAGAAATTATCTGTTGACACTGTTTATCAGTGAGATTAGTACTTGTATTGACAGATGCCTCATTGCTTTCAACACCAGAAATCCCAGAAACAACATTAGCAGCTTGCTTTCTTCAATTGAATTTTGGTTTTGGCTTTGGTTGACCATACATCCTATGCCACTCTGGATATCCATGAAGAGCAAAACATTTATCCTTTGAATGTCCTGCAAGATTGCAGTAATCACACAATACAGTAGAATCTGCATTTTTCTTCTGAAACTTGTTCTTGTTCTTATCTGCAGAAACAGAACTTTGCTGGAATCTAACATTCATTGCCATATTCTCATTGATTCCTGGTATCTGTTTAGAAAATTCTCTTTGATTCTCTTCTTGCAGTAACATAGCATAAGCATGACCTAGATCTGGTAATGGACTCATAAGCAAAATCTGACCTCGAGTATTGATAAATTGATCATTAAGTCCCATAAGAAACTGACTCAATTTGTTCATCTGCTCATATTGATCAATTTTCTGAGAATTTTCACATGCACAATTGCTATTTGTGCAGATACATCTAGGTATAGGAGATAAGGTATCCAATTCATCCATTAAACCTCGAAATACAGTAAAGTATGCAGTAATGGACTTAGTACCTTGCATCAGTGTGGATAATTCTTTCTTCAATTGAAATAGCCTAGGTACATTAGTTTGTGCAAACCTTGCAGCAAGATCATCCCAGATCTGTTTTGCTGTGTGCATATACACAACACTTTTCCGAATTTCAGTTGATATTGAGTTTAACAGCCACGAAATCACTAAATCATTATTACGCAGCCACAACGCATATTGATTAGATGTTATAGCAGGTTTCAATTGTGTTCCATCAATGAATCCTAACTTGAGCTTAGCAGATAAAACAATTTTTACAGATCTACTCCATTGATGATAGTTTTGTTCGGTTAGAACTTCAGTGACAAGAGCCAAACCTGGATGATCTGAAGAAGATAGGTAATACGGATGATTTATATCAATCGTTGTGGTTGTTACACTCGTTGACGCCATTGATGAACTTGAGTTGTTTAGAGCAGCAGCATAAGTGTACATCTCTTTACAAATTGTATATCTCTGTATCTCTGTATCGTTATCTCTGTAAATAATCGAATCTGTTCTTCAAACGAAACCTTGCTCTGATACCATGACACATTTACAGATTCAATCTAGATTTACAGTATGAAAAACAACAAGTAAAATGAAGAAGATGAAGATGTATTAAAGAACCAACAAAGTATAGATTGATTCTACATTATGAGAAAAGAACAAATCTGCAAGCTTAACAAACTCTCTCTACACTTCTATATTTATAGCTAATATTCTACTAAATCTGTTACAACAGAAAACGTAACTAACATGTGCCAGATGGCACTCTTAACAGCTCATCATTAGGTCACTCTTGACAGCTCAGCTTGTTGCTTGATCATTGACCTCATTATCTATAACATGTATAGTTCATTTTGTTGCAAATAGCGTGAACTCACCTCATCATACTTCATACAATTACAACAAGTTGATGCTGATAAAAGTGCAGAATCTTCATTGCCAGCTCTCTCTCTTGCATCATTCAATCAACATCTTAAACCTAGATTCCACGTAAATTCTGTTACATTTTTCAGAAGATTTTAGCGTTTTCGCTCTGTTCGGAATTCGGGTTTCACTTAAATACCATAATTACTTTGCTAATCAGTAGATACTGTAATTCATTTATATTTCCAGTCCTGTAACTAACTGAAACTTAAGGATATTGCAACTTATGACATGCAGCAAACATGATCGGATTTATGTTTCATAATGAGTTATCAATTCGCTCATATCTTAAAACTAAACTAACATAATATTTCTGCAGTTCTGCTTAACCTGTATATGTTAACCAATTTCGTAAATTACAAATTACCCATAAAGTACTACAGACATCATCCTTTCCTATCAAACGGAGTGCAAGAGAGCATAAACATATGAAGAGACTTTGATCTTGTGGAATCAGACGACGCTGTAATCTGACTTCTCTTCAGTACTGACTACTAAAATATTAGGTACTCTTGACTGACATTGATAAAACCTTGTGTCCATGCCGTGAATGGTGACTAACTGGATTAGTTATTGGGCTATTGCAATTCTAGACACCTTTGGAGGGGTTAACTCAATGTTTTACTTGTACTCCAAATTTATACACGTCTATGCTTTTACATGTGTTGTTATGCTATATTCGCATGTCATCCTTCTTCAGTTCAAGTTGCCTAAAATGCCTGTCATAATTTTACAAATGAATTTTGGCAAAGACTTTCTAAAAGTATTTTATATTGTTAAGATAAAATAGGATTCAATCAAGTCCTCCTCCAAGTACTAGGTGGTTTAAGGCAAGCTTGTAACTTGTACCAATAGAAAGTAAAATTAGTGAGTAGACGACATAGTGTTGTGAGAGTAAGGGGGAAAAACTTTAATAACAGATATTTGCATGATTTTTGATCAACGACGTCGTTAGAAGGTACATTTTTATTTTTATTAGATATTCATCATTGTCCGCTATAAGAAGGTTCGAGAACCTACGAGAGTTATTAATACGACAGCGTTTCGTACTTGCCAAATAACTCTTTAGTCTCTAGAATGTTCCTTTGGTGGAGAGGTTGTAGCTATTTAAGCGCTTTTAACACAGTCTATAGCTATCATTCAGATTTATAGAAATTTTCTCTCTCTTCTGCTCTTAGTTTCTCTCGTCTCTTCCGTGTACTCTCATAATTTTCTACTCTAATTAACCAGTCTTGCATTACAAATTTCAGTTTGTGAAATTAAACTTAGTCATCATGTCTGCGTGAGGCACATTTTGTAATAGTCTATGTATATACATAGACGAATCTGTAACAGATTAGTAGATTACCAATATTTCTCATTGGTTATATCACACTTTTTTTCCCCTCAAACTCTGCTTCCCTAGTCCTGATTATCTCGATCCCTCTATTTTTCTTTTGTTCATAACCTCTTATTGATCTTTTTTTAGAATCTGATTTTAGATCTTGACAACGAATTTTCGCCCCATGATTTTCCCTTTTTAACAAAATTTGTTCAAGAAAAACGACACAATAATACCATCTTCCCCTAATGTAAGTTTTTCCGATACATGGAATCAAAAACAATTGTTCATCAATTAAGTCGATATGGCTTGTTTCTTATATATGGTCGACATGATGTCAACCTGATTTGCTACAGAAACATTGGCCAAAACCGGCTGATCGAAATCTTTCAATTTTCCTACCCGACTTGTAATGGTATGTTTTTAGAATTGAGCAGCAAAATTATGCTGATGAAAGCCTATAAAGTAAGCAATGAAGAAGATGCTCCAACCATGTCAGGTGATGATTCAGGAGAGGTTGCTATGGCACTGATTTTCCGTCAGCTGCATCTGTTGTCAAAATTTAGGTGGATGCGGATTGGTTGTCAGATCTGCCAGGGACATCAAATTCTTTAATCAGATTTTCAATGTCTCTTGGCTTCGTAGGTGACGTGCTAACAATTCCATGTCAATCATATCCTGACTAGGCACTGAAGATGTCCAAACATTGCGTTTTTGGATGACCACTCAATTATTTGCTCGGACATAATTTAACTGAACAGGGTTTGCGCTAACAAAGGGAACTGACTGTGTTGGCTCATTCACATGGAGGCTGGCTTTATTCCAGGAGAAGTTTGCCTGCTAAGAAAATTACGAACAGCATCTGAGTTGATCCATTGCATCGCAGTCATTTACATTCTGCTATCTCGTTCAACTAAAATTTCTTTTTCTTTGTTCATGTAACGAAGGGTATGGAACCTGTAATTCTCTAGGGAAGTGTGGACTCAATAGTCAATACTGTTTGATCTGAACTATGGACAATTTTTATGTTATGCTTGTATTGTTAATGGCTACTTAGTTGACTTAATTTGTAGCGATTACCATACCAATTATTTTGGCTATCAAACATAAACTATCATCTTTATATTGTCTCCAAGGTGCTCTAATGTAAATTATGAAATTAGTACAAAACTCATTCCTTCGAGTGTACAGAGCATAAGAGAACTTGACGTTCATGCTTCTGATGCCCCATGCCTTGGTCATCTTTGTCTCAAGAATGAGAGACCTTGTTGTCGCACAATGCTGTAATCATACTGACTGCGTTTGTGCACAATTTTGGGATCTATTCTGGAGCTCTAGCCAGGGACGGAGCTAGAAATTCAAGTTCGCGGGGCGAATTTTTTTTCATCTTAATAACTAATATATTGAAATAATTTTTTACTAAATAAAATAAAAAAATTCATTAATAATTTTTAATTTATGAATATATTTAAATTTTAAGTATTAAAATTTAAAATTTTGATAAACATCAAAAATTTATCACTATATTCATAAAATTTATATAAATTTGAGGAGGCGAAATCAAAATATTATAATATTTTAACATTGAAACTATGAATTTTTTAATTTTTTACATAAATTTAATACTAATTTTATGATTATACGATGTTTTAGGGTGGCGGCGCCGTACGTGCCACCCCTTCCCTCCTTCCCTGGCTCTAGCATTGGTCTTCGATGAACCTCCAATCCCAAGCATAGCCTATTTCCTTAAGAATCATTGAAATTCTTTCTCAACAAATTTTGAATTCTTTTTTTTATTATTTTTTTAGTTATGAAGATAGAATTACTGATACATATCTTACTTCCTTTTAAAATTTAACTCAACCTTTTTCTATTTAGGTTAAATCTTTTTTAAATTCAATGTTGGTTTCATATTTCAATATTTTAATTTTTTTTATATAACACTCCTATATCTTATCAAGGAATTCTATTAATAAATTCTGAAAAGAACAGCCTTTTCGAAATTTACTTTTAGATTGATTAATGTGAACAAAAACAGAAAAATAAATTATATTGAAAATAAAAAGAAAAATCAAATTCAACTATTGGAGCCTAAAAAAAGTGAAATGATAATATTTAATTATAAATTATTATTGATGTATCTATTTGAAAAAAAAAAAATGATCATACTTCTCAGATAAAAGGAAAGGGGGAATTGTTCTGCAGAACTTACCAAATGAATGGTGACCCATGACCTTGCACAGACATAGTTTGTTCCAATACCTCACAACTTAGCAAATGAATGGTGACCAATGACCTTGCACAGACATAGTTTGTTCCAGTACCTCAATGTATGCTTAATATTCCAACCTCACATAACTAGTTGCAAGAAATTATCGAACCATTCTACATTACTATGCACGAATAGAACCGAAGCATGTATATAGTTCATTGAGTTGCAAATAGCGTGAATTCACCTAATCATTCTTCATACAATTAAAACAAGTTGCTGGTGATAAAAGTTCATGATCTTCGTTGCCAGCCATATTATCTAATCAACAACTTACACCTAGATACAGTGTAACTTCTGTTAGATTCGTCAGGGGATTTTAGTATATATTTTCGTTCTGTTAGGATTTTACTTGAATATTGTTGTTTCTTGTTAATCAGTACTACTGTCATTCATTTATATCTCCAGTCCTTTTACTAACTGAAAATTAAGGATATTAAAATCTGCAACACTCAAATTATGACATGCCGCAAACTTGATTGAATGCATGTTTTGCAGTGTATGATCAATTCGCACATATCTTAAAAACTGAACTAACATAATACATCTGCAGTTCTAGTTGAATTCCAGATGTTAAAACCAATTTATACGTCTATGCTTTTACTGTTTTACATGTGCTGATATGCTATGACTACGTGTTATAATTTTGTAAATGAACATTGGCGATTTTTTGTGCTTAATGGGGGTGCTTTAGACTTTTTAAACATATTATGTATTGTTGAGATATTATAGGATTCAGTCAAGTCCACCTTCCAATACCAGGTGGTTTAAGAAAAGCTTGCAAGTTAACTTGTACCAATAGAAAGTTGAATTATTTACAATAGAGTAGACGACATGATGCAGTGAGAATAAATGGAAAAGACTTTGATAACACGTATTTGTGTGATTTTTTTTTATCAGCAGATATCGTTAGAACATAATTTTTTTATTATTTTTAGATATTCGTCATTGTTCGTTATAAGAAAAGTCGAAAACCTTTGGGAGTTATTGATTGTCCACCATAAGAAGAGTCGAGAACCTTCGATACGTCAACGTTTTGCTGACAATTAACTATTTAATTTCTGGAAGAAATTGTAGCTATTTAAGCGTTGTAATCATAAATCTCTAAAGTTTTCCTCAAGACTAAGAGAAATTTTCTTTCTCTTCTGCTCTTAATTTCTCATACAAATGAGTTTATTCTTAGAATCTTCGCGGCTTTAAGGTAGTTAAACTATTGTTAAACTTTTTGTTAAAAAAAACAATTATTAAACTTTTTATTTGTAAATATATTACCTAAATCTTTCGAAATTATCATCATGATAATTTTAGTAGGTTCAAACCATTTTAGTTCTTAGCAGAAATTATAATTTCACACAAAATAAAATTGTTGCACATTGAAATATTATTATTATTTTTTTATAAAGAACATAATATTTATAAAATTAATATATTTGGTCATCTTCGAAACTTCTACTAAAATTTTATAAAATTGTATGATTTTGATAGCTAGAACAAACTTATTCCAGTTTTTTAACCTATTTAAAAAAAACTTATCCTATTTTACTTTTACTTTTTTAACATGGTAGTTTTCTCCAATATGTCGATAACAGATTTTATAATTCAATGTTCCCACCTCCTAATATATCCTCTAATATATCCTCTTAATATATCAGTATGGTTGGTTGAGTTAAATTAAACCATTCTATTAGAACTGAACATATATAGTTCATGGAGTTGCATATAGCATGAACTCACCTTATCATACTTTATACAATTAAAACAAGTTGTTGCTGATAAAAATGTTCAAAGTTTTCGTTGCCAGCTCTCTGTTGAAAGCCCCTATCATATAATCAACACCTTACAGTACTTAGATTCCGCATAAATTTGGTAAGGGATTTTAATATTTTCGCTCTGTCCGGATTTCACTTAAGTACCATGATTACTTGGTTAATCAGTATATACTGTGGTTCAATAACATTTCACTCCTTTAACTAACTGGAAATTAAAGATTTTACAATTTGCAACACTCAAGTTATGACATGCCACAAACCTGATCGGATTTATGTTTTGTTGTGTATTATCAATTCCCTCATATTTTGTAACTCCAAATTTATACGTCTATGCTTTTACATGTGTTGTTATGCTAGATTTGTTAGGAATTCCCGTTTTCTGTCTTTGCATAAATTAAATCTGAGGATTATAACAGTCAATAATAAAGACAGATGAACACCAAGATTTATACGTGAAAAACCCCTTAAAGTAACACTAGTACACAAATGACCTATAGCGTCGCACCTATATCGTCATAGGCATCTGTTATACCTATAGCGTCGGTTATTTACATAAACCGATGCTTATTGTCTTCTGCTGAAAGCTTTAGCGTCGGTTGAACAACCGACGCTATAGGTGTAGCCTATAGCGTCGCCTACTAAAACACCGACGCTAAAGAAATTATTTGCGTCGGTTAGAAAAGAACCGATGCTATAGGAACAACTTATAGCGTCGTTTTTTTTAAACCGACGCTATTGAAGCAACGTATAGCGTCGCCCTTAAAATGCCGACGATATAGGCCAAGCTATAGTCACATCTTATAGCGTCGCCCACAGAATGCCGATGCTATAGGTTAAGCCTATAGCGTCGCCCCTAATATGACCGACGTTATAGGTTTCACTCAAAAATTACAGAATTTTTTATATTTGCCAAATATTATAATATCTTATATTATATAATTATATAAATATATTTTCTACTAAAAACTATTAAATTGAGTAATATTATAGAAATAAGGTTTGTAAAATAATTTTTTGATCTATGATAAATAAAAAAATATTTTTAAATATTTTTGTACTACGCCATTTAACCGACGCAATAGGTCATTTTGACCGACGCAATAGGTCCAGTCTGTACTAGTGTAAAGAGGTAAAAACCACGGGACTAGCTCCGAATGTTTCCACTATAATGATAACAATGGTTACAATATTCTCTCTCAAGTTTACGAAGTAACACTTGAGGCACAACTGAATAAAAATACAACGATTCCCTACTCCTTCGGTACTTGACCGGATAACCTGGACGAACTCCCTTTGTAGCAACTACAACAACTGGATGAACTCCTAATGCAGTAGCGGGACAGATTCCGATGGTTGCAGCCTAACACTCACACAAACTCCCTCGAAACGAAAGAATAGAGTAGAACGAGGGCCCCCTATCCTGACCTGCTTGAAACTACCACAAGGTAAGTTTCCTACTAGACGGACTATCTATACTTAAGAAGTATGAGAGGAAGAAGAGATTTTGGTGTGTTTTTAGAATGAAGGGGAGGTGGGTATTTATAGGAGGGGGGAGGGTAGTAGGTGGGGGGTTGGTGTGGGGGGGGGGGTTGGTGATTTTAGAATTATAAGGCAAGCTGCCTAACAATCTCCCCCTATTTCCAAACTCACAACTAATCACTTGCACTCCATATCTGCGCCTTGTTTGCACAGCTCCAACTTTTCCCGTGGAACGACCTTCGTCATCATATCAGCCGGATTCTTATCCGTGTGTATCTTCTCTATCTGTATCACCCCATCTTCAACCTGTTCCCGTAGCCAATGGTAACGTACATTAATATGCTTAGTAGGGCTGTGACAAGTAGCATTCTTGCTCAAGTCAATAGCATTCTGGCTATCACAATACAACTCAAAGTTGTCTTGCTTCTGACCCAATTCTTGGAGAAACCGCTTTAACCAAACCAGCTCCTTGCCTGCTTCACAAGTAGCAATATACTCTGATTCGGTTGTTGACAACGCAACACACTTTTGCAACTTGGACTGCCATGATACAGCTCCCCCCGTAAAAGTGAAAAGCATCCCTGACGTGGACTTCATCCCATCTAGATGTCCTGCCATGTCAGCATCTGTAAAACCTTCCAAGACTGGTTCACCGTGTCCATACTTCAAGAAAAACCCGGAAGTGCCCTTGAGATATCTGAGAATCCACTTAACTGCTTCCCACTGCTTTCTTCCTGGATTTGACAGATATCTACAAAGAACTCCAACAGCATGAGCAATATCTGGTCTTGTACAAACCAATGCATACATAAGACTCCCCACTGCGGATGAGTAGGGAACTTCCTCCATATCCTCCTTCTCCTTGTCTGTTGACGGATACATTTTCTTGTCCAGTTTAAAATGTCTGTTGACAGGTTTAGCATCATCCATATTGAACCTTTTCAATACCCGTTCAATATATCCCTGTTATGAAAGCAACAACCTCCGAGTTGTTCTGTCACGAACAATCTTCATCCCTAGAATTTGTTTTGCTGGACTCAAGTCTTTCATATCAAAGAACTTGGACAAATCTTCTTTCAGCTTGCGGATCATGTTAGCATCTTGGCCGACCACTAACATATCATCAACATAAAGCAGCAGGATAATGAAGTTACCGTTAGGAAACCTTTGCACATAAGCACAGTGATCGGATGCAGTTCTCTTGATATGGACTCGACCCGCTCCTACCCACCACGACTTATGATTCCTCATGAATAAATCAAACTTTTTGTACCACTGTCTTGGCGCTTGCTTAAGCCCGTATAAACTCTTCTTGAGTTTACAAACCATGTGCTCCTTCCCTTTCACTTCAAATCCTTCTGGCTGGTGAATGTAGATCTCTTCCTTCAAATCTCCATGAAGGAATGCAGTTTTCACATCTAACTGCTCAAGCTCAAGATCCATGCTAGCCGCTAATCCGAGAACTGTTCGGATTGATGTCATCTTTACAACCGGAGAAAAGATTTCATCGAAATCAATGCCTTCTGTTATAGGGAGAATATTGTATAACAGTGTTTTGGAGGTTTGCTGGATTAACGGAGCAAAATACGGATATTTTGCTAATAAAAGAAGAACATGGGATTAGGGTTTGTGTGTTTAGAGGTGGTTGAGCTTGATAGGTGTTTGTAGGGGTGAACTGTTTCTCATCCGTATCAAGGTGCCTACATACCCTATTTATAGGGATCAAGCCGTACGTAGTTCTTGGTCAGCAAGTTACCTAGACGGGCTAGGATTTTAGAAGATAAGTCATGGCCCAAGCCCACTCGTGTAGGGCTGATGTGGCAATGAGTCCTTAATTTTATCCATGATCCATGGCTTAAAGAAGGAAATCGATGGTCTCGCATGGTTAGAGAAGTGAAGTAGAGCCTAGCATGGGACCTCGAGGGGCCTGGCCATGCGAAGCGGTCCCAAATGCTCGATTACTCATATGACCGCGAGGGGCCTAGCTACGAGCCTTCTAGTAGAGAATGAGATTGCGATCTCGTTTAGCCTGTAGATGTGATAATAGCGCGAAGCGATCCCTGAGAGGGGGTATCAGCGAAGCGATCTCTTAGACCGGATCATGAGTGAGGTGGCCCTGTAGTTGTGCCGGGCTGATTCCAATAGTGGACTTTAGTGACCCAATTGTCATCCTCTAGGCCCATGTAAATTATGAACCGTTAATTTAGCTAATTAAATCATGATAATTATTATGCCAGACTTGGGCATAACAACTACCCCCGAGTCCATGTTGTGATTGAAGATGCGATGTGGACTCAAAGAGAGGATGTATGAAACCGCGAGGCGAAGCCTTGGCCTTCTGTTAATATAGATATGACCATTGGAGACGCCGCGACCCTAAGAATGTGAAGGGGTTTGACAGCTGTTGTGTCTCGAGATGTGTATTCAATCGGTTGAGATCTTGACACGTGTCCCATGACTTTCTCTCTCCTGATGACTATTTAAACTCCTGTCACCATTATTTCCTTTTTCATTCTCACAAACACGTTGGTGCTGTCAGTTTGCTCCTGGATCAAACGTAAGATTTTTTTTCAGCTCAATTACAAGCGATCTCCAATTTCTTCCGATTTCTTCAACCTTTCTTCAGAAAAGTAAGTCTTCATTCTTTCTTCATATTTAGATTATTGTTCTTCATTATAATTGCATGATTAAATAGCTTTAATTGCACGTGGTGCGATCCCTTACAGCTGCGATCCCATACCTTCAATATTATTTAGCGGTCCCAGCCTCGCTTAGATAGGAATGCGATCCCGTAGTTATTGCCGCCTTTAGGAACTTTAGGAACATTTTTTTCTTTTAGCTAGAATTGCGATCCCAATATTTCCCCCGTGAGTGATGCGTGAACACATAGAGCCCCTCTCCATTTATTTATTCACCTCATTTTCAGATGTCGAACGATGACAGTTCAAGGACGCCCTCTCCTATGCCCAATGTTCAAATCAGCGAGGAGGCTACTGCTAACATCGCAAGGGCCGCGAGTACGAGCGAAAGCTCCTTTAAGTTATATTTCGACTCGCAATGGTCGAATGAAGATTATACCAGAGAGGTACCCTTAGATAAGTGGCGATCCAAGCGCCCTGCGAGCTCACGTGATCGATCCTTAGATGTGCTTCCAGCTCAGAACGAGCCCCAAATCGAGATGACAGATACCGAACGTGAGATTGAAGCATTGAAGAAGAAAGGAAAGGCATTTAGCTCGTAAGAAGCACAAATCCTTGCTAGAATACCCCTTCCTCAAGCAATGTCGCCCATCCATATAAGCGACTCTTCGATAGATTCGTTAGGCGATGCCTACTATGACGTTGAAGGAGGTGCAGATAACGAAGTCGACTCCGATGATGATGATTACGAAGAACCGTCTTCAGATGATGGGGGTCTTGACGAGGTGTCAAGAGTTGTAAATTTCAAGGACTATGATTATGTCCCGGAGGCTTCGCCTAATCCTTACATTCCAACCCCACAACCAGAGCTCGAGGGCGGTATATATGTGGGGGGGCCTCGCCCTGAAGAAATCCCACCTAGTTCAAAGGTGAAGCCCAGTGAGCCTCGCATACTCGCATGTCGCGACATGTCCTCAACCTTGACAGTGAAAACCATTACAGAAGGGGTCGCTAGATTTAGGCCTGAAGGCAAAATCATCCTTCCTAAAAAAGACATGCGATGTTATCGCTTCAACCATAAAGAGAATGGAGGCAGGGTGCCTAGAATGGTCTTGACGGTTCCCTTAATGAAAATTGGCGCCTCTTCGCCTCTTCACCCCTTCATAGGAGATGTCTGCGAGATATATTTTCTAGCCCCCATTCATATTAGCACAAATGGTTATCGATCCATGATTGCCTTGTACATACTCTATCACAAGCTTGGGTACCCTCGCATGGACGTAAGGACGATGGGCTATTTTCTCCAACTTAAACGATGTGGGGCCAAAGATTTTGGCTATGTCTACTTCTCCGTGTGGCCAGAATTCAATAGGAAAGGCCTTCTTCCTGGTGGAATAAGTAATGCAGGCTCGTGGAAAGAGCCTTTTCTTTATATCCACAAAGTCCCAAGAGTCAAGACAAGTTTCAACTATCTCCCAGGTAACTTACCTCTTAAGATCGCCATTCTCTTGTCATCTTTCATATTTTTCAAAACTAACAACTCTATTGACATCGCAGTCGGTCCAGTTCGTACCATCTTGAAAGGTGAAGAAAAATAGCGAGCTGACGAGGTGTTATCGAAATCCACCAAAGAGGAGAGAAATATTAGAACCCTGCTCACTTTAGAAAATTTGATTGAATGCAGGTTTCTCAAGGAGGGAGTGGGTGCCACCCCTGAGGAAGGGACTTCCACTGCGAGACGGTCCTCGCGGAAGAGAAAAGTGAGAGAAGAAGCTTCGTTTTCTCATGTAGAAATAGTTGATGATGAGGGTACTCCTCAATTATAATGCGATCCATAATTACTACACATTGCATTGCATTCCTTTTATTGGCTTCATACATATTTTCATGTCATTTGTCTTCGCATTTGCTTTATCGTACTTCACTGATTTATTAAGCTGTTTCTAACTCATCCTTTTCTCCTGTACAGGAATGTCGAACCGTAGTGGCCCTGTTCCTCCCTTCCTTCAGCAAAGTGCTAAGAAAGGTTCTGCTTTGAAGGCAGCCTCTGCTCTGAAAGTTCCTCCAACAGCTCCTCAACAGAGAATCATCAATTATCCGTCATCTCAGACTAGCACCGCTGGGGATCAAGCCTTGGATCTCGCTGCCCAAAGCCCTCTCAAACGGGCTAAGAAAGATGGACCATTCGACGGTTCGACCCGTCCACCTATAGGGGTCGTTACTGCTACAGCCTCTCAGCACCTCTTCGCCACCCTAGGATCAAAATACTCTGAAGAAGCTGAAGCTTCTGGTTGGTGGAAAGTGACCCCAGAAGAGAACGCTACTGCTTTGACCAAGTGCTTATCTGAAGCCTTTATTCGCCAAGCTGCCCACACCAAACACTTCTTCCAGCTTGATAAAAAAACAAGGTGCTTGAGTTCCAGAAGGTTGAACACAAGCGATCCTTGGAGGAAACTTTCCCAAGACACCGCTCAAATACGAACAGATTTGAAGAATGCTCGCAAAGAGAGGAACGATTTTGAAAAGTCCTTCAAGGAATTGCAAAAATCCAGCGAAGAAGCTGCTAAGAAAAAGGAGGAGGAGATCGAAAAGTTGAAGAACGATCTAGCTGCTGCGCAGGCCTCGCTGACAATCGCTGAAGCAACATTCCTGGCCAAGGGGCAAGTCACTTTTATGAAAGGATTCATCCGAATGATCCCTGACTTTGACTGGGACCAGCTTGGGCCAGGAAATGCTGACTTCGCGGAGTCCTTGAAGAAAGAAATCGCTGATGAAGATGCTGAGGAGGAGCGGCTCGCAGAGGAGGCGAGATTGGCAGAGGAAACGAGGTTGGCAAGCGAGGCTGCTGATAATGCCAATCAGAATGAAACGACTTCTTGAATCACTTTTGTAATAACAATTTGAATTCTTGAATTTGGGATGCGGGCTCCCTTTTAATGCCTCGCAAGTTGTAACAATATTATTTGCTGGTCAAGAATTCTGGGATCGCGTAGCGATCTGTTAACTTTTAATTTCATCTCTGCTTCATTCAATATCATTGCTTTTGTTCCCATTTCATTTAGCCTTGTAAAGTATTCTTTTCCTTTAAATCTTCATGTAGATTATCTTCGTTAGCATACTACATAAGTAACTTGTCTCACGGATCATTAGAATATAGATTGTGCTCGCAGATGCGAAGTGCTTTGAGTAGTTCAAACATGTGTTCCTTTGATTGTTGTAGATAGTTAAAAATGTGAGCAGCTACTTTGAGATGTTTTCAAGTGTGATTCTAGCATCGTTGAGATGGTTTGGATCTTAAAATGTAAATGCTAGTAAAAAAATTTTGAATGCACAATAAAGCAATTCATAAAGCAAACGAACTCATGTATTGATAAGTGGGGCGAGGCCCAGTAGTTGATAAGTAGGGTCTAGCCCGAAAGTCATTACATCATAAAGGGGAGGTGTCTATATGATCACTACCCCCCAGTACTTTGTATGAATTATTCGTGCTAAGTAGTAGTAGAAAGAGGCTACCAGTGGCGAGGCCTTTACTGATAGTATTTTCTCAAATGCTCCGCATTCCAAGCTCGCGGAATAACTTTGTCTTTCATATCAGTGAGATAGTAGGTCCCTTCTGAAAGAGTAGCATAGATCTTGTAAGGTCCTTCCCAATTAGTGCCAAAAACTCCATGACCTGGGACCTTAGTGTTAGGCATGACTCTTCTAAGTACTAGGTCACCTGTACGTAGAGATCGCGCTTTGACCTTTCCATTATAGTACCTCGCTGTCCGTTGTTGATAGGCTGCGAGGCGTAGTTGGGCCTTGCTTCTAGTTTCTTCTATCATGTCTAAATAAAGCCTATGATTGACCTCGTTTGCCTCGGGATCGTAATGTTCTCTTCTAAACGACCCTGAGCCCACTTCGACTGGCACCATGGCCTCGCATCCATAAGTAAGCGAAAATGGTGTTTGCCCTGTGGTCGACCTTGGGGTCGTACTGTATGACCACAAAACCCTTGGTAACTCCTCAGGCCAATTACCCTTGATTTCTTCCAGTTTGGCTTTCAAAGTGTGTTTTATGATTTTGTTTATGGCCTCAGTTTGACCATTCGTCTGAGGATGGCTCACAGCTGAGAAACTCTTTTTTATCCCCAGATTTTCACAGAATTCCTTCATTTCCTTGCTGTTAAATTGCTTCCCATTATCCGAAATAAGTTGATATGGGATCCCATAGCGACACACAATTGCTATGTACACGAAGTCCTTGAGTTTCTTTGCAGTAATAGTTGCAAGTGGCTCGGCCTCGGCCCACTTGGTGAAATAGTCAACGGCCACTACTGCATATTTAAGTCCTCCTTTACCCATTGGGAGTTCTCCAATTAGATCGATACCCCACATAGCAAAGGGCCATGGGATCATTAGCGAGGTAAGCTGAGAGACAGGGACGTTGCTGAAGTTGGCGATCCTCTGACAGGCATCGCATTTTCTCAAAAACTCAAATGCATCCCTTTTTAGCGTAGGCCAATAATAACCTTGGCGAAGAATTTTCTGGGCTAGCGAGCTACCCCCCGTGTGATTGCCGCATATCCCTTTATGTACTTCTCTGAAAATGTAATTACACTCTTCCCCATCTACACACCTCAGGAGTGGGATGTTAAATCCTCTTCGATACAATACTTCATCATAAAGGACATAGCGAGCAGCCTGATATTTGATCTTCCTCACTTCTTTCTTATCTTGAGGCAGAGCTCCATTTTTCACATATTCCCATATTGGGGTCATCCAAGTCAACCCTGGGGTCGCTATCTCCATAATGAACTCCTCCGGTACACTGGGCTTTGTCTGAATTTCAAATGGGATAATTCCAAATAATGTGGCCTCGCGGCGCGACCCCAATTTTGCCAGTGCATCTGCTCCTTGATTCTTTTCGTTTTTGATATGAACCACCTTGACATTGTTAAACTTTTCGATCAACCTTTGTGCACATCGCAGATATAGCTCAATCTACTCACCTCTAGCTTGCCACCCACTCCAGAGTTGATATGTTACCAACATAGAATCGCTGTAAGCTGTGAGGTTTTCCACCTTCATTTCCAATGCTAGTTTGAAACCAATAATGAGGGCTTCGTACTCTGTTGCATTATTGGTGGCTTCGAAGGCAAAGTGTACTGCACTTTGTATCTTACGACCCTCTGGAGTCACCAACTCGATGCCAGCCCCGGCTCCTTCCTTGTTAGATGCCCCATCTACGTATAGCTCCCACCACGAGGCTGAATTTTCTTTTTTTTCCTCGCTAGCTGTTATTTCTGGAGCTGCTATGATGGCCCAGTCATCTCCCTTAGATTGAGGAGGAAACTCCAAAATAAAATCTGCAAGTGCTTATCCTTTTATGGGGCCACGAGGCTTGAACTCGATGTCGAACTGACTAAGCTCTACTGTCCATTTTAACAATCTCCCTGAAGACTCCGGCTTGTGCATTACTTGCCTCAGTGGGTAGGCGGTGCGAACCTCAATGCTGTGAGCCTGAAAGTAGGGCCTTAACTTTCGCGAGGCCAGCACCAGGGCATAGGCTAGCTTTTCCATGTTTGTGTAGCGAGTCTCAGCGTCTAACATTCTTCTACTGACATAGTAGACAGGATATTGAACCTTTTCCTCTTCGCGGACCAATACTGCACTGACCGCATGCATTGACACAGCGAGGTAGACAATGAGTGTCTCTCCCTCTTTGGGCTTAGAGAGCAATGGTGGCGAGCCTAGTTGTTCCTTGATTTTCTGAAAAGCCTCCTCGCATTGAGGGGTCCATTCAAAGTTCTTTCGCACTTTTTTGATAGCTTTAAAGAATTCATGACACTTGTCTGATGATTTCGAGACAAACCTGTTGAGAGCAGCTATCCTCCCTGTTAGGGTTTGAAGCTCCTTCACACATCTTGGCGACCTCATCTCCATTAGAGCCTTTATTTTTGCGGGGTTGGCCTCGATACCCCGATGGTTGACAATAAACCCAAGGAATTTCCCAGACTCGACCCCAAATACACATTTTGTGGGTTGAGCTTCATCCTATACTTTCTCAAGATACTGAACATTTCTGCCAGGTGAGCGATGTGGTCCCCAGCTTCCTTGGATTTTACCAAATATCATCCACATACACCTCCATTGTCTTTCCAATTTGCTTTTCAAATATCATATTGACTAACCTTTGATAAGTCGCCCCAGCATTAAGGAGGCCGAAGGGCATCCCTATGTAACAGTAGAGCCCTCTATCTGTGATGAACGAGGTGTGCTCCTGGTCAGGGCCATACATGGGTATCTGATTGTACCCAGAGTAAGCATCCATAAAGCTAAGGAACGCATGCCCCGTTGTTGCATCCACAAATTGATCTATCCTCGGTAATGGGAAACTATCTTTTGGGCAGTGTTTGTTGAGATCAGTGAAGTCTACACATGTCCTCCACTTTCCATTGGGTTTCTTCACGAGGACTGGGTTTGCGAGCCAGTCAGGGTAGAATGATTCCCTAACGAGCCCGACCTCGAGGAATCTATCCACTTCTTCTTTGAGAGCCTCGGCTCGTTCTCCACTTATCGGTCGCCTTTTCTGTCTGACTCCTTTCTTGCTGGGGTCGAGATTGAGCCTGTGACATATAGCGTTAGGATCAATCCCAACCATATCCTCGTGGGACCAGGAGAACACATCCAAGTTAGCTCTCAGAAAAGCGACAAGCCTTTCCCTTAAACTAGGGTTGAGTTGCGACCCTATCTTCAACACCTTAGAAGGGTCTTGTACATCAGCGAGAATAGGAATAGTATCCGCCGCTGCTCCAGCCCACTCTACATGTTCTGGGATGCGAGGATCAAGGTCTAGATCATACTCGCGAGCCCGGCTTGGCTCGGCCTCGTAGGTATTAGTTTTTTCATGTTGAGGGGTCGCGATCCCATCCTCCGGCATTGGGGTTGTACCCACATGTCCATATTCATTTACAACAGTTGTTTCTTGTATGATTCCGCTTGGTAGCTCTGTTAGTGTGGAAGTTTCCTTGCGAACCCATTTGCCTTTTCGGGCTCGCACAGCTGCCTGATCTGGGCTTTCTCCTTCGTCACTAGCTTCTTCTACAATTCCTTCTTGGAGTACCATCACAGGTTGCGAGGCCTCCATCATGAGGGCTCCTGGGACCGGTTCTACCTGGATACCCAAGTTATCAAAGTAATCATCTGGAAGCTCCTCGATTGAGATCATGTTACAATTTGGTGAAGGCATGAGGGCTATCTTGCGAGGCCTGTGTTTTTCTTCGCATTCCATCTTATCAATCATAGAGTTACTCCCTTTTTCTGCTGACTTAAGGGCCTTGTTTTAGCATTCATGAGATTCATGTTGCGCTCCCTTAACACATCCGACTCCATTTGGGGTAGGGAACTTCATAGAGAGATGGTAAATAGAAGTGACCACCCTAATTTCTTTTAGAATTGGCCTCCCCACAATAGCATTATAGGCCGAGGGTTGATCAACTACCATAAAATCAGCGATCTGTGTAGTTATACAGGGCTCATCCCCTAAGGTAACGGGGAGCCTTACGAGGCCCTTGACATTGACTGAAGCTCCAGTAAAACCATAAAGATGTCCTATGGTAGGGATAAGGTCTCTGTCCACGAACCCCATTTTCTGATAGACCTCGTATGTTAGAACATTCACTGCACTTCCATTGTCCACAAGGACCCTGTAAACATTTTGCGATCCAATGCAAACTCGGACAATGAGGGCATCCGAGTGGGGGTGGTGGACCCATTTTGCATATTCTTCAGTGAACATGATATTCGTATCTTCCCCCTTGAAAAGCTTTGGGGGTCGTTCCTGCAGGTGATGAACGTTAGTGAGGGGTCGCTCCTTAGCTTCGCGAGCATACCTCTCTCTGGCCATATTGTTGTCTCCCCCGATGTGGGGTCCTCCAATTATCACATGGATACTTCCACCTCTTTCCCTTTCCTTAATGACTGGATTCTGTTCAGGTGGCGAAGCTTGATTATAACCAAGGCCAGACTTGGGATTATGTTTCTTCACTTCTCGAACCGCCCACTAAGTTAACTTTCCATCCCGAATTAATTGATCCACTTTCTGTTTGAGCTCCCGGCAATTCGTTGTATCATGCCCTGTTTGTTCATGAAAGGCACAATATTTGCCAGTGTCTGCAGTTCCTTTCGGACCCATTTGTGCAGGTCTCCTGAATACCCCTTTGTGCGCATTGACTGCATAGATGTGATCAATTGGGGCGACCAGAGGGACATATTTATCTTCACTCCTTGCAGGGCGAGCTCGAGGCGGGGATCGTTTTGGTGGATCACGTTCTCTTCTTTTTGGATTGGGGCTCCGACTTCGATCACGTCATCGCCTCGGACTCCTGGAGTCCTTCCTTTTCACTCCCCTATTTCTACTCCAACTGCTACTCCTTTCATTATTCTTTTTTAGATCTACAAGTGACTTCTCAACGCGCTTGAAAGGCTCAGCGACCTTGTGCAACTCAGAAAGGGTGCTAGGGGTTTGCTCTTGTAATTTCTTCCAGAACTCAGTCCCTTCCCTTACTCCGGCGATAAGGAAATTCTTTACAGCTTCATCATTCGCCCCCCGTACGCGAGGTACTTCAGCATTGAATCTCTTGAAATATTCATGAAGAGTTTCTCCTTCCTTCTGTTTTATGTTCGCCAAGGTAGATACAGGGGGTGCATAGAGAATCAAAGATTAGAACTGCTTGATAAAGATGTCAACAAATTGCTCCCATGAGTCGATGGTAACGAGGGCCCCTAATTTTGAAAACCATTGCTGGGCACTTCCCCTTAGCGAGGCGGCGAACAACCTACACCTCGCTAGCTGCGAGACCTGGTATACATCCATCTCGTTGTTGAATCGAATTACGAACTCAGCTGGATCAGTATCTCCATTATAGGTCATATCTGAATGATGCCCACGAAACACCACAGGGAGTGGCGCAGTTCGAATTTCGTGGGTAAAGGGCGAAGAAGAGCCCATAGTGCTAAAGATCCCTTTCTCATTGTTCATTGCGTCCAAGGCCTTTTTCAACTCTTCCAGCTTATAGTCTCCCACTTTGGCCTCCTTGTCCCCCTCCCTTTTCTCTTTAGTACTCCCATGGTGTGACTGAGTCTTTTTTGGGACGCTAGACTCCTCCTGGTCATTCTTGCGATCCTTCTTTTTACGATCCTCTTCATGGTGTTGGGATCGTTCTCGGTCTCGATGAGATGGGGGTCTATCATCGCGACGATAGGACCGCTCACGCTCTTTGTGAGAGGGGGGTCTGTCATCGCGACGATATGACCGCTCGTGATCTCGATGTGGAGACAATGGTCGATGAGGGCCCTTGTTTTTATTCTTATATTCTTCATTTCGAGGTATATCAATCCTTTCTAATTTGAGACGGAGGTCGTGTTCAGTTAGCTTCTTTCCGAGATGGTCAAAAACACTAACCGATCTCCCCTCAGATGAAGCGACCTTGTCACGCGATCCTCCTTTCTTTTCGAGCGAATACTCCACCTCATTCCAGTCAGGGTTCATTTGATCTGTTAGAACATCCTCGAAATCATCAATAAGTTTCTTGACAGCGACTTTGCTTCCTTCCCCTTGATATGTTCGACCACCTGTCCTTGCATTCCTCTTCGATCCTCTAGAACTATAATACTTCTCCACTTTTGTGACCCTATCATGTACAGCGGTCACTTGATCGCCGAGGCCTTTTAGAAAAGACATTACCTCGCTGGTCAATGCCACCTTCTGTACTGGGGGTGTTTGCTCCTCTTTGTACCCAGTCTTAGAGTTGTCTTTGGATACCTCGTCCTTTGAGGGGTCCCTCATCAGGGGATCATCCATGTTAACCCTATGCGACCCAGGAGTCTCTCCATCATTCTTCTTTTTGTGTGATTTAGTCATCGCTTCTCCCAATTCAATGAATAGCCAAATGTTATAGGGAGAATATTGTATAACAGTGTTTTGGAGGTTTGCTGGATTAACGGAGCAAAATACGGATATTTTGCTAATAAAAGAAGAACAGGGGATTAGGGTTTGTGTGTTTAGAGGCGGCTGAGCTTGATAGGTTTTTGTAGGGGTGAACTATTTCTCATCCGTATCAAGGTGCCTACGTACCCTATTTATAGGGATCAAGCCGTACGTAGTTCTTGGGCAGCAAGTTACCTAGACGGGCTAGGGTTTTAGAAGATAAGTCATGGCCCAAGCCCACTCGTGTAGGGCTGATATGGCAATGAGTCCTTAATTCTATCCATGATCCATGGCTTATAGAAGGAAACCGATGGTCTCGCATGGTTAGAGAAGTGAAGTAGAGCCTAGCATGCGACCTCGAGGGGCCTGGCCATGCGAAGCCGTCCCAAATGCCCAATTACTCATATGACCGCGAGGGGCCTAGCTACGAGCCTTCTAGTAGAGAATGAGATAGCGATCTCGTTTAGCCTGTAGATGTGATAATAGCGCGAAGCGATCCCTGAGAGAGGGTATCAGCGAAGCGATCCCTTAGACCGGATCATGTGCGAGGTGGCCCTGTAGTTGTGCCGGGCTGATTCCAATAGTGGCCTTTAGTGACCCAATTGTCATCCTCTAGGCCCATAGTCAATTATGAACCGTTAATTTAGCTAATTAAATCATGATAATTATTATGCCAGACTTGGGCATAACACCTTCCTTCTGTGCAAAGCCTTTAACCACCAAGCGTGCTTTATACTTTACAAGCTTTTCATCATCCCTTTTTACTTTGAAGACCCATTTGTTCCTCAAAGCCTTCCGTCCTTTCGGAAGTGTATTCAACTCATAAGTTTTATTCTTGTTTAAAGAATCCATCTCCTCTTGCATTGCTTTCAACCAGCAACTGCTTTCTTTATGAGTCTTGACTTCCTCAAAGGTCTCGGGCTCCCCCTCATCAGCAATTAAGATATACTCGGATGAAAGATATCTTCCTGATGGTCTCCGTTCTCTCGTAGAACGCTGTGGCTGAGTTTTTTCAGCTTTAGGCTGAGGCGGTAGCTCCCCCTGCTCAGCAGCCTCATCATTTGCCATATCATCTCCCTCATCTTCTACTGTATCTGGATTTCTAGCTTTCCTTGGTTGTTGAGTGCTCCCAAAATTCTCATAATTTTGAGACTCATGGGAAACCACATCTCTGCTCCTGAATATCTTCTTTGATTCAGGATTCCACAACCGATACCCGAACTCTGGATCCCCGTAGCCAACGAGAATACACGGAGTTGTTTTATCTTCAAGCTTTGTTCTATGCTCCTTTGGGATGTGTGCAAAAGCCTTGCATCCAAACACCCGTAAGTACGAATAGGAAACATCCTTTCCTAACCAGATCTTCTCTGGAATCTCAAAATTCAGAGGTGCCGATGGAGATCGATTGATCAAGTAGCAAGCTGTTCTTACAGCTTCTCCCCAAAATGACTTCGGCAATTTAGCCATTTTCAACATGCATCTGACTCGTTCAGCAATGGTGCGGTTCATTCTTTCTGCAACGCCATTCTGTTGTGGGGTGCCAGGAACTGTTCTTTCATGCCGGATACCATGCCTTGCGAGGTATTCTTGAAACTCTTTTGAAGTGTACTCCCCCCCGTTGTCACTACGAAGGCACTTCAGTTGTTTCCCTGTTGATCTTTCAACCATGGCATGAAACTTCTGGAAGTACTCAAACACTTGATCTTTGGATTTGAGTATCTCAACCCACACCTTTCGAGATGCTTCATCAATGAAGGTAACAAAGTACCTATTTCCGCCTAAGGACTCCACCTCAAACGGACCACATACATCAGAATAAACTCTTTCTAACACCACCGACTTTTTCTTTAGTGGACTGCTAAAAGATACTCGATGTTGTTTCCCGAATAAACAATATTCGCAAGGCTGCAATGCAGTATCTTTAGCAAACGGAATGAGGGATTTCTTCGCTAAGATCTGCAGCCCTTTCTCGCTCATGTGACCAAGCCTCTTGTGCCACAAACTTGCCGAAGCTTCATCTTCAACTGTATTCAACTCATTTGAACACATCGTCACTTGTGTCTTGTACAAAGAGCCACAAGTGGAACCTCTTGAAACCACCAACGAACCCGTAGTAAGCTTCCACCTTCCACCACCGAAGGTATTTACGTAACCCTGCTTGTCTAGCGCCATTCCGGAAATCAAGTTGAGCCGTAAGTCCGAAACATGCCTGACATCTTTCAAAGTCATTGAACAACCCGTGTTTGTCTCAATACAGATGTCACCAATGCCTGCGATCTTTGATTGATCTCAGTTACCCATTCTTACAGTACCAAAGTCCCCTGACTTGTACGTCGTAAAGAATTCCTGAGTGGGTGTTGCATGATACGTTGCTCCAGTATCTATCACCCATTCAACCTTCTGATCATCAACATGTAAGCATTCTTCTTCCCCAAAAGAAAGGATCACAACATCTTCTGTCATAGCATCTGTTGTACTTTTCTCGGCATGTTTCCCTTGCTGACCATTATTCCGCTCACTGAGCCAGGCCCTACAATCCTTTTTGTAATGACCCTTCTTCTTACAATAGTAGCATTCAACATTGGCTTTAGACTTGCCACTGGAATTACTAAAATTCCTACTTTTACTACGTCCTCGGTTTGTCTCCCTGTAGTTGCTTCTGCCCCTGTTCTCAGTAACAAGAGCTTGGGAATCGTGGTTGACTCCTTGTACCTTTCTTCTCATGGATTCACTAAGAATACTCTGCTTAATTGATCGCAACGTTAGTTGCTCAGTTGGTAAAGCATTAGTTACTGTCACCACTAGCCAGCTGGATGATAAAGTGTTGAGAAGAAATATTGCTTGGAATTTTTGTTCAAACTCCATCTTCATATTTGATAGTTGATTTAACAACCCTTGAAATTCGCTCATATGCTCTGACATGTTGTTCCCATCCTCGTACCTCATGTTCACCAGCTGACGAACTAGAAAAGTTACATTTTGTGAACTTTTCTCTTGGAACATAGACTCTAATGTCGTCCAAAGCGTATAAGCGTCTTCTTCTTCAGAGACATGATGATACTCCGAATTATCAATTCATCGACGAATGAGACTGATAGTTTTCATGTTCATCTTCTTCCAGTCAGCATCAGACTTTGCTGTAGGTTTGACTCCTTTCAGCTCCACCGGATCAAACAAGTCCTTACTATAAAGCAGATCCTTTATTCTGCTTTTCCACATTGGATAATTTGAAGCTGTTAGGCTTACCATTACATTGGAAGAATCATCCATTTTTAATTTGCCAAAGACTATGGGAATCTCACTTAGAACCATACAAGTTGGCCAGGAAAGTGGATGTGTTTGGGGAGCCTTCCGTATTAGTACGGCGCGTTATCAAGTAACCACTGCGCACAAAGCACTTTCCTAGACACCAATAATGTGGGCCCCAGCTCTGATACCACTTGTTAGGAATTCCCGTTTCCTGTCTTTTCGTAAATTAAATCTGAGGATTATAACAGTCAATAATAAAGACAGATGAACACCAAGATTTATACGTGGAAAACCCCCTTAAAGTAAAGAGGTAAAAACCACGGGACCAGCTCCGAATGTTTCCACTATAATGATAACAATGGTTACAATATTCTCTCTCAAGTTTACGAAGTAACACTTGAGGCACAACTGAATAAAAATACAACGATTCCCTACTCCTTCGGTACTTGACCGGATAACCTGGACGAACTCCCTTTGTATCAACTACAACAACTGGACAAACTCCTAATGCTACAGCGGGATAGATTCCGATGGTTGCAGCCTGACACTCACACAAACTCCCTCGAAACGAAAGAATAGAGTAGCACGAGGGCCCCCTATCCTGACCTGCTTGAAACTACCACAAGGTAAGTTTCCTACTAGACGGACTATCTAGCAGCTATATATACTTAAGAAGTATGAGAGGAAGAAGAGATTTTGGTGTGTTTTTAGAATGAAGGGGAAAGGGGTATTTATAGGAGGGGGGGGTAGTAGGTGGGGGGGGGGTTGGTGTGAGGGGTTGGTGATTTTGGAATTATAAGGCAAGCTGCCTAGCAAGATTCGCATGTCACCCTTTCTTCAATTCATTTTGTCTGACTGCCTGTAATAATTTTCCAGATGATGATTTTTTTTGCCTAATGAGGGTAATTTAGACTTTCTAAAAGTATTCTGTATTGTGAAAATGATATAGGATTCAATCAAGTACTCCTTCTAACACTAGTGTTGTGTTTGGTTGGGGTAAATGAAATGGAATGAGAGTTCAATAATCATTCATTTTATACTTCAAATCTAATTTCATTCACCCCAACCAAACACAACATCTGGTGTTAGAAAGTAGAATAGAAAGTAGAATTAATTAGACAATAGAGTAGACAACATAATGCAGTGAGGCCGGCCTTGAAAACTTTCAAGCCCCAAGCGAAAAAACATTTGTGCCCATTAATACTACAAATAAAATACATAACTTATTATTTCTGAAAACATATTTTCTTTAACAGTTTTGCTAGCAAAATCATCCATGAGTATATCGTAAGCAAAGATTTGGAAGTATATCCTTCTTAATGTATATCATACATGACAATCCATTTAATCTCTCTTGTTACTTACTCAAACAGAGATAAGAATTGTTGAACTTTAACTTTTGAAAAATTTCTTTCCGCATGTAATAGTTAACTCAATATTTTTGGCTTCTAAATGGTACCAGTAAACTTTTGACTTCAACCATCAACTACCACTCTGTTAAACAAATGTTAATCATACTATACAGTTTATATAGACATATATACGAAACATGTTCACCCCTCCACTCCACTTTATCTTCAATTTTTTCTCAACATCACCTATCTGCACAGTTTTACACAGATATATAGACATATATACTCACATAAATACACTCATTACATAATAGACATATAGACATACATACATAGACAGAGCCCAAACATATGCGTACACATACATATAAATATACATTGCATAAACCCTAACTTAAGGACGATATGTAAGTTAGATATAGAGCGCATGCATTCGAATTCATACTTTCGTAGAGAGCAGCTTCGAATTTGGAAGTACGAGAAGAAGAATCGTGCCCAATTAATTATTTTCGCCCAAATTCACCCTAATTTCCTGTGTTCTGCGTATTTTGCCTGTTTGAGATGGTAATACCCGACTAATTACCCGTTTAATTGGTTTAATTAGTATTTTATCTAATTTTCATTTTATTTAATTGTTAAATTAATAACGTTTGTATAACGTTTTTAAAACGGAGTGCTATTGGATGGTTGAATTCAAAAGTTTAGTGGTACCATTCGGAAGCCAAAAACATTGAGTGGTACCATTTGGAAAAGCCAAAAGTACAATGGTACCAAATGAAATATCCATAGAATAAATACATTTCGTGGGCCAGAAATTAAAAATTTTGTGCACCTAAAATTTTATTTTTCATGGTGCCTCGATTCATTAGCATCACCCGCTTGTGCTCAGGGCCCGTCGTGGTGAGAATAAGGGGAAAAACTTTAATAACATATATTTTTATGATTTTTTCTATCAGTTGATGACGTTGTTAGAAAATGATTTTTATTTTTTCAGATATTCATCATTATCTGCTGTAGGAAGAGTCGAGAACCTTCGAGAATTATTGATTGTCCGTTATAAGAAGAGTCGAGAACCTTCGAGAGTTATCCAATGATTTTTTCTATCAGCTGACGGTATCGTTAGAAGGTGAAGATTTTTTTTAGATAAGATTTTTTTTTAGATACTCAAAGTTGCCTGCTATAAGAAGAGTCGAGAACCTTCACGGTATCGTTAGAAGGTGAAGATTTTTTTTACATAAGATTTTTTTTAGATACTCAAGGTTGCCTGCTATAAGAAGAGTCGAGAACCTTTAGGAGTTGCACTTGTCAAAATATTCATTCATATTTATTTTCCTTTCTAGAATGTTCCTTTGGTGGAAAGACTAGCTATTTAAGCGCTGTAATCAAAAATCTGTAGCTATCCTTGAGGTTTACCGAAATTCTTCGCTTCTCCTCTTTGTTTCTCTAGTCTCTTCTGTGTACTCTCTTACTTATCTACTCGAATTAACCAATCTTGCACTACAAAGTTCAGTCAATTTGTGAAAAAAAACGTCGGAAACACTCTTTAACAGATCACCAACATTTCTCTTTGGTTCTATCAAAGCTTTATTTTCTTCCTCAAACTCTGCTACCCTAGTCCTGATTATCTCGTTCTCCTAGTTTTTGCTTTTTTTCTTAACCTGTTGTTGATCTTTTTTCAGAATCTGATTTTGGATCTTGACAACCAATTTTTGGCCTATGATTTACCCTTTTTAACATAATTTGTCAAAGAGAAACGGTACAACTATACCATCTTCCCTTGATGTATGTTTTTCCGATACATGGAATCAAAAAATTTCCATCAATAAAGTCGATATGGCTTGTTTCTTATATATGGTGGACATGATGTCAACCGGATTGGCTACAGAAACATTGGCCAAAACCGACTTATTAGAATCTTTCAATTCTACGACCCGACTTGTAAGGGTATGTTTCTAGAATTGAGCAGCAAAATCCTTTAACTTGTCATTCATATGCTGATGAAACCTAAAAAGTAAGCAATGAAGAAGATGCTCCAACCATGTCAGGTGCTTGTGGTTCACTAACCATGTCAGGTGCTTGTGGTTCACTAACCATCTTTTGTGGTTCACTAACTCCTGTCAGCCTCAGAAGTGACCACAGAAAAGACATATGTCCTCCAGCCTGGTTTTACTGTATGTCAAGTATCCGAAGCTACCAAGTCTGCTCTCTCTAACTGCAAATTTACCCGGTGGGTACAAATCGAGACATGAACATGAACCGACTACAATTTCATTTCATTTGATCATGTAACGAAGGGTATGGAACATGTAATTCTCTAGGAAAGTATGGATTCAACACTGTTTGACATAATTATGGACATTTATTATTAATGCTTATATTGTTTAAGGCTACTTGTATAAAACATAAAGTGGCATCGTAGAAATGTACAATTGCAGAGCGTTAGCTGATGCAGTTTTCCCCTAGCAGGATATCCAGAAACCAAAAAGATTGTAATCCTTTGTTTTAAAACCTCAAGTAGGCCTAAAACATCTTCATAATTCAATGGTTTAGCTGCATTTACCAATTTATACCATGATTGTTAGTGATCGCTCACATTTTTTGTTCCGCAAATTAATCTAATTTTATTTTGGTCCTAAATGATAGGACATTCTACATTTCTGTCCATACACACATTTAAATACACGGTATAAATGCATGCATATATTTTCTACAAAACCAAATTTGAGAAATTGTCATCGATATACAATGAAAATCCCCTCATCTTTTTCGATCTTCCTTGTCGTTGTTGCAATAATCGTCATCTTTGTTCTTCCAACAACAAATGCAGAAAAGAAAAACTTTGGCACACCTTACACTCAGAGTTTTAACAATACCATTGATGAACTTGTGGAACTAACTTGTGATCATTCTCCACCCGAAAAAGGTGCCCACAAATTCGAGAAAAAATATTATGGTATGCAATGGACATTCAAGATTCCGGACAATGATTACAAAACTCCTGTATATAAATGTACCGTAACTTGGAAGGATAAGAAAGCTGAGATTGTGGTGTACGATGCAAGCTTTAAGGATGAACAAAAATGCAAATCTCCCAGTTCCATAACGAACTTTTGTTCCTGGGTGGCAAGTCCTGAAGGGATTCATTTTTCCAAGGAAGGAGCACCGTACCCAGGTCCTACTTGGAAACTTGATACTCCATGGTCCCCGAAATAAAAATATATGAATTTTTATCAAGAATGTTTACCACATTCTCGAACTCAAATGCTGAGTTGTCACAATACGTCATTGTGTCATTTGGAAAGGGATCCGTTTCGAGTATGCAAGGATGCGCTTTTTATTTTCTATATTAGTGTATTCATCTTGTACAAATAATTAAAAGTAACGTTTGTATGTTTGAGGAAGTGCGTTTAGATTAGTTGAGTAAGGTTCTAGGAGAATCCTCTTAAACTGAGAATAAGAAAATTGAGATTTGAAAAGAGATTTTAAATATATTTTTAATCATATATTTACATTTTAAGAATAATGATAGGGGCACCAAATTTAGTCCCCAAAATTTTTCCAAAATATACATAGCTGATCCTGATTTGTTGTAATAATAAATGGGCCCCCTGTATTCACACTAACAACTCCATTCAAAAAATTCTAAACCGCGACATCATCCAAGCCATGTCATTTGGGAACAATATTTTGTACATAATTTGGTGCCTCTAGCACTACTCACATCTTAATTATTATGATAAAATGTTTAAAATCAAAATTTGAATCATTACTCGAATTGACAGTTTGGCATCAGACATGTTAGTTGTTGAAACACAGTTTTTACTCTTCCTAATTTTATCCCAATATAATCCATTCTCTAATTTTCTGTGAACAATACATAAAAATATGTTAGATTCAATTGCTGCTGCATAAAACATCAAGTGGCATCGTTGAAATGTACAAATCCAGAGCGTTAGCTGATGCAGTTTTCCCAGGATATCAAGCAACCGAAAAGGTCGTAAATTGCAACCCTTATTAATGAAATAAATCAATCAACTAAACTCTTATTACTCCCTCCGTCCCTCAAAGTAGTTTACATTTGATGTGCACGGAGACCAAGAAAAATTATAAAAAATGAGTAAAGTTAGATGAAAAGTGGGTAAAGTGGTGGGACCTAACAATTTTTAATAATAGATTTGAGATAGTGGAGGAAAGTAGTGGGTGTAATAGTATTTTTTATTATTAAATATGAGATAGTGGGTGTAATAGTGGAAAAATTTACTATTTATAGTAACGTAAAGAAATGAGAGGGACAACCCAAAATAATAATTGTAAAGAAATGAGAGGGACAGAGGGAGTATTAATGAAATAAATCAATCAACTAAACTCTTATTGCAACCCTTTGACACACATCAAATAAACCCTTTGTTTTAAGAGTAGTGCTAGAGGTACCAAATTGGGTACCAAAATTTGTTACCAAATGACATGGCACTAATTACTTGGTATTTTGGGATGTTTTAATTAGATGACCCTGACGGGTCCATTACAATTATAACCAATCAAAACAATGTCACGGTCATTTTGTAACAATTGTTGGTATTCAATTGGATACATCTAGCATTTTTCTTGTTTTAAAACCTCAAGCAAGCTAAAAACATTTACATAACTCAATGGTTTAGCTTTAGCTGCAGTAATCGTCATCTTTGTTTTTCCAACAACAAATGCGGAAAACGCACCCAATGGCACGGCTTATACTCGGAATTTGAACGTTACAGTTACTCCACCCGTGGAAAAGGGGTTGAGTTGGCATAGTGGTTAAGTGCCCAATCCATGAACCGAGAGGTCATGGGTTCGACTCCTGCCCCCTCAGACCCTGCTCATGCGGGATATACTGAGTATGTTGAGTTGAGTTGAGTAGTAGTTACTCCACCCGTGGAACCTACTTCAGATTCGATACGAAATATGGAGGTTTCAAATCAATTTTGAGTTTAAATATCTTTTAAACAAGGTATATTCAATACATAATATTTTTAGAAAAAAACATGATTTTCATTCAAATTTTAAAATATTTTGGGATATCCTATAGAGATTTAAATATTTATTTTGAAGATGGGATACCTCAAATGTTAAGAGTTTATCTGTTTAGGTTCAATTCTCGTTCATACCGAAATTATTTCTTGAGAACGAATACTCAAATGTAAGGCATATTAGCTTATTTATTTTTTTAAAAAAACTATATGGGTGTTTGGAAGTTAGAAGTTTGAGAGGTTTGACCATTTGAAACCTCTAATATTAGTGTTTGTTAGCTAGCGAATTGAAATAGTTTTTGGACTCAAAAAACTAATTTCAAAAAAGCTACTTAGAGGAGTTTTTTCAATTAGATGTTTGTTATGTGTGTAGTTAATATACAAAAAACTAACTCAAACAGCTAATTACCAAACAATTTGATGTAAAACAGCTAATTCAATCCGCTAGTCAAAACAGCTAACTCAATCCGTTAACCGCTAACAGCTAATTCCCAAACAGGACCTATATCTTTTGAAAATTTAGAATATTTAATGTAGATATAAATAACTAATAAAATCCAAAAATTAATTTAGATATTAATAATTAATACTTGTAAATTCATGAATTATGTTGGATTCAAAATTATTTGATTTTAAACTTACCACAATCATTTTATTTTTTATGTAATTGTAAGTTACAGTATAAATTAGATTAAATGCAAGTTTTTTTAAGTACGGTGTAATATAAAGTTGTCTGAGCAAACAATAATTTAATACGTTTGTGCAGATATATACTAATTAGTTGGCTACAAAATGACTTCGACAAAAATTTAAACAATATAAAACGGGGGTCGGTTGATTTAATTTGAAATGTTCTCATTTTCTCATACCTATATTCTTTAATTTTTTCACCTTTTAATTCTTCGTAATTCTTAATTGGTAAACATATATCCAATTTGAAGCGGTCTACGTATTTCATAACCCATGTCTGTTTACCCTGATTTTAGTTAGTTACTGTACGAAATCCCCTCATTTCATTAGTCGAGAAAAGACCCAACACTATGACACAAATATATTGCTAACCGAAAATTTGTAATTACAGAACTCTTAAGATTTACTCTATGAATCAAGATTTAGAAAAACTGTCTCGATTGCTGCTACCAAACTCTAAATATATTATAGATGTATTATCCTTCGTACGCTGTGTTCTAGCCTCTGTCAACAATATATTAGCAATCTTTTCTTCGGTATTCTCTCCATTTTTGGCACTTCTGTCTCTTGTCTGAAAGTTTAAGATACCGAATTTGTTAGGATTTGGGATGTCAAGTAAGAATTTTCAAGACGTCAAAGAAATAAATAAATTAAAGTGGATGAGTAAAGAGAAAGTACCTCATGAACAAGCTGAAATGCCTTTCTCGAGTTTACAACATCCCAAAAACCATCACTGCTCCGGAAGGCCAAAAACACAATGGCATCAAGAAAAGCATGTACACAACATAAATAGAACAAAAACAATGATAAAAGAGCAGGTACGTAAGAATTCTTCAGAAAGAGGATTTAGTTTCCAGGACTATAAAAAACGTAGCAGTTCGCGATTATTATGTTTACAATTGTAAATTCCATACTTAATATTTAAAATGAATTGAGATAGTTTACTCTTAAAGAAAACACCAGGAACCACTTTCAAGTAGCAACCAAGTGAAAACCTCAAATATTAAGTGTTCCATATACTCAAACCTTAAAAATGATGCTATAATCAATTCAAATTAAACATGACTCCATCTAAAAACAAAGAGACTGTTGCATATGCCAAGCAATGAGTCAGAAGAAATCAAGGGGATGAAAATCACCTTGCTAATACGATAAAAGCACTGTTTGCTTGATGTATGTAAACGACTTGACTAATATAAGGTTCTGAACTGAACCGAGCTTCCTGCTGCTTTAAAAATTTGTCTCCTAGCATCCGAGCAAGATTTAAACCTGAAAGAACTCACAGAAAACATGTCAGTTGCTTGTTGGAGTTGACAGACTAGGGTAAGGTATAAGATGAAGCAAAAAGGTAGTCACCACACAGTCTGGTTTCCCCATCTTTCAAAGGCTCTCCTGTTGCTTGTATGCGTTGTCTCTCTGAACTACTGGTTATCCTGTGGTCTTCTGTCATCTTAATATGCTTGTCGTCAATACTACTCAAGAGATAAATAGTACAGTAACAATTTTATCAATATTAACTGTGATATGATACACAGAATCTTTAAGAGATCCAATTAAAGATATATTGAGAAAGTGGTGACATACTTTATAAAACAAGCAGAGTCTCCAACATTTGCACATTGCACATAGTAATTTTCATGATCGTCAGTCCACACCATAAGCATTGTTGCGGTACAACCCTGAAAATACAATTAGTTTACTACAGATGTAAAATTTTAAAAACGCGATACACCAAATGAACAGTTCAAACAGCAATAATAATAACTAAACCCAGGACACGAGACAATGAGATGATGCAGCATAAAGATTTTGTAGATTTGACCGCAAGCATCTCTATTTATGACAAAATCTGATGGTCTCAATAATAATGACGAATTTAACAGACTTGTTTGGATGCTACATGATATAAGTACTCAAATGACCTAAACCATGAACACCCATAATGAATAGTTCATTTGCAAAAACTAAACATATAGTCTTTCGCACATTTATTCATTTGTACTGTACTCTTTACAGGTAGGGTCATGTATATGTTTCACAAATACTTGTGCTTATGGTGTCTTACATATATTGATGCTTTTTATAGCTTTCATAAACATTCAAAATTCAGAAATATTTGCAAATTTTTCCAACTCTTTCTTTTCTTCATATTTTACGACATATTTCACAACTCACAAGTATCCAATATTTTAAACGAGGCATATCACGGATCAAACATCCCTACTCTCTTTGGAGTAGGGGGTAAGATCTACGTACATCTTACCCTCCCCATATATAATACTGGTTAGGTACAATTTGGTATATGATAAACATAACTGTAAAAGAGGATTTAACAAGTGCAACTACCATTTAAAAGGCCATTAAGAGAATACAAGTGTTATTTATACATAAAAATATGACATATTAAGCCAAAGCCAGTAAGAATAAAACCTCATAGTAGTGATCCATGCATGCTTCTGTTTGAGTAAATGCTTCTCGCAGCACATCTGACGCATCACACTTTGTCAAGACCATTTTTCTTCTAACTGAGTCTGCCAATATATCAGCAACTACCTCACGCAATAATCTGTACAGAATTTCATGGGAAGTTAGGTTACAAAACAAAAGATACTACACAGTCGGTCCTGAAACTGGCCAACTGATAGAAGAGATCAAGAATTCGAAACAAAGATACAGCCTTTTTTGGATGAACCTATCAATAAAACCAGTCTTGGGGCTTAGACATTGCTGCCCATTATGTTAGGCAGCTGTTGCTGGATTTGCAATGTGTATTGAATTATATAAAAAGATTAAAAAAAAATCAGCAAACAAACATTGAAAAGATTATCAGTTTTCCCAAACTTTGACAGGGAAAACTTAAGCTTCAATTCGATTAGCTTTTCAAGTTTAAATTCTTTTTACAACCTAGAGAATACATCGGGCAAGAATTGTGAAAAGATATTTTTAGTTGTACCAAAGTAAAATGACGATAAGAGAAATGAAATACATACTTGCTAGCAGAAACAGCTGCTGCTGCTCCACCATGTCCATCACATATACCAAACAGACCGAACTGAATTATCATCAACATACAAATTAGTTCTCTTTCATAACAGAGATTTCAAAGAGAAAAGTGTTAATATGTTACCACACCTTATCAATCCCAAGGAGAGGCCATTGATAATAGCTAACATCTTCCATAGGAAGCTTTTTTCCTCCTCTTCGCAAAGACATGGGATCTGATGCTACACCAACTCCAAAAGGAATCTGCTCAGTTTGAGATGTAATTTGAACCTGCAAAATATCAAGAACAAAGATGTATTAGATTAACTACAAAATCAGTTGTTCGAGCACAGCAATCACTTTATCACATCTATCATTCAAGTTTTTTTTCGAAAGGGGGGGGGTGGCGGCAATTAACCAGAATTTTTTTTCCTTCTCAGTCATAGATACCTAAGCTTAAATGGGACAACAGGCGTAAAAAAGTTTCTACTAAATAACTTTATCTAAATTTCATGCTAACCGACTCTTTATTCACAGATACACCTCAAGCACTCAAGTCGCACATTAGATATCTGACATGGGTATAGACACTTCACACACGAAGCCAGGAAATCAATTCAAGGGGAGCGGAAAACATAATCACAATTCTCACATCTGGCTCAAATTCATTTATTTAATTTTTTAAAGGTTGAATCAATTGTTTTGTAATACTAATTTCTTTTTTACTTAATAAATAAAAAATTATTAAAAATTTGATTACTTTAACAAAAAAAATATCAAACAAGAGACAATAAAGATGTCTCCGACGCGACTCTCAGTGATACCAATAAACTACATAGTATGAATTCCAAAACAACTACAGAACTGAGAAAAAATGATAGCTTTGTACTATGTAAGTATTGTAGTAGATCATTTGACAAGAAAAAGTATTGCAAAACAAATCTATTTTCTCTAATTTTTTAACAATACTTAGTATATATAAAAGTCTAAAAATCAGATACAAACTATGTTAAATGTATTGTGTCTGGGAGAAAAGATCTCCACATAACATATCCCATAAAAATAGTAAGCCAAACGATAAATTAGTTATATTCTCTATCAGTATCACAAAGCAAAAATGACTATTTCTGTAATGCTGAGTGTTAACAAAAAAAAAAAGTTAAAAACAATTTAGAATTTCAGGGTGAGCAGGCGCGTATGCTCGGCATAACGTCGCTCCGCCCCTGTTCACACGGGCATGATTTTATAATTAACTAGCATAAAACCCGTGCGATGCACGGATGTTCTTTAATATAATGAAAACTTTTTTTAAATTTCAATTAAAAGTTTTAAGACATGAATTTTTTATTTTAAATGATATGATCTGATAATAATTATATATATGTTGTCCGTAATATTTTTAGAAATAGATGGATATTAGTTTGAAAATATTGAAACGATGATATGTTTTAGGTAAAAAACGTAATCGGTTAGTTACTAGTTAGTATAATATTGTTATTTTATTTTACTAAAATAAAGCTACCCGAATAGGTTTTAGTGGAAAGAAAATAGAAAAGCTAACGTATTTTAGCTGAAAAAGGTAATTGGTTAATTATTTGTAATTATAAATATAATTGTAAAATTTTATTTTATTAAATAGAATTGCTCATAGTGTTTTTAGAAAAGGTAAAATTTTAGTTAGATAAACTATAAAAGATAATGGATTTTACGTGAAAAAAGAAATTGATTAGTTATTAAAAAATAGAAAAGGTAACATGTTTTACCTTAAAAAGAAAATTTATTAGTTATTAGTAACTATAAATGATTAAGTAAGGATAAATAAGTAAAAATAACATGTACCGTTATGTAAAGGTAAATAAGTAAAATCAACTGTGCGATACACAAGAGAGGACTTTTGTGATCAAGGTGAGGTGATTGTATTCAAGAGTGTTGAGTGAGAGAGCGACTCAAATCTTGTAATACATTCATATTTAGTGGATTTGTGGTTTTACCCTCCCTTGAGGGGTTTCCACTTTAATTTGTTGTGTTCTTTACTTTCGTGTTTGTTAATAATGTTATTGTGTTTGATTAACGTTGATCTATAGTGGATGCGATCCTAACAAACTTAACATACCGACCGACTGGCCAACCAAACTTTTAATGTATCGGCTATTATATAATTATTATAATTAATTTTGAGTCTGACACTTGTACACATATCAATGTTCATAGGCATAGCCTGAATTTAGTTGGATAGAATATTCACAATATTCAAAATAATTCAGTAGGGTCATCTTAATTTTATGATATTTCAGATATAATTACAAGTTCGGTGGAATAAATTGCCCCAGTCCATATCCATGTTGAACACTTCCAACCAAGTCCGGGCAACATTGCAATATCAACCATAGAGCAACAAATTTATCAGTAAAGCAATATATTATCTGATTGGAAAATTAGTTGCATGTTTTGTGTAATATGAAGTAGATTCAAATTCTTTAATATGTTCTCATCATTTATCAAAGATAATCTAATTGTCCTCTTCAAAGTGTATTTTGAAGTCTAGATCTCTTTTGGCAATAG
This sequence comes from Saposhnikovia divaricata, assembly GCA_036435485.1. NCBI lineage: Eukaryota > Viridiplantae > Streptophyta > Magnoliopsida > Apiales > Apiaceae > Saposhnikovia > Saposhnikovia divaricata. The sequence goes on from CM071599.1 coordinate 10,536,453, forward strand.
GAGCACCTTCGCGACAACTCAAACACTCATTGATTCTTCACACTTATTTCTTATTCTGCCTGATTTAATTTTATTAAAATTATCAAAATAAGCTAGTTTGATCAACCTTCAATCTGTACTGCTACAATGAGAGTGTGCACATGAACTACCCTCAACTACTCATACAAACAATTTATAAAATTTAAAGGCTCTTTAAACCACCAACACCACCAAATAAAAATACTTACAAATCATACCGACTAAATGGTGAAGCATTATACGACCAGCAAAAGAAGCCATTGGATAAGGTACTTGATTCACTGTATTCGAAATAATCAGGTACCAGATTCTTTTATAAATACCATATGAGAGCATGTTTGGATTGGCTTATTTTGGCCAAAAAGTGCCTATTTCTAAAAGCAAATTCTGGCCAACCCAAACAGGGGCCAAGAAAGCAATAAAGATTCTTGTTTGCATGCAACAATAAATTTTTCTACTCGACCCAAATAAGATCTTTAACTTTATACTCCAACAAGATTAGGGGATTATATATATGCTATTGGGTACTACAAGAATCGAAATGATTCAAAATTGTACGATCAAAGAGTAATACTCACAATTAAGATATAAAAGGAAATACAGCTTAGTCAAATACCATTCCAAAAACAAGGAGTTCAGGTACTTGATACTTTACACAGCCAAACTACCACAAAATTTTTACCCCTTGTGCAAGAATATTATGAATATTTCATTAATATTTTAGTTCAGTACAAATGAGCAGTAACAAGAGAAAAAACTTACTACTATCTTTGAAGTAGTCCCAAGAGTTATAATATCTCCACTTGCAAGCTCTGTTGGGTTACCCCACTGTCTACTCCCAGAATTAATATGGTTTATAGGCTGGGAATTTAATTGTGTTCCGTTCAAACTACCCATGTCAACCAACTCCCATTTTAACTTCTGCAAACAATTGCAATAAGATAAATATTATGCATTAATATAGATATATATACACACACACACACACACATACATATATATATATATATATATATAGATATATATTAACTGGTATGGCTTTTAAGAAAATTACATTTGAATTCCAGTTTATCATCGCATGCTTTCCTGAAACCTCAGAATCTTTCAGTAAGAAAGCACTAGGCGAAACTCTTCCAAGAGTTAGGGGAAGCCCAGATTTATTTGTTGACTGCGTGGAATAACGGAGACCACGTGAAGGACCAGATATAACCTCCAGCACTAGAATGCTTCCTGCACTTCTAACAGAAAAAATATGATGACATGCATACCTCTTCTACCAATTAACAGAACACATAGACAAACGGTACCACACAAATATCCAATCTGATGACATGCAATGTGCACTGGCGGAGCCACGCTGTGGCAAGTGTGGTCACAGGACCCCAATAGGTATTTTACTTTTTATCACTTATATTTATATATATTACACATATATGAACTGATGTATATTGAGAGTTGAGACTTTATAGAGTACGATGAGAGTCAGCAGAATGGTTAAAAATCTTTATCTTCATCTCCTTTTCAGTTGCTTATTGTGTTTATTTATGCTCCTTGAGCTTTTGAAGTACTAGTATTCATTTTTAACAACTACTTTTCTATCAATTATTTATATGATTATATGTAGTCGAGCCAAGTAAAAACGTTGTGTAAGTTGAAAAAAGCATAAAAATGTATGACAACTATTATTTTTTGAAAAATAAAACCAAAGTAAATAATTTTATGGATAATTTGGGATGTAAACAATTTTGATTGTGAAATATCTTACCAGCATTTTATTCGTTTAATACTTTTAAAATATAATATTTTAAGGTATATAGGGCACAAGAAAAAGAGAAAGTTATGGAAAACATTGTAAGAAATATATTGCTTAAGAATTATTTTCATATAATTACATTTGCAAATATATATATATATATATATATAAGAAGAAATTGGCCCCCACCATCCTTCATTGCTGGCTCCGCCACTGACAATGTGCATCATTTAATACATTTTATTTCATTTCTTTCATATATGAATAATAATTACAATGTCAATATTATTTTTGGATAAACAAAATAAAATATTTATAGAAATGAGGGAAGCAGGACTTACTTTGATCCACAGTGTGTTTTGGGACAGGCTTATTGGGTTTATCTCCCGAACCAAATTCTGAGTCATGGCTTAAATCTTCTGTTAGTTTCTGCAAATCACCAGATATATTTGTAACCGAAGGACGCTTAAGAGTCTGACCAACTGAAGTATCTTCTGATATGTCCAGAATTAAGCTATCACCTGCAAGAAGTTGAGAATCAAAAATGCTCAGTACTGATCAAGCATTGATAACCAACAGACTATATATACTACAAGTCTAGGTAATAACAAGCAGTACAGCAAAGAAACAACGAAATATAGAGTAACATACTGTGAGAATGCTGAGGTGATGTAGGTGGAAGCCTGTGTTTGAAGGCAAGTCCTTGGGTTCGTGGCGAGTTAAAATGCCCTTCGATTTGAGTAGAAGCCCCCTCTAGGTCATAATTCCTAGCTACCTCACTATTACGGTCTGAATCTTCTGATACAAGAGGTCTCTCTAAATCCTCACCCTATCACAAGGCATAAATCAGTTATACATCTTCAAAACAGTAAACCATAAACAACACCAATGTAAAACAGCACGGCAAGTCCTCAAATACATATCATGACAAACACACAATTACCTCAAACCTCAAATCGGACTACAAAACTCGGATCTTTAACATTACTTACTTCATTCTAATTTAAACCCAAAGAGAAGCTAAGTTCTTAGCTCTTGCAAATTTAAAAATTTGTCAAATAAAATCTGATCAAATCAAGCATACCTAGTCGCCTAAAAGAACTTAACAAATCATAACCTAATCAAAACCAGAGCTCCTGAAAACCTAATCCACCATATCAAAACAGATTTAACTACATCAAATCAAATCCTACAGATAAAATCCTCAAAACTTAACACAATCATTTCATAATTGATCCGTAACACCATAACTGACTTACAATCCAAAAACGCCCTAGATCACACCTAACAAAACACAAATTACATATTATTTAGATAGATCAATTCAAACACAGAGATGGATACAACACATGACTACATCGATCTCTCTCAACGTCATTCAAACATTACATTAATTAAACTAAAGACACAAATTGATGTATGTATAGGTAGAGAGATTAGGACCTTAAGAAACAAAATCAAACCTATTCCAACAAATCAAACAGCTCATCATTTGAAATCACACGATCACATCACACAAAATCGAACACCATCAATCACAAAGTATTCACACAATATTAAATCAAATCCTACATATAAATTACTCAAAACTTTCAAATCATTTCATAATTAATCCGTAAGCCCGTAACAGACTCATAATTCAAAAACGCCCTAAATCATACCTCATAAAACACAAATAAATATAAACATAAACAAAGCACATAATCACCTCAATCTCTCTCTAAATCATTTCAATATAAACACAAATTGATGTACGTATAGGTATCGAGATTAGGACAACAAATAAAGCACATAATCACATCAAACTATCTCCATATCATTTCGACATCCACACAAATTGATGTACGTATAGGTATTGAGATCAGAACAACAAATAAAGCACATAATCACATCAAAATATCTCCAAATCATTTCAAAATACATTCAAATTGATGTCCGCATCGATTACGACAAATAAAGCACAAAATCACATTAAAATAGACACAAATTGATGTACGTATAGGTATAGAAATTAGGACCTTGATATTGCGAGACGGAGCGGCACGAGTCGAGGACCGAGAAAACGATCGCGACGAGAACAATCGCCAAGGTTTACAAACGAAGAGGAGGAAAAAGAGAAGTAAAAGCATTAAAAGAAGAAGAAGAAATGAAGCGAAAGCTAAAACAATGTCGACGGTGGCTGAAGTCAACTCTACCATCGGCGATGACATCTCCGTCGCCATCGGAGAAGGAGGAGTGTATGGTTGTAAGTATAGGTGTATGTATAGATTGGATAGGATTGTTTTGGTTTGGAGTGATTGGAATTGAATTTTGGGAGAGGATTGTTTTTCAGGTTTTTTCACCTCCGGGTGTAGCGAGATTATCGGACTTGAAATGTTCGCCCTCTTCTCATTTTAATAAATAATTTTTCATAAAGAGGTTAATTTAAAACTTTTTCTTTTTTGAAAATAATGTAATGTTGCATTTCAGGGAATATTTGACATAATATAAAAAATGGACCATTCCCATTTCATATATGTGTTTTGAAATTTGTAGGTGTTCATATTAAATGTTAGGAAATGATAATTCGGAAATTTAAAAATTGATTAACATCCAAACATATTATTAAATACACGTGGAAACCAATAATTTAATACAAAAAACTAACGTTTTTTTATATTTAATTTTTTATATGGGCTGAAAATAAGCCCTAAAGACACATTTAATATGGTATTAATTAGACCCAGTATGGTCCAAACGTGGGACCCATTAATGAGGTCAGAATCTCTATTTTAATATTAATTTCGTAATTAATATTGAGGGAAATAAACGACTCAGCAATAAGAGTTGGATAAGGATAATATCTCCTTCAGACTTAGCCACCAAGGCATCCAATTCGATATGGAAACTGATTCCTATAAGGAATAGATCTAGAACCTTCCTCAAAGACTTGTCCACCAAGTCTCCAAATCCTACCATAATTCTAAGGCTTCTCAAGCCTATATAAAGGGCCTGACCCCTCATTCTCAGAACTACGTTTTCTTGGCTTGATTCTCTAATACAGAGATACGTAGGCATTCTGTGAGGACCGCTTAGTCTCGAACGCAGAAGCAGCCATTAAAGCTCGAAGCTCAACCACCCTTGCATTAATTACAAACCGTAACCTAGTTTTTATTCCATAACATTTGGCGCCGTCTGTGGGAAAAAGACATCAACCACGGTTACCACTCGAAGAACAACACCGGTCTCAACCGAGGCTACCTCTGGAACCGTCGTTCCACCAATCACTGCTCCTCCTGTTGGTACAGAGCAAGGGTATGTACCCCCATTGACGGAAACAAACCCTCATACTCAGATCTCTCAACCACAAGGGACGAGTCCCCATGTTGAAGGACCTCAGCCAGTAATCGTCCCTCTAGGACAAGAAACTAACCCGCTCCAGATGATAGTCTCTCCTCTCCCTCTGAGTAGCCGCCCGCCGCTTCACAGTCTCTCCACTTCTTCGCTCCCTGTCAACACCAACCCACTGTATGGGCTGCCTAACTACCCCCAGGATCCAAGGGATCCAGGACCAAGCGGTCATGCTCGGCTGATCCATGGGCAACAACAACCCCCTTATCTTAGAGGCCCGGCCCCTCCTGAACCAGGATACTATGATTACTCTGGTCCTTATACTGGAGACTCGTCGTCTGAAGACGATGATCGAGACGAAGCCCCAAGGAGGCGACGTGCTAGTAAGGAACCTCTGAGGAGGAATCCATCAAACCGTGATGGTCCTTTAACAATTGCAGAGAAAATTAAGGCTTATGAAGCCGAGATTCAGAAGCTGAAGGACGACCAAGCAAGGGAGCAAGAGAGACAGAACCCTAATCAGACTCGACCTCCTCCGACTTCAGGAGGGATTCCCTTCATAGATTTGGAGAGGTCTTCAAGGAGACACCGAAGGGCTGAAGCCCCAACCAGAGGAACTACAAGGGTGGAACTCCCCAAGAATAACCCCAAAGATCTGATGCTACAAGGAGATCTTGATGATTCAACCCCTCCATTCACTGAGGAGGTGATGAACGCACATATCTCCCGAAAGTTTAAGATTCCCACAATCAAAGCTTACGATGGAACGGGGGATCCCGCAACTCATGTGAGAACGTTTACAAGCGCATTGTTACTGCAGCCTGCTAACGATGCCCTTAAGTGTAGGGCGTTCCCCCAAACCCTGTCGGGCATGGCGCAACGTTGGTATAGTCGTTTACCTCCAAACTCGATTAGCTCTTTCAAGGAGTTGAGTACCGCTTTTGTCAGTCAATTCATTAGCGGAAGAATTCATGAGAAAAGCTCTGCATCCCTTATGTATGTAACACAGGGAAAGAATGAGAACTTAAGAGATTATATCAAGCGATTCACTAAGGAGACCCTGAATATCAATGATTTGGAAAATAAGGTGGCTATGGTAGCCTTGCAGCATGGAACCACGGATCTCTTTTTTAAGAGGTCGTTGGCAAAAACACCCCCCTGAAAGCATAGATGAACTCCAACGAAGGGCGGACAAGTATATAAAAGCTGAGGACAGCATCAAGAAGGAAGCCGCATTGGGCAATGGAGGGAACAACAAGCGGAAGCAAGAACAAGAGTACGATGCTAGGGACAAGTATCCCCGAACTAGCAGAGACTCTGAATCTGCTCCAAAAAAGAACTCGGGTCCAAGGTTTTCCGAATATGCCAGGCTTAATGCTCCAAGAAGCCAGATCCTGTTGGACATTGAAAAGGAAAAGGACTTCCGATGGCCGAAGCCACTTAGGGGAGACCCAGCTTAGCGGAATAAGGAGCAATACTGCAGGTTCCACAAAGATGTGGGACATGACACCGACGATTGTAGGCAACTCAAGGATGAGATTGAGTTCTTGATACGAAGAGGAAAACTAAGTCATTTCACCAAGGGTGATGACCGTGGGAACCAGAGAAGGGACAATGACAGAAGGGACAATGAAAAGAGAGATAATAACAGGAGGGATGACAACCATGACCGCAATCCACAGCCTCGAAGGGCAGTTATCAACATGATCTGGGGAGGCCCGACAGCAGCTGGCACAACTAAGAATTCCCGAAAGGCTTATGCTAGAGAAGTAATGCACATTGTGGGAGAAGCCCCGAAGCGTGCTAAAACTGAGATGGTGATTGGTTTCGATGATTCAGACTTGGAAGGGGTGAAGTTCCCCCATGACGACCCGCTGGTCATAACTCCTGTGATTGGAAACTCAGAAGTAAAACGAGTCTTGATAGACAATGGGGCTTCTGTGGATATTTTATTTCATGATGCATTTTTGAAGATGGGATACAACGACTCTCAATTGACCCCTACAAACATGCCTATATACGGGTTTAACGGAGTGGAGTCCAACGTTGAAGGGACTATTCAGCTACCCGTGACTATTGGACAGGAGCCTAAAGAGGCGACTCAGATGCTGAACTTCTTGGTGATCAAGGCAGCCTCAACATACAACGCAATCCTTGGAAGGACTGGACTTCATGCGTTTAAGGCTGTGGCCTCTTCCTATCATATGAAGATTAAGTTTCCGACACGGAATGGTGTCGGAGAACAAAAGGGTGATCAGAAGATGGCAAGAAGTTGCTATGTAGCCGCGCTGAGGGCCGATGGAGTCGGGGGGCAGGTACTTCCGATTGAAGACATGGATGTCCGCGATGATGAAGAACATAGAGGGAAGCCAGCAGAGGATTTGATTCCCATACCTCTAGAGCCGAATGATCCTGAAAAAGTTACTTATGTTGGAGCATCTCTGAAAGAACCCCTGAAGGGCAAGTTGATAGAATTCTTACAGAAGAATAGCGACGTGTTCGCTTGGACAACAGCTGATATGCCAGGGATTGACCCCCAACTCATAACTCACAAGTTAAATGTTGATCCCAAAAGGAAGACAATAAAGCAGAAGAAGAGAAACTTTGCTCCGGAAAGGCAAGAGGCCAATAGGCAAGAAGTGGATAAGCTCTTGGAAGCTGGTTTTATTGAAGAGATTCAGTTTCTCGAATGGTTAGCGAACCCTGTCATGGTCAAGAAAGCAAATGGGAAGTAGAGGATGTGTATAGACTTCACTGACCTGAATGATGCATGTCCAAAAGATTGTTTTCCCCTGCCGAGGATTGATATGTTGATAGATGCCACAGCTGGACATGAGATGTTAACCTTCATGGATGGATTCAGCGGCTATAATCAGATTAAGATGCACAAGGATGACATCCCTAAGGTATCTTTCATAACTGACTTTGGTGTCTTCTGTTATCTTGTTATGGCTTTTGGTCTAAAGAATGCAGGAGCTACTTACCAACGATTGGTGAATAAGATATTCGCCCATCTGATTGGAAAAACCATGGAGGTATATGTTGATGACATGTTGGTCAAGAGCCTACTCAAGGCTGATCATATCAAGCACCTCGGAGAGGCATTTGAAGTGCTGAGGCACCATAAGATGATGTTGAATCCCGCCAAGTGTGCCTTTGGCGTTGGATCTGGAAAGTTTTTAGGACTGATGGTTTCAAAGAGAGGCATTGAGGCCAATCCTGACAAGATCAGGGCAATTTTAGACATGGAGCCACCACGCTCTATAAGAGATGTGCAGAAGTTGACAGGCCGAGTTGCAGCTTTAGGAAGATTCATCTCCAAGTCTGGTGACAAATGCTTGCCTTTCTTCCAAGCGTTAAAGAAGGTGAAAAATTTTGAGTGGACATTTGAGAGCCAAGAGGCCTTTGAGCAACTGAAGAAGTACATGGTTGAAGCCCCGTTGTTGACCAAACCAAGTCCTGGGGAGATTCTTTGTCTATACCTAGCGGTATCCGAACAAGCCCTGAGTGCTGTCCTTATTCGGGAAGAGGAGAGAGTCCAGAAACCTATCTACTATGTGAGCAAAGTGTTGCATGGGGCTGAGTTGAATTACTCACCCATAGAAAAGTTTGCTTTGGCATTAGTAACCGCCTCAAGGAAGTTGCGGCCTTACTTTCAGGCACATAAGATTCAAGTTCTGACAAACCAGCAGTTGAGGAACATATTGCATAGCCCTAAGGCCAGTGGAAGGCTAATCAAATGGGCGATTGAGTTAGGAGAGTTTGATATCACATACAAGCCTCGAACAGCTATCAAGGCTCAGGCATTGGCTGACTTCGTGGTTGAATGCACTATTAACAACCAAGAAGTCGGGGGGCAAGAGATAATGACTACCCCTGGGCAGGAGAAAAAAGAAGAAGAACTTACACCTGATCTGAAGGAATATTGGGTGCTCTATTTTGATGGAGCATCAAAAACAAAATCTAGTGGTGCAAGTTTGGTTTTGCAAAGCCCCGATGGGTTCACAATTGAGTACGCTTTAAAGTTGGATTTTCCTACTACCAACAATGAGGCGGAGTATGAGGCATTAATAGCTGGTTTGGGTTTGGCCAGAATCATGAGGATCAAAAATCTCAAAGTTTGTGGAGATTCAAGGCTTGTGGTATCACAAGTAAATGGTGAATTCGAGGCTAAGGATGAGACTATGGCAAAATACTTGAGAGTAGTAAAGGCTGTTATGTCCCAGTTTGAGGAGTGTTACGTTGAGCACATTCCAAGAGAGGAAAACATTAAGGCCGATGCCCTGTCTAAATTTGCTTCTTCCGAGATAGAAAATTATTCTGGGAGTGTCTATTTTCAGGTCTTGAAGGCCCCGACCGTTAACTCAAAGTTATTGGCACCAATTGATGTAGGATGCTCTTGGATAGACCCTATCAAGGCACACCTTGAAACCGGATGGCTCCCAGACAATGTCTTGGAGGCACGAAAACTTTCAGTAAGAGCATTGAGATACACTTTGATTGAAGGCATTCTGTACAAAAGGTCGTTTGTCATCCCATACTTGAAATGTTTAAGGCCTCAAGAGGCAAGAGAAGCATTGGAAGAAGTTCATGAAGGGATCTGTGGGCAACACTTGGGGGGCAGAGCCCTAGCTCACAAGATAATTCGTTTAGGGTTCTATTGGCCGGAGATGTTGGCTGATGCACAAAACTATGTCAAGAGATGTGAGAGATGCCAGAAGCATGCCCTAATTGTGAGGCAACCGCCTGAGATCTTAACTTCAATTAACTCTCCCATTCCATTTGCGATGTGGGGGATGGATATACTTGGGCCTTTTCCCATGGCTTCAGCGCAAAGGAAATTCTTAATAGTGGCCATTGATTACTTCACTAAGTGGATTGAGGCTAAACCTCTGGCCAAGATAACCACCAAGCAAGTTTCCCAATTCTTTTGGGAGAACATAATTTGCAGATACGGAATCCCACGAATCCTTGTAACAGACAATGGGACACAGTTCAATAATGAAGAGTTCAAGAAGTATTGTGAAGAGAATGCGATTGAGCTCCGTTTTACCTCAGTGGCACACCCACAAGCCAATGGGCAAGCTGAGGTAGCTAACCGAATTATCCTTGACGGACTGAAAAAGAGGGTCGAACGCTCTAGGAACACTTGGGTAGATGAATTGATGCCCATACTTTGGGCATATCGTACCACTTGTAAGGTAACAACTGGAGCAACCCCATTTTTGCTGGCTTATGGAGCTGAGGCAGTTGTACCTTTAGAGATCATGCAAGCATCACCTCGAGTTGAGGCATATGAGCCAGAAACTAATGACGAAGGAATGAGACTTGCCCTTGACTTAATTGATGAAGTTAGAGATGAAGCTAATGCAAAGAATGCTGAATATCAGAAGAGAGCCTCTTTTCACTACAACCAGAGAGTTAAGGAAAGATTCTTTCGACAAGGCGACATGGTTTTAAGGAAGATTGAAGCCTCAGGAGTTGGCCAGAAAGGGAAGTTAGCACCAAATTGGGAAGGACCATATCTAGTCAGAAAGGTGTTAGGACGAGGATCCTACAAGTTAGAAACCTTGGACGGGGTTGAGGTGCCCCGAACTTGGCATGCTGTGAACCTCAAAGTTTATTATGTTTAAGTTCTTTTGACAAAGGCTTGAACTTTTATCTATTTATTAGGAATAAGGTTCGAATGAAACCATTATAGAGCATGTTGCTCCCAGTAGGAGATAGAGTATTTATGTAAGGGTTGAACCCATTCTATTGATATCCTTTAACAGCATAATGGAATTTATTCTGTTTTCTCTATGAGTTATTCCTCCTTGTTAAAATAAACACGAAAGGCAAACGTTGAACTAGCTTGTGAATTTAGTACCAGCCAGGGGGCCAAGTACTCGAAAATTTCTAAAGTTTAACGAACTATAAGCAAAAACGAGAATATGGAAACAAAAGAAACTAACTACATAGATAAGTTAAGTCATAAACCCCGAAGGGCAAAAGTTCAGAATAATAAAGATAAAAAACAGAAATAAGCCACGCAGGGCCATCTATGCATCTAGGTCATCAACTACAACATCTCCCTGGGTAGAAGGAGGATCTGCTGCCTCTATCCCAGGAGAAGAAGGTGGATCCTGAATGGGCTGAGAGTCCCCATCCACAGCTGTCTCTGTAGCAACCTCCATAGCAGCTGTCACTCCAGGGATAGCAGGAACCGGGAACCTCTCCAGGGACACCCCCTCAATCTTCCCACTCAGTTCCCCGATGATCTCCTCCCAACCCTCCTTGAAGGTACCAGGAAAGTTTGCATCATACTCGGCATTCAGGACATCTTGAAAGTCCTTAGAAGCCTTGTAATCAGCGATGATGTGTTCCCTGTTCTGCTGCACCTCCAGCTGTAGCTTCCTGTTCTTCTCCTTCTCAGCAGCCAGCTCCTTCTCCACCTCCCTAAAACGAGCAAAGTTTGCCTCAGAGGAGTCAAAGTATATGTCTCTGTCCCTCTCAACTATAGTCTTATCAGCACGTACCTCCTTCAGGTTATGAACAGCGGCCTAAAGGTAGGCGTTCATCTGCAAAGAAAACAAGTGAATAAGGGAAACGGAAATACAATTAAATTAAAGAAGTTGAACAAGAAATTACCGAAGCAACAGCTTGGGCCCCAAGAAGCTCAATCTGCAAGTCATCAGAGGACTCCACAATGTGGACCCAATCTCGTGGAGTAACCACGCTCCTAGACCACTCAGCTGCAGCCCTAGAGTCACCTACAGCTGTGTCCCTATTGCATAAACCCCATCCCACTGTAAAGGGAGTGAGGTCTTCCTCAATGGGAACTGGCTTTTCTTGAAGAAAAGCAGGAACACGCTCCACTGCGGGAGAAGCATCATCAGTCCTGGCCCTTTTGGCCCTAGGGTTCTCTGTTACCACCCTAGCAGCAGCAGCAGCCTCCCTCTGCTTAAAAATTGCTCCTAGAGCAGCTTTGGCTGCAAAATGATTACAAAGTGTTAGAAAGTTATATCTAGCATAAAATGTTAATAAAGCAAGAGGTGAGAATTTCAAGTTAATTACCCTCAGGGCCCAAATCGCTTAGCCCATGGGCCTGCAATGAATCTTCAGAAATCAAATTTGCACATTGATGCAAATTATCAGACGTTAACAAAGCTATGACAGCCTCTTCTTCCACACCCAATTTTATACTCCTGACAGGCCCATCAATCAGGAAGGGAATCAGGGGCGGAGTCCGAAACAAAACAAGAACGGGCTAAAGAACGATGTTGGATTTTGACCCAGCCCGAATTGTCAGAAGAATTGACAAATTTGAATAAATATCGAAAAACAGAAATACTGGGCTCAAGCCCATGTTTCTTACATTGGACCATGAAACAATAGATAAAATGCCATGCATTTGGCATAAGTTGGGTTGGACAAACCCTGGCTTCAGCCAAAAGACGGCAAACAAAAGGAGGAGGTGGAAGGCGAAAACCAGCATAAAAAGTCTCTTTGTAAACCCTAATGGCCCCAGGCTGTGGGTGACAAGCCCTTTCATTAGAGGCCGGAACTACGGCCCTATAAGGCCCATTAATACGAAAAAGTTGGGCTAGAATATCTACCCTATGCTGTTTGTATTTTGATTTATACTCATAAGCATCTAAATGAAGCATATTGGGAAAAGCTTGACCAAACTCATTTAAAAGATCTCTAAGGGAAAAAACACTGGCATGGACAAGAGATGTTTTAGGGTTCTTACCCCTTGAAAGCCGTGAAGCGGTGGTAGAAGTGTTAGCGAGTTGAGACTGGCCTGAAGAGCTGGAATCCTCCATTGAAATGCTTCCCTTGAAGGCTTGAAACCCAGAAATATTGAAAAAAGAAGTTGGGAAAGATGAAGATTCAACGATCTTCAAACGGAAACTGGAGAATAGGGCGGAGGAAAGATGCCGGAAATCGCCTCGCGACAGAACCCTAGCAGAGCTTTTTGGAAAGTATTTGTGGGATAGTGAGAGATAATTTTTGTTGAATAGTGAGATGAGAAATGAGGGACGCCCACCACTCTTTTATAGAGTTCATGGTTGGTCACTCAACCGGTTATAGCAAGTAAATGGGCTGTCAACAGGTGACTGGGCCTTTGAATAGGCGGGAAGCCCATAAAATTCAAATTTTGAATTAATTCTAGAATGTTCTAGGACATTTTTAGAAAATAGAACAAAAGCCCATCAGAATTTAAAGGCAGGAGGCCCAATTAAAAGGGCATACCCACGCCCAGGAGACCAAACCTCCTAGGCGTGCCTAAGGAAGGTGTCTCCTTGGCGGGGGTACCCACGCCCAGGATGATTATTAAGGGACGAAGGTACACCCACGCCCAGGAGACCAAACCTCCTAGGCGTGCCCAAGGAGAGTGTCTCCTTGGCGGGGGGTACCCACGCCCAGGATGATTCTTAAAGGACGAAGGTACACCCACGCCCAGGAGACCAAACTTCCTAGGCGTGCCTAAGGAAAGTGTCTCCTTGGCGGGGGTACCACGCCCAGGAAGCATTTTTTGGCAGGATGTCTTTTTAAGGTTAATCCTTTAAAAATTCTGAAAAATAATGATTGGGAAATTGAAGAATAATTTCCGAAAAACAGAAAAATTATTTTATGCTTGATAGTACTGTTGATTATTTTTGGTAAAATATCCAAAAATTATTAAAATACCTGTGGGTACATAAAAATTCCTAAATTATTAGGAAAAATTAAGAAAAATACCTATGGGTACATAAAAATTCCTAAAATATTAGGAAAAGTACAGAAAATACGAGAAAAATTATAGAAATATTTTCTTGACAAATTGAGCAATCATTTATGCTCATAATGCATAAAAGCTGTATAAAAGTGCCGAAATTGCTAGAAGCAAGCACAAATTAAAGCCTCGAATAAGGCAAATCGTCGTAAATGTGTAGGTCGCTCCACACTTTACAATCAAGACGATACTCGTGAAACACTAGTGTAAACCTCCCATATAAGGGTAGGAAAATTAAGAAGTCCCAGGTAAGGGATAAAAATGACCCCGAGTCTCGATTAAGGCAAATATAACTTCTACGAAAACCTGATCAGTTTTCCTAAGAAGTTGGGGGGCAAATGATTTGGGCTGAAAATAAGCCCTAAAGACACATTTAATATGGTATTAATTAGACCCAGTACGGTCCAAACGTGGGGCCCATTAATGAGGTCAGAATCCCTATTTTAATATTAATTTCGTAATTAATATTGAGGGAAATAAACGACTCAGCAATAAGAGTTGGATAAGGATAATATCCCCTTCAGACTTAGCCACCAAGGCATCCAATTCGATATGGAAACTGATTCCTGTAAGTAATAGATCTAGAACCTTCCTCAAAGACTTGTCCACCAAGTCTCCAAATCCTACCATAATTCTAAGGCTTCTCAAGCCTATATAAAGGGCCTGACCCCTCATTCTCAGAACTACGTTTTCTTGGCTTTATTCTCTAATACAGAGATACGTAGGCATTCTGTGAGGACCGCTTAGTCTCGAACGCAGAAGCAGTCATTAAAGCTCGAAGCTCAACCACCCTTGCATTAATTACAAACCGTAACCTAGTTTTTATTCCATAACAATTTTAAACTTGTTTTTATAAATATCATAAATATTCTAATTTTAAATTTTAAATTTTAAATGATGTATGATGTTATAAAAGCAATAAAAATGTTTATATGTTTATTTTTTGACTTGAAGGGGAAGCATTCTAGAATTTATATTTTAAAACCAAGCCAAAAATGTATGGAATGCAATTATAATATGTTAATTTTGAAAAATATTCTAGAACTATGTAACGAAATATGATTAATAACGAATTTTGAATATGAATTTTGACTTTTGAGTGATACTAATTATAAAGTTTAATTTTTGAAATTTTATCATCGAAGTAAGATTTAAATAAGTGTAATGATGAGGTGACAATCATAACTTGTTACCGTCTACTTTGCGTAAACTATGAATTCTTTGAACTTTCTTACGTTAATTGTGTGATTGAATAATTGGCAATTATGAGTACATTGTAAATATTCTCCTTATTACACAAAACAAAAACTTGAATTTAGGTACATATGGGCTCCAAACAGAAGAGAACACGTGCAGCAATTTATTATTAGTTTCACCAATAAATGGGCCTCAAGGAATCATGGATCATGTCTTTATTCCTACATTTTCCTGCATATTTAATTTGTAATCAGGAGCATGCAGCTAAGTCACTGGCACTGCCGCAGACCAATGATAGTTTGATCTATCAGCATCATATCTCCCTCGCGCTCTTTAGGGGATGTGATTGTCAAAAATAAGACGGATGTGTATCTCCCTCGCCCTCTTTGAAGGATGTGATTGTCAAAGACAAGGCGAATGTGAGAGCGTATTTAATTATTAAAGAAAATGTCGCCTGAATAGCAAGTCAGCAATAATGCAAACTATATATGCAGTACTAGTAGTACTGGTAATCCTACTAAAGAGTATTCGATATTCATAATCATAATTAGTTTTGAAAAGTATGTAGGAGATAACCCATATGGATTTAATTTATATAGAGTTGGTCCATTGGTCTAATAGTTTTGTAGCTAGTAAAGGATTTATTATTTATATAGAGTTCAAAAATATTTGATAACTGTGTACTACTGTACTGTTTATTTGCAGATGCAGAGTTACACAGATTATAGATTTATTTCTATAATCTGGTCTGAGTAGGTAGCCTCACATTTGCAGGGGATCACAAATCTTGCATGCGTTCCCTAGATGGAACGAAAAATCCAAAGATTATCAATCCACAGAATCCAATTCAATACGAAATACAACTGAAAACCAACCAGAAAATCCATCTCAACAAAGCCATATACAGCAGCTTGTTTATAGTGTTGATCATGTACAAGTCAAGTGAATAATCACACTCTTTTTAAACCATTAATTATTTTACACTGCTTGAACATGCCAAGATGAGAAACTTCATTACAACTTATTGATTAAACTCTACAAAGCTATAAAATTAACTATGACATAAGATATATACATCTAGAAGGAAAGGGGAACTGGTAAATTTATTGTTGCCTTTCTTTTCTAGAAATCTTTCACATGTCATAGGATGGTTTCTTTCGCTCAAGACCGGAGTTTAGAAGCCGCCATGATCGTGAGAATAACCATGCAGGAAAGAGCAAAGTATGAAAATCCAATTGCCAACGTTATTTTGAGACAAAACTTTGGAAATTGCCCACATATGGATGACCAACCTATCTTCGATTCACCATGACGAGCTATCATCCCAACAGAAGTTCCAGCTGTACATGCCGAAGTCATCAGCAGCAGCAAAACCTGTCAATATAAACAATGTCAATGTGATGATATTTCTTACCTAGGCAACCAATAATAATATCACTTTGTTACCTCTTTATCCTTAGAAAACTCATTACTAGAGCAAATTGGCGATTCATAAATTGTGCTTACCAGATCAAACAAGAAAATGTAGAAATAGTTGTTGATACTCCAATTTGGACGAGTGAACAGGTACACAAACAACAGAGACAGGAGACAAGAAATGCCAACTACGATATCGGTTAGTAGTTGGTACCTGCAAGACAAGCAAAAAAGAGACTGCAATTGTTCATGTTCTATAGTTGTTATGTGTCATGGAATCAAAATACCGAAAAACTATTCATGCAGCACACACGCGAGCACACACATTTCTTGACTCGTTTCCAATGTGATTCGAAAAAATTGAGTTGGGTACCTAATTGCAGATGAGTATTTGTAGCTGGCACCGATACTCATACCATATGGAAAATTATATGTTTGGTCACTTTTAAGTGTTCCAATGGTTGCAGCTAGAGTGGACAAAGGAACCAAAACTCTTAAAACAATTTGGGCAATGTTGAAAATTCTCTGGTTCTTTGGCTTTGTTGTCAATGACAATGCTTCTGGACTTGGGAAAATTTGCTCTCCAGCTTTTGGGATAGTCATATTGATTGAACTTGCAAATTGAGGAAAAAATACAAGATCAAGAAGGTTAAAAAATTATAATGTGTTGACTTACTCAAGGGTATGGGGGTGGCACTTATATAGGTGGAGAGTCATCTCAATATAGAAACTTAGATTATATGGAAAATATTACATTAACCAATAGAATAAGTGAAATTAAAAGAGTGCTTTAGTAGGCAATTTGATTATAGTTAGGGATTTGGGAATCATTTGAAAATGGAAAAAACAGAGTAACTGAAATAAGATTTAAACAGTAACACTAATTAGGATTATAATTAGGGATTATAAGATCTTACTACCTCTTTCTATTTATGCTAAGATTCTCACACCTTATTATTAGTTAATGTATTTCAGTTTAGATTTCAATACCATCTTTTTATGCTAAAGATTTCCTTACTTTTTATTAGTTGATATATGACTGCATAAAAACGGATCATCAGTTTTAAAGTTGCATATCAGCATATGTCAATTCTATTCTTCTTGAGTAAAGCTACACAATGGATCCCGAAAATGTTCCCGAATAATACGTGACGTGATTTTATTCATGAAATTCATATGTATGCACGAGGGGTACATCAACCAATAATATTTTGATAACTCTGCATTTGGGAACCGTTTCGGGAACGATTTTAGGAACTCTAGCATTTCTCTACTTTGAATAACATAAAGAGATTAAAAACAAAGATATTGAATAATTTGATAAATACACAGGATTTGATAAAATTAAAGATAACAGAACTGAAAACATACATCACCAAAAATCTTCTCTTTTTTTTTTTTGTGAAAAGCCAGATAATATAGATAACGAAGAAAGGAAGTACAAAGAAGACTGAGGATTACAGGGGCTAAAGCCCAACCACAGCAACAGACTAAAACGAACACTACTAAACAGGACTGCTAATACAGAACAAAGGCCATTGAAAGACAACTTCTAATCTAAATCTGCCGGAACCCTACTAGAAAATGATAATTAAAATGCGTAAAGTCTCCTTCTATGCCAAATGAGTAGCTCTTCCCAAGAACGAAATCTTCCATTTCCACTACATGATTACAGCAACAGACTAAAACCAACACAACTAAACAAGACTGTTAATACTAAACAAAGGCCATTAAGAGACAACTACTAAATTCTAAATCTGCAGGAACCTTTATTTTATTTTGCTAAATACAACGAATATTAAAAAACGGCATTGTAAAATTTTAAGTTATTACATCCAATCTTTTCAGTGATCTCGAAACTCAACAACTCTTATTACCAAGAGGCCCTGGAAGAAAGACTATCAGCATTTAATTAAATTTCATCAAGATGATCCACCAGTGACACTCCCATTGAAGATTTCGATCATATCCCCATTACTAACATGGTGCCATCTGAAAGATCTATCATCATCCATCACATTCTGTTTGTAGATAAAAAAGTATTCTTCCGGAGGAAGAGTAAAATGAAGGATCTCCTGGAGCCTCCTCAGCTCGCTCCTTAGCTCTCCAACACGATCAGAAGCATTAATTTCCACTGGAATCTTATTGGTTCCACATTGGGTCGAAACTAAAATTTTCAATCTTTTCGAATTTGAATTACAACCTCCAGATGATGTTGCAGGTGTGGCTGTGGTCACAGTACTATTCTGTGATGGTTTACTCAAAACATCAATCTCCGAATTATCACTAATTTCACAGTCTCGTACAAATTGGTTGTCATGCAGTTCATTCCCATGCAGGTATAGTGAAAAAACTCTCCCAGTCAGTGATGCACCTTCTATCTCACAGATTTTCTCTTTTAACTGCATTATGTTGTCTTCTACATCTATCTCAACTTGTTTTTTCGACATTGCCATTCGTATAAAAACTTGGATTTTCGATGACTTTGCTGGTGAATCATCGAGCTTTACAGTAGTGTCTGGGGTTAACATGAGTTGGATTCGTGAGTTGTGAAAAATTTCACAACTCTCCACGTCACGTCCATCTTCAAGGCACTGGCCATTGAATATTAAGGTTTGTCTAGATATTGGAATGCCTTGGTACTTCTGGATTTTTTCTTTAATCTCAAGAACAGTATCGAAGTACCCAATTTCAATGCAAAATGTTTTTCCCATCCTAGACTCGAAATGCACATCCATTTGGTGATGAAATTATGAGAGAATGAGTTCTTAATTTTTGGGTGTTTTGAAGAGAGTACTTTAAAAATAGAGATAATCACCTTGTGCTATTGTGTTGATTCCTAAATTAAATGACATGTAAGTTATAACAATATTTGAAATTTGAATTTAACTGTGTTGATCCCTAAATTAAATGACATGTAAGTTATAACAATATTTGAAATTTGAATTTAACTGTGATCTATTGTAACGTACAGTTATAATATACCGTTATAATAGATACAAAATTACATCTATATGTAAATTGTAATAGTCTATTGTAACCTACCTTATAATAGATACAAAATTACACCTATATATGTAAGTTGTAACAACATTTGAAATTTGAATTTAAGTATGACCGTTAATAGATACAAAATTACATCTATTGTATACTACCGTTATAATAGATATAAAATTACTTGGATTATCTTTACAACTATCCCAAAATTAATAGAGCTTTTAAAAGCTTGAAATATATAACATATACAAAATTTTGTGGACTTTTCAAAAATATGTATAGGCTAATATTTTGAATGCTATTTATTAATTTTTTAAAAATAAACCAAATATTTAAGCAATTCGGGAACAAACTAGATATATTACTTAGTAAATAATTATAAAATGATCTCAAAAAATGAATGTTAAATTGTTAAATGGTGATAATAATTTTTTTAAAAAAAATCAAATTTGATAACAAAATATATGCAATTTTTCATAAATAATTAATAAAATAATATATCTATCTTGTTATCAAGTTGCTCGAATATTCCGTTTATTTTAAAAAGTTAAAATAAAAAAATAGCATTTTAGTAACACTAATTTATAAGTCTATAAGTATTTTTGAAGAAGTCCAAACAATTTTGTATCTATTATAATAATAAATAAATTTATCTAAACTTTCAAAAAGTAATAGTACTAATTCTAGTTTGGGATATTTGTTATAATAACCCACTTAATTTTTAATCTAACAGTAAAATGAATGTATCCAAAATTATATATATATATATATATATATATATATATATATAATTTTAAACCTTTTGTGATAATTATGATATTGATTGTGCAACAATGTGATACTTAAATTCAAATTTCAAATGTTTTTATAACTTACATGTTACTCCTTTCGGTGGCATTTGACTTTTGTGCACGTAATTTAAATACTCTGACTACATAGGTAAAATTATTATTAATAAAAATTAAAATATTATATTTTTATTAAAAAAGGAAAAATTGAAAAATAATAATTTTTAATATATAATAAAGCACTTAAAGTTACAGAAAAATCAAATGCCTTATAAATGATGAGAGTATTTGATTTAAGGATCAACACAATAGCACAACGTGATTATCTCTATTTTCAGAGTACTCTCTTCAAAACACCCAAAAATTAAGAACCCAATCTCTCATAATTTCATCACCAAATGGATGTGTATTTCGAGTCTAGGATGGGAAAAACATTTTGCATTGAAATTGGGTACTTCGATACTGTTCTTGAGATTAAAGAAAAAATCCAGGAGTACCAAGGCATTCCAATATTTAGACAAACCTTAAAATTCAATGGCCATTGCCTTGAAGATGGACTTGACGTGGAGTACTGTGAAATTTTTCACAATTCACGAATCCAACTCATGTTAACCCCAGACACTACTGGAAAGCTCGAGGATTTACCAGCAAAGTCATCGAAAATCCGAGTTTTATACCAAGGAAACTTCGAAAAACAAGTTGTGATAGATATATAAGACAACATTATGCAGTTAAAAGAGAAAATATGTAAAGTGGAAGGTGCATCACTAAATGGGAGAGTTTTTTCACTATACCTGCATGGGAATGAACTACATGACAGCCAATTTGTACGAGACTCTGAATTTAGTGATAATTTGGAGATTGATGTTTTGATTGAAGCATTGCAGAATAGTACTGTGACCACAGTGACACCTGCAACATCTCTTGGTAATAAGAGTTGAGTTTCAAGATCAATGGAAAGATTCGGTATGTAATAATAACTTAAAAGTTTACAATGCCGTTTTTAAAATTTCAGTTAGTTGAATTTAGAAACCAAAAAAAATCGGTTAGATGTGGTGATATGATAATGGAGGGTCTAGTAGTGATGCCTAATCATGAAGTGGAAATGGAAGATTTTGTTCTTGGGAAGAGCTACTTATCTGGCATTGAAGAAGACTTTCTTCATCTTTAATCATCATTCGTCGAGTAGGGTCCCTGCAGATTTAGTAGTTGTCTTTTAATGGCCTTCGTTTGGTATTAACAGTCCTGTTTAGTTGTGTTCATTTTAGTCTGTTGCTGTGGTTAGGCTTTAGCCCATTTAATCATCAGTCTTCTCTGTATTTCCTTTCTTCGTTATCCGTAATATATGTTTTAGTCGGATATTGTGCTAATTTTCTTTTCTGCGATATCAATCGAAGGTCCTTCATGGTGCCTTGGCTTTGATACAACCACAAGCATCTAAAAATGAAAAAAGAAAAAAGAAAGCAAGTGATCAGTGGTTAGAAGTTCAGTACAAATTAATGTCTGCAAACTTATAAAATCTTTAGGTAAAGAACACAAAAGATGGTCAATGTAAAAAGTTCACCTTTAAATCTCCCATTTGTGACAACAAGCACCAGTAGGTTGGAGCATTTTCTTTATTGTGTACTTTAAAGGCTTCATCAGTATATGAATGACAAGTAAAGAGGATATTGCTGCTCAATTCTAAAAACATACCTTTACAAGTCGAGTCATAGAAGTAAAAGTATTTCATCAACCGGTTTTGGCCAATGTTTCTGGAAACAAGCCATATCGGGTTAATTGATGGGAATTTATTTTTGATTCCATGTATCGGAAAAACCTGCATCAAGGATGGATAGTATAGTTGTGTTGTTTTTCTTTGACAAATTATGTTAAAAAGAGTAAATCATTGGGCAATAAATCGTTTTCAAGATCTAAAATCAGATTCTGAAAAAAGACCAGAATTAGATTTTGAACAAAAGAAAAACAGAGAGATCCAGACAATTAGGACTAGGGAAGCAAAGTTTAAGGTGGAAAATAAAGCATGGACCAATGAGAAATGGTGGTAATCTGTTGCAGAGTATTTACGATGTTAATTTAAAATGAACACAGATAGATAAAACTAGTCTGTTGCAGAGTGTTTACGATGTTAATTTAAAATGAACATATATAGATAAAACTAGAGAAGCAAAGAGGAGAGGAAAAAATAAATTTATGCAAGTCTTAATGATAACTACAGATTTGTGATTGCAACGCTTAAAAAGCTACAATCTTTCCACCAAAGGAAAGTTCTCGAAGGTTCTCGGCTCTTATTGTAGCAGATAACGATGAGTAAATAAAAAGGAAAAAAAATCACCTTAGGACGACGTCGTAAGCTGATAGAAAAATCTTACTAATGAGTAATAGAGTAGATCTAAGAAATGCAAGAAATGACCACACATGAACAAGAAGAAAAGCACAACTGTATTAATTCATTCTTATCCCAACTAGGTAGAGTCTTACAGCTTATATAGCAATAACTAGAATATGCCTAACGGTAGGAATATGCTAACAAACATGATAAAAACAGAAACAAAGGCAGGTGGTCCAAGCAGTGCAGCTGGCTGTTATGTCGAGTGGTCCAGAAGGAATGACAGGTGGAGAGAATGACATGGAGGAGAATTAGGTTGACTTACACTGCTGACTCAGATAATAGACAATACTTCATTACTCCCCCTCAAGCTGAGCAGGATTCTTTGAGGAAGCTCCAAGCTTGTGTAGAAGGTAGTGATGTTGTTTGACCGACAAAGGTTTTGTGAGGAGATCTGCAACTTGCTCAGACGAAGGAACGTGGCTTGTTGTCATGGAGCCTGATTTAATCTTTTCTCGTATGAAATGACAATCAACCTCCACGTGCTTAGTTCGTTCGTGCAGAACAAGGTTGGCTGCAATAGACAGAGCTGCAAGATTATCACACTTCAGGACTGTTGGAGGTAATGCAGTGAGTCCCATATCTTTAAGTAGAGCATGGAGCCAAGATACTTCACAAACAGCTAGTGCCACAGCTCTATATTCCGCCTCAGCAGTGGATCGAGTTACTACAATCTGTTTCTTGGCTTTCCAACTGATTGGTGAGTTGCCCGATAGAACACAATAACCAGATGTTGAACGTCTTGTCACAGGGCAATTAGCCCAGTCACTGTCACTATATGCTTGAAGAGATGCTGCAGAATTTGTACCCAGCAGTATACCTTGGCCAGGATTGGCAAGAAGGTATCTCAACAGGCGTTTTGCAGTCTGCATATGAACACTTGTTGGCTGGTGCATATACTGGCTTAAAACATGGACAGAGAACGCAATGCCTGGGCGTGTGACAGTAAAATAAATCAGCTTGCCAATGAGACGTTGATAGAGGTGAGGGTTTGCTATAGCAGTACCCTTAAAAGGAGTTAACTTGAGATGTGAGTCCATTGGAACCTTGAGAGGAGCAACATTGATCATCCCATATTTCTTCTGAGAGACAAAGAAACCAGCAGGAGAACGAGAAATCTCTAAGCCTAAAAAATAGTTTACTGGCCCCAAATCCTTCATGTGAAACTTTGCTGACAGAAGAGTCTAAATTTCTTTGATCTCAGAGAGTGAGTTACCACAAATTAATATGTCATCTACGTAAACAAGTATGAGAGTAACTGAAGCAGGTGTGTGTTTAAAAAACAGACTGTGATCATTCTGTGACTGAATGTAGGAGAGTGTTAGCACAAAATCACGCAAGCGTACGTGTTCACAAGTAATATAGAATGAAGTAGAGTTCGTTCCCACAGAGATTGTATAATTTAGTTCTTGTACCTAAGCATCAATGTATGATTATCGTTCAATGCTAAGACAATAAGCAAATTGGTTTTGATTATCTAAAATTAACTAATAAGAATTAATTAACAACTAAATTAAGAACTAATTGATTTCAAATTACTTATGAGATGGAAAACATGGGATCCTAACTTCAATACAAACTTCCTTTAGAGATCATGCCCTTTTATCAACACATGTGGTGGTTACGATAACTAATCGGACAACACGAAATAAGTATACGCTACCTTTCAGTACACGCACACCAATCTACACAATATCCACAAAAGATAGAAATCATGCAGGCACCAGTTATGCTTAGACCCTATATGTCTATAGAATATGAAAACATAATGGTTGAAGATCAAGTATCCATAAGATTACATAAGGTAGTATGAGACGGTTAGAAACACACCACAAACATGAATAACATTCATGGACTTATGCTAGCATGGCAAGTTCTAAATCAAAAGATTCACTGTCGCTTCACTTAAGATTAACAAGATAGATGTTAGCTACGCATCTATATGAATTAAATACAACCATGCAAGGATATCGTAAATTCACCACACATATATCAAGTTAGGCAATCAACATCTAAATTCCGTAAGTAAATCCGCTAGGACCCCATGACGGCGATTAGTTCATAATCGAACCGTTCGTCATCATGGGGTTTGATGAAAACATGATAAAGATGAAGAGAATAATAATGAATAAACCAATGTTAACAAAGTTATGGAACAAAATCGAGTAATGCTCAAGCATCCAAAAGATACGCCTAGTAAGAATACAAGAAAACTATGTCTAGATCTTCTTGTTGTCACGATCCTCGCCTTGGCTTCTCAATCTCGTGCTAGGAAGTGTGTATGTAATTTGAAGTAATCTGATCTCTGGTGTTGGTGTTTTTTTAAATCTGACCCCCAAGCATGTGTATTTATAGCTCAATATTGCCTCTTCTCCAAACAATTGCCGTTCTTGAGTAGGAATTGAATTTGACAATTTCCATCTTTAAATATGATATAGATTGCAACTTCCCTTGTCAAATAAGGCTTCTGGACTATTCCCACCGTCCAAGAATATTTCCATGACGAATAGGAGAAGAAAACAGCAACTTTCCTCTTTGAAATCAGATTTGGAACAAATTCTGGCGGTTCAGTATTCTCCTAGCGCGGTCGCGCTATGCTGTAGTATTATTGTGGCGCGGTCGCGCTGTGCCAATTCTGCCAATTCCCTTCGCGCGGTCGCGCTTCCTCACAGTACAAAACTGGCGCGGTCGCGCTATACAACTTCTGTTTCTGCAGAATGTCTGTTTAGAACCTATTTCTCCACGCACCATTTTACACCACAATCACTTCTGTTCCAGGAGTTACAAAACACCATAAACACCTGCAAAAACTATATTCCTGCACAAACTCCACAAAACATGTTAAACCACACAAATACTCGAGAATTCAGCGATCAATTCAAGCCAAAATAGAACGATCCAAATGGATAAAAATCCACTTATCACACCCCCAAACTTGAACCGATGCTTGTCCTCAAGCATAAACAGATACAAATATATACAACTAATTAGTACCACTTCCGTAGGTGATCACGGATGCATTTAGCATATGCAACAAGCCCTTTAAACCCCTAGGCAGCCCTAGTGGACGAGTAAGGTCTCGTGAGGGCCTATAGTGAATGTACCCACAAAATCCAACTGACACAAACGACACAAACTATGCAATGCATGAATGAATGCAACTAAATATGAATGCAAAGGATCCCCTCAAACTAACCAACACCACTTAGCAAGCAAATATCTCCATGAATGCAATCAATCCAAACAGAGCTCGACTAAATTCCGGTATACTAACAATACATGATCAGAACGTGCGTGTGTGCAATGCTCGACAGATATACTCCCAAACCGGATCAAAATCATACATATTCTTTTCCAAGACAATCACAGGGTTATAAATAGAATGAACGTTAAACTCAAGATCACTTCAGATACACCTCTATACTCCTCTAAAGTAGACAGAAATTCATGCTTTATTATGACTCAAACACAATATGTACACAACACACATGCTTATTTGATCGTGCAATGGATGAGACCCCTAAAGGCTTATACAATAATACCCATGTAGCGAGCGTTGGGTTAGTGGATCCCAGACTATAAAAGCCTTAGGTCACTAGGCACAAAGTCCCCAAGAACTTAATTGCTCGAGTATTAAAGAGCTCACCCTGATCAATTCTGCATACTCAGACTCTCACAACACTCTTTTTTTTCTTTTTCTTTTTTTTTTTCTTTTTTTTTTCTTGCATTTTTTTCTCCTTTTTTTTTTCGTTCACATGGAATCTGGAATGAGAATTCTCAATTCCAACCCTAGACTACTCATAAACATGAGCCGGCTACTAGCCATTTGACGCCTAGCCAACAAATACAAACACATTAGCATGAAATTTCTGTTTTCCCCCAAACTTGTATTTTGGTGTTCCTTAATCATCAAGAGAATAAAGCAAATTCTATCGATAAACAAGTGATTAAATCCTAAATCCAAACAAGCATGACGCAACCTAGTCCAAGAGCAAACGACGAGACTGTGTAAAAATTTTATTCATGAAACATGCATGTCAATTTCAACAAAATTTAAAATCAGCCCTCTGTTCATCCTTTTCACACCCACATCAACATCTACCTACCTTATGGCATCAGCTTATTATAAGGGATCATGAAAAATGCATGTAATGCAACTATATGAACTCACATACAAAACTCGACACACATGCAAACAGAATGCTCTATATGACAGGTATCATGCATGAAACTAAACTACACATACAAATATGATGCAATATGAATTCCTACATGCCACAAATATATCACAACAACTACTAATTCCCAAATCCACCCCCAAACTTGAAATTTCCAATGCCCTCATTGGAAGTAAATAAGGGAAAAGTAGAAACATACCTACTGACCACCTGGACCACCCTCCTCAGGAGGAGAATCCGGCGGAGGATAGACTCCATGTGCCCCAAAAACAGGCCAATCCACCTGCACTCCACTGGCAGCAAAAGCAGTGCCCAGCGCCTGAGTCAACTCCTGTGCAAAACGGCTCTGAGAATCATACATAGCATCCATGCGGCGCATCAACCTTCTATACTGAGAGGCAACAGGAACATCCTCGGGAACCTGTGGTGGTGGAACAGCACCAGCAACCTGATAACCCAAACCCCTAGGATGTGGAACGCCGCCCGGCCACTCCACCATCCTCGCAATAGTCCCAGAATCAATAGCACCACTCGGCAACTGTATCGGCTCATCCTCAGCCCATCTCACTCCCACCGCCATACACAAACCAGTAACCACCGAACCATATGGAATCCCCCCTGTAGTACTAGCTCTCAAAAACCTCAAGATATTTTGGTTAATCATATAACCAATGTCAATATAAAAACCATTCAGAATCGCCCACAGCAAAATACCTCTCTCCACATTAACCTCGTGCTGATGTGTGGTAGGCAACAAGTTAGCACAGATAAACAAATTCCATGCTCGAGCATACCTGTTCAACGCAGAAGTAGGGAAATGCAAGTGCTCATTACTCCCTGGCTTCATCTTCCACACAGTACCAGGCACACACAACCTAGTCACAATAGCATCCAAGTCAACTTCTGTCCTGGACTTAAAAGTCCAATCCTCAGCACCTGCAGGTCTGGCAGGCAAAGCAAGCAAACGGCTGATGGCAGGCGGTGTGTAGTCCACTGTCAAACCCCTAACCACTGAATAACCATTCTGTTCAGCCTTCGCATTCGCATAGAACTCGCGAACAATAGACAACGGAATATCCATAGCCAACTGACAAATAGGCTCCCAACCTCGCAACTGAATCATCGCCACCAGATCTCCATCAGACGGACCAGCTAAAAACATCCTATCTTTGATTACCGTCTTTGACATCAACCTGTTATACTCCGTCCGGGCCTCCACAGAAACAAACTTTTCCCCGGGTCCCTCCGAACTAGAATCGGAATCAGATGAATGATGTCCACTAGAACCACCAGCAAAACGAGTCCTTTTCGGAGCCATTACACAATCTCAAACAAGCAGAAAATATGAACAAATAGCAACCCACAACAACCTCACAACACTTATCCCAAAATACGCAACTACAAATCCGAATAATCAAGAATAATCAAGAAATTACCCACAACGAATCTGTAGGAGAAGTAACACTGCGAATCCAGCCTCCAATCGATGAAAGAACACGAATTCCAAAGCTCCAAAATTGTGGTTTTAGGGTTTATGGGTGTATGTATGTGTATGTATATAAGAGATGTATAAAAATTTTGGGTGAGATATAGGGTCTGATTAACCACGAATTTGGGAATTATAGACTGATCAGAAGTGTTTTTGGGCTGGGTTTAGGGTTGGAGATCGGAATTTGGGCTGAAAAAACTGCTCCGAAAATCTCTCTGCACTTCCAGAATTCGACCTAGCGCGGTCGCGCTATATATGTACTACCAGGCAGCGCGGTCGCGCTGTCCCAAATTATTTTATTTTATTTTTTTTTTTAAGATGAAGATACAAAAAATATACAATAATAATAATATCACATGGGTTGCCTCCCACGAAGCGCTCGTTTAACGTCATTAGCTTGACGTGCTGCTCGGTCGTTACGTTTCTGCCAAATCCACGGAATCTGTTTCACGAACCACTGGATCACCTGTAAAATAATGTTTCAACCGCTGACCATTCACCTTGAACGCCAAATCAGGTGACTTTTCAAAAATCTCAACGGCTCCATGCGGAAATATGGTTTTAACAGTGAACTGCCCTGACCACCTTGACTTAAGCTTCCCAGGAAAAAGCTTGAGGCGCGAATTAAACAACAAAACCAACTGACCAGGCACAAAGACCTTAGGAATCAACTTCTTATCATGCCACCTCTTCACCTTCTCCTTATAAATCTTGTGGTTCTCATACGCCTGAGATCGAAATTCCTCTAACTCATTCAACTGCAATAACCGTTTCTCACCAGCTGCTCTAATATCAAGATTCAACTTCTTAATCGCCCAAAAAGCTTTATGTTCCAACTCCACTGGTAGATGACATGCTTTTCCAAAAACTAACTGATACGGAGACATTCCCAAAGGTGTTTTGTAAGCTGTTCTATAGGCCCAAACAGCTTCATCTAACTTCAAGGACCAATCCTTCCTCGACGGATTCACCACCTTTTCTAGAATTCTCTTGATTTCACGATTAGATACCTCCGCTTGACCGTTTGTCTGGGGATGATATGCTGTAGCAACACGATGTGTCACCCTATACTTCACCAACAATGCAGTGAATTGACGATTACAAAAGTGAGTCCCCTCATCACTAATAATAGCTCGCGGAGTTCCAAAACGCGTAAAGACCTGTTTATGCAGAAAGTTCAGCACCACCTTAGCATCATTGGTTGGTAAGGCCTTCACCTCAACCCACTTAGAGACGTAGTCCACAGCTAGCAAGATGTACTGATTATTACAAGACGAAACAAAGGGTCCCATGAAATCAATACCCCATACATCAAAGATCTCTACCTCAAGGAGCATATTAAGAGGCATCTCATTCCTCCTAGAAATATTACCAACTTTCTGACAGCGATCACATCTCAAAACAAACTGATGAGCATCCTTAAAAACTGTAGGCCAAAAGAAACCTGCCTGAAGAACACGAGCTGCTGTCTTCTCTCCACCATAATGACCTCCATAAACAGTGGAATGGCAATCTCGCAATACACTTTCAGTCTCGCTATAAGGAATGCAACGTCGAATAATCTGATCAGCACCATGTTTGAACAAATACGGCTCGTCCCATCGGTACCACTTCACATCATGTAAGAACTTCTTCCTTTGAGCATAAGTTAAATCAGGAGGGATGATGTCACTAACAAGATAGTTCACAAAATCTGCAAACCATGGCTCTTCCACTTGTACCCCTAAAAGCTGCTCATCTGGAAAAGATTCATTAATCAAAGATTTAGCCTGTGAATTTTTACCCTGGTCTTCCAACCTCGAAAGATGATCTGCTACCTGGTTTTCAGTTCCTTTTCTGTCTTTAATCTCCACATCAAATTCCTGAAGCAATAAGACCCATCGAATCAACCTAGGCTTCGAATCCTTCTTTGTCATCAAATATCTGATAGCCGCATGATCTGTGTAGACAATGACTTTCGTGCCAAGTAAATAGGCTCGAAACTTCTCAAATGCATAAACCACAGCCAAAAGCTCCTTTTCCGTGGTGGTGTAGTTCAACTGTGCGTCATTAAGGGTTTTACTAGCATAGTAAACCACATGAAATATTTTCTCCTTTCTCTGACCAAGAACAGCACCAACGGCATAGTCACTAGCATCACACATTAGCTCGAATGGCTCACTCCAATCTGGTGCAGTAATAACAGGTGTGGTAGTCAACTTCTTCTTCAAAAGCTCGAAAGCATCAAGACAAACTTCATCAAAATTGAAAGGAACATCTTTCTCCAAAAGATTGCACAAGGGTTTAGAGATCTTCGAAAAATCCTTTATGAACCGACGATAGAACCCCGCATGACCAAGAAAGCTGCGAATGCCTCTAACAGAGATCGGAGGAGGAAGCTTCTCTATAGTGTCAATTTTTGCTTTGTCCACCTCGAGTCCCTTACTAGAAACCTTGTGCCCAAGAATGATCCCTTCTTGCACCATAAAGTGACATTTTTCCCAATTCAGCAACAGATTAGTCTCCACACATCTCTTCAAAACCAGACCAAGATTATGTAAGCACTCGTCATATGAAGAACCAAACACTGAGAAATCATCCATGAAAACTTCCACATTGATACCAATCATGTCTGAAAAGATAGCCATCATACACCTCTGAAAAGTGGCTGGAGCGCCACACAGTCCGAACGGAACTCGTCTGAATGCAAAGGTGCCAAAGGGACATGTGAATGTAGTCTTCTCTTGATCCTCAGGTGCAATGCAAATCTGATTATATCCAGAATATCCATCAAGAAGACAATAGTACTCGTGGCCTGCCAACCTGTCTAACATCTGATCCACAAACGGAAGAGGAAAGTGGTCTTTTCTCGTGGCTTTGTTCAACTTACGATAGTCCATGCAAACTCTCCACCCTGTAACGGTGCGTGTAGGGATGAGCTCGTTCTTCTCATTAGCAACAACTGTCATACCCCCCTTCTTCGGCACACACTGTACCGGACTCACCCAAGAACTGTCTGAAATAGGGTAGATAATACCAGCATCAAGCCACTTCAAGATTTCCTTCTTCACCACTTCCTTCATAATAGGATTGAGACGACGCTGTTGCTCCACAGTAGGCTTGCAATTCTCCTCTAGCAGAATTTTATGCATGCAATACGAAGGACTGATGCCTTTGATGTCTGCTATAGTCCATCCAATAGCTGTCTTGAACTGTCTCAGTATCCTCAAGAGCTTCTCCTCTTCACTATCTGTCAAGTTAGCGGCAATGATAACAGGCAAAGTAGATGCTTCTCCCAAAAAGGCATACCTCAAATGCTCTGGTAGCTGTTTAAGCTCAAGTGTAGGAGCTTCCTTAATAGATGGTTTGAGACGACTTTGTGACTTTTTAAGCTCCTCCAGCCCAAGTGACTCAACTGGCACTTCAAAATTCTTTCTCCACGGAATTGCCCTTAACTGCTGAATTTGCTCTTCTCTGTCTTCATCTTCAACTACAGAATCTCCTAACAAAGCTCTCTCTAATGGATCAGCCAACCGTAACTGATCAAAGTTCAACTTCACTGACGACTCCACCAAGTCCACCTGACAACATTCCTCATCATCTGAAGGTAGCTTCATTGCATTGAAAACATTAAAGGTAACATCCTGATCTTGCACCCGCATCGTAAGCTCCCCCTTCTGAACATCAATCAAGGTACGGCCCGTAGCTAGAAAAGGTCGTCCTAAGATGATAGGAATCTTCTTATCTTCTTCAAAATCAAGAATCACAAAATCTGCTGGAAAGATGAGTTTATCAACCTTGACCAAAACATCCTCAACGATACCCCTCGGATATGTAATAGAACGATCAGCTAACTGTAGAGAGATGTTGGTAGGTTTAGGATCTGGAAGACCAAGCTGCATGAAAACTGACAATGGCATGAGATTGATACTAGCACCCAAATCACACAAACACTTGCTGAAAGACAAATTCCCAATGGTGCACGGAATAGTGAAACTGCCTGGATCCTTTAGCTTCGGTGGTAGCTTCTGCTGTAAAACGGCACTGCACTCTTCTGTTAAAGCTACTGTATCCAATTCTTCAAGTTTCAACTTCTTTGAGAGAATACCTTTCATAAACCTTGCATAGCTCGGCATCTGCTCCAATGCTTCAGCAAAAGGGATATTGATTTGAAGCTTTTTGAATACCTCCAGAAACTTGCCAAACTGTCTGTCATTCTTCTGCTTCTTCAATCTACCAGGATATGGAGGAGGAGGAAAGATTTTCACATTCTCTGTAGACTGCTTTGGAGAAACTTCCTTAGCATAATTTTTAGGATCCTCCACCTCGCTAACCAACTGCTCAGTTACTCTATCAGTCTGGACTTGCTCCTTATCTGCAGTAGGTGCCACATGTTGCTCTTCAATTTCTTCTTCTTCAGTGGCTGAATTCTGATTACCAGTCACCTTACCCGATCTCAAAGTAACTGATTTGACATGCTCTTTGGTTTCCCTCTTGCCTGGATTGGCTTCAGTGTCACTCGGAAGAACTCCAGATGGTCTGTTCAATAGAGCACTAGCAAGCTGCCCGATCTGACTTTCCATGATCTTCATAGATGCCCCCTGACTTTTTACTATCATCCTCAACTCCTCAAGCTCAGCTTTTTCATTAGAAGATTGACCAGCATTCCCCTGAGATTGTTGCTGGAAACCTGGAGGCTGAAACTGTTGTCTGGGCTGGTACTGCTGCTGAAATCCTTGATTGAATTGCCTAGCTCCGAATTGCTGTTGCTGCTGATTACCACCTTGATTGTTACTCCAACTGAAATTTGGATGGTTGCGGTTATTCGGATGATAGGTGGCTGGAACTGGCTGTTGTGGCCTCTGGAAGTTACTCACAAATTGTGCCGATTCAGAAGATATGGCACATTGAGTTGTATCATGTGCGCCCGCACATAAATCACAAACACTAGCTACCTGCTGAACTCCCATATTAGCCAAAGAATCGACCTTCATTGACAAGGCCTTCAACTGAGCTGCAATGGCTGTAGCTGTATCAATTTCAAGAACACCTGCTACCTTGCCTTGAGATAACCTCCCTGTAGGATTCTGATATTCATTAGCAGCCATCATCTCGATCAATTCATAAGCTTCTTCATAACTCTTGGCCCACAAAGCTCCACCTGATGCTGCATCTAGCATAGGTCTCGACTGTGCACCCAACCCATTATAAAAACAATTGATTATCATCCAATCAGGCATCCCATGATGTGGACACTTCCTTAGCATCTCCTTATATCTCTCCCAAGCCTCGCATAGAGATTCTCCAGATTGCTGTGAAAACTGAGTGATAGCATTCCTGATAGCTGCTGTCTTCGCCATGGGAAAGAATTTGGTGAGAAATTTCTGTGCAAGATCTTCCCATGTAGTGATAGAACCTGCTGGTAAAGAGTGTAACCAACTCTTCGCCTTGTCCCTCAGAGAGAATGGAAATAGCCTTAACTTAACAGCATTCTCAGACACCCCGTTGGTTCTAAAGGTATCACAGATCTCTATGAAATCTCGAATATGCATGTTGGGATCTTCGGTAGGAGCACCCCCAAACTGAACTGAGTTCTGGACCATCTGTATAGTGCTAGGCTTGATCTCGAAGGTATTAGCTGCGATTACTGGTCTGACAATACTCGATGCAATGTCATTGATCTTTGGCTGCGAGAAATCCTTAAGAGCCTTAGTTGCTGCTGCTGCTGGTTCTCCCATATTTTCTACAACTTGAATCACTGGAACTTCTGTTTCTGTTTCTTCTTTATTTTCCAGCTTCTCCTTATTCGCTTGAGAACGCGTTCGCATACACGCTCAAGTACCTGAGAACACAAAACAACACAAAAACTATTAGTAACCGATCCGAGTCAATGAACTTTAACGACCACTGATGTCAAGCACATAAACTATAACAAATCCCCGGCAGCGACGCCAAAAACTTGTTAGCACAAAATCACGCAAGCGTACGTGTTCACAAGTAATATAGAATGAAGTAGAGTTCGTTCCCACAGAGATTGTATAATTTAGTTCTTGTACCTAAGCATCAATGTATGATTATCGTTCAATGCTAAGACAATAAGCAAATTGGTTTTGATTATCTAAAATTAACTAATAAGAATTAATTAACAACTAAATTAAGAACTAATTGATTTCAAATTACTTATGAGATGGAAAACATGGGATCCTAACTTCAATACAAACTTCCTTTAGAGATCATGCCCTTTTATCAACACATGTGGTGGTTACGATAACTAATCGGACAACACGAAATAAGTATACGCTACCTTTCAGTACACGCACACCAATCTACACAATATCCACAAAAGATAGAAATCATGCAGGCACCAGTTATGCTTAGACCCTATATGTCTATAGAATTTGAAAACATAATGGTTGAAGATCAAGTATCCATAAGATTACATAAGGTAGTATGAGACGGTTAGAAACACACCACAAACATGAATAACATTCATGGACTTATGCTAGCATGGCAAGTTCTAAATCAAAAGATTCACTGTCGCTTCACTTAAGATTAACAAGATAGATGTTAGCTACGCATCTATATGAATTAAATACAACCATGCAAGGATATCGTAAATTCACCACACATATATCAAGTTAGGCAATCAACATCTAAATTCCGTAAGTAAATCCGCTAGGACCCCATGACGGCGATTAGTTCATAATCGAACCGTTCGTCATCATGGGGTTTGATGAAAACATGATAAAGATGAAGAGAATAATAATGAATAAACCAATGTTAACAAAGTTATGGAACAAAATCGAGTAATGCTCAAGCATCCAAAAGATACGCCTAGTAAGAATACAAGAAAACTATGTCTAGATCTTCTTGTTGTCACGATCCTCGCCTTGGCTTCTCAATCTCGTGCTAGGAAGTGTGTATGTAATGTGAAGTAATCTGATCTCTGGTGTTGGTGTTTTTTTAAATCTGACCCCCAAGCATGTGTATTTATAGCTCAAT
Source organism: Saposhnikovia divaricata (assembly GCA_036435485.1). NCBI lineage: Eukaryota > Viridiplantae > Streptophyta > Magnoliopsida > Apiales > Apiaceae > Saposhnikovia > Saposhnikovia divaricata. The sequence continues at coordinate 10,571,750 of CM071599.1, forward strand.
ATTGCCTCTTCTCCAAACAATTGCCGTTCTTGAGTAGGAATTGAATTTGACAATTTCCATCTTTAAATATGATATAGATTGCAACTTCCCTTGTCAAATAAGGCTTCTGGACTATTCCCACCGTCCAAGAATATTTCCATGACGAATAGGAGAAGAAAACAGCAACTTTCCTCTTTGAAATCAGATTTGGAACAAATTCTGGCGGTTCAGTATTCTCCTAGCGCGGTCGCGCTATGCTGTAGTATTATTGTGGCGCGGTCGCGCTGTGCCAATTCTGCCAATTCCCTTCGCGCGGTCGCGCTTCCTCACAGTACAAAACTGGCGTGGTCGCGCTATACAACTTCTGTTTCTGCAGAATGTCTGTTTAGAACCTATTTCTCCACGCACCATTTTACACCACAATCACTTCTGTTCCAGGAGTTACAAAACACCATAAACACCTGCAAAAACTATATTCCTGCACAAACTCCACAAAACATGTTAAACCACACAAATACTCGAGAATTCAGCGATCAATTCAAGCCAAAATAGAACGATCCAAATGGATAAAAATCCACTTATCAGAGAGTTCAAACAGGATTGATGAGAGCTTAATAAACCACTGACGTGGTGCCTGCTTGAGCCCGTAGAATGATTTCAGCAACTTGCACACAAACTCAGTGATTGTAGAGACAGACGAATGAGCAGTAACTCTAGAACCAAACCCTGCATAGCCTGGTGGGAATGACATGTAGACTTGCTCTTCAAGATCACCATTCAGAAAAGCGTTGCTTACATCCATTTGTGCAGTGTGCCATTCCTGAATTGCTGCAACAACAAGTAATGCACGAACAGTTGTTAGTTTAGCAACCGGAGCAAATGTCTCTGAGTAATCAATTCCATATACTTGTTTACAACCAAGTATCACAAGCCTGGATTTATAACGTTCTATAGATCCATCAGGTGCATATTTGGTTTTATAAACCCATTTGCAGATAATTGATTTTTTCCAGGAGGAAGAGTTGTGATGCACCAGGTGTTGTTGTCTTCAAGAGCTTGGAGTTCTTGATTCATAGCTTCGACCCAATGAGGGTATTGTATGGCCTCCCTGAAGCTAATAGGATCAGGAGTGATAGTTAAAGTTGCCAAAAAACAGTGAAAGATGGGTGAAACTTCATGATCAATCACCTGAGTAAGATTAGCAGTAGATTTTTGTGTAATATAATCTCCAAACCAAGCTGGCTATTTATGAGGTCTATTTGATTTTCGAATTGGGGGTGGAGAAGGAGTTGGAAAAGGAGAATTAGGTGTTGAACCAGGTGGAGTTTCAGTAATATTGGTATCATTGACAACAATTTGATCATAGACAGAGTCTGTAGTTTGTTTGGTTTGGTGAGGCAACTCAACAGGTATGGGTTGTATGTACTATGTTTCACTTGAGGGAGAATAGGGAAACACTGTTTCTGAGAAAGTGACATCTCGTGAAACAAAAACAGTCTTAGTAGTGAGGTCTAAAAGTCTATAACCTTTTTGAGCAATAGGGTACCCTATAAAGACACATGGAACAGCCTGATAAGTGCATATTTTTGCATATTATTATTACCTATTTATTGCTTGAACTCGTATTTTAATAAATTATTTTATTGTATTTCAGGAACTTCGTGAAAAATAAAGAAATGGCAAAATAAAGAAATAAAGTGCAAAGAAGAAAGAAAAGAGAGGAAGAAAAATGACTAGAATAAAAGAAGCAAGAAAGAGAATTAGGAGCTTGGAGCAAATTGGAATATTTCAAACACATTCCAACAACTTCATTTGAATTTAAAAAAAGTTTTAGCAGCCAGCATCTTTGAAAAAAAAAAACAAGAGCAGCAATTTTGAAAAAAATCAGTGCAGCATTGTTAACACAATATCGCGCAAGTATACGTGGTCACAAGTAATATAATTCAAGTTCGTTCCACAGAGATCTGGTTAAGTTCTTTTCAGTTAATGCACCTATTCAACAATGTATGGTTATAACTCACTGCCAAGATAAATAACAAATTGAGGTTTTAATTATCTAAATTAAACTAAGATGCAAATTATCAAACTAAGAATAAACAACTAACGAGAATTAAACTGAATTACTTATATGAGAATAAACATGGGACTCTAACTTCATTATCTACCTCACTTAGAGTTGATGCCTTTAATCAATACATGTGATGATTTTGATATCTGATCGGACGATAAGAAACAAGTACTCGTTACTTCTCTGTATACGAATACCAAACTAAACATACATCCACAAAAGAGATAGAAGATGAATAGATACCAATTATGTTTAGATCCTATATCTCTATAAGATTTGAAAACATAACGGTTTAAGCACAAGTCATCCATTAAGATCACATAGGGCATCATAATATCTCTATTTACGCTACAAATCATGATGTTAAACATCAACCTATCCTATGCTAGCATGGCAAGTTCTAAATCTCAAGATCCACTCTCGTTTCGCAAGAGATTAACAAATTAGATATTCGCGACGCATCTAAACACATGAAGCACAACCATACAAGGATATCAAGAATTCACCACACATAAATCTTTAAAGCAATCAAACTACTAAGCTACATAGATAAATCCGTTAGAATCCCATGACAACGATTAGTTCATAATTGAACCGTTCGTCACCATGGGATTTGATGAAGACATGATATTGAACGAGATATGAATAAAAGAAGTAATGATATTAATAGAACAAAGAGTTAAGAAAACAAATCTAGAATCCAGAATTCGCCTAAGAAAAGAATACAAAAGATGAAGTAGATCGAGATCTGTTGCTTGTCACGCGCGTTGAATCCTTCTCTCCTTTTCTCCCTTGCAAACTATGCTATTCTATGATATGATAGAATATGATTTACAATGATACCTACAATGTGTTTAAATAGGTCCTAGAAGTCTTATTCTACAAGAAAAATAACACAAATACAATTCAGTTTCGAAAAGGGACAAAATAGGAATTTCTGAAATTTTCTGGCCGCGACCTGCGCTTACAGCGCACAACCTGCGCTCACAGCGCATAACCTGACTGCTCCCCTGCGCTATCAGCGCATAACCTGCGCTCACAGCGCACAGACCCCCTGCCGGTTTGCTGATTTTTGCACATCTTCCTCATTTTTTCTCCAAATCGTCCCGTTTCTTTTACAAATGCTTCCGTCTTCAAATCTCTAGACTTCAAGTCATCATGGTAGCTTAGAACAAGTCTCCATTCCTCCTTTCCATGCTATAATTCAACTCCCAACATTGACGAAAACATCAACCCTAAACGATAACTCACAAACCAACACAACTAACGAAAACACATAAAAAATACAACAACTTGAGACCAAGTACATAAATTTAAGCCGATATGGAACGCTCTAAGTGGATATGAATACCACTTATCAATCATGAAATTTGAGACTGAGACAGGTTGTTTACACATGTAAACAAGATGATTAGCAAAATCCTATAAATAGACACACAGACACACAATGCGGGGAAAAAAAATACTCTTTGGAATAATTTCATTTTTTTCTTCTTCTCTTCATTTACGTGGGGGGACTTGCTTTTGCTTTACTTTTGCTTTTCCAATTCTTGTTTTTCTTTGCAGTCACATCTTAGTTGTAATTTAGTTACCCTAAAATTTTGTAACCTCCATTTTGTAAACAATTTCATTTTATTAATTCAAAATTATATTTTCTTGTCTTGATCTTTCGTTCTTGTTGCTTCACTCTCGTTATTTTCGTAAATCCGATTAGTGGACAAAGTAGCGAAATGCTAACCACTTGGGGTTGAAAGAAACGATTTTTATTTTCTTGTTTTTAGTTAATAATCGTAATTGAGCCCCTTTAAATCTCCATTTTATTGTGGGCTTGGTTATTTTTAATTTTAGATTTATTTTTTATGTTTTATGTGTTAGTGTAATAAAAAAAAATATCTGTTGCATTTCTATTTTCTGTATGAACCACGCACCAACCACCCCATTTTCCATGTTACTTTATTTCTTATTGTTTCATTTCCTTCCTGCTTAAAATTAATTTGACCACCACTATTTTAATGTAATTATTATGAATCATTTTTAATCATTAGTAATCATTAACTTCTTTCTTTTTCATATACAGCATCTTTAGTTCAGTAGTTTTTATACGTAAATTATTTCATTATTTTGGTCCTGATCCGTTTCGTGATTTGGTTTGGTTAAGTTCACATGTGTCTGATCCATTAATTTAATTTGTGTCTGATCCATTAATTTAATTGCTTGTCAATGTGATGTTAAAATTAATTTTAACCCATGTTTTATTATGCCTTGCTTGGTTTGTTAGTTTAATTCCTTGCCCAAGATTAACCAAATCATTTTACTAGCCCAGTTTGTTTTTAAGTCCATTTCCACACTCTAAATCTGCACGTCATCTACTGCATTACATTTTCATAGCATCCATGTTTATTTTCTGTTTAATCATTGGTTCATTATAATTAAATCATTAGTTCTATTATTAACTCATCAATGCATTTAATATTATAAATTAAGTTAATCCCCCACTTAAATGCTGGGTACATTTTATTAAATTCAATTTCCTTTTCTTTTTATATTTACTTGTTAATTTAGTTCGTGTAATTAATTTCCTTCCTAATTAATTTAGATTTAACATCTTTCTCAAAACAAATTATATTGTTCTAGTCTGCCTAAATTAGAATTTAAGGTTTGCGAAATAATTTAGTCCCTGTGGAACGAATCTTAAAATACTAAAACGAGATCGTGCGCTTGCGATATTAAATTGTTTATTTTTAGGACATCAAGTTTTTGGCGCCGCTGCCGGGGACTATAATTATTTTTCGCTCCTTAATTTATTATTTTTCGGATTAGTTTTACTTGTCTCATTTTTATCTCATTTTTTTAGGAAAGTTGGAATTTCGGGAATCATCTCACGGAGCGTGGAGGAAATTTGGAATTTTTTTAATCGTGTTTTGGTAACCCGTATTTCTCTCTTTTCGACCTTTTTATTTTTTAGAAAATCACAAAAAAAATTAAAAAAAATTTATAAATAAAAAAATTAGTTAGAAATTACATTCTTGTTGCATCATGCATTTAATAACTTAGGATCATATCATCTACATTTTTATTTTCTTATTTTTAATTTTTCGTACCTTATAAATTGTGGTGATCGCTGGAGGACCCAAAGGTACGTTAAATTCTTCTTATCTTTAGAAATTAGGACACGTAGTGTAGAGCATCCATAATTGTTTATAGTTTTTTTATATATATCGTTGTGTGTTGCATCATTTTAATAAATTTTAAGGGCAAAACCTGAAAGCCTAATTGATTTTGATGGTTAATTGATTACATATATTTTGCTATACTAACATGCTGTAACAGGACTTTCAGCAAGCTGTTTCTGGAAATAGTGACACAAGAGCTATACGAAATCAGCAAGCTGATTTGACATTCAGCAAGCCGTTTCTGGGAATGCAGAAACTATCAAGAACAGTCCAGATATTCTCGTGAGCTGCTAGATAGATTAAAATGTAAGGAATCTTACATATATATATTACGTGTCTAATATATACTAAAGAGCTCAGATACATCTCAAAACTCTCAAGCATGGAGATACACTAAACATTGTAATTTGACATGTCTCCATCACATTGACTTCACAAAACCCACCCCACGTTTCTCAGCACCCAACTTAGACTTCTCTGCATGGGAATCATTCTTGAAACACAATCCCACGATTTCAGCTCACCTACTCAGATTTCTTTGAATGAGAATTTCTTCACAGTTGAAAATCAACCAACGGCTCCTTCTTTGAATATCCTAACGTTGGACCTTGATATATATATACACATCTCCTGTATAAACAATAGACACACAGAAAAAAACGTATACACACTCTCTTGAATATTCATCAAATCGTTTTATACTTCCAATCACCTCAAAACAGTTGTTTAAACATTGCCATATTCACAAACAACACACACACAAGCTCTAAGATATATTACACGTTATATATATATATATAAGAGTCTATATCTTTGAGTTGTAATTTCAATCCTTCTCATTTGTATTGTACTTATTGTAAAGGTATAGTTGCTGGGCAGTGGCTTGTGGAACAAGGGTTTGGTAAACACGAAGCTAGAAAAGTTTGTACTACAGGGAGTGGTATAGTTCTTAGAGAGCAGGTTTAGAAACGGGGTTTCAGCAAGCCATTTTGACAGTAGCTAGGGAAAAGGGAGATATATTATTGAATCTTGTAATCGGGTTTATAGTGATTAATAATATATTCTCTTGCCGTGTTTGGTAAGGGACTAGGACGTAGACCATAGAGATTAGGGGTCGAACCTAGCTAAAATCTTGTGTGTCAAGTTCTCCTATTCTATTGGTTTATTTCTGCACTACATTAGTTAATATCAGCAAGCTGAAACATTCTGGTATAATTATTTCAGCAAGCTGATATTTTTCTGGAAGAATTCTGTAAAAATAAAAATAGACTATAGTTAACCTAATACACCTATTCACCCCCCCTCTAGGTGCATACTTTCATTTGGTATCAGAGCCTTGCTATACTAATCATTTCTGTAACAGGAAAAGTATCGATCTAAATGGCTGACAATTATCCGCTCGGAAACTCAGACTCCAGGGCACCACTTCTTCTAGGTACTGAAAACTACAACTGGTGGAAAAGTCGAATGGAGAATCATTTGGCCAGAGAACCACTGGAATGGAGAGTTGTAAGCAGAGGACCATACGTCTTCAGAGATGACAAAGGCATTATAAAGGATATTGATATTCTCACCGATGCAGAATTGAAGAAAATAAGCTACAACAACCGTGCAAAGAATACTATCTTAAATGGTCTTAGTCCAGCTGAAAGTGACAAAGTTTCATCATGCAAAACAGCTAAAGAAATGTGGGACACCCTGGAATCGTATCATGAAGGTTCTAAGGGAGTGAAGAAAATGAAGCTTGGTACTCTAGTAAGAGAACTAAACGGTTTCACTGTCAATGAGAATGAAACCATTAAAGAAGCTCAAGCTAGGTTTCAAACAACCTTAAACAGTCTTCAAGTGCTTGGCAAAAGGATACCTCAAGAAGAGATCAATATGATCATCTTAGGATCCGTCCCATGGAGCTTCGCCCCTAAAGTTACGGCGTTGGAATCTCATCCCCAAATTGACACTATGGACAGTCTGGCTCTATTCTCTGAGTTAGAGCAGTTTGAGTCAAAAATCAGGGCTAACACATCAAGGATGACTCAAGTTCCAGCAGCCAAAGTGAAGAATCTAGCTTTACATTCGAATAACAGCAAGCTGGAAAATAACAGCAAGCTGGAAAATAACAGCAAGCAGGAAGTTGAAGAAGATTCAGATTCTGATGAAGAAATTGCACTCCTCACAAGAAAACTCCAGAGGATAATTCAAAAGAGAAACTTCAAGAAGAAAGGCATGTATTCAGAAGCTAAGAAGGAAGCAAATGATGAAGGCTGTTTTGAATGCGGAAAGAAAGGCCACTTTAAAAGAGATTGCTTCAAACTCAAAAACAAAACAAAACAGCAAGATGACTTCAAAAACAGGAAGAAAGGGAAAGCCTTCCTAACATGGAGTGATGACGATGATGAGGAATCCAATGATGATAATGAAATGGTGAATCTCGCTTTCGTAGGTCTTGATGTAGAAAGCAACGAGGAAGTACAAACCGAAAATGACTCCTCGGATGACAATGACAACGAGGTAAACTCCTCTAACACGTCTTTTGATTCTCCTATAGAATATGCAGTAGATAGCCTAACCATGCAGGATACAAATAGCAATTCTATGGATGATACCGTAGAGCTGAAAGAGGAAATCAGCAAGCTGAAAAAGAAGATTGGCTACCTAAGAGAGATCATTTCTGACTTGACGGATGAAGAAGATCACGTTAAGGATCATAATGAAGTTGTTAATCTAAGAGCTAAGCTTGCTCAAGTCGAAGGGCTCAACAAAGTATTGCTGAAGAGAAATGATGCCATGATGAAAGAATTCAGCGTGCTGAATGCTAAAATCACAGAAAAAGATATACACATTGACTCACTACAAAAGCATTCAAACTCCAAAGAAGAAGAGACAAAGGAGACACAGCAAGCTGAGAATATACTTGAACTAGAAGATGAATTAAAGAAGTGTCAAGAAGGAATGGGAAAATTTGTCCAAGGCGAAGAAATCCTAAAAGCAATTATGAAGCAAACAAGATCATTATTGAGTAAAGAAGGACTTGGATTTAATTCAACATAGAAGAAAAAGAAGTTGAAGTACAAAGGCAAAGATGGAGTTCCATATGAATATGCCATGCCTTGGAAAATCTGCCCAAAATGTGGAAAGAAGGGACACCTACCAAAGTACTGCAAAACAGAATCAGCTTGCCGATATCATTCTGGCAGAACTCATGAAACCAGAAAAACAACATCAAAAGTGATCCAAATGTGGATCAAGAAAACTGACTTGAATGTTTCATATATTCCTGATGCTAACCATGTTGGACCCAACATAACATGGGTACCAAAAGGATGAGCTATTTTTTATGTTTGTTTTTGTAGATGTGTCTTGCCACGAAGTTGAAAACTGGACAATGGATCTTGGATAGTGGGTGCACTAGACACATGAGTGGAGATAAAACTCTATTCAAAAGTCTCAAGTTGAAAAAGGGCGGGAGAGTAACAATTGGAAATAACAAAACTCTTCAGATTCTTGGCAAAGGCTCAATTGGTAACGATTTTATATCAATTCATAAGGTACAATATGTTCAAGGTCTTTCATATAACTTACTTAGTATTAGTCAGTTGTATGATGATGGTCATTTAGTTAACTTTGGTCTTGATAAATGTATTGTTACTATTGGCACTAACAAAGTCCCCCTAGTTGCTAGAAGGGAAGGAAATATATATATATTAGATTTTGATTCTCAGAAAACAGCATGCTGTTTAGCTGTTATGGACTCATCTCCCGAGATTTGGCATAGAAGGCTTGGTCACGTTAACATGGAACAAATCAGCAAGCTGTCTTCGCAAAAGCTTGTTAGAGGATTGCCGAAACTCAAGTATATCAAGATGGAAACTTGTGGAGCATGTCAACTAGGCAAGCAAATTAGAACTCCACATAAGTCAAAAACTATGGTATCAACTTCTAAACCCCTAGAACTTTTGCATTTAGATTTATTTGGTCCGGAAGCATACAAAAGTTTGGGAGGTAAACAATATTGTTTTGTTATAGTAGATGATTATTCTAGATATACATGGACATTATTTCTTCAAACTAAAGATTGTGCTTTCAGAGAATTTGAGTCTTTAATAAAGCTACTTGAGAAAAAGCTCAATACAAATCTTATAAGAATAAGAAGTGATCGAGGTGGAGAATTCCAAAAGGAGTTTGTTTCTTATTGTGAAGAAAGAGGTATCACTCATGAATTCTCAGCTCCAAGAACTCCTCAACAAAATGGAGTAGTTGAAAGAAAGAATCGATCTCTGCAAGAAACAGCAAGAACTTTATTGCAAGAGAGCAAGCTACCAAGAAATTTCTGGGCAGAAGCAGTAAATTCAGCAAGCTATATTCTCAATAGAGTCTTGATAAGGCCTATTCTCAACAAGACTCCATACGAACTGTTAAGGAATAAAACTCCAAACATTGGCTACTTCAAGGTCTTTGGATCAAGGTGTTTTGTACTTAAAACAATCGACAAGGACGGTAAATTCGATGCTAAATCCTACGATGCAATATTTCTTGGTTATTCATTAACTAGTAGAGCTTATAGAGTCTATAATTTATCTAAATTAACTGTTGAAGAATCTATTGATGTTTCATTTCAAGAATCTAAGCTTGATCTACCAGAAAATGAGGAAGATTTTGCAGGAACAAGAGATAATGACGAGCTGATATCTCCAGAAACTCAACAGACTGCAAATCAGCAAGCTGAACCTTCAAAACAGCAAGCTGAAACCTCTACTGCAGTTAAAGAAATGCAGGAATATGAAGAGATAATACCACATTCATTGCCTACAGCACCAAGGACTGTCAAGGATCATCCTCCAGAGCTAATCATTGGCAACAAAACTGATGGAATCAAGACAAGAAGGGCTCAAGCAAATATATGTGGATATGCGGCTTTCGTAGCTCAAGAAGAACCAAAGAACATAACCGAAGCACTTCAAGATGAAAATTGGATTGTGGAAATGCAAGAAGAACTCAACCAATTTGAAAGATGTGATGTGTGGGAACTTGTAGAACCACCAAAGGATGTATCAATCATTGGCACTAAATGGGTCTTCAAGAACAAAGTTGATGAATTTGGTACAATCATTCGAAATAAGGCAAGACTTATAGCTCAAGGTTACAACCAACAAGAAGGGATTGACTTCGATGAAACCTATGCTCCTGTAGCAAGGTTGGAATCAATTAGAATGTTGTTATCATTTGCATGCTTCAAGAAAATAAAGCTTTATCAAATGGACGTCAAGAGCGCATTCCTAAATGGGGTGCTAAAAGAAGAAGTATACGTCAAACAACCTCCTGGATTCGAAAGTCAGGAGTTTCCAAACCATGTTTACAAGCTGAAAAAGGCCTTGTATGGACTACGGCAAGCTCCTAGATCATGGTATGAAAGATTAAGTGAATTCTTAATCGAACATGGCTTCACTCGAGGTAATATTGATCCTACTTTGTTTACCATGCATAAAGGTAAAGATTTATTAGTTATTCAAGTCTATGTAGATGATATTATCTTTGGATCAACTAATAATTCTATGTGCAAGTGGTTTTCGAAATGCATGCATAATGAATTTGACATGAGCATGATGGGTGAGCTAAATTACTTCTTGGGTCTTCAAATCAAACAAACCTCTGCTGGAATTTACGTTCATCAGACCAAATATGTCAAGAATCTACTCACTAAATTTGGTTTTGAGAACTTAAAGGCAAAATCAACACCAATGACTCCAATCAGCAAGCTGAATTCTGATGAAACAGGTATTAGTGTTGATATTCGAAAATACAGAGGTATGATTGGTAGTTTACTATATCTTACTGCATCTAGACCCGATATCATGTATAGTGTATGTGTTTGTGCTCGTTTTCAAGCTAATCCCAAAGAATCTCACTTAAATGCTATTAAACGAATATTCAAATATTTAAGTGGTACTCAAAATCTTGGATTATTTTATCCTATTACAAATACATTTGATCTTGTGGGATATAGTGATGCAGATTATGCAGGTAGTCAAACTGATCGTAAAAGCACAAGTGGTGTCGGAACATTTTTAGGTCAAAGCTTAGTCTCTTGGCAAAGCAAGAAGCAAACCTCTGTTGCTCTTTCTACTGCAGAAGGAGAATATTTGGCTGCGGGTAGTTGTTGCACTCAACTACTTTGGATGAGGCAAACATTAAGAGATTATGGAATCAAATGTGGCAAAATTCCAATTCGTTGTGATAGTACAAGTGCAATCAACATATCAAAGAATCCAGTAAATCACTCGAGAACAAAGCACATCGATGTCCGTCATCATTTCCTAAGAGATAATGTTGCTAAGGGAAATGTTGAACTTATATTCGTGCCAACCGAATACCAGCTCGCTGATATATTCACTAAGCCTCTTGCAGAAGAAAGATTTACTGTTCTAAGAAGAGAATTAGGCATGTGTGAAGTGGTAACAGCAAGCTGAATTGGAAAATGGCAAGCTGAAATGGGTAACATCGATTTTTGTTATCACGATGATTTATTATGTTTCGTGTCTTCAAGTTAAATGCCTAATATCAACCTATTTTTTTATTTGCTGTATTCTACCAATGTGTATGTGCCATGATTCTTAAGGGTAAGGCATTCGACCTCCCTAAGTTGATTCTCGATAATATGATGGCCGCTGTTGGGAAGCAGAATTCTGGGCTTCCATATGGGTTGTTGCTGACTCGAATCTTCGAGTATTTTTTTAGGGTTGTTGCTGCTCAGTCAAGGGATGATATTATCTAACGACCTTATGCTTTTATTTACTCCTTTTTAATGATTAAGGGGGAGAAAACTTTTGGGGACTTTTGGGGTTAAGTTAATTTCTGGGTTAAGTTATTCTATGAACTATTCTGAACTTGTTTTGTGTTACAATTCTGACTGCTGTGCTATAATGCTGCTGCTTAAGTTAAGTGTTGTTGGATTGTCTAAATTGCTCAAATATGCCATGTCTATATGAATTTCTTAGATGCATGAACTTAGGGGGAGAAAACTATCTTCTCTTATTTATAATGTTTAACAGGGAAGCATATGTTGAGGGGGAGAAATTCCCTCCCAAAAATATATGTTGGTAATCATCAAAAAGGGGGAGATTGAAAGCCTAATTGATTTTGATGGTTAATTGATTACATATATTTTGCTATACTAACATGCTGTAACAGGACTTTCAGCAAGCTGTTTCTGGAAATAGTGACACAAGAGCTATACGAAATCAGCAAGCTGATTTGACATTCAGCAAGCCGTTTCTGGGAATGCAGAAACTATCAAGAACAGTCCAGATATTCTCGTGAGCTGCTAGATAGATTAAAATGTAAGGAATCTTACATATATATATTACGTGTCTAATATATACTAAAGAGCTCAGATACATCTCAAAACTCTCAAGCATGGAGATACACTAAACATTGTAATTTGACATGTCTCCATCACATTGACTTCACAAAACCCACCCCACGTTTCTCAGCACCCAACTTAGACTTCTCTGCATGGGAATCATTCTTGAAACACAATCCCACGATTTCAGCTCACCTACTCAGATTTCTTTGAATGAGAATTTCTTCACAGTTGAAAATCAACCAACGGCTCCTTCTTTAAATATCCTAACGTTGGACCTTGATATATATATACACATCTCCTGTATAAACAATAGACACACAGAAAAAAACGTATACACACTCTCTTGAATATTCATCAAATCGTTTTATACTTCCAATCACCTCAAAACAGTTGTTTAAACATTGCCATATTCACAAACAACACACACACAAGCTCTAAGATATATTACACGTTATATATATATATATAAGAGTCTATATCTTTGAGTTGTAATTTCAATCCTTCTCATTTGTATTGTACTTATTGTAAAGGTATAGTTGCTGGGCAGTGGCTTGTGGAACAAGGGTTTGGTAAACACGAAGCTAGAAAAGTTTGTACTACAGGGAGTGGTATAGTTCTTAGAGAGCAGGTTTAGAAACGGGGTTTCAGCAAGCCATTTTGACAGTAGCTAGGGAAAAGGGAGATATATTATTGAATCTTGTAATCGGGTTTATAGTGATTAATAATATATTCTCTTGCCGTGTTTGGTAAGGGACTAGGACGTAGACCATAGAGATTAGGGGTCGAACCTAGCTAAAATCTTGTGTGTCAAGTTCTCCTATTCTATTGGTTTATTTCTGCACTGCATTAGTTAATATCAGCAAGCTGAAACATTCTGGTATAATTATTTCAGCAAGCTGATATTTTTCTGGAAGAATTCTGTAAAAATAAAAATAGACTATAGTTAACCTAATACACCTATTCACCCCCCCTCTAGGTGCATACTTTCAAAACCCAATCAAAAGATAAGGGAAGAGATTTCATCACTCTTTCCTTGGCCCACAATGATTAATCATTCATTTTGCATGCCCTTAACCTTAATAAAATTAAAATAGACATGGCCCCTAGGATTTTCGCGCTCAATTAGGAAGGTACCTAAAAAAGGACGTAATCTTTAATTATTCCAACTTTTTGGTGTCTAGACCGATGTTTAACCTCTTGGCAATGCTTGCACCTACCTGGCCAAATCGGTTCGAATAATTATTGATTTACCGAATTTTTTGTGGTCCTTAAAGTTAGGAGCAAGGTCTAGTTTATTTTGTTAAGGAACCCTAGGCCTAGAATTTTTCTTTTGATTTTTCACCCTTTCTTTTGTTTGTTTAAATTTTCGCACTTATTTGCTACGTGTTTACTTTCATGGTTTATTCGAACTACTTGGATTAGGTATAATTCTGCTAGGCTAGTGAGATCATTTGACATTTCTTCCTCTTCTGAATCCGAGTCTTTAGAAAATTCTGAACCATTAGTAACCATGGTCGGGTCTCTTAAGGATCGTTGCTACCCCACCCGATCGTCCCAACCCTCGTGTATCACTTTTCCTCCCGTTAATGGTAATAACTTCGAGATTAAAGCTCACCACATTAGCATGTTACCTAAATTTACCGGGAGTGATGGTGAGGACCCCTATCTTTTTCTTCATAAATTCGAGGAGGTTTGTGCTTTACAAAAACTCCAACAATTAACCGAGGACTCCATTACGCTTAGGCTCATTAATTTTTGTGCTTAAGGAAAATGCAAAAAATGGTTGTATGGCTTACCGGTTAATTCTATTTCAACTTGAGAGGGATCTGTGGTCATTTTTCTTAAAAAATATTTTCCAAATCATAGGACTACGAGAATCACAAATGAGATAAACCAATTTCATTAAAAGGAAAACGAGTCTTTTTGGAAATATTTTGACCGTTTTAAAAATCTTTTGTCCCAATGTCCCCACCACGGAATAGAAAAATGGAGACTTTGCAAGATTGTTTACGAGGCCTTAGATAGTCCGACAACCGCTTTGTTAGAGTCTATGTGCCAAGGTAAATTCATGGAGAAAGATAAGGACAAAGGGGAAAAGAACCTAATGAGCTTTTTGAACAATCAAAAGGGGTTAATGTTGTCAACAAGTTTGTCACATGGTCTAGCTTTGAGGATGGTGAAATTGAGTCTCTTCTCAAGGAGGATTTTAAAGTCAACTATGCGTCTAATCAAGGGTATAATGAGTCGTTAAGGGATATGACCTCGGAAGAGATGCTGAGAGAGTTGGACGACATTTGTTCCAAGTGGGAGAAACCACCCGAGGTTGTTAGTGTTGAGCCCGTTGTTAAGAGTCTCGTGGGAACACTTCCTACATTTGACTCAACTTTGTATCATCCCGAGTTTGATCAACAGCCCTTAGGAGAAGATGAACCTTCATCTTACGTCATTCCTAGTGATTCAACCCATGACCAAACTCTCATTGTCTATAATTTTCTTAAACAAAATTAAGAAGCCTTAAGTTGGTTTAAGGAGAACATTAGTGACACTTGTTCCATAAGGTTGAATGATTCTTTGTTACTTGAGAAAGTATTTTATAATCAAAATTTTCAAAAATGTCTTGATTCTTTCTCAAAGTTGCATCCCAATTTTCCCACCGGCATCGGCTGATTCTGTTTTATTCCTTTGCCTCCCTTCATGAAGGATAGGTATGTGGGAAAAATTTTTGTGCGTGAATCGTGTTAATTAGTTGTTTTTCAAATTCGTTCATCTCTGTCATCCTTATCAGGTATTATCTCCTCTTTCTTCTTTCTTATTTCTCTTGCATTTGCATACATTGAGGACAATGCATGATTTAGGTATGGGGGAGGGTTTTAGTGTAAATATATAAAATTGAAGAAAGCCAACAACATGTTGGTGCAGTGGTTGAGCTACTGGTCTCCTTTGAAGGAGGACAGGGTTCGACTCCTGGGTGTGCGTGAGTTTTCTTAGTTTGTATTAGGTTTCGTTTCTGTATTTGTATTTCTGTATTTGTAATGGTCGGGGGTCCTTCGGAAACAGCCTCCCTATTGTATAGGGGTATGGTCTGCGTACATCTACCCTCCTCAGACACCACTTTGAGTGGTATTATAACTGAGTAAAGTTTCGTTTTTTTATATAAAATTGAAGAATCCAAAAAAATTAAAAAATTTAAAAATCCAAAAATAGAGATATTTTAGCTTAGTTGTCCTTCCCACTCTTGAACTTTAGAACTAGTTGGTGTTAACTGTTTATCAAAAATTATATGTATAATGCCTTTAGATGATTTGAACGTAGTCAAGTAAGGTTTCCTCATGAAACTTGTGTCGAACAAATTTTTGCTTAAAAGTCCAAGACGACACATTTGCACAAGACTTTTGATGGAAGAATTGTATAGGAATGTTATTCGATACCTGAGAGAGAACCCACATGTTAGAACAATATTGAATCAAACCTTTGCGAGATTTTGCTCCTATAGTGTCATTAAAAAAAAAAAGAAAAGAAAAAAAATCAATAAATGTTTTTAGTTGTAGAATGCTAGTGTGAATTTATAATAATAAATTGTTAGTAGGGAATCGGCTAGGTTGGGCTCATTGATAACCCGAGTAAGTAAGTCCGAGGGGACTTTGTGCCTAGCAACCTAAGGTCCTTTGTGATCTTGGATTGTTGACCTAAAACTCGCTAAATGGGTATTATGCAAAAGTCTTGTGGGACCTCAACCATTGCACGGTCGGTCTAACTACTAAGAACGTGAAGTTTGGCTAGATACTTGTTTTGATAGAGATTGGGTCAGTTCAATATTGGTTGAAAAAGAGAAAATGTTCGTATGAACTTTATCCGATTAGTGGACAAAGTAGCGAAATTCTAACCACTTGGGATTGAAAGAAACGATTTTTATTTTCTTGTTTTTAGTTAATAATCGTAATTGAGCCCCTTTAAATCTCCATTTTATTGTGGGCTTGGTTATTTTTAATTGTAGATCTATTTTTTATGTTTTATGTGTTAGTGTAATAAAAAAAAAATCATTTTCATTTCTTATTTTCTATATGAACCACGCGCCAACCACCCCATTTTCCATGTTACTTTGTTTCTTATTGTTTCATTTCCTTCCTGCTTAAAATTAATTTGACCACCACTATTTTAATGTAATTATTATGAATCATTTTTAATCATTAGTAATCATTAGCTTCTTTCTTTTTCATATACAGCATCTTTAGTTCAGTAGCTTTTATACGTAAATTATTTCATTATTTTGGTCCTGATCCGTTTCGTGATTTGGATTGGTTAAGTTCACATGTGTCTGATCCATTAATTTAATTGCTTGTCCATGTGATGTTAAAATTAATTTTAACCCATGTTTTATTATGCCTTACTTGGTTTGTTAGTTCAATTCCTGGCCCAAGATTAACCAAACCAATTTACTAGTCCAGTTTGTTTTTAAGTCCATTTCCACACTTTAAATATGCACGTCATCTACTGCATTACATTTTCATAGCATCCATGTTTATTTTCTGTTTAATCATTGGTTCATTATAGTTAAATCATTAGTTCTATTATTAACTCATCAATGCATTTAATATTATAAATTAAGTTAATCCCCCACTTTAATGCTAGGTACATTTTATTAAATTCAATTTCCTTTTCTTTTTATATTTACTTGTTAATTTAGTTCGTGTAATTAATTTCCCTCATAATTAATTTAGATTTAACATCTTCTCAAAACAAAATATATTGTTCTAGTCCGCCTAAATTAGAATTTAAGGTATTTAGCAAAAAAAAAAAATTAGAATTTAAGGTTTGTGAAATAATTTAGTCCATGTGGAACGAATCTTAAAATACTAAAACGAGATCGTGCGCTTGCGATATTAAATTATTTATTTTTAGCACATCACATCCCCAGCCTTGAATTTATCAGCATTATTAGCAGGATTCGAAGCAAAAGCAAGACATCCAAACACTCTAAGCAAGTCATATTCAAGTTCTTTTTGAAAAAGAGATGTGTAAGGAGATTGATTACCTAAAACAGTAGTTGGCAGCATGTTGAGAAGATACACAGCAGTCATAACACATTCCCCCCACAATGACAGAGGTAGAGTGGCTTGAAACCTCAAACATCTCGCCATTTCCAAGATTGTTCTGTGACGATGTTCAACTCAGGCATTCTGTTGTGGACGTCCAACACATGATGTCTGATGCAGAGTACCATTCTCAGCATAAAAAGCTCTGCAATTTGCATCAGAAAATTCTGGTGCATTATCCGTTTGAAGATGCAAGACAGATTCGTTGAAGTGAGTCTGCACATATTTATAGAACATCTTTAATATTTCCAGGTAATCTGACTTTTTGCTGCATCAAGAATACCCATGTAAATCTAGTACAATCGTCAACAACAGTCAAGAAGTACTTATATTTCCCTCTGGTTTGGACTTTGTAAGGTCCCCACATATCAAGATGCACCAGTTCAAACGGAGAAACAGCTTTACTTGTGCTCAAATCATAGGGCAGCTTTGAGAACTTCGACATAGGACAAGTTACACAAACTTGAGAGCTAGGTTGAACTCTGGTCTTTAAAAACTGGATATGTTTGAGTTTAGAGATAGGTGCATGACCCAGTATGTTGTGCCACATAGAATATTGATTGACAGCAGTGGTGCTAGAATTAGCAACAGCAAGATTGACTGGGAGATTATCAGCAAGATAGTAAAGGCCATTGTGCAATTTTTTAATTGCTCTAACTACTTTAGTCACATAATCGACTATTTCACAAGCAGTAGGTTGAAAATTGACTATGCACTGATTATTCTGTGTAATTCTGTGAATAGACAGAAGATTATGTCTGAATTCTGGCACATATAGAACTTTCTTGAGAACCAAACCATTGTTGAGTTTGACATCTCCAGTATGAGTGATCTTTGCTATGTCACCAGTGGGCAATTTAATGATATGCTCAGACTTTGCAGGCTGCACATTAGTCAAGACACTCAGATTCGAGGTCATGTGATCACTAGCCCCTGAGTCTATTATCCAAGTTTTATGCTCAGCTGCCCCATTGAGAATGGCCATACCAGAAAAGCAATTTTCCAACTCATCTTTTGTCTCATAGCCTTTAACTGTTGACACACTAGTATTTGGCATCAATTTTAACAATAGTTGTAATTGTTGAGATGTAAACATCACATCAGATTTGTCAACAGGAGGACAAAGTTGGGCATTGTTGGCTGCCCTGTGCTCAAACTTAGCATTTTGCCATTTACTAGATCCTTGACCTCCTTTTTGTTGTGATTTTTTATACTTGTGATGCCACTTTGGGTAGCCTACTACTGACCAACATCTTTCCCCCGAGTGACCTTTTCCTCCACAAGCATTACAGCTAAGAACCCTAGTATCATTATGAATCTTACTGAACATTGCTGACAACTCAACTCCACTGTTATTCAACACTACACTCTGAGCCTCCTCTTGATGTACAACAGCATAGGCTGTGTCAACACTAGGCAGGGGAATTTGCATTAACAGTTGACTTTTAATAGCCGAGTAACTTTCGTTAAGACCATTTAAAAATTGGAAAAGTTTAGACTCGGCTTTTTGTGTTTCTAAAGTGTTTAACAGTGGGGTTACATCAGCTGCTACAGTGGTCACAGTAGGGATAGCATTCATGGAGTCAATCTCCTCCCACAAACTACTCAGTGTAGTAAAATACTCATTGAGTGTGGATTTGTTTTGTTTAAGATCATAAAGGTCTTTACATAGTTTATACTTCCTAGACCCATTGGTTAACATAAACCTCTTTTCAAGATGGTTCCATATTTCACAAGCAGAGTTAATAAACAAGATAGACTGTTTATTAGCATCTGAAACATTACTGTGAAGCCAGGATATTACCAAATCATTGCAGGTATCCCATTGTGCAGCTTGTGTCTCATCAGTAGTGCTCCGAGTGACAGTCCCCTTAACAACTCCAAGCTTTCTTTTTTATGAGAGTTGTATTTCAAACGATCTCTTCCATGTCCTGTAGTCAGCAGACCCTTGGAGCTTTGTCACACTAAGGGAGAGTGGCCCATCAGATGGATGAAGAAAGAGTGGATTCTTCATATCTGCATACGTGATTCGAGCTTAAGAAGCCATTGACGAAAAGGTGCTTCAAGGATTAGTAGCCTCACCTTTATAGATCTGTCAAAGAAAAGCAAAGAACTTTGCAAGACAGTAACTTTCAAAGAATGATTAAGCTAAAAAGTGCAAAGAAACAAGTTCAAGAAAAATAGGTCGAAATCTGCATTACTGGCTCTGATACCATAATGAGTAATAGAGTAGATCTAAGAAATGCAACAAATGACCACACATGAACAAGAAGAAAAGCACAGTTGTATTAATTCATTCTTATCCCAAATAGGTAGAGTCTTACAGCTTATATAGCAATAACTAGAATATGCCTAACGGTAGGAATATGCTAACAAACATGATAAAAACAGAAACAAAGGCAGGTGGTCCAAGCAGTGCAGCTGGCTGTTATTGGTGGAGTGGTGAAGAAGGAATGACAGGTGGAGAGAATGACATGGAGGAGAATTAGGCTGACATACACTGCTGACTCAGATAATAGACAATACTTCATTACTTACAAACATGTGTCATCAAAATTTTTTCCCCTTAATTCTCCGAGCACTATGTGGTCTACTCTATTGGATAATTAATTCTACTTTTTATTGGTATATGTTAAATTACAAGCTCTTCATAGATCATGTAGTGTTAGGACTTCGGAGGACTCGACTGAATCATACATTATCTTACCAATACAGAACTACTTGAAATATTAACAGGCAACATGAATTGCAGAAAGGGTGACATGTGAATTTAGCATATCAGCACATATAAAAGCATATACTTATAAATTTGGAGTACAAGTGAAGCGTTAAGTTAATTCCTCCAGAGGTGTCTAGAATTGCAATAGCCTAATAACGAATCCAGTTAGTTTCTGCAAACCATATTATGCAATTACGTTATGGACACAAGGTTCTCTACAAGAATTCAGATTACAGTCTCATTTGATTCTACAAGATCACAGTCTCTTAATATCGAGGCAAACGTGACAACGCATTACAATCATTAAGTTTACGCTCCGTTTGATCGGAAAAGATGATATCTGGGGACTCTAGCTACTTTATGTAGTTCTGTCATGTACTCGTTTAGTTCTGTTTCATGTACCCTTCTTTCTTTCTTTTATTTAGTTCATGCACAGCACATTACCATGTCAGTCAGTCCAACCCAACAAAAGCCCAGATTGAGAACATGGTAACCATTTTCCGCATGTAAATGTCTCATCAAGTTGCTAAGAGTCACTCTAATCAGCAACTTTGTCACTTGTCGGTAAACAGTTAAGCTGCCAACTTTATTTAGATTAACTTATTAATCACCTTTAAGGTTGATCAGAGTTATAATGAATGACATACTTGGCCTTTATATACAAATACACCAAGTATTCATAGAAAAAAGTCTCACTCATAATTCACTCCTCAATATATCAATCAATTAATCTATAATTTTCGAGAAAAATATTGAATTACGATAAATATTAAATACTTATCACTAGACTATTCCATCGTGTTGAATAATGGAATGAGTGTTCGTAAATTAATTTGAAAATACTTGTAATTCTTATATTAAAGATTTTTAAATTAACACCAATATGACAAACAAATAAAGATCCTTTTTTTTGGGTGGAAGATGATTTCATGACTTTTACCCTCATAAAGGAGTTTAAAGTATAAATGTATAATATTGTATGTAAAGTACCTTTAGCAAACTGCGTAAGCATTTGTAGTTTGTGCAATTTTCTTAATGTGGTATTGGCTCAGATTAGAACGTTAATTAAATAATAACAATGCTGTTAACAGTAAACCACAACAATATTTATAATTGCCTTGTGACGAAGCAAACATACATACATTTATTTAACTAATGCGTTGGTTCTTTGGCTAGAGTGATTTTTTTTTTTTTTTTTGATTTTTTCGATTCTTTGTGCAAAAATAGTCAATTTTTTAAATCAAAATATAATTCAATTTGCACGACGAGAAGGAAGAAATCGAACATGTCATAATCTCAATTTTCGTAACTAAATTAGAAACTCACGAGCAAAATATTAAATTTATGAAAGGTGTGATTGCGTCATTTTCCTCATAGACGCGGATACAGCACCGATATGGATTTAATGATTTATATATTTTCAAGTTCAAGGTGTGCAGGCTGTCTGTGATGAATGTTCTAACAATATACGTGTATGAATGTATGGATTTAAAATAAATTTAATTTTGACTCTTCTAATAAAATAATCCAAACAAATAATAATTCATACAAGATTCATGAATTTGACCAATATTTTGCACAAACCCATGTCTAGTTCCCCCTTACTACTACACAAATGCTGGCAAATAATTAAATAAAATTCCAAATTTGACAATAAACCTTGTTTGGGTTGACAAATTTATTTTCCCACATTGTTTATGTTCCGTCCAATGTTATAAAAAGCGGAAATCAAATTTATTCGGTAGAGGTATTGTTTAAAAATTAATTTGGTATTTGAAAATTAATTGAAATAATTAATCGGATATTCGAATTATTAATTAATACAATAATTCATGAGATAAAGATTAATCAATAATTAATCTCGATTAAAATTAATCACCGATAAATAGAATAATGGTTCGGTCCAATATATCTAGAAAAAATTGCTTTATTAATTAATACGATAATTCATGAGATAAAGATTAATCGATAATTAATCTCGAATAAGATTAATCACCGATAAATAGAATAATGGTTCCGTCCAATATATCTAGAATAAATTTCTGCACCAAAAAAGTGTATAATAATGTTGACCAACATTGAATATAGATGTTATCTCAAGTTTTGTACCAGAATGCGTCAGTCTCAATCAGCTACCCAGGCAATCATCTAACTAATTTAAGAGATAAATACATAAACAAAAAAATATCCTCCAAATTTCTGTTATTTAAATAAGATACCGGAATCAAGAAAATCGAACCTGAGTTCATTTCAATAATGTACGATAAATTTTTACGCTGACTCGATATTTTTGTTGTTTAAACTTTTTCTAATATTTGTTTGGGGTAGCATGTGGTAGACATGTATTTGTATAATTCAAGTGGTGCAAAAAGCTTCGTCCAATCTCCCCGCTCTATTCTACTTTTTGGGTACTACAAATTCACATCCTTCCCCTCACTTATTCCTCAAGCTCAACCTCTTCTTCCTTTCTTTTCTCTCTAGCAACGAAATACAAGCCCTTCTCAGTTCGACTCTGTTTTATCAGAAGTCGAAATTCCGTACAAAATTTCTAGTATTTTTCGAAAATTAGTAGCTATGTCGTCGACTATAGTATATCAGGGTTCACAGTCTTGTTTCGAGTCACAGCGCACAGAAAACAAACCCCTGAGGCTCAAATTGGCTGCACCGAAATTTGCAGGATTCGAAAGTACTAGTACCAAAGGCAACACAACCAATCAAATTACTGAAAATTCTGATTCGGGTGGTTGGAATTTTCTCGAATCTCTTTCAAATTGTTGTAAGAATCCGGAAAAAACATTCAATACCGAAAGATTTCATCCATCTCTAAGGCTTAGCCAAAAAAGCTTAGAATTATGTACCGAAAATCTGGGAAGCGAAACAGGCAGTGATGACACAGGTGATATCGACATTTTGTCATTCACTTCGATTGAATCAAGAAATGCAAAATCACCAACAAGGACACACGGGCATGTTTCATTAGCAAAGAAGGCGAATGCACGGAGTTTTCCACCTCCATTAACAACTATGAGTGGTTCGAATTCTATTCAAGTTAGGCCACACAGAGAAGGTGGAAGACTAATCATCGAAGCTGTCGAAGCGCCATCAAGTCGTGCTTGTTTCGAAGCTAAACGAAGCCATGGCAGGTTACAACTAAGGTTTCTTAAAAATTGCGAGTTTTTCTATGACCAGAAAATGAGCTCAGAAATTAACAAAGATGACAGCATTGGCGAATCCGAAACAGAAGATCATAACACAAATAAACAGGAGGATACTTTCGAAGAAGACGAATTCGAAACAAGTAGTGTACACAACAACATTGTTGATCAAGAAAGAAGGACTTGTTACATGAAAACGGACATGGATGGAATTAGACAAGATGCTGAGATTGGAATGGGGAGGGAAAATTTTCGGACACACAACAGCAGGTGCAAGGAAAGTGGACATGGTAATAACAATAAAGGGTTATGTAACTGGGACGCTTATTTGGTGGCTACTTAATTTTCTTAAATTTTTAATTTTGTTGGATCTGTTTGATTATTGCGGAATTTAAGTTCTTCATTTATCAATTTTGTACCCTTATGGTTCTCAATGTTATATATCTAAGAAATAAGATTTACGATTATCACAATTTTGTATCCTTAACATTCTTTATACAATCATATTGATAAGAGTTAAAGATTTACGGGTTTCTCCCTTCTTTTCGTAAAAACTATTCGAATAAAAGGAAAACTCTGCACATAAATTAGTAGGGGTGAGTATGCGGTTTTAACCGAACCGAACCGAATTTTAATTCGGTTAACCGAAACTGAAATTCCAGAAAAATCCGAACCGAAATATTTATTTCGGTTATTACCGAAAACCGAAAATATAAAACCGAAATTTGAGAAAAGTTGCTGTAATTACAAAATATATCCAGAAAATTTGAGTTTGCCACAAATCTTGAAAAACTAATTTACAGTCACCACATAAAACATTCAGAAATTTAATAATGGCAATAATGTGCACAAAAACTGAAAATATGCTGAAGGCCAGTTTGGCCTATTTAGCAGTGAAGTTCTCCAGTAACACAGAACTTCGACGAAGTGTAAAAAGAATGAAAACTATTCACAAGTTCAATGTTCATTTCTCAATGTTACTTTGTCAAGGATTCTCGTAAGGCCAACATCACAATGAACATTAATAGACAATGTGGGAAGTATTGATGTTCTAAGTTAATGTGGCATGTTATCTGCTAAAAGTTCTAACCCAAGTTACACAATTAGGTATGTAATCGAAGCAAAAAAATAAATAAATTTAGAGTATCAATCACTATATTTATTCAGGATAATGGTTTCAAGACTTCTAAAAATTATGTATTAGATTTAGTTTAGGTTAACTGAAGTAAAGAGACGAGAGAGTGAGTGACCTGTGCTGTGACTCAATAATAAGTAATAACTTATTCAAATATAACTATATGTAATATTTTATTAATATATTAAAAATTCGGTTTTATTTCGGTTATTCGGTTAACCGCGGTTAAAAACCGAACCGAACCGAAAACCGAAATTTCTGTAAAACCAGAACCGAAAACCGAACCGAATTGTTAAATTCGGTTAACCGAACCGAAATTATTTCGGTTATTTGGTTCAGTTTTCGGTTAACCGGACCGAATGCTCGCCCCTATAAATTAGTGGTCGGTTAGGTAATACCGTTAAGATGCAAATGATTAAGCCTATGGCTTTACCTTTTTATCCATGTGAGCTTTGAGGAAGGTTTGAAGACAGAAAGTGACTTAACCATGCAATGCCAGTCACGTACAAACGGAATATATTAAGATCACCGATTTCTCTGAATCAGGAGATGGAAAAGTAGGCTACTTTGAAATCCACGGACTGATTTCTTTTTTTAAGTAATTAGGTTTATATGCCTTGCAAAGCGGTTCAACGTGCGGATTCAAATTATCTTGAGATTGGTTACCTGATTGATGATTGCAAAAGTATCCTCAGGTCCAGACTAGATTACTCTGTTTCTTTTGTTAAAAGGCAGACAAACAAAGCAACCCATGTTATGACTAGAATACCGTGTTTATCGAATTGCCAAAACGTTCTCTCATCTCCTCCGGTGATAGTGTTGGAGACCCTTATGTTACTTATGTTATGTATGATTCAATCGTTTAATGGAATGTCTTTTTACTTCAAAAAAAAAAATTAACTTTGTACAATATTGAAAGATTGAATATATTTTCTAGAATTATATATTTTAATTTAATTTAAAAAATTATATTTACAATAATTAACGGGACGAATCGAACTGATCATATGATCATATAACTATGCATGTGCTGAATACATCATCTCGCATGAAAGTTATTTGACTTGCATCCAATAGTGGGATACAAGTGGACTGAAATACTTCAATTAGCAACAAAAAAAAAAAAAAAGAAAAGAAAAGAAAAGTGGATTGAAATACTTTTTATGTTTTAGGTTGCACTAGTTGTATTTTATCTGTTTGTGATCGAATTCTAATAATGTTATAGAGTAGGTTTCAAAAAAAAAAAATGTTATAGAGTACAATTTCATTAAATTAATATTTGATATTACGATACATTAATATTTTTAATATAATTTTTTGATCCCAATATAATAATGATAGTATAAATTTAATTTTGATTAACTAATAATATCAATTAATTAATAAATTTGTAGATCTCAACAATATTAATTTATAAAAATATTATTATATATGAAAAAAATTGAATAATTAAATGTATTAACAATCAGGGAGGGAACCACAGGACACAAGGTTCGGCCCGCGTATCCTAAAATTTTAGATATTTTAGAGCATCTCCGATGGGATTGGTTAAAATGATTGGCTAAATTGATAGAAGATACTGATTATGTAAAATATACTGAACTTGTAAGGCGTTGTGCTTCGATGGTATTGGTTATATTGATTGGCTATATTTTAAAAATAGTATGTTATTGTTATTATTATTATTATTATTATTATTATTATTATTATTATTATTATTATTATTATTATTATTATTATAAGTTATTATAAATAGAATATATCATTTGAATATGATAAAATGACCAAAATACCTCATTTTCACTACCTTATGGTCCAAAATACCCATTTTCGGAATGTTGGCCCTGACTACCCACGGGACACGCTACTGTGTGTAGCGTGTCTGTTGTGGAATAAAAACTAGGTTGAAAATATTGCGGCTAGGGTTTGTATATTTAATGCTAAGGTTCGTGAGCTTCGTGCTTTAATGGCTGCTTCTGCGTTCGAGACTTAAACGGTCCTCACAGAATGCCTACGTATCTCTGTAAATTAGAGAATCAAGCCAAAAAACGTAGTTCTGAGAATGAGGGGTCAGGCCCTTTATATAGGCTGAGAAGCCTTAGAATTATGGTAGGATTTGGAGACTTGGTGGGCAAGTCTTTGAGGAATGTTCTAGATCTATTCCTTGTAGGAATCAGTTTCCATATTGAATTGGATGCCTTATCGGATTAGTTTGAAAGGGATATTATCCTTATCCAACTCTTATTTGCTGAGCTGTTTATTACCCTTAATATTAATTACGAAATTAATATTATATTTAGGGTTTTGGGCCCAGCTGGTGGGCCCCACGTTTGGACTATTCTCGGCTCAATTAATGCCACATTAAATGTGTCTTTAGGGCTTATTTTCAGCCCATATCATTTGCCCCCCAACTTCTTAGGAAAACTGATCAGGTTTTCGTAGAAGTTATATTTGCCTTAATCGAGACTCGGGGTCGTTTTTATCCCTTACCTGGGACTTCTTAATTTTCCTACCCTTATATGGGAGTTTTGGTTTACACTAGTGTTTCACGAGTATCGTCTTGCTTGTAAAGTGTGGAGCGACCTACACATTTACGACGATTTGCCTTATTCGAGGCTTTAATTTGTGCTTGCTTTTAGCAATTTCGGCACTTTCATAGAGTTTTTATACATTATTAGCATATATTATTGCTCAACTTGTCAAGAAAATATTTCTATAATTTTCCTCGTATTTTTCTGTACTTTTCCTAATATTTTAGGAATTTTTATGTACCAACAGGTATTTTTTGTATTTTTTCCTAATAATTTAGGAATTTTTATGTACCAACAGGTATTTTTTGTAATTTTTCCTAATAATTTAGGAATTTTTATGTACCAACAGGTATTTTTTGTAATTTTTCCTAATAATTTAGGAATTTTTATGTACCAACAGGTATTTTTTGGGAATTATTTTTTAATTTCCCAACATTATTTAAAAATTTTTAAAGTATTAACTTTTAAAAAAGTCACCTTGGCAAGAAATGCCTCCTGGGCGTGGGTACCCCCGCCAAGGAGACACCCTCCTTAGGCACGCCTAGGGGGTTTGGTCTCCTGGGCGTGGGTGACCTTTGTCCCTGGAAATGCTTCCTGGGCGTGGGTACCCCCGCCAAGGAGACACCCTCCTTAGGCACGCCTAGGGGGTTTGGTCTCCTGGGCGTGGGTGACCTTTGTCCCTGGAAATGCTTCCTGGGCGTGGGTACCCCCGCCAAGGAGACACCCTCCTTAGGCACGCCTAGGGGGTTTGGTCTCCTGGGCGTGGGTACAGCCTCCTTTAGAGAAAAACGAGCTAGGCGTGGGTACCACCGCCAAGGAGACACCTTCCTTAGGCACGCCTAGGAGGTTTGGTCTCCTGGGCGTGGGTATACCCTTCTTTAGAGAAAATCAAGCTAGGCGTGGGTACCCCCGCCAAGGAGACACCTTCCTTAGGCACGCCTAGGAGGTTTGGTCTCCTGGGCGTGGGTATACCCTTCTTTAGAGAAAATCAAGCTAGGCGTGGGTACCCCCGCCAAGGAGACACCTTCCTTAGGCACGCCTAGGAGGTTTGGTCTCCTGGGCGTGGGTATACCCTTTTAATTGGGCTTCCTGCCTTTAAATTCTAACGGGATTTTATCCTATTTTCTAAAAATGTCGTAGAACATTCTAGAATTATTTCAAAATTTGAATTTCATGGGCTTCCCGCCTATTCAAAGGCCCAGTCACCTGTTGGCAGCCCATTTACTGGATATAACCGGTTGAATGACCAACCATGAACTCTATAAAAGAGTAGTGTGCATCCCTCATTTCTCATTTCACTATTCAGCAAAAACTATCATTCCCTTATCACAAATATTTTTCAAAAAAGCTCTGCTAGGGTTCTGTCGTGAGGCGATTTCCGGCGTTTTTACTCCGCCCTACTTTCCAGTTTCCGTTTGAAGATCGTTGAATCTTCATCTTCTTCAACCTCTTTTTTCAACTTTTCTGGGTTTCAAGCCTTCAAGGGAAGCATACTAATGGAGGATTCTAGCTCTTCAGGCCAGTCACAGCTCGCTAACACCTCCACCACCGCTCCACGGCTTTCAAGGGGTAAGAACCCTAAAACATCTCTTGTCCATGCCAGTGTTTTTTCCCTTAGGGATCTTTTAAATGAATTTGGCCAAGCTTTTCCAAACATGCTTCATTTAGATGCTTATGAATATAAATCGAAATATAAACAACATAGGGTAGACATTTTAGCCCAACTTTTTCATATTAATGGGCCTTATAGGGCCGTTGCTCCGGCCTCAAACGAAAGGGCTTGTCACCCAAAGCCTGGGGCCATTAGGATTTACAAAGAAACTTTTTATGCTGGTTTTCGCCTACCTCCTCCTCCTTTTGTTTATCGCCTTTTGGCCGAAGCCCGGGTTTGTCCAACCCAACTTATGCCAAATGCATGGCGTTTTATCTACTGTTTCTTGGTCCAATGTAAGAAACATGGGCTTGAGCCCAGTATCTCTGTTTTTCGATACCTCTTCAAATTTGTCAATTCTTCTGACAATTCGGGCTGGGTCAAAATCCAACATCGTTCCTTGGCCCGTTCTTGTTTTGTTTCGGATTCCGCTCCTGATTCCCTTCCTAATTGGAAAAGGGAATGGTTTTATATCTTTTTGGATGGGGATGACTGGGACAACTATTTTCGGCCCAACTTCTGCAGAGCCATTGATGGGCCTGTTAGGAGTTTAAAATTGGGCGTGGAAGAAGAGGCCGCCATAAATTTATTAACATCGGATAATTTGCATCAATGTGCAAATTTGATTTCTGAAGATTCGTTGCAGGCCTATGGGCTAAGCGATTTGGGCCCTGAGGGTAATTCTCACCTCTTACTTTGTTAATATTTCATGCTAGATATAATTATCTAACTTTCTTGTAACCATTTTGCAGCCAAAACTGCTCTGGGAGCAATTTTTAAGCAGAGGGAGACTGCTGCCACTGCTAGGGTGGTAACAGAGAACCCTAGGGCCAAAAGGGCCAGGACAGATGAGGCTACTCCCGCGGTGGAGCGTGTTCCTGGTTTTCTTCAAGAAAAACCAGTTCCTATTGAGGAAGACCTCACTCCCTTTACAGTGGGATGGGGTTTATGCAATAGGGACACAGCTGTAGGTGACTCCAGGGCTGCAGCTGAGTGGTCCAGGAGCGTGGTTACTCCACGGGACAGGGTCCACATTGTGGAGTCCTCTGATGACTTGCAGATTGAGCTTCTCGGGGCTCAAGCTGTTGCTTCGGTAATTTCTTATTCAACTTCTTTAATTTAATTGCATTTACTTTTCCCTTATTTACTTGTTTCCTTTGCAGATGAACGCCTACCTTCAGGCCGCTGTTCATAACCTGAAGGAGGTGCGTGCTGAAAAGACCATAGCTGAGAGGGATAGAGACAGATACTTTGATGCCTCCGAGGCAAACTTTGCTCGTTTTAGGGAGGTGGAGAAGGAGCTGGCTGCTGAGAAGGAGAAGAACAGGAAGCTTCAGCTGGAGGTGCAGCAGAACAGGGAACACATTATTGCTGACTACAAGGCTTCTAAGGACTTTCAAGATGTCCTGAATGCTGAGTATGATGCAAACTTTCCTGGCACCTTCAAGGAGTGTTGGGAAGGGATCATCGAGGAGCTGAGTGGGAAGATCGAGGGGGTATCCCTGGAGAAGTTCCCAGTCCCTGCTATCCCTGGATTGACAGATGCTTTGGAGATTGCTACAGAGACAGCAGTGGATGGGGACTCTCAGCCCACTCAGGATCCACCTTCTTCTCCTGGGGTAGAGACAGCAGATCCTTCTTCCACTCAGGGAGATGTAGTTATTGAGGATTTAGAGGAGTAGATGGCCCTGCGTGGCTTATTTCTGTTTATCTTTATTTATTCTGAACTTTTGCCCTTCGGGGCTTATGACTTAACTCTATTTATGCAGTAGTTCCTTTTGTTTCCATGTTCTTATTTTTTGCTTATTGCTCGTTAAACTCTAGAATTTCTCAAGTACTTGGCCTCCTGGCTGGTACTAAACTCACAAGTTAGTTCAACGTTTGCCTTTCGTGTTAATTTTAACAAAGAGAAGTAACTCATAAAGAAAACAATGTAAATTCCATTATGCTGTCAATGGATATCAATAGAATGGGTTCAACCCTTACATAAATACTCTATCTTCTATTGGGAGCAACATGCTCTAAAATGGTTTCATTCGAACCTTATTCCTAATAAATAGATAAAAGTCCAAGCCTTTGTCAAAAGAACTTAGATATAATAAACTTTGAGGTTCACAGCATGCCAAGTTCGGGGCACCTCAATCCCATCCAAGGTTTCTAACTTGTAGGATCCTTGCCCTAACACCTTTCTGACTAGATATGGTCCTTCCCAGTTTGGTGCTAACTTTCCTTTCTGGCCAACTCCTGAGGCTTCAATCTTCCTTAAAACCATGTCACCTTGTCGAAAGAATCTTTCTTTAACTCTCTGGTTGTAGTGAAAAGATGCTCTCTTCTGATATTCAGCATTCTTCGCATTAGCTCCATCTCTAACCTCATCAATTAAGTCAAGGGCGAGTCTCATTCCTTCGTCATTAGTTTCTGGCTCATATGCCTCAACTCGAGGTGATGCTTGCATGATCTCTAAAGGCACAACTGCCTCGGCTCCGTAAGCCAGCAAAAATGGGGTTGCTCCAGTCGTTACCTTACAAGTGGTACGATATGCCCAAAGTATGGGCAACAACTCATCTACCCATGTATTCCTAGAGCGTTCGACCCTCTTTTTCAGTCCATCAAGGATAATTCGATTAGCTACCTCAGCTTGCCCATTGGCCTGAGGGTGTGCCACCGAGGTAAAACGGAGCTCAATTGCATTCTCTTCACAATACTTCTTAAACTCCTCATTGTTGAATTGTGTCCCATTGTCTGTCACAAGGATTCGTGGGATTCCGTATCTGCAGATGATGTTCTCCCAAAAGAACTGGGAAACTTGCTTGGTGGTTATCTTGGCCAGGGGTTTAGCCTCAATCCACTTAGTGAAATAATCAATTGCTACTATTAGGAATTTCCTCTGTGCTGAAGCCATGGGAAAGGGTCCAAGTATATCCATCCCCCACATTGCAAATGGAATGGGAGAGTTAATCGAGGTCAACATCTCAGGCGGTTGCCTCACAATTGGGGCATGCCTCTGGCATCTCTCACATCTCTTAACATAGTTTTGTGCATCAGCCAACATCTCCGGCCAATAAAACCCTAAACGAATTATCTTGTGAGCTAGGGCTCTGCCCCCCAAGTGTTGCCCACAGATCCCTTCATGAACTTCTTCCAATGCTTCTTTTGCCTCTTGAGGCCTTAAACATTTCAAGTATGGAATGACAAACGACCTCTTATACAAGATGCCTTCGATCAAAGTGTATCTTAATGCTCTTACTGAAAGTTTTCGTGCCTCCAAGGCATTGTCTGGGAGCCATCCGGTCTCAAGGTGTGCCTTGATAGGGTCTATCCAAGAGCCTCCTATATCGATTGGTGCCAATAACTTTGAATTAACGGTCGGGGCCTTCAAGACCTGAAAATAGACACTCCCAGCATAATTCTCTATCTCGGAAGAAGCAAATTTAGATAGGGCATCGGCCTTAATGTTTTCCTCTCTTGGAATGTGCTCAACATAGCACTCCTCAAACTGGGACATAACAGCCTTTACTACTCTCAAGTATTTTGCCATAGTCTCATCCTTAGCCTCGAATTCACCATTTACTTGTGCTACCACAAGCCTTGAATCTCCACAAACTTTGAGATTCTTGACCCTCATAATTCTGGCCAAGCCCAAACCAGCTATCAATGCCTCATATTCTGCCTCGTTGTTGGTAGTAGGGAAATCCAACTTTAAAGCGTACTCAACTGTAAACCCATCGGGGCTTTGCAAAACCAAACCTGCACCACTAGATTTTGTTTTTGATGCTCCATCAAAATAGAGCACCCAATATTCCTTCAGATCGGGTGTGAGTTTCTCTTCTTTATCCTCTTGCCCAGGGGTAGTCATTATCTCTTGCCCCCCGACTTCTTGGTTGTTAATAGTACATTCAACCACGAAGTCAGCTAATGCCTGAGCTTTGATAGCTGTCCGAGGCTTGTATGTGATGTCAAACTCTCCTAACTCAATCGCCCATTTGATTAGCCTTCCACTGGCCTTAGGGCTATGCAATATGTTCCTCAATTGCTGGTTTGTCAGAACTTGAATCTTATGTGCCTGAAAGTAAGGCCGCAGCTTTCTTGAGGCAGTTACTAATGCCAAAGCAAACTTTTCTATGGGCGAGTAATTTAACTCGGCCCCATGCAACACTTTACTCACATAGTAGATAGGTTTCTGGACCTTCTCCTCCTCCCGAATAAGGACGGCACTCAGGGCTTGTTCGGATACCGCCAGGTATAAATGAAGAATCTCCCCAGGACTTGGTTTAGTCAACAACGGGGCTTCAACCATGTACTTCTTCAGTTGCTCAAAGGCCTCTTGGCTTTCAGGTGTCCATTCAAAATTTTTCACCTTTTTTAACGCTTGGAAGAACGGCAAGCATTTGTCTCCAGACTTGGAGATGAATCTTCCTAAGGCTGCTACTCGACCTGTCAACCTTTGCACATCTCTTATAGAGCGTGGAGGCTCCATGTCTAAAATCGCCTTGATCTTGTCAGGATTGGCCTCAATGCCTCTTTTCGAAACCATCAGCCCTAAAAACTTCCCTGATCCAACGCCAAAAGCACACTTGGCGGGATTCAACATCATCTTGTGGTGCCTCAGCACTTCAAATGCCTCTCCGAGGTGCTTGATATGATCAGCCTTAAGTAGGCTCTTGACTAACATGTCATCAACATATACCTCCATGGTTCTTCCAATCAGATGGGCGAATATCTTATTCACCAATCGTTGGTAAGTAGCTCCTGCATTCTTTAGACCAAAAGCCATGACAAGATAACAAAAGACACCAAAGTCAGTTATGAAAGATACCTTAGGTATGTCATCCTTGTGCATCTTAATCTGATTATAGCCGCTGAATCCATCCATGAAGCTTAACATCTCATGTCCAGCTGTAGCATCGATCAACATATCAATCCTCGGCAGGGGAAAACAATCTTTTGGGCATGCATCATTCAGGTCAGTGAAGTCTATACACATTCTCCACTTCCCATTTGCTTTCTTGACCATGACTGGGTTCGCTAACCATTCAGGAAACTGAATCTCTTCAATAAAACCAGCTTCCAAGAGCTTATTCACTTCTTGCCTAATGGCCTCTTGCCTCTCCGGAGCAAAGTTCCTCTTCTTCTGCTTTATTGTCTTTCTTTTGGGATCAACATTTAACCTATGAGTTATGAGTTGGGGGTCAATCCCTGGCATATCAGCTGCTGTCCAAGCGAACACGTCGCTATTCTTCTGTAAGAATTCTATTAACTTGCCCTTCAGGGGTTCTTTCAAAGATGCTCCAACATAAGTAACTTTTTCAGGATCATTAGGTTCTAGAGGTATGGGAATCAAATCCTCTGCTGGCTTCCCTCTATGCTCTTCATCATCACGGACATCCATGTCTTCAATCGGAAGGACCTGCCCCCCGGCTCCATCGGCCCTCAGTGCGGCCACATAGCAACTTCTTGCCATCTTCTGATCACCCTTTTGTTCTCCGACACCATTCCGTGTCGGAAACTTAATTTTCATATGATAGGAAGAGGCCACAGCCTTAAACGCATGAAGTCCAGTCCTTCCAAGGATTGCGTTGTATGTTGATGCTGCCTTGATCACCAAGAAATTCAACATCTGAGTCGCCTCTTTAGGCTCCTGCCCAATAGTCACGGGTAGCTGAATAGTCCCTTCAACGTTGGACTCCACTCCGTTAAACCCATATATAGGCATGTTTGTAGGAGTCAGTTGAGAGTCGTTGTAACCCATTTTTACAAATGCATCATGAAATAAAATATCCACAGAAGCCCCATTGTCTATCAAGACTCGTTTTACTTCGGAGTTTCCAATCACGGGAGTTATGACCAGCGGGTCGTCATGGGGGAATTTCACCCCTTCCAAGTCTGAATCATCGAAACCAATTACCATCTCGGTTTTAGCACGCTTCGGGGCTTCTCCCACAATGTGCATTACTTCTCTAGCATAAGCTTTCCGAGAATTCCTAGTCGTGCCGGCTGCTGTCGGGCCTCCCCAGATCATATTGATAACTGCCCTTCGGGGCTGGGGATTGCGATCATGGTTGTCATCCCTCCTATTATTATCTCTCCTTTCATTGTCTCTTCTGTCATTGTCCCTTCTCTGGTTCCCACGGTCATCACCCTTGGTGAACTGACTTAGTTTCCCTCTTCGTATCAAGAACTCAATCTCATCCTTGAGTTGCCTACAATCGTCGGTGTCATGTCCCACATCTTTGTGGAACCTGCAGTATTGCTCCTTATTTCGCTTAGCTGGGTCTCCTCTAAGTGGCTTCGGCCATCGGAAATCCTTTTCCTTTTCAATGTCCAACAGGATCTGGCTTCTTGGAGCGTTAAGTCTGGCATACTCTGAAAACCTTGGACCAGAGTTCTTTTTTGGAGCAGATTCAGAGTCTCTGCTAGCTCGGGGATACTTGTCCCTAGCATCGTACTCTTGTTCTTGCTTCCGCTTGTTCCCTCCATTGCCCAACGTGGCTTCTTTCTTGATACTGTCCTCAGCTTTTATATACTTGTCCGCCCTTCGTTGAAGTTCATCCATGCTTTCAGGGGGGTGTTTTGCCAACGACCTCTTAAAAAAGAGATCCGTGGTTCCATGCTGCAAGGCTACCATGGCCACCTTATTTTCCAAATCGGTTATATTCAGAGTTTCCTTAGTGAATCGCTTGATGTAATCTCTTAAGTTCTCATTCTTTCCCTGTGTCACATACATAAGGGATGCGGAGCTTTTCTCATGAATTCTTCCGCTAATGAATTGACTGACAAAAGCGGTACTCAACTCCTTGAAAGAGCTAATAGAGTTTGGAGGTAAACGACTATACCAACGTTGCGCCATGCCCGACAGGGTTTGGGGAAACGCCCTACACTTAAGGGCATCGTTAGCAGGCTGCAGTAACAAAGCGCTTGTAAACGTTCTCACATGAGTTGCGGGATCCCCCGTTCCATCGTAAGCTTTGATCGTGGGCATCTTAAACTTTCGGGAGATATGTGCATTCATCACCTCCTCAGTGAATGGAGGGGTCGGATCATCCAGATCTCCTTGTAGCATCAAATCTCTAGGATTATTCTTGGGGAGTTCCACCCTGGTAGTTCCTCTGATTGGGGCTTCAGCCCTTCGGGATCTCCTTGAAGACCTTTCCAGATCTATGAAGGGAATCCCTCCTGAAATCGGAGGAGGTCGAGTCTGATTAGGGTTCTGTCTCTCTAGTTCCCTTGCTTGGTCGTCCTTCAGCTTCTGAATCTCGGCTTCATAAGCCTTAATTTTCTCTGCGATTGTTAAAGGACCATCTCGGTTCGATGGATTCCTCCTCAGAGGCTCCTTACTAGCGCGTCGCCTCCTTGGGGCTTCGTCTCGGTCATCGTCTTCAGATGACGAGTCTCCGGTATAAGGACCAGAGTAATCATAGTATCCTGGTTCAGGAGGAGCCGGGCCTCTAAGATAAGGGGATTGTTGTTGCCCATGGATCATCCGAGCATGACCGCTTGGTCCTGGATCCCTTGGATCTTGGGGGTAATTAGGCAGCCCATACATAGGGTTGGTGTTGACAGGGAGCGAAGAAGTGGAGAGACTGTGAAGCGGCGGGCGGCTACTCAGAGGGAGAGGAGAGACCACCATCTGGAGCGGGTTAGACTCCTGTCCTAGAGGGACGATTACAGGTTGAGATCTTTCAGCAGGGGGATCCGTCCCTTGTGGTTGAGAGGCCTGATTACGAGGGTTTGTTTCCATCAACGGGGGTACAGACTCTGGCCCGGTACCAACAGGAGGAGCAGCGATCGGGGGAACGATGGTTCCAGAAGTAGCCTCGGTTGAGACCGGTGTAGTTCTTCGAGTGGTAACCATGGTTGATGTCTTCGTCCCACAGACGGCGCCAAATGTTGTGGAATAAAAACTAGGTTGAAAATATTGCGGCTAGGGTTTGTATATTTAATGCTAAGGTTCGTGAGCTTCGTGCTTTAATGGCTGCTTCTGCGTTCGAGACTTAAACGGTCCTCACAGAATGCCTACGTATCTCTGTAAATTAGAGAATCAAGCCAAAAAACGTAGTTCTGAGAATGAGGGGTCAGGCCCTTTATATAGGCTGAGAAGCCTTGGAATTATGGTAGGATTTGGAGACTTGGTGGGCAAGTCTTTGAGGAATGTTCTAGATCTATTCCTTGTAGGAATCAGTTTCCATATTGAATTGGATGCCTTATCGGATTAGTTTGAAAGGGATATTATCCTTATCCAACTCTTATTTGCTGAGCTGTTTATTACCCTTAATATTAATTACGAAATTAATATTATATTTAGGGTTTTGGGCCCAGCTGGTGGGCCCCACGTTTGGACTATTCTCGGCTCAATTAATGCCACATTAAATGTGTCTTTAGGGCTTATTTTCAGCCCATATCAGTGTCTCTCATCTCTCTCTTCTCCCCTCTGCATCGTCTCTCTCCGAATCTCTCCACCATATCTCTCTTTTCCAGCCACCTCCCGCATATCTGAGTACACCAACATCATCACCGTACCGTGCAGACTGTTTTGCCCAATTGATTTATACCTTTCCGGCCCCGCAGGGGCTTCGACGAAGCTCATCGGAAAATCGATGGAGAAGAGAGTGTTCAATTTGGGCAAAGTAATCTGGCGAAAAAAATTGTATGAAACTTGTATGGATGTGTAGATCGTGGGTAGACGATTCAAATGATGTATAAAATGCTATGGATAAATGTCTGGAACGGATGATGACCAGATTTTCTGTTTTCCGGCGAAAATCGCCTCAAATTGTCTCTGGGAACGAAGCTCGCGTAATTTTCAGAAAAAGTGAAAATGAAGTCAGCTGACGTCATCACGTGGGTCACAAATGCGTGACAGCAGATACGCCGTTAGGTAATGCGTATCATGGGTGCAGACACGCCTTCCACAGTCCCGTGACTGCTTATTACTCCTTACCCACTAGCGTGTCTACGAGATACTCCTTCCCCAGTAGCGTGTCTGCTTGTCGCTCCATTACCAGTAACGCGTTCCGTGGGTATTTAGGGCCACCCGAATTGGCGGTATGTATTTTGGTCATGTGTAATGAAAAAAGAGGTATTCTGGGCCATCACCCATAAGTTATGATGTTGAATCTTATTACAAGTCTCTAGAGGTTCGACAAATATAACCAATATCATGAGGTTGTTTAAAAATATAGACAAGGGAAATAATTCATTGAAATTAATTTTTTTTTTACATAATCTCTATAATTTTTATTTATAGTATGTTTCTTTTTATTTTTAGCTAAAAGTTTTACATGGTTGGAGATGTTCTTAATCATATTTAACTCCTAGTGATTATGCAATATTTTGCCTAGCTGGTACAGTACAGAGTATGCCATTAAGAGTATTTCTAAGAGATTAGTTATTCATATTCCTAACTTGAATGTTAAGGAATGAGTATAAAAATAATGTTATAACAATGTTCTAGTAATTTAATAACGGGTACATTTCCCTCATTTCTTAAAAATAATAAACCTCTCTCCTATTTTAAGGTTCACTTAACTTATATTTTATTATAAAAAATTATAAACACTCTCTTTCTCTCTCTATTGTATGTTATATTTTTAATGAAAGAAAGTATTTTTAATAATAAAATATTAAATAAGGAACGAGTATAAATAACATTATTGAAGATAAAACTATTTATCTATGTCCTAAATTACTAGAATCTAATTTTTTATATTATATTTAATAAATAAATTAGAATACTGTTGGAGATGCTCTAAGGTTGTGTTTACAATGTGGTCACTTGAATTCCATTGTCCACCATTTTTTATTTTTTTGATTTTTTGGAGTCCCAACATAAATTTCAGTGTAATTTATGACATAGAGATCAATTCATGACCTGGGATTAAACTATAAGAGCATTTCCAAGAGACTCTCTATTGTAGGTCTTAACTCAAAAAATGAGGAGAGAGAATAAAAATCAAGTTCCAAGAGATTCTTAGAAGCTCTTTAAAAAGTTAAGAGTTTCTTCTCTCTTCTCTATTTTAGGAGCAACTATTAACTCTTAACTTAATATTTTATTAGTAAAATAGTGGTTCTTCTCTCTCATTTATTGATTGTTTATCCAAGTGAAATTGAAATATGAATAAAATATAAGATAAAGAGCCATAATAGAGAGTATTGTTGGAGTTGACACACAAATCAATGTAATAACTTGCTAAGAGCTTAATTGTTTATAATATATTTAGGAGTGAAGTAAGAGACTCTTGAAGATGCTCTAACCTAGATAACTTCTTCCCCTGAAGTACCCTGGAATTATTTTTATATTTTTCTTTTTCTAGTTTCCTGGAATCAAAAGCAGCATCCGTGTACTAACAATTAAACCAAACCAAACTAAACATACCCAGTATATCCCGCTCAGAGCAGGGTCTGGGGGGGTGAGATGTACGCAGACCATGCCCCTGCTTTTAACGGTAGGGAGGCTGTTTCCGTGAAGACCCCCGGCTAAGTGCACATTAAGCTAATAGTGTGTGATATTCAAAAGGGTTATCTAAGATTTGAAAAAGGCTCATCGTCATACCTGAGCCCATGGCTTAGAACACATGGGGCTTACCTACCAGGGATTGACTACTCCGCTCTGCAAAACACTCAGATCTAAGATGACACCTGACCAAGCTACCTGAAACTGCAAAACTAGAAAACAGAAGACAATAAAACGAGAAATGAGAACGAAACAACCGAACTTCTAAGATAAAGCTAATCGAGATAACCCAACTCTGAGGCTCTCAACCACAGAGTCGCTCCCTAAAAGAGAATCCACCACTCTGATCTGGCACCTCCAAGAACACCTATCAGCGATCATGGTCTCATTTAAGTTTAAGGCCTCAGAGTGGTGGTCGAATTCTAATTACATTAAAAATTACGATCCCGATATACCCCATTTGCCGGTTCTGTATCCATTCACAAATCTATACTCTTTATTAATATGAAAATCTCGTTTAAATGACACGTAATAGTACCAAAGTACTAAATTTGATTATCATTTAACTCAGGATTCGATTCCTTCCAACTACACAATTATATAAGATTTATTTATTTATTTTCTTTAATGTCTCTTTATGTTCGATTCCCTATAACTACGTAATTAAATAATATTTAATTTTTTTTAATATTTTTATCCTTCAATTCCCTACTAATACATATTTAAATAATACCTATTAATTATACTTTTTATCGATAATTTATTCATATTAATATTTTAATCTCGGTTCGTGCTCGACCCATGTTCATGATTTGATCACCGACTAGTTTTGTTAAGTTCGATTGTTCCTGTCAAATAAGAAAAATAAAATTCGATTGTTCGTAGGTTGATAATTTGTATTTGAAGTTTAATGATTTAGTGTCCGCAGAATATTTTAGAACGTTCTTGTTGTTATATCTCTAAAATTAAAATTATTCTTTAAAATTAATTATTCTAATCAGACAAATTTACCTATTAAAAAGTTCAAAAACAATCCAATTTAATCCAATAAAAATACAAGAAGTTAAATACATTAAACTATAAATTTAATACACAATCCGATCCAAACTCCATTCATCTACGCTTCAATTCAGAAATTTTAGAACCACTTGCCAATAAAATATTACAACAACCAATAAAAAATTGGACAAAAGTGTCCGTACAAAATCAAATGGGACCGAAGAGCAATTCCATAAAAAGATTATGTTGATGTAGAGTAAGCATCAAAGTGTTTGTCACCATACTGTCATCTCCACTCAAAGTGTTGCCATATACCTGGAAGTATCTATATTCATCGGAAAGTGAAGATGCACAATGCTCTGACATAGACAAAACTTAGAGGAAGCTAGCTAGCGAGGGATCCTCCATTATTCATTCAAGTGCAAGTTGGGCTGTACCAATTCAGTCTACTCGACTTCGAGTTTGAGTTCGAGTTCACATAATTACGTATGGCAAAAATATTTTATTACACTCATATTTCTGTTCAATCTAAATTTCGAAGTTAACAAGTTTTTCTAATTAAATGCTAAAGATAGTAAAATACTTATCCACTTGCTCTACGTATGAACCATCTATGCATGTACCGATCAGCACGGGCTCACATAGTCACATGATCTTTTTATAAATTTTTTTCATGACAAGGGTTCACGATCTCTAAAATGAACGATTTTATTATTGAATTCTTTATGAAAATGAACTACCATTCTTACTAATTAAGCAATAAAAAGGTATGACGTATATGTGCGCGGAGGTTCAACTCCTAAATCTCCTTTAAAAAAGTATTGCTAGTTAAAAATGTGCATTTTTTCTGATAATTCGATGTTTGGATCAATTTTCGCATTCCTACCTTAGAATTATATGACGCAAAAACAAGAAAAGGGCACATCTATACCTCATCCAATCACAAAAACTTAACCAGCCATTGTTTTCTTTTGCTGAACTTACCAACCAACATCATGATTCTTTTGAGTGTACTCGTTAGGAAACAAAATAATATTATTTGGGATCAAGGACGAAACTACGTTGATGTCTCGATTAAATCAATTTTTTTATTAAATTTTTTACCAATTCTTAGTTAAAATGATTATTTTTTTTAAAAAGGTCCGGATTAATATAAAAAAAATCAATGATATTTCATTATAATCTCTAACTATTTCGAAATTCTAGTTCCGCCACGACTCGAAATTATGATGATCGTTTGAAGTGGAGATCTTCATCATTATGTACAATACAAACTGCAATTTATAAATCGAAAACCTTAGATCTTAATTTTGATTTTGATGCTCCTCAACAACCAAATCAATCATCACTTCTGCATACTCCCCTGTTCTCCATTTGTTTCTAAAATTTGTCAACGCTAGCTTCTAAGCATTTAACCGACACCTTCTTTGTTCTTTTGACCAAGTTTAGTGATATCAAGTCAAACCACGACTTGACAATAAATATATACACGGCCACGCATGCATGTCAAGCTTCATTCTTTTTTTTTTTTTTTTTTTTTCTGTCAATGATTTTTCTATGAGATACGGATTTCGATTGCTGTAATGCTGTTTGGTAAAGTGAACCAAACTTCTAGAAGTTGATAGCTAGCTGAGATCAAAATTAATTTATATTTTTCCAAAATTTTAATGAAAAAAGTTTTATGGCCCTCACAGGCAAACACAAACATTTGTTGCCAACAAACCGTATCACAAAAACAAACATTTGTTGCCAACAAACCGTATCACAAAAACATTCTGCAATACGTAAAGAAATGGAACCCCCTGCTTTCACATCACCGATTGTCACAGAAAGTTGCGTGTTTTCATCGTCCGACATTTGGCCCTAACTGACCCCTTGGAAAAGTTGGCCTGGGCTCACTCTTAAGAATAGAGATGCCAAGGCCCAACGTTGGAGTTTCAAGGTCTAAATGATGCATTTTACATGTGCCTTGGCTGGTTCTACTTCCACAAATCCTTTTCAAGCTCTAATTTTGACTCATGAAACCCCAGTACTGTCAAATAACTCTACGTGTATATGTGACTTGTTTGCTTCGGTTGGAACATGTGTGTTCCTGCTCGAAACTGAGAATCTACAGAAGACAACTAAACTAGTGAATGAATCTAGAGAAGAAACTGAGAATCTACAGAAGACAACTAAACTAGTGAATGAATCTAGAGAAGGTGCAAGTGTGACCTTAGGATCTTTCGAGAGGTATAAAAATGCTAAATTATTATCATTAATGCAGACGCAAAATGGGAAAAATGGGAAGACTGATATTGGATATATAAGCAGTCTGCTAGCCATGGCATATCGTTTAGAATGTGGACAAACTAATTTCAGCCTATGAATTTTCACCTCTAAATTATGCCGATTATTCTGATATTTGGGCAAGGCAGAATATCAACTCTGTTCTACAGCCCCCGCCCATCTGGAACCTGGAGGTGCACGACCATGGAGACTACCAAATAGAAACAAGAAGTAAACCTGAAGTGTTGCAAAAGATACCAAAGAATCTCAGCGTAACTTGTGAATTTTGTGCACACATTATAAAGGAACATTAATGTTGTAAGTGGCCAGTTTAGTAATGTATATAAAGAACATTGAATAAGAAACATCTTAAGCAAACATCAAGATGTGGGAAGAGAAACACCCAGAACAAAAACTACACATACGTGTGCTTAAAAAAGTACCTCAAAACAGCATATCATATTCAAGAAACAGAAAATGCAAGACTGTATGAAACCCAGCTAAATCTGGGCTGGTTGAGGCGAACAGAAACAAAACCAGCTACAAGTTCATGCTTTCGTGATAGCAGGCAGTCCTGGTAACTGATTTATTCACTCTATGAAAATGTAAATCAGTTAGAAGATGATAAAATTCCCGCAATAGTTAGTTATCCGGCCCTCCATTAGAATATGTTGAAATTCACTCGCTTAATAAACTCCAATAAAGAAGAAAATTCCCATCATTACAGATAGCAAGGGTTGAAATGGACTCATCTTCGTCACAAAGTTGGCGACTGGAACAGAGGAACCAGTGGCAAAATTCCCGGTTGGAGTGTCCGTGGTCAAAATAACAACAATCCAGTTGTCATCAGAGCCAATCCCGATTCCAGTGTATTTTGTATCATTGAGAGAGCCAGAATACTGAGAATGTGTGTAGTTGGACAGGACTATATCCTGAGCTAGGTTAGGAACACAAGCAGGCAGTATGGCACCATCCCTTGTAGTAGTGACATTCAATTTGCATTTGTTTAGAAGATTTGGAAAGTCCGAAAACTGAGGCTCAGTTCCAGGCACCGTGTTGGCACCAGTGCTGTTTGTACAAGGTTGATTCTTAAACTGCTCCGCAACTTCCTCAGCGAGGCATTCGGCTTTGTCATTGTTTGTCAGAGTAGGCAAACTGAAATTGGCCCTGTAGCTGTTGATGCCTCGAAGAAGGTTGTCCTCCTCATCTGAATAGGAACGGTCAACGTTAACAATTTGAGTTGACTGGTGTAGAACAAAATTACTACCATTAAGGCAGTAAATTAGAATACCTATCACCTTTTTAAACCATGGTGAAACAGACATTCGTCAGGAAAACACTTTTTGTTTTTTGCTAAGTCAGGAAAACACATTTTTGCTTCAAAGCTTCTAAAATTC
Source organism: Saposhnikovia divaricata (assembly GCA_036435485.1). NCBI lineage: Eukaryota > Viridiplantae > Streptophyta > Magnoliopsida > Apiales > Apiaceae > Saposhnikovia > Saposhnikovia divaricata. The sequence goes on from CM071599.1 coordinate 10,615,728, forward strand.
CAAGAAATCCTATTTTGCCCTAAATTCTATTAGCCTACTTGCATAACATAAACATTTATACCTCGGAGTAGGTATTAAATTTCAGAAATTATATCACATTGAGCTACATGTGGCATGCAAAGAATTTACCTCAAATAGTTAATACGGAACACATAACTACGATGTAAAGACTAAAGAATTTACCTTAAATTGTCAAAATGGAAGGCTTAACTACTAAATACTCCAAAATGTCAATTACACACTATGCAACCTAAACTCCATCCAGTATTGTTGCAACTGATATTTTTATGTTTGCATGAAAACTCAAGAGTATATTATAGAACATATCTGTGTACTATTACAAACCAAAAAGGGGACCTGGACTTGGCCTTTATTTCCGAAAGGGCAAAAAATATCGTTTGGTACATTTCTAAAACTAATTAATTAGCATACAACTAAAATTACATAAAACACGGCTCAGAACGATGCAAGCAACAACATAAAGTTAAGTCCCTGACATCAAGAAGAGTGTTTTTAAATTCACGATCATTACTCTTTGATGTAAGTAAACAAGTCAAAGTATATTTGCCTCTTCTGCAAATCCTATATGCACATATTGTTGAAAGAAATGCCATTATGTTAAACTATAGTCCTAAACCCCAGAATCTAACTTGGGCAGCCTAGTTTAATAAGACATTTCAAGTCAGGCATATGCAGAAAACACACTTCACAGCTCGCAACCAACTATTCTTCTTCCCCATCTCATATAAAATTGATATGTAACGGAAACAGATCGAGTATGTAGACTTCTTGGCACCCAACTTTACTTCCGTTGAAATAAAATTGATAATCAAGTAAGGGAGATCGAACAGCATTTTGCCGCAAATAACTAGCAGATCTAAGTTTACTAAAATATCCTCTTTCAAGTTGAACATACTCCCCCCCCCCCACCATCCCAGCTCAAGAACTTCTAATCCAATTGCAGATCAGTATATAAGTTTACTTTCACAATTAATAGGATATTAAACAGCAGAAGCTAAAAACTCTAGGTACAAAACATGGACAGATCTTAATCCCAATTGTAATGAGCTACAGATAGTTTCTTATTAAGTAGCTACAAACACAGTACTAAAAGGTGAAAATAGATCTCAATCGCAGATGTGATAAATCTTGCAGCTCCAAATCACACACACAGAGCAAGACAAAGAAACACACAACCAACATCCAAAAACAAAGAACAGAATAAAGCAGATCCAAGTCCAAACAACATCTTCATCTTCCTTGGTCAATCTAAACACAGCCCATCTCAAGAAACACCTAACCAAAATCACCCATTTACTAAATCCCACCCCCCAACTCCATTCATTCACACTATTACAAGTCAAAAAAACTGTTCAAAACACATAAAAGAATCCAATACAAGAAAACCCAAAAAACTAATCAAACTACAAGAACACAAACACATACTAACAAACATTAAAAACATAAAAAATCAAGAAAAGACATACCATTATCATCACAGTTGACAGTGTGATGTATGCAGACAAGGGAGAAAAGAATGAGAGAGAGACCAAAATATCTTTGAAAGCACGCCATTGTTGATGAAATTTGAAACTGAAGATGCTTAAACTTAAAGTGAGTTGTGTTTTATAGAAAGAAAGAGAGCACTCAGCAACTGCTACATATTTTAGTACTTGTACATACTCCCTCCGTCCCTCACGGAGATTAAGGAATGGGAGTAGGAAAAGAATAAAATTAATTGAAAAATGAATCAATAGTAAGATCTATTAATATTATATATTTAATAATAAATTTGAGATAATGGAGCAAAGTAATAGATGTAATAGTATATATTTAATATAAAAAATTGTATAAAGTGGAGAAGCAGTGAGTTTAATAGTGAAAAATAATGTTTAAAAATAGTAATTATAATACGTTCATTTTTTTTTGGAACGTATTAAAAAGAAAAAAGATTCACATAAAATGGGACGAGGGAGTAGTACTGTTGATTATGTTTTAGTTGTACATATTGACAAAGTGACACGCGGCAACATGTCTGTGTTTGCTTCGGGAGTTGTACTACCGACTTCAATAAATGCCACTTCTATTCATTTGTTTTTTTTTTTTTTGCTAAATGCTTGTATTCATTTGTTTTATGCAACAATTTTCCCATCTTTAAAATCCATCCAAAATTAGTGATTTTCATTCCTAAAATAAGTGCTCCCTCTCAGTTGCCCATTTAGATTTTTGGTTAAAAAATTTTTTTTGACAAAGAAGAAACACTTTTCATTCATTCAATATATCAGTCATACAAAGAAATAACACCTTGATGGGGGCATTTGACTCGATAAAATTACAACCAAACAAGAAATCGAAATGTCTAGCTAAGTAATGGGTTACCCGATTTGTTGATCGTTTAATGAAATTAAATTTAGCATCTGCAAAATCCCGAAGTAACTGTTGACAATCAGAAATAACCAGACCAAATGTTGAGGTTAAAGCAGTCGAGCTGCGAAGAGCTTGCATCAAACTAATGCAGTCAGACTCTAGCAGCACTTTATTCCAAGCCATTCTCTTTCGCCCAGCTCAAGGCTTCTTTAAAATTCAGAGCTTCTGCAAGCTCCGCTGTAACTATTCCCGTGTGACGTACCACCCTGGCTCTCAGAAATTTACCTGTGTGGTCTCTAGCAACACCCCCAGGTCCATCTCTGTTCTCATTGTTGAAGAGGGCTGCATCCACATTTATCTTTGTTGGAATGTCTTGACTACTGTTACTCCGGCGGCCTTGACTACTGTTCCTCCGGCGGCTACTATTCCTCCGGCGGCCACCAACCACACCTACCACCACCTACCCCTTAGATTTTGTCTATAAATAAGAAATGCATGTAAGCATTTGAAATCATCTGAGGCATCTGAAAATCTTTGTAAATCTGTTTATCCTCAAGATCAATAAACTATTTCTCTTCTGCATATAATCTTTCTTGCTTCCGTTATAACAATCTTGACTATTTTCCTTTCCGATTTTGTGCAATGCTCCTTCCCATCCTTCGAGTGACAAACTTCAATAGACGGAATAAAAACTTTTGATTGAGCATTTTTCCATTGATATCAAGAGTAAAAACGTGCAGTATTAACCACCTCGTCCACATGAGGTTAAATTGACCAATATTTGAATAAAGTTTTAAATTTATACTTTTCAATTTTTTAGAAAATTAAAGAGAAAATTTTAACATTATCATTGTGATTTTGATTTTTTCTACTTGCATCATTTTTCTATAGCATTATCTTTTTCAAATAGTACTAGTGATACCATTTAAAATTCTCAAATTTCATATTAACAATAGAAAATATAGTGAAAAAAAGACTTTTATTAAAAAGATAGTGAAAAATATTAGACGATTGAAGACGAATATACTAATGCTGGAGAAGAGGAAGAATATCAAAAGAAATTTTTCTTGTTCCTTATTTAAAAATATCAAATTCTAGTAAAGGAGTTTTTTATTTTAACAAATTCTAAATATTTAAGATTAATAAGTCAAAATATTCACCATAATATTAATCAAAACAAATAAAATTTCATATTTATATACCCTATTTTGGTATTGGTGAACCCCATAATGATTTTTAATAATTAAATTATGTGTATTGAATAAAGTTTTAATTATTATTTGATAATCGATGTTGAACCGAAGTTATAAATGTGTTGAACAAAAAAAATTTGTAAGTAGACTCTGATTGATGCTAAAGTAATTCACAATCTTCTGATTGGTTAGTTAATACGTTGTAGACTTGGATACTATAATAAAGGATGTTCAAAGACAATTCATAACTAAAACATGTATAAACATATGTAATTTAATGTTATGTGAATTTATAGAAAATATTATTTACAGTTAATGAATTTACTGTTATATTATATATATATATATATATATATATATATATATATATATATATATATATATATATATATATATATATATATATATATATATATATAATTATTAGTTATTGTTACTGTTAAAAAAATATTAATATAATACATTTAAAACAGCAGGAAGTACATAAAATACACAAGTTCTCTAAATTTAGGATTACCCATTACATCTTAAAAGCCCATGTGGTAGATTTGTAGTTAATTAGAAAAGGCCCAATAAGATAAAGTAATATTCCAAATTTGTTAGCTCAAAGAACCATTAATCTACAATAATATCTGATACACCAAGGATATAAATAAGAAAATCCTATTCACCTTGATATGATAGTTTGTATATAATTATCCTTTCTATCGACATCATAATGTCAAAGCATATTGCAGATTCTAGGAACAAAGTTTCTCAAGAGCAGCATTTTCCTCTCCACCCACAGCTTCCGGGCATCCCTCACCATAACTTTCGGGAACCCCATCTCCACCAACCTCTTCCCCTGTTAAAAGTAAATACTTTCTGTCAATATACCTCCTGACAAGCATTAAGCTCTACACTGTTGATGCGAATGATAACGGTATAGTGTCATTCACGATACTTTACAATTATTCTAGGAAAACAAATCAGACCTGTCAATGGACTGAGTTGGTCAAGTGCAGTTTTAGAGGGCATTGATGGAAAAGTAAGTATCACAATATAAACAAGTTGTTACGTACATGTTTGTTGTTTGTTGTTTTGATTATTGGTCTCATGCTATACAAATTTTTTTTATCATACATGTTTGTTGTTTTGATTATTGGTCTCATGCTATACAAAAAATTTTATCAGAGTATAGATGGAAAGGTAAATCATGTTATTCTGATCGAGGATATAAAGGCGTTAAATTCTTTAAAATAAAAAATACGTGGACCTCTGTATGGGCTAGAAGGGGAAAATGCCATGCTTATATTGTGGTTTGTCAAGTCAGAGAGTTTACATACATTGAAAGAATATGGGACCAAAACCCCCAAAGAGAATCGTGGTCTTCTTTACTATAGAAAAGTCCAATAAAAATGCAACGGTATTAACTTAAACTATGTATTCTATTGTTATTGAGTTTATTTTTATATTTGTACTTCTAAACTTTGATAAAATAGTGGAAAATTAGTCACAAAGTGTATAAAACCCTCAAAACATTTTGAGTTTGTCACTTGGGCTCTACTACTCAACAAAGTATCAATGAACTTTCTTACATAAAAAAAACGTTCCACATCTCATGTCACTACTAGAAAAACTAGATTAGACATCGCACCTTTTACATCAGTTTAAAAAACCACCGATGTTAAAAATGTTTTTAACATCAGTTTTTTTAAAAGCGATGTTAAGCATCTTTCTGGACATCGGTTGATAAAATAACCGTTGTCTTAATAATTTTTAGAAAAATAAAAAACATGCGCTGATCAGTTTCCCCCCATTTCTAATAAAACATTTCCCCCTTAAAAATTTCATTCCCGCCATTTCTAATAAAACATTTCCCCCCTTTGAAACTTTTATGCCCCACCTCTCCCCCAAATTTTTCCCACAGCTTACTCCTTTCACCCGACCCTCTCTGCCCTCATCTCTCTCACACACACACACACACACACACAACATCTCTATCTCCCTCTATATCCCTCTCTCTCTTCTCTGTCCCCCTCTCTCAATTAACTATCAAATACATTCACAATCTTAGAACCCTAGTTTAGTTATCGGTATAAATCGAAGCCCTAAATCGAACTGAGGTGAATCATGCTCGAATTCGCTCGAATTAAGAGAAGAGGAAGCTCTAATTAGCTTGAATTAGTAAGTGATTTTTCAATTTGTTTTTCAAATCTCATTTTTTTTTATTTTTAATTGAAGTTCTTTTTACAGATTGGTTGCTTCTTCAGCTTGGGCCAACTGCAATTAGTAAGTTTTTATGTTATTTACTTGTTTTCCTTTGGCATGTAAAATTTACATGTAAATCATTTCGATTTTTGTTTGTATTCTTCAATTCATGTTGTTTTTTCTGTATAAATGTTAATTTGCTTGGATATTTCTGTTTGTACATATTTTCTAATTAAGAACACACACATTTATATATGTATGCAAATTTGTGATTGGATCTCAATTTTTTACTTTCAGAAATTAATTCCATATGGTATAGTTGATTACATTTACTTAATACTATGGTATAGATGAATGATTGTAAGAGAAAGATTCTTTCTTGTAGGCTCTTGTCGCTGGTGTATAGACTTTGAAAATATGGTTTGTATTATCAGGAGAACAGATTGTCCTTAAATTGAGAACGATTTGTTGATATCTCTGACATGCCATTGGGTTACTATTTTTTATTCTTTACTCTTTGTAGAGTGCTTGTCAGCTTTTACACTCTAGGCCTTGCATCATTTGTTGCTGAGAGTTGAATTAAGTTGCCTTAATTACTTTCCTGGTTGCTGGATTTAGCCATACTTTTTTTCTCCTTGCTGCTATAATTTCTCTTAGCACTCCATGCCCCTATTATTTACTCCTATTTTTTTAGAGTCTGTTGAGCTCACAGGAAGCAAATTTTGTAGAGAGCGTGGCCTGAGAGTGTAATGAGATTGGCTTTTTTAGTATTTTCAGATTGGCTTAGCTCTTAACTTCTGGAAGTGGTGAACTCCATTATCGTTTGCAGAAGCTGGAAGTGGAATATGGAAAAGAAGAGGCTGCGTCCTCTGCTGAGCCTGACTTTCCAACATTGAGGTTCAGTGCTCTGCTCTTATGTGTATTCTTGAATTTACAATTATAACAGACTTTTTAGTTGAAGTATCTAGGTATTTAATTTTTTGTTTTTTAGCTTGTATTGCTTCACACTTTTCTCAGAAGATTGTATGTGTAAGACGGCACTAACATCAATGGTACACTAGTGTTAATAATTTCCTGAATAAACTGTTTGATGAGAAACTAGCGCCAAAATTTGTTTTGAGTATTATTGAAAATATCATATGCTAATATGCGATATTTATAAACTGTCACTACTTATTTATTAGTTTAGATGCATTTGCATTGTGTTCTGGCTTAAAATTCTTCTAATTTTTTCTAATCCTTCGGTATAATATTTCTAGGCAAGGTGTTTCTGGCATCAACCTTTTGTTATTGATAATTTGATAGTGTACACAGCTCCGTACAAACTGTTCTTACTATTGCTGATTTTCATTCTCCTTTTCTCATCAACATCTAACAAAAGTGAAATAGGTAACTTTTTAATTTTTTGAACTCTCGGCATCTGTAAGTCCTTAGTTGATAAGATTTACTTGTCAAAATAGAAGCAAAACAAAGATGTTGGTGTTGTAGCTATCTTGTCTGTCTGCTTTTAACTGAAGCATGTGTCGCATTGCAAGTAAAATAGTGTAGTACAGTGATGGAGGGTCTGGACTCTGGACTGTATTGGTTTTTTAGGCTTGACATTTTTGTTGCCATGCAGATAAAGAGCCCAGTGATTCTGAAATGGAATGCTTAGTGCAAGAAGTCGAGAAGTATACTCTTTCCAGTAATCTGTTTTGGGGATTATGGGGATTAATATCGGTAATATTCACTATTTCCATATGTTACCTTCATTAAAGTCTAATATTTAGTTCCAAAAATCGTAATATCTTAAGACGTGTGAATCATTGACTAGGTGGCTTATCTTACTAGAGTGAACTAAATTGAGCTTTTTGTTATTACGTAAAAATCTTGTTACTGGATTTACTGAAGTGTGAAATAATTTTGTGACAAAGAGATATGTTGTGTGAAGTCCTGGGAAGTATATTTAGGTTTCATTAAGAGGTAGAAATATCTATGCAGAGTTGCCTTAATCACAATGATGGAACAAGATGAGGAATTTTTGGTTGGGACAAGAATTTGAAGTCTTCCGAAGGAATTTTTTCTTCTTTTTTTAGCTCTTTACTGCCATAAAGTTGGAGAATATCTCCCCCGCTTTAACCTATTTCTTTCTCATAAAAATTATTGTAAGAAAATAGCAATTACTGGATACATTTACAAAAAACAGACTATATATGTGCATATTAAATGTGATGATATGTAGAACTATTTTGTATACAAGCTTTTTGCTTAAAACTCCGCACATAAAAATTGGATTATAATCTGGCTTGAATGATGCATATCTGTGTATTTTGATATATCAGGGCACCTGTGGTATTTTTACTTCTTAAGATTCAACAACTTACTATGGGAGTTTAGAGTTCACATAATATCTCTTGGGTATGTTCTATGATCTAGCTACTATTTACCGCTATAAATGTTGGACATATGTAATAACTCATTATGTTTGAATTCCGTAGTTGTGATCAGATTTAAGTAATTAACAAATTTTACTATCTTTCTTAAATAGGTGATTGTTGTGGAATAAAAACTAGGTTACAATTTGTAATTAATGCTAGGGTGGTTGAGCTTCGAGCTTTAATGGCTGTTCTTGTGTTCGTGGCTGAATCTGTCTTCACAAGATGCCTACGTACTTTGATGAATATCAAAGATCAAGCCAAAAATATAGTTCTAGGATGAGGGGTCTGGCCCTTTAAATAGGCTGCAGGAGCCTTAGAATTATGGTAGGAGTCAGAGACTTGGTGGACAAGTCTTTGAGGAAGAATCTAGATCTATTCCTTGTAGGAATCAGTTTCCATATTGAATTGGATGCCTTGGTGGCTAAGTCTGGTGGAAATAATATCCTTATCCAACTCTTATTGCTGAGCTGTTTATTTCCCCCAATATTAATTACGAAATTAATATTATAATTGGGGTTTTGGGTCCATCTGGTGGGCCCCACGTTTGGACCATTCTTGGTCTAATTAATGCCACATTAAATGTGTCTTTAGGGCTTATTTTCAGCCCATATCATTTGCCCCCCAACTTCTAGGAAAACTGATCAGGCTTTCCTCGAAGTTTTACTTGTCTAACTCGAGACTCGGGTCAGGGTTTATCTTTGATTTCGTTTTGATGTAAAGCGTGGAGCGACCGACGCGTTTACAATGATATTAGATTATGCCAACAACATTGAACGGTGCTAAACGGCACTAAACGGCGATAAACGGTGCTGAACGGCAATAAACATCCTTAAACGACGTTTAAACGATGTTAAACGACGCTAAACGGTGATAAACGGTGCTGAACGGCACTAAACAGCCTTAAACGACGTTTAAACGATGTTAAACGACGCTAAACGGTGATAAAAGGTGCTGAATGGTGCTGAACGGCACTAAACGGTGCTGAACGACAATAAACGGCACTAAACAGCCTTAAACGACGTTTAAACGATGTTAAACGATGCTAAACGGCGATAAACGGTGCTGAACGGCACTAAACGGCACTAAACGGTGCTAGACAGCCTTAAACGACGTTTAAACCATGTTAAACGACGCTAAACGGCGATAAACGGTGGTGAACGGCACTAAACGGTACTAAACAGCCTTAAACGACGTTTGAATGATGTTAAACAACGCTAAACGGCGATAAACGGTGCTGAACGGCACTAAACGGCACTAAACAGTGCTAGACAGCCTTAAACGACGTTTAAACCATGTTAAACGACGCTAAACGGCGATAAACAGTGCTGCACGGCACTAAACGGCACTAAACGGTGCTAGACAGCCTTAAACGACGTTTAAACCATGTTAAACGACGCTAAACGGCGATAAACGGTGCTGAACGGCACTAAACGGCACTAAACGGTGCACTGAAAACCATCCGAAAAAATCGAGATTTATGTCCAGAAATTACACGAAATCCGCTGAAAAATCGAGATTCAGGACCACGAACTAACCCGCGATCGGCCGGATCGAGGGCTAGCTCGTGGTCGGCTAGCACCTGGTCGGCTGAGAGGCCTTGATCCCAGGTGGTCGGCTGGCACCTGGTCGGCTGCGGGCTGGTCGGCCGTGGCTCCTTGGCGTGCCTTGGTCGGCTGGCTCGTGGTCTTCCAGCTCGTGGTCGGCCGAGGCTTCTCAAAACGCCGTGGTCGGCTACGAGGTGGTCGGCTGTGGCTTCTCAAAATGCCGTGGTCGGCTACGGCTCCTTGGAGTTTCGTGGTAGGCCACTTCGTGGTTGGTGAAGAAACCCGGACCTGAAAACCTATTCATGGAACTTGAGGATCTAGAACCTCGATCTTGACCTCCAATTTAGTGTCTTGGTCATCCGTGACTTTCAAAGATCCAGAACCTCGATCTTGATCCTAGGTTGTCGAGGATCTAGGTTCTCAAATCATCCGTGATCCTAGGGATTCAGAACCTAGATCTTGATCTTAGGTCGTCAGTTTGGTCATTCGTGACTTCTAACGGTATTACACCTTAACTCATGATTAGCACTACTAACCTTGTGTTTAAGACTAAACTCGTTGCTTGCCTTCTTAAGTGCAAACATCCATGCAGCAAATATTTCAGCTATTTCTTTTCCGACAGATATGATATATAACGATTCTTTCTGTATAACGCGGATAATTTCTATCCTTTTTCGTCTATAAACGATAGATGACCTGTAAACGCGAACCAAGCTGAGATTCAACCTGATGTATCAGGTCATGCATTTTCTATAAAAGAGGAGAAGTAGCCTTCATTTCAATTCACTTCTTCATTTCTGAGCTCTCAAATTCTTAAGTTCTCTAGGTTCAAGTTGCAAGATCAAGTTCGAGTTTCAAGATCAGGTTTCAGATCCAAGATCAAGTTTCAACTTCAGTATCAAGATGTCGGAAGGTGATCAACCAATGGCTCCCCCTGTCTCCATGATGGAAGCTATGTCGAAGAGGAGCAAGATGAGGACCGCCAAAGGTAAAGAAAGAATCAAACCTCCTTCATATGTTGAACATAGATTTGAATCCTTGCTAGAACTTCTAAACATTATGAGGGAAGCATTTCCCAACTGTTCCAGCCTAGATTCTTTTAACAGTCCCAGTAAGTTGTCGGAACGAGATGTCCAAATAATAAAGGAGTCCTATCACTTTCCTAGTGCCATCAAGGTTCGTCTCCCAAATCCATCAGATAGAACATGCAACTGGCATCCTGAGAGGATCTGTGTTTACTGGGGTGCCTTAGATGCTGGGTTCAGATTCCCGGTTGATAATTTTATCATTAGATTGCTGGCAGAGTATCAGATCCACCCCTGTCAGTTGTATCCCAATGCTTGGAGGTACATTTCTATTTTGTTAATAAGGTGTCGGGAACTGGGGATTCATCCGACAACCACAATGTTTCGAAGTATCTTCGGGGCCAGCAACTCTTCTGACTCCAAGAAAGGATGGGTTAGCCTCAAGCACCGAGCCAAACTTCCACACATGGTGAATCCCTTCTCCTTTCCAGATTCACAACATTTCTGGGAAAGGGAGTTTGTAGTTCTTGAGTGGAAAGGTGGTGACTGGGGCAACTTCTTTGTGAAGAGATTTGGGTCCGTGGAGGACAGTTCACATTTCGTGTGTGACCTTACTGATTCAGAATTGTTGGATCGAGATAGGCTTCTTGCTGATGACGGCCGTACACACTATAAAACTTTTCTAAATGAACAGAATCTTATTGGGGCTGGCCTTAGCTTTCGTTCCATTGAGGGTAACTTTCTTACTTGAACTTATTATGAACTCTGTTTGTTCTTATCCCGGTATTTTTCTCTTTGTATTTCAGCTGCTGAGGAGATTGATAATCGTCCCGAGAACCGGTCAACTGTTACCAAGAGGATGAAGAAGAGGGCTAAGGAGAGGCTGAATCCAACTAAGCCTCATATCCATAATTTCTTGGAGCGTTGTTCTCAAGGTGGTAAACGATCCCGAAACGCTGACGGGGATGTCAGGACTCCTTTCATACCTCCTTGGGGCATATGTGAACAAGACTCGGTCTTTGGGAGTCCTCATTTGGCCCTAGACTGGTCCAAGCTTTCAATCACTCCTCCTGACCAAGCGACAATGCATGCAGGCGACAAAATGGATGAGTCTCAGCTCATGGGCGCCCAGGCCTTGTATCAGGTATGAAATTCCCTCTGTTGAGTTTGATATTGTTATTGATTTCAACTTTGCATATTCCTCGTGGCTCACTCATTTCCTTGTTGCAGGCCAACGCTTATTTTCAAACTGTTTCGACCCAAGGCCGGGCCTTTAGGGATGAAAATGTTAGTTTGAGAAATGACTCAGCAAGGTCCAGGGAGGAGATTGACGATCTGCACTCCCAAGTTGTTCGTGTCGAAGCTAATGCCGCATCTACCCGTAAACAACTTGCTTCTCTAGCCAAAAAGAAAGCCTCTGATGCCAACAAGGTGATCCAGGCCTACCATAGGTCTGAAGATTTTCTTAAGCTCATTGATGATCATGATGATGAGGTGCGTCCCTTCAACATGTCTGTTGGTTGGGATAAGGCCATTAACGCTGTGAGTCATAGGCATTCATTTGTTGTCAACCCGGCTGATTTTCCTTGCCCAAATTGGGGTGCCATCCCGGCTAACCTAGCTTCTGGTTCGGGAACTAAAGTTGTTCCTCAGGCATCAGGGTCCGGCTCCAAAAGCAGTCATCGGCGCTCTGGATCTAACTCAAAGGGGGTTGTTCAAGTTGCTAGCCAAGACTCATCTTCTTCTGGCTCCCGTGGGAAGAAACCCCCGCCTGCAAAGAAAGTTGGAGTAGTTCGCCAACCCATCCCTGGGAAGAGACTAATCCGGAACGAGGGCAGTTCTACATCTGATTCATCTTCCGAGGAAAAAGGAGCCGAAGTTGCTAGAGTTCAGCCAGTGGTGATTGCCGAGCCCGGAGATGAATCCGGTGAAGACTCAGAGGAGGAGAGTGAGGAAGAAGAGAGTGGCGGAGAGGAGTCTGGCGAAGAGGATTCTGGGGAGGAGTAGCTGGAGTTAGTTCGTGGCCTTGCATGGCCTTGTTAGCCATATGTGGCTTTATCTATCTAGATTTCAATCAAGGTCCTTTGGGACCAAACTTTTATCTGTCTTGTTGATATAACCTAACTGTTGGCCCTTCGGGGTCTTTATTTATGCATTTGTTTCCTCATTTGTTTGTTTACTTGTTTTCGGTACTTGGCCTTTCTAGACTCACACTCAACAGGTGCTTGGTACATAAACAAAATCACAGAATCATTGAAGGGAAACAAACTTTGCATTAATAATTTGAAATGGGTTCAACCCTTACATAACTTATTATTATCCTACTCGGGGCGTTAAGCCCTGGAATGGTTTCATCGAACCTTATTTCTACTTCTCATAATAAATAGATAGAAAGCTGAATCCATGCAAGGATAGCTTATACATAATAAACTTTGAGGTTCAAGGCATGCCAAGTACGGGGCACCTCAACCCCGTCCAAGGTCTCCAACTTATATGATCCTCGTCCCAACATCTTCTTGACTCGATACGGCCCTTCCCAATTAGGGGCTAGCTTTCCCTTCTGGCCAACTCCAGAAGCCTCGATCTTCCTTAGAACCAGGTCGCCTTGTCGAAAGAACCTTTCCTTAACCCTGTGGTTGTAATAAAAGGATGCTTTCTTTTGATGCTCCACATTTCAAGCATTTGTCTCATCCCTGACTTCGTCAATCAGGTCCAGGGCGAGTCTCATGCCCTCTTCGTTAGTTTCTGGTTCAAAGGCCTCAACTCGAGGTGACGCTTGCATGACCTCCAAAGGCATAACTGCCTCAGCTCCGTAAGCCAGCAGGAACGGGGTTGCTCTAGTGGTCACTTTACAAGTTGTACGGTATGCCCATAGTATGGGCAGCAACTCATCTACCCAAGTGTTTCTAGAGCGTTCGACCCTCTTCTTCAGTCCATCAAGGATAATTCGATTAGCTACCTCAGCTTGCCCATTGGCTTGTGGATGAGCCACTGAGGTAAAACGAAGCTCAATTGCATTCTCCTCACAATACTTCTTGAACTCTTCATTATTGAATTGTGTCCCATTGTCTGTCACCAAAATTCGTGGGATTCCATACCTGCAAATTATATTCTCCCAAAAGAACTAGGCAACTTGTTTGGTGGTTATCTTGGCTAGAGGTTTAGCCTCAATCCACTTAGTAAAGTAATCAATGGCCACTATCAGAAACTTCCTTTGTGCTGAAGCTACGGGGAAGGGACCGAGTATATCCATTCCCCACATCGCGAATGGAATAGGGGAGCTAACCGATGTTAACATCTCAGGCGGCTGCCTTACTATCGGAGCATGCTTCTGGCATCGATCGCACCGCTTGACATAGCTCTGTGCATCGGCCAACATCTCTGGCCAGTAGAATCCCAAACGAGTTATTTTGTGAGCTAGGGCTCTGCCCCCCAAGTGCTGCCCACAGATACCTTCATGAACTTCTTCCAAAGCTTCCCTTGCCTCTTGGGACCTCAAACATTTCAAGTACGGGATAACGAAAGACCTTTTGTAAAGGACGCCCTCGATCAAGGCATATCTCAATGCTCTCACTGACAGCTTTCGTGCCTCCGAGGCATTGTCAGGGAGCCATCCGGTTTCGAGGTGAGCTTTGATAGGATCTATCCAACAGCTTCCCACATCAATTGGTGCCACTAATTTCGAGTCGATAGTCGGGGCCTTCAAGACCTGGAAGTAAACACTCCCTGCATAGTTTTCTATCTCGGAAGAAGCGAACTTAGATAGGGCATCGGCATTAACGTTCACTTCTCTCGGAATGTGTTCTACATAGCACTCGTCAAACTGAGTCATGACAGCTTTCACAACTCGCAGATACTTCGCCATAGTTTCATCCTTGGCCTCAAATTCACCGTTTACTTGAGAGACTACTAATCTTGAATCTCCACAAACTTTGAGATTCTTGACTCTCATGATTCTGGCCAAGCCTAAACCGGCTATCAAGTCCTCATACTCAGCTTCATTGTTGGTTGTCGGGAAATCCAACTTCAAAGCATATTCAACTGTGAACCCATCGGGGCTTTGCAATACTAAGCCTGCGCCACTAGATTTTGTTTTTGATGCTCCATCAAAATAGAGCACCCAATATTCCTTCTGATTAGGTTCAAGTTCTTCATCTTTATCTTGCTTCTCAGGGGTTGTTATTATTTCCTGCCCCCCGACTTCTTGGTTGCTAATGGTGCATTCAACCACGAAGTCAGCCAATGCCTGAGCCTTAATGGCTGTTCGAGGCTTATACGCGATGTCAAATTCTCCAAGTTCGATCGTCCACTTGATTAGCCTTCCACTAGCCTTCGGGCTATGCAATATGTTTCCCAACTGTTGGTCCGTCAGGACTTCAATCTTATGTGCCTGGAAGTACGGGCGTAGCTTCCTCGAGGCTGTTATCAAAGCCAAGGCAAACTTTTCAATGGGAGAGTAATTCAACTCAGCCCCATGCAACACCTTGCTCACATAATAGATAGGTTTCTGGACCTTCTTCTCTTCTCGAACGAGAACGGCGCTCAACGCTTGTTCAGATACCGCCAGGTATAGATGAAGAGTCTCCCCAGGACTAGGTTTGGCCAGCAACGGGGCTTCAACCATGTATTTCTTTAATTGTTCAAAGGCCTCTTGGCTCTCAGGGGTCCACTCAAAATTTCTCACTTTCTTCAATGCTTGAAAGAAAGGCAAGCATTTGTCACTAGACTTGGAGATGAATCTTCCTAAAGCCGCTACTCGGCCTGTCAACTTCTGCACATCTCTTATAGAACGTGGTGGTTCCATGTCTAAGATCGCCTTGATCTTGTCAGGGTTGGCCTCTATGCCTCTCTTTGAAACCATCAGACCCAAAAATTTGCCTGATCCAACGCCAAAGGCACACTTGGCTGGATTCAACATCAGTTTGTGGTGCCTCAGCACTTCGAATGCCTCTCTGAGGTGCTTAATGTGATCTGCCTTGAACAGGCTCTTGACTAGCATGTCATCAACATAGACCTCCATGGTTTTTCCAATCAGATGGGCGAATATCTTATTCACCAGTCGTTGGTAAGTAGCTCCTGCATTTTTTAGACCGAAAGCCATAACAAGATAGCAGAAAACACCAAAGTCAGTTATGAAAGATACCTTAGGGACGTCATCCTTGTGCATCTTAATCTGATTATAGCCGCTGAATCCATCCATGAAGCTCAGCATCTCATGTCCAGCTGTGGCATCTATTAACATGTCTATCCTTGGTAAAGGGAAGCAATCCTTAGGGCATGCGTCATTCAAGTCGGTGAAGTCTATACACATCCTCCACTTACCGTTGGCTTTCTTGACCATCACAGGGTTAGCCAACCATTCTGGAAACTGAATCTCTTCAATAAACCCAGCTTCTAAAAGCTTTTCCACTTCTTGCTTTATGGCCTCTTGCCTTTCAGGTGCAAAGTTCCTCTTCTTCTGCTGTATTATCTTCCGATTAGGATCGACATTCAATCTGTGAGTTATGAGTTGGGGATCAATCCCTGGCATATCAGCTGCTGTCCAGGAAAACACATCACCATTTTCTTACAAGAATGCTATCAATTTGCCCTTCAGGGGTTCCTTCAAAGAGGCTCCTATATAAGTCACCTTCTCAGGGTCGCCTAGCTCCAGAGGAATGGGTATTAAGTCCTCTGTTGGCTTTCCTCGGTGTTCATCATCACCACGGACATCCATGTCTTCGATCGGAAGTACCTACCCCCCGATTCCATCAACCCTTAATGCGGATACATAACAACTTCTTGCCATCTTCTGATCACCCTTTTGTTCTCCAACACCATTCCTGGTTGGAAACTTAATCTTCATGTGATATGTGGAGGCCACAACCTTGAATGCATGAAGTCCATTCCTTCCTAGAATCGTGTTATAAGTAGAAGATGCCTTGATCTCAAGGAAATTCAACATCTGAGTAGCCTCTTTAGGTTCCTGTCCAATTGTCATGGGTAACTGAATAGTCCCTTCAACCTTGGACTCAACTCCATTAAATCCGTAGATTGGCATTTTGGTGGGGGTCAACTGAGAATCGGTGTACCCCATTTTCAGAAACGCATCGTGAAACAAGATATCAACAGAAGCTCCATTGTCAATCAAGACTCGTTTCACCTCAGAGTTTCCAATCACAGGAGTTATGACCAACGGGTCGTCATGGGGGAACTTTACCCCTTCGAGATCTGAATCATCAAACCCAATAACTATTTCAGTCCTAGCACGTTTTGGGGCTTCTCCCACGATGTGCATTACTTCTCTGGCATACGCTTTTCGAGAGTTTCGAGTTGTGCCGGCCGCTGTCGGGCCTCCCCAAATCATATTAACAACTGGCCCTCGGGGCTGTGGGTTACGATCACGATCACGATCGTTATCTCTTCTGTCATTGTCTCTCCTATTATAGTCCCTTCTTTGGGTTCCACGATCATCATTCTTGGTGAACCTGCTTAGCTTTCCTTTTCGGATCAAGAACTCAATCTCATCTTTCAACTTTCTACAATCATCTATATCATGACCCACATCACGGTGGTACCTACAGTATTGGTCCTTGTTTCTCTTCGTGGGATCACCCCTAAGTGGCTTCGGCCATTGGAAGTCTTTATCCTTCTCAATATCTAGCAAGATCTGACTCCTAGGAGCGTTCAGTCTTGCATAATCAGAAAACCTTGGTCCCAAACCCTTCTTTGGTGGTGACTCGGAATCCTTGCTAGTCCGGGGATACTTGTCCCTAGCATCGTACTCTTGCTCTTGCTTTCGTTTCTTTGAGTCATTAGAACCCTTGCCATTGCCTCCTGTGGTTTCCTTCTTCATGCTGTCCTCATCCTTGATATATTTGTCGGCCCTTCGTTGGAGCTCGGCCATATTTTCAGGAGGATGTTTTGCCAAAGACCTTTTAAAGAAGAGATCAGTGGTTCCGTGTTCCAGGGCTACCATGGCCACCTTATTTTCCAGATCAGTGATATTCAGCGTCTCCTTGGTGAATCGCTTGAGGTAATCCCTCAAATTCTCGTTCTTCCCCTGCACCACATACATAAGGGATGCAAAACTTTTTTCATGAACTCTCCCACTAATGAACTGGCTAACAAAGGCGGCACTCAGCTCTTTGAATGAGCCAATTGATTTTGCAGGTAAGAGGCTATACCACCTTTGAGCCATGCCAGACAGGGTTTGAGGGAACGCCCTACACTTTAAGGCGTCGCTCGCAGGCTGCAACAGCAGTGCATTTGAGAATGTCCTAACATGGTTTGCGGGGTCGCCCGTTCCATCATAGGCCTTAATCGTCGGCATCTTGAACTTCCTTGAGATGCGAGCATTCATTAACTCTTCAATGAACGGAGGTGTAGGATCATCAGGATCCCCAAGTGGCATCAGATCCTTGGGGTTACTTTTGGGGGTCTCCACCCTTGTCGATTTTTCTGTTGGGGCTTCGGCCCTTCGCTGTCTCCTTGAGGGCCTCTCCAGATTTATAATGGGAATCCTCCCTGTAACTGGAGGAGGTTGAATCAGACTTCGCCTTGCTTGCTCTCTAGCAATATCATCCTTCAGCCTTTGGATCTCAGCCTCATGAGCCTTAATCCTTTCCTCAGCCATTTGTGGAGGTCCATCATGGATTCTTTGGGACCTCCTTCGAGGTTCTCTATTAGCACGTCGCCTCCTCGGGGCTTCATCACGATCATCATCGTCATCCTCAGACGTTGAATCATCAGTATAGGGGCCAGAGTAATCATCGTACTCTCGATCTCGGATCTGTAAGGCATGACCGCTCGGTCCAGGTTCCCTGTGTTGAGGGGGATAATTAGGCAGCCCATACATCGGGTTGGTATTCAAAGGGAGATCCGTAGTGTGGATCTATACCCCCGGGGGTAGTGTACGATCAACGCTATCAAGAGGAGAAACCACCATCTGAAGAGGGTTAGTTTCTTGGCTTTGAGGGATAGTCACAGGTAAAGTTCCCTCAACATGGGGAATCGTCCCTAAGGGTTGAGAGGTTAGAGGTTGAATGATCGTCCCTGTTGATGGGGGTAATTGTCCTTCTTCAGCGGTGATGAGCGGATCAGAGGTGGCAGGTGGAGCAGAGCTAAGGGGTATGGCCTCAGTCGATGTTGTTCTTCGTGTTTGAACCATGGTTGGTGTTTTCTTCCCACAGACGGCGCCAAATGTTGTGGAATAAAAACTAGGTTACGATTTGTAATTAATGCTAGGGTGGTTGAGCTTCGAGCTTTAATGGCTGTTCTTGTGTTCGTGGCTGAATCTGCCTTCACAAGATGCCTACGTACTTTGATGAATATCAAAGATCAAGCCAAAAACGTAGTTCTAGGATGAGGGGTCTGGCCCTTTAAATAGGCTGCAGGAGCCTTAGAATTATGGTAGGAGTCAGAGACTTGGTGGACAAGTCTTTGAGGAAGGTTCTAGATCTATTCCTTGTAGGAATCAGTTTCCATATTGAATTGGATGCCTTGGTGGCTAAGTCTGGTGGAAATAATATCCTTATCCAACTCTTATTGCTGAGCTGTTTATTTCCCCCAATATTAATTACGAAATTAATATTATAATTGGGGTTTTGGGTCCATCTGGTGGGCCCCACGTTTGGACCATTCTTGGTCTAATTAATGCCACATTAAATGTGTCTTTATGGCTTATTTTCAGCCCATATCAGTGATGGACCAGGAAGCAGTTTGGCGTCCAACTTATATTCTATGATTTGGGCACCAACCTATTTGTTACTAACAACAAGAAGAAAGAGTTCGGCCAACTGCACAAAGAAGACCTGATTTGTAACATCAAATTGCACAGTTAGCTAGTACTTTCATTTTGTCCTTTTGGTAATGTAGTAGGAATGAGCTTTGATTTGATAATGTAGTATTGGTTTTGTCGTTATTGTGTGTACTGAATTGGTTTGTTTGGTAATATATAACTGGATTTTGGTTATTTATATTTGATTGTCTTGGTTTGTTTGTGGTATTTGTGTGTTTAGAACAAGCAATGTTCAAATTGTACTACTTAAATATTATTTCAAATACATTAGTTTCTTTAAGAAACTGATTTTAAAGGTTGTGTTAAACATAATTTATTTAATCAGCTGATGTCTAAGCTAGTATTAAACATCAGTTCTTCTATAAAAAACCGATGTTAAACAACATGAAAGACATCAGTTTATTTAAGAGAACCGTTGTGTATATTCATCTTTGACATCAGCTAAAAACCGATGTCTAAAGTTTGGACCTTCTTCTACACACGCATAGACATCGCCCAGATTTTTTTTTACAACGGCTAAAAACCGATGTCTATTGACATATTTCTAGTAGTGTGTATTAATATTATAGAAGACTTCTATATACATTCCTCACTTTCTTCCAGGTCACTAAGTTACCATAGCATTAACTAAACCAAAGATTTGCTTTATAGGCTTCTCTTTTCCTTTCGATATCCTAAGAACACTCCCCCTTCCCTTTCTTCCATCTTGTTTACTTACAGCTGTAGAAAATAATGTAATATAAAAATGAGCATAAAATACTCAACAAGCAATCATCTATGTTAAGAAAAATTATTAGAGTTCAAGATTTAAAACTCTGAATAAAAGAATAGTAGTTCTCTAATCAAACACTAAAATTTGAATAATAAAACAGTTTAATAGAATAAAGAACAAAATGATTAATAAAGGTAGTCATTACAACCGCATCAAGAGCTTGCTTACTTGATCAACAAAGATCTCGTGAAAAATATCGAAATACATGATGATGGGTACTCTCGTCCATGTCATGTGCCTGATATATATAATTTTGTTAAAGAGAATGGAATACACCTGGAAGGTAATTGTCCATTCAAAGGGACATGTATCATGAAATTTTCCCAAAATGTTGAAGATTATGGAAAGATGAGATCCCAAAATGTTGAAGATTATGGAAAGATGAGATCCAAGTTCATAGATGATCAGCTTAAACAAAGATATTCATTTGATAAATTCAAACACCTAGTGATAAATGGATCTAATGCAGAAAAGGTCCTTAAAATGTCAAAACGTCATTAAAAGAAAAAAGACCTGCCAATGGAGTGATTTCGTCCAATGCAGGGCTTTGATGGAAAGTAAGTATCACAAAATAAACAACTTCTTACGCACATGTTTGCTTTTGTTGTTTTGATGTTGGTCTCATGCTATACAAATATATATTTTTAGGGCATTTTTTATCATATTATAGATGAAAAGATAAATCATGTTATTTTGATCGAGGATATAATGGTATTTAATTCTTTAAAATAAAAACATGTTGACCTCTGTATGGATGAAAGGGGAAAAGGTCATTCTTATATTGCGGTTCGTCAAGTCAGAGAGTTTACATACATTGAAGGATATGTATATTGTATGGGACCAAAACCCCCAAAGAGAATCGTGGTCTTTTTTTTTTTTATTACAAAAAGGTCCAAGAAACTTGCAATGGTATTGACATAAACTTTGTTTTCTATTGTTAATGAGTTTATTTTATTTTTGTACTTCTAAACTTTGATAAAATAGTGAAAAATCATGTTCGCACTAAATCGCGCAAGTGTACGCGGTCACAAGTAATATAAGATTAAGTAGAGTTCGTTCCCACAGAGAATGGTGTATTTCAGATTATGCACTTATGCAACAATGTATGATTATTATTCACTGCTAAGACAAGTATTAAATTTGTGTTTTGTTTAACTGAATTAACTAATACTAAGAAATAATTAACTAATGAGAATAAAACCGAATTACTTATGAGAGAATAAACATGGGATCCTAACTTCATTAAATAATTCGTTTATAGTTGATTCCTTTAATCAATGTATGTGACGATTATGACAACTAATCGAACAACACGAAACTAATACACGCTACCTTTCAGTATACGTATACCATACCACTCAGTATCCACAAAATAGATAGAAGATGGGTAGACACCAATTATGTTTAGATCCTATATGTCTATAAGATTTGAAAACATACCGGTTTAAGTACAAGTTATCCATTGAGATCACATAGGGCAGTGTAAGATGGTTAAAATTACACTACAAATCATGCATGTCAAAAACATCCATAAACCTATGCTAGCATGACAAGTTCTAAATCTCTATATCCACTTTCGCATTCAATAGAGATTAACAACACAACTTAGATGTTATCTACGCATCCAAGAAGAATAAGCACAACCATACGAGGAAATCAATAATTCATCACACACAAATCTTTAAAGCAATCAAACGAGATCCAAAGTATCGCCTAATTAGAAGAATACAAAAGAAGTAGATATAGATCTCCGTTGCTTGTCACGTGCTTCAGTGAATCATACTCCTAATCTTGTTCTCCTGGCTCTCTCTGATAAAAAAACTCGTCTCTTCTGTTGATGTCAAGTGTTTATATAGCCCCCGTGCCTTGACCACCAAGCAAATTCCAAATCAGCAATAAAACAGGATTTTTAGCATACGACACGGCGCGCCCGCGCCACCTGTAGCGCGCCCGCGCTCCACCAATTCAAACCAGCGCACCCGAGCTTAAACATGGCGCGCCCGCGCCCGATCCCCTGGATAACTTTGCTGATTTCTCTGATTCTTCTTCATTTCTTCGCTCCAATGCTCTCGCAAGATCCGTGCTTCAACTCCCGAGCTCAAATCCACCACATAATCATGGAAAAACACCAATCCTGCCTGAAGTTTGTAGTCCTGCACAACTTAATGAAAACACATCAAAACACCACATACTTGAGGTCAAGTTAATCAATTTAAGCCGATACGAAACGTTCTAAGTGGATATGAAAATCCACTTATCAAATCAATCACAAAGTGTGTAAGACCCTCGAAACATTTTGAGTTTGTCACTTGTGCTCTACTACTCAACAACTAGCATAAAAGTCCGTGCAAAGCACGGTCCTGTTATTTAAATTGTACTTTTTGCTATATTATTTATTGTGATTATAAATTTAAATTTACAATTTTTTACTACATATTTATTTTAGTGAATTTTGAAAATCAATTTATTTTTATAATTTATTTCAAAAAAATCAATTTTTTACTAATACATTAATTAAAATTAGATTCTGATTATACGATCATTTAAAAAGCTTAACTGAAATTTAACAATACAAATAATTTATTTAAAAATATTAGTAAACAGTAAAAAATTTATTTAACTACCCCGATGATCTAATATTTTAAATTTAAAAATTCCCAATGAATGCTAATTTTAATTTGTTCAAACACATGTATATAATATATACATTTACGCAAATTAAGTTCATTTTTAAATAATAACTAAAATTTAATTTATGAAACTTAGTTTTTTAAAATTTAATAATTTTATTTCAAGCATATATCGACTACTTGATTATAATAATTTATAAAATTTAGTATCCTATTTTTAAATCTTATACGTTAATAGAAATTTATACTTTAAGTCGATAATTTGTGCATAATTTACAACATTATGTTTAAAACCGAATCACTTATTTAAATTATTTTACGAACTAATACTTATTTTTACGCGATCTTTTCCTCTAGTATGGTTGGATTTGTAAAAAAAAAATTGTTAAAAACATGATTTCAAGTCATTTTTGTAGATAAATTTTCTATCTTGGTGTTGTGAAATAAAAACTAGGTTGAAATTGTTGCGGTTAGGGTTTGTATATTTAATGTTAGGATTCGTGAGCTTCGTGCTTTAATGGCTGCTTCTGCGTTCGAGACTTAAACGGTCCTCACAGAATGCCTACGTATCTCTGTAATTAGAGAATCAAGCCAATAAAACGTAGTTCTGAGATGAGGGATCAGACCCTTTATATAGGCTGAGAAGCCTTAGAATTATGGTAGGATTTGGAGACTTGGTGGGCAAGTCTTTGAGAAATGTTCTAGATCTATTCCTTGTAGGAATCAGTTTCCATATTGAATTGGATGCCTTATTGGATAAGTCTGAAGGGGATATTATCCTTATCCAACTCTTATTTGCTGAGCTGTTTATTACCCTTAATATTAATTACGAAATTAATACTATAATCAGGGTTTTGGGCCCAGCTGGTGGGCCTCACGTTTGGACTAATTTCGGCCTAGTTAATGCCACATTAAATGTGTCTTTAGGGCTTATTTTCAGCCCATATCATTTGCCCCCCAACTTCTAAGGAAAACTGATCAGGTTTTCATAGAAGTTATATTTGTCTTAATCGAGACTCGGGGTCGTTCTTATCCCTTACCTGGGACTTCTTAATTACCCTTATATGGGAATTTTGGTTTACACTAGTGTTTCACAAGTATCGTCTTGGTTGTAAAGTGTGGAGCGACCTACACATTTACGACGATTTGCCTTATTCGAGGCTTTAATTTGTGCTTGCTTTTAGCAATTTCGGCACTTTCATAGAGTTTTTATGCATTATTAACATAAATTACTACTCAATCTGTCAAGAAAATATTTCTATAACTTTTCTCGTATTTTTCTCTACTTTTCCTAATATTTTAGGAATTTTTATGTACTCACAGGTATTTTTGTAATTTTTCCTAATAATTTAGGAATTTTTATGTACCAACAGGTATTTTTCGTAATTTTTCCTAATAATTTAGGATTTTTTATGTACCAACAGGTATTTTTCGTAATTTTTCCTAATAATTTAGGAATTTTTATGTACCAACAGGTATTTTTGTAATTTTTCCTAATAATTTAGGAATTTTTATGTACCAACAGGTATTTTTGTAATTTTTCCTAATAATTTAGGAATTTTTAAAGGATTAACTTTAAAAAAGTCATCCTGGCAAAAAATGCTTCCTGGGCGTGGGTACCCCCGCCAAGGAGACACCCTCCTTAGGCACGCCTAGGGGATTTGGTCTCCTGGGCGTGGGTGTATCTTTGCCCTTTGAAATGCTTCCTGGGCGTGGGTACCCCCGCCAAGGAGACACTTTCCTTAGGCACGCCTAGGAAGTTTGGTCTCCTGGGCGTGGGTGTATCTTCGTTCCTTGAAATGCTTCATGGGCGTGGGTACCCCCGCCAAGGAGACACTTTCCTTAGGCACGCCTAGGAAGTTTGGTCTCCTGGGCGTGGGTATGCCCTTCTCTAAGAAAAGTCACGTTAGGCGTGGGTACCCCCGCCAAGGAGACACCTTCCTTAGGCACGCCGAGGAGGTTTGGTCTCCTGGGCGTGGGTATGCCCTTCTCTAAGAAAAGTCACGTTAGGCGTGGGTACCCCCGCCAAGGAGACACCTTCCTTAGGCACGCCGAGGAGGTTTGGTCTCCTGGGCGTGGGTATGCCCTTCTCTAAGAAAAGTCACGTTAGGCGTGGGTACCCCCGCCAAGGAGACACCTTCCTTAGGCACGCCGAGGAGGTTTGGTCTCCTGGGCGTGGGTATAGCCTTCTTTAAAGAAAATCAAGTTGGGCGTGGGTACCCCCGCCAAGGAGACACCTTCCTTAGGCACGCCTAGGAGGTTTGGTCTCCTGGGCGTGGGTATAGCCTTCTTTAAAGAAAATCAAGTTGGGCGTGGGTACCCCCGCCAAGGAGACACCTTCCTTAGGCACGCCTAGGAGGTTTGGTCTCCTGGGCGTGGGTATGCCCTTTTAATTGGGCCTCCTGCCTTTAAATTCTGATGGGCTTTTATCCTATTTTCTAAAAATGTCGTAGAACATTCTAGAATTATTTCAAAATTTGAATTTCATGGGCTTCCCGCCTATTCAAAGGCCCAGTCACCTGTTGACAGCCCATTTACTGGATATAACCGGTTGAGTGACCAACCATGAACTCTATAAAAGAGTAGTGTGCATCCCTCATTTCTCATTTCACTATTCAGCAAAAATTATCTCTCCCTTATCACAAATACTTTTCAAAAAAGCTCTGCTAGGGTTCTGTCGTGAGGCGATTTCCGGCGTCTTTCCTCCGCCCTGTTTTCCAGTTTCTGTTTGAAGATCGTTGAATCTTCATCTTCTTCAACCTCTTTTTTCAACATTTCTGGGTTTCAAGCCTTCAAGGGAAGCATATCAATGGAGGACTCTAGCTCTTCAGGCCAGTCACAACTTGCTAACACTTCTACCACCGCTCCACGGCTTACAAGGGGTAAGAACCCTAAAACATCTCTTGTCCATGCCAGTGTTTTTTCCCTTAGAGATCTTTTAAATGAGTTTGGTCAAGCTTTTCCAAATATGCTTCATTTAGATGCTTATGAATATAAATCGAAATACAAACAACATAGGGTAGACATTCTAGCCCAACTTTTTCATATTAATGGGCCTTATAGGGCCGTTGTTCCGGCCTCAAACGAAAGGGCTTGTCACCCAAAGCCTGGGGCCATTAGGATTTATAAAGAGACTTTTTATGCTGGTTTTCGCCTACCTCCTCCTCCTTTTGTTTATCGTCTTTTGGCCGAAGCCCGGGTTTGTCCAACCCAACTTATGCCAAATGCATGGCGTTTTATCTATTGTTTCTTGGTCCAATGTAAGAAACATGGGCTTGAGCCCAGTATTTCTGTTTTTCGATATTTATTCAAATTTGTCAATTCTTCTGACAATTCGGGCTGGGTCAAAATCCAACACCGTTCTTTAGCCCGTTCTTGTTTTGTTTCGGATTCCGCTCCTGATTCCCTTCCTAATTGGAAGAGGGAATGGTTTTATATCTTTTTGGATGGGGATGACTGGGACAACTATTTTCGGCCCAACTTCTGTAGAGCCGTTGATGGGCCTGTCAGGAGTTTAAAATTGGGCGTGGAAGAAGAGGCTGCCATAACTTTGTTAACATCCGATAATTTGCATCAATGTGCAAATTTGATTTCTGAAGATTCGTTGCAGGCCCACGGGCTAAGCGATTTGGGCCCTGAGGGTAATTCTCACCTCTTGCTTTATTAACATTTTATGCTAGATATAATTTTTTAACTTTCTTGTAATCATTTTGCAGCCAAAGCTGCTCTGGGAGCAATTTTTAAGCAGAGGGAGACTGCTGCCACTGCTAGGGTGGTAACAGAGAACCCTAGGGCCAAAAGGGCCAGGACAGATGAGGCTTCTCCCGCGGTGGAGCGTGTTCCTGCTTTTCTTCAAGAAAAGCCAGTTCCTATTGAGGAAGACCTCACTCCCTTTACAGTGGGATGGGGTTTATGCAATAGGGACACGGCTGTAGGTGATTCTAGGGCTGCAGCTGAGTGGTCCAGAAGCGTGGTTACTCCACGAGATAGGATTCACATTGTGGAGTCCTCTGATGACTTGCAGATTGAGCTTCTTGGGGCTCAAGCTGTTGCTTCGGTAATTTCTTATTCAACTTCTTTAATTTAATTGCATTTACTTTTCCCTTATTCACTTGTTTCCTTTGCAGATGAACGCCTACCTTCAGGCCGCTGTTCATAACCTGAAGGAGGTGCGTGCTGATAAGACCATTGCTGAGAGGGACAGAGACAGATACTTTGATGCCTCCGAGGCAAACTTTGCTCGTTTTAGGGAGGTGGAGAAGGAGCTGGCTGCTGAGAAGGAGAAGAACAGGAAGCTACAACTGGAGGTGTAGCAGAACAGGGAACACATCATTGCTGATTACAAGGCTTCTAAGGACTTCCAAGATGTCCTGAATGCCGAGTATGATGCAAACTTTCCTGGCACCTTCAAGGAGTGTTGGGAGGGGATCATCGAGGAGCTGAGTGGGAAGATCGAGGGGGTATCCCTGGAGAAGTTCCCGGTACCTGCTATCCCTGGATTGACAGATACTCTGGAGGTTGCTACTGAGACAGCAGTAGATGGGGACTCTCAACCCACTCAGGATCCACCTTCTTCTCCTGGAGTAGAGACAGCAGATCCTTCTTCTACCCAGGGAGATGTTGTTATTGAGGACTTAGATGCATAGATGGCCCTGCGTGGCTTATTTCTGTTTGTCTTTATTTATTCTGAACTTTTGCCCTTCGGGGCTTATGACTTAACTTATTTATGTAGTAGTTTCTTTTGTTTCCATGTTCTCATTTTTTGCTTATAGTTCGTTAAACTTTAGAATTTCTCAAGTACTTGGCCTCCTGGCTGGTACTAAACTCACAAGCTAGTTCAACGTTTGCCTTTCGTGTTTATTTTAACAAAGAGAAATAACTCATAGAGAAAACAGTATAAATTCCATTATGCTGTCAATGGATATCAATAGAATGGGTTCAACCCTTACATAAATATTCTATCTTCTACTGGGAGCAACATGCTCTAAAATGGTTTCATTCAAACCTTATTCCTAATAAATAGATAAAAGTCCAAGCCTTTGTCAAAAGAACTTAGACATAATAAACTTTGAGGTTCACAGCATGCCAAGTTCGGGGCACTTCAACCTTGTCCAAGGTTTCTAACTTGTAGGATCCTTGCCCTAACACCTTTCTGACTAGATATGGTCCTTCCCAATTGGGTGCTAACTTTCCTTTCTGGCCAACTCCTGAGGCTTCAATCTTCCTTAAAACCATGTCACCTTGTCGAAAGAATCTTTCTTTAACTCTCTGGTTGTAGTGAAAAGAGGCTCTCTTCTGATATTCAGCATTCTTTGCATTAGCTCCATCTCTAACTTCATCAATTAAGTCAAGGGCAAGTCTCATTCCTTCGTCATTAGTTTCTGGCTCATATGCCTCAACTCGAGGTGATGCTTGCATGATCTCTAAAGGCACAACTGCCTCGGCTCCATAAGCCCGCAAAAATGGGGTTGCTCCAGTCGTTACCTTACAAGTGGTACGATTTGCCCAAAGTATGGGCAACAATTCATCTACCCAAGTATTCTTAGAGCGTTCGACCCTCTTTTTCAGTCCATCAAGGATAATCCGATTAGCTACCTCAGCTTGCCCATTGGCTTGAGGGTGTGCCACCGAGGTAAAACGGAGCTCAATCGCATTCTCTTCACAATACTTCTTGAACTCTTCATTATTGAACTGTGTCCCATTGTCTGTTACAAGGATTCGTGGGATTCCGTATCTGCAAATTATGTTCTCCCAAAAGAACTGGGAAACTTGCTTGGTGGTTATCTTAGCCAGAGGTTTAGCCTCAATCCACTTAGTGAAGTAATCGATGGCCACTATTAGGAATTTCCTTTGCGCAGAAGCCATGGGAAAAGGCCCAAGTATATCCATTCCCCACATTGCAAATGGAATGGGAGAGTTAATTGAAGTTAAGATCTCAGGTGGTTGCCTCACAATTGGGGCATGCTTCTGGCATCTCTCGCATCTCTTGACATAGTTTTGTGCATCAGCCAACATCTCCGGCCAATAGAACCTTAAACGAATTATCTTGTGAGCTAGGGCTCTGCCCCCCAAGTGTTGGCCACAAATCCCTTCATGAACTTCTTCCAATGCTTCTCTTGCCTCTTGAGGCCTTAAACATTTCAAGTATGGGATGACAAACGACCTCTTATACAAAATGCCTTCAATCAAAGTGTATCTCAATGCTCTTACTGAAAGTTTTCGTGCCTCCAAGGCATTGTCTGGGAGCCATCCGGTCTCAAGGTGTGCCTTGATAGGGTCTATCCAAGAGCCTCCTATATCGATTGGTGCCAATAACTTTGAATTAACGGTCGGGGCCTTCAAGACCTGAAAATAGACACTCCCAGCATAATTTTCTATCTCGGAAGAAGCAAATTTAGATAGGGCATCGGCCTTAATGTTTTCCTCTCTTGGAATGTGCTCAACATAGCACTCCTCAAACTGGGACATAACAGCCTTTACTACTCTCAAGTATTTTGCCATAGTCTCATCCTTAGCCTCGAATTCACCATTTACTTGTGATACCACAAGCCTTGAATCTCCACAAACTTTGAGATTCTTGACCCTCATGATTCTGGCCAAGCCCAAACCAGCTATCAATGCCTCATACTCCGCCTCGTTGTTGGTAGTAGGGAAATCCAACTTTAAAGCGTACTCAACTGTGAACCCATCGGGGCTTTGCAAAACCAAACCTGCACCACTAGATTTTGTTTTTGATGCTCCATCAAAATAGAGCACCCAATATTCCTTCAGATCGGGTGTAAGTTTTTCTTCTTTTTCCTCTTGCCCAGGGGTAGTCATTATCTCTTGCCCCCCGACTTCTTGGTTGTTAATAGTGCATTCAACCACGAAGTCAGCTAATGCCTGAGCTTTGATAGCTGTCCGAGGCTTGTATGTGATGTCAAACTCTCCTAACTCAATCGCCCATTTGATTAGCCTTCCACTGGCCTTTGGGCTATGCAATATGTTCCTCAACTGCTGGTTTGTCAGAACTTGAATCTTATGTGCCTGAAAGTAAGGCCGCAGCTTTCTTGAGGCAGTTACTAATGCCAAAGCAAACTTTTCTATGGGTGAGTAATTCAACTCAGCCCCATGCAACACTTTGCTCACATAGTAGATAGGTTTCTGGACCTTCTCCTCTTCCCGAATAAGGACAGCACTCAGGGCTTGTTCGGATACCGCCAGGTATAAACTAAGAATCTCCCCAGGACTTGGTTTGGTCAACAACGGGGCTTCAACCATGTACTTCTTCAGTTGCTCAAAGGCCTCTTGGCTCTCAGGTGTCCACTCAAAATTTTTCACCTTTTTTAACGCTTGGAAGAAAGGCAAGCATTTGTCTCCAGACTTGGAGATGAATCTTCCTAAAGCTGCAACTCGACCTGTCAACCTCTGCACATCTCTTATAGAGCGTGGTGGCTCCATGTCTAAAATCGCCTTGATCTTGTCAGGATTGGCCTCAATGCCTCTTTTTGAAACCATCAGCCCTAAAAACTTCCCAGATCCAACGCCAAAAGCACACTTGGCGGGATTCAACATCATCTTATGGTACCTCAGCACTTCAAATGCCTCTCCGAGGTGCTTGATATGATCAGCCTTAAGTAGGCTCTTGACTAACATGTCATCAACATATACCTCCATGGTTTTTCCAATCAGATGGGCGAATATCTTATTCACCAATCGTTGGTAAGTAGCTCCTGCATTCTTTAGACCAAAAGCCATGACAAGATAACAGAAGACACCAAAGTCAGTTATGAAAGATACCTTAGGTATGTCATCCTTGTGCATCTTAATCTGATTATAGCCGCTGAATCCATCCATGAAGCTTAACATCTCATGTCCAGCTGTGGCATCTATCAACATATCAATCCTCGGCAGGGGAAAACAATCTTTTGGGCATGCATCATTCAGGTCAGTGAAGTCTATACACATTCTCCACCTCCCATTTGCTTTCTTGACCATGACTGGGTTCGCTAACCATTCAGGAAACTGAATCTCTTCAATAAAACCAGCTTCCAAGAGCTTATTCACTTCTTGCCTAATGGCCTCTTGCCTTTCCGGAGCAAAGTTTCTCTTCTTCTGCTTTATTGCCTTCCTTTTGGGATCAACATTTAACTTATGAGTTATGAGTTGGGGGTCAATCCCTGGCATATCGGCTGCTGTCCAAGCGAACACGTCGCTATTCTTCTGTAAGAATTCTATTAACTTGCCCTTTAGGGGTTCTTTCAGAGATGCTCCAACATAAGTAACTTTTTCATGATCATTAGGTTCTAGAGGTACGGGAATCAAATCCTCTGCTGGCTTCCCTCTATGCTCTTCATCATCGCGGACATCCATGTCTTCAATCGGAAGGACCTGCCCCCCGACTCCATCGGCCCTCAGTGCGGCCACATAGCAACTTCTTGCCATCTTCTGATCACCCTTTTGTTCTCCGACACCATTCCGTGTCGGAAACTTAATTTTCATATGATAGGAAGAGGCCACAGCCTTAAACGCATGAAGTCCAGTCCTTCCAAGGATTGCGTTGTATGTTGATGCTGCCTTGATCACCAAGAAATTCAACATCTGAGTCGCCTCTTTAGGCTCATGCCCAATAGTCACGGGTAGCTGAATAGTCCCTTCAACGTTGGACTCCACTCCGTTAAACCCGTATATAGGCATGTTTGTAGGGGTCAGTTGAGAGTCGTTGTAACCCATCTTTACAAATGCATCATGAAATAAAATATCCACAGAAGCCCCATTGTCTATCAAGACTCGTTTTACTTCTGAGTTTCCAATCACGGGAGTTATGACCAGCGGGTCGTCATGGGGGAATTTCACCCCTTCCAAGTCTGAATCATCGAAACCAATTACCATCTCGGTTTTAGCACGCTTCGGGGCTTCTCCCACAATGTGCATTACTTCTCTAGCATAAGCCTTTCGAGAATTCTTAGTCGTGCCAGCTGCTGTCGGACCTCCCCAGATCATATTGATAACTGCCCTTCGGGGCTGTGGATTGCGATCATGGTTGTCATCCCTCCTATTATTATCTCTCCTTTCATTGTCCCTTCTGTCATTGTCCCTTCTCTGGTTCCCACGGTCATCACCCTTGGTGTACTGACTTAGTTTTCCTCTTCGTATCAAGAACTCAATCTCATCCTTGAGTTGCCTACAATCGTCGGTGTCATGTCCCACATCTTTGTGGAACCTGCAGTATTGCTCCTTATTTCGCTTAGCTGGGTCTCCTCTAAGTGGCTTCGGCCATCGGAAGTCCTTTTCCTTTTCAATGTCCAACAGGATCTGGCTTCTTGGAGCATTAAGTCTGGCATACTCGGAAAACCTTGGACCCGAGTTCTTTTTTGGAGCAGATTCAGAGTCTCTGCTAGCTCGGGGATACTTGTCCCTAGCATCGTACTCTTGTTCTTGCTTCCGCTTGTTCCCTCCATTGCCCAACGCGGCTTCTTTCTTGATGCTGTCCTCAGCTTTTATATACTTATCCGCCCTTCGTTGAAGTTCATTCATGCTTTCAGGGGGGTGTTTTGCCAACGACCTCTTAAAAAAGAGATCCGTGGTTCCATGCTGCAAGGCTACCATGGCCACCTTATTTTCCAAATCGGTGATATTCAGGGTTTCCTTAGTGAATCGCTTGATGTAATCTCTTAAGTTCTCATTCTTTCCCTGTGTTACATACATAAGGGATGCGGAGCTTTTCTCGTGAATTCTTCCGCTAATGAATTGACTGACAAAAGCGGTACTCAACTCCTTGAAAGAGCTAATCGAGTTTGGAGGTAAACGACTATACCAACGTTGCGCCATGCCCGACAGGGTTTGGGGGAACGCCCTACACTTAAGGGCATCGTTAGCAGGCTGCAGTAACAATGCGCTTGTAAACGTTCTCACATGAGTTGCGGGATCCCCCGTTCCATCGTAAGCTTTGATCGTGGGCATCTTAAACTTTCGGGAGATATGTGCATTCATCACCTCCTCAGTGAATGGAGGGGTCGGATCATCCAGATCTCCTTGTAGCATCAAATCTCTAGGATTATTCTTGGGGAGTTCCACCCTGGTAGTTCCTCTGGTTGGGGCTTCAGCCCTTCGGTGCCTCCTTGAAGACCTCTCCAGATCTATGAAGGGAATCCCTCCTGAAGTCGGAGGAGGTCGAGTCTGATCAGGGTTCTGTCTCTCTAGCTCCCTTGCTTGGTCGTCCTTCAGCTTCTGAATCTCGGCTTCATAAGCCTTAATTTTCTCTGCAATTGTTAAAGGACCATCTCGGTTTGATGGATTCCTCCTCAGAGGTTCCTTACTAGCGCGTCGCCTCCTTGGGGCTTCGTCTCGATCATCGTCTTCAGATGACGAGTCTCCGGTATAAGGACCAGAGTAATCATAGTATCCTGGTTCAGGAGGGGCCGGGCCTCTAAGATAAGGGGATTGTTGTTGCCCATGGATCAGCCGAGCATGACCGCTTGGTCCTGGATCCCTTGGATCTTGGGGGTAATTAGGCAGCCCATACATTGGGTTGGTGTTGACAGGGAGCGAAGAAGTGGAGAGACTGTGAAGCGGCGGGCGGCTGCTCAGAGGGAGAGGAGAGACCACCATCTGGAGCGGGTTAGTCTCCTGTCCTAGAGGGACGATTACAGGTTGAGATCTTTCAGCGGGGGGATCCGTCCCTTGTGGTTGAGAGGCCTGACTACGAGGGTTTGTTTCCGTCAATGGGGGTACAGACCCTGGCCCTGTACCAACAGGAGGAGCAGCGATTGGTGGAACGATGGTTCCAGAGGTAGCCTCGGTTGAGACCGGTGTTGTTCTTCGAGTGGTAACCATGGTTGATGTCTTTGTCCCACAGACGGCGCCAAATGTTGTGGAATAAAAACTAGGTTGAAATTGTTGCGGTTAGGGTTTGTATATTTAATGCTAGGATTCGTGAGCTTCGTGCTTTAATGGCTGCTTCTGCGTTCGAGACTTAAACGGTCCTCACAGAATGCCTACGTATCTCTGTAATTAGAGAATCAAGCCAATAAAACGTAGTTCTGAGATGAGGGATCAGACCCTTTATATAGACTGAGAAGCCTTAGAATTATGGTAGGATTTGGAGACTTGGTGGGCAAGTCTTTGAGGAATGTTCTAGATCTATTCCTTGTAGGAATCAGTTTCCATATTGAATTGGATGCCTTATTGGATAAGTCTGAAGGGGATATTATCCTTATCCAACTCTTATTTGCTGAGCTGTTTATTACCCTTAATATTAATTACGAAATTAATACTATAATCAGGGTTTTGGGCCCAGCTGGTGGGCCCCATGTTTGGACTAATTTCGGCCTAGTTAATGCCACATTAAATGTGTCTTTAGGGCTTATTTTCAGCCCATATCACTTGGTATCCTATTTTTAAATCTTATACGTTAATAGAAATCTGTGCTTTAATTCGATAATTTGTGTATAATTTAAAATTTTATATTTAAAACCAAAATACTTATTAAATTACTTTACGAACCAATTTGTTAGACTAAAATGATCTTTAACATATCGTGTACCTACTTATTTTTACGCGATCTTTTCATAAAGTATGTTTGGATTTGATAAAAAATTGTTGAAAACATGATTTCAAGGCACTTGTGTAGATAAATTTTCTACCTTGGTATACTATTTTTAAATCTTATACCTTCAAGTCAACTATTTGTGTATAATTTAAAATTTTATATTTAAAATCAAATCACTTATTTAAATCATTTTATGAAGCAATTTGTCATACTAAAAAGATCTTTAAAATTTTGTGTACCTCCTAATTTTTACGTGATGTTTTCTTCTAGTATGGTTGGATTTGTAAAAATTTGTTAAAAACATGTTTTCAAGTCATTTGTGCAGATAAATTTTTCTATCTTGATATCATATTTTTAAATCTTATACGTTAATAAAAATCTATACTTTAAGTCGATTATTTGTGTATAATTTAAAATTTTATATTTAAAACCAAATTAGTTATTTAAATTATTTTACGAACCAATTCGTTAGACTAAAAAGATTTTTAACATTTTGTATACCTACTTGTTTTTATGTGATTTTTTGTTCTCGTATGGTTGGATTTATAAAAAATTTGTTTAACAGTGGATAAATTTTCTATCTTGGTATCCTATTTTTAAATTTTACGTTAATAGAAATCTTTATTTTAAGTCAAATATTTGTGTATAATTTAAAATTTATATTTAAAACTAAATCATTTATTTAAATTATTTTATAAACCAATTCGTTAGGCTAAAAAGATCTTTAATATTTTCTTTACCTGCTTATTTTTATGCAATTTTTTATTCTATTATGATTGGATTTGTAAAAAAATTGTTAAAAAACATGATTCAAAAACACTTGTGTACATAAATTTTATATCTTGTCAAATAGAATACAAAACAAAATAAAAAAAAGGTTAATATAATATAATATATGGGATGCTTGCACATATAGATAAAGAGTTTTTTTTTTTTTTTTTTTTATCAAAATGAGTATCTAGCATAGTGGTTAAGATTGTTATATTTAAGTCTAAGGTCATGGGTTCAATCCCCATCCTCACTATTATTTTTTTTAATAAAATTATAATGGCATTTTTGTAATTATGTGATAAATAAGGGTATACTGGACATTTCACAACCATTTTTTTGGCACTTTTTGCCCTTACGTTCTCCTTTAATATATAGTAATAGAAGTATCATTAAACTTTCTTACATTAAAAAAAACCCGTCTCCATATCTCATGTATTAGTATTACATAAGGATTCTATATACAATCCTCAAATTCAGTTTCTTCCAAGGTAAGTCACTAGGTTACCATATATCTATAACCTTATTAAATAGTGAAACCCCTTTTTAATGGTATCAAATTTGGTTCGCACCATATTTTGGTTTCACACCTAAACTCCTATTTCTACTAGAATTCTATATTGTTTTTGTAATTAAAAAAGTAAAAAACCTATTATGATTATAATTCTCTTTTTGAAATTAATTTAATTAACACGAGGTAAAACACCAACAAGGTAAAACTCCATGAACGAGGTACAATCTACTTACAAATATACTTACACCAACAAGAGAAAATGCCCAAAATGGCACAAAATTGGGGTTCAATGCCCAAAATGGCACTTTCTGAAAAGCTGGCCCTACACTAGCACTTTCCTAATGTTATATACATGTTTTCATTTTTCCTTTTTTTAAAAAAATAGCATTTTCATTCTTTTAGAACCCGTTCTCAGTATTACATAGAAAACATCAATGCAATACTTTAAACATTAAAATATTACAGTAGAACCTCGATAAACAAATAACCTCATTAAATGAATAATTTTTGCTTTTGCTGAAAATGCAAGTAGTAATGGCGTTGTGGTTGAAAACGCATTTGTAAGATGCGTTTTACGTCAAAAATGCATTTTGTACATGTGTTTTGTCCCTGTAACGCATGTTCTAAATGCGTTTCCACCTGTAACGCATGTTGCAGATGCGTTTTGACAAAACGCGCATTGTAGCTGCGTTAAGAAAGTGCTATTAAAGGGCAGTGTTTTCAGGAAATGCCATTTTGGACATTTTGATCAGAATTTGTGCCACTTTGGCCCTTCACCCCACCAACAAATATACAACCATTGTTATAGATGCAGTGATCACCATCCATCAACGAAGTACAAAAAAAAGTTACTAATCAAATTTGTGGAAAGGTAAAGATTCTATATCTCATAACAACTTTTTTTTTCCGAACATAATCGCTTTCTAGCCAGCCAAGTTGTGCCAATCTGCATGCTCTTTAATGAGCCTTTAAGGTCAATTTATTCTTCATTATCCTAATTATATTTAGATAAACCATCATGAAAATTCAAATCTTTGCAACATATTAGCTTTTCATCATGCTCATATTAGTTTTTTTCATATTAATAAGCGAAATCCTCTTTTAAATTGTATTACGGTACTTTTTCTAGAATTCTATATTATCTTTAATAAAATAATAAAATTGTTGTAATCCTAGAACAATTGTAGTTCTTTCTAGCTTTATTTCTATTTCTTCTAGGACTCCATGTTATCTTTAATAAAATAGTAAAATTGTTATAATCTTAAAACAATTGTAATTCTATTATAATAATCGTATTTAGTTACAAAATAATCTAAGAGAACCATATTGTTATGCCCAAATCTTGGCATAAGCCCTAAACAAGCCTAATGGGCTGTTATATCGGTTCATAACTCATAATGGGCCTAAAGATGAAGAATGGGTCACTTAATCCCACCATCAGGAGTCAGTCCAGTATATTATTAAGTCCGACATGGGAGCCAGCGATCCCGAGCTACGGATAGAGTTCGCCAGCGAGCCCCTCGCATCATAAAAGGTCCAGCGAGGCCTATAATACTCTTGTTATGAAGGCTCATGATTAATCCCAGCGAGGTCGAATGAGTATAATTACCTTTATAGCGTGGGATCACCTCGCATGATTAAGCTCAGTGAGGTCGCATGCGAGGCCACGTAGCTTCTCCATTAGCTTCGCCAGTGACTTCGTGCGATTCTAGCATCATGTTAGCCATGGGTAACCTTTATTGGGCCATGGGTCATGAGCAGGATTAATGGATAAATTATATCATCCCATAGACGTCTAGTGGATTTGGGCTAAGACGAGCCCACAGAAACCCTATCCCGTCTGGGTAAGTTCTTCTCCAAGAACTACGTATGGCTTGATCCCTATAAATAGGGTACGTAGGCACCTTGTTAAGTTTGGGAAACAGTTCACCCCTGAAATATCAACAAACATGATCAGCCACAAACATATACAAATCTCATCCGTGTTCTTCTTGTTTTTAGCAGAATATCTGTATTTTGCTCCGTAATTCCAGCAACCTCAATAAATATTGTTATACCAATTTCTCCCTATAACACATATATATCGTATTTTCTTGATTTTCTTAAAATAATCTTAAATTAATAATAAATTTTATTAATAAGCAACAAACCCGTTCTAATGATACTTCAGTCTCCATATTTGATTTCACCCAAAAATTCGTATCTTCGAGAATTGTTGAAATTCTGTTATAAATATAATTGTTTCTTTATTATAACCAACTGATTTGTATAAATAACATAATTTTTTTAAGATCATTCAAAATCATAAATTGATGATCAATTTAAATTAATTTTCTCAACCCGTACTTCGCACGAATTATCATCTAGTAGCATTAAATAAACGAAAGATTTGTTTCATTACAAACTATCTTTACTTCCTCGAGCCTTCTCTTTTCCTTTCGATATCTTAAGAACACACTTGTTTCCTTTTCTTTCATCTTGTTTAGAAAATAATGTAATATAAAAGTGAACACAAAATGCTCAACAAGCAATTGTTTATGTTACGAAAAAATATTAGAGTTCAAGATTTAAAACTCTGAATAGAAGAATAGTAGTTTTCTAATCAAACACTAAAATTTGAAGAATAGAACAGTTTAATAGAATAAAGAAATGTTGTGGGGAAAAGTTGCAACAATGGGGTAACGAGGTGACAGGAAAGTTTGGGCAGCGCATCAAGAGTTGCAAACGGGAGATGAAAAAACTCAGAAAGCTTAGAGATCCTGTTTCGGTTCACAAATTTAAAGAAGCGAAAGAAAAACTCTTTAATATTTTGGAACAAAAAGAAATATTTTAGCGCCAACATGCTAAGCAGTTTTGGCTACACTCAGGTGATAAGAATAGCAGGTATTTCCATGCCTCAGCAAGTGCGCGTAGGAGAAATAACCAGATTTACAGGTTAAGAAACGAGGAAGGAAATTGGGTCGAGTGGGATGACGGTCTTGCTGAACACATAACTGAGTTTTACACTTATTTGTTTACATCTACTTCAACTAATTGGCATGAAGTGATTGATTGTGTAGAATCAAGGATAACAGCAACTCAGAATGTAGACCTGTTAAAGCATGTAACGAACGCAGAAGTAAGGGAGGCTGTCTTTCAGATGAATCCAGATAAATCTCCGGGTCCTGACGGGATGACACCGGCCTTTTACCAAAAGCATTGGCTAATAGTTGGAGAGGATGTGTCTAACGTGGTTAAAAAGTTTTTTCAGGATGGAATCATGCCAAAGGGTCTAAACGATACGAACGTGATCCTTATTCCGAAGAAGAAAAATCCGAGTGTTGTGGGGGATCTTAGACCCATTTCTCTATGTAATGTAGTGGCCAAAATCATCACTAAGGTGATGGCAAACCGTATGAAGCATATGCTTGATGGTGTGATTCTGAATGTCAGAGTGCTTTCATTCCTGGTCGATCGATTACGGACAACATTATGGTGGGATACGAAATGATTCATTATCTCAAAAGGAAAAGAAGAGGGAAAGATGGTTGTATGGCTGTTAAGCTCGACATGAGTAAGGCTTATGACAGGATAAAATGGGATTATTTACGAGAACTGTTGAGCAAAATAGGGTTTCATGACTGGTGGGTGCATTTGATTCTGCAATGTGTTACCTCTGTTTCGTATAATATTACTCATGGATGGAGGGAAATGGGTCTAGTAATTCCTAGTAGGGGGTTGAGACAAGGAGACCCGTTATCTCCATATCTTTTTATTCTATGTGCTAAAGGACTTTCTGCGCTTTTGCAAAAATATGAGTCTCAACGTTTTATTCACAGTATTAAGATAAGTCGTCAAGCTCCTACTATCAACCACTTACTGTTTG
This sequence comes from Saposhnikovia divaricata, assembly GCA_036435485.1. Lineage (NCBI taxonomy): Eukaryota > Viridiplantae > Streptophyta > Magnoliopsida > Apiales > Apiaceae > Saposhnikovia > Saposhnikovia divaricata. The sequence goes on from CM071599.1 coordinate 10,655,322, forward strand.
CAGACGACAGTTACATGTTTTGTAAGGCATCAGAAGAGGAAGATCTAAGATTGGTGGATATTCTCCAAATTTTTGAAGAAGCATCGGGGCAACAGGTGAACCTTACGAAGTCTTCAGTTATCTTCAGTACCAATGTAGGAAGGGAGTGTAGGGAGCATGTCTGTCATACTTTACAGATGGGTGAGGCAGATGGTTCAGTGCATTACTTGGGATTACCGAACATGGTAGGTCGTAATAAATCCAGGGTGTTGGGGTATTTGAAGGACAAAGTGAAGTACAGAGTTCAAACTTGGAAGGAGCAGTGGATATCTCAGGCTGGCAGAGAAGTTCTTATTAAAAATGTGGCCCAAGCTATTCCTACATATGCAATGAGCACTTTTTTATTACCTAGAGAAATCACTAAAGACTTTGAGAGGAGCTTATCTCGGTATTGGTGGGGAGTTAAGGATGATTCGAGGGCAGGCATAATTTGGATGAATTGGGATAGGTTAAGTAATCATAAACTAAGGGGGGCCTAGGAGTTAGGAATTTTACTGACTTCAATATGGCGCTCTTAGGTAAACAGGGGTGGAGGTTTTGTACATGTCCTGAAAGGTTGTCCAGCAAGATTTATAAGGCTCGGTACTTTCCTAACTATCATTTTCTTGACTCAAGTCTGGGGGATAATCCAAGTTACATTTGGCGGAGCATTTGGGAAGCCAAATCAGTAGCATTGGCAGGTGCTAGGTGGAAGCTAGGTAATGGTGATCGGGTTAAGAGTGTTGGGTCATTCTTGGCTTAACGATGAATCAAACCCTTATATCACTAGTGAAGTACAGGGGCTGAGCCACGCTACTGTGAACTCGTTGAAGATGATGGATGGTCTTCAGTGGGACAGGGAAATTGTTGCAGACTTGTTTAATCAACGGGACCAACAATGCATTTTGAATACGGATGTGGGGGTTGCAGGAGTAGTTGATACATTGTACTGGAATGAAGAAAGTAGTGGAATCTATACTGTTAAGAGTGCATATAGATTGATTCAAAGAAAGAAAGGGGGATGGAGCACAGGTGATAGCAGTGGTATATGGAAACGTCTGTGGAGAGTTAAGGCTCCTCCTAAGGTTCTTAATATGGTTTGGCGTGCATTATCTCAGTCCTTACCTACTAGAACGGCGCTTTATGTTAAACGAGTTACGGATTCTGTGATATGTCCAGTTTGTAATGGGGATCAAGAGACAGTGATTCATGCTATTGTCAGTTGTCCTTTTGCAGATCCTTGTTGGAGGAAAAGGGGTCGAGCTTGTCAAGCTACAAATGATACTAATTTTGATACTTGGCTGGAGCAGATGCTGAATGTAGTTGACAAGGAGGAACATGGAGAAATCTTTACGTTATGTTGGAGCATATGGCGGGCTAGAAACAATATGTTGTGGCATCAGAAAAGGAGTGAAGCAGATTTTGTGGTTTTATCGACAAGGCAGTACCTTGCAGAATGGAAGCAGGCCCAAGTAATGACAACAAAGGCTCTTTACCAGGATGTGGAAAGTGGTGATGGAGCAAAGTCTTGGGTGAAACCAAAAAAAGATGTAGTCAAGGTATCAGTCGATGCTGCGATCTTTGCTGAGAGCTCAAAGTATGGTATTGGTTTGATAGCTCGGAATGATAGAGGTGAGGTAATTCAGGGGAGATCAGAAGTGTTTCAAGGAACTGTTCGTCCTGAATTTGCAGAGCAATCGCTGTTAAAGAAGCGCTGAGCTGGGTGAAGGCAATGGAATGGAGGGAGGCAGTGGTTGAAACGGATTGCTTGGCTGTTGTTCAAGCAATTCGGAGCAATGTTCCTATGGGTTCTCCGTTTGGTAGTATAATTATGGAGTGTCGATCGATGCTCGTAGATTCAAACATTGTTATGTGTTTTGTTAGACGATCTACTAACATGGCGTCTCACTTTCTAGCGAGAGAGTCATGTTCTTTTCCAGGTCGAGTTTTTGATAGGAGGTCTGTTCCTATTGGTTTGGAGGCTATTGTTCTGGCTGATATTTTTGAGTAATATATTTTCCCAGTTTCTTCAAAAAAAAAGAGAATAGAATGATTAATGAAAGTAATCATTACAAAATACAGGTAATCATTACAAAATACAAACTATCTATATTAATGAAGATAAAAATTTAATGTTTAAATTTTAATAAAAAAAAAGAAAATTTTAAAAAATGGTTATAAAACTTTCCTTAAAACATCCCTATTTCAAATGTTAAGAATAAGTGAGACGAAGAGATATAATCTACTCAAATAAATCCCTAGCCGTATATCCAACTTGGATCATCATAATTTTCAGTGTACTGATTAAATCCATCTCAAAATGCAACTTTGTAACAAAATAAGGAGATTCTTGTCTGTCACCTCCACTTCATTTGTCCTCTGGATTAAAATAAATGTTACTCTCTACGTCTCTTATTACTTTTTCTGTTTGGGCTGGACACGTTTGCCAACGTACACTTTTAATTATTATTATTTTTAATTTCGTATTAGTGTTAAATATAAAACGTTTACGGTATTAAAGTATTCACAAATACGAATCAAACATTATATTTTGTCTTATAAATTATGTATAAATTGCTAATCAATTACTTATAATGAATAGTGTAAACGATCAAAACAAGAAAAGCTTTACGAGACAGGGGAGTAAGTATCAACAATCTAAAGCAATGAAATGCAGCAGAATATCCATGATTCGCATCATTACAAAACAAAAATAGGAGTAAAAGTCTGCATTAGTACTCGGACCACAAAATGGTCTATAAAGGGTCACATGAGCTTCACAAACAAACACATTACAAAATTGGTGGATGTAATTGACTTTGGATAACTTAACTTGGTCTTCCATTACCACCACCATGCAAATATTCAAAACTAAGCACCCCTGCTTCTACTTCTCTTCTGCATTCTATGCACTAAGAATTTAACTTGCATTTATTTTTCGATTTCTCCGAGACATGGCATTTACGGCTAATGGTCGTATGGCTCTCCCGGCTGCAGGCCACTCTGCAGGGACACTACCGGTTACGAAACAGGGGATTGTTAAGTTCTGTAATGGGGAGTTGATGGGGAAGAAGTTGTATTATTCCAAATTTCAACAAAGAATTAGTAACAATAATTTTAGGAGGTCTCATTTTTGCATGGCGGTTGCTACTACTATTGCAGGTGAGGCTAAGGTGAGTTCTTTTTTCATTTTTTTTCGTTCTATCTTTCCTCATTAGTAAAGAGCGTCTGGATGTTTGTTTAGTTTCATAACTGACTTTGGTCACATTAAGTTTTATTTGAGATCTCATCCTTTTAGGGTCAGTGGAATTTTGTAACAATGTCGATATGAAACAATCGAAGAACTTACTTACCTAGTACCAATTCAAGGGTTTGGACTTGCTTTACGTTGTACTAATGAACTTGAACTGTAGAACGTTACGTTACGTTGTAGCCTGTACACAAAGTTCCTGCACCATGCATCACCAGAGTTTGGCGACGGATGTACTAAGTGGTGAAACTACACACCGGATTCAGACAAGAATGTTAGAAAGCACAGTAAATGGGGGAAAATAGTCTAGCCCATTAAGTATTAGCGCAAGGTTATGGCGTGGTCACAAGTTCGATGTACAGAGCATTGATGCTACCCGGCTCTTGTTAGAATATCATAAACTTGGTACTTTTATCAAATTGAGGGAGCAGTGACTTCGGAACCCTGCTTTTGTCCTTGGTTGTGCACGACCTTTGGCTTAATTTCTGGAGGGTGGCTGTTACATAATGTGCATTTGCTAATTACATAATGCACACAATACCCAACAGAGGGAGCATTCAGAGCAATTGGAGTTTCAATTATCAATCAGCAACATTAGCATTAAGATATTGTCTCAAATATGGGCGCCAAGTGATTCACTCCGACCAAATATGGGCTATCGAGTGAGGGAGAGTGTAAAAATATAATATAAGATTGTATTAAGTCCTCCTTGAGGTTTTCGGAGGGCTGGCAACTAAAGATGGTATTAGAGATCTCGGTTTCTATTTGCTCCAACTCCTAAAATTTTATTAGTTAATTTGGACAGCAAGGCGCTCCTCGGTTAATTGAACCTCCTGCTCCGGGAAATATTCTCAACCCAAAAATGGGCTGCTTCAACTTGGATGGATTTCCAAATTAAGGAATGTTAGAGAGACTTTTGCCCATTTAATACATTGATCCGATGGGTACTCATACATTTGGATTTTGGATATAGTAAAACTGGAAAATCAAACTTTCATCTGTGGATGAGTAGATATGACTGGGCCTCATTTTCCTCGATGCTGCAGCCTCCATGTCTTTGTACAAAGTAGTGGAATAAACCTTGTTTTTTTTGTTTTCTTCAAAAGTTTTGTGTCTGCATTAGAACCAACTTAACTATTCCATCAGTTGCTACGTAGCATAAGGAGCACCTTCAATTTGACTGTTAAGTAACCAGTCACTCTAAAACGCTCTAAAACCTTAAGACCTTAACGTGTTAAAGGAAGGCCTTTCCAGGATCTTATATTATATTCTAATACTGACAGTAACCAGTAACCGTATTATCCTATTTATAGTCTGTCACGACATTGATAAAGATCAGATCATATTAAGAGATAATGATAACTCTTGAATAACTTTACTCTGTTGTATGCAGTTAAGGGATCTAGAAATGGAGAAAAGGGATCCAAAGACTGTTGTAGCAGTAATACTAGGTGGTGGAGCTGGAACTCGGCTTTTCCCTCTCACCAAGCGCCGTGCTAAGCCTGCTGTCAGTCTCCTGATTTAGACTTTTCTTCACATTTCTACGATGAACATTTCAGCTAATATAAGAAGAAAAATTCTTATTAGCACATCCCTTAATTGTAAATTGCAGGTACCTATTGGAGGAGCGTATCGGCTAATTGATGTGCCCATGAGTAATTGTATCAACAGTGGGATCAATAAGGTTTACATTCTTACTCAATACAACTCAGCATCACTGAATAGGCACCTCACTCGTGCTTACAACTTTGGCAGTGGGACAACTTTCGGTGATGGTTTTGTTGAGGTTAGTTCAAAAAACATTCTAGTTGAAGTGCAAATGAAACTTGAATGGCTTCTTCTTAACCAAATATAATCATAAAATTATTTTACTCTAGGCTCTTGCAGCAACTCAAACCCCAGGTGAGGCAGGTAAGATGTGGTTCCAGGGTACTGCAGATGCAGTTCGTCAGTTTCATTGGCTTTTTGAGGTATATACATTATGAGTTCTCGATACATTAGCAATATTATAAAGTAGGCACATGAGTTTACATGATTGATAATATCAGGTTTATTCCCTAACTTATCTTAGAAATCTGTGTCCTACGAAAACTCTGTAACTCTGACTCTTTATACTACCTGTAGGATGCAAGAAGTAAGGATATTGATGATGTGCTAGTTCTATCTGGAGACCACTTATACCGTATGGACTACATGAACTTTGTTCAGGTAAAACACAGAATTCAGTTCCCTTTCATCAAGCATTCACTTTTCCAGAATTTCTATAAATTAAGATTTATATCCTTTTGTAGAATCATCGAGAAAGTGGTGCAGATATTACCCTCTCTTGCCTACCGATGGATGACAGGTAGGCCAATCTATTCAATTCCCCTATATTTTCTTGTCATGTTGTACAAGTTACTAAGTTAGAATTCTCCCTATCACTTTGAAGACATTAGTAAATGCTTTCTATAAGTCTGTTGCAGCCTTTGGACTTGAGTTACAACTTACATACTATGACTTTTAACTACGTAACATGATTCATCAACTGATAATTCAAATACCTGTACTGAGTCTTCTCTCTGTTTCTATGATAGTCGTGCTTCAGACTTTGGATTAATGAATATTGACAGTAAGGGAAGGGTCCTTTCTTTTAGTGAAAAGCCTAGAGGAGCTGAATTAAAGGCTATGGTAAAAGTTAAAAAACATTTGGATATCCTTTTAGACCTATCCTTTTATTTTATTTTTGTTTTTTACACCAAGCTTGTTAATCCGAATATCAGGCTGTCGATACAACCATATTGGGGCTTCCACGGGAAGAGGCTGAAAAGAAACCTTATATTGCTTCCATGGGAGTATATGTCTTCAAGAAAGAAATACTTCTTAATCTTTTGAGGTACTGATCTTTTGGAGTTGATTTACATGCATGCAATATTTCACGAAACAACTTCACCTGTGTTTTAAGTACAAAAACACACAGAAATGTATCAGTATCTGGAACATTTTGAGATGGGAGAAACATGCTAATTAGTTCATGCGCCCTTTCTAAGATATATGTGAAAAATGTTGGCTCTTTGTCAAATATTCCCCTGAAAACATCAACACATAAAGAATACGTGTGCTGTTGTTAGCTAGAGAACAAATAGAGGTGATAAAACTTATTACGACTTATCAGAACTTCAAAAAAATATATCTAAAACTAGATGACTATTGTCTTTGTAATTTAGGCAAAGTATCACTAATAAAGAAGGAACAGTGTAAACTTATGAAAAATGTATTGTTCTGAGCCAGGTGGCGTTTCCCAACTTCAAATGACTTCGGATCAGAAATAATTCCAGCCTCAGTCAAAGAGTTCTACATTAAGGTGAGTAAAAGTCTTCACTGTCTATGTAAAAAAAAATTCAAGAATTATGTTTGTTCAGCACCTGGGTTTGATCTTAGTATGATATCATGCACTTAACTTTTCGGGTTTAACATTAGTTGTTTTTTTATAACATATCAATTAGCTACTCTTTTTATTTTTTGGATATCTTTCAGCCTTATGAAACAATATTTTGCAGGCATATTTATTCAACGATTACTGGGAAGACATTGGTACAATCAGATCCTTCTTTGAAGCAAATCTCGCCCTAACTGATCATGTAAGCATCAGGATTGATCTGGGTGTTTAAAATAGTCTGAAAAGGTTGACAGTTCGAAAGATCTTGTTTCTGATCAACTATAGGTAATTTTGCTTTTTTTGCATTTCAGCCGTCCAAATTTAGTTTCTATGAAGCAGGCAAGCCAATGTTTACATCAAGGAGAAACTTACCGCCATCAAAGATCGACAACAGCAAGGTTAAGGAATCTAAGTTGTCAATTCTACAACTAATAACTCTATGATTCATATATAGATGATTTAGTTTAAATTTTTTTTATACATTTCAATGCAACTATCTTGAGAGAGAATTAAAACACTAAGAATGATCTGTTTTGAAAACAAAAGCTGCACCAAATTGGCAATGAACTTGGTTAACTTGTTATCAGTAATTTGTTTTCTGCATTGATTATAAAAGCAGTTCATTTTATCATCCCCTAATGATTCAATATCTTTATGCAGATTGTAGATTCAATAGTCTCACACGGTAGTTTTCTAACTGACTGCTTTATTGAGCATAGCGTTGTTGGCATCCGATCCCGGATCAACTCCAATGTCCACTTGAAGGTTTGCTTCAGGCCCAAATAGTCACACTCTATGAATATTATTTTTTTTGGCAGTGAAGTGTATCAAGTAAACGGGCTTTGGCCAAGAATACCCCAAAAACCTATATTACATAACAAGAATACCTAAAAGTATCGATGATGGTCATAAATACCCATCTATTACGCATTTCATATGAGAGTAACAGGGTTACGCATTTGATATTGGGGTAACTAGTATAAAATTTTCTTCAATTACGCATTTAGAGAATGGGTAATAGGGGGTTACCCATTTTCCAAATGCGTTATAGGCTCCCCTGACAGGTCTATTACCCCTCTGAAAAATGCGTAATATGTATAAAATTTATTACCCCTCTCCCAAATGCGTAATAAAGTGGTATTTATGACCACCATCCGTGATTTGTGTTATTCTCATCAATTTTATTAAAAAATGTGTTATTTATGTCATTGTTTCCAAGTAAACTGAACCACATACATCGTGTGTTATGTGTTTATGCTTTTTGTGTGCTTTATTTTGAATAATTAGGCTTATATGTCTTACAACTGAGTATATGTTCTATTAAAACTCGGGATGAGCGAGAATCAAACCCATAACCTGGGACGACAAGAGATAAGCTCTTATCACTTGAGCTATTTCATCACGCTAAACTTTTTTTGTGTGCTTGATTTCATTTTTTTCATAAAATTGTAAGAGTGTCCTTGCTACATTGATATGTTTCTAAAGAACTTCTACCATAATGATTATTAAACTTAAGCAGGACACGGTGATGCTTGGTGCTGACTACTACGAAACTGAGGCTGAAGTAGCATCGCTAATGGCAGAGGGAAGGGTCCCTATTGGAATAGGAGAAAATACAAAAATCAAGTACAACAAGTTTATCATTACTTTAATTACAGATGAAAACACCCATCTAGATTTTGTTTTCCTTTTTATATTTTTATATGATTGTTATCATTATTTTTTTCTGACTTGACTATCGCAATGGCAACACAGAGAGTGCATCATAGACAAGAATGCCAAAATTGGAAAGAATGTTGTTATTGCGAACTCTGAGGTAAACATCTTCAAACAATATAAGACACTCAATGTTTAAAGTATTCCATAATTTGAAAGATGAGTTAGTGATGTTGTGATGCACCATAGCTTCAACTTATTTATTTTATGCATTGAATTAATTGCAGGGCATACAAGAGGCAGACAGAGCTTCAGAGGGATTTTACATTCGATCAGGGATCACAGTCGTGCTTAAAAATTCAACAATCGCTGATGGATTGGTAATATAGCAAAAACATCTAGAGCTGTTCTAGAACTCGACATGCTGCGAAGAAACGATGATATAATGATAAGGAGTCTGATCATTATTTTCATTCTTTTTGGTGATTCAATTTGCGAAATGAAAAACTAAATGGGAATTTTGAGTATTTTCTGTAAATAGCAAGTGATATAATTTGTAATATGCAGCGGATTTAACAAAACTAACATAAACTCCATTGATGAATAAAGCTGTAAATTGTTTAGAACACTACATGTTTCAAGCTATAGGTTGAAGAAGAAGAGATACAATGAATTGTATAAAATGTTAACTAACTAGAGGAAATGAGAAAAAACAGATTCTATCTTATAACAAAGTATCCTATCTAACAAACTTAGACAGGCTGTCACGAGGCTTGCATTGATACGAGCTGCACGAGCTAGTACATGACTTTGCTGAGCTGTCATTCCTTTATCTTAGTTGTCATTCTGTTGCTTAAGTTATTGCTCAATTGCTTGAGTCAGCAGCTTCTTTAGTAGCATCTTTAGTAATCTCAACATCCCCCCTCAAACTAGGCAGAGATTGAGTCATGCCTAGTTTGGAAAGTAAGTTGTTAAAATGAGCCGAGGGTAGAATTTTAGTAAGCACATCTGCTAGTTGATTTGAAGTAGGCAAGTAAGCTAGTTCAAGTAAGCCTTCTAACACCTTGTCCCTAGTAAAATGTACATCAATCTCAATATGCTTAGTCCTTTCATGATGGACAGGGTTTTTACCAATATGTATAGCACTTTGGTTATCACAGTGTAGAGTTACTGGCTTAAGATTTTGCACTCCTAGTTCCTCCAGTAATCTAACAATCCAAGTGATTTCAGATGCAGCTGAGGACATTGCTCTATACTCAGCTTCTGAGGAACTCTTTGAAACAGTACCTTGCTTCTTAGACTTCCAACTAACAGGTGACTTGCCTAAAAGCATCACATAGCCAGTAATAGATCTTCTTGAATCTGGGCAAGCACCCCAGTCAGAATCTGAGTAACCTTGTAAGGTTAATTGATCTGTTGCTTTTAGAATAATACCTTGTCCTGCTGTAGAACCTACATACTTTAAAGTATGCATCAAAGCTTCAAAGTGAGATACTCTAGGTGTTTGCAGAAATTGGCTAAGATGTTGTACTGTATAGGCTAAGTCTGGCCTAGTGTGAGTCAAGAAATTTAGTTTGCCAACTAAACACCTATACAAGCTAGGATCAGCATACAATTCTCCTTCATCAGCTTGTAACTTCAGATTTAAAGGTAAAGGTGTAACCACAGACTTGAAAGAATTCAATCCTGCAGCTACAATCAACTCTTTTGTAAACTTCTTCTGAGTGAGTGTAATGCCATCCTGAATATATCCAATTTCTATCCCAAGAAAATAGTTCAACCTACCTAAGTCTTTAATACTAAACTTTTGATGTAGAAAAGACTTAAGTTGATTTATCTCATGTAAATCATCTCCAGTAAGGATAATGTCATCAACATACACTGCTGCTATAGTCCAATGATGTCCAGTTTGCTTAATGAACAAAGAATAATCATTCTTTGATTGAGAATAACCCTGATTAAGCAATTCCCCAACTAGCTTAGCAAACCATTGTCTTGAAGCTTGTTTTAAACCATACAATGATTTGATAAGTTTACAAACCAGATTACCAGGATTAGAAAGACCCTCAGGAGCAAGCATATAAACTTCTTCATATAGATCACCATGTAAAAATGCATTGTTGACATCAAGTTGAAACAAAGACCAACCTTTACTAGCAGCAACAGCAATAAGGCACCTGACAGTAGTCATTTTAACTACAGGGGAAAAGGTTTCTAAATAATCTATGCCCCATTTCTGATTGTACCCTTTTGCTACTAACCTAGCTTTGAATCTGTCAACACTACCATCAGCCTTATATTTGATTTTGTAAACCCATCGACAGCCAATAGCCTTCTTCCCAGGTGGAAGACTCATTAAAACCCAAGTATTATTCTGCTGTAAGGCTTGTAACTCCTTATCCATAGCCTCTACCCATCTAACATCTTTAATGGCCTCTTGATAAGTAACAGGTTCAACTAGACTTTCAACAGTACTAATGAAAGCTTTATGAGATAGAGGTAAAGAACTATAAGTAACCAAATTACACCAATGTGAAGGAGTAGTAGTACTGGTGCCACATACATAATCAGATAGAAAAGAAGGTGGTTTAATATTTCTGGTACTTCTTCTTAAGTTGTCTGATTGTGAAGAGTCTGTATGTGAAGAATCTGTATGTGAAGAGTTTGTATCAGACATATCAGATGAATGAGAAGCAGAATCAGAAGTCTGATCAAATATTGTGTGATTTTCAGAAGTTGTCTGAAAATGAAACACTTGTGGAATAGGATCATCTGGATAGAAATTGTGATCTGTGGAAGTGGGGAGAAAAAATGCAAACTGTTGTGTGGAAGAATCAATGTGAAATGGAAAGTGTTTTTCATGAAAAATGACATTTCTAGAAATACTGATTTGTTTTGTATCAATATTCAAAACTCTGTAACCTTTCACATCATTAGAGTATCCCAGAAAGACATGAGGTATAGCTCTAGGTGAAAATTTATGCTTAGATATAGAAGGCACAGTAGTAACAAAACATAAGCAGCCAAAGGTTCTGAAGTAATCAAGACATGGTGACTCTTTAAAAAGAACCTGATAAGGACTAGTATTTCCCAATACTGATAATGGAACTCTATTAATAATGTGTGCAGCACACAAAATGCAATCTCCCCAGTATTCTAATGGTAATTTAGCCTGAAAATATAAGGATCTGGCAACCTCTAAAAGGTGCCTATGCTTTCTCTCCACAACACCATTTTGTTGTGGAGTGTATGCACAAGACTTCTGATGAATAATCCCTTTATTAAGCAAAATATCCTGGAGCTTCTTATCATTCAACTCAGCAGCATTATCTGATCTTAAAATTTGAACATCACTTTTAAATTGTTTCTTTGCATAAGAAATAAAATGATCAATCAAAGTGATAGCCTCAGTCTTATGCTTCATCAGAAAAACCCAAGTCATTCGACTAAAATCATCAACTATTGTAAAGAAATATTGACAACCAGAATGAGTCACTTCTTTGAAAGGTCCCCAAGTATCTACATGAATTAACTGAAAAATTGCAGTAGTCTTTGTAGAACTAACAGAAAAAGAATTTCTAACTTGTTTTGCAGCAGGGCATATCTGACAGATACAATCAAGTTTGCAAGGAGAATCAAAAAAATTCTTTATATGATGAAACATAGTCACTGGTAGATGCCCTAACCGCAGATGCCAAAGCTTGATTTTGTTGATTTGAATCTCTGAAGAAGAAGCAGAAAATGCATGAGTAGATAACTGGTCTGAATTATTCTTGTGACTTGACTCTTCTTCCTTCAGATAGTACAATCCATGTTTGAAGTTACCAAGAAGCTGTGGCCTCATTGAAAGGCCCTGAAGGAAACATTCAGAATCAGTAAAGGTTACTGAACATTTTAAATCTTTACAAAGCTTTGGAATTGATATCAGATTGAACTTAAATTCTGGTACATATAAAACATTCTCAAGAATAATGTCATTTGACAATTTGACTTCTCCTAATTGTGTAACCAAAACAGTCTTCCCATCAGGTATAGTAATGTGATTATCAGTACCAGTTGTTGCTTTATATGATTCAAACAAAGACAAATCACAACACATGTGATCTGTAGCTCCACTATCCATGATCCATGTAGAACCATTAAAAGAATTTAGACAATACTTACCTGCCATATTTGCACATTTAGAATTATTATCAATGTGAGTAGATTCATCATTTTTCTGCTTTTCTTTTCCAAGAAGTTGCATCAACTGTTGATATTGTGTTGAAGTAAGAACCATATTATCATTGGATTGGCATGTGTCATCATCAATCTGAGTAGTAGCTGCAGCTGAGAACTTCTTATCTCTGTCAGTGCTGTAAGATGAAGGATAACCATGTAATTTCCAGCACCTCTGGATACTATGTCCAGGCATCTTGCAATGATCACAGTAAAAATTAGGCTTGCTTTTATCATAAAACCTTTTGTCATTTGTACTTGGAGAAGATCCAGACCTAAATCTGTCCTGATAAAATCTCTTATTAGCAGCAAATGCCATACTTTCATTAACAGTATTGTCAGAAAATCCACTAGGCTGATGAAGTTTTCTGTGATTTTCTTCTTGCATAATCATCCTATAAGCATGGGAGATTGAAGGCAATGGATTCATGATTAAGATATTGCCTCTGATCATATCAAAATTACCATTCAGCTTCATGAGAAATTCAATCAACCTCCTATCTTGTTGTGACTTAACAAGCTTTTGTGTAATTTCACATGTACAATTGGTACAAGTACAGGACTGAAGAGGATCAACAGAGTCTAACTGATCCCAAATCATCTTGATCTTTGTAAAATATGCAGAAACAGAATCCTCACCTTGCTTAATATCATGTAATGATTGTTGTAACTCAAACAACAAAGTTCCTGAACATTGTCCAAACCTTTCTTCAAGATTAAGCCAAATCTCTCTTGCAGTTGTGAAATACAAAACACTACGAGCAATGTTCTGATCTAGAACACCTAGCAACCAAGAAATAAGCATACTATTGCAACGTTCCCAAGCTCTGTAAGTAGCAGCAGTGACTACTGGTTTAACTATAGTTCCATCGATAAATCCAGTTTTGTTTTTAGCCGAAAGACTAATTAACATAGATCTACTCCAATCATTGTAAGAATTTCCATCAAACTTAATAGAAACTAACTTCATTCCTGGATTATCAGATGGATGTATGTAGAACGGTGAAGTTGGATCTTGTGAAGGATCAGTCGCCATTTTTAACAAATTTTGAGATGAAGTTTGCAGAAAAAACAGTCAAACAAATCACAAGAAACACGCTAATTGATCTAAAAAATCATATAAACCACTCAAATTCGCAAGAAACAAGTTATAAAACTTGTCAAACACATCAATATGACAATCAACCAAGAAGAAATGTGATAAAACCTGCTTGTAGATCGAATCTAAACTTCAAATATTGCAGAGAAACACAGATCGCAAATCGTAAAAGAACGCCATCAACATCAACCAAATCTGATCAAAAACTTCGTAGAATCGCAACGACTTGCTCTGATACCATGATATAATTTGTAATATGCAGCGGATTTAACAAAACTAACATAAACTCCATTGATGAATAAAGCTGTAAATTGTTTAGAACACTACATGTTTCAAGCTATAGGTTGAAGAAGAAGAGATACAATGAATTGTATAAAATGTTAACTAACTAGAGGAAATGAGAAAAAACAGATTCTATCTTATAACAAACTATCCTATCTAACAAACTTAGACAGGCTGTCACGAGGCTTGCATTGATACGAGCTGCACGAGCTAGTACATGACTTTGCTGAGCTGTCATTCCTTTATCTTAGCTGTCATTCTGTTGCTTAAGTCATTGCTCAATTGCTTGAGTCAGCAGCTTCTTTAGTAGCATCTTTAGTAATCTCAACAGCAAGAAACTATGAAATATGAATTGAAGATCTTTAGACATAAGCAAGCGTCCATCACTTTGCTTTGTAAAGTGCCTTTAGCTCTTCTGTTAAATCTGTTTATCAAGACAGTTCACAACTGTCTTGTACCTGCAGGATGTCTGAATGTCTTCTGGTAAATGTTTTTAGGATGCCGGTAGCCCTGCACGGCCACATTGGAAAACTAAAGTTTAAATTAAACATATCGATGTAGAAAATGCCTATATTTGATTAACTAGATTGTTGCGTTTGCCCGGTAGTTCAGTTACCTAATCCATGACCATGTATCAGATAAATTGTATCAATACCTTAACCCTGAAATACGTGTTAAAACTCTTAATCTGTTGGAATTTCTAGTCCGATATTTATTAAGACTAGCTTAGAATCGGTGGAATTTCTACTCCGATATTTATTAAGACTAGCTTAGAACCCGTGTCAGATACTTTAATACTTTATCACTCATATTTTAATGTATTATTATTCTCATTTATACTAAACTGTAATAAGCGAATATGGATATAATTTGGTTCAACATGGTTCAACATAAAAAGTTTAACGACTGTTAGATTTTTTAGTAAATAAATAACAACCGTTAGATCAATATTAAGGAATATTCTATTCTATATTTAAACTACTCTACTAAAGGTCCACGGTTCGAATCCTGTCAAGAATATATTTTAATTAAGATTTTATACTTTTAGTTCTAAACAACTATTGTTATCACTAATAATATTGTTATCTCATAAATGTATAATTTTAACCTTTATTAATTATTTACACCAATTTTATTGTGGAAGCTAATTAATATTATTAGATATTTTAAATTTTAATTAAAATAATTATATAAAAAAGCAATTATAATATGTTAAAAGAAACTCGTGCAGCGCATGAATTAGGCTAGTTAAGTTCTACCGAGATAATGGTTTGGTTGGATAAATATATTTTGTAGACCATATATGTTATACTTGTACAAAACATGTTTTAAATTATACGTTTAAAATGAACTAATCTCATTACTAAAATCAATCAACGAAACAACACCTAATTACTATTCTTGTATACTATGCTATTTTGGTAAGTTCGACATTTCACAATGATACCCTCCACGATAGAATTCTCTTGTATTTTCCACGTTTAGTCGGCTTTTTTTAGAAACAGGTTTAATCGGCTTACGATATTATTTATGTTATTATTATTAAGATATTATTGATTAATTTATTTATTTGTTAATACGATGAACATGATAATTATAATTATAATCGAAAGGGATATCATGACACCAAGTATATAGGTTGTATAAAATTGTCTAGATCGAATGTAAGTAAGTAGTTATTTTGAAGATGAAAGAAAAGGTTTCTTCTCCGGCGGTTTATCCACCGACCGGAGGATCCTTTCTTGTCTAGTTTTTTTACTTCTTTCAATAATCATCCTCCTTCTACGAGGATTGTGAGTTTTTTTGTAACTTGTTTATCCATTAATTGGATTTATTTGTCTCTCCTTGTGATAGTTTGTTTTGTCTCTCCTTGTGAGAGTTTTTTTGGTTTGTTTGGTTTGATGAAGGTCTGCAATAGATCAGACTTGTTGAGAATGATTTTGTTTATGTTTTGGGAGATCTGGGTATGTTTTGGGAGATCTGGGTTATTGCAAGAGCTCACAACTCACAATTAAAGATTGCTCATTACCTGTGGGGGGTCTTCACTTGCGGCATGTCTATAGTTGGTATCCGGCATGTAGATAGCTGGGGTATTGCGCATCCTTTGAAGGTTTTATTTTTCGGCATGTCTATAGCTGGTATCCGGCATGTAGATAGCTGGAATGACGTTCCTCTAACCATAGTTTATGCTGAACACTGGGTTCGGAATTTGTTCGAGGGTTGGAGGGAAGAGCAGGTTGGAGCGAACTGTTGTCAAAAACCATTTCTTGGACAAAATCACTAAAGCATAATTATCAAGTGCTACCAGTTCGATTAGTCTGCGAATCGTGTGGTTTTTTTGCTTGTAAATGTTGCATAAATTCTATGTCAGACTATGGAGAGTGGTCTGTCACTTCTCCTATTTTTAGTAATCATGTATTTTATAATTTTAAGTAATGCAAGTACGATTTATTCAAAAGAAAAAAAGTAGTTATTTTGTACTCGCATAATACGTGGATGCTGATTCTTTCGACATTATGTGCAAGTGTGTAACGCGTATGCAGTATTCTATCTTATATAGTTAGAATTCTCTTTTATTTTCCACGTTTAATCGGCTTTTTTTAGAAACAGGTTTCATCGGCGTAAGATATTATTTATGTTATTATTAATATGATATAATTTGGGCCATTGATTAACTTTACATCCAACCGCTAATGTCTATTTGGCGGTAGTACTGACAACGAAATATCATCCTTATACTTATTATATATTAGAGATAACTAGCCGATTCGCACGGATCGTAATAAATTATATTGAATATTTAATTTTTAACTTTTTTTAATAAAATAAAATCTTAAAGTACCAAGTTGTAATATAATATTTAATATTTAATTAATATTTAATATTGTTATTTTAATTAATTAAATTTACATAACTTTATTCTGGTAATATAATATAAGAGTATCTATACTATTAATTGAATTTATTATTAATCTATTATAGATACTTTTAAATATTAATTAAAGGAGTCCTAAGTTCAATTTAATACTATATTCCTGATTTTTTATTAATTAAAGGAGTCCTAAATTTTATTTGATACTATATTCATGATTTTTATTTCAATTTTTATTTAATAAACTCATAGTATATAATTTCATTATTAAATTAAATTATTATATAATATTACAATTTTAATTAATTAAATTAATTAATATTTAGCGGCATACGGTGTATACCACGGTATACATGGCATCTATACTCTTTATTAAAAGCAGAAACCCTCTTTAAATGGTATGTCATGTATACCGCGGTATGCACGGTATGCCACTAAATATTAATTAATTTAATTAATTAAAATTGTAATATTATATAATAATTTAATTTAATAATGAAATTATATACTATGAGTTTATTAACTAAAAATTGAAATAAAAGTCATGAATATAGTATCAAATAGAATTAGGAATCCTTTAATTAATAAAAAATCAAGAATATAGTATTAAATTGAACTTAGGACTCCTTTAATTAATATTTAAAAGTATCTATAATAGATTAATAATAAATTCAATTAATAATATAGCTACTCTTATATTATATTACTAGAATAAAGTTATGTAAGTTTAATTAATTAAAATAACAATAATGAATATTAATTTAATATTAAATATTATATTACAACTTGATGCTTCAATATTTTATTTTATTAAAAAAAATTAAAAATTTAAGATAATTTATTACGATCCGTGCTTCGCACGGGTTATCGGCTCAGCTTTTAATAAAGAGTATAGATACAGTCAATAAAATCCCAATCCTGTAATCCGGTCGACTTTGAATAATGAGTCCCACTTCTATAATTATTATGCACAAATTCCCTACTCCGATTTTTATTAAGATTTTCATAAAAAAAAGCCCCAATCCGATGGAATCTTTGCTTTAAATTTTGAAGAATGAGGCTCTGTTTGGGATTGCTGTTAAAAACTGCTGTAGCTGTAGGAAAAAGCACTGTCAGAAAAAGCTGCTGTCAGAAAAAGTTGTTGACTGTTTGGTAAAATTCATAATTAATCTGCTGTTGAATGAAAAGCTGATAAATAAGCGTTTGGTAAATAATTTTTAAAAATTTGTTATTTAACAATGCCTTTACATGACAAACTAGCTAGTACAATTTAAAATATAAAAATGAACACTTTAATAAAATTAATGTTACCATAATAATTCTCACATTCAGTTCAGCAAAGCAAAGTAAATTAAAATAATTGAAATGAATTAGGATGCCATCATCAAACTGGATGCAATTTGATTTCGAAGCAAGTCCACCTCACTTGTTCTACTATTTCTTTTGCTTTGCTCCATTGATGTTGATATACGATCCGTAAAAATATCTCTTGGCACAAATTCTGGATTTGCATCAATCCTATTAAAAATTGTATCGCTACTAGAATGTAGTCTAATATAATTATGCAGTGCCATTGTTGCGACAACGATATTCCTTTGAGCACTAAACCAAAAGTTCTTTCGATGCAGCTTCTAAGTGATGAATGTGCCTTGTTAAATATTTCTTGGTATCCTTGTGGTGGTTGACCACGCCGAAAATCAGGAAGATGATATTTAACTCCTTTGTACGGGCCAACATATTGTACTGTTTGAGGATATCCAGCATCTACCAAGTAGTATTTACCTGTCATTATTAATAAAAAAATATTAGTTCACATATGTATAATTTTACATGTTTTAATGTGGTCAATCTTACCATGCGGTGGAGATGGAAAATTAGAATTTGGCATATTAATGGCTGCATTAAAAACACGAGCATCATGAGCTATGCCTTCCCAACCTGCTAGAACATATGTAAAACGCATATCAAAACTACACACTGCCATCACATTTTGCGTTGGTAGATTTTTCCTTCCCACAAAACGCACTTGATCATTTATGGGTACAAATGCATGCACGTGAGTGCCATCAATCGCGCCAATACAATCCTAAATAGACACAAATAAAAAATTATCATATTGGTTAACTAACTACAAAATTAAATACTATATTTTTTACCTTGAAATGAGGCATATATCTACGATCGTTAAGGATGTGAGATGGAATTTCTTTAAATTCTGGATCATCAGGTTTTATCATATCCCCGGCTAACAAACAAACTGCTTGTAGAACCTCATGAAAAACACGACTAATTGTTTCACCAGAATGTTGAAAGCATTCTTGTGCATGTCTATTCGATGCACCTTGAGCTATTATAAAGATGAATATTCCTACCTTTTCAATAACTGCCATCCTCCTTGAAGATTTTAGTTGATACATGCTTTCCAAGTCATTACATAACTGGAAAAATGTTTCTTTTTCCATTCGAAACATATTTTTGCATCGAGTCCCATTCATAGATAATATTTCATGCATCCATTTATGTCCTGTTTGATAAGAAGTCATGCACGGTTCCTTATGTAGGAATGTGCAATAGTACTCTACAATTAAATCAGTTGTACATTTTACCAAATCCAAAAAGTCATCTTTATCATCGACCTCGTCATCGATAGTGTGTACAGTAAGATCATTCATATTTATTAAGCTGAAAATACAGAAAAAAATTATTAGCTTTCAACCAATATTCATAATAGAGCATAGCTAATACTTATTAAAATAAAATGTGTCTCACAAAAGAAATGTCAACGTAATAGTCTAATACAATCATCCAAATGCAAAATAATAACTTGTTAAATTAAGATGAGTATTCATATTAATTTATATCTTTCATTTATCGCCTTGTTTTTGATATTTCAACCAACCAACTTTAGCCTCTGCAGTCTCGAAGTGTTTCCAAAGTTCTCTTTTTGCTTTATGCTCAAACATTGACACGGCCAAAAAGTACAAGTCACTACCCTTCACAATATCAGGAATACTATGTAAATCATCCATAGCATCTTTAATAGTATAACCAGCCTCTGAAGTAGCTTTTTTCTCGACGGTTGCCACCAACTTTGATATATCAGATCTTAGTTTGGACGCAACTCCTCCCTTTTGTATTTTACCTTTTTTCGGCTTGTCTTCACTCACATTAGAGCCAGATTCAATTTTTCCTTACCTTTTCTCTGCCTTTTACCTAGACTTGTCGCACCATCTGACATGGCATCATCATCATCTTCCTCTAAATACCTTTCCATACTCTTTTCAAGCTGATCATCCTCAGAATCATTCAGGTTAACAACATTTTTATTGGCACGATTTGGATGACTGACCAATGGCACATTAGAATAAGAAGATGGAGTCCAAGCAAACTCTCCAGTTGCCACTGTACTCCCAAACATAAAGTCGTTCTTAC
Organism: Saposhnikovia divaricata; assembly: GCA_036435485.1. NCBI lineage: Eukaryota > Viridiplantae > Streptophyta > Magnoliopsida > Apiales > Apiaceae > Saposhnikovia > Saposhnikovia divaricata. The sequence continues at coordinate 10,675,567 of CM071599.1, forward strand.
TAACAAGGTCAGGTTCCAATCCTTTCTTACGAAATTTGGCATACTTCTTGTTAATCTGCAATTAATTAAATACGAAGAATAAGAATGTAATAAGAAAACTAATAAAGTGAAATTAAAATATAATAATGTAGAATACCTTAATTTTATTGTCCCACCAATCTGGAGTAGCATCTACGGTCTCTAACCTTGGATTCCAACCTAATCCAGTTTCTTTACCAATTAATTCCTTCCACAATTTCCATTCCGCCCTCAATAAATCCCACTTATTTTTCAAAATTCTTTTGGTATAGTTTTCACCAGTAATGCTATTAAAATTTGAAATAACAAATTTCCATCCTTCGAGACTGAAATGTGTAGAGGGACGCATTCCCTTCTGAATAGCTTGTACACAAATATCACAAAAGACGTGTGTAGTACTCAAAGTCCATTTTGCTTCCGTAGTCTTCCCAGATTCTTGGTTTGACTCTTGAGTTGTATTTTTTTTAGTGTTACTTGTCATCTTGTACACTTATAATCAAAAAAAATTATAAATGATTTAATGAATGAATATACATTAAATAAAACTGGAGTGCAAACAACTTTCAGAAGTTATGGCTATGCGAAATTCTGAACAGAATAATTCCATGCTTTATCATGGCTATAAGAACATTTATAAATTTAAAAGGCAAGAAACTAGGGAGTCAAATGAATCACGCCTGCCATGATATGTTCTTGTAAAAAAGTAAAGTTATTGAAACATGGAAGTTCAAGTAAGTCCTTACCTGCCAATCGTTCAATGCTTCACTAAGCGAAGCTTCAGCTTTTTCCCACGTTTCTAGATCACCAAGATACTTTTCTGGCCTCTGCAATACAAGAGTTCCGGACACAATAGACAAAGTTAAATGAAACTTTTCGATCAAATAAGAACACTCAATTAAAAAAGTACAGATGAAGAGATATCAAAGAATACAATAAAAAAGATATAGCAACAAGAAGAAAAAGAAAAAGATTGATGTAAACTATTTTGTGTTGGATAAGATATAGCATTACAGCAGGATCCAATCAAGTGTCAAAATAATGTCATTATATTTACACATAACAGGTGCTATTATATTGTATAGGAGAAATATACAAACAAAAATGTCACCAACTAGTACAAGAGGCTAGTTTAGTACAAGGCAATTCAAATGATGGGAAAATAGGACAAACAGAAACTGTCTTGTGAAGCTCGTCACAAAGTTGAATATGAGCCAGAAAAAAAATATCCAGGTGCTAAATGGTAACAAACTACAGCTTCTGGTACAATTAACGATACGTTTTCTAAAGAAATGAATTTGAACTGACCTGCTGATGAAGGTTCTCGGTCTTATCAACCAGAAGCTCAATCTTCTCGCCACGATCTAGAACCTAAACATAAAAGTAATAAAAGCATTAGTGCACAGATACAGCCAAAGTCTTTGGCTCAATGATCGTTACCACCATTAATGTAAAAATTGGAAACCATGAAAACAATTAACATTTATCTAATGCGAGCATATATGTAACAGTTCACCCACAATCTCTACAGCTTTGTACCGCCGAGACACTGTCCACAATCTAAACGATTGTGTATATCGGTTAGTTGTTCTTTACTCAGCTCTAAAGTTTGTGGCTTACCAAATAAGTATACATGTTTCTACTAAAGATGTGAAGTGTAATAAAATGCAGACTAATGTGTAAGCCCATAGAAGGGTCTTCACTGTTTCTATGAAAGGGGAAATCAAATGGATATTACCTTTGAAGCTAAGGGTCTGATGAAGGACAATATTATGCTTGAGTGATAAACAGAAAAATAATTAAAGATATCTGTGGTTGATACGATCGACTGCCCGCGAAGCGAGAAGTTAGACTTAGACGCCTAAATCCCAATACATGCCAGTTTTTTCTTTCCGTCACCATCTAAGCATCACGTTACCCCTACCCATGTATCATTGAAAAGATTCTAAATGCTGGCCAAATCTGTATGGACGGGCAAAATTATGGCACAATTACAGAAGAATCAACATATTGCTGTTGGAACCTTTTCTATATGGGTTAATAGGCAAAAACATCAGTGAACTTTTGGCCAACTGCAACATATGAAATCGATACAACGTATTTAATAAAATGGTTGGTGCTTTACATCTAGTCATCTATCCATCATCATCCAGTTCACCCACATAAGTCACAGTTGCCACCAAGGAAATTCACTGTGCATATCCCTGTGACAATACTTGCCACAATTTGATAGGAATACGTTCAAGTTTCAAACATTATAATGGAGCAAGCAGATTCGAATGGGAGAATCTATAATACAGGAGAATGCGTTGTAAGTTTATATATAAATTTGCGATTTGTTCAATACTGTAACAGTTGATATCAACAGAAAACTGTTACTAACATAAAAACATGTGCAGAGTACAAGAAACATTGGAAAATATATCATAAAAACATGTTACAAGTCCTGCAGTCATGATTATCTCCCCTTAATTACAAGTCCTACAGAGATTTTGAGCATCGACATGATCAAAAATAAAAAAAATAATAAACAATCATATATATAAGACAAGAAGGAAGAAGGAAGAAGATCAATGCAACACCGAGTATGGGATATAGAAGATCATGTAAAAGAAGGAAGAAGAGTACCAGGTTGAACCAGACCTTGAAAACCCTATTGTGATTGATCCTACCGAGAGTTTATTTATATATATATATATAGTGAAGTTTGATTTTGTATAGAATTGTATTACCTTATTTGTTATCTGTATAATGTAGAAGAGTTAAAATTGTTTTTAAAAAAAGATGCAGGAGCTGGGGTTTGATGGCAGGTCTTATTAGCTACTGTCCGCTTAATTTTTAGAAGCAGCTTTTTCAAAAAGCATCTCTTACCTGCTTCTAAAAAAAGCAGCTTTTATAAAAAAAAGCACTTTCCCTAAAAGCAGCTTTTATATTTTACCAAACGCTGTTTTACCTGCTTTTGTGCTAAAAGCTGCTGTAGCTTTCCAGAACAGCACTCCCAAATGCTACCTGAGTCCCACTTCTAAAATTATTATAGACAAATGAAAATAGGGCTATTTCATGGATTCACGCTATTTGTGCATGTTTTCCGAAATTATCAGAATTTTCAAAGATTGTAAGGTCATACAGTAATTCACTAGATCACGACAATTACATTACGAACGGACAATTGAAAGTAAGGTTATTTCATTAATCCAAGCTATTTGAACTTGTGGCCGAAAGTATCAGAATTTTCGAATCTTAGTTTGTCCAACGATTACATAACAAAACGTCACCTCAAAAATATGGGTCTTTGAAAAAATTTAAAAGTGTTAGAGTTGAACTTGCAACGATAATTTAATTTTCAATTACCTAGGAAGGATCTCGTCTCATTTTGAGTCCACTAAAGCACAATATTTCAATTAAAGAAAATATTGAAGGGTAGGAGGAATTCGAACTTGATACCCCCGACCTCCAACAACTAGAATTTTGATAGCATCCTGAAGAATTACACAAATATTTGATTCTAAACATTGTTTATTGAATAATTTAGTGTCTAACAAATGAAATATGCAAGCCTATTTATAGGCTTCAGATTACAACAAAAACATCATTGAATAGATGGCATTAATACCCCCTCAAGTTGGAGCATGGGATTCAAAAATGCCCAACTTGAAGAAGGAAATCAAAACGAGATTTCTCGAGAGCCTTAGTAAAAATATCCGCCAATTGCGAAGATGTTGAAACATGTGACGGAGATAACAAACCATCATTAATCGCATCACGGACGAAGTGACAATCAACCTCTATGTGCTTCGTGCGCTCGTGAAAAACAAGATTCTTTGCAATATGTAACGCAGACTCACTATCATAAAACAACTTGATCGCATTAGGGTGTTGGACTCCTAAGCTCGACAGCAAACCTTTAAGCCACTTCAACTCACACGTGATAGCAGACATAGATCTATATTCAGCCTCCGTAGAGGACCGGGACACAGTATGTTGCTTCTTTGTTTTCCAAGAAATAGGAGAGTTACCAAGAAATACCAGCCAACCTGTCAATGAACGACGAGTAAGCGGACAAGCCGCCCAATCGGAATCACACCAACCCTGTAAGGTTAGCTCACTATCTGCACGCAGCAAAATGCCCAGACCTGGTGTGCCTTTTAAATAACGAACTACACGCAAAGCCCCTTCCCAATGTTCATGGCGGGGTGCCTGCATAAACTGAGAAAGAATGTGGACCGAATAGGCTAAATCCGGCCTTGTGACCGCAAGATAGATCAAGCGACCGACCAGCCGTCGGTAGGACTCGGGATCTGGAAGAAAGTCTACGTTGGCAAGACCCAGTTTGTGATTTTGCTCAATGGGAAAATCACTCGGCTTTGCACCCAACAAACCTGATTCAGATATAATATCCAAAGTATACTTTCGTTGACAAAAAACAAGCCTGCTGAGCTACGGGCAACCTCAATACCCATAAAATACTTCAAAGAGCCAAGATCTTTCATTTTGAAACAATCACCGAGATACGCTTTGAAAACAATAATTGCAGTGGAGTTATTCCCAGAAATAATAAGGTCGTCCACATAGACTAAGACATTTATTTGAACATTGCCATTAATATATGTGAAAAGAGAATAATCGGAATAAGACTGAAGAAAACCGTACCCTTTCAAAGCAGCAACTAACTTTGTAAACCAACATCATGGAGCTTGTTTCAGGCCATACAATGATTTTCTCAATCAGCACATCAAAGAAGAATCCGAACTAAAAAATCCGGAAGGTAATTTCATATATACCTCTTCATCAAGATCTCCGTGCAAAAAAGCATTGTGAACATCCATCTGATGAAGTTCCCTGTTTTTGGATGCCGCAATAGCAAGAAAGACTCGTATTGTAGTCATTTTTGCAACCGGGGCAAAAGTCTCGTTGTAATCTATTCCTGACTATTGATGATTACCCAACACAACCAAACGGGATTTTAAACGCTCAACTTCTCCATTGGACTGAAATTTTGTTTTGTATACCCATTGACAACCAAGAGCACGTTTTCCAGGAGGGAGATGCTCCAAAGTCCACGTTCCATTGTCTTCCAAGGCTTTTATTTCTTCTTTCATGGATTGACGCCAACCCTCATGTGTCATGGCCTCCTTAAATGATCTTGGATCTTTTGTATTCACAGTTGCTGCAATAAACTTTTAATAATTCACAGAATATTTCTCACAATTTATATAATGTGCTAAAGGATAAGGAGTACCTAAAGGAGGATCAAAATACGGAATGGAGGGGGACGTACTATTAGCAAACACCGAATGAGTCACAAAATCACGAAGCAAGATCGAGGGATATTTTTCCCGAAATCCATGACCCACGGACTCCGTGGGTTGTTGCTGTTATGCGGCTGCTGTGCGACTACCCTCGCCAGTGCCTGCTTGTTCTGTACATGGGGGGTTGTCTATTTGCTCCTCAACATTTTCCCCACCATTATCTTCAAAAATTTAAGTATTTTCATCCTCCGACTTGGATGTAACAAAATCATCATGAATGTCACCACTCGTTTCATAGGCATCTAACATAATATTCTCGTCTTCTGGACAACTAAAAGGAAACACATTCTCAACAAATTTAACATCCCGAGAAACAAAGAAAACTTTTGAATCGAGGTCATACAATCTCCACCCTTTCTTTCCAAACGGATAGCCTACAATTTATTAGAGCTAGGTGTATGCTTTCTAATGTTGGACTAACTAGAAGATTCTGGGCAGAGGCGGTTAGTACAGCGTGTTATTTGATTAATCGTGGACCTCACACAGGTATCCATCTCAAAACTCCTATTGAGAAATGGTCTGGTAAGCCTGCTGATTACTCCAATTTAAGAGTTTTTGGTTGTACTGCTTATTATCATGTAAATGAGGGTAAACTGGAGCCATGAGCTAAAAAGGGAGATTTGTTGGAATGCCTTGAATAGCCGCCGGACTTGACTCTTGACTATGCCGCCGCATTTTGCTTTTATCCCTATAAATCTCCATTCCCAGAATTTTCCGAGCCGCACCCAAATCTTTCATTTTAAACTCAGCACTGAGGAGACCTTTCAACTTCTGAATATCAGACTTGTTCTCTGCAGCTATCAACATATCATCTACATACAGGACCATAAATGAAAGAACCATTTGCTGTCTTACTGTGATAAACACAGCAATCATACGGACTCCTGGTGTAGCCAATACCTATCATATAGCTATCAAATTTCTTGTACCGCTGCCTCGGAGATTGCTTTAGCCCATACAAGGACTTCAATAACTTGCACACATAGTCTTCTTTACCAGGAACCTGAAAACCATCTGGCTGAGTCATGTATATCTCCTCTTCCAGCTTTCCATGCAGAAAAGATGTCTTCACATCGAGTTGTTCAAGCTCCAGATTCTGATGTGCAACTATCGCTAGTAGCACCCTGATGGAAGTGTGACTGACCACTGGTGAAAAAATCTCATTGTAATCTACTCCCTCTTTCTGAGTGAACCCTCGAGCTACTAACCGAGCTTTATACTTGATACCCTCAACCGATGTTTCTCCTTCCTTCTTCTTGTAGACCCATTTACAAGTAACAATCTTTCTGTCTCGAGGCCGCTTGACTAATTCCCAAGTCTTATTCTTCTGAAGTGACTCTATTTCATCTCCCATTGCAGCAAACCATTTTGTAGATTCAGTACATGTCACCGATTCTTTGTAAGTGGATGGCTCATCAGAGCTAGGATCCACTTCTTCAGCTACCTGTAGTGCATATGCCACCATATCTTCAAAACCGTATTTCTTTGGAGGCACTCCATACTTAGCTCTCCTCGATCGATCAAGAGCTAAACTGTGCTGATTTACTACTGGTATTGATGATTCTGATTCTGACTGTGGTTGTTGAACTTCTTGTTGTGGTTCACTCTCATCTTTAGTGACTTCCTGCTCCACCTGTTTCTCAACACCACCACTTTCTGAACCAATCGTAGACTTCACAGTAGGGTTAAACATAGAATTTTCATCAAAGACTACATTTCTACTTTGTATAACCCTATTTTCAGATGGAGACCAGATTCTATAACCTTTAACCCCATCCCCATAGCCAACAAAAACTCCCTTTTTAGCTCGTGGATCCAGTTTACCCTCATTTACATGATAATAAATAGTACAACCAAAAACTCTTAAATTGGAGTAATCAGCAGGCTTACCAAACCATTTCTCAATAGGAGTTTTGAGATGGATACCTGTGTGAGGTCCACGATTAATCAAATAACACGTTGTACTAACCGCCTCTGCCCAGAATCTTCTAGTTAGTCCAGCATTAGAAAGCATACACCTAGCTCTCTACAGAAGTGTCTGATTCATACGCTCTGCTACACCATTCTGCTGTGGTGTATCCCTGACTGTATGATGCCTAGCAATCCCCTCATTCTTGCAGAAATCTGGAGAGAAGATTTATTAGAGCTAGGTGTATGCTAGCTCTAATAAATTGTACTAACCGCCTCTGCCCATATGCATTGTAAAATAACACACCAAGAGAACTTGTAAGTTCAAGAGAAAAGAGCTGAAGCTCCTGTGTGAGAGAAAGAAAAGAAATTGTAATTTCTTCTTATATATACATACACGTTTCCAACAAGTGGTATTAGAGCTTGGTTATTTAAATTCTGAAAATTCTGCAAATTTTTCGGCAAGTTACTATTCCGGCGGCACTGTTCACGCCGTAGAAGCCGAAGTACTGTTCATGCCGGAGAAGGCGAAGTACTATTTATACATACGGTACTGTTCATATGAAGCACTGTTCATACGGAATGTTCATATGTACGGTACTGTTCACACGAAGCACTATTCATTCGGAACTGTGCATACATACGGTACTATTCATACGAAGTACTGTTCATACGGCACTGTTCATACATACGGTAAAACTGTGTTGGCCTCTTTGGTGGGATCTATTCTTTTATCGGAAAAGATCACTTTAACTGGGGTCCTTTATGTTCCTAATTTGAGTTGTAATTTACTTTCTGTTTCACAGCTTAATGATGAACTTAATTGTGTTGTCCAATTTACTTCTTATATGTGTGCTATACAGGACCACATGAAGGAGCTGATTGGAACGGGAACTAGGAGGGACGGATTGTACTATTTTAGCAAACTGGATTCGGTGCACCATATGGGCGCTATTAAAGATAGGTCTGACTTGGAGTTGTGGCACCGTCGTATGGGGCATCCTTCCGAGAAAGCAGTTAAGTTGCTTCCTCATGTTAGTAATATATACAATCTAGATAAGGGGTGTGAAGTATGCATGCGTGCTAAACATCCTAGAAACAAATTTCCCTTGAGTTATAATAAAGCTTCTAGAATTTTTGAAAAAGTACATTGTGATTTGTGGGGTCCGTATCGGCATGTTTCGTCGTGTGGAGCCCGTTATTTTTTGACAATTGTTGACGACTATTCTAGAACAGTTTGGATTTATTTGTTGGTTGATAAAACTGAAGTATTTCTTGCATTCTTGGGCTTTGTTGCTATGGTTGATAGACAATTTTCACAAACAATTCAAGTTGTGCAAAGTGACAATGGTACAGAGTTTCAATGTTTGCTTGATTATTTTGCCACAACTGGGATTGTTTTTCAAACCTCTTGTGTGGGAACACCGCAACAAAACAAGAGGGTTGAGAGAAAACACAAACATATATTAACAGTTGGGAGAGCTTTGCGATTTCAAGCAAAATTACCAATTTATTTTTGGGGGGAGTGTGTTCTTGCTGCAGCCCATTTAATTTTGTCTAGTTACTTCTCCAAGTTTGTTTTGTTTTCTTAGCATTTGTAGTCAAGTTTGTTTTTCTAACACTCCTTCTCAAACTTGACTTTGCATTCCAAGCCTTTCTTTCATCTTATGAAACACTTCCGGCTTCAATGGCTTCGTAAATATATCTGCTAAATTTTCTTTAGTCCTGCAGTGCACTAACTCCACAATTTTGTCATTCACCTGCTCTCGTATGAAATGATATTTGATGTTGATGTGCTTGCTTCGACTGTGTGACACAGAATTCTTTGCAAGTGAGATAACAGATTTGTTATCCACGTATATAGTAACCGGATCCTCCTTTGCGAGATTTAACTCGCCCAATATATAGCCTAGCCACATAGCTTGACATGCGCACGCTACTGCTGCCATGTATTCTGCCTCACATATTGAGAGAGCAACTATCTGTTGCTTCTTTGATGACCATGAAAATATCACTGAACCGATATGAAAAGCATATCCTAAAGTGCTTTTCTCGTCATCCAAATCTCCACCATAATCACTGTCTGAGTAGCCAACTAATTTTGAATCTTGAGAATGCGTGTAAAATAGACCATGATCAAGTGTACCTTTAATATACCTCAAAATTCTTTTAGATGCCATGAAGTGATCTTTCTTCGGCTTCTCCATGTACCTACTAACCAGTCCAACTGCATACATAATATCCGGACGAGTGAAAGTTAGGTACCTCAGACTTCCAACCAAACTTTTGAACAATGTCGGATTTACCGACTCCCTTGTTGAATCATTTCTGAGCTTTATGCTCGTTTCCGCGGGCGTGCTCACCGGCTTGCATTCTTCCATTCTGAACTTGCTTAAAATCTGTACGGCATATTTTTTCTGAGACATAAAAATCCCATCTTTGCTTTGCTTCACCTCAACTCCAAGAAAGTATGACATTTGACCAATATCTGTCATCTCAAATTCATTAGTCATAACCTTCTTAAAATCATCGAACATACCAGGGTTGTTTCCGGTAAAGATCATGCCATCTACGTACAAGCACAGAATCATAATATCTCCCCCTGAATTTGTCTTTTTGTAAAGTGCATGCTCATATGGACTTTTCACAAAACCATTCTTCTGAAAGTATTCATCAACCCTTGTGTTCCATGCTCTCGGGGCTTGTTTCAACCCGTATAGTGCTTTCTTTAGCCTATAGACTTTATTTTCCTCGCCTTTCTGAATATATCCAGGTGGTTGCTCGATGTAGACTTCTTCTTCAAGATAACCATTCAGGAATGCTGACTTCAAATCCATCTGATAAATCTTCCACTGATTCTGAGCTGCAATTGCTGTAAGAAGTCTGATGGTATCAACTCTTGCAACTGGAGCGAATACCTCATCATAATCAATGCCATGTCTCTGCTTGTAGCCTTTAGCCACCAACCTTGCCTTATGCTTTTCTGTCATAGCTTTGAACTCCTTGAATTTATCGAGAGCCTCCGCTTTTTCTTTCAAGATATATACCCAACTTTTCCTACTAAAATCATCAATAAATGTTAGGTAATGCCTGTTACCTCCAAGTGATGCAACATCAAATGGACCAGCAATATTTGTGTGAACTATCTCCAATGGCCTTCTAGCTCGCCATGATTTTCAAACTGGAAAGCTTTGTCGATGTTGCTTTCCTTTAACATAAGCTTCACACAACTGATTTGGTTCGTTGATTGCTGGCAAACTGTCCACCATCTTTGTCTTTGACAATAACTTCAGACCAGAAAATCCAAGATGACCAAATCTTAAATGCTATTTCTTTTCATTTCATTTGTCACCGTTTTCAAACGCGTAACATATTCACCGATATTCTCTGAAGTCTTCATTTTGATATTTTCAAATTCATCACGAAGAACTTGGAGCTGTACCTTTTTCACTTTCTCGACACCTTGGAATGATTTTTGTAAAATCTCCCACGCCTCTTTTGTTGTCTTTGCATTTGAAATTTTTTCGAAGGTGGATTCGTCGACACCTTGAAAAATTGTGTATAACGCCTTGTTGTCTTTTTTTCGAAATTCTTTTAACGTCGTCTTCTCGGCATTAGAAAGTGCTGCTTCAGCGGTAGCATCTTCGGGCTCGCTATAGCCGCTTTCAACGATATCCCAATTATCGTACGAACCGAGTAACACCTTCATTTGGATACTCCAAAAAATATCCTTTCACAGTATAAGTGAACAATACCGTATGTATGAACAGTGCCGTATGAACAGTATAAGTGAAAGGATATTTTTTGAATTACACAAATATTTGATTCTAAACATTGTTTATTGAATAATTGAGTATCTAACAAATGAAATATGCAAGCCTATTTATAGGCTTCAGATTAGAACAAAAATATCATTGAATAGATGGCCTTATTACATCCGTTTCTCTAAAGCTTTAAGGTGTTGGAGTTGGACATGATCTTATATTATCTTTTACCACTTTTATATGTTTAAAATGTCTGAACAAAAAGAGGGTAGTTCATAGATTTGATATAAATTTGAAAATATGAACAAAAAAATGGTAGGCAGGAAATAGAATCCAAGTTGCTACCTGCAAGCCCCACCCTACATAAGTACATAGGCTGCTGTGCTGGGTCACAGTCTCACAGACAACTACATTTGCAATATAAGATTTGACGCCTGTTTGAGAAGTCACCCTGTTTCGTTTGCAATATAAGTTCATCAAGTCAATTCCGCGTAGTGCCCGTGGCCTGAAGTGTGTGTAGTAGAATTCTAGAAGTACTACTAGTATAATAGAAACTCTACGTTCCTTTACTCACATAATCGTATTCTAATTATTAACGATAATAATTCGGTGGCAATGACGGAAGACTGGAGATTTCTATTTGGATACACAAGCATTATAGTAAATGGTGTGATTCTCCTCATGGTTTTGTTCAATGTGTTGGTATTTAAGTTACAGCAACTCCAAGAAGCGGAATTTGTTAAAAAAAACAAAAGGTTCAAGTCACTGTCTACTCGAAAATTGTGTTATCGCTTCTCAGTTCAAGAGATACAACGAGCGACGTCTAACTTTGACAAGGATTTGGTGATTGGAGAGAGGGGGTTTGGGAAGGTCTACAAAGGAATTTTTAATCCTGGACCAACTGTGGTTGCCATAAAACGGTTGCAATCTATGTCGAAGCAAGGATCAGTGGAATTCCGAACAGAGATCGAGATGCTCTCCAAATTTCAACACAGTCATCTGGTGTCTTTGATTGGTTATTGCGATGATGGTCATGAGATGATTCTGGTTTATGAATTCATGCCAGTTGGTACATTAGCTGATCATCTGCATAAAAGGGTTAGACATGGTGATACTTCTATGCTACCTCTGTCATGGATTCAACGCCTCAAGATCTGCATCGGAGCAGCACGTGGACTGGATTATCTTCATACTGGTACTAGCACTCAGCACAGAGTGATACACCGTGATGTGAAGACTACAAACATATTGTTGGATGAAAACTTGGCGGCTAAGATAGGAGACTTCGGATTATCAAAAATAACTCCAACTAATCAGGCATCTGTATTTGTCAGCAGTCACGTCAACGGTACATTTGGGTATTTGGATCCATATTATTTCTTGAATCATAGACTTACGATGAAATTTGATGTATATGCATTTGGAGTGGTGCTATTTGAGGTTCTTTCTGGAAGACCAGCAGTAGATCTGAGTTTGGACGAGGAGCAACGAGGTTTAGCTGGATGGGCAAAGCGCTGTTTCACAGAGGGAATCTTGGACCAGATAATTGATCCAAGAATAAAAGGATCGGCCTTTCAAGGTTCCCTAGATGAGTTTGTAAAGATTTCACTTCAGTGTTTAGAAAATACTCCGAAAGATCGTCCCTCTATGGGTGAGGTTGTGGTTTGTCTCGAGTCTACGTTGGCAGTGAAAGAACAGAGCATAACTTCTACTTTAGTTGATGGGTTGAATGTGAATCTTAACCAAGAACGCATGGAACTTTCCTTGGAAAATTTTATGCAGAAACAAAGTAGTAACTATGGAGCTGCTGCCACTGGTGGGTATCTAGACGACAAGCTTCTTCGGACAGCGTCCAAGGTGACAAAAGTAAATTTGGTTCGTGCTCTCACACTAAGATTTTTTACAGGTAAACACAAGAGCTTTATCATCAACTGTTAATAATTATTCTTTGTTAGCTAATCATTAAACTATACATTTTCCACTGATTACCAACTAGAAAAAATCAGTTACAAGAATAGCCAACCTTAAACTCTGCTTTGCGAGATTAGGGTAACTAAGTAGTTTTTCCATTTTTTTGTCTTTCTTGTTTCAAATCTACAAAATGCTTTCTATTTTGGTACTGATATGTGTACTAAGAGAGTATTTAATATCTATGCATTGTGATTCCTGATGTATCAAACTTTGCAAGGTCTTCCTAGTCCTTGTTCTAAGTATTCTCGGCTTGAAGAACTTAGCGAAAAGTATATATTATATTTTTATTACTTCTACCAATGTAATGAGCGGTTATCTTGGAAAGAAATCAACTGCAAACACTCAAATCATGAACATGCCCGTAGTATTCATCTTAGGTATTTCAACAATTGTCTTGTACTACCATTTTTAAGCTTAAAGGGCAAACAAGTTAAAGATCATTACCAGATACACTAGATACATTGCTGCAAGAATTGGATGGTCAGATACTCTTTCTATACGTTTTAATTAGTACATTGGTGTTAGGTTTGCAAAAGAGGACCAATGAGAACAAGAGGACCATTGATAGCAAGAGGAGCGATGACTTGCTGAAAAAAGTTGAAGATGTTGCCCAGAGGGAGAGTCCAAAATTAAGAGTTTTTACATTAGATGAGCTGAGAAGATCAACAAGATTCTTTGAAACCAGTATGCTGTTGGGTGGGAGAGAGTACGGAAGAGTTTACAAAGGATGGGTTCAGAGGAAGACCTACACCCCGTCTAGGTATGATGTTGGAACAATCATTGCAGTTAAGAGACTCGGGCCTAAAAGATCTCTGGAACATAGCAAATGGGAGGTAATTTGACTTTGAGCTATTCATTTTCATGATTCTTTAGGAGAGTAAGATATGACTTCTTCTTGACAACAAGATTTTATGTTTACATGTTGACAAACAATATGTTATCAACACGTTTATTTGTTCAACTTATCTTAATCTAACCTTTAATGTGCATATATATGACTATTACATTCGCTGAAAACATTGCAACAAAATTCTTTACTGGATGTGTAAACTGTATTCTGAATCATAGCTAAGCGCTACTGCCACTTTGCAAAACTGCAGATGCATTTGTATTTCTTAGCAGAGTACTAAACTATAAATAAGATCAGAATGCTGTGTCAGTGTCACAGATGTAATATGAAGCTTTCTATGACAATGAGCTTCAAAATCTATGTCATCGAAAAGAGAAACATAAACATATTCATTACATGGAAAACATGAGATAGTTTAGAAAGATGGACAACCTGTTTTTGAACTTGATACAGAATCTTCATTCTAATATTACTGACACTTGTTTGTGGATTTGTGTGCAGTCAGAGATCAAACTCTTGCAAGAGTATAAGCATCCCAATCTGGTTAAGATCTTGGGATATTGTAAAGAGGATGAGGAATGTTTCATTGTTTACGAGTACATGAAGCGCGGGAGCTTAGATTCTCTTCTTTTTGGTAAGCTGCAATTTGAATAGATTATTGTTATCCTCCTGCCTTTCCAAAATATATAAAAGTTACGTTTCTGTTGTTACAAGGAGAAAACGCATCTATTTCAGAGAACTTATTGTTTGGAGAAATTTGGAATGTACAACTTTTCTATGAACAGAGCAATTGACATAAACTGGTAAACCATACAAAAACGTACAAATAACCAGATTTGTTTCGTGTATCTTGAATTTGCAGATGCCGTGCAGCCACTTTCATGGGCTGTTCGACTTAAAATATCAATAAGTGCAGCTCGATGCCTAGCCTACTTCCACACATTAGAGAAACCAGTCATTCATGGAAACATTCAGGCCTTTAACATATTGCTAGATGGGGTACACTCTGATTGTATTAGTTCACATTTAACTTGTCTTCAAACTTGAATGTATTGAATCCATAATGATTATGATTTAATTTATTGTTTTTTGGTTTGCTTGTAGGAATTTAATGCAAAAGTTTCTGGTTGTGGGCTGGCAGAATTTTGCCCAGTAAATAGTGACATATGTGCACCAGTCGATTTTAGGGGGAGCTATAGTTCCATCGCTCCTGAGTGTGTGTTGCTTGGTAAGCTTCTGTTTTGTTAATCTTTTTGTAGGCATTTAACCAAATATCATTTTAGGACCATGTTTGTTTGATGGCATTGATTATAATCTCCAGATAGTTACTATATCGCTGATAGCCTAGTGTAAATTTGATAGTATATCAGTTTCTGCCACTCAAATAGCTACAAATATTGAAAATACAAAAAAATCACATGAAATGTGACCAGGTGATATGAGTCTAAAGACCGATGTCTACGGATTTGGAGTTTTATTGCTGGAACTACTCACAGGCATGAGGGCATATAACGAGAAACACGAGAATTTTATAGATTGGGCAAAGTCTTTCATAGTTGATAGACGAAAGGTGAAGAGAATTTTAGATCCCTCACTGAAGCCTGATTTCAGAAATATGGCCATGTTGTCAGTTGTATCTTCGCTTATTCTACAATGCACCAGAAACAACCCGAAAAAGAGACCATCAATGGTGACAGTTTTAGAGACCTTGGAAAAAATTAATATCATGAGAGAGTATAATTTGTACGATAAAAATGTGTAGTATGTGACTTATGTTGGTGAAGCCACAATTGTTCATCTGTACTCTTCATATATGATAACGAATTAATTGGAACCTATCATACATTTTTTCATGAAATTAATCCTTCACCATGTTCATTTTTGTAAATCTAGCAGAACGTTGGAGTTATGCTGTTATTGCAAGACATTCTTAAGAAGCAAAACTGGAAATTCCTATTTGGATATACAAACATCGTTGTAATATTTATGATTGTTCTTATCGTCTTAAACTTTGTGGTTTATAAGTTTCAACAGTTTCGAGAGGTAGAATTTTAGGAGAAAATTAATCGGCTCTTATCATTGTATTTTCGAGGATGGTACAATCGCTTTTCGCTTGAGCAGACGCTGTAGGCAACGTCTAACTTCCATGAAAAGGCGGATTTTTGAATGTTTACAGGGGTGCTACCGATCCTGGATCAACTGTAGTTGCCATAAAGCGGGTACAATCCATATCAGTCAAGGATTGATAGAATTCCAAATAGAAATTGTTGCTCATTTAAAATCTTAAGGTATTAGAAGTGTTACACTACATGCTACTGACTCAGAACAGAATGATGACTCAGATAAGCAAGCAAGTCCAAGTCGTTTCCAAGCTGGCTGACAGCTCAGGAGTTTGTTATAAAGTTAGTTACAGCTCTAGTTGTATATAAGGAGAATAATAGAGTCAAGATTTGTTAGATCATTTTATTGTAGTCTTGTAACAGTTTGTTACAGAGATGTAGGTTCATTTCTTTCTGTAATTACTTGTGTTCATCAATGGAGATCTATTTGTTTCTTCTTTCTTGTTGTTTCATTAACAAAAGTGACATGGTATCAGAGCTTGTGATGCGATTCTGATTCTTATCGTCATATCTGATCTCTACAATTTCTTTGTTATACATACAGATACACACAGCTTTTGCTCTTCTTGATTGTTTCGAGTGAGCGATCGATTTGTTACTCAATCGATGTGTAAAATCTGTTCTGTTCTTGGAATTATCATTGTTGATGTGTGATTTGCGATTGTAATCGTGAGTTGCAAACTGAAATCTTGTTGTTTTTTGATCGGTTTCTGATCTTGTTGATCTGGTGATCTTCTTGAGTGTTGATCTTCTTCAATCTGTGTTTGTCGTTGTGCATATGCAAAGACGTTCTTATTCCGCTGCTGTTACTTCAAATCTTAATCACAATATGGCAACTTCTTCTACACAAACTGCTACTCAGACTCAAGGTGTCATTGATGTTTATCATCCTTACTTCTTGCAGAGTTCTGACAATCCAGGTATCGCTCTGGTTACTCAAATGCTTACATCTCAAAATTACTGTCAATGGATTCGTTCTGTTAGACTTGCTCTTTCTGCTAAGAACAAATTAGGAATGATTGATGGAACACTATCTCAACCTGATGCATCGTCTAATATGTTTGCTCATTGGAGTCGATGCAATGATATGGTTCTATCATGGCTTCTGAATTCAATTTCATCTGAAATTCGTGATAGTGTTGTCTATTTTAGCACCGCTAAAGAGATTTGGGACGATCTTACAATTCGCTTTACTCAAGGAAATGTTCCACGAATTTTTCAACTTAAGAAAGATCTAACTGCGTTAACACAAGGTGCTTTGTCTATAACAGCCTATTTCACCAAGTGTCGTACTCTCACAGATGAACTGAATGCCCTGTCACCGTTACCTAAATGTACCTGTGCTACCACTAATTGCAGTTGTGGTGTTCGTGCTAAACTAGATTCTTATGAGAAACTGAATAGTCTCAGTCAATTTCTTATGGGCCTGAGTGATAGTTATACTGCAATTCGTGGTCAGATACTTATGATGCAGCCTCTTCCCACACTCAGTCAGGCATACCCTTTACTACTTCAAGAAGAGAGTCAACGAAAAAGTCATACAAGTGGTTCTGTTTCTGAAAGTTTAGCTATGAATGTCAAATTCTCCAATCACAAGACTTGTATTTCTCCTTCAAAGAAGAATTCTTCCTCTGATGAAATATGTGATTACTGTCATAATTCAGGTCATGCTCAAGACAAGTGTTTCTTTCTTCATGGTTATCCGGAGTGGCATCGCTTGTTTGGTAAGCCAAAGCCAAAACTCAAACAAACTGGTTCTAGTGCAAAGAAGGTAGCAAATGTGACTACAAAACCTGTTGACTCTGATGGCAAATCCTCTGTTGATGTCAAAGATTGTTTTACAGAAGCTCAGTGTGAGCAGATTACTAAACTCATTCAGCAAAGTATGAAGACTATTACTCCTTGGAATGCTCAAGCATCCACTTCTCATTTGTCAGGTATTCATAGCGCCAGCTCTCATCATACAGCTTATACAATTTTCACACCTTCACATCATAATTGGATATTAGATTCCAGTGCCACTGACCACATTGTAGCTAGTGTCTCTCTATTAACTAATCCCAAACCTCTTGAATCTGAATTACATTTACCTAATGGTGACACAGTTCCTATTTCTCACATTGGTGTTGTTCATCTTACACCATAAATACAATTGCTAAATGTTTTGTGTGTTCCTTCTTTCCATTGTAATCTCATCTCTATTTCTCAGCTTACTAAAGACTCTTCTGTTACTGTTACATTCTCCAACAATGTTTGTTTTCTGCAGGACCATTCCCTGAAGAAGATGGTCGAGATTGGTAAAGTTCGAGAAGGTCTCTATCAACTTTCCAATTCTACAGTCAACTTACCTCTTTCTGTTAACAATTGCACTAGATTACACACTGAACCGTCTATTGAAGCTCAACTCTGGCACAATAGATTGGGTCACCCAGCTGCTACTATACTCAACAAAGTAGCTATTATGCCTACAGTTCAATCTTCTCTGTTCACTACCTGTGATACTTGCCTCAAAGCTAAGCATCATAGATTTCCTTTTTCTGATAGTACAAATAGTGGTTATACATTGTTTGATTTGATTCACTGTGATCTGTGGGGACCATACAAACACTGTACCCATGGTAATTGTACTCAGTTTCTTACAATTGTTGAGGAGTATTCGAAATGTACTTGGATTTTTCTTATCTCTAGTAAAACTCAAGTACCTTCTTTACTACAGAAATTTGTTCATTATGTCAATACACAATTATTCTAAAGTCAAAATAGTTCATTCTGACAATGGCACAGAATTCACAAATCAAACATTACAACAATTCTTTGATTCTGTTGGTATCATACATCAAAAAACCTGCCCTCACACTCCACAACAGAATGGAGTAGTGGAGCGTAAACATCAACATTTACTTAATGTTGCTCGTTCTTTAAGAATTCAAGCCAATCTTCCTAAGTCTTTCTGGGGGGGACTGTTTGTTAACTGCATTGCACCTTATTAATTTGATTCCAGTTCAACAACTTGCCTTTAAAAGTCCTTATGAGCTTTTGTTTAAAAAACCTCCTGATTATCAGTCTATTAAGGTCTTTGGTATTCTTTGCTACATTACTGACATAGCTTCTGTTCCTGATAAACTTAATCCTAGAGGACTTAAATGCATATTTCTTGGTTATCCTTTTGGTCAAAAAGGTTATTGTGTCATGGATCTAGTCAAAAAAAAAATGTTATATTTCAAGAGATGTGGTGTTTGTGGAAAATGTTTTCCTTTTCAACAGATTACATCTTCCACACCTACTTCTCTTTTTCCTTCTGAATCAGTTGCACTAGAGTCACCTCTGTCTGATTCTTTTCCAGCAGAAAATCTTACTTCTGATGATTCTACTTCTGAGCAACTTCCTCAGTTGTCTAATGATAAGAGTAATACTCCTAGTACTAGTGATTTAAATACTAATAGTACTCCTAGTACTAGTGATGTGTCTAATCATACTCAAGTGCCTAGCTCTATTGTTCCCAAACCTTCAAGGACTTCTAAGTTGCCTGTTCGATTTCATGATTACCTACACTACCATCTCATTCTACTAATATTGTGACTTGCACATATCCCTTGCACAAATATATATCTTATCATGTGTTTACTCCCAAACATATTGCCTTTTTGACAAATATAAGCAAGGTACCTGTTCCTTATACATACAAACGGCCAGTACTTCTTCACATTGGAATAATGCTATGCTAGCTGAAATTCGAGCCTTAGAAGCTAACCATACCTGGGATATAGTTCCTGCTCCTGCTGACAAAAATATTGTGGATTGTAAGTGGCTTTTTAAAGTCAAATATACACCAGAAGGTAAGGTTGAAAAGTACAAAGCTCGTTTAGTAGATAAGGGCTTCACACAGACAATTGGGGTAGACTATTTTGAAACGTATGCCCCTGTTGCTAAGATGACAACAGTCAAGGTTGTGCTTGCTTTGGCAGCTAAATACAATTGGCATTTATACCAAATGGATGTAAACAATGCCTTCCTTCATGGATCTTTATCTGAGGAAATCTACATGAAACTTCCTCCAGGCTTTATTCATCTTAGCACTGCTCATTCTTCTCTGTCTCCTACTACTGAATTTGTTTGTAGACTTCGAAAGTCTATATATGGACTTAAACAGGCCCTTCGTGTCTGGAACAAGAAATTGGCTACTACTTTGTGTTCTTTTGGATTTACTCAGGTTGTATGTGATCATAGCCTCTTTACTATCAAGCAATCTGCAGAATTTGTGGCAGTTATTGTCTATGTAGATGATATCCTTATCACTGGTAATTCCTCTACCTTAATCAGTAAAGTCAAACAATTTCTGCATACTCAGTTTAAAATCAAGGATTTAGGCCCCTTGAAATATTTTTTAGGCTTAGAAATAGCTAG
This sequence comes from Saposhnikovia divaricata, assembly GCA_036435485.1. Lineage (NCBI taxonomy): Eukaryota > Viridiplantae > Streptophyta > Magnoliopsida > Apiales > Apiaceae > Saposhnikovia > Saposhnikovia divaricata. The sequence goes on from CM071599.1 coordinate 10,695,908, forward strand.
ATCTTCTGCTGGTATATTTGTAAATCAAAGAAAATATGCTTGTGATATTCTTGCTGACACTGGGTTGACAGCAGTGAGACCATCTTTAGTACCTATTGAACAAAACCATCAACTCTTAGACAATACATATGAACTTCTATCCTCTAAGGATCATGCTGTTTATAGAAGGCTAGTAGGTAGACTTCTGTATTTGACTATAACCAGACCAGACCTCTCATATGGAGTTCATATCTTTTCTCAATTTATTTCTTCCCCTAGAATGGACCATCTGCAGGCTGCCTATAAAATGGTCAAATATATCAAGGCCACACCAGGTCAGGGTCTTTTCTTTCCTCATGATACTCCTTTGCAGTTGACAGCATATAGTGATTTAGATTGGGGGTGTAAAGAGACAAGAAGGTCTCTCATTGGTTACTGCATTATGCTGGGGTCTTCATTAGTGCCCTGGAAGTGTAAAAAACAACATACTGTGTCAAGGTCATCTGCCGAAGCTGAATATCGAGCAATGGCTGACACAAGTTGTGAAATTGTTTGGTTAGTAAACTTATTGCAAGCTCTCAGTTCTCCTTCTCCTCTTCCTGTCCCATTGCATTGTGATAACAGTTCAGCATTGCATATTGCCTCAAATCCTGTATTTCATGAACGTACAAAACATATTGAGATCGATTGTCATTTTGTACGGGACAAGTTACTTGAAGGATTAATTTCTACTCACCATCTCAGTACTAAAGTTCAAACAGCAGATATGTTTACCAAGGGTCTCTCATCATCTCAGTTGATCTTACTTCAGCCCAATTTAGGTGTTCTCAATCCTTTTTCCACACCTCACTTGAGGGGGGATGTTACACTACATGCTGCTGACTCAGAAAAGAATGATGACTCAGATAAGCAAGCAAGTCCAAGTCGTTTCCAAGCTGGCTGGCAGCTCAGGAGTTTGTTATAAAGTTAGTTACAGCTCTAGTTGTATATAAGGAGAATAATAGAGTCAAGATTTGTTAGATCATTTTATTGTAGTCTTGTAAAAGTTTGTTACAGAGATGTAGGTTCATTTCTTTCTGTAATTACTTGTGTTCATCAATGGAGATCGATTTGTTTCTTCTTTCTTGTTGTTTCATTAACAAAAGTGACAAGAAGAAGACTCTGGATCTTTATATTATATTCAAAAAAAATTAGTCCATATTATTTCCAAAACCATAGACTTAACAGAAACAAGAGGAAATCCGACGTCTATGGCTTCGATGTTGTGTTGTTTGAGGTCTTGTGTGGATCCAGTTTCATCGATGCATATTCGTAATAGAGCCTGTAATTTGTATGTTTGGAAGACATGAATTTCGTGTTATTATGGTAAATAAATAGTAATGAATCATTTGTTATGTGATTGCAACATGCAGAATCAAAATATCATGAAGTATTAGATGCCAAAAAAATCGAGAAATCAATTTTGCTACAAGATAGCATTTGGTGTCCTGTCTATGTAGATTCAAACGTTAACGCCCCACAAACAATGAGAGAACTTCATTGAAAAAAATGATGACGAACTACTCTTTAATTCTCTCTATGTTTTTGGCAGATATGTCTTGGAAAGTTTGATATTTAAGTGATAAAATTTTAAGAGTGTCTAAAATTTGAAATTTAAATGATAAAATTTCAAGAGTGATAAATATATCTTAGATTGTTAGAGCATCTTCAATAATATTGGCTAAAAATGATTGGCCAAATCATATAAAATATTAATTATGTAAAATTTACTGAAGCTGTAAGATGTTGTGCTCTGGCTATAATGTTTTGTTATATTGTAAAATATAGCATGTTATTATTATTTCAATTTGTTATAAATAGAATATATTTTTATAAGGTAATAGATCATATAAAATCTTCCTTACATGCCTCTAGAGGTTGGCCAAATATAGCCAACGAAAACAGATTATCTATATCTTTTGTTAAGGGTAATGCTGTGATTTTTTTTTACATAATCTCTATAAATTTTATTTATGATATTATTTATTTGATTTTAACTAAAGGTTCTTCCCCATTGGAGATGGTCATAGTGAGATGTAAGTTTGGTCAAACACTATGCATGTGGTGGCATTATATTAAAATAAACTCCTTTTTTAGTTCCATTTTACATGATTTTTCTTTAAAAAAAGTTATTTTATATTACATATTTATTTTTTATTTTCCTGTAAATTTATGTATAATTTTTCAAAATTAGTCTTAAATTTTTTATTTCTACGATTTGAATTTTGAGAATTAACCTTTTTTAAATAATTTTTCTATGCATTTATTAAGGATATTTGTTGAAATAATGTATCCAACTAATCTTTTTTTCTTCTCGTATTTTAATTTTTTAGAAAAACATATAAAATAAAATATTAAAAAATAAGTTTTTATTTTCGATAAAATATATGTGAATATGTATTTTTGGAAATAAGTATTTATTTATATGGTACTTGATATGGGCTCAAAGTAAGCCTTAAAGACACATTTAATGTGGTATTAATTAGACCCGGAATGGTCCAAACGTGGGGCCCACCAGATGGGCCCAAACCCTATTTATAAAATTAGTTTCGTAATTAATATTAAGGGTAATAAACAGCTCAGCAAATAAGAGTTGGATAAGGATAATATCCCCTTCAGACTTAGCCACCAAGGCATCCAATTCAATATGGAAACTGATTCCTATAAGGAATAGATCTAGAACCTTCCTCAAAGACTTGTCCACCAAGTCTCCGAATCCTACCATAATTCTAAGGCTTCTCAGCCTATATAAAGGGCCTGACCCCTCATTCTCAGAACTACGTTTTTTGGCTTGATCTTTGATATTCATCAAAGTACATAGGCATCTTGTGAAGGCAGAGTCAGCCACGAGCACAAGAGCAGCCATTAAAGCACGAAGCTCACACACCTTTGCATTAAATACACAAACCCTAGCCGCAATACTAGTAACCTAGTTTTTATTCCACAACATTTGGCGCCGTCTGTGGGAAGACAACATCAACCATGGTTCAAACACGAAGAACAACATCAACCGAGGCCGTGCCCCTTAACTCTGCTCCACCAGCCACTTCTGATCCGCTCATCGTCACTGAGGAAGGACAAATACTCCCATCAACAGGGGCGGTCATTCAACCTCTGCCCATTCAGTCCCCAGGGACGACTCCCCATGTAGAGGGGACCCACTCAGTGATTGTCCATCAAAGCCAAGAAACTAACCCTCTCCAGATGGTGGTTTCTCCTCTTGGTAACGTTGATCGCACGGGGGTACAGATCCATACTACGTATCTCCCTTTGAACACCAACCCTATGTATGGGCTGCCTAACTACCCCCCTCGACGAAGGGAACCTGGACCAAGCGGACACGCCTTACAGATCCGGGATCGAGAATATGATGACTACTCTGGTCCCTATACTGATGATTCATCATCATCTGAGGATGATGATCGACATGAAGCCCCGAGGAGGCGACGTGCTAGCAAGGAACCTCTAAGAAGAACACGAAGAATCCATGATGGACTCCCCTTGACAACTGCTGAGAAAATCAAGGCTTATGAGGCAGAGATCTTAAAATTGAAGGACGATATTGCAAGAGAACAAGATAGATTGAATCAAACTCAGCCTCCTCCAACTGCAGAGAGGATTCCCATTATAAATTTGGAGAGGCCTTCAAGAAGGCAAAGGAGGGCTGATACCCGAACCGAAAAATCAACAAGGGTGGAGACCCCCAGAAGCAACCCCAAAGATCTGATGCCACTTGGGGACCCTGACGATCCCACACCTCCGTTTACCGAGGAGGTGATGAATGCCCACATCTCAAGGAAATTTAAGATGCCAACTATTAAGGCCTATGATGGAACGGGCGATCCCGCAAACCATGTCAGGACATTCTCAAACGCACTGCTGCTGCAGCCTGCTAGTGATGCCTTAAAGTGTAGGGCGTTCCCTCAAACTCTGTCAGGCATGGCTCAAAGATGGTATAGCCGTCTACCTGCAAACTCGATTGGATCTTTTAAGGAGTTGAGCGCCGCCTTTATCAGCCAATTCATCAGTTGGAGAATTCATGAGAAAAGTTCTGCATCCCTTATGTATGTGGTGCAGGGAAAGAATGAGAACTTAAGGGATTATCTCAAGAGATTCACCAAAGAGACGTTGAATATCACCGATCTGGAAAATAAGGTGGCCATGGTAGCCCTGGAACACGGAACCACTGACCTCTTCTTTAAAAGGTCCTTGGCAAAACACCCTCCTGAGAACATGGTCGAGCTCCAGAGAAGAACCGATAAATATATCAAGGCTGAGGACAGCATGAAGAAGGAAACCACAGGAGGCAATGGCAAGGGTTCTAATGATTCAAAGAAACGAAAGCCAGAGCAAGAGTACGACGCTAGGGACAAGTATCCCCGGGCTGGCAAGGACTCCGAGTCATCACCCAAGAAGGGTTTTGGGCCGAGGTTTTCTGATTACGCAAGGTTGAACGCTCTTAGGAGTCAAATTCTGTTAGATATTGAGAAGGATAAGGACTTTCGCTGGCCTAAACCACTCAGGGGTGACCCCGAAAAGAGAAACAAAGATCTGTATTGTAGATTCCATAGGGATGTGGGACATGACACAGATGACTGCAGACAGTTAAAGGATGAAATTGAATTTTTAATCCGGAAGGGAAAGTTAAACAAGTTCACCAAGGGTGAAGATCGTGGAGCCCAGAAAAGGGATTATGATAGAAGAGACAATGATATGAGAGATAACGATCGTGATCGTAACCCACAGCCTCGAGGGCCAGTAATCAATATGATTTGGGGAGGACCAACAGCGGCCGGCACTACCCAAAACTCTCGAAAGGCTTATGCCAGAGAAGTGATGCACATCATAGGAGAAGCCCCGAAGCGTGCTAAGACTGAGACAGTGATTGGTTTTGATGATTCAGACCTTGAAGGGGTGAAATTCCCCCATGACGACCCGTTGGTCATAACTCCTGTAATTGGAAACTCAGAAGTGAAGCGGGTCCTGATAGACAATGGAGCTTCTGTCGATATCTTGTTTCATGACGCTTTTGTGAAGATGGGGTATACTGACTCTCAACTAACCCCGACTAACATGCCTATCTACGGATTTAATGGAGTTGATTCCAAGGTTGAAGGGACCATTCAGCTGCCCATGACAATAGGGCAAGAACCTAAGGAAGCCACCCAGATGTTGAACTTTCTAGTAATTAAGGCTGCCTCGACGTACAATGCAATCTTAGGGAGGACCGGACTTCATGCATTCAAGGCTGTTGCCTCTACCTATCACATGAAGGTCAAATTTCCAACCAGGAATGGTGTTGGGGAACATAAAGGAGATCAGAAAATGGCCAGGAGTTGCTATGTGGCTGCTTTGAGAGCTGATGGAACCGGGGGGCAGGTCCTCCCGATTGAAGACATGGACGTCCGTGGTGATGATGAACACCGAGGAAAGCCAGCAGAGGACTTAATACCTATCCCTCTGGAGCTAGGCGACCCTGAGAAGGTGACTTATATAGGAGCCTCTTTGAAAGAACCCCTGAAGGGCAAGTTGATATAGTTCTTACAAAAGAATAGCGACGTTTTCGCTTGGACAGCAGCTGATATGCCAGGGATTGATCCCCAACTCATAACTCATAGATTGAATGTCGACCCTAATCGGAAGATAATACAGCAGAAGAAGAGGAATTTTGCTCCAGAAAGGCAAGAGGCCATTAAGCAAGAAGTGGATAAGCTCTTGGAGGCTGGTTTTATTGAAGAAATTCAGTTTCCCGAATGGTTAGCAAACACTGTGATGGTCAAGAAAGCGAATGGGAAGTGGAGGATGTGTATAGACTTCACTGACCTGAATGATGCATGTCCAAAGGATTGTTTCCCCCTGCCAAGAATAGATATGTTGATAGATGCCACAGCTGGACATGAGATGTTGAGCTTCATGGATGGATTCAGCGGCTATAATCAGATTAAGATGCACAAGGATGACATCCCAAAGGTATCTTTCATAACTGACTTTGGTGTTTTCTGCTATCTTGTTATGGCGTTTGGTCTAAAGAATGCGGGGGCTACTTACCAACGATTGGTGAATAAGATATTCGCCCATCTGATTGGAAAAACCATGGAGGTCTATGTCGATGATATGCTGGTTAAAAGCTTGGTCAAAGCGGACCACATTAAACACCTCAGAGAGGCATTTGAAGTGCTGAGGCACCACAAAATGATGTTGAATCCAGCCAAGTGTGCCTTTGGCGTTGGATCAGGCAAATTTTTGGGTCTGATGGTTTCTAAGAGAGGCATAGAGGCCAACCCCGACAAGATCAAGGCGATCTTAGACATGGAACCCCCACGCTCTATAAGAGATGTGCAGAAGTTGACAGGACGGGTAGCGGCTTTAGGAAGATTCATCTCCAAGTCTGGTGACAAATGCTTGCCTTTCTTTCAAGCATTGAAGAAGGTGAAAAATTTTGAGTGGACACCTGAGAGCCAAGAGGCCTTTGAACAACTGAAGAAGTACATGGTTGGAGCCCCGTTGTTGACCAAACCAAGTCCTGGGGAGACTCTTTGTCTATACCTGGCGGTATCTGAACAAGCCCTGAGTGCTGTCCTTATTCGGGAAGAGGAGAAAGTCCAGAAACCTATCTACTATGTGAGCAAAATGTTGCATGGGGCTGAGTTGAATTACTCACCCATAGAAAAGTTTTGAGTGGACACCTGAGAGCCAAGAGGCCTTTGAACAACTGAAAAAGTACATGGTTGGAGCCCCGTTGTTGACCAAACCAAGTCCTGGGGAGACTCTTTGTCTATACCTGGCGGTATCTGAACAAGCCCTGAGTGCTGTCCTTATTCGGGAAGAGGAGAAAGTCCAGAAACCTATCTACTATGTGAGCAAAGTGTTGCATGGGGCTGAGTTGAATTACTCACCCATAGAAAAGTTTGCTTTGGAATTAGTAATTGCCTCAAGGAAGTTGCGGCCTTACTTCCAGGCACATAAGATTCAAGTTCTGACGAACCAGCAGTTGAGGAACATATTGCATAGCCCTAAGGCCAGTGGAAGGCTAATCAAATGGACGATTGAGTTAGGAGAATTTGATATCACATACAAGCCTCGGACAGCCATCAAGGCTCAAGCATTGGCTGACTTCATGGTTGAATGCACTATTAACAACCAAGAAGTCGGGGGGCAAGAGATAATGACTACCCCTGGGCAAGAGAAAAAAGAAGAGGAACTTACACCTGATCTGAAGGAATATTGGGTGCTCTATTTTGATGGAGCATCAAAAACAAAATCTAGTGGTGCAGGTTTGGTTTTGCAAAGCCCCGATGGGTTCACAGTTGAGTACGCTTTAAAATTGGATTTTCCTACTACCAACAATGAGGCGGAGTATGAGGCATTAATAGCTGGTTTGGGTTTAGCTAGAATCATGAAGGTCAAAAATCTCAAAGTTTGTGGAGATTCAAGGCTTGTGGTATAACAAGTAAATGGTGAATTCGAGGCTAAGGATGAGACTATGGCGAAATACCTGAGAGTAGTAAAGGCTGTTATGTCTCAGTTTGAGGAGTGCTATGTTGAACACATTCCGAGAGAATAAAACATTAAGGCCGATGCCCTGTCTAAATTTGCTTCTTCCGAGATAGAAAATTATGCCCGGAGTGTCTACTTTCAGGTCTTGAAGGCCCCGACCGTTAACTCAAAGTTATTGGCACCAATTGATATAGGAGGCTCTTGGATAGATCCTATCAAGGCACACCTTGAGACCGGGTGGCTCCCAGACAATGCCTTGGAGGCACGAAAACTTTCAGTAAGAGCATTGGGATATACTTTGATTGAAGGCATTCTGTACAAAAGGTCGTTTGTCATCCCATACTTGAAGTGTCTAAGGCCTCAAGAGGCAAGGGAAGCATTGGAGGAAGTTCATGGAGGGATCTGTGGGCAACACTTGGGGGGCAGAGCCCTAGCTCACAAGATAATTCGTTTAGGGTTCTATTGGCCGGAGATGTTGGCTGATGCACAAAACTATGTCAAGAGATGTGAGAGATGCCAGAAGCATGCCCCAATTGTGAGGCAACCGCCTGAGATGTTAACTTCAATTAACTCTCCCATTCCATTTGCGATGTGGGGGATGGATATACTTGGACCTTTTCCCATGGCTTCAGCACAAAGGAAATTCCTGATAGTGGCCATTGATTACTTCACTAAGTGGATTGAGGCTAAACCTCTGGCCAAGATAACCACCAAGCAAGTTTCCCAGTTCTTTTTGGAGAACATAATTTGCAGATACGGAATCCCACGAATCCTTGTAACAGACAATGGGACACAGTTCAATAATGAAGAGTTTAAGAAGTATTGTGAAGAGAATGCGATTGAGCTCCGTTTTACCTCAGCGGCACATCCACAAGCCAATGGGCAAGCTGAGGTAGCTAATCGAATTATCCTTGATGGACTGAAGAAGAGGGTCGAACGCTCTAGGAACACTTGGGTAGATGAATTGCTGCCCATACTTTGGGCATATCGTACCACTTGTAAGGTAACAACTGGAGCAACCCCATTTTTGCTGGCTTATGGAGCCGAGGCAGTTGTGCCTTTGGAGATCATGCAAGCATCACCTCGAGTCGAGGCATATGAGCCAGAAACTAATGAAGAAGGGATGAGACTTGTCCTTGACTTAATTGACGAGGTTAGAGATGAAGCTAATGCTAGGAATGCTGAATATCAGAAGAGAGCCTCTTTTCATTACAACCAGAGAGTTAAGGAAAGATTCTTTCGACAAGGCGACATGGTTTTGAGGAAGATTGAAGCCTCAGGAGTTGGCCAAAAAGGAAAGTTAGCACCAAACTGGGAAGGACCGTATCTAGTCAGAAAGGTGTTAGGACGAGGATCCTACAAGTTAGAAACCTTGGATGGGGTTGAGGTGCCCCGAACTTGGCATGCTGTGAACCTCAAAGTTTATTATGTTTAAGTTCTTTTGACAAAGGCTTGGACTTTTATCTATTTATTAGGAATAAGGTTCGAATGAAACCATTATAGAGCATGTTGCTCCCAGTAGGAGATAGAGTATCTATGTAAGGGTTGAACCCATCTTATTGATGTCCTTTGACAGCATAATGGAATTTATTCTGTTTTCTCTATTAGTTATTCTTCCTTGTTAAAACAAACAAAAGACGAATGTTGAACCAACTTGTGAGTTTAGTACCAGCCAGGAGGCCAAGTACTCGAAAATTCTAAAGTTTAACGAACTATGAGCAAAAACAAGAAAAATGAACAGAAACTAACTGCATAAATAGTTAAGTTAAAAGGCCCGAAGGCTATCAAGTCAAATGGTGGAAACCAAGAGTTCAGATAAACAAAAGATAAATAAATAAAGCTTAAGGGGCCTTAGGGGCCTCCTTAGCAGGAGAAGCATCCTCAGAGCTAGTGTCAGTAGTGGACCCATCCTCAGCAGAGTTAGCAGCACCAGACTGAACTAGAGGAAGCTCAGGATCCAAGGCTGAAGTGGTGGCGGTAGCATGCTCCTTGACCAAAGCATCATCCTCCCCGAATAGCTCTTCACTGGAACCAGGCTCATGTATCAAGGTACTGGGAAGATGAGGGCTAGGAAAAGCAGAAGGCAAGAATAACCCTGGATGCTGCCTCAGAACTACTTCAAGGGCTTTGGTCCACCCATCAGTAAACTGGCTAGGAAAGAGCATCTCATCATGCTGATCCATGAGAGTCTTGTACTCATCCGAATCCAGATAGTCATCAATCTGCTTCTCCTTGTCATCCTTCAGAGCAACTAGCTCCGCATGCATCCCAACCATCTCTTCATCCTTCTTCTTTAGCTGCTCTTCCAGCCGGTTAATGTGGAGAGTCTTCTTCTGAGACTCAGACTCAAAACCTTTGGCCTTCTCCTTCCAAGCTTTGGCTTTATGAACCAAGCTTTGGAAATGGACGTTAGCCTGCATGAAAGGTTAGCATTAAAATCAAATAATGAATCTAAGCCGTTAAGGTATTGAAAAGACAAAGTTCGAGACTCACCACAGCAATAGCCTGAGCACCAAGCGCCTCTGACTCTCCAATACCTCCATTAAGGACCATGTCCTTATAGTCAGGAGTGGTGATTGAGTTCAAAGACCAATCCATGGAATGCTTGGTAGAGCCCACCACAGAATCCTGCTTTTTGAAGCCCCAGGGAGGCCTAAAAACTGTCGACTGAACGTTAACCTGGGAGCTCCCCTCCAATCCAGCTATGTCACCGTACCTCAGGTCTCCTTTCTGGACCTTGTGAGGGCGTAGAAAAGGAGGCTCTGTATTTTTCCCTCGAGGGTCAGCAGTCCTCTTAGCTCGAGCCATCCTGGAAGTCTCTTCATCAGGAGAGGGCGCAGCCTCCACAATCAACTTCGCAACTGCAAAAATAAACAAAAACGAGTTGGAATAAATTCAGTAAAAAGTAAATGGCAAAGATTGGTAAGAAAATTACCCCGTTCAGAAACTCTGGAAAGGCCTACTCTCCTTAGAGATTCCTCATTTAAAAGGCTTAGGCACGTAATAGAACTGCCATCTGCCTGGGTCAGAGTATTATAAGCGGCCTTTTCCTCGGTATTAAGGACGATTCCCTTAGCGCTTCCATCTGAAACTCTCGAAAATGTCTGCCTAAAGAGAGTGCCCCAATCACCTCCGTCCCACTCTAAGTATGCAAACTCATTTTTCCAGCCCGTATTATTATCAGGGATTGACTTGCCATTAAAAAGTGGGGGAACTCTAGGGCGGAGTTTAACATATACCCAGCCAGGGTTCGTGGCAGGACTATTATAAAATTGAAAAATTTTGCGAAAAAGCGCAACAGATAAAGGGAGTTGTTGTCTGAGACACAAAACCATGAAACATAATATGATCCTCCACGCATTTGGCGGGAGTTGACACGGACTAATTTGAACATCAGCTAAAAGTCTAGGAATGAATTCATGAAACGGAAAGCGGAGACCAGCTACTAAACTCTCCCTATAAACACACAAAGAATTGGGTTTCCATTGACAAGGTCTGTCACCTGGCTCAGCTGGGACAAGTTTATAAGGTGACTTGATCTTAAAAAGTTTGTTATATCTAGTGATTTCCTCAACATCATGATATGAGCTACAGCAGTCATACGCGTCTAATTCAGACAAAGAAGGGTAATCGTCTCCACGTTGATTTAACATGTCTACTAGAGATGTGTAAGAAGAGCGAATGGTGATCGTACCTTTGGAGGAGGCAGAATTCATTTTTGCAAGACGGGACTTAGCTTTGTCCTCCATTGATGCTCCTGGAAAAAGGGTCTGAAGCTCCACTAAAACCCAGAAAATATGAAGATTTGAAGAAATCTTCAAAGAAAACCCAGAAAATATGAAGATTTGAAGAAATCTTCAAAGAAAACATAGAAAGTATGAAGGTTTGAAGAAATCTTCAAGGAGAAACCCAGAAACCACCGTGAGGGGGAGGAGCTTCGCCAAAAAACTCTCGCCGGAAATCGCCTTAAATTAAAAAGAACTATAGAGAGAATCTCTAGTGAAGTGTTTGAATAGAAGTGAGAATGAGAAAGTGAACTCTCCACTCCCACTCTTATATACAACTATTCAGCCGGTTAAAATTCTTCCAAACGGTTAGAAAACCTACAGTGACATGTCAAAATTTCGAAGTTGACCTACTAAAAGCCCATGAAACCGGCCCAAATTAAGGCCCAATTCTAGGACATTCTTAGAAAAATATCTTGGAAAAATATCATAGATATTTTGAAAAAACATCATAGATATTTTGAAAAATATCATAGACAAAAGATCCTAAATTTGGATTTGAATTAAGAATAGCCTGGACAGGCCCAATAACAGCCATGAGGTCAAACCCATTCTGAAAAGAAAAAAGGTATTTTTATAAAATACGCAATAAACCTATGAGGCCCAATAAGAATAGGCCCAAATCCAAAGTGGCCCTTATTTCGACCAGAATCCTGGTCGAAACGACCAGGAATCCTGGTCGAAAAACCCTTCGACCAAAGCGTTGGAAACGCCCTTATTTCGACCAGAATCCTGGTCGAAACGACCAGGAATCCTGGTCGAAAAACCCTTCGACCAAAGCGTTGGAAACGCCCTTATTTCGACCAGAATCCTGGTCGAAATGACCAAGAATCCTGGTCAAAAAACCCTTCGACCAAAGCCATTCTGAGGCCCTTATTTCGACCAAGATCCTGGTCGAAACGACCAGGAATCCTGGTCGAAAAACCCTTCGACCAAAGCCATTCTAAGGCCCTTATTTCGACCAAGATCCTGGTCGAAACGACCAGGAATCCTGGTCGAAAATCCCTTCGACCAAAACAAAATTGGACGTTTATTTCGACCAAGATCCTGGTCGAAACGACCAAGAATCCTGGTCGAAAATCCCTTCGATCAGGAAACTAAAGAAGGCCTTATTTCGACCAGAATTCTGGTCGAATTCCTAGTCGAATTCCTGGTCGAAAAGGCTCAATCCTGGTCAAAATTTGCTATAAAAATTGATTCTTTGGCAGCAAATCTTCACGGACATGGAATTTTGATACCTGTGGGTACCATAATAGGATAAATATGGAAATACGAGGAATTTCATAGATAATTCCTTGAGAAAAATATTCTGTAACTGAAGTTATGGAAGATAAATTGCTTAGCCTCGAATAAGGCATATCGTCGTAAACGTGTCGGTCGCTCCACACTTTGCATCAAGACGACATTTGTGAAACACTAGTGTACAAAACCCTGACCCAAGTCTCAAGAAAGGCAGTTAAAACTTCAAGGAAAACCTGATCAGTTTTCCTAAAAGTTGGGGGGCAAATGATATGGGCTAAAAGTAAGCCTTAAAGACACATTTAATGTGGTATTAATTAGACCCGGAATGGTCCAAACGTGGGGCCCACCAGATGGGCCCAAACCCTATTTATAATATTAATTTCGTAATTAATATTAAGGGTAATAAACAGCTCAGCAAATAAGAGTTGGATAAGGATAATATCCCCTTCAGACTTAGCCACCAAGGCATCCAATTCAATATGGAAACTGATTCCTATAAGGAATAGATCTAGAACCTTTCTCAAAGACTTGTCCACCAAGTCTCCGAATCCTACCATAATTCTAAGGCTTCTCAGCCTATATAAAGGGCCTGACCCCTCATTCTCAGAACTACGTTTTATGGCTTGATCTTTGATATTCATCAAAGTACGTAGGCATCTTGTGAAGGCAGAGTCAGCCACGAGCACAAGAGCAGCCATTAAAGCACGAAGCTCACACACCTTTGCATTAAATACATAAACCCTAGCCACAATACTAGTAACCTAGTTTTTATTCCACAACAGTACTCTATGGGCCTGTTTGGCAGGACTTATTTTAAGTCCTTATTTACTTATTTTCGGGTAAAAATTTCATATTTTGATAAAATTTTTTAATATAAGTATTTAATGTATGTTTGAAATTCTATAAGTTGCAAAAAAAAAAAAAGTTGACTTTTTTAGAAAAAATTAGGAATCTCTAACTTTGTCTTAAAATAAGTTGACTTATTCTAAAAAAAAGTTTCTCCAAACATATATATATATATATATATATATATATATATATATATATATATATATATATATATATATATAAGACGTTTAGGGGAGGAAATTTTGGTCCTTTTTATAAGACGTTTTACTTTAACAAGGTGTCATTTATTGCTAAGTTCATGGTTGTATATTTCGGAAATCGGAAGGTTTAGGTATTTAATAGCGATTTATCGATAAATCAGGATTTATCGGAATGAGAAATCGGAACAAAATTGAATAAATTTTATTTTTTTAATAATATTTAATATATTAGTCTAATTTATAATATAATATATCATTTAATAAATATTTCATAGCTATAAATCGGATTTTAAAAATCGAAACGGACAAATATTTTTTAACAATTTATCGATGATTTTTGAAAAATCAAAAAATTTTTAGAACACTGGCTGAGCTGTTTATATCTGATCACATAACACGATAATCAAACCAAAATTTCAAAAATGTGTTCAAAATGATACGTGCTTTCTTATCATTGGCTGATTAACTAATTAATATGATGAATTTCGCATGCTTTTATATAAATTTACCTATTAAAATTTCCAATTTAGCCAAGATACATATGCCACATCATTTTGGAAACATTTTTGGAAAATTTTTCTAATTTCTAGCATTACTCATGTTAAATATGCAAACACCTAATCACATAGTAATAAAGTTTTTAAGCTAAAAATTAATCGCAATTATACTACGAGTAATGTTAGATAATCAAAAAAACTTTCCAAAAAAATTTCTAAAATGACATGACATGTGTGACTTAGTAAAATGAAAAATTTTAATTGAATGATTTATATGAATGCATTACATTAATTATTTAATTAATCAATAAAAAGAAGACACATATTATTTTAAATATTTTTTTTTGTAATTTTTATTTAATTCCCTAATATTTTTCATTAGACATGGACCAACAACAAATATGCTCTTTTCATCTCACATTATCGGTGGTAAACTTTTATTTCCTACCCATATATATCTTTAAAATTCTAAAAATTTATTCTTTCAAAAGAATCGAATTATTTAGAGTAATAATTTCTTAGACCTTAAAATACTTATGTTTATAATTGAAGAATTTTATATTATGTAATATTAAAAATGCACAAAATAATATATTATAAATAATGAAAATAAGTATATATAAAAAAGTAATATTAGAGAATCAAAATAATTTTCCAAAATGTTCGCAAAATGTAACTTAGCAAAACGAAAAATTTTAATAAAGAAAGTGCAGACGGAATCCATCATATTAATTATTTAATCAATGATAAAAAGATACCCACACACTTTTTTTTTTTTTTTTTTTTTTTTGTATTTTTAGGCTGCAAACTACTTATATATAGGACGAGAGGGAGTAGTTAAGATAAGTCACTCTTTAAATTTTGAAAATAAGTATCAATTTTCAAAATTATGGGGGTGTTTGGGGGAGCTTATTTCCAGAATAAATCAACTTATTTTAAGTCAATGTTAGAGATTCCTAACATTCAAACTTATTTTCCAACTTATTTTTGCAACTTATGAAATCTCAAACATACATTAAATACAACCATAAAAACAAATTATCAAAATATGAAATTTTTACCCGAAAATAAGTTATAAGTCCGGGCTTATAAGCCCAGCCAAACACCACCTATGTAAGATAAATGCCGCTTTCGAGGGGTCTTCTCACCAGATGTAATGAAGGCTTCGCCGAATTTTTTCATGACCCAAGTTGATGAAGAGAGTGATCAAGCGATGGAGTTAACATTGACTGATATCAACGAGGAAAATAAGGTTGTAACCTTGGTTCAATAAAATAGCGCACCAACTGTTTGGTTAAATGTCTAAAGAAGCTTAAAGCTCTGGTACATTGTCAAACTTTCAAGTATATAAATACGATGAAGCTTGTGGAGCGGAGGAGAGAAACAGAAACTCATGTACTGTTGTAATTAAGCTTGTCGATTTTTACATGAATAGATGAACCTATTTATACATGAAAACTAGTAAATAAGACAAAAAGATCCATAAGAAACGATTTTTATAACATAGCATATCCTGGTAAATTATTTCGGTATGTGTAAATATAGCCCTATGCATTCATTCCAAAAATTTAATTTAAATGAATATCAGTAATTTATCGCGATCCGTTATGTTGCAACAAATACTTTTTGTGGACCCTGATTGGTACATAAAATTGACACTTACCCAACCTATTTTACTGCAGTCAATGGGTAGTGGACTACTGGTGTGTATGGAGTTGGGTCACAGTTGACTAGTATGGTCTTAAATTTCTGAGAAACTTCTGTGTTATGATTTTCCACGAACCCATCCAACATTATGCTTTGGGGTGACCTTTGAATCTTCTTTTGGTGCCTAACTAATTATAATTTTCATCTGTATATAATTTTTTTAATTTTAAGCCTTCCTTCCCTTTTGGTGTTGAATCAGTTTGTCTATTGTAGTCAAACTAATGATCTTGATGATGTGCATAATTAACATTCCTTAATTGTGTTCCATTCTATTTTTTGTTTAATGAGCTTCTCTTACATAGATTCTTATTAGCCTGTGTACAGTGTACCTTGGATTTGTTTTCTTTTTTCTCAAAGTTCCCTCTAAAACATCTAGGCCAATGACAGATAACTCAAGTGGGCTGGTGATTCTTATCACTCTACTGAATATCTTGGTTTACAAGCTTGAGAAACTCAAAGAAGCACAGCAAACCAATCACTTACCTTTGTCTGTAAGACAGTTATGTCATCGGTTTACACTAAAAGACATCCAGTTGGCAACAAACAGCTTTCAAAAGGAACTAGTGATCGGAAAAGGTGGGTTTGGAATGGTTTACAAAGGGATCATAGACTCTGGAGAGAAGATTGTAGCTATAAAGAGGTTAAAAGCCATGTCTAAGCAAGGAAGAAAGGAATTTAACACAGAGATTGAGATGCTTTCCCAGTTTAGACACAGCCATTTAGTCCCTCTCATTGGTTATTGTGACGAGCGTGAGGAGATGATACTAGTTTATGAGTATATGCCTTCTGGAAGCCTCGCTGATCATCTACATAAAAGGGTCAAAAAAGGCGATAATTCTTTGCCTCCTTTATCATGGGAGCAGCGCCTTAAAATTTGCATTGGGGCAGCACATGGACTTGATTACCTTCACACTGGCACAAGCATTGAGAACAGAGTTATCCACAGAGATGTTAAGACATCAAACATTCTCCTGGATGAGAATTTGGAAGCTAGAATTTCAGACTTTGGATTGTCCAAATTAGGTCCGACAAATCAGACGTTTACATATGTAAGCACCCATGTCAAAGGCACACCCGGTTATTATGATCCATATTATGTTTCAACTCACAGATTGACCAGGAAATCTGATGTCTATGCATTTGGTGTCGTCTTATTTGAGGTCTTGTGTGGAAGACGAGCAGTGGATACGAGTCTGGATGAAGAGCAAACAAATTTAGCTGGATGGGCACAACACTGCTTCAAAGAAGGACTCATCGACCAGATAGCTGATCCCAATATCAAGAGGGTCATTTCCTCTGATTCCTTAAACGTGTACGTGGATATTGCTATGAAGTGTTTATGTTATCAACCCAAGCACCGTCCTACTATGGCTGAGGTTGTGGTTGGTCTAGAGTCTGCATTGACATTGCATAGAAAAAGTGCACAACACCCTTTAGTCGAGATAGTGCCTATTCATTATACTAAAGATGTAAACTGTAAAATACCCGAGGTGAAAGATACTCACCAAAGCCAAGTATACGAATATACAGGAGAAGGGATCATAAGTGTTTCTAGTGGTTGGAATCACAAAAAGCAGTCTTCTGTTAGGATAACATTCAGAAAAAGGATTAGTGGCCTTCTTTCAGTTACAGCTCGGGTGTTCTCAGGTAAACCTAAACTATGTACACAAAAGTTACCTGGATGAAGCAATAGCAGTCATTTATTTCAATTAACCTGTGAAGCCATCTTCCATTGGGGATTCTTAGTATATTAGTTAAGAGAAATTATGGAATTTTGACATGTCAGTTGAAGTGATTTGGCTTTTTATATTTGTCGAATGTGCTTGCATCATGTGTGTATGTTCATAGTAGGTCATTGATATATTTCCTGAAATCAACACGTTATTGGTGAAACTCGATTAAACACAACAATGTAAAACTCGAAACCACTTTCTCCTTATTTTCGTGCAAGAGATTCCAAAAGTCCATGAACAACAGTACTTGTAGCATTTACTAGCATGATATTATCGAGATACAAAGCGGTGTACTGTGTTTTTTGCTAATTTTTATGATGTTCTGTCAGTTGCGAATAATAACTCAAAGGCCATCAATCATGAAAGCTTCTTACCAGTACATCCATCAGTGAGAGGCGAATTACTGAACCAGGAACAAGTTCTGCAGTCATCAAAGTTGAAGAGTTTTACCTTCCATGAGCTTAGTGTGGCTACCAGGAATTTCCATCCTCGCAGTCGGATAAGGGAAGGTGGTTGTGTTTATAAGGGCTGGGTTGATGATTACACATTTGCTGCTGTACAGTGGGGCACTGGACTGGCTATTGCAGTAAAGAGACTAGATCATGAAAGTGCCCAAGGTTACCAGGACTGGTTGGTTAGTATTAAACTTTTCTGAAATTTAATTTGTTTTTGCCGGTCACATTTACTTTTGTTTATCATATATTATTTTATTCTTTTGTTCAACTTTCAAGTAAGCTGGCTGAATAACTCTCCGCCACCTCTTTAACCACAGCCAGAAATCAACTCTCGGGGGAATCTTTGTCATCCTAATATTGTGAGATTGATTGGCTACAGCTTAGAAAAGAATCATCGACTTCTAGTATATGATTTTATGCCTCAGGACAGCTTACAAAAGCATCTACGAAACAGTGAGTTCTTAATTTTATTAGCTCTAATGCAGTCAATTATTCCCTACTAGAGGACCTTCATGTATATGAAATATATGGCATCTCAGAAGTGTTGAAGTGCTAAAATTTAGATAAAGTACGAAATATATGGCTTTAGTAATTACGGAGAACAGAAGGATCAGTGAGTGGAAATTGCCATAGCAATTGGAATAAAAAAACAACGATGCATAGATGTGAATGGATACCTCGATACACATGTTACCTTTGTTGGATATAATTAAGTCCAATTGTTGTTGCTTAACGCTTGATTTATTGCCATTGAAGTAGGGACAAACGAAGAAAAAGTACGACCATTGGATTGGCCAATACGCTACAACATCATAAATGGTATAGCTAGAGGGATTCTCTATCTTCACCAGGACTCTAGACCAAGAGTTATTCAGATAGATCTGAAAGCTAGCAATATTCTACTTGACTCTGAGATGAATCCAAAAATTTTCAGATGTTGGATTTGCAAGGATTTTTGGGGAAAAGTGAAAGTGAAAGAAGCACCATGTGGGTGGGTGGCACACAGTAATGAACTAAACCAAATTTTCAAACTTTCTCCTTGGTCCTTCCACTGTTATAAATTAGCTAACATATCCATTGGGTTTTCTACGTGCAGTGTCTACATGTCTCCAGAGTATGTACTTAATGGGAGATTCTCAGTCAAATCTGATGTTTACAGCTTTGGCATATCAGTGCTAGAGATAGTAAGTGGAATGACAAGTCGGGCGTTCGATTATTTATATCCCCAAAAAGATGGCCTTACAAGTCATGTACGTGCCCAGATTTTGTTCAGAATTAATTATGGAAATGCGTATATTCTCATTCTTTTCAAATATAAAAATCATATTCATGATATCTACTTATTGTAGGCATGGAGACTCTTTCAAGAAGAAAGATGTTTGGAACTGCTTGATGAGGCAACCACTGGATCATGTGATCAATCTGAAGTCTCTCGAGCAATTCAAGTTGGGTTATTGTGCGTGCAACCATGTCCAAAAGAAAGGCCAAGCATGTCCAAGGTAGTTTCGATGCTGACTAGTGATGTGAAACTGCCTAAGCCAAAACCGCCCGCCTATTCACCAAAATATTTGTATGATCTGTATGAGGAAAAGAATAGTACTTCTCAGGTAACTTTGCCGACGACCAATGTATTGACTCCTAGGTAGCATGCACGGGCAGCCTCTGGTGTATTGGTGTCTCAGACATGTAATTTGTCTAGTCAGTGACATTTATAATTTCATTTATTTTATTAATGATCTTTTAACATAATTTATACTCCCTCCGTCCCAATGGATTCTTTACAGTTACTAATTTGGGACGTCCCACTGGATTCCGTCCCAATGGATTCTTTACAGTTATTAATTTGGGACGTCCCACTGGATTCTTTACATTACCTAAAATAGTTACTTTCAACAATAAAATACATTATTACATCCACCACTTCACTCCATTTTTTCAACACTTTACACTATCATCATGTAAAGAATCCAGTGGGACGGAGGGAGTACTTAGTAGTTACTGCTTATTTTATTTAGGAAATACTCAACGATGCCTTTTTAGTTTTGACTTTCTCAAATTTATCAATTTTTTTTGTTGACAAATCGAGTGGTACTCTTAAAATCACCCTACTTTTGTTGCTCAGTCGTAGTCCAATGATTGTGTGTTTACCTCCATTGACTTGCGAGTCATTGATTGTCATTATAAACATTTATAATGACACTTAATTTTATTTATTTTATTTTGATCTTTTACCATAACTTATACTTACTACTTATTTTATTTAATGTTTATAATGACACTTAAATTTATTTTTTTATTTTGATCTTTTACCATAACTTATACTTACTACTTATTTTATTTAGGACATGTTCGGTGGTACTTTTTTGATTTTTTTCATTTTCAAATGTATCAATTTTTTATTGACAAACGAGTGATACTATTAAAATCACCTTGTTGCTGGATCGTAGTTCAATGATTTTGTGTTTACTCTTGCTAACCTCCATTGACTTGCGAGTCATTTAAGCTATGGTTAGTATTACGGGTTTTTGTAGTGTGCACATTATTCATTTACTTTTATAACAATTTTATGAATTGATTTCTTTTTATTAGTGAGATTTTTTGTGTATACAAGAAATTCATTATCATTAATAATTAGGAACCAATCAAAAATTGACAATTCATCTTTTATTGTATGACCTTGGACACACATTAGAGAAATCCTAATATTTTTCATGAAATAAATCTTATACCCTGTTTATTTTTGTAAAGTTGCAGGATGTTGGATTCAGAGTTTGCTGTTATTACAAGATTTATGCTATTATATGATAGTCGAAATATTAAAAGTTTGGTTAGTCGATCGGACGGTACCTAATGATTTTACTTATTTATCCTTACTTAATGGTATTGATTTTACTTATTTACCCTTATTTAAAGGTACATGTTATTTTTTCTTAATTTTCCTTACTTAATCTACTATATATATAATACCACAACATGTACCATTTTAATCCATGTTAAATTACTATTTTAACCTTCTGCATTAATTAATACACATCAATTAAAATTCGTATTTAATATGTGCATTCATTAATATAGCATTCATTAATACACATCAGTTAAAATTTGTATTTAATAAGTGCATTCATTAATATACATCAATTAAAATTCGTATTTAATATGTTTATTTAATACTATCTACTTAATTATAACACTTTCGTCACATTGCAATTAACTAAGTATTCGAAACAGTTTGTGCCTCGCACGAGTATAGAAGCCTTGGAAGTTGGAACTTGAAGAAATAAAACATTAACATCAGATTGCTAACTACAAATTTTTGCTATGCAATCTACAAAATAAATTAATTTTTGTACCGAGTATTTTTACTGTATAGAAATGTGTCTAATACAATATTTTTTTATACTTTCTTGGCTCTGGTGCATTATTTGACATTCTGTAATATCAAATACAAGAAATACATGACTCTGAGTACTTTGGAAAAATAAAGGGTACATTTGAATTTTTTAACCAAAATTGGAGATCTTGAAATGGGGACAAAATAAACGTTGATTAAAAAAAATGCGCTAAACTGAAAAGAATTTTAATCGTCACAATATCAATTACTAATATTAATATCAAAACGTAACGAGAAAAACTACAATACCAATCATAAAATAGAACAATCTCGTGGAGGCTGATAATTTATTAGATACCAATCAGCTCTAGGTCTCAACAATCATTTCTGGTTTCAGTCTTCTAGTTGTAGGATTATCCAATTGTAATGCTTGCTGCTGTCTACACCCTTGTATCCTTTCCTTTTAATAATAAATAATTGGATGCTTACAAAAAAAACTACTCCCTCCGTCCCCCTCATTTGTTTACATTGGAGGGAGACACGGAGACCAAGACAACGCATAAAAAAGGAGTAAAGTTAGATGAAAAGTGGGTAAAGTGGTTGGACCTATCAATATTTAATAATAGATTTGAGATAGTGAAGGAAAGTAGTGGGTGTAATAGTGTTTTTTATTATTAAATATGAGATAGTGGGGGAAAGTAGTGGGTGTAATAGTGGGGTAAACTTACTATTTATGGTAACGTAAAGAAATGAGAGGGACATCCCAAAATAGTAACTATAAAGAAGTGAGAGGGACAGAGGAAGTAGTGGGTAGGGGATAGCATGGTTCGGTTCGGGGTGGTTTTTCCCCGAAATCGAACCCGAAACCACATGTCATCGGTTTTAAAAATTGAAAACCGTAACCGTAACCAAACCATCGGTTTCGGTTTTAAAAAGCTCGGTTCGGTTTTTAAAGGTTCGGCTTCAGTTATAAAACAGAACGAAAAAATCATAAATATATTACAAGACTTTAAATTTATAAATTATAACGTTCTTGACTTTTAACCAAAGTGATTGAGCTGTTGAAAGAGTACACTCTGTGTATATGTTAGTGCTTAATTATAATTCAAGATATAATAAATTTATTAATTTTAACAATACATATAAATTATATAAATTACATATTTATTTATTATTTTAATAATCGGTTCGGTTTGGTTTTATCCGGTTCGATTTTAACCTATAACCGGAATCGGAACCGAAAGTCTCGATTTTTAAAAATCAAAAACCGCAACCGCCGGTTTGGTTTCGGTTCGATTTTTTCGGTTTGGTTTTGACCGATTTCAGTTCAATTTCGATTTTAATTCGGTTTTTTGCTTACCCCTACTAGTAGGAGTAGTAACACCAAGCAACATGTATAATAAGATATTGACATCCAACATGAATGGTGCAAATTAAAACTGAACATGACACCTATCAAGAAAAATGAAAACAACTCCATGCCTACGTAAATTAAAACTGGAGAAATCAGAATGTCGAGGAGTCAACCTGGGAGTTAGAAAGTGCGATGCGTGAAAAGCATCCCCAACTGTTTTCAACTTGATTCCGGGACGGAATCCTTTTAAGGAGGGGAGGCTGTAAGAACTCTCATTTTGTAATATTTTAAAATTGGATGGAATGTGATTTTATGAATTATGGAATACTTTGGAGCCACCTATGATATATAGTAGATTTTAATTATCTGAGAATTTAATTTTGTGGCATGAGATGGATAAGAAAAGGGATTTACACATTTAAGTATTAAGGATGACAAAGGAAATCTCTACGCGACAAAATACTATTACGAGAAAAATTATTAAAGATATGTCAAGAATTAAGTGACAAACATTGGTTGAGAGATAAGATGAGGTAATAATGCATGCAAGGTACCATGCAAACTAGCTAGTTGGAAAGCTAACTAGGATTACTAAAGCTAATTAGGGTGAATAGTAATGAAGTACACAAGCCCATGGCTTAAGATAAGAAAGTATGGTGGTAACCTAACCTGTATGCTAGGGGCATGGTGCAAGTACCCAATCTATAGATATATTGTACACACACTCCATCATTTCCAATGAAATCAAGAGAAAAGAAAAGAGAACTCATCGCTCTCCCCTTCCCTTGCTCTCGACCGAGACACCCCCAAGGAGGAGAAGAAATTTTTTTCTTCAACTTCCACCCACACATAATTCATCCAATAATTCCTAGAACTTCCCTACATCATATCTAAGGTATGTTCAAAGTACCAAGCCCCTCATCCATTCAATCCTTGGGAAATAATTATTTAAGTTTCAAGATTTTCAAGAACTCAAGAAAACTAACTTTTTCTTTTTATGTTTTCTTGAAAGATTCAAGGTTAGAGAGGTTCTTCAAGCATTCTTAAGACTCTTAATCCTTAGTTTGAGATATTCTCACTTCAGGAAAGGTATAAGATCCCTCCACTTTTAGTTCTTGTCAAGTTCATGGTTTATATTTCAAGATTTGTGAGTATTGGTGTAGATCTTGGTGGTTCGAACCTTAGATGGTGAAATCTTGAGAATTTATGGTTGTTATTGTGTTGTAAGCCTTAGTCTTAGAGTATGTAGTCCAATATAGGTGTAAGGATGAGAATCTTGGTGGGTTGGATGTTTGTACAGAAGGATATTAGTGAATCTTGAGAGTTTAACGTCATAAAGTGCTTGTTGGAGCCACTCGAGACAAGATCTGTCTTGTAAAAGGGATTCGGACCACTAAATGTTGTTTCCTTAAAACCTACTGCACATATTTCGAAAGGTCTTGTATTTTAGTTTCTAAGCATATAAAGTTCATGATGAGGTGACTTAGGGTTTGAGAATTATGGTCAATTTAGTGGAGATTGGTCCTGAACAGAAATTGCTACGGTCTACTCACTTGTGGATCACTTTTGGGTCCTTAAAATTTGTGATAAAATTATGAAAAATTGAGGGTAACAAGATTTTACAGTGGTAAAGATAAAGAAAAAAGAATCAGGTCAAAATTCTTATTTTTCGATTTTACAAAAATGTTAGAGTGAAGTGCGCGCAAGTGAAAAACCACGTAAGGAGTTAGTTTAACGTAGTTTTAATCATACGTTATTATGGTTCACATTTATTAATTATTTCGAGTCGAATAATTAACGAACATGAATGTGTGATAATATGGACATGTAGGAGAGTTAGTAGGTTAAATTGTGAAGTCACTAAGGTAGTCTCGTATTCTTTAAACGTTATGATTAAGTGGTATTGCTAAGATACTAACGAACGAAAATGGATATTTATAGATCGTCGTTCCACTCCACGAGCCCGACTACCCCCACTCCACCAAGGCAAGTTTACTTTTCAAAACTTATACATAAGGATTCGTATTGTTATGTTTATGGATTTCATACGTAATATTTTATGCATGTTGTAACGAACCCTTATGTCAAGATTGTTATATTTATATATACATAGATATATATACTTGAACTCTAGGTTGGAAAGCGTTTTCTTCGGACAACGACTCTCGCAATAGAGGTCGTATCGGTCCAAGTATAATATTGACCGGGGAGCGGTGTATTATTTTATTGTGATTAAATTGCGAAAACCCGAAGAGTTATTTGGGAAGTATCGGATGCGTATAATTAGTTATTAATTTTATGTTATTAAAAATACCCCAAAAAAATTTATCTTGGATTAAAAGATTATTTTAATTGATTATTAGTTTATTAATTATTTAATATTAAAATCTCAAAATATTATGTTTCAAAACAAAACTAATCCAAGATACCTCAAGCATTTTCAAATTTGAACTCTTTTGAACTCAAATTTTTTCTGAAAACCCCCGGTCAGGTTTTACTCACCTGAATGTTTTCTCAAGAAATTATTGGTCGATTGAAGTCGGATCTCAACTACTCATTTACCATTCAAAATGAATTTTTACAAAAAGAAAAAAGGGACTCTGGCGATGCAGGATCGTTGATGAACGAACCCGAGTTTAGTATAAGAGGCCGTTAGCCAGGCCGTCCATCAATTATTCCGGCCCAGGTGTTGCCGAAGGATGATTACGTATGGAGTTTTCATCAAGGGTGACTACGGATAGAGTTTTCACCCAGGGTAATTACTGATGGAGTTTTTATCCTTCTACTAGTAGAAAAGACCCCCGGATTATGGACTTGGATGAGGCGACTGATCATCGTCAATCCTTGTCAGGTTTCATGTTTTCTTATAAGTCCCATTCCTCCACTTTGGAAAAATACTTAGACACTGCATCTTAGGCCTAAGTGCCAAGTTGCCGATAGTATTGCTCTTAATAAAAAGATAGTGATTTCATGTAGTACCTAGAACTGCGAGACTATTTTACAGATAATATCACGTGTTAATAAAAAGATAGTGATTATTGATGCTGTTAAGATTAATACCTTATAACACAGATAAAATGTTTTACTACTTAAATGTACATATATATCTTGTTGCGCTATAGTTGCTCACACTTGCTTGTTTTCAAACTTATAAACACAATAGTTAAGAGAGATGGCAAGAACCCGTCGAACTGTCCGAAATCAAGTGACCAATGCCCAGGTGGCATCTGTGATCTCACCGGTAGGCCCCATTAACTGGATTGGTTGGTAACTTTTGTTAGTACGTTTTATTTATAAGTATGACCTGTGTAAGGCAGTGTACTGTAACAAAAATTTAAGCCGCTAATGTAGCTTCATGTAGAAGTTATTGTTAGTAGCGTAAACACCATTTAATCTGGTCTGTAATAACTTTAAAACTTTTACTTCTGTCTAATTCCTTTGCATGGTGTTTCTGAGGCTCTAACCTATGTGTATGTGTGTGTGTGTGAGTGAGTATTATTGCGGGGTCGACAGTGTGTTATATTCATTAATAGCAAGAACAGGTATGTTATCAATGGAAAATGGAGCGTGAGCACCTAGATCTCTGACCCCGGATCTGGGGGCGTCACAAAGCTGCCATTCCTGAATCCACGATAGAGCCTCTCGAACCCATACAACCTCAACTTCAAAAACCGAATCAACCTCTGTAAGACATAGACACTTACTTGCAATGAAGCTGCCCCGATGATCTCTCAACACCATACCCACACTGAAAGTCTGAGCTTCTGGAAAGACAGACGCATCCACATTCACTTTGAAACCTTCTAACTCTGGAGTTTGCCATTTGTTTTCTGCCTTCATATTGATTCTACTTACTACAGCAGGTTGACCTGCTTGGCATTTTCTCGCGATTTTTTTTTAGACGCATCCACATTCACTTTGAAACCTTCTAACTCTGGAGTTTGCCATTTGTTTTCTGCCTTCATATTGATTCTACTTACTACAGCAGGTTGACCTGCTTGGCATTTTCTCGCGTTTTTCCATTATGAGAACATCTTGAAGCTACTGTCCATAGCAAACGTAGGAGTAACAATTTGTATCCCAAACCTTCTGTAACGCCATATGCAAACTTTTATCTTGTGAGGTATCATCAAGTTCCAGACATTTTTCTAGCCGTTACTTTGAGGTACTTCAGTAGTTCCAAAATTCCAATGGTACAAGTAGGGCCAGTTTTTGCACTGTAAACTCCGTTATTCGACCCCATTCAAGCAACTTTATCCACTGTATCCCGTTGGGGAATAAGAACTGCCAAAACTGCATTCGCATCAACCAGAAGAAAATGATCTTTAACTAGAGGTGTATTTCTTTTCTTTTCACCAGGTAAAAATAAACTCGAAACAAACTTGTTCCTCCCCTCATAAAAAGAACTTCTTTCAACACAAAATCAGCTTTTTTCCTCAACCATGGGTCTGTCATAGCAATAATATTATCTCCATTGCCAATAACCCATCTAAATCCCTTATAGAGCTCTTTCTTTGCAGTTTAAATACCTGTCCAAATAAAACTAGAACCATACCCTTTCGAAGCTTTCAAAACATGGGAATTTAGGAAGTACCTTGCTTTAAACAATCTGGACACAAGCGAGTTAGCATGGTGCAAAAAATGCAAAATATGGTTATCAAGCAGAGCAATGTTAAAGCCATACAAATTCCTGAAACCTAATCCACCTTTGCTTTTCGCAGTGATCATATTATTATAACCAGTTCAAGCCCTTCTGATTAGCAGCATTCCCAGACCTCCACCAATAATTGTTGAACATCTGCTCAATCTCATGACATAAAATTTTGGGGACTAGAAAACAAGACATACTATACGAGGGTATAGCCTGAGCTATATTTCTGATTAGGACGGTTTTACCTGCTTGAGAAATAGGTTTAGCCTGCCAAGTTTGGATATGCTTACTTGTTTTGTTTTTCAAGTATCCAAACACACGCTTTTTTGACCTCCCTACTAATGACGGCAAACTAAGATACTTCATGTTCGTTATCCCATTGTACACTCCCAGAATGTCAGAAATTGCTCTTTGCATATCATGATTGACATACTGAAATAAACACCCAATTTTTGAAAGTTAACCGACTAACAAGAACACTTCTCATAATTGACAAGTAAATTTTTGATATTTGATGCTTCCTACACTGTTCCCTGGAAAAACAGAAAGCTATCGTCGGCAAGCAAATGATGAGATACTGTCAGAGCTGTTGGGTAAATCTTGCAACCATGAATATGACCATTGTTAGAAGCTACATCAATAGCATTGGATAAACCTTCCACGCACAGTAAAAAGAGGAAGGGGAAAGAGGATCCCCCAGTCTCAAACCTTTCTTCGAAGAAATTGGGCCAATAATAGGGTCATTTAGACAGAAAGTTTATGTCAATGTTTGTACACACAACATCATCAAATCAATCCAAGTATCACAGAATCCCATATTTTTCATTCTCTGTTGAAGAAAAGACCAGTTCACTCTGTCGTACGCCTTGCTAATGTCTAGCTTTAGAGCCACCTCCACCTCACCACTTTCCCTTGTCTTTTACGACTCAAGTGATGAATCACTTCAAAAGCAACTAGAATATTGTCTGTTATACTCCTATTTTTAACAAACGCAGATTGATTCTCTGAGATGATACAGGGTAAAACAACCTTCAATATGTTGGCTAAAACTTTCATAAGAGTTTTATATAGAACATTGCAAAGAGCAATGCGTCTAAGATCCTTCAAGCAAGATGCATTCTCCTTCTTCGATATAAGAACCACATTAGTACTATTGAGTTCACCAGGGAAACATTTCGTTCGAAACCATTCTCTATAATA
Organism: Saposhnikovia divaricata; assembly: GCA_036435485.1. Classification (NCBI taxonomy): domain Eukaryota; kingdom Viridiplantae; phylum Streptophyta; class Magnoliopsida; order Apiales; family Apiaceae; genus Saposhnikovia; species Saposhnikovia divaricata. The sequence goes on from CM071599.1 coordinate 10,724,427, forward strand.
ATCAAAAATCTCCTTGCCCATTATCGACCAAAAGTTTTGAAAGAAAGCGAGATTAAGACCATCAGGTCCCGGAGCCTTATCTGGGTGTATCTGTTTGATGGCTATGGTGAATTCTTCGAAAGAAAATTCCTCCATTAATTTTGAGCATCAGTTACAGTTCTATGGCTTGCCAAACCCAACGTATCATCATTGTTATCTACTACTGTGAACAACTTCGTGAAATAATCATGAACAACACCACACATTCCATCTTAATCCTCTATTCTGTCTCCATCATCATTAAGCCAAAAGTTAATTTTGTTTGTTTTCTTTCTTGTAGAAGTAAAAGAATGAAAAACCTCGTGTTCTCATCATCTTCATTGAGCCAAAAGAGTTTGGCTCTTTGTTTCCAATAGGTTTCCTCTTGAAATAGAAGAGTATTCAGCTTCTCTTTTACGTCTAAGTAAACTTCCACACTCTTTTCATCTTTACAATCCACCAACCTATCAATGGTCACCTTGTGCTCTTTCACTTTTTCTCTGAATGTGTGAAAAAAACACCTCCCCCATTGAGCCATGAAAGAAGATACATCAATCAATTTAGGGAGAAGATGAGCAACCGGAAGATTACACCAAATTTCTGACACATCTTTAATAAAATTTGGCTCCTTCAGCCACATATTCTTAAAATGGAATCTGAAATACTTCCTCGAGATATTTACTTTGAACATCTCCAACAAGATCGGTTCGTGATCAGACAACGAAGTATGCAACACTCTCAGATTATGCAATGGAAATTTGCTCCACCAACTTGCAGAAGCAAAACTACGAACAAGTTTTTCCCTCACCCATGCATTAGTACCCCTGCCCTTTTCCCAAGTGAATTTTCCCCAACTTAACTTAAGTTCAGATAAATGACAATCATCAATAACAGAATGAAAGCCTTCAAGAAGACATTGAGGATAAGGTAGTGTACCTTTTTTATCCGAAGCAAACAACAAGTCAATAAAGTCTCCGCAAATACACCAAGGAATGGAAGAAAAACTAGCCAATCTATGAATTAAATTCCAAGATTCTCTTCATCTAGTGCATTCCGGATATCCATAAAAACATGAAAAAGCCAAGAAACAATATTATTCTCTGAAACCAGAACATCAATGTGATGTTGAGAATACCGTGAAATCTGGCACTGAAAAGGATGTTTCCATAACACTGCTAGACCTCCCCTATGACCAACTTGATCCACTGAAAAACAATGTTGAAAGCCAAACCTTACTCTAAGCTCTCCAATCTTATTAGCAAACGAAATAGTTTCTGACAAAAAATGAAAACTGGATTTGTGATCCTTAAGTAGATCACTAAGAACTCGAAATGTACGAGGATTCCCAAGCCCTCAACAGTTCCAACTGAGGTAACTCATTACGGCTGGCTAGCTTGCCCTGCAAGCTTAGACAAAAAAGAAGAAGAGGTCTTTACACAATCGGCATCAGTAAGAGTAGAGTCCTTGGTTGTTGTGTCATCTTGGTTTGTTTGAGTTATTGAGATATGGGCCTCACTTGTTGTCTTTTCCTCTCATCCAATTTAAGCCCATATAGTTCTTCAGGGTCCAGCCCATTAATTTCAAAATTATTTGAATTTCCCCCCTTATGGCGTGGGTTGTTAGATAAAAACTCTAAACTACCCGGGATTTCAATCCCTACAGTTGTGTAACACCATTGACTTCGCAAAGCCATCTCAGAATGCGAAAAATTAAGATTTTGAAATCCCTGATTTTCCTGTTTGTGGTTATCTCTCCCAGACTCACTCCCCCAGTCGTCGTCGCCCTCCTCCCTGAGCCACTTACTCTTGTTGCCACTCCCCAGTCGTCATGCCCCAATTCCTTACTGATCACCTCCTTCCCAGCATCTAATTTCTTTTTGCAGAAACGTTCTGTATGGGATAATAGCCCACAAATAAAACAAAAATCGCCTAACTTTTCGTACTTGTAGTTAACCATAACCTCCGATTTGTCCTTCTTACATATCTTCTTTTTCCTCTTCAAAGGCTTACGAACATCCACCCGAATCCTCAGATGCATGAACTCACGCCAGATACTTGAGTTATCCTTTGAATCATATTATACAAAAGTACCAAAGAAATTACCAATCTGCTTCTCTACCACCTCAGTCATGTATCCAATAGGTAGGTCATGAATTTGAACCTAGAACTCAACCTCAAACAATGGTACCTTAATAGGATCCTCCCCTGATTTGATAACACTCAAAACAAGTAAAGCATTATCAAACGTCCAAGGCCCATTGTTTAGCACCCAACACATGTCGTCCTTGTGATAAAACTAGAACAAGAATTACCCAGGTTTCAAATCTTGATGTTGATTCCCATTATAGGCTTCCATAGATTGGCTAGTTTCGATTTCATTGCCCTCACATTGATGTTCTTCTCCGTCCAAAATTGCCCCACTAAGCATAATTCAAACATTTTAACCTCCTCTTCCATAGCTTCTTCGAACACTAACTATTCGTTCTCCTCATTCTCTATATTCATTTCAGCCATTTGCATTTCAATATCGTCCATCGTTAACAAGAAAATGATACTCTCACAATCTTTAATAAAAGAAAGGGAAGAAAACACTCAACAGCTCTCACATGAAATGAGAGAATTTATCTTCAAACATGTCTAATGTTTTACAGGATTTTTAAATCATTCTTAAATATTATATAAAATAATAAATTTTAGTGATCTAACAAGGTTTATTTTCAATAAAGTTTTTAAAATACTTTTTATTAATTTTTTATTAATAAATATTTCTTGAATTTATATAAGATAAAAGATAATGAAGAGAGAAAGAGAAAGAAATTATTTTGATAAATGTATTATATAATACTCCCTCTGTCCCAACCAATTCTTTACACTTTTCTCTTTGAATGTCCCTCCCAATTCTTTACCTTACCCAAAATAGAAAGTTTCATAGATATAAAAAATTTATATTCCCTAAAAAAATGAAATGTTTATATATTATTTTATTACATATACTTCACCTAATTACTTTATCTAATTACAATAATCTCTCTTAATAAGCTCTCACCTACTTTCCCCCTATCTCTCATCTGTAACCCTAAATGTCTGATACCCTTTCTCATCTTCCCCGATTCTTCTTCCTTTCTTCATCCCTTTTCTTTAATTAAGCTTTTTTTAATAGAATCTCAGATAATCCAGGATTCAGCCCCACATCTCGAATCTGATTCCAAAAATAATTTTTCATCATCCCGTTTATCACTTCCTACTACTGTTATAAATCTTAGTCAATATATTATAGAAGATTTTCTAGATTTTTTCGATATTGTCGAAGATACTTCTGATAAAGTTAAAGCACAAAATATTGAACCAAAGACGACCACATTGAAACCGCAATAGCTATTCGAGGACCAAATTTTATCTTCCCAAACTTTACTTCTGATAAAGTGAAAGCACAAACTGTTACAGATTTATCTTCCCAAATTTTACAATTGAAGGCTGGTATGACTTTTTTCAGTTTGTTAATATGTGTTTAATTTGTTTGGTGAATTTTATGAATTATCGCACTCAATTATCTAGATATTTTTATGGTTGTTTAGATTAAATTTTGAACGGGATCAACTGTATTTTGTGGTGTACGAGGTCGAGTTTTGATAGGTCCCGTATGAGGGTAAGATAAGTTATAAGGGGGGTCGAATAGGTTATCACCATTTTAAAAAAAAATGAGCTTGGCTGTAACACCCCCCAAATCCGGGGTCAGAAGATTTGGTGGTCACGCGAAAATTCTCAAAATAAAACATCTGTTTAATAATAATCATTCACTTGCAGTTGTCCAACACTGGGAATATACATCTGTGACCCCAAACATACCAAGATCTTTTAAGGTTATAGGGCTAGAAACAAGAATCCAAATTTCCATTAAGTAAAAAGTATTTATTCTTTACAACATTCTCTTTGATCAAATCTTAAATCACTGGTGTAACTTCGATAAGAAGTACGCCAGGTCAACTAGGCTAGTACATAATAATAATAATAATAAATACTATAACTCAAATATATAAAATAGATCTTACATTAAATCCAGACATCCTGAGTCAAGTCATCTTCGAAATAGCATCACGCTTCTTCTCTTTCTGAGTTGTGCGGATACGTCTCGCCAAACTACCTTACTAAAATGTTAGAATTTACAACAGCAAGTATGAGCGAAAGAAATGCTCAGCAAGCGTATAAAAATTTTGATACAAAAACCAGGATAAGTGGGGCATAAAATCAACTGAAATGTAAAACAGTTTATAGAGAAAACTGAATCAACAGCTGTGATATAATTCAACTGTAACTGAAATCATTTTGCATGTCATAAAAATGAATCATCTGCCAATTCACAATATATAATAGCCATTCGGGCGATATGGATTGGATACACTTTACTGAAACACCATTGCCCCCTGATCAGGTTCAAAAGCAATGGGACCCTTTATACTCCACTGGTACAGCCCGTGTGTATAATCCGGATTTCATGAGGGTACCAAAATAGGCAAGTAATGTTAGCCTATAGGAAGATGGAATGGTTACCATATCCTCCTTAAATATTACTGGACCATGGCAGCTACCATGGCCTCCTACGCTTTATCATTTTCCAATCCAATAGAGCAATTTCCGAATTCAACAGGAAATGCTTAGTTTCACATACAGTTCACATCCCTATTATTTACTACGATAATAAGGATATGAAGAGTTTATCTTAAACAATTCCCCACATCAAGGGTACCAATATCAAGTAACTTTGTTCGCACAAAAATATTTAAGAATCACAAATAGTTCTGAACAATAACTATTTGTCATGATATGAATCAATGAAACATAAAATAAAAGTGTTTAAGATGATCAAGAAAATACTTGCCTCTGGTCCTTAGCTATCATTTAATGTCGCAGTAATACCACTTTCTTCTTCTACCTTCCGACACCACAATCTTCTAATTCAATCATTCGTTGGTACAACGCTCTTGCGATTGCCACGAGTCTGATCCGTTGACATCGAGCCCGCGCGTCTACAATATCTACGTCGGAAGAAAAATAATTGGAAATATCCCATGTGAACATAGGCATTTTCCCGGTGTTAAGACACCTCACAATAAATCCAACAATCCACAAATAATACTGTATCCATCTCCACCATTTTCATAACCCACAAAGAATACCACATCTATCTCCAACCCTCTTCATTATATCTCCGCTGACAAACCTAAGTCAATACTTACCAATTAATCCTCGATAAAGAAATAGAAATATAATTACAATGCTTAACCCTTGAAGTAAACACTTCGATAATTCACATCGCACGTAAAGAGACTAATAAATAGATCACATAATCACATAGCACGTTGATCAGATCATAAAAAGATTTTATCCAATATTTTTAAAACAGAAAACGGGTCAAAACCCTAATTATCGGATATAACCGACTCAATAAAAAGGTTTTGTAAAAAAAGTTGATCTAAATTTAAAAGTTGAATTTTAACTTAAAACTATTTTTATAAGAACCGGGTCATTTTTCTAATTCCAGAAATACTTTTCTCGCTGAAAACGGACAAACGGTTTAATTAATACGCAATTAAAAAGAATAATTCAATTAATAATTAAATTAATTGAATATTCAAATTAATTATTTATTAATCAACTCATAAAAAAAATCTAAGAATTTAAAAATATTTTTATCACTCCCGGATTATTTTTAGAATTTTAAAACAATTTTATTTCATTTTAAACAAATAAAGAAATAAATATTAAAGGTAAAATAATATTTATAAAATAAATAAATTATTTCATTTTCCAAAATAATTAAATTTGATTATTTCTCATCATATTTAAATAATATTTAATTAATTAAATTAATTAATTATTATTAATTAATCAATCAATTTAAATTAATTAAGATATTAGCTAAATAGATTTAAAATAATCAAATAAAATAAATTTCTAATTAAAAATAATTTATTAAAATTTTAAAACTATTTTTCAAAATTAAAAATAATTTTTTGAAATTTAAAAATAAATTTTCGAATTTTTAAAAGTATTTTTCGAATTTCTGAAAATAAAATTCGAATTTATAAATAATTTTAAAAAAATAATTTTCCAAACCCATTTTTCAGAATTGGATTTTCAAATTTTAAGGATCAAACAGGTCCTATTCATCACCATCTTCACTTGAATGCTCCAAGAACACCACCTCCATTAATGGAGGTTGCCCAGTTTTCCGATCACCGGAAAAATTTTCCGGCAACCTCCGGCCAAACTAACTCCAAATCACATTCCAAACTCAATTATACCATTCATTCATTCCCAGATTCGACCAAACTAAAAATCCGGCCAAATTCAAGCTAAATTCCGGCCAAAAAACGTTTTTCTACAATTCGAAACCAAATTGTATGTTTAACATCACAAAATGAAGCTTATAACTCATATAATCTAACCCCTAACACCTTACATACATACAATCAACACAAGCTTTGCAAGAATGATTTGAAAATTGGGCATAAACTAACAAACTTGAATATCACAATCCGGCTATAGAATGATACAATTAACTACATGAATCGACTCTAAATCATCATATAAAGCTATTGGAATCATCAAAACAACCGGAAAATCACTCAATCAAAAAGTCCTAAATTAGGCTCAAGAACCCTAATTTTCGAATTGATTAAACTAGCAATAGAACCATGAAATTGAACATATAATTGGACTCCTGGAATCAATATGAAGCTATATAAACCATCAATTCAACCGGAAAAACAAAGAATCAAAAAGCCCCAAATTCTAACATGAACCCTAGTTTTGCAGAATTAAAGAAAAATTGATATAAAATCGAAAATTTACCCTCTGATGAAATTGATTGAAGATTATGAAACTACAGATCAAGAGCTTCGATTTGAGTATAAGAACACAAAAATCCGATATCAATAACACCTTCACATTTGGATTTGATCCTCAAGAACAGGAGAGAGAAAATATATTCTTATATTTATTTATTTATATAAAATCTGGTTTATATGAATTTTTAATAAATAAAAAAAATCTGATTCCTATTTATATTAATCGAAAATTAATACCCCAAAACTATTTTTAACCCCTAATTAAAATTATTATGACTTAAAAATTATTTTTATGGGATAAAAATGTAAAATTTTTATTTTTAGACAAATGTAATATATATATCAAAATTTTCCAAAAATTATGAATATTACAAAAATTACAAAATAATGCATTTTTATATATCCTATCATTGTATAAAAATAATTTTATCAATAACAAGGCCTCTAATTCAGAACAGGGGCTGGGTCCGAAAATTAAAATGCGAAATAACTGTATTCTAAAAATATAAAAATTATAGAAAAATAGAATAAAATAATCTATGCTACACATAAGTCACATAACACGTATGGGATAATTTTCCTATTTAATAAAAATCATAATGCGTTTAAATGCTTTAAAAATAAATCAAAACACAATAAAATCAACTAAAAATATATTTTAATATAATAAATTACACGAAATTTTCCCTGATTGATCAAAAATACAAAATACAAAATTTTCAAATATTTTAATAATGCACCCAAATATTAATGGGCCACGGATAAGATACCGGGTAAAATTTTAGTACGAGAAAAATATAGTTTTGATCATTAAAATTCTAAAATAATCTCAAGTTACCAAAAATGTGAAAATCCTAAATTTTAAACATTTTAATAATTTATACAAATAAAACTTTTGTACACCGGTAGAATATCGGGTATAATTTTTGTACCAATAAAATACCACTTGATCCATAAAATTTTAAAACACACTCAATTAATCACTTTTGATAAAAATACAAATTTTTAATAAAATAAACATTTTACTAACACAGACAGTACCGAATACAGTCTACCCGAATAACCTATTAACAATTAAACACATAACTACATTCAAATTAAAATTAAATATTTACAATCTTATTATTCCTCTACGGAAAACTAATAAAATATTTAAGTAATAATAATAATAATAAATCCGGAAAAAATCGGGGTTGTTACATTGGCATTTTTAAACTCTCTTTTTTCCTTTTAAAATTAATTACTTATAAACAGGGTTGTAAAAATCGGTAACTCGGGCCGAGTACTCGGCCGAGTACTCGTTTTGGACCCCTAAACCGATCCGAGTAGTGACTAATCGGATCAAAAACCGGTTTTTGCTATAACTCGGTCAAGACTCGGGTTGACTCCGAGTAATCGGGGTCAAACTCGGGTTTGACTGAATTTTTTTTTTTTTTTTTTGCTAAGTACTAAAATATAATTTTTATTGCTCAACTTATAGACTATAGTTATAATCTAGATTCGGCCCAATTAAAAGTCCACTCTCTCAAAGATTCTATACATACACTTATATCACGTTTTAATATTATTAGTATTATTAATATTATTACTTGGACACATGTACACTAAAATTAGAATAAATATTATTAGTAATATTAATATTATTACTTGTTAGCAGGGTTGTAATAATATTATTAGTAAAATTAATATTATTTTTTTTGATAAAGAAATTAATATTATTGTTAAGTTTTAAGTTTAATACATGTAAACTAAAATTAGAATAAATACATATAAATTATGAGAAAAAAAGTTAAAAAACAATATCTGATTAGTAGTCCGAGTACTCATTCCGAGTACTCGCCGAGTTTCCGATTACTCATTTTTCTGGACCAAAACCGAGTTGGTCCGATTTCCGATTTTTACAACCTTGCTTATAAATAAGTAACTTAAAATGCGGAAAATAAAAAAGAGAACTATCAAGAATACGACACGATCGATTTATCCTATTTCACGATGCCGCAATCCCATAACAGATTTGAACACCCCTACTTCAGTCCCCAAGCTCCTCCCGAACTCGAGATTTCTTCCACTATAAGTAAAACAATCTTTATAACAGGCAGGGAAGCCTTTACAACCACTATGTATTTATCTTAGAAACTAACTACCCGTTATCTGCTCAAAATACTGTAACTACCCCTTACGAGGTTATCTTGGAGCGTAACTCCCCGTTACCTCCTCAAATACTATGTAATTAAACCCCTTACGAGTCTATCTTGGAACGTAACTCCCTATTACTTCTTCACAACCACGTAAGTAACCCTTTGCGTAGATTTTGTATCTACACCCTTTGTCGGTGTTGGATCTTAGATCTTGGATCTTTCGTCCTCCTCACGATGCAAAGACACCCAACTTCCCGTCGGCATGTCTAAGACTTGGGTCTTAGAGCGAGAATCACCACATTTCACTTCACCTCATGTCAAAGGATATAATACAATTACTACGACTTGAAATCCCTTTTAAAATTTGACGATTAAAAAAGAACTATAGTATAAAAACTAGATCAAGAGAGCAAATATAAATATTAATGAGATAAACTCCATCATTATAAATAAATTCCAAGTATATTAATTTTTATAAATATTTGGTTTAGCCGAATACAAACAAAATTAAATATACAACTGTTTGTGTCAAAAGATCACAAATAAAATGAGATAGAGCGAGTAACAAATAATCAGTAAAATATTAAACAAGCTATTAAACTCAAAGCATTCAATTGTTTTACACTCATATAATATTATTTACGCTTGTATAAATACTTATACAATAAATGGACGAATATAATATTTCTTAGGCGTTAGCCTAAACAAACCCACAAAATAATTTGGCTCACTCCATGCTATTATGCGTTAAACTAGTATCGACTCACAAGTGTGACGACCGTTAAGAAACACGCTATTATGCGTTAAATGTAGTGCGGAAAATTTATTTAAATAGCCGATAAAAGTCACACAAGGGACTTGTCACACAACTAATGCAAGACAATAAATTAAACGTGAATGCAACAAGCAATATATACAAATGAAACCTTCGATCGAATAAACGTGCAAGAAAAGAGCCAAAAGTTTTGAACTATGTTTCGGTTAAGAAACAAGTTCGAGTAGCCTTGGTTATGTCCTTAAAGATTTAAACACAATTAAGGTTCAAGGGGCTTGTATAACCAACACCAAAAGAAGCCTTCTTTTGACTTAAGATGTAACAAGTTTAAACCACTTAAGGTAGAAACTAGTTTATGCAAGTTAAGCACGAATCAAAAGATAGTTCTTTGCCTTATAACCAAGTTTAAATCAAATGGTTACTAAGGACAAAAAGAGGACTTTATAAGTTCTATTAAGAACCTCATCTTAGTAGTTTACAAAATGTCTATACACACTACACGAATTAATTCAACAACAAGTGTGTATATGTGACAAATGTAAGACTACTTAAGCACAAGTATATATTAAAAATAATTAAACACTAACAAAACCGAATATACGACTTGTACACACATTAACTAGCTTATGACTCTTGACCTTAGAAAGGCTCAAGTTTCTCTTTAATTAAGAGTAAGCTACAAAAGATACGAGCTAGTTTTGAAGCTTAAAACCACCACCAAAATGAAAATGAGCATGAAAAGAAGGATAATCAAGAAAAGTAGAAAGGTGACTCGAATCCTCAAAAAGTAACACTTACTAGGCTGCAAAAATTTGTGCAAGAGGCTGCCTAGAAGATGATACTTGAGAGTGCCAAAATGATCAGCAATAAAAAGAGCCAAAAACACCACTAAAAAGAGGCCAACATGAGCACCACTTGAATGATATTCAAGGAGGATAAAATGGTGACTCAAATGCACAATAAAGAGCACTTGGGGACTGCCTAAAATATGCTAAATAGCCATCCAAAAATGAATTGGCCGAGAGGTGTTTTAGTGTGTAAGAAATGGAGTATAAACAAAGCTTTAAAGACGATGAAAAATGGAGAAACAAAGCTTTGTTATCCAAATCTTTTTGAAGGGTCTTCGTACTTGAATATGCTGAGTTTTTAGAGAGAAATGCACAGCAATTCTTTGGCAAAAGAAGGCTAGAGAAAATGAGTGGGGTCTTGGGAATTGTCCTACATCGTTTGTGGGAGGGGTAGATTGCTTGTTAATAAAGCAAGCCTTAACTTCACACTAGTATGATATTGTCCACTTTGGACCGAGCCAGCACGGATTTATTTTTGGGCATGCACATCCCAAAAGGCCTCATACTAATGGAGTTACTCGGTTGCTTTATTAACTAGCAATCTACCCATCCCACAAATGATGCAGGACAACTCCCAACAATCTCCCCCTTCATATATTGGGCTCGACACCTGTCAAATCTACCTCCTTTCCGTGTGAGCTGGCTCCCCTATGACCTATACTGGAAATTCATCTGGCTATCTAGCTACCCCTAGGCCCATATTAGAAGGCCCACATGCTCCTCCTTAAGCCCATCCTGGGATAGCCCATATGCATCTTCCTAGATCCATTCTAGAGACCATTGAGATCATTATGGACCGTCATAACCTTAGCTCTGATACCACTTATTGGTTTGCTAAGAAGGCCTTAACTCCACACTAGTAAGATATTGTCTACTTTGGGCCGAGCCCGCACAGATTTGTTTTTGGGCACATCCTAAAAGGCCTCATACTGATGAAGTTAACTGGCTGCTTATTAACTTGCAATCTGTCCCTTCCACAAACGATGTGGGATAACTCCCAACATGGGGGTGGGGGGTATTTATAGGCTAGTTTATGGTTTTATTAACAAATAGGCATTAGACAAGTGTCATGTTCATAATAAAATAATAATAGGCAAAAAACACCTTCTTGGCACCTTCCTAGATTCCTTCCAGCAAATAAACATGTGTGAATTGCAAGAATAAATATTTAGGAAGCTTCCACTGGTTTGCTTTAATCGAAAAACGCGAAACTTTGCGACAAACCCACTTTTATGAAATAAATCAAAAATTCTCTCAAAAATTATGAAACTATGAAAACTAGCATGAGAATCTGTGCGAGGCACGGGGCATGCTCTAGTATGGATTTTTATAGTTCATAGTCGTTGAAGTGTCAGTTGTTGCAGTGTTTATGATAGGTCATATCTATACTCTTTATTAATGTGAAAAATCATGTTTTAATGGTAGACAATAGTACCAAAATACCAAATTTGGTTATCATTAAATTCGAGGTTCGATTCCTTACAATTACATAATTATACAAGATTTATTTACTTTAATTTTTTTAGCTTCATCTCGAGTTCGATTCCTTACAACTACATATTTATAAAGATTTATTTATTTATTTTAATTTTTTTAGCTTTATCTTGGATCTGAATCTCTATAACTATATAATTAAATAATGTTTATTAATTTATTAATATTAATATTTTAATCTCGGCTCGTGTTCAATTTGTGTCTGTGCTTCGCACGGGTTATCAGCTAATATGATGTAAATTGCAAAAGGCATGAAAGATTATCAGTTTTTAATTTTATTGTGGATCATTGAATAGAATTTGAGTGTTCAATAGGTGATGTCTATGATATATAATATAAGTTCCGCAAATCATAATTAATTATACATGATCTTGTATATATATATATATATTTTTCGAATTACCTTTATAAATAATACACCATATATTATATATTAACCTTTTTTCCTTCAAATGTCATATTTTAAATCGAACATTAGTCAATTACTATGTTAAATTTAATATGTTATTTTTAAGATTCGTCTTTTCAAGCCAAATATTTCTACAACCTGAAGTGTTTGACTGATAAATTATTGCATCTTGTGTAATAATATACAATTTTCATATTACGTGCTCAATATTTTCATTCTAATATATTGTTGGATAGCATCCATAATATTATTTATAATATCATTTTATAACCCAATTATATATTTTATGTGGTTATTTCATCAATCAATGAAAATTAATAAAAAGTCCAAATCTCATTTAAAACCCAATAATGTTTAGCCAATATAATTTCATATATCATACACATACATATTGTGTATATGATCTAAAACACATGTAAAAGTATGGCCTAGTGGTATGTAGATGCACAAGTTAACTTGATGATCCAAGTTTGATTTACACTAAAAATGAATTTTTTATATATAAACAACAATATAGAGATAATCAGTCATTTTAAATTATGAATAAAATATCTCATGAATTTTAAGTCTTGTTCATGTATTATATACTCCCTCTGTCCCTTTCATTTCTTGACGTTACCATAAATATTAAGTTTACCCCACTATTACATCCACTACTTCCCCCCACTATCTTATATTTAATAATAAAAAACACTATTACACCCACTACTTTCCTTCACTATCTCAAATATATTATTAAATATTGATGGGTCCCACCACTTTACCCATTTTTTATCTAACTTTACTAATTTTTTATGCATTATTTTGGTCTCCGTGTCCCCCTCCAATGTAAACAAATGAGCGGGACGGAGGGAGTATAAAATAGATTTTAGATATTAGTTTTACAATCAATAAATCTTATTTTGTATGTTGTTTTAACGAAGAAGTTATGCATTTTTTCATTTTAAAAAAATAATATGTTCAAACTATTTCTCATTTAAGTCGTACACACGCATTCAAATATTATGTGTATGATTTATGACAAAAATGAATGGCTAGCCTAGTGGAATGATTGGGTCTAAATTTGTTTTATGACCCAAGAGTGGAGAGAATTCTTAGGCAGGGGTAAAGCAGGAGATTACATTGAGTTTGAGGGAATTCATGGGTAGAGTGCAAGCACTTAGTAATGAGACAGTTGCTTAAAAGCTAGTACCGGGGAACAAGAATGGGGGAAAATTCTTGATCGAGGTAAAGCTGGAGCCCAAAGTGAATTTATGGGAATTCAGGGCAAATACGACAAGCACTTGATAACTTTTTGTCAGACAGAACCTTGGGTAAGGGAGGAAGCAGTTGGCAGAACCTTATGTAAGGGAGGTAGCGACACAGGGTTGACAAAGTGTAGTAGAATGATGGGTCTGAGGCAAGTATGAGACAGGGCCAAGGTCTAGGCAACCGAAACAACGTCCAAAAGATATATTTGGCAAGGCAGCTTCAGAAAAAGGAAAAGGTGCACAGTGCATGACGTAGATGTTGGGGGTGACATTAGTTCGCAAAGCACAGGGTGCATGACTAATCATGATAGTCATTTGTTATTCCTATGATGAAGTCCTTAAGGAGCTTTGGTTATGTGAGCTCTTTTAAATGAAAGGAAGTCATGGCGAGCACCATGTAGGGAAGTCATGGACTGGTTCATTTGGTGAAGAAGGCAATGTTAAGGGGAAGTCTTCACTTAGACAATCAAGTTGGCGAAAAGGGGGTTCGACCAAAAGCCTGGTGAGGCGAGTCAAAGGGTTGGCGGTGTGGGTTGTGACCTATAGCCTAATGAGGGGCGAGTCAACAAGGTTTGTGAAGTCGACGTTCCAGAAATTGTCTTAGAAGGTGTCTTTGGAGTGTGAAGGCACACCTTTGTGTAAGGAAATGACACAGAGGGTGGACACTGATACGAAGCAAGCAAGGAGTTAAGCCCTTGGGAAAGGCGAGGCAATTTGGTTGTTAGGATTGGATGTTCATATACCTTGAGAATGATTGATGATTCTCGAGGGAGCAAGGTCCCTAACCGATTGAATGTCGGGCTCATGATGGAAGAGCGAGTTAGAAAATACTCTTGAGGTGACTTGCTAGGCGACATCAATGTTGACAGAGGAACACGGCACCCTTGGGAAAGGTGTGGTATCTTTTGAAAGCAGTTGGAGTGCCTGATTTCATTGCGAGCAAAAATGCTTGGGGTGATATGAGAGAGATGTCAAAAAGGGCGAACGTTCCGAAAGATTTGCTAAAGTGGATCATATCTAGGATGGAATGGCGAGGAGCAGGTTGTGGTTGACGAACTGTGTGACCGTGCTCATGCTTCCAGATTTTGGGATTACCAGGAAAGGTGCAGGATAATGTTTCTAAGTGTGCTAGGGGTGGAGTGTGGTTCAGTTTGGACAACCTGTTGTGCACAAATCGGGGGTAGCACAGGACTTGATGGCACATGTATAGAGCATAAAAGCACTGGAAAATTGGTAACTTTATGTGTGGTGGGGACACTACAACCTTAGAAGAGATCAAAATAGCAATCAAAAAGGGCATAACCTGGGCATCTAATCATGGAGGGGAAATTAGGATAAAGGTTCAGGCTGGAGTTGAGGCGTCGAAGGATTGGTGTATGGGCAAAGGTTCGAGCTCAAGTAGCAGCACTGGAGGATTAGTAGTTTCTTGAGAAGGTTGTTCTCAACTCGATGAGGACATCGAGTTCTTCAAGTGGGGGTGGTTTGTTACAACCATAGCCGGTGGCATGGGATGTTGGGTTGGCTTGAGTAGCCAAATGCTAGACCAAGGCCATGACACCGAGCATTGACTGCGAAGGCAGGTTTTGGACGTTGGTCACTAGTCATTAGGGCCAACAAGAAACACTGGGCGTGAGCGTCCTGACATAGGCGCTGGGCATAGGTGGCACTGGGCGCAAGCGTCCCGACATAGGCGCTTGGCGTAGGTGATGGCTAAAGGATAGGACATACGATTGTTAAGGGGGACATTGTCTGGTTTCGTAGTTACTGTTGGGGTTTGGGGACGGGAAGGCGAGTGCCTGTGAGGGCTGCTCGTTGCAGTCAGGCGCGCAGGACTGGTCGGGAGCTGGAGCCGCTCTCCTGATGAGCCCAAGGCAGGGCGAAACCAGTCATTGTAGTCCCGGCAGCAAGAGAATATGTCAAAGATATGTCAGAACTATTGGTGTTAAGGACCAATTGGTAAAGTGGTATCAGTGCTGATTGACCCGTGTTGGGAGTCGGGCATACCACCTATGGGAACTCTCGCTTGTGAATGATTCATTTAGGCAGGACTCTCCAACCATAGGGTGGCGGTGCATCGAGGGAGACGATGACCGGTCAGGCTGATAGGCACAACTGTCTAGCATGTTCAAGACATAGGCAGTTGGGGTCAAGAGTAGACGAGGCCAGTTGTTTAGGCTAAGTCAACAACATTGGTCTTCTGGATCAATGGAGATACATGGGGTCAGGCCTTTGAAGAGGAAGACACCTTGGATTATGCAGAAAGACATTGGTGCAGTGTTCTAGTCATTGACAGCAGTAAGCCAGACTAGGCGGGAGTATTTGAAGGGAGGATGTTCCTATGCATATCAGTAAGTCTTCGCATACATCTAGTAGTGGAGGATTCTCTTAGTTACAGGGGTAGCTTGGAGAAGGCCAAAAGAGCTAAGTGACAGACTTAGGCTCTGGTGGACAAGTGGAACATTGAGAGACCTTTGCATAAGTTGAACAGGTTGAGGTACTAATCAGGACAACGGGGACCAGGGATAGCAGAACCAAGCACATGGAGCACAGGTACAGGGAATGTGGTTTCTAGCAACACACATAGTTCTTGAAGAGTCAGGAAGCATGGTCTAGGGAGAAACACGTGACATGGCAGGAGGCATCCTCAGGATTGGGACATGGTGAGATGTAACAGATACAGGGTTTCAGGGTGAGACATGGTTTCTGGTAGCTCACATGGTTCTAGGGGAGTCAGACTGTATGGAGCATGGGATTCTAGTCACTTTGCGGGAGATGTCTTCGGGAGGGGTCTATGGTGTGGTAGAGCAGAATCACGGTTCTAGGGTGCAGCCAGCTTAGGGAGATGTAACATTGGGTCGGGGTTGAAGAATGATTCAGACCAAACCAGGGTTCAAGGTGGAGGGTGTAGAGCTGTTCACTTGTATACATGCGCTTGTATATATCATGTATGGATGTGCATGGCTTAATGAATGAACATAGGTCATGGCGCATTATATCTGATTAGGGATAAGGCATATCCTCATAGTTGGGAGAAAGGCCAGGACATGAGATGGCGTATCTTCTAATGGAGGTATTGTAAACTGATTCAACCAGCCGAAAAGCTTGAGTGCCAGGAGAATAAAGCAGGAAAGCAAGACAGGGAATCAATGTGTCGCGGGCGTAGATAAAGAGGCGCTGTGACAAGGCAGACTCACCCGGCGGACATGTTGGGGGAGTGGCGCCATAGGGCGTGCGGGTTGTGCCGTGTGGCCATGAAACATTTTGACTAGCCCAGTTTACAGGCCAGGCGTCGAGGAGACAAAGGTCAGGGTTAGCTGCGCATTGCTGGCCAGGCTTCGTTTAGCGGAGTTGGCGGCTATGTCAACTTGACAACATAATATGTTATACATATTATGTAATTCTTGCGTTTTATATTTGATTTTGAGTGTCGAAAAATTTGACGTTCTTTTTCTTTTTGATCATATACGAAAGAAAATAAATCGGAAGGGGGTATTGTACTGCTAAGAATTTGATATTATAAATCTTACCTGAGATGGGGCAAACCGGCAAAGTTTCCTTGTGGCAACGGATTATGTGCCTCACCCAGAAATTCAAATAATCCATATCTTTTTTTAAAAAAAAAAAATTGTAGGAAACGGTTTATGAATGAATGTCTTGTAATGCGGATATAAGATGATATGCATGGTGTTAATGGCTTATTTAGTAAGTCTAGCCTTTGAATTTTGCATAACGTATGTGGTTTGGTTGGTATTCGTGTGATAAAACATGGCAAATACTTATCATGTGAAGAAAATAAGCACATGATCTTTGTTTATTTAATCTGCAAATTAAGAATTAGTGTATGGTGGAAAGCAGGAGAGGTAATTAGTATGTTGCGGATGTTGTGAATTTATGTTGTCAAGTTGGTTTAAAGATTAGTTATGAAATTTGGAGGCAGGGTTGGATATAGTGTACTTGTTATGGTAGTGATGTTGAAACTTTTTGTCATTTGATGGTAGGTGATGTTCTATCGGGAACGGTTTCAGATGATGTACAACATCCTGGTTTGATGCAAGAATGGTTTGGTGATCAGTGGCGGACAACACGTTCTTTCGTGCTTATTTTCATCATTGTTTATTAGAGAACGTACTGGAGATACCTAGAAACATACCTCAATTAACTGGTATTCCATTCCCTAATATATGCACCTGAATTCAATACCAGGCCATGATCGATCTTTGCTAATTCATAGTGTTTGGGTCCGGGCTAATTCACAATAAATCACGTACATATGGAAGTATATCGTAGACATTCCTAACTATGCCAATAATAGGCACCTCTCTTCCATCCCCCTTTTATTCATGGGTCGAGCACATCAGCTTTACAGCAGAAGTAATATACAGACATTAGATAAAGCTGTAATTTGAAATGCTTTAATCATTTTTAATAACTCTAAAACAAATATGTACAGCCTAAACAATGTCGTACTAACATATGAAAACAACTCTTTAGAAAACAATTGTTAGCATTACATATTTTTAATATATCCTGTCGTCTAGCAAGGAAAATGGGGAGGGGGGGGGAGATGTTTTTGTTTGTGATCATTAAATAGATGAATAGTAAAGTAAAGAAGCTGGAGCCATATATGCAGTGATTGTACATGTTATGTAAGCTCAAAGCTCTTATTAGTATGTCATTAACTCCATTATCTAATTATCCCCAATCCTTTTAATCAAACTTGGAATAAGAATTTATGGGAGAGGTTATCTCAACAAACAGTCGCTAATGTTTTATTTGTTCTTGTAGCTAATACTAATGTGTGGCCTAGATAAGAGTCTAGAACTGCAGTGTTGCAGTGTTAGTGCTAATTTAGGTTGCCTCTGGACATTGTGTAATTGGTGGGAAATAAATGTGGTCATTGCATATTCAGGGGCTGTATTGCATTCTCACCTTTAGGTTAAGGCAAGCTATTTGTTCTATTAATTCATTGCAACAGGTTTGCTTGTTGAACTAAATAGTTGTTTTAGGAATGAACTGTAATAATTCAGCATTAGGTTCTGGTTAGTCATGTCACTGCCTTTACTATGTGTATGCGTATGCATTTGTTTACTAATAATGAACTTTTTGGGCCCACAGACCTAACATTATATAACATTTGTCCAATTCATAAATGTCTATACCTCACCCTAACCTTCTGTACCCAGCATCATAAAATTCCTTTATGTAATCATGTTATTATATGCCTTGATTCCATTTAAATGTTCTGTGGTAAACATTGCAGGGGGAAACAAAAAAATAGGCACACACCAATCTCACAAGCACTGAAACAACCAAATAAATATCGCATACACCAGTGATAGAAAAAGTTTTGAGCCAAGGTCATACACGGAGTTGGTTTTGCCATTTGAAAGACACCACACAGTAAAGAATAATCTTTTGGGGGAAAATCTTTCCAAGCCCAACTCTAATTCCTATTGCTACTGGGAAGAGCTTAAAGGCTGCTAAAGGTAGACTTGATGGAATCGTGCAAGAACCATGGGCAAACAAACAGAAGGCAAAATGATAAACATAAACAGGGTACCTCTGCGGCGGTTAAGAGCACGCTGCCATGCAGCCTGACGACGTGCCTCAGCGACGGCCTCAGTGACGACAACTCGAGGGCGTCCTCGCTTCCTTGTTGGTTGTTCCATTCGCACTCAGGTGGGCATGGCGGGGAGTAACTGCTGGTTCTGGGGGGTGAAAACGAAAAGGTGGCAACATAAGACAGATTAAAATGAGGGTATCGGGATAATATTAGCATTGCAATAATATGAGAATGCAAGCCTACAAGACACTAGTTGAGCAGGTATTTTATTCTGCTCATGTATTAAATTCTGCTAGGAGGATCAGTAGAACGTCGAGGAGCATATTTATAGAAACACGTCCTAGTGGGTAAAGGACTCCATAAAACGTTTCTCATAAAGGACATAAGGACGACTTTCTGACTAATAGCACCAATATGATAAGGGGGCACATATTAATCAGCATCAGATTGTTTAAAGACATTTAAATCTGAAGCAAACTGTAATGGAATTGGCAAATGATGGATACCCTAGTGCCCAGTGTTAGAATTTTGTAAACCTGGATTTTAAAAATCAACTATAGATGACTAAGAAAACATAAAAAAAAAAAAAAAAAAAAAAAAAACTGTGTAGTACATACCCAATGATCTTTTTCCTCATTAACGGGCTTCATCAGGTTCATCCAGTCACCCAAACCTTTCTTCTTCTCAGATGGCTGATCAGACGCCTTCAGGGAATCAGAAGGCCTGCTTCCACCACCCATTTCCTTGAGCTGCAAGTGCAACACAAACAATTATGAAGAAATCCATGCAAATGAAAAGCAGAATGCAGATATGAAATTTATTTAGAGACAAGGAGGCAAAAATTATTATTTAACATAGTAGTAATAATCCAGCCCCAAAAAATAAAAGCTTCATGGTTAGAATAATTGAATAACCAACTTTTAACTGAAAACTTTTGGATGTCTAGAGATTTCTTCTAAAGATTTGCAGCTAAGAATACTACCAGATGAGCATTATTAGGTCCAAACTTGAACATCAACAATACATGAATTACACCTTCCACTAATATACATATTCTACAAGACTTAAATAAAAAGGCACAGATATCTCATGATATCAATTTAGTACTCACTATCTTGCCATCTATGCATTCAATAACTTTTCCACATTAGAACTTGGGCGACAGATTTTTAGGTTTGACAAATGAATTTTAAATCAAAATCAAATATCCAGGTTCCCACAATTGATAGAGATTATAGCTTATTGCAAAAGAGAATGTCACCTCACAAGATGAGTTTAGGTCACTTGAGCACAATTACTCATGGATTCATAGTTGTAAACCAACATCAGAAGGTCATATGTTAACTTGCAATTATCAAAAACATATGTAGTTGTACAGTTACATGTATACTCGAAAAGAAGAATACCATTCTCCCTTGCCTAATACAACTCCTTAAAAAAGAAGAACTATAACTACAGTATAATGTTTATAGGGACTACACATATTCTAATAGACCATAAATTAGACCATAAATCCCACCCGAGTTCCCTACTTTCTAAACCAAGACATTTAAGGAAATATACAATGGCACCAGTTATATTTAATTGAGGTAACTATAAAAATATAACTAAAAATTAGTAACAATCCTTTAAAATATAAAACGATCAATGCATAGCTGGGAAAAAAACTTGAACCCTCACAAGTCACGGAATAGACCAACTTCCAGCCAAGTCAGATAACAACAAATATATTCTATATCTACCTCTTCCAGAAAATATGTAAAACTTTGCTTTCTTATATTTATTTTACACAATAATAATAACAATCATTAAAAATCTAAGTAGCAATAACCTGTACTGTTGCAGCTGTCACTGTATCCAAAATGGTGTTAGTCGTGTAACGATTTGACTGCAATCTTATGCGTCTTGGCTCAATGTCAACAGAGCTTTTAGACCAAAATGCGAAGGTAGAGGAATCAGTGACCTAAACAAAATTAGAACCGCCAGATGAGTTATGCTTAATAGACTAACAAAAACTACAAACACATTCAAGATATAAGGGGCGTACATCACATCTTGTAACAGTGTCAAGAGGATAGATTCTCAACGTCCTGCTAGTGCTGGGATCAAGCATGCGAATCCCATCCAAGCCAATCTGAGACAAAGCGCAGACATTATTATATTAGTACCAAAACAATACACTGAATTCGTGAACAAAAACATGATATAACTACACTCAAACATCAAAAAGCAAGTAACAAGAAATGCCTCATGTGATCCACCTACTACACAAGTGCATTCATAGAACACCTCCCTTTGAGTATAACAGACAAGTTTAAAATGAGCTAACAATGGGTTGAAATGTTGAATTATAAAGGACAATCTGAATCATTTCACACTAATTTGGTTGATTCCCATGATTTAACCTGTAGAATAATTCACATTCAAGTGATACAAAATTACCCAATAACATAGATAGTACACCAACCAAATCTAACATATTAGCCTTGACCATCAAAGCCAACACCCTGACCAAACTCATAATAAATGAGAGTTCATACGATGCAACCACAGAAATCATATTCTAATGAAACATACTATTCTAATTTGCGGTTAATAGAACA
Organism: Saposhnikovia divaricata; assembly: GCA_036435485.1. Taxonomy (NCBI): domain Eukaryota; kingdom Viridiplantae; phylum Streptophyta; class Magnoliopsida; order Apiales; family Apiaceae; genus Saposhnikovia; species Saposhnikovia divaricata. Next base: position 10,746,372 of record CM071599.1, read on the forward strand.
AAACAAAATCAAGAGGATTCACCTTCGCCAAAACACAAACAATACTTAGTTCAACCGGTTGCACAACATAACAGCAATAATACAATATATAAATATAAAATTCCCAACCTGACAAAGCACATCCATAGTACTCTGACCGCCACTCTCTGCAAGCAACTTAACTCTAAATTTCTGAACTCCACCCTTAGCATCTTGCTCGGAATCAGCCTTAGGAACAGCCCTAGCAATTTTACCACTACTCACGGGTGACTGAGTTTTCCCAGAAGGAAAACTAATCGGCCTTCCAAAATCATCAAATGTGGGTGTCCCTGAAGAAGACCAAGTGGACGACCAGCCTTCATGCTTTGACAGGTGTTTTAAACACATTCCTATTATATAATAGTCACCAGAAATGAAATATTGTGAGAATAACAAGATCATGCAAAGATAGAATTTAAGAAACAAAACACACAATCCAAGAATCATTTGGTTCATCTCTACTTTACAGAATATCCACTAAGAATCCCTGATCTATTTAGCAATCAGATGTTGACATCTTTCCACGTAAATGTTCCACTGCCACTTTTGGTGCAAAAATAATGCCATCCACAACCTATGTTACTTGGACTCTTCATTTTACCTTGAAGTACCGGTGTCGGACACTCGACACTCGGACTTGGACACTTATTTTAAGCCAAAAACATCTACATTTTTTAAAATGTTTCCGAGTCTGATACTTGGACACGTAGCCATGTCGGACACTTATAGCCGAGTCCGAGTAACATAGTCCACAACTTCATCAGAAAATGAACAGTTGGAGAACTCTAGCAAGTTCCCGTTGCGATAACAAGGCATCTGACTTAACATTTTGTTCAATAATTTCAAGCAATATCAAGCAAAACTTGAGTTTCAACAAAAGGATGAATGGCAAAAGGTGATTGAGAGCCCTCCACGTAATAGTAACCAGGAGTCAAACGATCACATGATTTAATAAAATCATATGGTTCATGAGTTTTAAGATCATATGAAATTAATTTGTTTGATTTTGCTAGTATTGGTTCATCATTGTTCCTTGTACCCAAAACTCCAGCCCTAACATTTTCATTTAGAGTCACACTCATCCTTTTCTCCCACGAACGCTCACCCCACATATCGTCCTCACCTACCATATCGCTTTTCAATACCCAAATGTCCAAATGAGGAGACCCATATATAGTCATCATTACCCATATAGCTGTCTAACGAGAACATAGCACTTTTATCCAACTCGCCGGTTGATTGACATGAGTAGATCTGCAATTAACTGAGAGCATCTTCAATACACCATTTCGCTTTCTGCACCATCAGATTCAGACATGAAGGAATCATCATCTTCAACGAAGCTGTTAATACCGTTTCCAGATTTCAGTTTTGATTCACTATCTTTTTCCTTTCCGTGTATTATCCCTATGATTAGGACTGCACATACACTCTCATTTGGAATTTCAGTAGACGGTGAATTTCAGTGGTGGCCTGTTTGCATCGGCATCATCAATGCAAAGGCCAAACTTTAACATCCAGTGAATGTAGTTGCCAAAGGTGCTCGGCTCCTCAGGACTAAAACCAGATGTAAGCAGAGCAGTCTCAGAGAGCAGGAGAACCAAGTCCTTTACACACTTGTCATTCTTGTCTGCACCAGCTCTCTTTCTGAGCTCTTCCACAATGGCATCCTCAAGTTCGTTTCCATTGTCTTCTTGTTTGAGATATGACCTCCCATGCTTCAATCTCTCAAAGCTTGTGCCTTCATGATCCTCTCCAAATTAGCCGTCCATCCATACTCATCGCTAACCAAGCAGCAAGGTGAATCCACAACACGATCAGACACAACAACTTTCTAAATTCTATCCCCTCGAAAAACAAAGGACCAATGGACCCTTAACTCTGATATTGGGCACGCAAGTACGCAACTATTAGAGCCGAGTCATGATTTCTTTATGGCATCTCCTTAAAGAGCCTCCGAGCCTCACATCCCCAAACCATAAAAATGTAAAAGACTAACACTCAAAAAAAACATTAGAGCATCTCCAATGGTATTGTCTAAAAATGGTTGGCTAAATCGAATAAAATATTTATTATGTAAAATTTGCTTAACCTGTAAAGATGTTGTGCTCCAATGGTATATTAGCTATAATGTTGATTTTATTGTAAATATAGTATGTTATTATTATTTTAGGTTATTATAAATAGAATATATTTTTGTAAGGTAATAGATCATATAAAATCTTCCTTACAGACCTCTAGAGGTTGGCCAAATATAGCCAACGAAAACATATTATCTAAATTTTTTGCTAAGGGTAATGTCCCATTGGAGTGAATATTTTTTTACAAAATCTCTATAAATTTTATTTATGGTATTATATTTTTTATTTTAGCTAAGGGGTCTTGTACATTGGAGATGCTCTTACACACCCCATTTTTAGCCACCAAATTATAACTTGAAACCATTAAAAACATCAGCAACAACAAGCCATCAAACAATTTATAGCATTCCAGTAAAAAAATTTATAGCATCTAGTAAAACTCATCTCCACAAAAACTTCAAGAAACTTCAGCTCTTTTAGACAATTCATCAAACAGGTATCGCGCAGCCTCAAAATTTCCAAACTTTTATACATATTTATCAGAAAACTACAGCCTAGCAATGGTCATGTTAACTTTAAAATGGTGTATTTGATTTTAGGTGGTTAAGAGACTGAAAGAGTGAAACACAAAAGATGAACAAGAGATAGCAGAGAGACAGAAATAGGGATGGATCCGATCCGACAGATACTGATCCATTCCGATGCGACTGGATTTTATGGAACCCAAAATTTTGGATTTGGATAATAGCTATTTCGATCCGAACCCGACCCGAAATTCAAAATCTGATCCGAATTCAATCCAAACCCGAAATTCGAAAAAAATCCAATTATATATATATATATATATATATATATATATATATATATATATAGAGAGAGAGAGAAAAAAAGGACCCTGAGATATATCTTAGGGAACTTTTCCTAAGATACATACAAATTAACTCTAAATTTTCCTGGGCCCGCAGGGCTAATTAAAAAAATTGTGAATTTACTAAAACACCCACCTTATTTTTACATATAAAAGATGGATATATTAGGGAACTTACCTGAGATATATCTCAGGTTCCCCAACCTCATATATATATATATATATAGTTGCTGCTCCATATTTGATTTTAGGTGGTTAAGAGACTGAAAGAGTGAAACACAAAAGATGAACAAGAGATAGCAGAGAGACAGAAATAGGGATGGATCCGATCCAACAGATACTGATCCATTCCGATGATTTTATCGAATCCGAAATTTTGGATTTGGATAATAGGCATTTCGATCCGAACCCGACCCGAAATTCAAAACCTGATCCGAATTCAATCCAAACCCGAAATTCGAAAAAAATCCAATTATATATATATATATATATATATATATATATATATATAGTTGCACTGCATAGCAAACACCTTATATAACAAATAATAAAAAACACCTCATATCTAATATAATTTCAGAGTTCCGTCATAGCACCCAATACAAAAAGTTGTTATTTTTTTACCCTCTATCAAGTCTGCAAAAAAAAAAAAAAATTTTGAAAATTTACTGTTCATTGATGACGTCATGATGACATCATCAGTGACGTCATCGGTGAACAGTAATTTTCAAATTTTTTTTTTGCAGACTTGATAGAGGGTAAAAAATAACAACTTTTTGTATTGGGTGCCCCTGGCGGGGCCAAAGGTTCTAATAGATCTAAGGTGTTCTTTGTTGTTTGTTATATAAGAGTGTTCTATATGGAGCAAAGGCATATATATATATATAGAGAGTCCCATTCTATGGAGAACCACTTTAGATAGAGAATCACGGAGAACTCATCCTAGCCATCCATTTATTAATTTATATTAATGGTCAAGATTTAGTAAAATTTAAAAATAAAATACGAACAAAACCAATGTAATTACTCGAAACAAAACACATATTTCGTTCTGAGAGAAAAAGAGAGTAGAAAGAGAAAGAAGAGAGAGAAACGAAAGAATACAGAGAAAGAAGAGAGAGAAGCAAGAGGCGGATTGCGACGAAACTACGATGAGAGAGACGAGTCCATTGAATTTGTGAATCAAGCTCTTGATTCTTACAATCTTCAATTTGTTCGACTATTCATTGGAGATTTAAATTTCATGCTTCTAATTTTATGTTTTCAGGTTAATTGCAGTTGCAAATAGGAAGATGATTCAGATTATGGGTATTTTTCTACTAAATTGGGGAAATATATATTGTGAACTAGATTTGCATGTATTGGATCTATAATTTTAGATTCGATTCTACATACTTTATATCTAAGATTTGATTCTGTATGTTGATTAATAGATACGATTCAAGTAATAAATTATATAGTAAATGCCTTTTATGTGTATTTTTGTATTGAGGTTCAATAATAGAACCAAAATTTTTAAAGTTTTGGTTCCATAATAGCATCATCCCAGTCATTAGTGTATTTGTGTGTTCAACTATAGAATTAAAATTTTTCAAGTTTGGCTTGACTAGATTTCTATAGAACCTTCCCCAAGAATTTTTTATGTGTATTTTTGTAAAACTAGTGGTTCTAGATCTACAATAGAACTGTAGAAGCTTGCTTTTAATTAAAATTTTATATTCGTGTTCCAATGTAGAACCAAGCACTTGATGTATTTTTATACAAATTTAAGGTTCTGTTACAGAACCAAAGTTTATAAAGTCATTGTTCTACTGTAGAATTGAAATTCCATATATGTATTCTGATTTATTTGGATGCATATTGCTAAATTGATTTGGATGTACTGCATACGTAGTTCAAAATTTGATTCTATAGCATGTTTATATGTAATATTTGATTCTATGTGTAGTTTAGTAGATTCTATATCTAAAATTTGCAATGTTATGCTTCCGCAACAGAATAATGTACTTTAAACAATCTTCTACATGTATCTCATTATATTTGTGGATCATTGAATTTAATGTCTATATTTGTGTATTGTGTGTTTTAATGTATCTCAGTCATTAATGTATGTGTTTTTGTTCTACTATAGAACCAAAGTTTTTGAAGTTATGCTTCATTTGATTTCACTTGGTTCTTCTGTAAAATAAAAACTAGTAAAATCATGGTTCTACAGTAGAATCATGTGGGCAATTAACATGTATATTCGAGTTCTACAGTAAAATCAAGTATATGCATATTTTAATTTGTTTTGTTACTCTGAATTTTATTTCAAACGTGTAAGTAATGTCGACATGGTAGGGTACAAAAATATAAGACATGTATAATTATAGCATAGGCTGATTTGTATAATTTTATTTGTATTAAGTGCCGAACTGGTTGTTGGATCAAGACAGTATATCTAACAAGAAGCACCAGTGATAAGACTTGAGGATATCAGGCACCTGTTGTACATTCATGATCATGATAGACATCTGGACCTACTGAATCTGGATGCTAGAGGAATGTGAACAAGTGCACTCCTAGTTGGTGAGATAATTGAAAATCTCTACAGGTTAGTATGAACTGGTATCATCACTCAAGCAAGCATGGAAGACATGGTATGACACCCTACCTATAATTTAATATTTGGTATCAATCTTTAACAGTTGGTATCTTTTAACAATTGGTGTCACATTTATAGAACTCTCTACATCTTTAGGCACAAACATAAATGATATATATGTGCAATGATATCTTGATTATATTATATGTTGGTCTACTAACTATAAATTGGGATCAAGATATTTGCTGTTTTGATGTTGGTAAAGTTGCAATTCTTTTGAATTACTTCATGCAAGCCAATAGAAGAATCCTTTTAGGAGCTCAGGCAAGCCAAAAGAATAATTCTATTTGGAGCACAAGTAAGCCAAAAGAATGATGACAATAAAAGTAAGTCAAAGATCTTTTGTTTCTATTCAGAAGATTCTAGACCTGTCAAGACTACATGCCAACACACCACTATAGCTGGCTTTTGACCTATTAGTTTGGACCAAACAAGTTGGTACCCTAGAGATATTTGACCCAACAAGTTCAGGATCTACTAATTAGGACCTAATCAGGCTATAGAGGAATCATCAGCTCATTATCTTATGCAATTGCTAATAGATCATTTACACACATATTATGTTCTCAATATGAAAATTTTCAAGGCCCCAAGTGGATCCTAGAGAATCTATTCTTGTAGTTATTACACTTGATTTTCAGATGTCTTAAGTTGGACCCATCTCCGGAGATGGTACCCTAGAAACATCAGTTCTGACATGTTTTGCTGCATATAGACAGATCAAATGAGTTGTACGAAAGTAGGAGAACACAAGGAAACAACTTCATCTCCAACAACTCTGTGAAACGCTCAAGGACTAAGCAACTTGTATAAGGTATCAATTCTTTTTCGAGAGCTTGTCTTTCATTAAAATTAACTTACAGACATGTTTGCTAAATCACTTGATGAAATTAATTTTTCAAGATTGGTTTGTAAACTTGGGATTTTATTAATGCTATATGATTTGTAAATCCCATCTGTTAAGTAATTCTTAAGTAAGCTCACAAGTATTCAATTGTCTGTATCGAAAGGACTTGTGAACTTATTTACATCCAGACCTCACGCTGAGAATTATCTGTTGAATGATTGCCATGTGTATAATTGTAAGATATTTCAATGATGGTTATTTAAGGATAATTTGAATACTTAAATGCTAAAATCTAACTCATAGAGATTTAGTATTTATTTATTTAATTATTTACTTTGATTAATATGAGTTATAGAATCTAAAGCAATTCAATTTAGTATTTGCTCTGTACCTCATATTTATTAAAATAAATAAACAACATAACTAATTTGGACCTAATCTGTATTGGTCTTCAATCAGTTATGAGATGTTAATTCTAGTGAACTTTAATATCCCATTTTCAGAAATTCACTATAATTAATATCATGGCTATAACAATTGGTTGTATTGAAGTTTTGACTTATATCAGTTAATGATATTTAGTTAGAATTCTATTTACTAACTAATTGTGAGATATATTGGTATGTGTGAAATTACTTAGAACTCCTCTAAGTAATCATTGTTATATCTTTTACAATTCACTCATATTACTATGCATAGTATGAAAATTCTCTAAGTAGAACTATGGATATTGAAATATCTAAAGTGACCATTGTTCAGTTACTTGGAATAATTTTTATGCTTATTTGCAAGCTTCTAATCACTTTGATAATAAATGTTATATACTATGGATCAAGGTGTATAGGACTTAGAATATCATTTCTAAGATTGCAGACAAGACAGCTTTGGTAATCGAGTCTTATTTATAGAACCAAGGTTGTCTACCAGTAAACAGTTATTAGGAGTTAACAATTGTTATTATTGAGGAGTTGCCTTGAAGTCATAAGTTTGAAATGTTATATCTTAAGAGCTTGTGTATTTCTTGTCAACTAGTTCCTCATACTTATGAATATCAGTGAATGATGTTCTTAAGTAGTTAGATACTAATATTCATTCTGTCAATTGGTACTCAATGTAACAATTCAATCTTCACTAAATTGAATTTATCTTACGATAGATTGAATTTATCAAACAATTAATAGTACTGCCGGCAAGTCCAATGACAGAGTCTCAATGCCACCATCCACCTCTCTGTCTACTGTTGCTACATGTTTCTCCTTGTCTAGCACAACCTAATGACAAGAGTCAGTCAATACATAAATCGGCTCTTGGTAGAAATATCAAAATATTGATAATTATTATATGTATAAGGATACTATTAGCTAATGACATTATAGTCAGCATCAGCCGCAAACTTCAAAACCCCATTATTATCTCAATATCCAATATAAACAAATCATAAGCATATTAGATAGCCTGGATTAAAAGAAGTGCAAAACAGAAAACAATGGTATCCAGAACATCTTAGCCTAGTGGATACCTCTCTTCTCCAAGAGCCAAGAGGTTGGGGGTTCGGACCTCAGTGGGGGTAGGGTGTGCGGGTATCTGAATTTCCGTAATTGTCTATTACTAAAAAATAAGGACTGTGTGCCTGAGTTTAAAGAAGCACTACTTAAAAGTTTGAAAGAAATATATACCGGGATTACGAAATTCGGTCGAAATTATAATAGGATCAGTGGCATGGAATAGCAACGACGAGCAAATAATCTGAAACAGAGACTATCAATCTGGTGAAGAACATGTTTATTAACAAATAGTGACGGGAGAGCTGGAATACTTGGGACACATCATCAGGACATACAGAGTCAAAATTTGACTGGAGAGCAACACTTAAGTCACCGACTGGAAGTAAGAAATTTCATTAAAAGGACGTTTTTGATAGAAGTTTCATTAAAAGGACGTTTTTGATAGAAGTAGAAGAAGAAGAAGAAGAAGCAGAAGAAGAAGAAGAAGAAGAAGAAGAAGAAACCAAAGTAGAATATAAATCTTGGGATTCCAAAAAAAAATACTCAAATAAAAATTTGTTTCTATTCTACAGATGAAGGATCGATGATGAGCCAATTAAAAAGAAGATGACTGAATAAAATGATAAAAGGTACAAGCAACAAGTTGACTGAACAAGCAGAGTTAATAAAGGATTTTACGGGAAAATAGGTCATGTAAAGTTCCATCCTGAAGCTCTTGAAACAGATATAATGACCAAATTGCAGCAACGATGAAAAAGCAAATCAAACTTTAACATAATTTTTAAAAAAAAAAAACTCTAATGAAACGTGAGAGAACCAGGTTGTAAGAATTCAAAATCGAATTTAAAGCACTTAGACAGTATTTAAGAAGGGAATTCCTATGTTTTTAGCAAATCCTGGAGTATCGGCACAAATTTTCAGGTAGAGGCTGTGTGTTAATAAATAGTATTATGTCTGGAGTTGTACTCTTGTAGACACAGATCATCAGATGGTTTAATACGTAAACAAAGTCAAAAATAAACCTGGGAAACCTATCATTGAGATTCTGCTTTAGAGATTTGCCTTGCAAGTCATGCTTCACTTGGGCTGTTTGACAAGGTCTTAGGTCTTAACATGAAAAATAAGTTCCTCTACATCTCAAAGGAATTTATGGCCTCCTAACAACTCCTGGAAGTGAGGATTTTAATATTACTGATTTATCTAACAAACAACAATAAATACATAAAAATGTCAAAAACAAAACGAGGGCTACACAAGAGTGGCCATTTCAAGATAACAAAAATCATAAAATGCTGGTACTGCGTTTGATAAACAGCAAAATTCTTAGAACATTTTACATATCAGGATTGTGCATCATGGAGCTAACCTTAGAAGCAAAGGTCCCTTGTGGCCAGTTTAGAAGCCCTGCTACCATTTGACCCGTCTGATTGCAATCATCATCGATTGCCTACACAACAGTTTGGATATTAGATAGTAATACCTAAGCATTAACTCACTAAACCAAAATGTCAATTTCCAAACCCCTAAATTATCTGAGAACAATAATCAGCCAACCAATCTAACAACCATTATTAGTTCAAATGTCGAACCCCCATTAATCAAAATAAGCCCAATATATCACAATACAAGACTTAGCATTTAGCAATATCAAACAAAACCAACATATAGGAATCTCAATATGACAAAACACAACCTATAATAAACTTACAATGCCATTTCAATTACAATCTAACAACCAATACACAAGCATAACATGAAGAAAACTAATTGATAAATGATAATCAATATTAAATATACATATGATACACACAGATACACACACAGCCCAATCCTCAAATGAACAAGAACACACAAACTCATTCAACTAATCAAAATACCAAAATCAAACACCAACTCAGTTCAAAAAACATCATCCTTACACCAAATCACTAACAAAAACACAACCATCAAGAACACAAACCTGCTTTCCAAGAATCAAAAGCCCAGGTTTCTCAACGTCAACCAATGCTTTCAAAAGCTTAGCAACAGACAGTGGATAAAGCATCTCTTTAGTATCCACATGAATGGCTCTATCAGCCCCCATAGCAAGACTTGTCCTAAGAGTATCAACACACTGAGTAGGACCCATACTAACACTCACAACCTCAGACGCTAAACCAGATTCTTTAATCTTAAGAGCTTCTTCTAAAGCAATCTCACAAAATGGGTTCATTGACATCTTAACGTTGTTGGTTTCAACACCTGTCTTGTCTGATTTTACTCGAATCTTTACAGCATAATCAACCACCCGTTTGATTGCAACCATGATCTTCATCTTGTTTGAAACTATCAAGAATCTGTAAAATTTTGTTTTTTCAAAATCAGGGGCCTAGCGTTTGCCTGAATTGTTTTTATACAGGAGGGTATTTGGCAGGCTGCTCAGCACACCTCTCGATAATCCTAGAAAAACATTTTTCTCTTTTTAATGGTACCGGACAAAAATTCCAAAAATGTTTTTAATGAAATGATGTTATTTTATTTGTGAAATTATATTAACTAGCTTCGTTACCCGTGCAAGGCACGGGGATATTCAAGCTTTATTGTAAGATTTTGATTTTTAGTGAGGAGGGTCGAGAGTCTTTCGGTTGGTGGGGCGAGGAGGAGAGGCAGACCGAGGAGGTCATGGGAAGAGCAGCTCAGGCTGGATTTGAAGGCTTTAGACTTAAATGAGACCTTGTTAGCAGATAGGTCTGCTTGGAGGCGGCGTATCAGAGTGGTGGATTCTCTTTTAGGGTGCGGTTCGGTTGTCGAGAGCCTCAGAATTGGGTTGTCTCGGTTAGCGATTTTGTAATAGTTCGGCTGTAGCTTTCTCACTTTGCGTTTTTAGTGTCTTCTGTTTTTTGGTTTTGCAGTCTCAGGGATCCTGGCTCGGTACTGTCTCTGTGCAGGATTTTCGTGGGCTTGGAGCGCTTCAAGGTATGAGTATCATAAATTATCGCAGACAGGTAAGCCCCATGTGGAGAACGCCATGGGCTCAGGTATGGCTTTGATCATTTCCATATCAGTTGGTTTCCTTTGTATTTACCACACTCTTTGTATGTCGGGCACTTAGCCGAGGGTCTTCACGGAAACAGCCTCCCCGCTCTAAAAGTGGGGGTATGGTCTGCGTACATCCTACCCTCCCCAGACCCTGCTCTGAGCGGGATATACTGGGTATGTTTGGTTTGGTTTGGTTTTATTGTAAGATTTTGATTTTTAATAGTTGTGACCATGAATATTCTTCAATTTGTTGCATTGTTACCTAAATATAGATTAACTTACTCTATTTTCAAGTGCTCTTACTTTGTAACAGGTTGTGTCCAAAATTTCTAATATCCAATCAATTAGTCATCTAGTTCAATGATTTTAGTTATAAATTTAAATTCATTATACTTAGAAATGGATGTCACAGTTTCGATTCTGGATAATGTCTATAACTAACGTTTTCATAGCATTTGACTTTAGGGGAATTTTAGAGTTAAATCATAGGAAATTGGAAGGCATAAATGTGAAATGATATTAAATAAAATGTGGAATATTGCGATATTTTGGGTTTTAGTAGTTCGACTTTGTAGCCGTGAACACCTTTCAGTTTGTAGCGATGTTGCCTAAATATAGCTTAGCAAACTCTCTTCTCGAGAACTTCATTTTCAATATGAATTGTCTAAGATTTATAATATCTATTAAGATAGTCATCTAATTCAATGTTTTCAGTTGTGAATTTAAATTCACTTCATTCAGAACTGAGAATTTAAATCTGATTACTCGCTATGAACTTTTAAATAGTATATTTTATTACAAATTAGACTAATACATTAAATACTATTATTACTAAGCACATGGTATCAGAGCACCAGGTTGGTGAAGCCAGGGAGGTGACATAGCCGTTTTTGAATATCGGCAAAATTGAAAGCTCAGGGTTGGGACGACTATCAGCTAGTCCAACGCTTGAGGAACTCCAGTATTACAAATGTCTCATGTTGAGGTGGACCAATGATGTGTTATAATCGGGAGTAAGTACTATGCCAATGAAGCTGTGGTGGAAATCTAGACAGATAGGGGCAAGGGTATAAAGGCTAAGATCAATACTTTGGAGTCATTGGGGGTCTCATAACGCTTTACGGGAAGCGAGGGAGAATTTGGGGATTGGAGGAGTACAACTTGTTTCAACATAGGTGATTGCATTTAACCGGCAGATTTCGCTAATAGCAAGATCTCGGCCATCGAGAGGCGGAGTCGGAGTAGGAAGTCTAGTAGAGACTAGGTGCAAGGACAGAGCTGAAGATTGGGCTGAATTGGGAGATTGCAAATATAGCAAAAGAATCTGTTGATCAAAAGCTGGTACCGGAGCGCAAGAGTGGAGAGAATTCTTGGGCAGGGGTAAAGCAGGAGATTACATTGAGTTTGAGGGAATTCATGGGAAGAGTGCAAGCACTTAGTAATGAGACAGTTGCTTAAAAGCTAGTACCGGGGAACAAGAGTAGGGGAAAATTCTTGATCGAGGTAAAGCTGGAGCCCAAAGTGAATTTATGAAAATTCAGGGCAAATGCGACAAGCACTTGGTAACTTTTTGTCAGACAGAACCTTGGGTAAGGGAGGAAGCAGTTGGCAGAACCTTATGTAAGGGAGGTAGAGACACAGAGTTGACAAAGTGTAGTAGAATGATGGGTTGAAAGATCTGAGGCAAGTATGAGACAGGGCCAAGGTCTAGGCAATCGAAACAAATTCCAAAAGATATATTTGGCAAGGCAGCTTCAGAAAAAGGAAAAGGTGCACAGGGCATGGCGTAGATGTTAGGGTGTGACATTAGTTCGCGAAGCACAGGGTGCATGACTAATCATGATAGTCATTTGTTATTCCTATGATGAAGTCCTTAAGGAGCTTTGGTTATGTGAGCTCTTTTAAATGAAAGGAAGTCATGGCGAGCACCATGTAGGGAAGTCATGGACTGTTTCATTTGGTGAAGAAGGCAACTTTAAGGGGAAGTCTTAACTTAGACAATCAAGTTGGCGAACAAGAGGGTGCGACCAAAAGCCTGGTGAGGCGAGTCAAAGGGGTTGGCGGTGTGGGTTGTGACCTATAGCCTAATGAGGGGCGAGTCAACAAGGTTTGTGAAGTCGACGTTCCAGAAATTGTCTTAGAAGGTGTCTTTGGAGTGTGAAGGCACACCTTTGTGTAAGGAAATGACACAGAGGGTGGACACTGATACGAAGCAATCAAGGAGTTAAGCCCTTGGGAAAGGCGAGGCAATTTGGTTGTTAGGTTTGGATGTTCATATACCTTGAGAATGATTGATGATTCTCGAAGGAGCAAGGTCCCTAACCGATTGAATGTCGGGCTCATGATGGAAGAGCGAGTTAGATAATACTCTTGAGGTGACTTGCTAGGCGACATCAATGTTGACAGAGGAACACGGCACCCTTGGGAAAGGTGTGGTATCTTTTGAAAGCAGTTGGAGTGCCTGATTTCATTGCGAGCAAAAATGCTTGGGGTGATATGAGAGAGATGTCAAAAAGGGCGAACGTTCCGAAAGATTTGCTAAAGTAGATCAAATCTAGGATGGAATGGCGAGGAGCAGGTTGTGGTTGACGAACTGTGTGACCGTGCTCAAGCTTCCAGATTTTGGGATTACCAGGAAAGGTGCAAGATAATGTTTCTAAGTGTGCTAGGGGTGGAGTGTGGTTCAGTTTGGACAACCGGTTGTGCACAAATCGGGGGTAGCACAGGACTTGATGGCACATGTATAGAGCATAAAAGCACTGGAAAATTGGTAACTTTATGTGTGGTGGGGACACTACAACCTTAGAAGAGATCAAAATAGCAATCAAAAGGGAGTGACCTGGGCATCTAATCATGAAGGGGAAATTAGGATAAAGGTTCAGGCTGGAGTTGAGGCATCGAAGGATTTGTGTATGGGCAAAGGTTCGAGCTCAAGTAGCAGCACTGGAGGATTAGTAGTTTCTCGAGAAGGTTGTTCTCAACTCGATGAGGACATCGAGTTCTTCAAGTGGGGGTGGTTTGTTACAACCATAACCGGTGGCATGGGACATTGGGTTGGCTTGAGTAGCCAAATGCTAGACCAAGGCCATGACACCGAGCATTGACTGCGAAGGCAGGTGCTGGACGTTGGTCACTAGTCATTAGTGCCAACGAGAAACACTGGGCGTGAGCGTCCTGACATAGGCGCTGGGCGTAGGTGGCACTGGGCGCCAGCGTCCCGACATAGGCGCTTGGCATAGGTGATGGCTAAAGGATAGGACATACGATTGTTAATGGGGACATTGTCTGGTTTCGTAGTTACTGTTGGGGTTGGGGACGGGAAGGCGAGTGCCTGCGAGGGCTGCTCGTTGCAGTCAGGCGCGCAGGACTGGTCGGGAGCTGGAGCCGCTCCCCTGATGAGCCCAAGGCAGGGCGAAACCAGTCATTGTAGTCCCGGGAGCAAGAGAATATGTCAAAGATATGTCAGAACTATTGGTGTTAAGGACCAATTGATAAAGTGGTATCAGTACTGATTGACCCGTGCTGGGAGTCGGGCAGACCACCTATGGGAACTCTCGCTTGTGAATGATTCATTTAGGCAGGACTCTCCAACCATAGGGTGGCGGTGCATCGAGGGAGACGATGACCGGTCAGGCTGATAGGCACAACTGTCTAGCATGTTCAAGACACAGGCAGTTGGGGTCAAGAGTAGACAAGGCCAGTTGTTTAGGCTAAGTCAACAACATTGGTCTTATGGATCAATGGAGATACATGGGGTCAGGCCTTTGAAGAGGAAGACACCTTGGATTATGCAGAAAGACACATTGGTGCAGTGTTCTAGTCATGGACAGCAGTAAGCTAGACTAGGCGGGAGTATTTGAAGGGAGGATGTTCCTATGCATATCAGTAAGTCTTCGCATACATCTAGTAGTGGAGGATTCTCTTAGTTACAGGGGTAGCTTGGAGAAGGCCAAAGAGCTAAGTGACAGACTTAGGCTCTGGTGGACAAGTGGAACATTGGGAGACCTTTGCACAAGTTGAACAGGTTGAGGTACTAATCAGGACAACGGGGACCAGGGATAGCAGAACCAAGCACATGGAGCACAGGTACAGGGAATGTGGTTTCTAACAACACACATAGTTCTTGAAGAGTCAGGAAGCATGGTCTAGGGAGAAACACGCGACATGGCAGGAGGCGTCCTCAGGATTGGGACATGGTGAGATGTAACAGATACAGGGTTTCAGGGTGAGACATGGTTTCTGGTAGCTCACATGGTTCTAGGGGTTTGTTACAACCATAACCGGTGGCATGGGACATTGGGTTGGCTTGAGTAGCCAAATGCTAGACCAAGGCCATGACACCGAGCATTGACTGCGAAGGCAGGTGCTGGACGTTGGTCACTAGTCATTAGTGCCAACGAGAAACACTGGGCGTGAGCGTCCTGACATAGGCGCTGGGCGTAGGTGGCACTGGGCGCAAGCGTCCCGACATAGGCGCTTGGCATAGGTGATGGCTAAAGGATAGGACATACGATTGTTAAGGGGGACATTGTCTGGTTTCGTAGTTACTGTTGGGGTTGGGGACGGGAAGGCGAGTGCCTGCGAGGGCTGCTCGTTGCAGTCAGGCGTGCAGGATTGGTCGGGAGCTGGAGCCGCTCCCCTGATGAGCCCAAGGCAGGGCGAAACCAGTCATTGTAGTCCCGGGAGCAAGAGAATATGTCAAAGATATGTCAGAACTATTGGTGTTAAGGACCAATTGATAAAGTGGTATCAGTACTGATTGACCCGTGCTGGGAGTCGGGCAGACCACCTATGGGAACTCTCGCTTGTGAATGATTCATTTAGGCAGGACTCTCCAACCATAGGGTGGCGGTGCATCGAGGGAGACGATGACCGGTCAGGCTGATAGGCACAACTGTCTAGCATGTTCAAGACACAGGCAGTTGGGGTCAAGAGTAGACAAGGCCAGTTGTTTAGGCTAAGTCAACAACATTGGTCTTATGGATCAATGGAGATACATGGGGTCAGGCCTTTGAAGAGGAAGACACCTTGGATTAACCTCCACGAGATTGTTCTATTTTATACCACAACATACAAATTAGCTCTAGGCTGATTTAGTAATCTAGGAAATTATCTAATAAAACATAGTTTTATGACTTAGTAAATGTTTATACACGTTTATCCTATTATGAAGGATAAAGGAATAATCACCAGAAATGATTGTATACTCTCACCTTGAAAGTCTGAAAACTCAGTTGAGAAACCCTCTTGCAGCGCAAGTCATTCGTGCACTTAAAGTACCGCTATGGAAGAGTGTAAACAGGGTTGAAGCGAGGCACTACATTTCTCTTTATGGAGAGGACGATTTTCATTCTAAAACACTTTTACACTTTGCTATATTAGACTACAATAGACTGCAAAAACTTTAACAGAGTGAATTGGGCAAAATTTCAAGGTAAGCATGTGTGTGTGCGTGTATGTTTCTATACAACGCGGAAAACAATTTGTTTTAAAAAATTTCAACTATTTAGTTTAAGATCTAACGAGAAAACACATATTGACGGAAAAACAGTCATTTACCTTTCAACTGTGTTTTACCTATTTTCCATGTTTGATAAAAAAAAATGGTGGCAGCTGATTAGCGCGCATTCTACTTAATTCAGAATATAAGCAAGGGGTAACCTATTTGATATCTTATATAAATTATGTATTGTTTGCTTTTCTAGCTGGTGGAAGAATTTGCATATTAAAGAGAAAATGCCTTTTGCAAGACATAGAGTGGTGGAAAGCTTCTTCTGGGCTATAGGGACAACTTTTGAGCCCCAATATGCACTTGCCCGAAGCTTTCTAACAAAAATACTTGCACTTCAGGTAGTAGTTGATGACATGTATGATGTGTATGGTACTATTGAAGAACTTACACTCTATACAGAGGCAATCCAAAAGAACCTCTACGGGTAGAGATAGCTAATCAGGAAGTCATTCTAGTTAAACAAGTATACCCAGATTGTGACCTAGAAATCGAGGGATGTCGGCTTCACGTAGATTTAATTCTTCTGAAATTAGGAGAATTTGATGTTATTCTAGGTATGAATTGGTTATCAAAGAATGAAGCTAATATAGACTGCAAGGGAAAGAAAGTAAGGATAAAACTACCAGAAGGTAGAGAATTGGTGTTTAAAGGGCAAAGGCAAGGTAAACAATTTCTGACTAGCATACAAGCTAAAAGATTGATACGCCAAGGATGTGAGTCGTACTTAGCTTATGTGATAGATGCTACTAAGAAGGCACCTGACCTTAGTAGGATTCCTATAGTCAATGAATTTACGGATGTACTTCCAGAAGATCTTCCTGGATTGCCACCTGATAGGGAAATAGAATTCGCTATCGACCTAGTGCCTGGAGCAGCCCCAGTTTCAAAAGCCCCGTATAGGCTAGCCCCAGTCGAATTAAAGGAATTAGCTTCCCAACTGCAGGAATTACTTGATAAGGGTTTTATTCGACCTAGCGTATCTCCGTGGGAAGCACCTGTCTTGTTTGTTAAGAAGAAGGATGGAAGCATGAGGCTGTGCATAGATTACAGAGAGTTAAACAAGTTGACGATCAAGAATAAATATCTTTTACCAAGGATAGATGATTTGTTTGACCAATTGAAGGGAGCTGAGTATTTCTCAAAAATAGACTTAAGATCCGGATATCACCAGCTAAAGATTAAACCTGAGGATATTCCTAAGACAGCGTTTCGTACACGTTATGGACATTATGAGTTTTTGGTTATGTCATTTGGTTTAACTAATGCCCCAGCAGCTTTCATGGACTTAATGAATAGGATTTTCAAGAAATATCTGGATAAGTTTGTTATAGTCTTCATTGATGATATATTGGTTTATTCAAAGACTAAGGAGGAACATGAGGAACATTTAAGGATAGTTTTAGAAACCTTGAGGCAAGAGCGGTTGTACGCCAAGTTTTCAAAGTGTGAATTTTGGTTGCAGGAAGTTCAATTCTTAGGACATGTGATAAGTAAGGAAGGAATGCTAGTTGATCCTGCAAAAGTAGAAGCGATTTCAAATTGGGAAAGGCCAAAGACCCCAACGGAGGTAAGAAGTTTTGTAGGATTGGCTGGATATTATAGGAGATTTGTGCAGGATTTTGCTAAGATAGCAGCACCGTTAACCCGACTCACTCGTAAAACTGAGAAGTTTGTGTGGACTGATAAGTGTGAAGAAAGTTTTCAGGAGCTGAAGAAAAGGTTAGTAACAGCTCCAGTACTAACTTTACCAGATGAGAAAGGGAACTTCGTAATTTTTAGTGACGCATCCCTTAAGGGCTTAGGCTGTGTACTTATGCAGCATGGTAGGGTGATTGCCTATGCATCAAGACAATTGAAGGAATATGAGTTGAGGTACCCTACCCATGACCTAGAGTTAGCTGCCATAGTATTTGCTTTGAAAATTTGGAGGCATTATTTGCACGGGGAAAGGTGTGAGATCTACTCTGATCATAAGAGTTTGAAATACATATTTACTCAGAAAGAACTAAACATGAGGCAGAGAAGATGGTTAGAATTGATCAAGGATTATGACTGTGAGATTCACTATCACCCCGGGAAGGCCAATGTGGTGGCCGATGCTCTTAGTCGAAAAGAGAAGCTTAAGATGGTAACTGTATCCGAGGAGTTGATCAAAGATCTTGAAAGATTAGAAATCGAAGTGAAAACACCAGAAGAAGGTCAAGAGAGTTTAATGGAAATTAGGATCCAACCACCGTTGTTAGAAAAGATTCGGATGTGTCAAGAAAAGAAGATGGAAGAAGAAGAGAAGTCCTCTGAGGAGATAATGACAGGGGAGGAGATCAAATGTGAGAGAGATGAAAAGGGAATCATGAGGTACGCATCAAGGATATGGATTCCTAATGTTCAGGAATTAAAAGATGAGATTTTACGAGAAGCTCATAATTCCCAGTATTCAATTCACCCAGGTAGCACCAAAATATATCAGGATTTGAGGGAACTTTACTGGTGGCCAAATATGAAAAAGGATGTTTCGGAATGGGTACTTAGGTGCTTAACATGTCAAAAAGTGAAAGCAGAACATCAAAGACCGAGTGGATTATTGCAGCCATTAGAGATTCCTGAATGGAAATGGGAACATATTGCCATGGATTTTGTAGTAAGATTACCAAGGACTAAAACTAACCACGATGCTATATGGGTAATTGTAGATCGGCTAACCAAATCAGCTCACTTCCTTCCAATTAACGAGAGATATTCAATCGATAAGCTTGTAGACATATACTTGAAGGAGATCATAGTCAGGCATGGTGTTCCTGTAACTATCGTATCAGATAGAGATCCACGATTCAACTCTAGATTTTGGAGGAGTTTCCAGGAGTGTGTTGGAACTAAATTGAACATGAGCACCGCGTATCACCCACAAACGGATGGACAGAGCGAGAGGACAATCCAAACATTAGAGGATATGTTGAGAGTTTGTTCTTTGGATTTTAAAGGAAGTTGGGATGATCATCTGCCATTGATTGAGTTTTCCTATAACAATAGTTATCATTCAAGCATAGGAATGCCACCATATGAAGCTTTGTATGCCCGAAGATGTCGATCCCCTTTATGTTGGGAAGAAGTAGGTGAACGAAAGATTTTGGGTCCAGAATTGGTTCAAAAGACACGGGATACAGTAAGATTGATCAAAGGACGCTTAGCAGCAGCTCAGGATAGACAAAGGAAATATGCAGATCTTAAATGAAAGGATAGGGAGTACGAAGTGTGAGATTATGTCATGTTAAAAGTGTCGCCATGGAAAGGATTGATGCGATTTGGCAAGAAGGGAAAGTTAAGTCCCAGATATATTGGCCATTTTGAGGTTCTTAAGAGAGTGGGAAAACTTGCATATGAGTTAGCACTACCCCCAAGTTTGCAGCATGTTCATAATGTGTTTCACGTATCTCTATTAAGAGAATATAGACCTAATGCAAGTCATGTCTTAGAATATGAAGTTGAGGATATACAACCAAATCTAAATTATGTGGAAAAGCCAGTAGAGATTGTTGATCGTAAGGAGCAAGTCCTAAGGAACAAGACTATTCCAATAGTTAAGGTGCTCTGGAAGAATCGAAGGATAGAAGAAGCCACATGGGAATTAGAAAGCGCTATGAGAGAAAAGTACCCACATCTATTTTCAACATGATTCCAGGACGGAATCCTTTTAAGGGGGGGAGACTGTAAGAACCTAGATTTTTGGAAGAATTAAAACTTTTGTTGTAAATGAGTATGTAAGTGAATAGTGATCATGGCTATGATGTACTTTTAATGAATGAATATTTTAACGAATTTGGATTCGAAGGTTTATGTGCAATAAATGATGAAATTGGTTGAAGATTTAGATAAGAATAATCTATCGTCTAAAAAGGGAGCTATGGTATTTAAGGAAAAAGGGAGTTAATCTCATGTTATCAAAATCGATATGTGGTACAAGTTAAGTGATTTTGTAAAAGAGATTGAGGATATTCGAGAAAGCGCGAGGACATTTTTTTTAGAGCAAGAAATAAAGAGGAAATAAACAAGGAATATTGGAGTTAATATTGATTTAAGGAAATTGTGCCACATTAGAGAAATAAATAAATAAATAGTTATAATATATAAATAATAATAATAATATTATAATTATATTATTAAAAAGTGCAAGGGAATATAATTGGTGGGAAAACTTATTATATATGAATAATAATAATAATATTATAATTATATTATTAAAAAGTGCAAGGGAATATAATTGGTGGGAAAAATTATAATTATAGGAAGGAGATTTCACCAAGCAATTATTACAATTAATAGCCTATATTAAAGAGGGAGAAGAGTAGAAGGTATGGTTGTAAACTCATCATCATTTACTAAGTTAATTATGATCCAAAAATTTAAGAGAAAGTGATGATGAATAGTAATTACATAAACTAACTCTTTGTTTCATGGCTTCTCTTGATCATATAAGCTATACCAAGGCTAGATAAGGTTCAAACAAGGCTTGATAAGCTCACTTATACACCAAGGAAGGTATGATATTCTTGAAACCCTAGCTTGAATATGAGATTATGCATGGCTTATGAGATTAGTTTATGTTAAAGTTAGAGAGCATGATTATCTAAGTATATATAAGTGTTTGGTTGAATATGAATGAATGTTGTGCTTGTAACCATGGATGGTAAGATGACCACATGGTGTAGGGATTGAAATATGAGTTGAGCAATGGATTTGGAAAGGTGGAAATTTGGAATTAGCCGATTTATAGCCGTTATAATGCCGAAATTGCATTTAACACTTAAAACAGAGAATACCCGAGAGAAATACCTCCTGACCTTGATGAATAGTTAACCCACCCTTATAGATTTCGACCCATAGATCGTTTTAGCACAAGAATCGAAGCATTTTGACGTACGGTTTAGGAGATATAGCTGATTTACTAAAAGTCGTTCAGAAATGTAAGTGCGAGTTCGTAAAAACAATTGAACCCCTATAACTTGATAAATTCAGTGGATAATCTAGGTAATTAAATATTATATATCATAAGGAAGGTGTGGGAGAAAACCTCATGTCAAAATAAGCATTTTTCAATTTTATAAAAATGTTTGAATCGAGGTTAAGTGCGAAGAAACCTACAAAAAGGACACTTGGTGATAACTTTGAAAACCACTTAGAAAATGGATACTAAATGTTGAGGTATGATCTTCGCGAGTAAACAATAAACCCTAAGACTTATATAGCTTAAGTATCTATCATGTATAGTGTAATGACGTACCTTGATAGCGAATAAGTGTCAGCTCATAATGGCAATAATAAGGGTTAACATAGAAACGTATTTTAGCTAAGTAAAGTAGATACTTGGCTTATCAAAAATGTCAAGTGATTGACAAGAATAATTTTGGATTATTTATAGATCGCCGGACGGACCAGGGACACGTTATACCTACGACCCTTCCAGGCAAGAGTTCTTTAAACTTTGCTTTAATAAATTATAAATGCTTGGAAAAATGGTTTCACCGAAAATGTGTCTACGCATATATGATTTCATATTGCCACTGGGCAAGGAACGTGTTTCCTAATTTCTGAAAAAGATTTATGAACATGATTAATACAAGGTACTTTATGTATAAAAGAGGTAAATGAGTTATGGAATGATGAAAGGAATTTTCTGAATAAATGTTTTCGATAAAAAGGGGAATTCAATCTTTGGGACTGAGTTCAATGCGGTCCAACTTGCAATATTATATTTCCGGCCCATGTATTGCCGAGGGGGGATTATGGAGAACTTTCCTCCAGGGGGATGCAGTGGAGAACCTTCCTCCTTCTACTAGTAGTAAAAAGGGACAGATACGGAGGGCGACTGATCATCGTCCTGACGTATTTGGTTACGGTGAAAATTCCCCTAAACTCTTAAAAAGGGATTGTGAAAATGTTTTTGGCAGTAAAATCTTATGTGTAAAAAAAAAAAAAGAAGGAACAATATGAAAAGTAAATGCTTTAAGGAATTTGAAGAGAAGCTGATATTATATTTGCATCGAAAGAAAAGTGATGTCGAATTTAATTATAAGTAAGTTTATGTTGGTGTGTGGTTGCACAAGCAAGATTTCTATACGCACATTTGGACATGTTTATTATTGTTCAAGCATGACTTAAATGTTTTCAGAAAAATGTTTTATTAATGCAAACCTTATTATAAATGTTCTTAGAAAATGTTTTCTTCATTTTGTTTTACAAATGCACCCTTTTACATTTTATTTAAAATATTCATTAGATGCATATCAAGTATTTTCAAGTCTTTCTTTTATATATATATATATATATATATATATATATATATATATTGTTTAACCCAAACCAAGTTTTAAAAAAAAAATTATCTCTTGCTGAGCTGTATAGCTCACTCCTGCCTATGTTTACACCACAGCTATAGCCGATGCCGCCGATACGTCGCACCACGCCCCGGAAGCGGGTAATGGTCGGGATGTACGAAAGAGATCTGTCGCCTATACCCGAGGTAGTCCTTATTTATTAATATTCAGGGTATGTGTAACGTGTGTAAGATAACTAAGGAAAGATTGTAATATATTGTGGTTGTGAATATGCTTCCTGTAGAAGTATTATTCAGCAACACTACTTATATATTTTGGGTCTGTAATAATAATAACTTTACTTTAACTGTCATCATGTTGGATATTGTTCTCTGAGCATATGACTGGCGTGTGTGTGTGGATACTTTTTTTGAATAATTTATATTATCTATACTATTATAATAAAACCGAAACATTGAATTTGTCAATTTGGTTTTTCTAATTATTAAATAAAATAAATAATAAAATAATGTAATTAATGTTAATTAATCGATTGCCTTTTTTAATTAGAAGACGTTTACTTTTAATTTGATGATATTATCTTTTATAAACACCTACATATTGTATTTTTTAATCATTAATATTTTTTTTTCTAATTAAAGCACATTATCTTTTAATTTAAAATATAATCTTGCAACCATTAATATATACCCAAAAATATCACAACATAGCTTTCACTTACGAATAAACTATATTTCCAATCACTAACAAATTATATAACAAAAATCCCTATACAACGAATAATAACCATAGATTTTTAGTAAAAAATAAGAACTTTTGGATCTAATGCTTAAATATTTTAAGTGATTAGTAAAGATTCTAGATCGAATTCCATCAACGATATATTTAATTAAAATTTTATAATAAATTTTTAAACAATGCGTATTATGAATAAATTTATATAAATTATATAAATTAAAATTAAAATAATTATTGAAAATAATATGTTAGAAATATTTGATGTGAATATTAATCAGTGTTTTAAGTGTTACAATGAAAAATCAGAGTTTAGCTGGAAGCAGTCAGAGTTTAGTTAAACGCTAACAGTTGGAAGCTCGACAGAGTTTGTTAAACTCTGTCTGGAGGCAGCGTCTACTGGTCAATAGTGATTGAAGATTATTTAAGGAAGCAATATCTTTGAAGATTGGATAGCTATCAAAGAGATTGAGTTGACTTAGGAGACGTGTAGCAATTGTAATTGATATAAATTGTATAGCTAATTTATAGGAGTATCAATTATCGATTGTATAGTAGCTGTATATCTAATAAATACAGTTAGGTTAACCCTAGAAGGGTATCGATCATTGTGAAACATTATTCATTGTAATCTAAGCAGCTCTCTGTGATAGTTTACATCACTGAGAGAGGAGTTATTAATTCCAAACAGTTTTTAATTGTTTAAACGCGTATTTCATTGTTAATCTCTTATACGATCTTGATTATAATTGTGTATTCGGCCTAACAATTGGTATCAGAGCAAATCTGTTACTCTATACAGTTTAAGATCCACACACACATAGCTATAATCAATGGCAGAGATACCTCCTCCAACAGGTTCAAGTTCTGAGAAGGCTCAACCTACTACTGTGAGTCGTTATGAGACAATAAGGGTTCCTATTCTCAGGCTAGCAGAGTATTCAATCTGGAAGGTGAAGATGACCATGTTTCTGGAGGCTACAGATCCAGAATATCTTGACAGAATTTATGAAGGTCCTCATAAACCTACAAAGCTATCTGTTGCTATTGCTGGTCAAGAAGCTAAAACAGTTCCAAAGGAGAAGAAAGATTTGACTCCTGAAGATCTTTCATCTATTGCTAAGGATGCAAAAGTTAGGCATCTACTTCATAGTGATTTAGACAATGTTATGTCTAATAAAGTGATTGACTGCACTACTGCCAAAGAAATTTGGGATGCTCTTGAGGTTAGATGTCAAGGAACTGCTGCTATCAAGAAGAATAGAAGAAACATACTCACACAGGAGTATGAGCACTTTGAGGCTAAATCTGAAGAAACCATGACAGAAACATTTGACAGATTCTGTAAACTGCTCAATGACTTGTCATTGGTTAATAAAGAGTATGATCTAGAAGACTCAAATCTCAAATTTCTTCTTGCTTTACCTGAAAAGTGGGATGTGAAGACAACCACCATAAGAGATAACTATGATCTTGCTGATACTGAGATTGATGAAATCTATGGGCTGCTCAAAACTCATGAATTGGAATTGGAGCAGAGAAACAGGACATCAGGCAAGAAGACAAAGTCTGTTGCTCTTAAGGTTGAAGAAAAACCCTTGAAGAAGGAAGCATCAAGGAAGAAAGCTAAGGGAAAGGCTTTAGTCATACATTCTGAAAGTGAGTCATCAAACTCTGATGTTGATTCAAACACTGATGAATCATCTGACTCTGAGGATGATGAAGAAGAAATGTTGCAAATGGATGCTTTGATGGTGAAGACCTTCAAGAAGATGGGTTTCAAGAACTTCAAGAAGGGAAAAAGGTTTTCTAAGAAAGATTCAAACCCTGACAGAAAGAGTTTCAGAAAGTCTGAGAGAAAGGATACCAAGTCTGGGAAGAAAGACAAGTCTGAGATTCAATGCTACAAGTGTAAGGAGATGGGTCACTATGCTCCTGAGTGCAAGAAGGGTAAAACTGAAAAAGAACTATTCACAAAAGGCAGAGACTGGGCAGACACTTCAGATGAGGATGTTAACTATGCTCTCATGGCTTCTATTGAGAATGAATCTGAAGACTCTGAAAACAAGGTACCTCTAACTACCTATGCTTATAATACTGATGATATAACTGAATTGAGAATTTATCTTAAGGCTTTGCATATCAGTTATAGAGATCAGACTTTAGAGAATGAGAGAATCAAATCTGAGAATTCTGAACTTAAAGTGAGAAATAAAATTGTTGAAGAGAAACTTGAAAACATGCAACAAGTTCAGAAAGAAAGAGATGATGCTGTTTATCTAGAACAGGATTTGCTAGGAAAATATAAGCAACTTGAATCTGAATTGGAGAAAGCAAATCACATAATTAAAACTTGGACTCATTCTGGAAAAGACACTCAAGAGGTTTTTCAGTCAGACACAGTTGGTTTAGGTTACTGTGAGGGAGATGAACTTAGGTTTCAAAACAAAGTCAAAATTAGAACACATCTTCCATCTACAAAATTTGTTCATGGAGTAAATGAACCTAAGTCTGAAGCTGAAAAAGAAGCTGTTAAGAAAGAACCAGTAAAAACTAGTGTTAAACAGGTTAATATTGGTTCAATGATAGATAAACAACTCAAGCATAAGTTTAAGGAGTTAAAATCTATCAAGAAACAGAAAGTGTCTAGGAAGAATAGAAATGGTAAAGTAGGCATTACTCAAGGTAATTATCCAATGCTTGCTACTTTTGATCCAAGAAAGACATGTCATAACTGTGGTAGCACTAACCATCTTGCTAGTTTCTGCAGGAAGAACAAAAACATTAATTGTTTACCTTCCAAGTCTGAAGTAAAGAAAGATAATGTTAGAACTAGACCACAGACTTTATGCAAACATTGTGGAAGTACTTGGCATTCAATTTATACTTGCAGGGATTATCATGCTATTTATCATAACTACTATGAACTTAAGCCGAATTTGAAATGGGTTAAGGTTAATTCTGCAAGTGTAAACACTGAAAAAGTTAGTTTAAATTCTGATAATGCAAATTCCGCTGCTAAAGTTAACAAAGTTAAGAAAGCCAAAGGATCCAAGCAAGTCTGGATCCTTAAATCTAATCTTCAATGATTGTTTGTGATTGCAGGGCATAAGGGAGAGTACCCTAGTCGTGGACAGTGGATGTTCAGGACACATGACTGGAAATAAAGCCCTGCTATCAGAGTATGTGGAGAAGGCTGGCCCAAAAGTTTCCTATGGAGATGGCAACATAGGACCTACTCTGGGATATGGCAATATCAATCTTGGAAGTGTCACCATCACAAATGTAGCTCTGGTTCCAGGACTCAAGCATGATCTGCTATCTGTGAGTCAAATATGAGACAGAGGATATCATGTAGATTTTCAGCCTGAATACTGTGAAATCATCAGTAAATCTACAAGGAAAGTTGTTCTAGTTGGGAACAGACGCAATAATATCTATGAAGCAAAGTTATTGGCAAACTCTGATGGAAAAGCTGTGTGCTTGTCCACAAAAATGTCTAGTGAAGAGAGTTGGAAGTGGCATAAGAAACTCTCTCATTTGAATCTGAACAACATCAATGAGTTGATTAGAAAGGATCTTGTTAGAGGACTCCCAAAGTCTTTATTAAATATTGATGGCCTGTGTGATTCCTGTTAAAAGGCCAAACAAAGGAAGTCATCTTTCAAGAGCAAGTCTGAATCTTCAATTGTTGATCCTTATCATCTTCTACATGTTGATCTCTTTGGACCAGTAAATGTCTTGTCAATTGGAAGAAAGAAATATGCTCTAGTCATTGTTGATGAACACACCAGATACACTTGGGTGTATTTTCTAGAAAAGAAGATTGAAACTGCATTAACTCTGATGGAACATGTAAGGTTGCTGGACAAAGGATCAAAACACAAAGTCAAAATAATCAGGAGTGATAATGGAACTGAATTCAGGAATTCAACAATGGAAGAATTCTGCAAGAACAGAGGAGTGAAGCAAGAGTTTTCTGCACCTGGAACACCACAGAAAAATGGTGTAGTTGAGAGGAAGAACATAACCTTGATAGAAGTTGCCAGAACTATGCTTGATGAAGCAAAATTGCCAACCTATTTCTGGGCAGAAGCAGTTCAAACAGCCTGTTTTACTCAAAATGCCACACTGATCAACAAGCATGGAAAAACACCATATGAGATGGTGAGGGAAAAGAAGACAAACCTGAAATATTTTCATATTTTGGGTGCAAATTCTTTGTGTTGAAAACTCATCCTGAACAGTTGACCAAATTTGAGTTAAAAGCTGATGAAGGAATTTTTGTTGGCTATCCGCTGTCAACTAAGGCATTCAGAGTTTATAATCTGAGAACTAAGGTGATCATGGAGTCAATTCATGTGTCATTTGATGACAAGAAAATAACTGGACTTGAAGATGTAAATGAACATGATCAACTGCACTTTGAAAATGAAGACTTAATCTCTGATGAAGTAAACTCTGATGATACTGATCTGACAAACTCTGTTGAAGGATACTCTGAACCTCTACTGGTAAACACTGAAGAAACTTCTCAGCCAGAACAAAGGGGAGAACCAGTTGAGGGGGAGCATGATCAAAATGATGACTCAAATTCTGATAGTGAGTCAACTGAAAAGTCTGGATCAAACTCTGATGACTCAAACTCTGAAAGTGCAAAATCTGACAGTTCAAACTCTGAGCAGTCAAATTCAGGGGGAGCCTCAGAAAACGAAGAAAGACAACAAGAAAATCAGGAGAACATGGATCAAGGGGGAGGATCACATACTGATAGAAACCATTTACCTTCTGCTAGGAAATGGATAAAATCTCATACACCTGATTTAATTATTGGAGATCCAGATGCAACAGTAAGGACAAGGAGTGCTACAATAAATGAATGTCTGTTTCATGCATTCTTGTCTAAGAATGAATCAAAGAAGGTAGAAGAAGCTCTTCAAGATGCTGACTGGATAACAGCAATGCATGAGGAGTTAAATGAATTTGAAAGAAATGAAGTATGGACCCTTGTACCTAGACCAAAGAATAGATCTGTTGTTGGTACTATATGGGTTTTCAGAAACAAAACTGACAGTGAGGGAGTTGTTACAAGGAACTAGACTTATGGAAAAAGGCTATTCACAGTAGAAAGGAATAGACTATGATGAAACTTTTGCTCCAGTTGCAAGATTAGAGGCAATAAGAATTTTTCTAGCATATGCCTCTCACAAGAAATTCAAGGTATTTCAGATGGATGTAAAAAGTGTCTTTCTCAATGGGAAGCTTGAAGAAGAAGTGTTTGTTGAACAACCACCAGGTTTTGTGGACCCAAAATATCCAGACTATGTCTAAAGGCTGGATAAGGCACTCTATGGACTTAAGCAGGCACCAAGAGCATGGTATGAAACTCTGGCTCAATTTCTTTTAGAAAGTGGGTTCAACAGAGGTGCAATTGATAAAACACTGTTCTACTTTAACTATGGTGATGACTTGCTTTTAGTTTAGATATATGTTGATGACATATTTTTGGGTCTACTAATGATAAACTCTGTAAAAAGTTTGCCAAGCTCATGTAGTCCAGGCATCAAATGAGCATGATGGGAGAGCTTAGTTATTTTCTAGGCCTACAGGTGAAGCAAACAGATGATGGGATTTTCATAAATCAAGCAAAATATACCAGAAATCTTCTCAAGAAATTTGGTATGCTTGACTGCTCATCTGCATCAACTCCCATGGCAACAGCAACAAAGTTGGAGACACAGGAGCTTCAGTAGATATGAGAAGCTACAGAGGCATGATAGGGTCTCTTCTTTATCTAACAGCTAGCAGGCCTGATATTATGTATGCAACTTGTCTCTGTGCAAGGTTTCAGGCAGATCCCAGAGAATAGATGATGGGATTTTCATAAATCAAGCAAAATATACCAGAAATCTTCTCAAGAAATTTGGTATGCTTGACTGCTCATCTGCATCAACTCCCATGGCAACAGCAACAAAGTTGGACATACAGGAGCTTCAGTAGATATGACAAGCTACAGAGGCATGATAGGGTCTCTTCTTTATCTAACAGCTAGCAGGCCTGATATTATGTATGCAACTTGTCTCTGTGCAAGGTTTCAGGCAGATCCCAGAGAACCACATCTAACAGCTGTGAAGAGGATTTTTAAGTATCTCAAGGGAACCATAACCTTAGGTCTGTGGTATCCTAGAGAATCAGATTTCAAGCTACTTGGTTACTCTGATGCAGACTTTGCAGGCTGCAAGATAGACAGAAAAAGCACCAGTGGAAGTTGTCAATTTCTGGGTGATAGACTTGTTTCTTGGTATAGCAACAAACAGAAATCAATTTCTACAACTACAGCTGAAGCAGAGTATATTGCTGCTGATAGCTGTTGTGCACAGATTCTGTGGATGAAGAATCAATTGCTGGATTATGGATTGAGGTACAGTAAAATATCTATTTACTGTGATAATCAAAGTGCTATTGCTATGACAGGTAATCCAGTACATCATTCAATGACCAAGCACATCAGCATAAGGTACCACTTTATCAGAGAACATGTAGAGGAAGGGAATATTGAGCTTCATTTTGTGTCTACAGAACAACAGCTTGCAGATATCTTCACCAAGCCATTGAGTGAAGCTGTTTTTATAAGGCTGGTAAATGAACTAGGAATGGTCTCTTGGTTTGACTAGAGATATTGGTTAGACTCAAAATTTTACTTATGTAATGTGTTGCTCATATTTATGTGATATGTTAACTGCTATGTGAACTCTGTTGTTAAACTCTGCTATGCAAACTCTGTTCATTAACTGTTAAGCTCTGTCAGCATGCTCTGTAGGTCACACATTGTTGACATGTTGGATGAACTCTGAGAAACTCTGATATGTCTGAATGTTAACACCAATGAAGAAATTTGTATGAAGCATGATTCTCAGTAATTAATCATGAATCCTTCTAAGTTATTTGTGATCTAATCTTAGATTGTGCAGAAAATTAACACAGCATGATACTGTTTCATTTTTATAGCATCTCTTAGTTTATTTATCCTAAACTTTGAGTCTGTAAATACTGTGTGCATTGCCTCTCATGAATAATTTCTGATGTTGATAAGCTCTAAACTCTGTTAGTTATACACTGTTAAGTTAGATTCTGTTATTAGTCTACCCCCAAAGTAAATGTATATAGACTGTTAGAACTCCTTTGAGATTATGTTGGTGTCTAGGATGACCCAGGAACTTGCTGGTATATAGTAAGGGCTAAAATTCTCTAATTTTTGGTGACTAGTCAAAGACTAGGAAGATCCAGGAACTTATCAAAGCTGATAAGGGCTAAAATAATAGGATTTTTGGTGACTAGTTCCAACCTCTGATTACTGGAGAAACAAAAAAAAATTAAAATTATTATTAAAAGGGGGGTATAAATTAATTAAATATTACTGTATATAAATCGTTTACTATAGAGTTTAGCATTCATCATACATTCAGGGTTTACTATGAGAGTTTGTGCATTAAGTGTTTACTGATTTACTTTATGGATTTTATGAAAAATTAGATGCTCTAAAATTTGAATTGGTAAACTCTGCTATACACACACATATATTCACACCTGTGCAGTTTTTGAAAGGATTATGGTAATGCAGTTGGAGAATTGACAAACGCTGACGAATTTTGTCTAATACTCTAAGGTAATTTATTTCAGACAATTTACATACTTGGGGTAAAAAGAGTTTTTGAAAAATGAAATAAATTATTGCCAACTGTTAATGGGTGTTGGAGTGGTAAAGTGTGTTGGTAATGGGAGAGAAATTAGCAGTAATTATTGCTATAGTTACTGAACGTGCATAGTTGTTACATTATATATGTGCCACGTGTCCCACTCACCCACTAATGTATCCCACTTGCACATTAATTGAGTAATTGGTTGAGTGTATTAATGTTAAACGATTGGGTTTTATTTTTTCATTACAACTCTAATCATTTTTACATACACGGTTATTTTTCTTGCACACAACCCACTCTCAGTCACTTGTTATTTCACTTGAGCATTTTCACAAACACCTTTGCTACATATCTTTTTCACTCATATTTTCTTCTCAAATCGATTCTAATGGCCACTAAAGCTTTTACTGCTCAAGGGTTAGTGTTTGTTCCTAACAATTATGCAGCTCCATTGAACAATGAAAACGTTCCAGAGGCGTTTCATTTGATTCAAAACTTTTTGGGAGATTCAGAGATTGGTACAGCTCTAGTCGAACCACAAATGCTTTCTGCCACGCAGATTGCTACTTTCTGGAAACCTCTGTGTATGACGATGGAGGAGAGAATGGGAATCCATCAATTATTTTCACTTATGAGGAGACAGAGTTTGTGATTACTCCTACAACAGTTAGAGACACTATGGGGTTTGATACATATACTTCATACAGTGTTGCTGGTGAGAATCAATTGAAAGAGATGTTGCAGCAACTTGGTTGTTCAGACTCTCTAGCAAGACTTGGTAATGTAAAAAGGCCAATGCTCAGGAAGGAATGGAGTTTCTTCTTTGATTGCATCACAAGAGCTTTTGGCAAGAAAGTCACCAACTGGGATGCCATTCCTACTGACAGTCTTCAAATCAGGTATTCTCTTCTCTATGGAAGTAATTTCGATTTTGGTAGACTTGTTTTAATGAATATAGGTGAAAGATTGTCAGAGGATAGTACTGTATACTTTGTTAGATTTGTCAGTTATTATTTACTGCATGT
The DNA here is from genome assembly GCA_036435485.1 of Saposhnikovia divaricata. Lineage (NCBI taxonomy): Eukaryota > Viridiplantae > Streptophyta > Magnoliopsida > Apiales > Apiaceae > Saposhnikovia > Saposhnikovia divaricata. Next base: position 10,778,654 of record CM071599.1, read on the forward strand.
GTTCCTGGTGTTGAGATTGCTGAGAATGACACCATACTAGCTTTTAAGGTAAATAAGAGGATATTTTCTGATTTAACCAACAAAGATGCTAACAAGGAGCAATTACCTGATTTGGTGTTGCCTCTTCCAATTCAAAATTTCCTACACCAACCTCAAGAACCTCCACAGCCTGAGTCTGAACCTACAAACTCTGAACCTCACCAAACTATAAACACTGAACCCATTCAACCACCTCCAAACACGGAACATCAAACTCTAAACACTGAAACACAAACCCAACCTCAAACTGAACAACAACCACCTCTTACTCAACCCAAACCAAAACAGGGAGGTAGAAGAAAACACACAGCAGCAAATACACAGCATCGATTAGCTAGAGCTAGAAGGGAATCTGTTCAAATTCAAAAGGAGTCTGTCAGGCCTAAAAGGGCTAGAAAGGAAAGGGCAAACAGACCTCCATCACCTTTTGTCTTAGATGATTCTACTGAAGAAAGACAGTTGAAGTGCCTCAAGTTAAAAGAAGAAGATTGATTCTTGATGATTCTTATGAAGAAATGAACATTAAAGCTCCAGAGGTGATTTCCAAGGAAATACCTACTGTTGAGACATATACTGCAGAAGAAGATGCCAAAACAACTGACAATGTACAAATGGATGAGGACAACAGAGAAGATTTTACTGCTATGGATGATTTTGTTGAAACATTCATACCATTCTCTGATTCTATTAATGTTCCTCTCTCACCTGTTATTGCAAACTCTGAAGAAACTGGTGCAGCTGATCAGCCTACTGTAGTACTTGATGAAATAGTGGCATCACACACTGAGCTATTCTCTGATGCTCACCAGGTTCCTGAACAAGGTGAAGAGGTTGAACAAGTTGAAGTTCCAAAGTCTGTTGAGGCTAGAGATACACCTACAGAGATTGTTGATGATATAGCAGTGAATGTTGCTGAAACTACAGAGATTGTTGCAGAGAATGTTGCAGTGCATACTGATCAAGTTGAAGATGCAGCTGTTGATGTTGAAGATGAAGGAAGTGCAGAATCAAACTCTTCTCAGAGTATACCAGTTCAAACTGATGCTAAGCACACACCTTTTTCTAAACCTTCATATCAACATGACATTGAAGTTGAACACTTTGCCAAGAATTCAAGGGATTGGTATAAGTCAGATTGTATTTTTCCTATTGAAAGAGCAGCTAAATTTGTTCATCAATCTGCCACAAAGATCTCAAATCCTGATATTCTCTCAAGTCTACAAGCAACCATTGTTTAAGTCAAGACACTAAATGAAAGATTTGATGAACTGAGAGCTGATGTTGTTGCTAGGGATATGACTATGCAGAGGGATAACCAAACAAAGTTTAAGACCATTTCCAAAGCTCAAGAAACTCTGTTTCAGAGGCTAAGTCAAGTTGAACAAAATCAGACTGTCTTGTCTGGGAAGATTGATTCCATTGCTAACTCCTTGGAGCTGATTACTTCTATCTTAATTCCTGATGATGTCAAAAAGGGGGAGATAGTTGCTAAGTCTAAGTGCAGGCAATCTCAAATGTTATTCCCAGATTACACACTTGTATAATTGTAGAAGGGGGGGTTGAATACAATTCTTGATATTTATAAATTTTTGATAAGAACTCCAGAAATCTATACTTAGATAATTGCTGAAACAAAGATTAATGCACAAACACATAAAAATCAGGTGGTTAAATGCACCACCTGAAGCTTTTATTCAAAGAAAACTATGTGATACAAAAGTACACAGCTTCTGTTTTACAACTCTTTGCTTTCTAAGGATATTCAATAAAAACCCTAAGCAAATGTATCTGTTTTCTTCGCTTCTAAAGAGTTGCTACACTTGGTTATAAATCCCAAGTTTTCAAGTGCTACAGGAATAAGATAATATTAATCTAATTCAAGTTGACTTGTTACTCCACTCCAAATACACATGTAGCCGAAATGTTGTCCTTGTGAACAGACATGTCTCCTGCACCTTTCTTGTATTCATAGTGTAAACAGAATGCTTCTTTCTTCTGTGTTTCCAAAGTATGGCTACCATACTGCTTTTTGTATCTACTATCAACCCATGTGATCTGTCAGTCAAACCTGTCCTTATCAACTGCTAATCCCCAGCTTAGCATAGAAGTAAGTGTCAATGATTATCCGTTGACATTGTACTCTGACATCCGTTGATGATATATTGAGCTGTATCCGTTGATATTGAGATTTGAGTTTTATCCGTTGATAGAGTGGATTTGAGTTGTATCCGTTGATAGAGTTCTGTCTTCATCCGTTGATGCACTTTCACTTAGACAGAATTACATAGCATAGCTTATTTACAATTGGCTACCCTATTCTGCCTATCCATTGATGGTCAACATGACTGTGGATAAAAACACTATCAACTGATAACATAGAGATACTGCAGTATGCTATAAAACCTCATCCGTTGATGAGCTACCTGTCAACGGATAGAGTTATAAATCCTCATCCGTTGACAGCTACAAAACCTTATACAACTTGATTGATTGTGAAGTTATCATCAAGTATAACATATTCCTAACAATCTCCCCCAATTTATACTTGATGGTAATAAAGCATAAATTCAGGACCTTGATGATAACAAAACAATCCTAAAGATATATATAGAACAATGCAAAAATTGTATTAAGCTACAAAAATTAAAAACCGAAAGTTTGAGAAATTTACAGAGAAGTGTTCCTCTAGACTGAGCAGATTAAAACTGTTTCTTCTCTCTTGTTGGCATCACCCTTGATTTTCCTTCTTTGGCAGATTTGGACTCAATCTGAATTTGGAGTTGCCTATAGAAGGCATCTTCTTCATCAACTTTTGGATTTAGCTTTTGTTGTAACCATCTCAGGTATTGAGAACTAGCCTTTGATAGTTGGTCTTCTAACCTGAAGAATCTCCTGTTACCATCTTCATCCCTGAACTCCATCATCCAGAAGGGTTGAAGGTGGATTTTCTGTCCATTGTATGTGATCTTCATCTTCCTTGGTAGACTTGATAGTGAGTTCCATTCTCTCATTATCTGTTCTATTTTGTCCAGTATCTCCCCTTTTGCTATCTTGGAGAACCCTGAGTATCTCTTAATTGCAGAGAACACCTTGGTTAATGTCAGATAATTTTCTCCAAGAACCCTCTGTAGTGGCCATGTCCTTTCCTTTCCTCCCTTGTATACAAAGACCAATCTCTCAGGCAAATGTTTATATTTGTCAATTCCTCTTAATTCTGACAATTCATCCAGATACAGATTCATGCCAGAGTATTCTTCAATATCTGCCTGATAGATAAAATCATCCTTGTTTTCCAAGATTGGCTGCTTGACAATAGCAGGTACCCTAGCAACTTGAATTGGTTCCTTTGAAGGTTGATTCCTTGGTATCCTTTTCTTCTGTTTAGGCTTCTGTTGAGGCTTCAGCAAGAATGAAGGAACCTCAATGGATTCAAGATTCAATGGTTCCTCTTTAGGTATTATAGGGTCACCATGGAAATTCACAGCTGGGTTGAATACTTTTGCAGAAATAGGTTGTGATGAGCCAACTGTTTCCTTGCTCTCAATTTCTGGAGAGACAGACCTCCTTGCCTTTGATTTCACTCTCCTTTTAGGTTTGGATTTGGGGACTGATTTCACTTTCCTTTTAGGTTTGGATTTGGGGACTTCCTCAAGTTCCCTCATTTCATCCTCTACCTCATCCAATAACTCCTGAGCCAGCCTGGCTTGCTTCTCATCTGAGTTTTCATATTGATTTTCTTCACTTGGATGAGCTTCCCTGAGAAGTCTGGAGGTCTTCTCTCTTTTTGCTTCAACAAATCTAGGATGGCTGTTGGATATATTTAATACTTTTCCATTGCTTATTATTACAGCCACCCAATCTCTTACACTCTTATTTGTCTTTTCCTTGAACTCTTTGATTGTCTTTCCCATCAGCTTCTCATCATCCTTGGGAAATGGAAAGTCCAATTGTAACTTGTTCTTCCCATTTGCTTTAGGTGGTGAGTAAGCTCTGGTTTTTATGTAGGGTTCAAATTCTTTGACAAAGGAAGGTTCAACATCATAAAATGTGGGAGCCACAATCTCTGGAGTGAGCACCTTCAGAATTGTAGTTGATATTTTTGGAGCAGAGGACCGAGTAGAGAACAGAGTTGATACAATTGATTCATTGATCATCCTTTCTGTTCTCATCATTCTTTCATTTGCCTCCTTGTTGATCTTCTCTAATTCTTTAATTCTGGCTTGCCTCTCATCTTCTGAGATTTTTGATAAGTCAGGAATTACAAGCAAAGCCTTTTGTTTCTTCACAGGGGAAGCCTCTATAGTAAACTCTTTTGGATTGACCACTATAATTGGCTGTTGCTCCCCCTCAATTTGTGCTATCTTGCTACTGGAAGCTTGAATTTGACTAGAAGTAGCTGCAACCTCTTCTACCTTTTTCTCCCCCTTTTTGTTAGCATCAAGGGTTGGAGGTGAGGCTGCAAGTAGCCTTTCCAGTAGCTCAGTCTGTTTGGATTGATTGGCAATGAGTGTCTGCATTTGAGATTCCATACTAGCCACTCTGGAGGAGAGATGCTGAACAGATTTGGCCAGGCTATCTTCCTTCAATAGTTTGCTAGTCAGCACTTTCTGAGTGGTAGTAGGGGCTAGTGCCTCAATCCTGGCATCTAGTTCCACTTTTATTTCTCTAATTGCAGTTTGGACCTCCTCCTGTTGTGTTCTTTGAATAACCATGTGCATCTTGTGAAGTTTCAGGGAGTCCATTATTTGTTGAAGGACAACCTTCCTCTGTGGATCTGCATTTCGGTGCTCAGCCCTAGCAGATTGATATTGCTTCATAATCTCCATATTGAAGTCACCAGCCACAGTGGCAGTAGAAAATAGCCATTCTGGAGTATCTGCCACATTGACTTCTTCATCATTTGTTGTGCTGTCACTGTCATCACTGCCAAACTCTTCACTGTCAGCATCTGAAGGCAGAGTTGTCAAAGCTTCCTTTGCTCTTTGTAGAGATTGTGAGGTGTGCACTAGGTGCATTGCCTCCTCTGCCTCCACATTGCCCTGTTGTACCATGACTTGATAGGCAGAAACATGATGAGTAAAGGTTTCAGGATCCAAAGAGATGGAGTCAATGATTGACTGATATTCTTGTCGAAATTCCATCTCTTTAGAAGCTTCATTAACCTCCATTAACTCACTTGCAATGGCTGGATCTTCCTGCCTTATTTCTCCTGTAGTCCTTTCTCTCCTCTCATCTCTCTTTTCTTGCATCAGGGGCTCCCCCTGGCTCACACCTCTCACACCCTCACCTTCACCTACTAAGGTGGAACTCTCTTGCTCTCCTTTTGCCTGACCTGAAGAAATGGTCAGCCTCTCATTATTTGCCTCTCCTTTTGCCTGCTCACAAGGCAGCCTCTCACTCCCTTCCCTCAATCCTAAAAGTGTTTCAACTACTGAGAACTCCTCCACACTTGACACAGGAATGTCAGATATAGCAGTAGTAGAGTGGGTTATCAACGGATAAGGGATATCCATTGATGGAGTAGTTATAGCTGTCAACAGATGGCTAGACATTGGCGCATCCGTTGATGGAGAAACACTTGTCAACGGATGAAGGATATCCGTTGATGAAGGAATGATAGTATCCGTTGAAGTGAAAACCAACACTGAATCTGTGGAGATTGATTTTAAAGATGAGGCCACAAATGTTGTTGTGAATTCAGGAATGGAAGATTGATGGCCCAACAAATCATCTAAAAGATGATGACCACCAATTACAGAGTGGGGCTTCTCCAAGAATCTTAAAGATGGAGAATCAGGAATTGATGTAGATATCATATCCACATCCAGAGATGGAGTTGGTGATGGTGGATTGTAATGTGTATCGATTTGAAGGTTAAGATCAAGGGGCTGTGACTCCACATTTATTGAAGTCACATCAAACTGAATTTGAGAAGATACAATTTGTTGTACTGTGTGTGCACCCTGTACTTCCCCTATGGTTTTAGATTTTACTCTTCTTTCATAGGTTTTTGAGAGAGGGCTAGTGTCCCTTACCCTTTTGTGCAGAGTTGCTGTAGAACTAGTAGTCACACCCTGTTGAGAGGATGTAACTTGGGCTTGGCTATTTGGTGCACTTTCCTCACCTACCTTATTCTTAGGGCTTGCACCCTGTCCCTCACCACTCACTACCTCCTTCACACTCCCCTCAAGAGTTGTGGTAGTTTTTGCAACAGGTGCTTTTTGAGAAGCACCTGAGGTTTGTCTCTTAGATTTTGGTTTGGAAACTTTTGTTTTAGTCACTTGGGTAGGAGCCTGTTTGGTCACTACTACAGACTCCATTGTGACTGTGGAAGGCAAAGAAATTTGGGGGTTAGAGATAGGAGTTTCAAGGTTAGAAAGAGTTACCTGAACAATCGGTAGATATACCAATTGTACTTTTGCATTGGAGTTCATTCGAATTAAATCACTTAAGACCCTCTTCTCCTGAACAAAACATGTGAACTTGCTATCCGGGTTAGCAATGGATAGCTCATTCTCAGATACATGCAGTGCTAAGTGCATCAAAAATCTAGCAAAATAGATATTCTTGCTCGTAGTTTCCTTTTTATCTAATTTGCTGCTATCTCATACATGACTAGTGTGCCAAAGTTATAGAATTTATCAGTCAGAAGCATACACAACATAACTAGCATGGAATGGGTAACAACATCAAAATTACTAATTTTGCCTGAAAAAGTTTTAATGAAGGCATCACAAAAATAACTCCATTCTTTAACCATTCATTTCCTAACAATTTTCCCTAAATTATCAGTACTAAGGGCATAATTTATGGAAGTAAGCATGGCAACTATTTCAGCATCACTGGGTACTTTCAGACAGTTATTCAGGGGTAATTTTAAACAAGCAGTTATCACATCAGAGTTAACTACATAGTTTTTACCCTTTAAGGAAAAAGTAATTGTACCGTCTGTGCCATTGAACTCAGCAGATGCCACACCTCTTCGATTACCTCGTGGATTAGAGGAGTGGTGGCAGTCATAGCATACGAAAGTTTACAGTTCTTCATAAAATTCATCATGGTGTGATAAGCTTCGGACGCATTCACTGTATCGACATAGGCCGCGAAATTGTTCTTCTCATAGGTGAACCTAGTGGAAGACATCATATTAACAATAGGCGCCATTGAAGTGTTTGAACTTTTGTTGCAGAGAGTTTTTGTGAAGAAGATGCAGTTTACTTAAGAGAATCTTGAAAGTCGATAAAAGTGAGATGTGAGAGCACAAGACAGCCTTTTATACTTTTCAAGAATTGAAAATGAAATAATTAAAAGTAATTACCCATTGGTCAAAAGTAACTATCAAATAATAAAAGAAAATAAATATAACCAGTCCAATATAGATACACGTTTACCAACGGTTATATTTAAAAGAAAATATGTATATCAATGGATATGAAATGAACGGTTGAGAAACAGTTTATCCGTTGATGCCGTGGATAACCTATTAGCCGGCGGAATTGAGAATGTTTATGACTTAATCTAAGTTTCATTATAAAATGAAACTTAACATGATGTGGAGTTTGAATAACTTGTGGACTATTCCTTTGCGCAAACTCCAAAAGTCTTTCATGAAGTAAAATATTCAGTTCAGAAAACCTTTTTACCTTTAGGGACATAATCCACAGTTCAATCAAGCTTTTCTGTTGAAAGATTTGAAGTGACACAGAGAACCCATTGTACGAGAGTCAATCTGAATTATCAGTTGATCTGCACATCTGTCAAACCCAGCTACTATCCTCGAGATTTCCAGCATCAGTGCATCCATATATTCCAAGTAATTTGGATTGGTCTCTTGAAACTGTTGAAGTAGTTGGAGAAAACGTTCATCATCATTAGCAGTGTTCTGAATAGAATCAAAAATTTCTCTTGCTCTATCCCACTTTGGACCAATCTTCAACTGAATATCTCTTTTCCTTTCCTGTACACTGATTGCATGTAGCTTTTGTTTCTCTGCATCTTCAGCTTGCTTCAGCTTCAATCTTTTATTCACTACCTGTATGGTCTTCTCAAGCTTAGCTTGTCTCATCTGACGATCAGCTTTCTCCTCTTGAAGTTCCTTCTCGAATTCAGGATCATCTTGCCAGTTTGAAAGATCTTCTTCGATATCATTTAATTGTTGTACTTCAAACTTACTATTCTTGAGATCGAAATCAAACTTGAATACATCATGATCATGAGCAGCTTTTTCTTTTCCATTGGTAGACTTCTCAGACTTCTCCTTATGCCTCCCTTGACCTCCTGACTTACTTCCTCCTGCTTCTCCAGACTTACCTGCTCCTCCATCTCCAGACTTCTCCCCCTTAGTTGAGGAATCCTCTACAGACTTTCGTTGACTGTCAAGCTCCCTATTTGCATCATTATCCCCTTCATTATCATCATCATAGTCTTCAAAATATGCTCTTTGTTCTGGTGTGATATTATGAGTAGGTTTAACAATGTTGTATAGATGATCAAGTCCTTCAAACATGTAATCATACTTTTCTTCAAGCTTCGCAAAGGTTGTTGAATATGATTGAGCCGTTTCATGCATTTCCACTTGAAGTTCATCCACCCTATTAGAGAGTCTGTCAATAGCATTTAGAATATCTGTTCTTTCTGTAGATGCCTGAGAGTTGGATTGTATCAATGTATTGATTGCTGGAGTGAGTGTAGTCTTTATGTTGTGGACATCGTCACGAATAATCATGAGCTGATTGTTGACAGAGGTGGAAGAAGAAGACCGTTCATCCACTTGTGCTTTTAAAACTTGTTTTTCAGCCTCAATTTCCATCAATTTCTTTTGCAGATCTTTGATTTGAGCCATGAGAGACAAAGTGTTTGTGTCAGTGTGTGCGCTCACCTGATGTTCACTCAAGGATATGTCACTCTCCTTTCGTGTATGTGTTTCACTCATATTTAAGGTGGTCCTCACATCACTCAACACTAGCTCCTTTCCTTGAGCTGTACCTGCATAAGAAATCACCCTAGCCTCTTCTGGAGAGGTCAGTGGTGGTGCAATGGGAGTTCGCAATTCCCAATCCTCAGTCATCTCTATCAATTCATTTGGATTTGATAACTGAATTTCTTCAGTGATAGGATGACCAAGTTGCCCTTCACTTTCTCCAGATAAATCTGCGAGTGAAGAATCCCTTGAGGGAGCCAGGAATGTTCCTCCTGGGAGGGGAGATGATGACTCTATTATAACTGGCAGAGAGTCAAGATTTCCCTCTGAAGCCTGTGAAGGATCTTCTACCGTAACAATGGTAGGCACTGTAACAATCCTATCGTGCACTCCTTGCTCAGTGTCCTTAACAACATCAGATTCTTTGGTAAAGTTTTCCCCCATTGTGAGTAATAGAGGTGTGCTTGACTCTGTACAAGGTGCCACGGCCCTTTGGCGAATTTCAATAATTGCATCCTGTTGAGAGGATGAGATTAGTAACAGTTCATCGGCCATTTCAATGTCCAAGTCCTGTTGGGAGGAAATGGATGGGCTAACAGATGCCTCAAGTAGTAGGTTTCTTCTCTTCTTTGGTGGAGGCAGAGCTGTGGGATCACTCACATTATCACTTCTTCTATCAGCTCTTTTTGTCAACAACTTGCTTCTGGCTTTAGGTTTAGAGATTTGGTTAGACACAGTGTTTGGCTCTAAGACCTCTAATAGAGGTTGTGGTTCTACAACCTCTTGGTCTGACCTATCAGCCACTTGGGCTCCAGAAACAGTTTGAGAGATAGAAGGCAATACCTGCTCCATTGATGCAGTAGCTGTACCTGAAGGAATAGATTGTTCCATTTGATGTTGATGTTCAGGGACAGGTACATTTTGAGGTTCAAGTTCAGGTGCATTCACAAGTCGAGGAATGACAGGTAGATTTATGAAGTTAGACAAATATGGTGTAATATACACTGGCACATTTATCAATTTTCTATGTGTATCAAGGCTAGTGAATATTTTCTTTGTTTGCCTGCCTGATACCATAGGGTTGTCATTCCTAAAAATTGTTTGTTGACCAACAGGAACAAGATGATTAAATAACAAAGTTAAGAATCTAGGATAATAACATAGAACTTTCTTACCCTCATCAAAATCCCTTCTGGCCTTAACAATCCTGCTAACAATAGTATTCCAAAGTAGGTTACCAATATTGATTCTATGGTTGTTAGCAACAGCATAACCAATAGTTTGTAACATAGAGGTGAGTAAGTGAAAGTTACCTCTGGCTGTATTAGCAAATACCTTGGAGATCGTGTCGAAAAATGCATCCCATTGTTGAACCAGATTCCTTTTGCTCAGGTTGTTCATATCAATTACTCCATGATAATTAATATCAATGAAGAATTGATAGAGTTGTTCACTGGTTGGAAATGGATCAAAATTATCCACTGGAAGGCCCAATACAGTAGTAAGGGTTGATTCTGTCACGACGTGGTGTGTACCATCAAAATCAAAAGAGAATGAGATCAAGTCTTCAGACACCACAGCTTCTGTGCAAATCAATCTCAGTGGTCCTATCTTAATTGGGGCTTCGATCGAAATGGCAGTTCGGATAATTGAATCGTCATTTAAAAACCGTATCCAAGGCCTAAATCGATCGTAGGGACAATCGTTCGGATTAAAATAGCCAACCAAATTATGTTTCATTATCTCAAAATTATCAGCCATTTTTAAACACAAAAACACACTTCAATTTTAGGAAAATTAAAACAATTCGAAAATTTTCAGAATTTATTAATTAATTAAAATTAATTAAAAATTCGAATTAATTCAAAGTTGTCAGAAAAATCCCAAAAATTTATATGATGATCTCCTAACCACTGAGAGTCTCAATCTATTTTTAGATTTCTCAGAAAAATTTTAAAACTTTTAAAACAAGAAGAAACCGATTGAAATTTCAAAAAATTGAAATTTCAAAACTTTGATGAAATCTGCAGATAATTGGTTCAAAAGAACGAGAATTGAACGATCTAATCAACTATGTTCTTCGATTTCAGTTTGGTTGAGAGAAAAATTCTGCAGAGTTTCAATTCAAAAACTGTGTGTAATGTGTATATATGCAACTGGGTTCTCTGTGTCAAAACACGAGAGAGAGAGAGAGATAATTGTCTTGATGTTCTGTTTTCTTTTCTTTTTTTTAAGTATGAACTTAACAATACAAGACAATCGAATGATTGTCTTGCCGATTGTCTTGGTAGTATAAACACTATCAAGACAATCGTTTACTATTCTGATAAATAAAAGAAAATGAATTTTTTTTTATTAAAATACTGAATAGACATTCCAAGACAATCAAGTGATTGTCTTGCCGATTGTCTTGGTAGTTCAAAACTATCAAGACAATCGTTTGTCTTGAGTAAAACAAAAATAAAAACAAAACAAAAATCTGAAAAATATTTTATTATTAACAAAATAACCTGCCAAGACAATCTGTGGATTGTCTTGGCGATTGTCTTGATATTATAATGACAAACAAGACAATTAATTAATCTGTTAATATTATGCTAATAAAATACAAATAAATGTGCATAATTAATCCAATTAAAATACACTATAATATATTATTAAAATTACTATAAATAAATATTTTGCAAACACATGGATTAACCTTTTTACGACAACAAATATAAATAACAAAAGGACAAACACTACAAAACATTTAATAAAATATAAAATATATTTACAAAAACATTTATAATAAATTAATGAATCTAAATATTTTCTAATAAATAACTTTCTAATAGAAAATTATTTAAATAGAGAATATAATTCATTAAAATATCACAAATATTTCAAAACACAAGAAGTAATAAAGAAGTTATTATAAACATGTTGACAAAGATTTTTAGCAATTACAAGCAATAAGAAGTTGATAAAATAATTATACAAGTGATTAAAATTTAAAAATAATAATAAAATCACTTGTAAATTATTAAAGAATAAACCTCAGATATTAACCAGTTTAATTACTAGGACTGTTTAACATACCCAATTCACCAACAATTTTGGTGAATGTGGATTCGTCAAGAGACTTAGTAAAAATATCTGCTGTTTGTTCTTCTGTGGGTACAAATAATAATTCCACAGTACCATCCATGACATGTTCTCTTATAAAATGATACCTGATGTCTATGTGCTTGGTCCTCGAATGCTGCACAGGATTGTTGGAGATTGCTATGGCACTTGTATTATCACACAAAATTGGAATTTTTGTTAATACAAAACCATAGTCTTTCAGCTGATTCCCAATCCACAAGATTTGTGCACAACAGCTTCCAGCAGCTATGTATTCAGCTTCAGCTGTTGAGTTGGAGACTGTTTGTTGTTTCTTGCTATACTAGGAAACTAGCCTGCCACCTAGGAATTGACAACTCCCAGAGGTGCTTTTTCTATCTACAACACTTCCTGCATAATCTGAATCTGTGTATCCAACAAGATTAAAACCAGATTCTTTAGGGTACCAGATGCCTAGATTAGGTGTACCCTTAAGATATCTTAAGATTCGTTTTACAGCAATGAGATGAACATCTCTAGGATCCGCTTGGAACCTTGCACACAAGCATGTAGCATACATAATATCTGGTCTACTTGCAGTAAGGTAAAGTAATGAGCCTATCATACCTCTGTAACTTGTGACATCTACCTTGGCAGAATTTTCACAAGCTCCAAACTTGACAGCTGTAGATGATGGTGTCTTAGCTGAAGATGAGTCCTCCATTTGATATTTCTTGAGGAGCTCTTTGATATACTTGGATTGACAGATAAATATTCCATCTGTCCTTTGACTTATTTGCAATCCAAGAAAGAATTTCAGTTCTCCCATCATGCTCATTTCAAATTTACCTTGCATTAACTTAGCAAATTTCTTGCACAAAAGATCATTAGTAGACCCAAATATTATATCGTCCACATAGACTTGGACTAATATTGTATCATTTTTATGTTTCTTAGTGAAGAGAGTTTTGTCTATGACACCTCTAACAAAGCCATTTTCAAGTAAAAATTCAGAAAGAGTGTCATACCATTTTCTTGGTGCTTGATTGAGGCCATAGATAGCTTTGAAAAGGAAGTAGACATAATCCAACAGATCTGGATCTTCAAAGCCAGGGGGCTGTTCTACATAGACCTCTTCATCCAGCTTACCATTTAGAAAAGCACTCTTGACATCCATTTGATAAACATTAAAGTTTGAGAATGCTGCGAATGCCAAGAATATTCTAATGGCCTCGAGTCTTGCCACTGGAGCATAGGTTTCATCATAGTCAATGCCTTCAGCTTGTGAATAACCCTTTGCTACCAGTCTTGCTTTATTCCTGGTGACTGTGCCATCTTCATCAAGTTTGTTTCTGAATACCCATCTAGTGCCAACCACTGTTCTATTTGAATGTCTGGGTACCAGCTTCCATACTTCTTGTTGTTTGAATTGATTGAGTTCATCTTACATAGCAATCACCCAATCAGGATCAGAAAGAGCTTCTTCAGTTTTCTTAGGTTCCATTTCAGATAGAAACCCTGAATAATTGCATTGATTCTGATAAGCCCTTCTAGTCTTTATTCCAACATCTGGATCACCAATAATTAACTCAAAAGGATGAGTTCTATTCCAAACAGTTTGTCTGGGTAGATTAACTCTTGATGATTCCCCTTGATTTAAATTGTGTTGTTGAGTATGACTTGTTGATCCTTCACTAACTCCCCCTGAGTTGTTGCCAGGATGATTAGATGAGTGTTCAGAAGCATGAGTGGTGTTTTCAATATTATCATTATTATCACCATCATTATTCTGATTAAACTCATCATTGACATTATTGTCATTAGCATCAACAAAAACATCAGGTGGACTATCATCATCTGAATCTAAATCTTTCATATCTTCAAATGATAGCTTTTCAGATGAATCTTCAGTTTGGATACTAGGGAGTTTAGTGTCATCAAATGTTACATTGACACTTTCCATCATCTTCTGATGTTCAATCAAATACACCTTATAAGCTCTTCTTTCATAACCAAAAAATTGCTTCATGAGCTTTGGCTTCAAATTTTCCACCTTGATTGTCTCCTTCTTTAAGTACAAAGCATTTAGCTCCAAATACATGGAAGTATTTGAGTGTTGGTTTCTTTTCATTCAAGGCTTCATAGGGTGTCTTCATCAAGTCTTTGTTGATAAGAGTTCGATTCTGAGTATAACAAGCAGTGTTGACAACTTCAGCCCAAAAATATAATGGAAGCCTTGATTCACTTAACATAGTACGTGCAGCTTCTATCAAGGTTCTATTCTTTCTTTCAACTACCCCATTTTGCTGAGGAGTTCTTGGAGCTGAGAATTGTCTGGTTATTCCTTTTTCAGTACAAAAGTCATTCAGAACTGCATTCTTGAATTCAGTTCCATTGTCTGACCTTATAGCCCTCACTGGATACTTAGAATCCAACTCAATTAACTTGATGTGATCAATCACCAGTTGTGGAGTCTCATCTTTAGAATTCAGGAACAAAACCCATGTATACTTTGAAAAATCATCAACAATCACAAGAGCATATATTTTCTTTGACATAGACATCACATTCACTGGACCAAATAGATCCATGTGAAGTAACTGTAAAGGTTCAGTTATTGAAGATATATCAGTGCTTTTGTGAGTTGCCCTTTTTAGTTTGCCTTTTTGACAGGCATCACATAGTCCTTCCTGTATGAATTCCATAGGGGGTAAACCTCTCACCAATTCTCTCTTAACCAGATAGTTCATGGTCTTGAAATTTAGGTGAGAAAGTTTCTTGTGCCATAGCCAACTTTCATTTGTGGTTTCTTTAGAATAGAAGCAATTGATTTCTTCAGTGCTTCTAGTGTTCATGTTGGCTACATACAAGTTTCCTTTTCTGACTCTAGTCAGAGATGGTTGTTCATTTCTTTTGTGAGAAATCAGACAATTCATTTTGTTAAAGTGGACTTCAAATCCCTTGTCACAGAATTGACTGATGCTGAGCAAATTATGCTCAAGTCCTTTTACAAAGGACACTTCTTCAATGATAACATTTCCAGCTTCAAGTCTGCCATATCCATCAGTTCTACCTTTGCTGTTATCTCCAAAGGTAACTACTGGGCCGGCCTTCTCCACCACATTTGTCAGCAGGGTTCAGTCTCCAGTCATATGCCTTGAACATCCACTGTCCAAGATCCAGGTTACTCGATCAACCTGTTCAATACCCTGCAATGACAAATGAATTAAACCTTCTTCGGGACCCAAATTTGATTGGGTCCTGCGTATTTAAAGTATTGACCTTTATCAGGCAAAACAACATTTTTAACTTTAACATCTTTAGTCAATAAACATTTAACCTTATAAACAGATTTGAAAATCTTTTGTTTTATCTTGGGTATCCATGTTTCTCTAGCAGCAATAACACTTGTGTCATTGACTGGACATTTGACCTGGTAAACATTCTTGGTAACCTTTTGTTTAGTCTTAGGTGCAAATGTCTCTCTCCTAACTTGAGGAGGGAAAGTAGTCTTTGATCGAACATTATTGTTCCTGTTCATGTGCTGTCGAGGAGCATTCTATTTAACACATGCATAATTACCATTAAAATAAGCACGCATACTGTTAAAAGCACAAGACATACAATTGATAACACCACATGATTTATGATTAGAATCAATGGTAGGCATGGTATTTTTCTGTTTCAACTTATTACTACCTAATCCAGTCTTAGAAGAACTAGCTGATTCAACAACTTTGACTGACACTTTAGGTACATCTTTCTTAGATGAAACATTCGTTGTATTAGTGTCCTCAATTGATTTAGCCTTAACAAAGACTGTGACATTTTTCTTGGATGAAACATTCTTTGTATTAGTGTTCTTAACAGTTTTATCCTTAACACAGTTATCCTTAACAAAGACTGTGCCATTTGCACTATCCTCATTTCTCATTTCTTCTTGGATAACCATAGAAAGAATATCTGGTGGGCCAGCATCAGATTTTTTAAACAGAGGTTCTTTAACATTTTTTAGCACATGTGGTATTCCCCTTTCTTTAGCACTAACAGGGTTAGGGGAATTTATGCCCAACGATCCAACAGCTTCATTGTAACCATACCCTATACCTGTTTGCTAAGATGATCAGATGCTTGATCATTTGCCATCAACGTAAGATTTCCATATTCCTCATCTTCGCTGTCCGTGTCATCCCAACTCTTACCAGCCGCAACATAGGCTTTTCCAGGTTTCTTCTTCTCAGCAGCAAAATCTCTTCTTTGAGTTTGCTTGGGTTTCTGACATTTAGTGGCAAAGTGCCGTAATTCATTACAGTTGAAGCAACGAATCTTGCTTCTGTCAACAGATCCAGTTTTGTATCCTCCCCTGTTACTAGAGGAAGAAGAGCCTCCTCTTTGGAATATGTTATTTGACTTAAACCTGTACTTTGGATTTCTTCTGAATCTGAAGTTGCCAAATTGTCTTACCATCAATGCCAGGGATTCATCTTCCAGTTGATCTAACTCTTCCAATGAATAGAAATCTCCACCATCCTGAGTAGGTGGTGTTTGACCAAGTTCTACTTCAGTCTTTTCCTTGTCTGAGCTGTAAGGTAGAACAACCTTAGCTTCCACTTTCTTAGGTGCCTCAACTACAAGAGCTGTAGATGAACTTGGCACTCTTCCTTTACCAGAGACCTCCCTCTGCTGTACTTGTTCCAGTTCATAGGTTTTCAGAACACCAAACAATCTGTCAAGAGCAATCTTATTCAAATATCTTGATTCTCTGATGGCTGTTATCCTATGTTCAAGATGAGTGGGCATTGTCAACAAAAACTTTATATTAATCTCCTTCTGTGTATATTGCTTGCCATTGACTTGCAAGTTGTTGATAATTTTGTTATACCTTTCAAACACTTCCTGAATGCCTTCATTAGGGCCAGCTCTAAAGTGTTCATACTCAGAGGTTAAAATCTGAAGTCTGTTTTCCCTGACTTCATCAGTTCCTTCATTGATAGTCTCAATAGTTTCCCACATGTGTTTTGCAGTTTTACAATTTATCACATGACTGTACATCACAGGATCCAGGGAATCTATTAAAATAATTCTCAAATTCTTATCTAGTCATGCGTCCTCTTTTTCAGCAGGAGTAAAAGAATCAGCATGCTTTGGAACAGATGTTGCAGGTGATACTACAATTCCTCCAACAATAGATTCAGATATATGTTCTTTTGGAATTATAGGTCCATTCTGTAGAACACCGAAATATTTAGAATTTGCGACATCAAGAAACAACTCCATTTTATTTTTCCACATTGTATAATTGTCCTTGTTAAACATGGGAATTTTAACAATGCTTTTTGACGACATGATGAATTTTTAAATGAGTTAAAAATTCGAGATAGATTTTTAGCGGAATAAAATTAGGATCTTGATTTGTATATCAATCAATAGGCTCTGATACCAATTGTTAGGTCCAATATGTTTGTAGAAGGGGGGGTTGAACACAAACAGTACTGTTTAATCGAAATTTGTCCAGATAATTTAATTTATATTTTGACAAATTTGAGCGGAATTAAATGAAACAAAATTCAAGTTGAATATAAAATTATATTAACTTGAGGGGTTTGTTACAAATACAGTACATAATTTATATCTAGTTAATAAAAACAAATTAGAAAATTCGACATGAATTTTTATAGATTTGTTAATAAAAATCAAGATATAGATTAGGAGTAAAAACTCGCTAATAGTACAAGAGTATCAAGTAAACCAGTTCTATCGGATCAGATATTAAAAATAAGATGAACTAATACATAGCGATTTATGTGATTTTCATTCTACACCATCATTAGGAAATAAAAAGTATGTAGTTACTTTTATTGATGATACTACTAGATATTGCTATGTATATTTATTGCATGCTAAGGATGAAGCTCTTGACTTCTTTAAAATTTATAAAGAAGAAGTAGAGCTACATCAGAGTACCATGATTAAAAATCTGCGTACTGATAGAGGAGGTGAGTATTATGATCCGATTTATTTTCAATCTACTGGTATAATACATCAAACCACGGCTCCTTATACACCAAAGCAAAATGGTGTGACAGAGAGAAAAAATAGGACTTTGAAAGAAATGGTTAATTCCTTGTTATCCTACTCGGGTTTGAGTGAGGAATTTTGGGGTGAGGCTATGTTGACAGCCTGTCATTTATTGAATCGAATTCCTAGTAAGAGGAATAAGATTACCCCTTATGAACTTTGGTATAAAGAGTCACCAAAATTGAGTTTTCTGAGAGTTTGGGGATGTAGAGCAGTTGTAAGACTCACTGAACCCAAAAGAAGAAACTTGGGTGAACGAGGTATAGATTGCATATTTGTTGGTTATGCTGAGCATTCCATAGCATATAGATTCTATGTGTTAGAATCTAATGACTATGTATCTGTGAACTCGATTATCGAGTCAAGAGATGCTATATTTGATGAAAACATATTTACATCTATACCTAGACCAAGGGACATGCTTCAGAATTCTTCTAGCAGAAACTCAGTTTCTACTGAAGATGTGTATGGACCGTCTGAACCAAGGAGAAGCACTAGAGCTAGAAAAGCAAAGTCTTTTGGAGATGACTTTCATCTTTATCTAGTAGAAAGCTCTAGAGATGAAATTGAATATCAATACCAATATTGTTTTGTTATTGAGGAGGATCCAAATACTTTTAGCGAAGCTACGAAATCTAGGGATGTTGCATTCTGGAAAGAAGCTATCCAAGATGAAATGGATTCTATCATGAATAATAAAACTTGGGAATTGAGTGATCTGCCCCCTGGCTGTAAAGCATTGGGAAACAGATGGATCTTCAAAAGGAAAATGAAGGTGGATGGTACAATAGATAAGTTTAAAGCCAGATTGGTAATCCAAGGTTTTAGACAAAAAGAAGGGATTGATTATTTTGATACTTATGCTCCTGTTGCTAGAACCTCCACTATTAGGTTGTTAATAGCAATTGCTGCTATACACAACCTTGTCATTCACCAAATGGATGTGAAAACTGCATTCTTGAATGGTTAATTAGATGAAGAGATTTATATGAAACAACCCGAAGGGTTTGTTATGCCTGGTTGTGAGAACAAGGTGTGTAAATTGAAGAAATCAATTTATGGTCTGAAACAAGCACCGAAGGATTGGCATGATAAATTTGATACTGTGGTCTTGTCTAACGGTTATTTTCTCAACCAAGCGGACAAGTGTGTATATAGAAAATTTGATGCTTCTGGTAAAGGAGTTATAATTTGTTTATATGTGGATGACATGTTGATTTTTGGTACTGACCAAAATCAAGTGGATAAAACCAAGAAGTTCTTGTCATCTAATTTTGATATGAAAGACATGGGGGAGGCTGAGGTGATTCTTGGTATAAGGATCAAGCGTGAGAACAATGGTATTTCAATTTCTCAATCTCATTATATTGAGAAGATTCTGAAAAGATTTAACTTTAAGGATTGGTCTATTGTTAGCACTCCTCTTGATCCTAGTATTAAACTCCTACCTAATACAGGTATTGCAGTATCTCAACTTGAATACTCAAGGGCTATTGGTAGTTTTATGTATGCCATGATAAGCACTAGGCCAGATATTGCCTATGCTGTTGGAAAGCTTAGTAGGTACACTAACAAACCAAGTTCACATCATTGGCAAGCCTTAAGCCGAGTGTTCAAGTACTTGAAAGGAACCATGGATTATGGTTTGTCATATACTGGATTTCCTTCGGTGATTGAAGGTCATTCAGATGCAAGTTGGATTTCCAATAAGGAAGATCATTCTTCCACAAGTGGATGGGTATTCCTTCTTGGGGGAGGTGCTATCTCTTGGGCATCAAAGAAACAGAGTTGCATTACTGATTCAACGATGGAATCTGAATTTGTGGCATTATCAGCGGCTGGTAAAGAAGCTGAATGGCTAAAAAATCTGATTTATGAGATTCCATTGTGGCCTAAACCGAGTTCACCCATATCTATCAGATGTGATAGTGAATCTGCCTTGGCTAATGCTTATAGACAAGTGTTCAAAGGCAAGTCTTGACACTTAGGTGTTAGACACAGCATGATTCGTGAGCTTATCACGCATGGTGTTATATCAGTGGAGTTTATAAGAACTCAACATAATTTAGTCGATCATCTAACCAAAGGGTTGAGTAGAGATCTTGTGCACAAGTCGACTGTGGGGATGGGATTAAAGTCCATCAAAAACCTCTCATGTTGAGATACCCAATTCCCATCTAATATGACATTAGGTGCTGAATTCAATGTGGAAAGCTTAACATCTAGAGATTGGAACACATTAGTATTGTCATCCCAAGGTATGTGTTCAGACCTGCAAGTTGAGGAGGTTGAAGTTTATCTTCTTAATGGTTCTTTTGAAAAATTGCATATGCAGGTGCGAGAATAAAAGAACTACCTATTTGAGCATGAAGTTTAGCCGCTTCAAGAAGCTTGGGCTTGGCTTTGATATGCTTAAAAAGGATTGAACACTAGACTAGTAAAATATAGTGTCGAGTAAGAACATTTGAGAATGTAAATTTAAGTGTATATTATCTTCATGTATTCACTATGAATAACGAAGGTTCAATCCATAGTGACACCTTGGTATTCGAATATTTGGAATGTATAATATACTAATGTGAAATTCAATCGTCACGATATTTCATTTATGCATAAGTTTGTTGTTTGTTGTGATTTTGTTTAGTTAATCATGGATTACGCTAAAATGGGGGAGGATTGTTGGATATTTTAGTGTAATTGGATTGACTAGTTGATCAATGTAATCGTAATGTTACATCGAACAAGTCGGGAGAGTGCAGTGCGGAGTGCATGCTCTGTTCAAGTTCGTTATGATTTCAGTATTATTGCTTATGAGACATGTCTATTGACATCAAACACATCTGTTAGAATGAGATGAATGAGATGTGTCTGTTGGCAAAAGACACATCTTGAGATGTGTTTGTTAGCATTAGACATGACTGTTGGAATGAGATGTGTCTGTTGGCAAAAGACACATATTGAGATGTGTCTATTGGAAAAAGACACATCTATTGACATCTATATATAGGTGTTGCATTAATCATTTTCAGTATGGGTTCATTTTAAAATTCACAACAAAACACATTCTCTCTTCTTGCAGAATTTCTGATTTTATCCGATTGAATTATTTGGGTGAACCACAAATAACTTCAATCTGAAAGTGTTCACACAACTTCAGAAAAATCCAAGTCATCACCCTATTCCCCAACAGTATTATATTAAATAAAGAAATAAGACTCTGATAATTACTTGGCACCGAATGGGCTAGCAAAATGCCAAGAAAAGAGAGCTGGATTCTCTTCCTTTAGTCGGTGCTGCAAAGTGCAAACCCACCTTTTAATTTTGTATTCCATTCCTTTGTTATCGCTGTGGAATCCGCACTTTTCCCTCTCTGCTTTTCCCATTTCCTGTGTTCACTTTCATTTCAACAAGCATATTGTTACGCCATATTTTCGGTTGCCTCTAATAATCTCCCAAATTTCCAATATTATTAATTATTAATTCAGATTAATAATTATAACTTAATCGCTAAGTTTTATCCTCTCCTTGAAACGAGGAAATAATCAATCTCAATCAATTAATAATGGAAAATATCTTCAAACGATATTCTTCAAATCAGGAAGATATCACAACGATAAGATTAAATCAGATAAAATCAGTAATTACCCAGATTAACGAAGTTTATCCCTAAAGTCTCTAAGGGATAGACACAAATCAATTTCACAGAACTGCGTTGGCTTGATCCTTATAAATATAAGATACGCAGGCATCTTGAAAAAGGATCCGATACACGAGACAAATCGAGATACCTCTCAAGTCCAGCCCCAAACATCCAAAATCCCAAATTCCCCATATTTTCATAATTCTTTTTCCAGCAACCTCCGAAATTTGTTATCACCAAATTCCTCCGTTAACAATTGGCGCTAGAAGGAGGGGATTATTTATTAATTGTGGAGGACAATCAACTCACACGCATAGGGGGTTATTATGGATCTGGAGCTGCTGTAATGGAGGAGCTAAGCGGTGAAGGCGGTGGATCTATTCCGAATTAAGATAAGTTTTCTTGTGATTTTGTCCATACAAGTTAATTATCTCATAAAATTCGTAGTAAATTCAATACATGTCGGATTTCGATGATTTTTAATGATTCGGAAAGCTTGTTAAATTGTCTATAACTTTCGTTCTTTGAGTTTTCTCAGATTACATCTTGATCTATTCTCGAAATCACAAAAAACAATCAGATCTCGTTTTTCAGCATCGGGAAACAGATCAGCAGACGTTTTATTTAATTCCCGATTCGTTATTAGTCCGTTTTTGATGAGCCATATATCATCGGAAAGGTTTTTTCGTTCTCTACAACTTTCGTGTTTTGTGTTTTACAAGGAAAAATCGTTTAGGAGGTCAAAAACGTCAAAAACAGATCTGGGCAGAATTTGAATTGCGAAGATTTTCAAGATTTTTGGTGTAATCTTCGTGGTACATGATTTTGGAAGACTCTTATTCGAAGATTTTATTATTTTGGAAGGCCTTCCTTTGTGGGGGTAATATTTTGGAAGATCCTCTTTTCTAGGGATAAATTTTGGAAGGTTCTTGTTTGAAGAGTTAATTATTTTGGAAGGCCCTCCTTTGTATGGGTAATATTTTGGAAGACTTTTATTCGAAGAGTTGATTTTTTTGAAAGACCCTTCAAGTGTTGCTGAAATCTTTTTTGGAAGAATCTTGGGATATTGATATGACTTTGGGAAGATGACCTCCTCTAAGGAGGGTCTCCCTTATTTTTTTTGTGTTAGACGACCTCCTCTAAGGAGGGTCTTTGTGATTTATTTAAAAGACGATCTCCTCTAAGGAGAGTCTTAGTGAAAATGAAGCAAACTTCGGAAAGTCCACCTCCTGTGAGGAGGGATATTTCTGGAATGGGGAACGACCTCCTTTGAGGAGGGTATCCCAAATTACCAAAGTCCTTGCAAAAACCGTACTTCCGGGGGGATGTCCGTACTTCCGGCTCCTCATCAAGGCACGAACTTCGGGAAATCCACCTCCTGTGAGGAGGGATATTTCTGGAATGGGGAACGACCTCCTTTGAGGAGGGTATCCCAAATTACCAAATCCTTGCAAAAACCGTACTTCCGGGGGGGATGTCCGTACTTCCGGCGCCTCATCAGGGTTCGAGCTTCGGAAAATCCACCTCCTGTGAGGAGGGTATTTCTGGACAAAAATGGTCTCCTTTGAGGAGAGTACTAATGATCTTCTTTGAGGAGAGTATTATAAAATTCTGAGGAAAATGACCCCCTTTGAGGGGGATACCCTCTAGAAGACATGGTAGATATGACATTTTCGACTGGATGTTGCTCAAAATGCTTTGCACGACTCTGTGAATAATGCTTGGATGGCTCTCCAAGATACATTCTCTCACACCTACAAAACTTATTTTTTACATCTCGCATATTGTCTCGTTTACATCTACATGCATATTACGAGCACCTCGGTGCTTCATATTATTTATAATCTTCCTCTCCTAGCTGTTTCAGTGACTCAAGAAATTTGGAAGATCGAAGCATGCTTAGTTCTCCACTGCAGCAAGCTACACTGAAGAACTGGGGGGTAGTTGTTACGCCATATTTTCGGTTGCCTCTAATAATCTCCCAAATTTCCAATATTATTAATTATTAATTCAGATTAATAATTATAACTTAATCGCTAAGTTTTATCCTCTCCTTGAAACGAGGAAATAATCAATCTCAATCAATTAATAACGGAAAATATCTTCAAACGATATTCTTCAAATCAGGAAGATATCACAACGATAAGATTAAATCAGATAAAATCAGTAATTACCCAGATTAACGAAGTTTATCCCTAAAGTCTCTAAGGGATAGACACAAATAAATTTCACATAACTGCGTTGGCTTGATCCTTATAAATATAAGGTACGCAGGCATCTTGAAAAAGGATCCGATACACGAGACAAATCGAGATACCTCTCAAGTCCAGCCCCAAACATCCAAAATCCCAAATTCCCCATATTTTCATAATTCTTTTTCCAGCAACCTCCGAAATTTGTTATCACCAAATTCCTCCGTTAACACATATAAAGTTCGTAAATAATAAAATAAAAACAATTCAATACTATGCGAAGATGTCATATGTCTTGAAAAATGTTATTTTCAAAATTATTTTTTGTAATTTTTAGAACATGTAACATATGTTCCGTGCATTTATAAATTATTGTAAATTTAATATAACTAGCTTATAACCCGTGCGATACACGGATTTCTTGTATTATGTTATAAATTTTATTTAATATTACAATTATGTTTTTATATAATTATCTTTTTTAATAATTTTTTTAATTTTAATTTGATATAATTTAATATACTCATGCTTACTGAGTATACTAATGTTTCTTTTATTATAAATAACGTTTACAATTTTTAATATATTTTATTAATAATTGAAAAATATGATGTGATATTTTCGGTTATATGTTAATGATTAAATTAAAAGGTAACGTGTTTTAATTAGAAAGGAAATATTAATGATTGAAAAATATGATACGACTGATATTTTTAGGTGTTTATAAAAGGTAATATCTTCAACTAAAATTAAATGTGAAAAAGGCAATTGACTAATTACCATTAATTATATTATATTATTATTTATTTTAAGTGTTACATTTTTCTTTAAAATTATGGTGTAATATTTTCGGGTATATATTAATGATTGTAAGATTTGTTTTAAGTTAAAAAGGTAACGTGTTTTAATTCGAAAGAAAATATTAATGATTGAAAGATATAATTTTTTAGGTGTTTATAATTAAAAGGTAATATCTTCAACTAAAAGTAAATGTGAAAAAGGCAATCGCCTAATTACCATCAATTTTATTATGTTAATGTGAAAAAAGGTTGTTTTAAAGTAAAAAGGTAACATGTTTTAATTTCAAAGGAAATATTAATGATTGAAAGATATGATACGATTGATCTTTTTAGATTTTTATAAAAGGTAATATGTTCAACTAAAAGTAAATGTGAAAAAGGTAATCGACTAATTACCATTGATTATATTATTTCATTATTACTAATTACCATTAACTATATTATGTTATTATTTATTTTAGTTGTATTTATTTTTTTATAATGAAAGGTAAATAAGTAAATTCACGAAGTACCAAAAAATAGATACCAAAAAATAGGTACCAAAAAACAGGTACCAAAATTTTTAATGTTTCAGCTTTTATATAATAGTTAGATATGTTATAAATAGCTTTGAAAATAAGAAACGATTCTAAAAATAATATTTCCCTATGTTTTACAACAAATTAGAATGAGACATTTGACATTTAAGAATTTTTTTTGGATATTTTGTTGGTTCCCTAACATTTTTCTTTATTTATATCTTAATTCTTATCCATTTCAATTTAGTAATTTAATTTTACAATTAATTCAACGCAAAAGAAGAGTAAAACATAAAATATCCATCAGTAAATATATAACTGTGATTGACAAATGATTTCTTTTGCAAAATGATTTTTTTGATAATTTTATAAATTATTTAAACATCTTTTCTATTGAGCAAGAAATGATTTAATCATCTAGGTGAAAAATACATAGTGTATGTTTGGGATATCTTAAAATGAGTAGCTTATGACTTATAAGCATTTATGTCAAATAAGTAATAAGTGGAGAACAGATTAGAATGTTTGGTAAATCAGAACTTATAATCAGTAGACTGTTTGGGTAAATTTTCTAATGAAAGGATCGAGAGATATATGGTTTTGAAGATTTGAAGGATATTAAGATTTGAAGGATATTATATATTATATATTACGTATATTGAGAATAAGTTATAAATCATAAGTTGAAAGTTAATAATTCTTAACATTCAACTTATGAACTTATAAGTCATAAGTTTAGGTAAAACTTATTTTGGCAAACACCACTGATAAGGACTTATGACCTTATAAGGTGTAAGTTGACTGAAAAATGAAAGGCCAAATAGGCATATTTCCATTCCCATAGAAGGGTGATAGCAGGAACTGCAGCACCTTGTCGTTTTAAACAAAGAATATAAAAGGATGCAATCCTGACACCAGATAGATAGATCCACATTGAAAGTAGCGTCGTTAGTACACAACACAAACACACCCAAGCCCACTTTCCTTATTCACACTTCCCCCACTTTCCTTTCAAAATCTGAAGCTTCTAGATCATCATCATCTTCATCAAATGGGATGCACACAATCGAAGATCGAGCAAGAAGAAACAGTATTGCGATGCAAAGATCGAAAGTACCACATGAAAGAAGCTGTCTCTGCTCGTAACGCCTTCGCCGCCGCTCACTCTCTTTACACCATGGCGTTGAAAAACACCGGCGCTGCTCTTAGTGATTATGCTAACGGCGAGTTTCAGTTTTCGCTCAGTTCTTCTGCTTCTGCCTCCGTCGCCGGTAGTGGAATTCCGCCGGTTTCTCAGCCGGCGGAATTGAGAATGTTTATGACTTAAGATCTCAATACCAATCATAATTTATATGATTATAATTTATAAATTATACTAATTTATGACTTAGTAAATCTAGGAATGTGTGTAAGTAATCTAGGAATGTTTGATATACGTTTATAATTTATAGGTTACAAAATGAACAACTTTTCAATCCTCGTAGTCAAACCTTGTTTTTGTGCAGCTCTTATTAGATCAAATACATAGAATAATAGGCGGGGGGTGTGCTGTCCCTATTGGGGCTGGGCCCTTCCCCATAAGGGATAGCGATAGACACAGAAACTGAAAGAAATAGATGAAAAAATGACTTCCGTAGAGGATAGGGCCTCCCTTTCGAGGTACAAAAAGAGGAGCTCTCTTGGGGCCCTGCTCACAGCTCTCCATCTTATGCATCAAAAGGGTTAAGTAATCCATAAAGTCAAGTTTTTGGCCTTATCTTGCAGGTGACGACGACGTCGAGTTTTTCTTAGAAATTAAGTTGCCTTAGGGGCAGTCCCACCCCAGTAGCGTTAGTCCCAGTAGGAAGAATCTTCTTTTGATTACCTGGTCGAGTATCTTGCCATAAAGGGGGGAGGAGAGAGGGGGGCAAGATTGATCCGTTTGGATCTTGGTCCATGATGGCCTTGTTCTTACTTTGATTACGACAGTCCAGCCTTTGTAAGTAAAGAAGGAAAGGTTATTGGTTTAAAAGAATGCCAGCCAGGGAACAAGGGAATACCAGACCATATCTGCTTTTGCGCCATGACAATCTCACTCGAATTAACTACGATTTTTGAATAGCAGTTACAGATCGAGAAGGGTTTCGCCTCGAATCAAAATGATTTCTCTTTCCGCCGGACCAAAGTCTTGACCTCCGATCGAGCAGTTTCACGAAAGTACTCCTACACAACCAATAGTAGGAGCATCCGACTGGATGCTCCTACCCCACCATGCCTGCCGCCCTGCAGATCTCAATCTAGTGACGGGCAAACGCAGGAACTTTTCTTGTTAGGAGAACTCTCTCCGCGTTATTGGCTAAAGCGGGGCTTGGGTACTTGATCGGGCGGGGGCGGTTTGGTTTCCTCTCCATTCCTTTTCTAGTTCTAGAAAGGGGGAAGTAGTCTGTGGTGTTACGGAAGGCGTCGGCTAAGGTTCACTCGCGTTGATCAATCA
This sequence comes from Saposhnikovia divaricata, assembly GCA_036435485.1. NCBI lineage: Eukaryota > Viridiplantae > Streptophyta > Magnoliopsida > Apiales > Apiaceae > Saposhnikovia > Saposhnikovia divaricata. The sequence continues at coordinate 10,806,401 of CM071599.1, forward strand.
AGAGGGTTGCCGCCACTCCTTAAGGTTACCCGTTGTATCATACACTTCTTTCCCAAATTTCATTTCCGGGTCCGTTCGGATCCAAGCTTTCGATTGGGGCTAGCTACGTGACCGCTTGGGAAAGCCAAACAAGAGTTCTGGAGTACAGCTTATGTTCTCTCTCCTAGGACAGTGGAAGACTCGTAAAAGGGCTTTCGGGCCCCTCTCGATCTTTTTCGTAGTTGAAGGCACATGAGTCCGAACGCTATGTTGAATGTGCAACCGACACTACGTAGGTACCTGTGCAGGTGAGGCGTCGGTCGGTCCTAGAAACGGCGGCAGCGGCGCGAGGAGTTAACGGCCGAACGTGCTGCAACCTAGGGATCACCAGGCAGCTCTTTCGCTCTATAGGGATCGGGGGACAGACAGACCGGTCCCACAACTGATTCTGGAGGGGGCCCACCCAATCTTCTCTGAAGATACAAGGGAAGATGTGAAATCCACACGCAATAGAGAAAAGTAAAATCGTGCACAGAGAGTGGGGTTCCTCCAGTCATAATGATCCCGTACGCTAAGAACACAGCGGATTAAAGGGGTTAGAAGAGGGAGTCGAAGATGGATGGCATACAGGGGGCATTTCCACGATTAAATAATATTTCATTCTGGTTGTTGCCACCAAGTCTCTTGCTCCAGGAGGTGGGCTTGGAAGCAGCCATCCTTTGAAGAAAGGGGGCTGTATTGGCGAGATCCAATCGTTGCGTTGTAAAGCTACAGCTCGAAAGCTGGCTCGTACTGCTCACACTCCTAGATCTTCACGGCACCTCCTCCACCATAGTGTGAGCTGGGAGCAGCTCTGAAAAGCGAGGCCTACTTAAAAATTCGATACTACAGGGTTGTTAACTGGGTATAAAGGCTATTATTTAGCGATACAAGCACTCTCTCCGGAAAGATTTAGCCAATTCCGCCAAGAGCCTGAATCGCCTTTTAAAATGAGTAATGCTTACCATTCCATTATTCACACAAACTCAATGAATTTATAGCATCCTTAGCAATTCATGCGAAGATTGGACCAATTCCCTACCCCACCTCCGTGATAAGAAAGCGCTCTTAGTTCAGTTCGGTAGAGCGTGGGTCTCCAACAGTGGCTTCTTAGCAAGTATAGCTATTTTTCGTTTTATATAGCAGCAAAAGTGACTCATGCCCCGGGACGGGAGTGGGGGACGGCCCTACGCGCAGGCAACAGCAGCGAAAGCCGTTGCTCTAATGCCTCGTTACGTCGTATACTTCACTCAGTTGAAATGCTTTCTTCAGTCTCAGTTGAAGGGCTTTGTCTTTTCATATAGATTTCTGCATGCGCGCGCATATGGCGCTCTGGTTGATCAACAAGGGCCGCCGGCCAGCAACTTCCGTGCACAGATATAGATTCATTGTTAACTGCTAAGAGATTGTACCATTCTAATCTAAGAGGGCACTTTTGGATATCTCGTAATTCATCCTCGCTAAGACTCATACCACGACTCTCGTTCAGAAATCTCGCCGAAAGATGAGAGAAAAGTCTTTGACTGACGTAATTGATTTGCCGTTCCTTCCGATTCGGATGGAGATATCAAAGTCAAGTCGAATTCTGAGAATTACGAGCCTCCTGGGGGTTGCTCTCTCGTCTTTTTTCCTCCGCTCGGGGCCTACAAACCTCTCGTTAGCTCCATCCCTTCTTAAGCCTGTAACATATTTAGGTCAGCGGAGGATGATTGCTCGCGAACCTACCCTCACGGCTCGTTCCTTCGGGAAGGCGTCCTTGGGGTGATCTCGTAGTTCTCACCCCAATTAGAAGAATTACGATGGTACGGCCTAACCAAAGCGTCACGACAAAATAAAATTAGCCTTCGCCGACTGAGAATATTGATGTTCTAATTTCTCAAGGTTCAAAGTCACTAGTCAGTCCAACTGCTCGGATGAGCGGCGAGTTCGGTTTGTTAAGATGAAGTTGTCACCTTACTTCTCCTGGGGGCTTAGCTCTAGGTTTCTGGGGCTTTGCCCTTTCTATCTTATTAGTCAAGCCTAAACTGTTTAGTGCCTTAACCATGGGTTTTTGGCTTAATCCTCTGTTTAGGCTTAATAAGCATGAGTTAGCACAACCTCCTAGGTTGCTAACTATGTTGTTGCTCCAACCTGCATTTCCATTCATTTCTTTCGCTTATTCTTATGAATTAGATCATTCATTCGACTCAATTTCGAGTTCATAACGCTTTTTTCCTGCTATTTTCAGTTATTTAACCTGTAAACGCGAATCATCGGAAAAATGACCTGCTATGGAGGGTCGCCCTTTTCCTTATAAAAGAGTGTGGGTGGAAGTCATTCTTCACACTTCCTTCTTCTCTCAAAGAAAATTTCTCTCTGAAGAGCTCTCAAGCTTCAAGTGTTTCTTTCAATTTCAGAAAAGTCTGATGGCAAGTGAGGGTGGTCAGAGCACCGTGGTTCCTTCTAATGGCCTTCTCCAAGCAATCAACAGAAGGACCAAAGACAACAATAGGAAAGGTAAGGTCTTTCCTCCTCGTTATCAGTTAACTCTACCCCAGCTCTTAGACGAGCCCGGGGACGTGTTTCCAAACAACGCAGGATTTGATTCTTTCATATTCCCTAGCACTTTAGATGTAGGAGATATTAAAGACTTACTCAAATATGAACTTCCTTCTGGTTTGAAACTCAGAATCCCCACTCCAGGAGATAGAACTTGTAATTGGCATCCTGAGAATTTATTTGTATGCAAAGGTGCTATTACCGCTGGCCTTAGATTTCCAGTTCACCCTTGGGTTGTTAGGTTACTAGTTGAGGTTAAAATCAACCCTTGCAAACTATATCCCAACTCCTGGAAATTTATCTTCCTTTTTATGGTTGAATGCATGAAAGGAGGCATCCGCCTTAACATTCCATTGTTTAGACATTTATTCGCTTTCAAGAATAGCCCTATTACTAGAAAAGGATGGGTAAGCATCCAACATCGTACAAAGTCCAGAATGATTATCAATGCTGCCTCCATGCCTGATTCATACCATAATTGGAGGCACGAATTTTTCATCCTTAGATGGAAAGGGGGAGACTGGGGTGACTTTTTCAGGTCTAAATTCAATCACGTGAATGATGAGGGTGTTAGTGAGCTTCAACTCACAAGTGAAGAAAAAATTCAGCGGGACTGGCTTGTTTCAATCTTCCAAAATGCTCACTATCGTGAAGTCATGACTGAACGTGCCTTGATAGAGTCCGGCTTAGTAGTATCCCTCTCGAGGGTAATGATAAATGGATTTTATATCCTTTTAGAGCATTCTAATTCGGCTTAAATTGATTGCTTTGGCCTCAAGTTTGTGGTAGTTTTGATGTGTTTTGCTTAATTGTGCAGGGTTGAAGAAATGTCGATTAAAGTTGTAGTTTCCGTCGTTATTTGGAGTTGATTTATGATATAGAATGAAGAATGGAGGCTAAGGTCAACTACCAAGAAGTATACAAGTCATTAAGGATGAAAGACGGAAGCTCATGCAAAAGGAACGGAAGAAAAATCTTAAAAATCGAAGAAAAATCAATTTTCGCAGATCAGGACCAAGCCGGGAGCCCCAATTGGCGCCCCAGCCTTGTTTTATGCAGTTTTGACCGGCGCTCCAGGCCCAATCGGCGCCCCAGCGCTGCGGCGTGCGGGTAAAAAATCAGCCAGAATTTCTGATTTTGTTTTGGCCATATCTTGAGTTCTAGAAGTCCGTTTTGGACGATCTTACAGTCCACGCGAAGCTAACGAGATTCTCTATCATTCTAAAGTGGTCCAGATGTCCACTTACAACTGGAACGGTCCATAAATACTGAAGAAAAGTCAGCGACGAATTTTCCTTCAAAGCAGAATCAGTTTAGGAAACGTATTTTGCAGAATTCTATTTTCACAAGGAAATTGCTATAATTCCTACTTCAATTCAGTATGGTAATAGTCCTGAATGGCTAGAACATTCTAGAATCAGTCTTGAGCATGGAATTTGCAAATCCTATCCCGTTTAAATATGGAAATTGCTGGTCTTATATTCCAACTCTAATATGGTAATTGCTTGATGGAGAGGCAACTTGGGGCTATAAATACACATCTTGGGGGACAGAAAAAACACACCATTACATATCAATTACTTAGTTTTATTTGTATCTTTTCATACTTTGTTTTTATCATGGTTTCATCTGATCCCATGATGACGAGAGGTTCGATTATGAACTAATCGTTGTCATGGGATGCTAACGGATTTATTTATGGAGCTTAGTATTTTGATGTTTTAAAGATCTGTGTGTGGTGTATAATTGATATCCTCGTATGGTTGTGCTTATTGAATTTAGATGCGTAGCTAACATCTAATCTGTTAATCTCTTGTGAAGTGAAAGTGGATCTTGAGATTTAGAACTTGCCATGCTAGCATAGGTTTATGATCTTGAGATTCTTAAGTTCATCGGTGTTTTATTTTTTGGTTTATGTGCTTGTCAATAGTGGTTGTTAGAGTTCACTGACTCGGATTTTTTTTCTTAACTATCTTGTTTAGTTCGTTGTGTTTCAGGTACTTGAGTTTTTGAAGATGGCATGCGAGGAGTTGCCATGGTGGGCATATTCGAGGACATCCATGCCTTATCAATGTGAGCGGTGTTTTGGCATTCATGATCCCTCACAATATTGTTACTACGAAGGAGTTGATCCATATGTCACTTATGAGGAACAACCATATTTTCCATACCATCCTCAACAGTACCAACAAGATGTTCCAGATAGGTCATATTTCTTTTGAAGTGAAGAGTTTCAATATCAGCAACCTACTCCTACTTTTCAGTCAGATGAGGTTGATGTTATGGAGGAGATTATGATGTTTGTGAAGAGTTATGAGGAGTCTACCAAATCTATGGGGACACTACTTGCTCAAATTTTGAGTGCCTTGGAACAAGAGAAACAACAATGCATAAGAGGCAATTCCAGAAAATAATGGTGACTTGGAGCAAGGTACTGCATGCTTAATTGAAGAAGACAAATTCCAAGGTGAGGTGAGCATTCACAAGCCATGTGAGGAGTTTGATCAAGCTAGTGAGGTGGATGATTTGGAAAGGGCACAATTTGAGACAGACACTGATGAGCTGCACAAATTTCGAGAATTGGTATGTGCGTACCAAGAGGACACTGATGAGCTACGCAAATTTCAAGAATTGGTAGGTGCGAACCAAGAGGATGAAGAACACGGGAAAGATGCAGGTCTTCTACTTGTCTCAGAGTTTAAAGATGGAGGTAGCGCATTAGAGCCAATGGAGGAAGTTCTCTTTGAGGAACCAAAGGCTTCAGCAACTTACATTTACCCTCCTCCATTAGATTCAAGCGAAGCCCGTGAGTGTGTTTTGTTCTTCAAATTGACAGATTTTGGGTCAACAGATGAAGGCATTGGAATAAGACATAGTTGTTATACGAATAGGCCAAGCGAGGAGAAGGGGCAGAAAGTGTGCCGCCGTGATGATGATGAAGTCTCACGAAGAGAGGACCAAGCAAACTATTATCATCCTTAATGGAGGCTTGGAAGTAACGTCAAGCTAATGACGTTAAAGAAGCGCTTCTTGGGAGGCAACCCAAGCATTGTTGTATACTGGTATGTTTTCTACTATCCCTTGTATTTACTTCCATTCAATGCGGACATTGAATATTCTAAGTTTGGGGGTGGTTTGAGGGATTAGTAGTTGTTGTTGTATTATGTTTTCATGTAGGATTTCATGCTTTGCATATTAGTATTAGTAAATTATGCATTTATGTTCGTGATATCTACGTTTGTTTCATATAGGACATTCTGTTTTTATATATCATGTGAGTTCATAATAGTTTGCATTTGCACCCATGCTTGATTTGAATTTTGTGTTGTTGACGCTTTTGTTGAGAAGTGGTATGCTTTGTTCTTGTACACACACATACACTAGTAAGTTGAAGCTAGTAGACTTATTGAATGTTGTAAGTAATTAGAAGGACATGAATATGTGCAAGTTGATTTAGTTTGCATTCTTTGAATACAAGTAGGTGCATTAGAGAGATTTTTGCTTGGGATTGAATATGTTTTTCCCGCAAAGTGAGTTTTTGAGCCATATTGCATTTGTTTCAATTTTATTCGTTTACTTGAGTGTCCACGGATTGTTTGCATTACTAGCAGTTGTTTGAGGTCTTTCTTGAAACGCATGACATTAAATGACGATTAAAATGATAAAGGCATTTAGGATTAACCGCATATTTTCCCATATTACCACACCATGTTTACATGATCAATTAGTTAACCCGTTGAGCTTAATCCTATTTTTTCGGTGACATACCACATTACTTACCTAGACCTTTTTCTTGTATTGGCCTTACATTAATTTGAAACCACATTGTCAAAGGCTAGTAGAGTGCTTAAGGGAGTAATAAGGTGTGCAAGGAGGGGTTTATTGTTGGTCATAATTTTGGGGGAAATATTGAAATTTGGGTTTGGTTGTTGCTTGATAGTCGGCATGTGTAATAATATCGTGGGATCATTGTTATTGTCTATATTATTGTTGCTTTAGCTCTCGAAAAAAAAATAAAAAAAAAGAGAGAAAAAAAAAAGTTATATTATGAGAGCATATTTGTGTTATTGTGATCCTACTTTAGTCGACTAGTCGAGCGTTTTTGTGGGAAGAAAAATAATAAATTATGTGGGGGGGGGGGAAATAGGGTGTTGTATATGATTCATCATGGTACTTACTAGCTTTTGGAACTTCACCTGTTTTGGCTTATTTGACATACCTTGTCCCTAGCCTCGTTACAACCCAAATAAAGACATTTTGATTATCGTCATTGATGTATGTTGTGTTAAGAGTTAGATTGATACCAAATGTCAAGCATGCTTATAATTTTGATGGAGTTGAGTGATACACTTACCCTTGTTCTTGAGTAAATATTCTTTTGTGAGTGGATTGTGAGTGTTTGCTTGTTTTTGCGTATGAGATCCCGAGTTTTGTCTCAAAGATGTATTCTTGTAGGCTTAGCATGGTTACTAACTTATTCTTACACTTGACATGGACTTGTGAGAACTCATGCATGTTCATTGAGTAGACTATGTGAATACTTGCACTTTCGACACCAAGACATTGCGTATTTACTTTGATTCTTAAGTTGATATGGCATGAGAGGATTTGAAGGTATGGTAGGATATTAATTTCATTTTCATTAGTTGCATCCATGCATTGCATTGCATTGGATTTTGTGGGTACATTCACTATAGGCCCTCACGAGACCTTACTCGTCCACTAGGGCTGCCTAGGGGTTTAAAAGGCTTGTTGCATATGCCAAATGCAACCGTGATCACCTACGGAAGTGGTACTAGATAGTTAGATAGTTTGTAATTGTTTATGCTTGAGGACAAGCATCGGTTTAAGTTTGGGGGTGTGATAAATGGATTTTATATCCATTTAGAGCATTCTAATTCGGCTTAAATTTATTGTTTTGGCCTCAAGTTTGTGGTAGTTTTGATGTGTTTTGCTTAATTGTGCAGGGTTGAAGAAATGTCGATTAAAGGTGTAGTTTCCGTCGTTATTTGGAGTTGATATATGATATAGAATGAAGAATGGAGGCTAAGGTCAACTACCAAGAAGTATACAAGTCATTAAGGATGAAAGACGGAAGCTCATGCAAAAGGAACGGAAGAAAAAGCTTAAAAATCGAAGAAAAATCAATTTTCACAGATCGGGACCAAGCCGGGAGCCCCAATTGGCGCCCCAGCCTTGTTTTATGCAGTTTGGACCGGCGCTCCAGGCCCAATCGGCGCCCCAGCGCTGCGGCGTGCGGGTAAAAAATCAGCCAGAATTTCTGATTTTGTTTTGGCCATATCTTGAGTTCTAGAAGTCCGTTTTGGACGATCTTACAGTCCACGCAAAGCTAACGAGATTCTCTATCATTCTAAAGTGGTCCAGATGTCCACTTACAACTGGAAAGGTCCAGAAATACTGAAGAAAAGTCAACTACGAATTTTCCTTCAAAACAGAATCAGTTTAGGAAACGTATTTTGCAGAATTCTATTTTCACAAGGAAATTGCTATAAATCCTACTTCAATTCAGTATGGTAATTGTCCTGAATGGCTAGAACATTCTAGAATCAGTCTTGAGCATGGAATTTGCAAATCCTATCCTGTTTAAAGATGAAATTGCTGGTCTTCTATTCCAACTCTAATATGGCAATTGCTTGATGGAGGGGCAACTTGGGGCTATAAATACACATATTGGGGGACAGAAAAAACACACCATTACATATCAATTACTTAGTTTTATTTGTATCTTTTCATACTTTGTTTTTATCATGGTTTCATCAGATCCCATGATGACGAGAGGTTCGATTATGAACTAATCGTTGTCATGGGATGCTAACGGATTTATTTATGGAGCTTAGTATTTTGATGTTTTAAAGATCTGTGTGTGGTGTATAATTTATATCCTCGTATGGTTGTGCTTATTGAATTTAGATGCGTAGCTAACATCTAATCTGTTAATTTCTTGTGAAGTGAAAGTGGATCTTGAGATTTAGAACTTGCCATGCTAGCATAGGTTCATGATTGTTTATCAACATGATTCGTAGTATGAGATGAAAATACTTATATTGCCCTGTGTGATCTTTATGGATAACTTGTTCTTCAACCGTTATGTTTTCAAATTCTATAGATATATAGGGTCTAAGCATAATTGGTGTCTATTCATCTTCTATCTCTTTTGTGGATGTATGTTTAGTTTGGTATACGTATGCTGACAGGTAGCGTGTACTTGTTTCGTGTTATCCGATCAGATATCATAACCATTGCATATAGTGATTAAAGGCGTCAGATCTAAGCGAAGTATTTAATGAAGTTAGGATTCCATGTTACTCTTGTAGACGTAATTAGAATTCAATTCTTGTTAGTTTGTTAATTCTTAGTTTTATTAATTTGTTTCTTAGTTAATTATAGTTAATTAAAATCTTGTTATTTGTCTTAGCAGTGCATAATAACCATACATTGTTGCATAGGTACAAAACTGAATTAAAACCATAACCAGATCTTTGTGGGAACGAACTCAACTTTATTCTATATTACTTGTGACCACGTACGCTTGCGTGATTTAGTGCAAACAGGTAATCCTTACATTAACTTCTTTATTTTCATCATACTTGTTCTTATTCCAACATTGTTTCTTTGCCTTTATTTGCAGTTGATGAGGAGATTGATAGCCATCCAAGTCGCGCTCCTCAAATTACTAAAAGGATGATTAAGAAGCCTTAGAAAGAAGCCAACCTTGATAACGTACCGGTTCCTGAATTCCTTCAGCATTGCTCAAAAACTGGAAAAAGAATTAGGGGTTCAGATGGGAGTATGAAAATAGCGTTTATGCCTGAGTGGGGAATATGTGAGCAAGATGCTATCAGAGACAGCCACCTTCTTGCCCAAGAATGGTCTCGGAATGCCATAGCCCCGGCTGATAAGGTTCATTTTTCAACATCAACGGACCTTAGAGAAAATGAGAGTTGGGGTGCATTTCATGCCTATAACGTGAGCTTATCCCCCCTTCTCTTTCGTTGCATTTGTTAGATATTGACCATCATGGTTTAACACATTTCTATTTGGTGTTTCATTCTTGCAGCTGAACGCTCATTTCCAGAACGCTGTCCAACTTGGGAAGTCATACAAGGATAAGGAAAGAGCTGCCCTCAAGGCTGCGGAGAAGCATCAGAAGGAATCTGAAGAATGAGAGACTAAGTACTTCACCTCAGAAGACCAACTCTCATCCCTTAGGGGAAAATATGCTGCCTTGAAGAATAGGACCCCAGAATAACGAAGACTCCATCATTCAGAACTACTTGGGCTCGGATACATTCCTTGCCTTCATTGATGAGCATGACAGGGAGGTCCAACCGGATAGCATGACTATAGGTTGGGAGAAAGCCGTGAACAAGATTAGTCATGATCATAAAGGGGTCATTTTTCCTTCCTTTTACCCAAGTCCCTGGAAGGTGACTGATGCTGATGATTTTGTTGAGGGTGTTAGAACTACCTCTCATGTGAACAGGCGCGCTTCTGGCTCGGGACTAAGGCTACTCCCCAATATTCAGGATCTAGTTCCGGGAGACACCCTTCAAAATCCCGTGAGAAGGGTCAAAGTGGCAGTTCAGAACGCCCTTTAGCTAATCGAGTTCGTGAACCCAAATCAGTGAGTGTTAGTGGTTCATCGACTTCAACTTCCAGGAGCAAGGAAGAAGGTGAGAAAGAATCATCCAGTGAAGAAGAAGTCCCAGTTCAGGTTGCTCCTCCCAAAACTAAGAAACGGTTGGTGAAGAATGCTTCTGTTAAGAAGTGATTATCCTTTGAAACCTTGTCTATCTCTTGAAACACATTATGACATTCTGAGAACGCTAATTTTGTGCGAGTATTTGGGTTATTCTCGACTACAATTCGAGTCACCTCCTTGAAATTATGGCATTTCGTGTTTTCTTTTCATGAATCATGGCCGAAGAGACATGCATGCAGTTCACATCCACTGGCTCGACCATATATAATCCTAATAAATATATATTTGTGTTTCTTTAAACAAAAGATGACCAGAAGAAATGTAACGGTTTGTTCAAAGTAGAAACTGCCACTCCCTTTTTCAGCCAACTTTGTAAGCTTTAGTCACATTAACAATGCCTTTTTACAACTTAATTCATGTTCAGCTCCCTTACCTTCTACTTCCTTTTGTCACCTTGTTTATTAGTAACTTACACAACGCTAAAATACTCTGAGTTTTACGTTTAATTAGTAATGAAGATAAACATTTTACCAGCCAATTCTCCCTGGATTGGGGTTCTTGTCCTATTTACGTTTTTTCGTGGATGCGTAGCAGTAGACAGAGATATTTATCTAGTTTTAGTGCAAGGCGAACCAGTTGCATTTGAGCAATCTCTTTTGGATGCAGAGGGAAAGCTTGATCCATATAGGTAGGGATATATCCAGATAAAAATGCATAGCAGCGTATCAAAATTCTGTAATATTATTGGGTTTATCCATATATTTATCTACCATTATTGACTGCAGTGAAGTTTCGAAGGCTCATGCAAAGAACTTGGTGAAAACTCACGACAAACTTCTTGCCAGCACTCTAGATACAGGAAGTTATAACAAGCTTTACAGTTTTAAACACATAGTCAATGGATTTTCTGTTCATACTTCACCTTCTCAGGTTCTCTCCGTCATTTAGTTGTACAAATTATAACATTTAGAAGGTCATGTTCTCCTACCAATTACCATTTTAGCCTACAAACCAACAAATCACCAGTAGTCAGAATTCTACAAATTATCGTCACGTACTAAAATCACCATTGCCATTAATAAAAATTCACAACTTGTAGAGTGAAGTTTGCATTTGAACAAACACGCCTCTATATATATAAGCTAGCCAGTCTATAGCAACTGGCTGTGCTGCATGCCTGCAGCTCTCAACAACCGTGTTGTGCGAAAGTATCAAGCATAAAAATGTAAGGCCTCTGCAATTCATAATATAGATATATTTACAACATATTATTGAAGACAGAATACATTTATTCGTTTTTGAGAATATACATGGAATGAGAAAAAATTGGATACAAAACATGGCTGAACGAAATTGACCCAACAACGTACAATCAGCAAACTTCCAGTGTCCGCATGTAGTCCACTATTAGATCACCACAGCTAGCTTTTGCTATCGTCAACTATAATCTAAGTATTCAATTTTTCAGGCTAAGAAGTTAAAAAATGCTCCCGGGGTGAAGTTGATAGAGAGAGACAGAGGAACCAAACTGATGACAAGTTACACCCCTGAGTTCTTAGGGTTACCAGAAGGAGTTTGGGCACCGAAAGGTGGGGAGAGAAATGCAGGTGAAGGTATCGTGATTGGCTTCGTTGACACCGGAATTAATCCATTTCACCCTAGCTTTGCTTATGATTCATCAAATCCTTACATATCATATATTTCTCATTTTTCTGGTGCTTGTGAGGGTGGTCCTAAGTTTCCTACCATGTCATGCAACGGCAAGATAGTTTCTGCAAAGTATTTCTCAGCTGGAGCTCAAACAGATCCATCTTTTAATGCCTCTGTGGACTTACTCTCACCCTTTGATGTTGTCGGACATGGAAGGTGAAATTAACAATTATAAAATCGTAATTTATGCCAGTATATAATCATGGGGTTAGGCTAGCTAGAAACTAATAAGAATGTTGAGGTTTAGAAATACTATTTTCATATTTTGCAGTCATGTGGCATCGACTGCAGCTGGTAATTATGGAGTTCCAGTAGTTGTGAATGGCTTCAACTATGGAAGAGCTAGTGGGATGGCACCACGTGCCCGGTATTACATCTCCCAAATGTGTTCCAACAAAACAATGCATCTCTATATATAATAACTGTTACATGATTCTATATTAGTGACTGCTCTTTATTTGCTTCACAGAATTGCTATTTACAAGGCTATATATCCATGCTTGGGAACTTTAACAGATTTAGTAGCAGCAATTGATCAAGTAACAAATCAAGCTCAAACTGAATTACCTTAATTCTTTTGTGTTGATCCCAGTACTGTTGAATTCAAATTGTTATTTCTTTTTGCCAATTTCAAAGCTTTTCAGTTGCTGCTAAAACAAACAGCTGAAAAAGAAAAAAGATTGAGAACATATATAACAAATAATTGCAGGCAACAATGGATGGAGTTGATCTCATAACACTGTCCATTGGACCGGATGAACCGCCAGATGATACACTTACTTTCTTAAGCGTTTTCGAGATTTTCATGTTATCTGCACGGAAGGCTGGTGTTTTTGTGGTTCAAGCAGCTGGAAATCATGGTCCAGACCTTTACTCTGTTGTCTCCTATAGCCCTTGGGCGGTTGGTGTCGCAGCTTCTGCCACCGATAGAAGCTACTCCTGTACTCTGATTCTTGGAAATGGTCAGAGAATCACAGGTGTTGGACTATCAGGTATGAAATGTGTTATGCAGATGCTAGATGCTCTTTGTTTATACAGTCCTTGTATTATCATTCAAGTATATAACTGATTAAGATTATGCATTTAGGACCAAGCTTTGTTCTTGGAGATTTGCAGTATAAGCTTGTAATGGCAAAAGATGCAGTTAAAGCAAATGGGACATTCCCAAGGACGACAGCTTACATAAATGAATGCCAATACCCAGAGGCACTAGACCCCTTTGTAGTAAAAGAAAGTATTGTTATCTGCACATTTTCTACAGGCTTCTTGGACGGAACTTCATCACTCGCAGCTATTATTGACACAGCAAGAAACTTAGGATTTATGGGTTTTGCATTTCTTGCAAATTCAACTTTAGGTGATTTTGTAGCAGAACCTATCCCATTTTCAGTTCCAGGCATCATGATACCTAGAACTAATGATTCAGAGGTATATAAGTAATATATTTTTTCTCAAAGCACAATCTTCAATGGAAACGTGTAAAGCCCTATATAATCTTGGTCACAGATAATACTCAAATACTATGAACAACAAACTCACAGAGACAAGAGAGGAATTGTGACAAAATACAGTGGCACAGCGGTCATAGGCGAGGGAAGAACGGCATCCTATAAAGGACGGTCACCAGTTGTTAGCAGATTCTCTTCAAGAGGACCTGATTTCGTTGATATTAAAAGAAATCCAACGGATGTCCTTAAGCCTGATATATTAGCTCCAGGACACCAAATATGGGCAGCTTGGAGCCCAATGAGTGCTCTTGATCCCATTCTTTCAGGTACCTTTACCGGGCTGAAAATAATTGTCTGTTTTTACATTACCTAAAAACAACCATTAGGGCATGATATTATATGACACTGATTATATTACTAGGAGTAGTGTGTAAGAGGCCGAGTCGCGCGGTCCATCACAAGGCCTAACTATTGGCCAGGGAGTTACTATTAAAGGCAATCGACAAGTGGAGCCGTCAGTTATTCCTTCTACCGGTAGTAAACTATATTGGGCTGTACCATCCCCGACTGATCATCATGGAGTGGGACAGCTGGCGCGTGATGACTCCAGTATTGGTTCTTCTCCCAAATTGGGAATTCCCTGCAACACATATCGAAGAGACTTCTTTCAGGTTGACGGTGTCTTCCGCAACATGTATCGAAGAGACTTCTTTCAGGTTGTAGGACTTCGAAAAATGTTAATAACTGGAATTGCAATATTTTCCTTGCAAGTTCCTCTTTATATAATAAATGATAATATCTTGCTTATTTTGACTTAGCAGGTATTTCCACAAAATAAATACTTTAAGTTACCTTGTAACTTCGTCGTTCATATTATACTGGCATCATTTCCGTAAATGCATGGCATATGGTTTGAAAGATACTTTTGAACAGTTATATATTATTGTTCAGTTAAATATTATTGTTGGTGGGCTATTGCTCACCCTTGCTTTATTATTATATTACAACAACAGCTAGACCAGATGACTCGCACAAGGCGCACTCGACGCTGGCGAGGACGATGAGACTACCAGAGCCGAAGAGAAAGCTATTGGTAGGATAGATTCATTCTTTCAGTACAAAATATATGGACTAGTATGACTTATGTAAATGGATGGCAAAGAGTACGTATTCATATTGTAATTCTTTTTGGATTGTATGAACTCATAATGTACTTAATAAAATTTGGTAGTTACTCTGATTTCATCTCTGGGACTATAACGGGTGTGTTTTATGTTATTGTTTTGGGTCACAAGGTTGTAATTTATTATTTATGTTGAATTGTGGATGGGAATTGAGTCTGTAACAACCAGATCCCTGACCCCGGATCTGGGGGTGTTACAGAAGTGGTATCAGAGCATACGTTATAAACCCCAGAGATGAGGCGACGTTAAAACAATAAATTCACTAAGATAATAAGAACTCTTGCCAAGTTCATAGTTGGACTACTTAATGTAGTGATGACATATAAAACCCTTATGGGAACTCTTAAGTATCATTATAGTAACTTAGCTCGATATCGTATCGACGAGTAAGGCGACAGACCTTGAGGCATACGAGCAGCAGCGCGATTATGCTTTATATGCTGAAGATCAGCGGATAAATCGATAGAGTACCCTACTGGAGACCCGGAAGAGGTTCCAGAAGATAAGGACAGTCCTGTTAGGATAAGGAGCTTACCCTTGAGGAATGAGGTCCACAAGCAGAAAGACTGTGATGATTAAGATATAGTGCTCAGAAAAGTGGGCATAAAGAACTGAGCTATTAGCAAGAGAACTGAAGATTCATGTTGGATTTGTAGCCGGACTACTGGATGTAGTACCAGCAAGTAAGACGGATTGGAAGAATTACTTAAGATCTTATACGGGAATAGATGAGAATCCCTAGAGACTTTCATATTAACGAAGAAAGAGCTAGAGGGATGTATGATTATCAAAGACAGCGATATCGGACGAGGAGCAGAGTCCCTAGGAATAGAGAGAAGGAGGCAGTAAGTGCCATATCATTTGATAAATGAATTAGTATGAATATTGTCAGTAATAATTCGCCATGAGAAGGCAGGTGTCATAGGTTGTAAATTATGGAACCAAATTGAGGTTAATGAGGTGGTTTTATTAAGGGAAATGTTCATTTTATGAATGAATCAGTTAGAAAGTAAAGACATTGGGAGGTGACAGCATGATTGGATAAAGGTATATAAGGAAGTAGTAGGCAAGACAATGATCTCAGAACCTACTGGAAGATAAGACCAGTGAGTCAAGATGAACTCGTAATGAGACTATTGTCAGAGACTGAGTATAGGGCTATTTCAACTCAGTGAAATGGTAAACCAGAAATGTTAGATGCATGTGATTCAGAGGAATACTAAATTCTTTCTTTGAATGAATTATAGTAGTTACCTTAAGTTTACTCCAACGTGGAATTATAATGGATCAAGTAATACGATCAGCAGTTAAAGAGAAAAATGTGAGAAAATCTTCCTGGAGCTAAAAGATGAAATTGGTGACGACCCAGCGTTGGCGTTGCCTCATGGAAGAAAGAAGACTTTGTGCTTCCAATGATGCTTCGCATAAAGGATTAGGATGTGTGCTTACGCAGCACGACAAAGTACTTGTGGATGCATTCGGATAGCACGGTTCACCAGGTACGGATGGCCTTAGTAGTGCCAATTTTGTGAAACAACCAACTCCGACGGTAATGTTCCTTCTGAGACTAGTGGTTAGGTGCACTGACATTTGGTAATATTGAATATCAGGACGTATAGGTATCAGGACGTTGTGACAGGTTTCGATTTGAAGCTGTTGATTCCCTTTTAAGGGATGTATATAATTGGTTCCTCTCCAATGGGTAAACTTCCAATCTGATGACGATTATTTCGTTAACTATGATCGCTTATGATTCTACCTTCTTGGAGGTTCATAGAATTATTCTTCAGGTTTCGAAACTGGTCTCCTTAATGTTACCAGTAGGTGGATAGATTGACCAAAATTTCCCTGATTCTGGAAAAGAATTCGGCGAATTTTGACAAACCTTGTCTTTCTGATTATCAGAGAACATCGTTGAAGAGAATGGAAACTGGAGCGAACCCTGTGGATTGGGTAAGGTTGCCGCTATATGGGTTAGTGGACAGACCCCGATTATCACGATTGATTGTAGAAATATAATGATGAAGTGAGATTGGGCGAAAACAAGAAATGTAAGTAAGAAACCAGCCGGACTGAGAAACTCCGGGATTGACTTAAGTGAAAAGGCTATTATGCCAGGAATGGTAAGCTTGCGTGGCACGCGGGATTGATAAGAATAGTTGAAAAGATAAAAGTAGAGGAAAGGTGGCCGGAGGTGCCGAGTAGTCGATTAAGACTTATATGAAGTAAAGTTTTGGAAAGGTAGAAAGGTATCAAAGAAGAAGGCACTATGCCAGCAATTGCTAGAAAAGTAATGCTATTAGTCAACCCCTAAAATCATATATTTTTATTTTAGTGTGGCCAGTTGAGGCCAAGTCACAAAGGACTATCAAGTGACTAGACCAGCAATGAAAGGACAAAGCATGGTTGCTTCTAAGTAAGCACCGACTACAAGGGCTTCTGATATAACGGAAATATTAATTAGATTGTAGGAATCTTCTACTGAACCCTTTGCAACCCATGTTTGGATTGGGAATTTACTAGACTTTTGGAATGGGGTCACCCATACTAAAGTGATTCATGTGTATATGATTGTCCAAGATTACGAGTAAAAATAGAAGTATAGTGACTTGAGATGTTTGATGTTAGGGTATTATAAATACCATGAATATATTATGACTAAGGAAAGTAAACATCGAAGGTTTATGAAGAGAGTATAGAAATGGTCAGAGATTGATCAGTATGCTGTAGAAATTTTGTATGAGACAAGTACCTTTGCGAAGAACGATAAGTACTAAGAGATTCACGTTGAACTCGACCAATATCTTCCAGAACATCCTTGCTACCAGTACCAAGTTCTGTAAGAGAGCAGATAGACATACGTTGTCTTTTGGAAGGTCAAATAGGCTGACAACTATCTGAAAGAAGAGGTTAGCATTAAGCCACCGATCAATTATCAAATGAGAATGATTGAAAAGAGACCCTTATTAAGGATGCATGATTTGATTGCCAGCAAGAATTCCTTGGCAGTTGAATTAAGGATAGGATATCCATAAATTAAGACAAACCCTGGGGAATGCACAAGGGATGGCATTAACCCTAATAACGACATTATGAATTCAGATTATATGAGTTGGACTTGCTAAGGCAACAATGACCGGTAAGGATTATTAAAAAGAGTTCTGGAAAGAACATAGATAGAATTATTAGAGTATTGATCAATGACGTTTTGATATACCCTGTACCCAGAAAATACAGGAGGAATGGTGAGGATGACCTAAGAAACCTTACAAGGAAAAAGGTAATATTCCGAACTTCAAAATGGAAGTTTGGTAAGGAATGTATGACATAGTAACAATAATGCCAGATGAGGCATGTATGAAACCTTGAGGAATTATGGATTGAGATATAAAGGTTGAGATTATCCTAAGATAAGGAAAGAACTAAGAAAAGAAGTATCCTAAGTAGGATTGGGAATAAACGTGATAAAGTTCCCACGGGTAGGTGGAAGCAATGACGTATGGAAAAAGACTGATACATATATTTTTCTCCTTCAGCAGAGCTTAAGGGAGAATGCTTTCACCCAACAGTGATGGGAATGAGGTAGAAAAGTTTGAGTTGGAATGTATCCAGAGAACATGGATTACAAGAAATTGTTAGTATCAGGAAAGGCCAATGAGGTGGCCGACAGTCTAAGTATAGAAGAATAATTACAATGTTCATACCGAAGAAACAGAATGATATTTAGAAGGACCTTGAAGGTCATATCGGAGTGGAGGAATTTACATTCCTTCTGATGAATGTGCAAGAATCGACGGTAATAATAGTTTAAGTAAAGATTCGATTCCCGATATTGTCTTAAGCAAACTACACACCGTAGAAGGTCCCGTTTTGAGGCAAACCAGGACCATGATACAAAATTGATGAAGTAAACCATTAAGTTTCCAGTCTTTATGGAAGATGTATGAGTGATACTTTTATCAACTGGATATAGCTGCGATGCTTGAAACTCTTCTGCAATTTTATCTACTTCATGTAATATCTACATCAAGTTCAGGAAGTATTCCTTATGGATAAGGAATAGTGATTACTTTATCTCCCTAAAGGATTTGAAACCCGTAGGGTTAGCTATTAACGCATTACGTAAACAACAAGCGATGGTGATTCTTCTAAGAAAGTAGATGACAACGTAAAGATAAAGAAAGTGCTGCTATTAATGAGCTAAGTGGCATGTTGATGAATGACAAGCAAGTTTGTGTTGGTGTACTTCTGCGCAAACAAGATAGAGAATATGAGGTTGATGATTCATGATGCTAAATGTATTCCCGTCGAAAGAATTAATGAGACTTGGAGGGAAGGGCAGTTGAGCCCGATACTTATTGGGCCACCTGAGAGTTTAAAAGTGTTCGGAAGGTGGTATTCGAGCCAGCCTTACCCCCAAAACTTATAGCACGGTCATAACGGGTTTTCATGTGGCAAGGCTGCGCCAGTAAAATGCAGATGCTCGATAGATGATAAGAACACGAGCCGGTAGATATACGACCTGGTCTGACTTACGAAAGACAACTTGTGGAAAACCACGGGTAGAAAAGAACAAGTGATGAGAAACAAGGTTGGCAGAAGTAGATTATATTAAAGGGATCGGGCCAGATTTATTTCGGAAAGTTTAAATTGGAATAACGTGATGATTATAGAGTAAATGTGACGGAATACCGATAAGGAGGTACCAAGTGCAAAAGGTGTCTCAATAAAGAGATGAAGGTGAAAGTAAATAACAGAAGTAAATAAGAATCAGATAATGAGAAGGATGTGATTGATAAAGAAAAGACGGGGAAAGTAACTATGGAATATGAAGCAAGGAATGTTATGAATGGATTAATAAATGGGTTTTCCGATGAATTGTCGGGATGACAACCTGATAGTGTTAATATTATAGATATGAAAAAAAAAATCTAGTAGCGTGACATGGAATGTCAGTAACGATGGTGTCAAGCGAGAAACTAAGATTTAACCTGAAAGGTTGAAGGAATTTTCTGAAGTGAGTGTTGCTAAGGTTGAACCAGAGTATAGGTCCATAGAATAGTGGACAAAGCAGCAAGATATGTTGACACGTGAGATTGCGATCAAATAGTATTGGATATAATTATGATTAATTTCTTCCTTAATGAACCTCTATAGTTCAGAGGTAATTTCTGAGTATGATATTTTACAATCATGAAAACTTTCTATAATCTTTTAAAATTCTTTTCTTCTCTCTTATTCATCTCCTTTATGAATTGAGAAGAACAACCCTTTAAGGAGGGGAGGTACTGCTACGTGACTATCTGTCTATGTGATAGAAGTCTAAGTGGAATACCATAACTTGTTTAATTGCTTGTCAAGTACTAAAGGCTGGCCCCCTTCTGTACTAACGATGCAATATAACAAATGTTCAATTGATCATAGTGATCTCTCAATAAATCTTTCCACTTCTCTATATTGATCGAGATTGCGAAGATTAAAGTGATCAGGAAATGCATAGTGCGAGCGAGGTTATCTCCGAATTCGCAGCACGATAATGATACCAAAGCCACTACAGGTATCAATAAGGATAAGACTGAGTAAGAGCATAACCCGGATAGTGTGTTGTACGAAAAGTAGCCAAGTAGATGGAAAAGGATAAAGTAAGTATTGTAGCACCAGTAGATGTGCTGAGAAAGGGTAGAACGACTGAGAATTGACCGGGAAGCTGAAAGGTGAAACGACAGACAAACGACTCTTTGCTTCATACCTGATTCCGGGACGGAATCCTTTTAAGGAGGGGAGACTGTAAGAACCCCCAAATTTTGGATATAATTAAAACTTTTTATTATGTACTGAGGTAATGGTGAATAGTGATAACGACTACGATGTAACGATTGAGATAATGAATGAAAGGAATAGATTTGGATTCAAATGTTTATATGCCATGAAGAATACTATTGGTTGAAACTTTAGATAAGAATTATCTATCTCCTAGGGAGTTGAGATTTGATAATTCTAAAGGAGAAGATTATTCCTATGTCATCCAAATCGATATCTGTTATTGGTCCAGTAGGTCCATAAAAAGGTTAAGGAACGATCGAAAGAGATTAGGGACAATTGTACAACCCTAAGAGGATGAGTAAAGAAAAATGGATGAATAGTGATTTTGATGGATTTAGGAATATTATGAGACGACACTATATAGAAGTATTCGGAACGGATTTCCGAGTTCGTATTAGTGATCCAGGGGGAAAATAAGTGTATGTAAAAGCTGTCGGATTCTGAAAAATAGTACTTTTATTTTTCCCGAGAATTCCCTGGACACTGAAAGAGTTAAGGAATTATTGAAGGGATTTAAGGAAAATAGGTTCAAGAATTATTGAATGGAGGATGATAGTATAAATATTGAGACGGTTCCCGGTAAAACCCTAACTAGAAACGCATGAGTTATTTCCTCGAACGATCAATGAATTGAGCAATAAACGGACACAGAAACAAGTAGGGAGCCAAGATACAAGCATGTGCAAGTGGATAAGGCCAAGTAACCAAATGAGTTACCAAGGGTAACTAGCAACATTAGAAATCAAACCATTAGTTGCTTAAAAACATCATCCAAGCACTAACACACCACTTGCCCACTTGATTATTGCATCATCCATGACCTCACCACTTTAATAAAGCCACTTTATTCTAGATATTATCCACGCAAGTCAATAATGCAAGAGATTAGATCAAGCACCAAGCAAAACTCCATCTCTTTCCCTTACTAGCACCATTCGACTTTTTCAAGAAATGCAAGGGGAAATCCAACTTCCAACCATTTTTAAATCTCAAGAAAATTAAGGTGAGTCCTATATTTCATAACTAAGATATCCTATGAATTTCATCTTCAAATTCCGTACCAATATTGAGATATAAAATCAAGAAGATGATGATGAATAGTAACTTTTAAGTATTAACTTTGTGTTCTTGTTTTCTTTTGATTGATTCAAGTATACTAAGGCTACTTAAGGATCATTCAAGGCTTAACAAGTGTTAATCACTCTCCAAGGAAGGTATAAAGCTCAAGAACCCTTAGTACTACTTTGAGTTTATGGATCTTTTGGATGGATATATGATGGAGAAGTGTTAGTATGTTTAGATCTATGTATGCATAATTGGTTGTTATTGATGTTTCATACTTGTTGGATTTGAGTTGTTCTTGAGATATCATGACTTAGATTAGATGAAAAACTTTAGGTCTTGAATTGGTTGTTGTTGGAGGATGATTTGATGATGATAAAAATTTGGAAAAGCGTGTAAACATAGTCGTCGTAATGCCGAATTTTTGTTAACACTTAGAAACCAAGCATATCAGTTAATATAATTTCCTGACCTTGGTGATATTATGACTGATCCTTGTAGATCTCGAACCATAGATCGTTTTGGCGCGAGAATCGAAACATTCCGACTTACGGTTTAGGAGTTGTGGTCAAATTACGAAAAGTAGTTTGAAACCGTAAATGAGAATTCGTAACTGAATTGAACCCTCGTAAAATATGTAAGTCAGTGGCGAATCTTGGTAATTAAATACTAGAGGTAAAAAGGAAGGCGTGAGAGAAACCTCATGTGAAACGGATCATTTTCCGATTTTATAAAAATGTTTGAATCGAAGTTAAACGCGAACGAACCCCTAAAAACCCGCTTGATTATAACTTTGGTAAAACACTTAGAAAACGAACGATAAAACTCGAGGTATAATCTCGGTTCGTAATCGATCGACTTTAGAACTTATACGACTTAATTATATACCAAGTGTGGGTATGATGACATGTCGTAATAACGAACAAATGTCAGATCGTATCAGTAATAAAATAGTTACATTAAAAGGTGTATAACGAGATAATTCGAAAACATGTTTCGATTTAAGCGAAGTTATACTTAGACTTTTAAAACGTGTTAAGTGGTTAATCTCGAGTGTTCTGATTGTTTATAGATCATCGAGAAGACCCAGGACCCGCTATCTCCACCCACACCCGATTACCAGGCAAGTGTTCAAACATTTGAACCTGTTGTTGTGATAATATATGTATATGATTCTGTATTACATATGCCATCGCATGCATGCCTGTTTCCAATTATATTGTGACTCTGGCTTTCGTGATACTTGTTCCCTGAATTGATATTAGCTTATAGACTAGATACGAATTATCAGTGATAAGCCGGATTGTTTTGGTAAGACCCTTAGCGAAGGGCATATGATATTTATTCTAAATATAGACCGGGAGTCGGTATTTTGATATATAAATAGTCGTGGAAACCCGGAGGGATTCCAACGACAGATTATTATTTATCTGAGGAATGTTATTATTAAACGTTATTTATATTCCCATAAAGTATCAATTACTTGGAAATATTTCGAGGAATGTTATTCGAGTACTATCTCAGTCGAGAGATATTAAATGAATGTTAGTTTCGAATATTCATTTAGAGTTGATTATTTAATAAATATTATTTTGATATTCATTAGAATGTTATTTATTAAATGAATATTACTTTCGAATATTCATTTAAGCTTTTATGTACTTGATGAATATTATTTTAAATATTCATTGGAAGCTCTATTTACTTAAGGAATATTATTTCGATTATTCCTTTAAAGTTTTGATTACTAAATGAATATTATTTGGATATTCTTTTAGAAGATTATTTATTAAATGAATATTATTTTCAAATATTCATTTAAAGTTTGACTCATTATTGAATATTATTTTAAATACTTATTGAAATCTAATTATTAATGAATATTATTTTGAATATTCATTTAAGGAGTGATTTATTTAGTAAATAATTCTATATATTCATTCGAGGATTACTTACGAGCAATATTATGACTTAATAATATTCCGTAATTATTATTGAGTTAATAAATATTCTTGGAATATTTATTTAATTCTTTTAAATTCTTTTTAAAATGATTTATATTATTTGGAGATTATCTTTCACCTCCAAATATTATGTAAAATATGTCGAAGTCCTACGATTAATATTATATGAAGAAAGGTCCTCAAGATTCCATTCTTCACTCGAATCTACCTCTTAAATTATAAGGGAACCTTACTTGAGAAAGGTTATTTATCTTGTTGACTTCCCGGTCATAATTTATCCTTTTCACTCGCAACTTGGTTGCTATGGACTCATTAAGTCTGTGTGTACCTTCTCATCATTCGAGGGGTAAGATTGTCGGAACAAGTTGATATCCATTAATAAGCAAAAGCTTGGGAAATGTTGGTGAATTTTCCTTTCTAACTTGATACGACTACTTTGTGGAGTCTTATCAACAAGTATTTCACTTGGGGAAGGGAGGGCAAACTCTACGTTTCAATGATGTGGATTTATTCGAACTAGGAGTCGTCTGTAAGAGGCCGAGTCGCGCGGTCCATCACAAGGCCTAACTATTGGCCAAGGAGTTACTATTAAAGGCAATCGACAAGTGGAGCCTTCAGTTCTTCCTTCTACCAGTAGTAAACTATATTTGGCTGTACCATCCCCGACTGATCATCAGGGAGTGGGACAGCTGGCGCGTGATGACTCCAGTATTGGTTCATCTCCCAAATTGGAAATTCCCTGCAACACGTATCGAAGAGACTTCTTTCAGGTGGTAGGACTTCGAAAAATGTTAATAACTGGAATTGCAATATTTTCCTTGCAAGTTCCTCTTTATATGATAAATGATAATATCTTGCTTATTTTGACTTAGCAGATATTTCCACAAAATAAATACTTTAAGTTACCTTGTAACTTCATCGTTCATATTATACTGGCATCATTTCCGTAAATGCATGGCTTATGGTTTGAAAGATACTTTTGAACTGTTATATATTATCGTTCAGTTAAATATTATTGTTGGTGGGCTATTGCTCACCCTTGCTTTATTATTATATTACAACAACAGCTAGACCAGATGACTCGCACAAGGCGCACTCGACGCTGGCGAGGACGATGAGACTACCAGAGCCGAAGAGAAAGCTATTGGTAGGATAGATTCAATCTTTCAGTACCAAATATATGTACTAGTATGACTTATGTAAATGGATGGCAAAGAGTACGTATTCATATTGTAATTCTTTTTGGATTGTAAGAACTCATAATGTACTTAATAAAATTTGGTAGTTACTCTGATTTCATCTCTGGGACTATAACGGGTGTGTTTTATGTTATTGTTTTGGGTCACAAGGTTGTAATTTATTATTTATGTTGAATTGTGGATGGGAATTAAGTCGGTAACGACCAGATCCCTGACCCCGGATCTGGGGGTGTTACAACAATGAGGGCTGAGATAACGATCGCTGAGCGCGATCATGACAGATATTTTGAGGCCTCTACGGCCAACTTTGAGCGCTTTAGGACCGTGGAGCTGGAGATGGCTCATGAGAAAGAAAAGACCCGTAAGCTGGAGCTAGAGGTTGCAAGGGCTTGTGCGGACGTCTTAACTAAGTACAAGGCATCTCAAGAGTTTGAGGATCTCCTGAATGCTGAGTATGATGATAACTTCCTAGGGACATTTAAGACCTACTGGGAGCGAATCATCGAGGAGCTGGGGGCAAATATTGAGGGAGTTACTTTGGAGAAGTTCCCTGTTCCTCTTATTTCGGGCCTTGTCACAACTACTCAGGAAGGGGCTACAGAGACAGTTGTTGGCGGTGACTCTCAGCCATCACAGGATGCGGTTTCTTCTCCTCTTGAGTTAGATAGCTCCCCCAAGGAGAAGGATTCCCATGTTGAGGATGCCATCCTTGGGGACTTAGATATTTAGATAGCCTTGCGTGGCTTACTTTTGTTTTGTTATTCTGAACTTTTACCCTTCGGTGTCCGTGATGTAATCCTAACTTAACTATCTATGTAGTTAGTTTCCTTTGTCTCCATATTCTTATCTTTTGCTTATAGTTTGTTATGCTTTTGAGTTCTCTTAGTACTTGGCCTCTTGGCTTGCACTAAACTTGTGCTTTGGTAATACATTCGTCTTTCGTGCTTAAAATAAAAAACAAAAAGAGTAACTCAATTGAAAGCAAGAAACAAACTTTATTAACAAGCTGACAAAGAATGTCAATAAAATGGGTTCAACCCTTACATAGATACTCTACCTCCTACTTGGGGCGATAAGCCCTGGAATGGTTTCATCGAACCTTATTTCTACCTCTCCTAATAAATATGAAGCTAAGTCCTATTAGGATAGCTTAAACATAATAAACCTTGAGGTTTGAGGCATGCCAAGTGTGGGGCACCTCACTTCCCTCCAAGGTCTCCAGCTTGTAGGATCCTCGTCCTAGCGTCTTCCTGACTCGAGACGGCCCTTCCCAATTGGGGGCTAGCTTTCCCTTCTGGCCAACTCCAGAGGCCTCTATCTTCCTTAGAACTAAATCACCTTGTCGAAAGAACCTCTCCTTAACCCTTTGGTTGTAATGGAAAGATGCCCTCTTCTGATGCTCCGCATTTCTGGCATTTGCTTCATCCCTGACCTCATCAATTAGATCGAGGGCGAGCCTCATGCCTTCTCCATTAGTCTCTGGTTCATATACCTCAATCCGTGGTGATGCATGCATAATCTCCAAGGGCACAACTGCCTCGGCTCCGTAAGCCAGCAAGAACGGGGTTGCTCCAGTTGTCACTTTACAAGTGGTGCGATACGCCCAAAGTATAGGCAGCAATTCATCCACCCAAGTGTTCCTTGAGCGTTCGACCCTCTTTTTCAGTCCATCAAGGATAATGCGGTTTGCTACCTCTACCTGTCCAATAGCTTGAGGGTGAGCCACTGAAGTAAAGCGAAGCTCAATAGCATTCTCCTCACAGTACTTCTTGAACTCTTCATTGTTGAACTGTGTCCCATTGTCTGTCACAAGGATTCGTGGGATTCCGTATCTGCAGATTATGCTTTCCCAAAAGAACTGAGTGACTTGCTTGGTGGTTATCTTGGATAAAGGTTTAGCCTCAATCCACTTAGTGAAGTAGTCAATGGATACTATCAGAAACTTTCTTTGTGCTGAGGCTATGGGGAAAGGTCCAAGTATATCCATTCCTCATATCACGAACGGGATAGGAGAGTTAATCGAGGTTAACATCTTAGGCGGATGCCTTACAATCGGAGCATGCTTCTGGCACCTGTCACACCTATTGACATAATTCTGTGCATCGGCCAACATCTCAGGCCAATAGAATCCCAAACGAGTGATCTTATGAGCTAGGGTTCTGCCCCCCAAGTGTTGCCCACAGATCCCATCATGAACTTCTTCTAATGCTTCCTTTGCCTCCTGGGGCCTCAAACATCTCAGATATGGGATGACGAAAGACCTCTTATAAAGGATGCCTTCAATCAAGGCATACCTCAATGCTCTCACCGACAACTTTCGTGCCTCTTGGGCATCGTCAGGGAGCCATCCAGTTTCTAAGTAAGCTTTGATTGGATCTATCCAACAGCTCCCTACATCGATTGGTGCCACCAATTTTGAGTTGATGGTCGGGGCCTTCAAGAACTGGAAGTAAACACTCCTTGCATAATTCTCTATTTCTGAAGAAGCGAACTTGGAAAGGGCATCAGCCTTAACGTTCTCTTCTCTCGGAATGTGCTCCACATAACACTCATCAAACTGAGTCATGATAACTTTCACAACCCTCAAATATTTTGCCATAGTTTCATCCTTGGCTTCAAACTCACCATTCACTTGCGAGACAACCAATCTTGAGTCTCCACAAATTTTAAGGTTCTTGACCCTCATGATTCTGGCCAAGCCCAATCCGGCTATCAAGGCTTCATACTCGGCTTCGTTATTGGTTGTTGGGAAGTCCAACTTCAAAGCATACTCAACTGTGAACCCATCAGGGCTTTGCAAAACCATTCCTCCACCACTAGATTTTGTTTTTAATGCCCCATCAAAATAGAGCATCCAATATTCCTTCTGATCAGGTAACAGCTCTTCATCTTTATCCTTACCTTCAGGGGTCGATACTATCACCTGCCCCCCGACTTCTTGGTTGCCAATGGTACATTCAACCACGAAGTCAGCCAATGCCTGAGCCTTGATGGCTGTCCGAGGCTTGTATGTGATGTCAAATTCTCCAAGTTCAATCGCTCACTTAATCAACCTTCCACTGGCCTTTGGGCTGTGAAATTTGTTTCTCAGCTACTGGTCCGTCAGGACTTTAATCTTATGTGCCTGGAAGTATGGTCGTAACTTCCTCGAGGCTGTTACCAATGCCAAAGCAAACTTCTCAATGGGAGAGTAATTCAACTCAGCCCCATGCAATACCTTGCTCACGTAGTAGATTGGTTTCTGAATTTTCTTCTCTTCTCGAATGAGGACGGCACTCAATGCTTGTGTTAGATACCGCCAAGTACAGATAAAGAGTCTCTCCGGGACTAGGTTTGGCCAACAAAGGGGCTTCGGCCATGTACTTCTTCAGCTGCTCAAAGGCCTCCTGGCTTTTAGGTGTCCACTCAAAGTTCTTCACCTTCTTTAATGCTTGGAAGAAAGGCAAACACTTATCACCAGATTTGGTGATGAATCTCCCTAAGGCTACTACTCAGCCCGTCAATTTCTGCACATCCCTTATAGAACGTGGCGACTCTATGTCTAAGATCGCGTTGATCTTGTCGGGGTTGGCCTTTAGGCCTCTCTTCGAAACCATCTGTCCCAAAAACTTTCCAGACCCAACGCCAAAGGCACACTTGGATGGATTTAACATCATTTTATGGTGCCTCAGCACTTCAAATGCCTCTCTGAGGTGCTTAATATGGTCTGCCTTGATTAGGCTTTTTACCAACATGTCATCAACATAGACCTCCATGGTTTTCCCAATCAGATGGGCGAATATTTTATTTACCAATCGCTGATAAGTGGCTCCTGCATTCTTTGGACCAAAAGCCATAACAAGATAACAGAAAACACCAAAGTCAGTTATGAAAGATATCTTTGGGATGTCATCCTTATGCATCTTAATCTGATTGTAGCCGCTGAATCCATCCATGAAGCTCAACATCTCATGCCCAGCCATAGCATCTATCAGTGTGTCAATCCTTGGTAGAGGGAAACAGTCCTTAGGGCATGCATCATTTAAATCAGTGAAGTCTATACACATCCTCCATTTCCCATTTGCCTTCTTGACCATCACAGGATTAGCCAACCGCTCGGGGAACTGAATCTCTTCAATGAATCCAGCCTCTAGGAGCTTGTCAACTTCTTACCTTTCAAGAGCAAAATTTCTCTTCTTCTGCTTTATTGTCTTCGGCTTTGAATCGACATTCAGCTTGTGAGTTATGAGTTGGGATCAATCCCTGGCATGTTAGCCGCTGTCCAAGCAAACACATCATTGTTCTCTTGTAAGAAAGTCGTCAATCTACCCTTCAAGGGTTCTTTCAGAGAAGCTCCAATATACGTAACCTTTTTGGGATCTCCAAGATCTAGAGGTACGGGAATCAAATCTTCTGTTGGCTTCCCTCGGTGTTC
The DNA here is from genome assembly GCA_036435485.1 of Saposhnikovia divaricata. Lineage (NCBI taxonomy): Eukaryota > Viridiplantae > Streptophyta > Magnoliopsida > Apiales > Apiaceae > Saposhnikovia > Saposhnikovia divaricata. The sequence goes on from CM071599.1 coordinate 10,835,484, forward strand.
ATCATCACCTCGGACATCCATGTCTTCAATCAGAAGGACCTGCCCCCCGACTCCATCAGCTCTTAATGCAGCTACATAACAACTTCGTGTCATCTTCTGATCACCTTTCTGTTCTCCAACACCATTACAGGTTGGAAACTTAATCTTCATGTGATAAGTTGAGGCTACAGCCTTGAATGCATGAAGTCCAGTTCTTCCAATGATAGCATTATACGTGGAAGCTGCCTTGATCACCAAAAAATTTAGCATCTAAGTTGCCTCCTTAGGCTCCTGCCCAATAGTCACAGGCAGCTGAATGGTTCCTTCAACCTTAGATTCAACTCCATTGAATCCATAGATAGGCATGTTGGTGGGGGTTAGCTGAGACTCATTGTATCTCATCTTTGTAAACGCATCATGAAACAGAATATCAACAGAAGCTCCATTGTCTATCAAGACTCGTTTTACTTCTGAGTTTCCAATCACAGGAGTTATGACCAACGGGTCGTCATGGGAGAACTTCACCCCTTCCAAGTCTGAATCATCAAATCCAATCATTAGCTCAGTTTTTGCAAGCTTCGGGGCTTCCCCCACGATGTGCATCACCTCTCTGGCGTAAGCCTTGCGAGAATTCCTAGTGGCACCGGCCGCTGTCGGGCCTCCCCAAATTATATTGATAACTGGCCCTCGGGGCTGTGGGTTACGATCACGGTCATTATCCCTACGATCATTGTTCTTCCTGTCATAATCCCTTCTTTGACTTCCACGATCTTCACCCTTCTAGAACTGTCTTAGTTTCCCTCTTCGGATCAAGAATTCAATCTCATCCTTGAGTTGTCTACAATCATCGGTGTCATGTCCCACATCTTTGTGAAACCTACAATACTGATCCTTGTTTTGCTTTGAGGGATCACCCTTGAGTGGCTTCGGCCATCGAAAGTCCTTATCCTTCTAGTTATATAACAAGATCTGACTCCTAGGAGCATTCAACCTTGCATATTCAGAAAATCTTGGTCCCAGACTCTTCTTTGGTGTAGAGTCGGAGTCCTTACTAGTCCGGGGATATTTGTCCCTAGCATCGTACTCTTGCTCTTACTTCCGCTTCTTAGAGTCATTGTTGTTCTCTATCGTGGCATCTTTCTTCATGCTATCCTCAGCTTTAATATACTTATCAGCTCTTCGTTGTAGCTCAGCCATATTCTCAGGGGGATGCTTTGCCAATGACCTCTTGAAAAAGAGATCAGTGGTTTCGTGCTCCAGGACTACCATGGCCACTTTATTGTCAAAGTCGGTGATGTTTAGTGTCTCCTTAGTGAATCGATTGAGGTAATCCCTCAGATTCTCATTCTTTCCTTGTACCACATACATGAGGGATGCTGAGCATTTCTCATGAACTCTTCCGCTAATGAACTTTATATGTCCTTTTATATATGAATTAATAATCTATGAATAAATAGTGATTTATAAGAAAATTTGTGGTAAATTGACCAATTTATTATGGAAATATTCACTAACAATATTTTCATTAACTCTGTAAATTTTTTATTTTTTGATTGATAATTTATATACCAAATAATATATAGTACTATTTAAGAATATATATATATATATATGTAATATATGAGAAATGTTTCTAAAGTTAACTTTAAGCAAATTACCTAAAGCCATTTGCATTTTGTGGACAAAAGTTAGATGCCATTTTTGTAAGATACAATTCACCCCCTGTATTTACAAAAATAACCTTACTTTTGTATTGAAATATGACTTAACTTTAGATATTTATCTAAAGGTAACTTTAGGGCCATCAAACCCTTAATATTTTGAATAATTCAAATATATTGGAAGGTCAAATTGTTTTTCCATTAATTATTGCACAGTTAAAAAAAATCGTAATTAAAATATGAAAGTTGATTGGTTTAAAATTCATTCTAATGTTTCAATTGGTTGATGCTAGTTATTTTTTTTGGACCAAATTATTTAATACTTTACATAACTTAAATTTTGAATATGTATTGGAATAATGTGCTAAATAGTTTTATATTGTTAACGATTTTTAATTCATGATTTTGATTGTACCTTATGATTTTGAATTGAGAGTTTGAGATATCAAAATATCTATTATAGATATATAGACTCATGTAATAATGTATTATTTTTAAATTAAATAATTATCGTATTTAGAATAAAATTTTTTTTTGGTGAACAGGAAATAACATTGCATCTTAGACAAATCAATACATGCCACAGGATATTACATCAACTAACATACATCTCAAAACAAATGACAACTGCAAACAACTGCATACTAAAAACTACTCCCCAGCGACTTAGAAAACAAAGAAAACCACACCCAAAATCAACACCATGCACAGAGCAATTTTTTCTTTTAGCACCCGCTTTCCTAAGATCATCCGCCCCTATTAAAATTGTGACAGCCCCAGATCCGGGGTCAGGAATCCGGGCCATCATACTCCAATTTCCATTTATTAACAATATCTCTTGGTCTTCTTTATTTTTTATACTATTTAATACTCACAAAAATGACCCCACACTAATATCATCACACACACCAGTCATATGCTCAGAGAACAACATCCATTAATGATAGCAGTTAAAGATAAACTATTATTACAATCCCAGAATACCATCTACTACACCCATATAAAAGTATATACTACCTTGAGAACAGGTGTCGATACTTTCTCATAAGGTAGACTTCCCCTTTACTCTCTTCCAGATTGCACTGCGACGTTTCGGCACCTGATCTAGCTGTTATATAAATAAATAGCAAGAGTGAGCTATAATAGCTCAGCAAGATAAATTTGTAAACTAGTATCAAAGGAAAACTTATATATGTATATATAAACAGAAGACCCATCATAATCTTTAAGAAAAGAATTATTTTTTATTTAATAAAAAATAAAATGTGGACTTGTATATTTCAAATATACAAGTCTTAATAGCTCGAGGATTAACTAACCCTGACCTTTGTCTCCTCGACGCCTGGCCTGTAAACTGGGCTAGTCAAAATATTTCAGGGCCACACGGCACAACCCGCACGCCCTATGGCGCCACTCCCCAACATGTTCGCCGGGTGAGTCTGCCTTGTCACAACGCCTCTTTATCTACGCCCGCGACACACTGATTCCCTGTCTTGCTTTCCTGCTTTATTCTCCTGGCACTCAAGCTTGACGGCTGGTTGAATCAGTTTACAATACCTCTATTAGAAGATTCACCATGTCCTGGCCTTTCTCCCAACTATGAGGATATGCCTTATCCGTAATCAGATATAATGTGCCATGACCTATGTTCATTCATTAAGCCATGCACATCCATACATGATATATACAAGCGCATGTATACAAGTGAACAGCTATACACCCTCCACCTTGAACCCTGGTTTGGTCTGAATCATTCTTCAACCCCGACCCAATGTTGCATCTCCCTAAGCTGGCTGCACCCTAGAACCGTGATTCTGCTCTACCACACCATAGGCCTCTCCCGAAGACATCTCCCGCAAAGTGACTAGAATCCCATGCTCCATACAGTCTGACTCCCCTAGAACCATGTGAGCTACCAGAAACCATGTCTCACCCTGAAACCCTGTAACTGTTACATCTCACCATGTCCCAATCCTGAGGACGCCTCCTGCCATGTCGCGTGTTTCTCCCTAGACCATGCTTCCTGACTCTTCAAGAACTATGTGTGTTGTTAGAAACCACATTCCCTGTACCTGTGCTCCATGTGCTTGGTTCTGCTATCCCTGGTCCCCGTTGTCCTGATTAGTACCTCAACCTGTTCAACTTGTGCAAAGGTCTCCCAATGTTCCACTTGTCCACCAGAGCCTAAGTCTGTCACTTAGCTCTTTGGCCTTCTCCAAGCTACCCCTGTAACTAAGAGAATCCTCCACTACTAGATGTATGCGAAGACTTACTGATATGCATAGGAACATCCTCCCTTCAAATACTCCCGCCTAGTCTAGCTTACTGCTGTCCATGACTAGAACACTGCACCAATGTGTCTTTCTGCATAATCCAAGGTGTCTTCCTCTTCAAAGGCCTGACCCCATGTATCTCCATTGATCCATAAGACCAATGTTGTTGACTTAGCCTAAACAACTGGCCTTGTCTACTCTTGACCCCAACTGCCTGTGTCTTGAACATGCTAGACAGTTGTGCCTATCAGCCTGACCGGTCATCGTCTCCCTCGATGCACCGCCACCCTATGGTTGGAGAGTCCTGCCTAAATGAATCATTCACAAGCGAGAGTTCCCATAGGTGGTCTGCCCGACTCCCAGCACGGGTCAATCAGTACTGATACCACTTTATCAATTGGTCCTTAACACCAATAGTTCTGACATATCTTTGACATATTCTCTTGCTCCCGGGACTACAATGACTGGTTTCGCCCTGCCTTGGGCTCATCAGGGGAGCGGCTCCAGCTCCCGACCAGTCCTGCGCGCCTGACTGCAACGAGCAGCCCTCGCAGGCACTCGCCTTCCCGTCCCCAACCCCAACAGTAACTACGAAACCAGACAATGTCCCCCTTAACAATCGTATGTCCTATCCTTTAGCCATCACCTATGCCAAGCGCCTATGTCGGGACGCTTGCGCCCAGTGCCACCTACGCCCAGCGCCTATGTCAGGACGCTCACGCCCAGTGTTTCTCGTTGGCACTAATGACTAGTGACCAACGTCCAGCACCTGCCTTCGCAGTCAATGCTCGGTGTCATGGCCTTGGTCTAGCATTTGGCTACTCAAGCCAACCCAATGTCCCATGCCACCGGTTATGGTTGTAACAAACCACCCCCACTTGAAGAACTCGATGTCCTCATCGAGTTGAGAACAACCTTCTCGAGAAACTACTAATCCTCCAGTGCTGCTACTTGAGCTCGAACCTTTGCCCATACACAAATCCTTCGATGCCTCAACTCCAGCCTGAACCTTTATCCTAATTTCCCCTTCATGATTAGATGCCCAGGTCACTCCCTTTTGATTGCTATTTTGATCTCTTCTAAGGTTGTAGTGTCCCCACCACACATAAAGTTACCAATTTTCCAGTGCTTTTATGCTCTATACATGTGCCATCAAGTCCTGTGCTACCCCCGATTTGTGCACAACCGGTTGTCCAAACTGAACCACACTCCACCCCTAGCACACTTAGAAACATTATCCTGCACCTTTCCTGGTAATCCCAAAATCTGGAAGCTTGAGCACGGTCACACAGTTCGTCAACCACAACCTGCTCCTCGCCATTCCATCCTAGATATGATCTACTTTAGCAAATCTTTCGGAACGTTCGCCCTTTTTGACATCTCTCTCATATCACCCCAAGCATTTTTGCTCGCAATGAAATCAGGCACTCCAACTGCTTTCAAAAGATACCACACCTTTCCCAAGGGTGCCGTGTTCCTCTGTCAACATTGATGTCGCCTAGCAAGTCACCTCAAGAGTATTATCTAACTCGCTCTTCCATCATGAGCCCGACATTCAATCGGTTAGGGACCTTGCTCCTTCGAGAATCATCAATCATTCTCAAGGTATATGAACATCCAATCCTAACAACCAAATTGCCTCGCCTTTCCCAAGGGCTTAACTCCTTGATTGCTTCGTATCAGTGTCCACCCTCTGTGTCATTTCCTTACACAAAGGTGTGCCTTCACACTCCAAAGACACCTTCTAAGACAATTTCTGGAACGTCGACTTCACAAACCTTGTTGACTCGCCCCTCATTAGGCTATAGGTCACAACCCACACCGCCAACCCCTTTGACTCGCCTCACCAGGCTTTTGGTCGCACCCTCTTGTTCGCCAACTTGATTGTCTAAGTTAAGACTTCCCCTGAAAGTTGCCTTCTTCACCAAATGAAACAGTCCATGACTTCCCTACATGGTGCTCGCCATGACTTCCTTTCATTTAAAAGAGCTCACATAACCAAAGCTCCTTAAGGACTTCATCATAGGAATAACAAATGACTATCATGATTAGTCATGCACCCTGTGCTTCGCGAACTAATGTCACACCCTAACATCTACGCCATGCCCTGTGCACCTTTTCCTTTTTCTGAAGCTGCCTTGCCAAATATATCTTTTGGAATTTGTTTCGGTTGCCTAGACCTTGGCCCTGTCTCATACTTGCCTCAGATCTTTCAACCCATCATTCTACTACACTTTGTCAACTCTGTGTCTCTACCTCCCTTACATAAGGTTCTGCCAACTGCTTCCTCCCTTACCCAAGGTTCTGTCTGACAAAAAGTTACCAAGTGCTTGTCGCATTTGCCCTGAATTTTCATAAATTCACTTTGGGCTCCAGCTTTACCTCGATCAAGAATTTTCCCCTACTCTTGTTCCCCGGTACTAGCTTTTAAGCAACTGTCTCATTACTAAGTGCTTGCACTCTTCCCATGAATTCCCTCAAACTCAATGTAATCTCCTGCTTTACCCCTGCCCAAGAATTCTCTCCACTCTTGCGCTCCGGTACCAGCTTTTGATCAACAGATTCTTTTGCTATATTTGCAATCTCCCAATTCAGCCCAATCTTCAGCTCTGTCCTTGCACCTAGTCTCTACTAGACTTCCTACTCCGACTCCGCCTCTCGATGGCCGAGATCTTGCTATTAGCGAAATCTGCCGGTTAAATGCAATCACCTATGTTGAAACAAGTTGTACTCCTCCAAAAGTAGTAAATTAACACAAATAAGAACCTAGCAAGATAAAAATTTACCATTCATTACAAGTAAAATCTAAAAACCCTCAAATTTAAACACCCTGAATCCCTACACAAATTATGAAGTAAAATTAATACAAACACATACAAACATATATACATACAAATTAAACGAAGAAGAAAACATAATCAGTGAAACTTATGACGATGGTTATGATTATTGTCGATTGATTCAACTTCTTCTGCGACGGAGAATGAAAATGGAGAATGAGAGAGAGTGAGAGTGAGAGATACGCAGAGATACAGAGAGAGATAGAGGTCAAACTAAGCTACAATTACAAAATCGAAGTATGCAACACAAAGTATACATGAATCGAAACATATTTATACCTTAATTGAACAAAGCTCGAACCCTAATTGAATCATGGAGTCAAGTTTCGATTGACCCTGCTCGAACTCTAATTGACCTAAACTGCTTGTGAGAGAGGCGAGAAACTGTTGAGAGAAGTGTTTGAAAGAAGTGTTTGAGAGAAAGTGAGAAGTGAGAAGTGAAAGTGAGAACCCTAATGGGACTGCTCTTTGACTTGTTTTTCCCCAAATTTTCATTTGCCGCTCAGCAAATGAAATAAAATTATAGTACTGTCGTACTTTTAAAAAAAATTATTATCAATTTATTTTAATTTCTTGAAATTAAAATATAATTAATAAATCTATTATTTTCATAATTTTGTAATAATTCTGAACTTATACATAACTTAGTTTTCTTTATTAAATTTTTAATGAATTTAGTTAAAATTTAATAATGTTTGGATATTACTTATTTTAAAACCTTTTTATTTAAAATTTATAAACAAAATTTAATATTTATGAAAAATCAATAATTTAATTATTTGGTGGAATATTACGTTTTAAAATGATTACTTCAACGATTTTGTTAAACTTAATTATTTTTAAAGTCAAATAATTATTAAATCATTAATTTTAAATAAAATAAAAATTTTGTTCATGAATACTCTATGGTAACACATCTCATGGTGTTACCCACTGTAACACCTTTTATAACTATAGTAACATACTTCTACGGATTTGGTAACACCGCAATCACAAGGTTGCGATAGCTCAAAATTTTCATACCTATGGTAACATCCATAGTGGTAACACCCATGCCAAAAGGTTGCAATAGGCCATCTGTGGCGTAGTGTACCCTGGGTTTCCATGCCATCAGGCTTGTCACCCTCATCTCTTTCAGCCTCTTCTTCATCAGATGCGACATAATCAGTATTGTCCTCAGCATCTTTGTCGGATTCAAAGTCTAGCCTTGTAGGAGTCACATTCTTTTTGGCCTTCGACTTTTGCTTTTTACGCCACCTTTTCATTTTCTCGGAACCCTTTTCCAAGCTGTTAACTATTTCATTCATCGTGACCAAATAATCCATAATGTCTTTATTGCTGACATTACTACCACCACTTTTGTTTCGTCCATTACCATCCTGAGACAGTTGAGCAGGGGTGGCCGACCAGGTCCCCATGGACGAATGGCCGACCAGGGTGGGATGACTAGAACACCTTGGTCAGGTGTTGTGAAGACCTGAACCCCCTAGGTGGTTTCATGACCCTCCAGAACGCTCAAAAATGCTCCGTTTGACCTCAAATTTGGGATTTGGAAACCTCTCAAGGTCCTCTACAAGCCTAGGTAGGTCTCTTAGTGGTTTCAAGAAGTTGAAAAAAGGAGGGTGTTGAAACAAGGTCTGGTTTGAAAACCAGCTCAGAATGAGGTATTTCGCCCCTAAAACGTTCAAAAATGCATATTTTCATGTGATTCTTGTTCGTACCAGGAGATTATAAGAATCTCTATCATATGAGCCCAACTTCAAAATTTGGGTTCAGAAATGTCAGGGGTGTTCAAAATCTGGAGGGTGTTCAGAAGCCGTGAGGGTGTTGAAAGACCCTGAAGATGTTTGAAACATTCAAAAAAAAAAAAATTCATGGGCCCCAGCCGACCAGGTCCCCATGGCCAAATGGCCGACCAGGGTTGGCCGACTAGAACACCTTGGTCAGGTCTTGTGAAGGCCTGAATCCCCTAGGTGATTTCAAGACCCTCCAGAACGCTCAAAAGTGCTCCGTTTGAGCTCAAATTTGAGATTCAAGAACCTTTCAAGGTCCTCTAAAAGCCTATTTAGGAGGCCAAGTGTTTCCTTGAAGTTGAAAAGATGACCTTGTTACAAACAAGGCCTGGTTTGAAAACCAGCTTAAAATGGGGTATTTCACCTCCAGAACGTTCAAAAATACCTATTTTCATGTGATTCTTCTTCATACCAGGAGATTATAAGAATCCCCACCATATAGACTCAACTTCAAAGTTTGGGTTTGGAAATGCCAGGGGTGTTCAGAAAACGTGAGGTTGTTGAAAGACCCTGAAGGTGTTTCAAACACCTTCCAGGGGACAGTATTTCTTGCCTAGACAACTCAAAAATGAGAATTTTTACGTGATTCTTTCTGCAACCATGAGGTTATAAGAATCTCTATTAGACTGGCTTAACTCCAAAATTTGGGATTAGGGTTTCGCTAATCGCAGTTAGGGGATGAACCTTGATTATCGACGTTTAAGGACTCTAACTCTAAAATTAACCTACCTCAAGGTTAAGGGTGGATATCCTAGTAGTAATCACATTAAATATGAATTATTTAGCCTCGGTTAAGGCCTTCGTAGCCCCGTTTAGGGTTGTTTAGCCCCAATTAGGGCTGAATTAGTGTCTTTTGCTTAGAAATTAGCCCTTATTAAGGCTTATGGGCAATGACCGTCTGATATTAACCCTAACTTAGAAAAGTTGAGGGAAATAAATCATTAATGAATCTATGATAAAGGATCCTATGCACGAATTGCACTTGGATTAGTGTCTAAGAGCTCAAAACGACACTAATCCTATTCCCGAAAGGCCCAGAAATCTTAAGAAAGAGGTTCAAGAGGTCAACGAACGTTTAACTTTCTTAAGTATTAACTTATGAGAGACTCTTAGTCGTCGTGAATGTGTAGGTCACTCCACACTTCATTATAAGACGATACCCTGGTAGGGCCGAACTGACCTTAAACTTCTAAAAAAACAAGTTTTCCTAGAAGTTGGGGGGCAAATGATATAGGTGAAAAATAATCCATAAAGACATAATTAATATAGTATTTATTGGCTCATAAATGAGGCCCAAAACCCTAGATGGGCTTTAAATTCGTGGTTAGTGGCTAAGCCCAAAAAGAACAGCCCAAACCGGGGACGCCCGGTACAAGCTTGTTTATAACACGGACCTGATCCAAAAAACAAGAACGTTCTAGAAACCAGGAACGTTCTGGAATATCCCAAGGATATTGTGTAGCCTCCAAGGCACCTAATCCAATAAGGAAACTAATTCCTATAAGGAAGGAGTCAGAACCTTCCTCAATAACGGTGGCTTGCCCACCAAGTATCCGAATCCTACTACGATTCTAAGGCTCCTGCAGCCTATTTAAGAATCCTACTACGATTCCTATAAGGAAGGAGTCAGAACTACGTTTTTTGGCTTGATTCTCGACATTGAGATACGTAGGCATCTTGTGAAGACCCGAGTTAGGTCATGGTAACACAAGTGTAGCCATTAAAGCACGAAGGTCACGAACCCTAGCCGCAATTTGATAACCTTACTTTTTGTTCCACAACATGTTTGTACATGTGTATGTATGTGTAAATATGCATATCAATTATATAATAATTAATAGATTACAAATAATAAAATATTAATAGATTATACAACATAAATGTATGTATGTATGTATGTATGTATGTATGCTATATAGTATGTATGTATGTATGTATATAATATTACAGTATATTATTATATATCCACTTAAATTTATATATGTATGTATTTATGTTTGTACATGCATGTGTATGTATGTATAAATATGCATATTAATTATACAACAATTAATAGATTACAAATAATGAAATATTAATAGGTTATACAACATAAATGTATGTATGTATGTATGTATGTATGTATGTATGTATGTATGTATGTATGTATGTTATATAGCATGTATGCATGTATATAATATTATAGTATATTATTATATATCCACATAAATTTATATATGTATGTATTTATATTTGTACATGTGTACGTATGTATAAATATGCATATTAATTATACAACAATTAATAGATTACAAATAGAGAAATATTAATAGATTATACAACATAAATGTATGTATGTATGTATGTATGTACGTATGCATGATTATGTACGTATGTATGGATGTATGTATGTATGTATGTATGTGTGTATGTACGTATGCATGCATAATTAATAATTATACACTAATGTATAATTATCTACAAATATACTTTATAATTAATAATTATACAAACGTACAAATATAATTAATAGATTTCATTTTTTTGCACTTTATCTATATTAAAAATAAATACTCCTGTAAAATTGTCTAAGGATCTTGTAAGAGTGTCCTGGTCCTAAAATCATTAATAGAAAGTGTGAGAAGTTAAAAAGGACATTGGGGTGTTTGAAAAGCCATATTGAGATTATAAATTATACAAATATTTATGTACGAGGGTGTTTGGCAATGGGGGCTTAAAGCTAAAAATAGCTTCTTTAAGTCATTTTTGCTCTGTTTGGCAATTGGGGCTTTAAGCAGGCTTTAAGTTAAAAAACTGCTTTAAGTCATAATTTCTATTTAGGTACTTTTGACTTATGACTTATCGAGTTTTTTTTTTCACGATTCTTGTAAAGTTTAAATATTATGAATTTAAATTTTTTTTAAGTCAAATTTCACTTTAAGTCAAAATTGTTAAACCCCCATTTAACTTTAAGTAAAATTACCCACATTATCCGTACTTCTTCTATTTACGTACTGTGTCACTTTATTTATGAATGAAAATTTGAGAGCTTTATTTATTATATTCAACTGTAGATTTAAAATAGTTAATGTTTTTGACCACTACAACGCCACAATTGTGACAAATACTTAATAACGCACTGAGTTTTCTATAAAAACTTCCGCTCCAATGATATTGGTGTCAAGGATATGTTGATGTTTAGGTTATGCCGTAATAAAGCAAGCGATAAGGATGGCGGAGAAGGGATGGGCGTCTCTAATTATTGTGGGATGGAGATATAATCAACATGTATTCTAGAGAATGTATTGTGTATTCTCTCTTCTCCTCTCTCTCTCTCTCTAACCCGGCCCACCCTCCCCCTCTGTCTCTCCCTCCCCCTCTCTCTCGTTTGGTGTATTATGTTTGATGGGTTTTGTAATTTTGGAGAAATCGATTGAAATTAGTGGTTGATTTGGTTCTATCTTGTTTTTGTGATTTTAACAGATGGATGAAACCCTAGATTTACTAATTGGGGTTTTATTTACAATTTTTGATGTTGATTTATCCTTGCTCCGGTTATTGTATGCTGATACAAGTCATGAACTTATATCGTTCCCTACAAGAAAATAACTTATTTTATGCCATTTTAATGGGGTCTGTGTTTTGCCAAATGCTATGTAATGAAATTTTCTTTTTAATTGAAGGTCGCTGAGCATCTCCAATGAGTTCAAGTAAGTTGTGCCTAGTAGTGTTATAATTGTTGGGTCTATGGATGTTTTTGAGAGCATTAGTTTTGATATTATGGTTATTCTTTAACTATAACATGATATTAGGATTGAGTTTGAATACTGAGTTGAGTTTGTGTTCGGTGTTTCTGTGAGTTGCTGGTAGTCGAGTCTGCCGAGTCAACTCGGAATTCTTGAATTGCTGAGTAGTGAGTTGTGAGGTTGCTGTGTCTAGAGTTTTACTGTGTTTTATTAGAATTGTTGTCAAAGTTTGTTTTCCGAGATTGTCACTTAGTCTATGTTCTGTGTTCACTGAATTTTGAGTCGAGTTGCTGGATTTTAAATTCTTATGTTGATTTTGGCTAGTCATTGTTACAAAAGAATCATGCTAGAATTTTTTACGTTTTTTCTGTAAATTAAAGGTAGTTAAATTGATTTTATTAATTGTGATTAGTTGTAGCATTTATGTGATTAATTGATAGCATTTATGTGATTAGTTTGTTCCGTTGATTTTGTTCCATGATTTGGGATAGATGAATTTGCTATTAAATGTAACTTTAATGTGATTTATTGTGTTGATTTTAATTAGGCGTTTTGTTTTAATTTTTAGCTTAAATTTTGTTTATGATAGTTTAGTTAAAATAGACAATAGGTTATTTTGTGTTTGACTAGCAATTTTAGTAAGTGATATCTTTATTAGTTTTTATAGTTGTATTGATTTTCCTTAATGTAGTCATTAAATTTTCAGTTTCCTTTTCTAATAGAGGAATTAATTTTAATTGGTAGTTTCAATTTGTAATTATATTTTATTGTGTACCATGAATGTTTTATTTATTGGAGGCCATGATTGATGATGACATATATACCTTTACGGAGTTAATGTGCCATAATTGATGGCTCGTATATTTTTTATGGAATATTTTTGTGCCATGATTGATGGCGTCGTAGGTGATTAATTAAAGGGTTCCCGAACCTTTGGATTAGATATATACAACTATTTCAATTTTAATTAAGTACTAATAAATTAAGTTTCTAACCAAAGGGATCCCCTTTGGTTTAGATTCCTATGCTTGATACTAAATCATATGTTTGTTCATATATTTATGTTGATAATATTTATAAAATATTTGGTAAATAATTTTGCGGACTAATTTTCGTTTGTTGATTTTATTCACTTTTGCAGGGGCATTATGATTGGATAGAGTATAATAACAAGACAGATGGGGTGACCTGTAGTAATGGAATAAACAAGATGAGAAGGAAAATAAAGTAATGATGCGGCAAAAACTGATGATAATGGAGACTCACAAAAGCAACTACTAATTCTGTTTATTTCTTGAAAATTTGTAAAACACTGTACTTTATATTTTGAGGGCACTCTTTTTTCCCTCTTGAGTTTTTTCCCAAAGGGTTTTGCTCTTGAGGGTTTTTAACGAGGTCTTTCTATTGTGGGGTTTTATTTTCAGATTTGAAGGTTTTATTGTCTAAATGTCTTGGGGCAACATGCGTGCTCTTCGGTTAGATGATGAATTTTCTTGATCGAAAAAATCCCCTTCTGCTTTTCTTGTATTTCAATACAATTCATGAATGAGAAATTCACATTTAAAAAAAAAAAAAAACCCACACAAGTCCTTTGACGAAAAAAAAAACACAAGTCCTTTAATTTAGTTCCACGTGGTGAAGGTGTGATGAGATGAGAGGCCTCGTTCAATAATTCTTCTAATTTTTTTTTAATTAGGTTTTTCAACTGAGTTTTCAGACTTTCAGGGTGAGAGGTTGTGAACGCCAATGCTTCTTAAGTATATCTTCTCCGTGAACTCTATGTGCTGCTTCATATAAGCTTAGCAGTCCATCTACATCTATACATGGCCAAACCGGAACCGGAACCGGAAAACCGGACCGGACCGGACCGGGTCAAAACCGGTCCGAACCGGAACCGGCCCTAAACCGCCAATTTATTTATTTTAAAGGTTCAGGTTCAGGTTCAGGTTTGTGTGTATTGAAACCGGTGAACCGGCGGTTCAAACCGGTGGTTAACCGTTAGTAATGACTGGTTATGTATTAATGTAGTATAGATTATAAAAATTATTGTAATAAATTTTATTGTTTGTTGTATTCTTGTAAAACATTTAAAGTTTATTGTAATATATTTATTAATGTTTTAATAAAAAAAAAAGTACCAATGAATTTAACATTAAATTAATTTACGTGAAAGAACCCCTTAATAAAAGTGAAACTATTATATCCTTGAACTTTTAAAATGGTTTACATCTTACAAATTTTAAAAAATTACTTAGCATTACAATACTTCTAAATTATAATTCATTCCATCCAAATTCAGAAAAACTTATCGTATTTCGAAAAAAAAAACGTATCAAGTATAATGTATATATAAGGTTCAAACCCAAACCGGAACCGGAACCGGGTCTTGAACCGGGTTAAAACCGGGTCAAACCCTGAACCTGAACCGTCTGAACCGGAATCACCGGTTTATATCCTGTTAAGGTTTAGGTTCCGGTTTAAGATTTTTACAAACCGGAACCGGCGGTTCACGAACCGTGACCATGTATATCTACATCTTTGTTCAAAGTCTCCTTAAATATCCCAGTGCTCTCGTCCTTGAATTTGTCGAAGACATCTGTTATATGTTATAATTAGGTTCATGCAGGACTTTATTTTTTAAATAAATATTGTCACATTTCGAGGAATATTAAGGCTTTGAAAAATATTTTGTATTTGTTGCCAAAAAGCAAGAATGATCATTCTCACATTAAAAAATGATGGAATATAGGAAGTAAATTTTTTTAGTGGATCGGAACAGAGAGACATATAATAACTTGTTATAATTAAAAATTAAAACATTATCGTTTAAAATATGAAAATATATATGAAAATATAAAAAATTATTAAAAAAAACATCCGTACATCACACGAGTTATAAATTATATAGTTAAAAATTACATAAAATCTGAAAAACACTTATAATATAAAAAAATTTGTATAAAAATCGAAAAAAAGTCTACATGATTAGATAAATTTCAATCTTTCTACTAAATAAAAAGTTAAAAAAAAACTAATTTTATGTAATATATATATATATATATATATATATATATATATATATGTATTTGAAAGTAATAATTAAAATACATAATTAGAATAATATTTATATCTGAAATTTATAAAATTCAAAAAATATTTTAATAATAAAAACATATATACAACTTAAAATTTTAACGAAATATAATTAAACAGTTTACAAGCAACGGTGGCTAGTTCTATAATAATTGTTAAAAGTATATAAAATTCTTGAAAAGCATTAATCTCAAAAAAATCATTAAAGGTACTAATTTGCATTTCTAAGCTTTGATTTTGTTATGTGTTCATACTTTTGTTTTAAATGTTATAGAAATTGTTGTAGAATTTGCAAATGAAAGAATCAACCAAGGATGAAGCAACATTGTCAACAAAAGAATCAACCTTTTGACAAGCTTTTTAGACCAACACAAGACCATGGTGAAGATAGATGCCTCAGTTTTAAGTATGTCTATGTTGACGTTTAAGCTTGATATTCACTCCTGGATTCTAGAATTAATGTCCTGAGTTTTTAATTTCAGGAGCCATCCAAACTTAAAAATGACAACCCATACAATCTGAACCAGTGAATGATCCAGCCGAAATCCATTCAGATTTGGAATACTACGTTGATTTGGACGAGGCGAACAAGGACTCTAGTGAATGGTCCAGCCGAAGCCTATTCAGATTTTAATTGTTTGATGTTTGTGTCGATACTGCAGCGGTTATCTGTGCAAACTGTTCTTTGATTCGGCTGCATCACCGACGAAGAAAATCTTACCAAAACAAAATTACTTGTTGTAGTTATTACACAAACCAATGGAGTTGAATATCTTCTTAGATTCATATAAAAACAATAATAAAGAAAAATAAGTAACAATTAACCAACTCGAAGAATCAGAAAAGAAAAGAGGGACTTCTATTGCAAATGGAAGTAAATTGGTACACATTGGCCCGGACAACCCATAATAGAACTCTTTATTGAAAACATAACATCATTTCAATCTGTAGAGGACTCCAACTCTACAGAACTTAAAAGCTTTTTATTTAAATTGGAATAGGATCCACAAGCAGAGTGCGTAGAAGTTCTTTAGTCTTGGTATCTGCTGAAGTAATTGCATCAATATCCTGACAATCAAAGGAAACATACACTAGGCGTGCCGAACTAAGAGCTACCGTAAGTAGAGGAAGTGGGACTGCAGTAGGACGGAGGTACTCTGAGTTTATATCTTTCCATGCATTAGTTTTCTGTTTCTGAAATTCGGAATATGTATATTCCTTGGACACGCCATGTTGTCTCATATAACATTCGACCAAGTAAGCGGTGTCTTCTGCCTTCCCCTCCTACAGTTTCATGTCATCATAAACAAAATGCGTTTGAAGGTCCTAAGTACGTACTAATATAACTTACGTGAGATACAAAACATCTTTTATGTAAATGCAGGGGAAAACTATTGGATCGGATAGCTAATTGTATATGTTTAACCAGTCATACCTTATCTTCAACCACGTCGTCAGTGAGTCTGCAGTATAAGCTTGATGCTCGGATAATTAAGGGGAAAGTAGATAACCATTCAAGGGCTTCTGTGGTCACTGTGTCACACATCCCCACCATGCAATGGACTGTTAGTACTGGTACAATTGTGCCTATTAGTGAATGCGGCATATACTCATCCATTGAAGGTACTATGCATTTGTTAACGCATTTGGCGTCAAAAATATATGATCGAACTATTTCTTTCACCTGAAAACAGGAAAAAATACTAATGTTAGCTTTGGCGTTCAGCAAAGGCTGTGCGTGCTTTAAATTAGGCAATCATTACGAACAGGCTTCTAGACATGCTTACTAATTATAGAGTAATACATTAACAAGATACTCACAGCATCTTTAGAATACCGAGCACGACTTATTGGTAGTCCTGCCTTACTCAGTTCTTCCTCCACTTCTGCATGGAAGTCCAAGAAGACTTGATAGATATACCTCATGTACTCCGGTAGCTGATCCATAGCACTGATATCCCACCTGAACATGAATCCTCCCAGCTATGAGTATCGACTAATTAATTACTTGCTTAAAGTATTAATTGGAAGCAATCAAACAATTAAGGCGCAAGTTAATTATTCTAGTTAACAATACCTTTGGATTGCCTCTGTATAGAGTGTAAGTTCTTCAATAGTACCATACACATCATACATGTCATCAACTACTACCTGAAGTGCAAGTATTTTTGTTAGAAAGCTTCGGGCAAGTGCATATTGGGGCTCAAAAGTTGTCCCTATAGCCCAGAAGAAGCTTTCCACCACTCTATGTCTTGCAAAAGGCATTTTCTCTTTAATATGCAAATTCTTCCACCAGCTAGAAAAGCAAACAATACATAATTTATATAAGATATCAAATAGGTTACCCCTTGCTTATATTCTGAATTAAGTAGAATGCGCGCTAATCAGCTGCCACCATTTTTTTTTTATCAAACATGGAAAATAGGTAAAACACAGTTGAAAGGTAAATGACTGTTTTTCCGTCAATATGTGTTTTCTCGTTAGATCTTAAACTAAATAGTTGAAATTTTTTAAAACAAATTGTTTTCCGCGTTGTATAGAAACATACACGCACACACACATGCTTACCTTGAAATTTTGCCCAATTCACTCTGATAAAGTTTTTGCAGTCTATTGTAGTCTAATATAGCAAAGTGTAAAAGTGTTTTAGAATGAGAATCGTCCTCTCCATAAAGAGAAATGTAGTGCCTCGCTTCAACCCTGTTTACACTCTTCCATAGCGGTACTTTAAGTGCACGAATGACTTGCGCTGCAAGAGGGTTTCTCAACTGAGTTTTCAGACTTTCAAGGTGAGAGTATACAATCATTTCTGGTGATTATTCCTTTATCCTTCATAATAGGATAAACGTGTATAAACATTTACTAAGTCATAAAACTATGTTTTATTAGATAATTTATTACAGTGATCTTGTGATCTTGTCAAATTAGATAATTTATTACAGTGATCTTGTGATCACTCGAGCTAGCCTATGCTATACGAGTCCTATCTAGTAGTCCACGGACCAAGTTTCATCAAAGCAAACTTCAAAACAATAACTCTAAAGGACAACATTGACCAACCTCTCCAACACCGATAGTAAGATGCCACAACTTAGTTTGACTAAAAGAAGGCTGAGTAAGCTGTAATACACCAGAATCTAACTGAATTTTGGTATCCCAAAATGATACTTTAACTAACTGTAGTATTACAAGCAATATATGGTAGTACTGACTTTAACTGTTGTATACTGTTAACAACATTTGTCATTCCTATCAATCTCAGAGAGTGTGTCGGCGTTTATATACATATGCTCTTGCAGAATACAAGTACAATACAGCTGACAATGTACTAAGGCCCCCAAGTAACCAATAAAAGTAATCCAGATGTCCTCTATTTAAGTTGTCCGAGAACCAACTGTCTTGACCATTAGAACCAGTTGTTTTCTCGATAATGGAAATGAGGAAGCTGCTAAGGAAGCTCCCAACACCAAATATACTGAGGTAGAGTGCAAGACCTATACTTTTCAGTTCACTTGGAACCTGATCATAAAAAAATTCTTGCAGACCAACCATTGTGAACACATCAGCAATTCCAAATATTACATACTGTGGGATTAGCCACCAGATGTCCATTGGAATGGTAACATCAGGTTTATCAACTAACCCATAGTCATGAGCAGTTTGGAGTCTTTTCATCTCTACCAGCGCTGCAATAACCATAGAAATGATGGAGAAGGCTATACCAACTCCAATTCTTTGAAGCATTGTTATGCCAGAGGGTTTCCCAGTTACAGCTCGTGCACAAGGAACTAGAACACGGTCATAGATGGGAATAATAATAACGATGGAAAGGGTGATAAAAGATTGCAAAGCAGCAGGTGGAATTTCAAAGCTCGACCCGACGGATCTGTTCAGAGTCACTCCTTGCTTAGTGAAGAAAGTGGGGGACTGTGCAAACACAATGGCATAAACCAAACATGAAGCCCATATAGGAACCAGCCTCAGAACAGATTTTGCCTCTTCAACATCACTAATGATACATATGTTTGCTTCTTCCTTTTTACCATCAGGTGAGAGCAAAGCTTTGTTAAGAAATCTAAAGAAAACAAATGACTAATTAGAAACATAATTTTAACTTTTCAACCCAGGGAACATGAAATATGTTATTCTCTTACTTGAATTGTTGAAAACTCTGATGAGGTAAAGTTCCCCGAGCTTCCTCGTCAATAGATAATTCCGAAGAGGTGATTCTCCAATTCCTAATTGCTTTGACAAATACTTGACCAATTCTGATGAAAGGGCTTCTGTCATCATCATTGATACTATATCGATAGGTCACTGTGCCAAGCAAGTACAAGACTAGAGCAATTCCCATGGCAATACAAGGAATCCCAAAACCAAGTACCCAACCAAGGTTGTCCTGTATATACGTTAAGATTGCAAGAGTGACAACACTACCACCACATATGCAACAGTACCACCAATTAAAGAATGAGCTTTTAGCTTTGCACTCCTCTGGATGATCAACATCAAACTGGTCAGCACCAAAAGCCTGAACACAAGGTTTATGGCCTCCTTGTGCTACTGCAACTAGATATAGAGAGAAGAAAAAGAAAATAATTTGGATCGGTGGAGGAGAAGTTGTATAACTTAAAGAAGTTAATACGGCTGAAAGCGTTAACAGTCCAAGCCCCTGCAGTTGAATCCAAAGCAAGGTAAACACACTTTGCAATTGTATGAGATCTCGAGTTAGACTACTCCTAGGCAGCAAATAAAAATGACTAGAGAGTAATAAAAGAAATTGGGTGCCAAAATTCGTGTATACATTTCAAGCTACATGTAGCAGTATGATTATCACAACACATACTTAAAAATAAAGTTAAAATTAGTTGAATCCGGGCCGAGACTTCAAAAAAAAAAAAAAAAGAAATAGAATGGGGGCGAGGATAAATTTAGGGAAGGGACACATACCAGAATGTAAATTAAAGAAGAAATGATGATAGTACGGTATCGTCCCAAGAAAGAATCAGCTACGAAAGCACCTAAAAGCGGCAAGAGCGACGCCGTTCCATACCAAGCGTTGACATTAGCTGCTGCCGTGGCCGTGGATTGAGCCAACGGACCAGTAAGAAATGTAATTAAATTGCTACTAATTCCGTAATACGCAAATCTCTCACCAACTTCAACACCTGCAGCATACCAAAGGACTCTATGCTCAAACAAACAAATATACTACTAGTATTTTACTTTCCTTAGAGCACAGATATTATGTTTATTTGTAGTTTGATTTATATGTACTCTGTATATAAACAATAATATCAGTAAAATTTTTTGATTGTTATTAGGACTACCTATGATGAATGAAGCTGATTTCCATCCGCCGGAAGTAGATCGGTTGACTGGACGGTTTTTGTAGTCAACGACGCCGTCGACAACATCGTCGGAGGTTTGTAGCAAGGGAGAGTCTATGGCAGCAGCAGCGGTGATTCCGGTGTCAACAGCCATGCTCAAACTTCAAAGTATCTTCAATTTTTATTTTTTTTATAATACTAATATAATTTATTGATGAGTTGTAAGCCCTTGGTCCATTCAAAATTTGACTTTCAAATTCATCCTTTTGCTCTTACTAATTTTACAACTAATAGTTGCTTTTAACTTTTTATAATTTATTTATATCATAGTATAATTTTATAAATATTAATTTTAATATGTTATTGAAAGAAACATTTTTATATGTAATAATTTTTAGTATTAAATATAAATTATTATGTTGTAGGCTAGAATCAAATGAAATCGAATCTTAGACCTCTGTATATAACAACTTTTAGCATTGTTCTATGTAACGGTCATGATCTATTTGTGTTGAAAATCTAACGATTATGAATGAGGGATAACCAAAAATAGGGGATAACCAAAAAAGGGTTAACTAAACTACAAATTATATGCCTCTCGTTTATTATAGTATAGTATAGATTTGTGCAAAGCACGTCTCCTTTTATAATATTTATAATTATATTTATTTATTTTTGGTTATTAGTTTATTTATCAAATTATTTTTAAAAAATTGATATATATATATATATATATAGTCCTATTCAGCTACAAACCAAAATTAAATAAAAACTGAAAACAGACCGGCCCGAAAGATTTAATCTTTTATTTAAAAATTTTGAACAAAAAATTAAAATACTTACAATCCCGCTGCTATACACACAAAACGATAACCGCCTTTCTTTATATATGGAAGAATTCCTAGAATATTGATAAATAATTCTTTTGATTTCTTTTTAACCATTTCACTGTTTGTCATCTGGTTTGGTTATTGTGGATAGTAAATACTGAAGCTCGAAATGGTTTCATATTCAATAGAAGATTTTACATCTTACGGACAGAACACACAAACTAAACTTACTCATTAGTTCTTTGGTTGTAGATATATGATATGGTTTTAGAGGTATGATATGGTTTTCGTTTAGGGAAAATTGGTGTAGAGAAAATAGGCTGTTCTGTTTTTGTTGATTGTGAAGATTTCATATAAATTTTATTTTCTAGGTGTGTATATTTTGGTTTTACCACACCTTATATGGTAACATGTTTATCGTTGTAATATTCTACCTTTTGACATTACCAAGATGCTATTATTTCCATCATTTAATGATTATGCTTTGATAAATACATTATTCAATTTAAAATCAACAATCATTGTTATAAAAATTAATTATCTATTTTTGGTTGAATACATTTAGTAATTATTATTTTTTAACACTTTGCAGCATTCTCACTTTTGCAACTATTTACAAAGGAAGGGTCTACAAATCTGTCAAAAACAATTCGGAAGCTTAGGCCATCTTGCTTGGAAATGTCATGGCAGACCGAGGACAATTCAACTGACTGTGGTATTTTTCTCATGCGACATATGGAGACATGCAAAGGAGATTTCGAAAATTTGAAATCTAGCTTGAGAAGTGAACAGGTAAGCAATATAAAAATCAGATGTTCTCTCAGATTTGTTGTCGATCCTTTATGTTGAATTCCAAGGGTAAAATATGTGAGTTATACTTTGTATTCAATGTGGTCAGTTTAAATAACTGTTCAAAGCTCCGAATAAAGTACAACAATGATGTCCTGACATCGTACATTAATGAGAAAAGAGGTGAAATCATTAATGAGGCGCAAAAATGGTTCAAAAAAGTTGCATAAGAGTCGCTGATGAAGGTAGGATGCATAAAAGTTCGTACTGCTGAACCAACCAACAAAGAGAAGCAACATAGTATGAAGAAGAAGAAAACCTGACCACCAGATTCCAAGAAGCTTAAGAAACACTGATACAATCGTTTGCCGTTAAGAAAATACTAGTATTTCATTGTGATTAGACTTGTAATTGAATGATGTTTGTGATTGACTTTAAGAAAGTACCGATTATGTTTACTTGGATCAACAGTGATGTCGAATAGGAGTATCAAAGCTGCAAACAGCTTTCCTTTTTTACTTGGATCAATTCTGTTAATTCATATTGCTATGCTTTTTAGCTATGTTATTTCCCACTTAAGCACCACGAGATAGTAGAAGAGGGGGGGGGTTGAATACAATCTTGACTAAATTCTTTCGACTTGGTGAGTTCTTAAGATCGAGTGTTTATAAGAACAAAGAGTAAACAAGGTAAACAAGATATCTAAGACAAATGCAACACAAGATATAAAAAATCTCAGGTGGGTTTGTTCGGTCCACCTGATGGTTGTATTTGAAGAAAATACTCAGTGTATAAATACATAGCTGTGGGTTACAAATTCTTAGTATTTACAAGAAAACCTACTGCAATGTGCGTTATGCTCAGTGTTTTTTTTTCACTCTACTAAAACTATGCTGCTCATATAACTTATTAAACTATATGAAGACAAGTAAGCTACGTGAAATGTAATAATACATTTTTGGTATAACTTGTTACACACGCATGCTTGAAGTGATAGCCATTATTGGAAATGTCTTGAAGATCTTCCTGATTTATTTATCAGCTTTGATTCCTTGATTCATTTTCTGCCTTGTGGTATTTGTTATCATCATCTATAGACATGTATGTCTCAACAATCTCCCCCTATTTATGTCTTCAAGAGAAAGACATAAATCCATAGATTGATGATAACAAAAACCATTCCTCAGATTTTTCTTTCACTAGGACAGAAAAATTTGATTAAGCTTCCTTGACACAGTATTTGAATTGTAATACTCACTTCACTTATGTACTTAGAACTGCTCCCCCTAATTATAGCATCAAATCTGAGAGGTTGTTCTGTTCCTACACTTGCTGGATGGTCTGAAAGTCTTCTGAGCTTTCTCCCCCTTTGTTGAAATATGAAGAAAACTTATGAGCTCTTCAAGTTTCTCCCCCTTTATTTTGTTGTTAAAGGAAAGAAAACAAAATATAAAGCCCCTTCAAATCTCTCCCCCTTTTTTGTTATCAGCAAGAATAGTGATGTAGTATCGATAAGAATCATAGGGATGAGAAGCAAGAATCTGCAAAAAAACAAACTTCTCTCTTAATCTCTCTATTTTTGCATCAGGATCTCATCCTGGCTCACTTATCACAGCTTACCTATAACGCCTTAGAAAATTTTAATATTTATAATTATTCATTTATTATTAAATGTGAATTATATGCTGTGATTTTTGTTGAGAAGGTAAAGTTTGTATAATATCATATTTGTGGGTTTAATTGTGATTTATACGTGTCGTGTAAGCCCGGGTATTTTTAATTGTATTTTTGGAGATTTTATTCCATTTAATTGTATTATATTTATCTTATGAGAATTTTGTAAAATCATTGGAATTAGTAAAAATTATGAAATCTTTTGTATTATTGACTTTATTAATTTATTTGAGTTTTAAAAATGTTAAATGGATTTATTATAATTTTTAAGGATTTTAAAATGATTTTACGAATTAATTTGTGTTTTATGGATTTAATCTTGTAAAATTCATATTTAATTCGTTGTTGACCCGAAAAATATTTTAAAAATATGTGGGGTATCGTAATTTTTCATTCTATATTTTAGAATTTTAAAATTTAATGTTTCATGAAATTTTCCGTGATGTGATTTTTGGAAATTAAGTAAACAGTTTATTCGTTATTTAAAGAAATATGGTACTTAAATTCTCTTTCCCCTTTTATACTCTCCAATCCCTAATTTTGTTTTACACAGACATAATATCAATCTCTCTCGAACTCTCTCAACACTCTCTCTCGAATTCTCTCGCGGACTCTCTCTCTCTCTCTCTCTCTCTCTCTCTCTCTCTCGCGGACTCTCTCTCTCGCGGTCGCTCTCTCTCTCTCTCTCTCTCTCTCTCTCTCTCTCTCTCTCTCTCTCTCTCTCTCTCTCTCTCTCTCTCTCTCTCTCTCTCTCTCTCGGGCTTTCTCTCCCTCTCCTCGCCATTCTCTCGGTAAAACCCCTTCTTCTCCCCGCTGTTTCCCTCCTCCCTTCCCTGTTATTCTCCCCGTTGTTTTTTTTCATCACGAGCTGCTAGCGTGTGTTCGTGTGTGTGCGTTATTAACTGTGTGTGTGTGTGTGTATTGTATAGCTTTTGTGAGATGAGTCTATGGTGTTCTAATTCCCCATATCCTCCCTTGTGTTATCAGCAGTGATGGGTATGTAGAG
The DNA here is from genome assembly GCA_036435485.1 of Saposhnikovia divaricata. NCBI lineage: Eukaryota > Viridiplantae > Streptophyta > Magnoliopsida > Apiales > Apiaceae > Saposhnikovia > Saposhnikovia divaricata. Next base: position 10,860,477 of record CM071599.1, read on the forward strand.
TGTGTGCTAGCGTGTGTATATCTATGTGGGTGTTAAATTGTGGTCGAATGTATGATTAAATGGAAGTTTCGGTTCCTAATTTATTAACCTACTGAGATACTTTGATCAATTGCGGTAAATTGCTGATTTCGTGATTAATTTTAGTGATGTAAATGGTTAATTATTTGTATAACTGTTCCATATTACGGTCAGTTTGAATTTATTGGAATATAATTGTATTTTAAGGGATGCTTAGATGATTATTATGTGAAAATTAGTTGAATTAATACTTGTTACTAATTGTTAGATAATTTTCAGATTATTTAGTGAAAGGATATATTTATATAAGGTTGAGTATTATATATTACTAGATGTTAACATTTATATGTAGTTAATTTTGGTTTATTAAAAGGATCTAATGCAGATTGCTACTTTTCATATTTCTTATAATTCAAGAATTGTGAATTTTCAGTAAGTCAAATAGATGAGCATGCTAATCATTAATTGATAATTATTAGTACTTGATGTGAATGTAATTGTGGTATTTTAGTTTAGTTTGATAATTAAACATGTTGTATATATAGGTCAGTTTCAGTGTAGTGGTAGAATGTGGAGTATAAATTGAGTATTAAACGGAACTATAACTAGTACATGCTGATATGAGCTGTGAATTTGTTATGATTATGCTAAAACCCTTGATGGCTTAAGTGGTTGTTGTGGTTGGTTGTGTCGGTTATACTCCGACTGGTAGTCACCCGTATAAAGGGGTGCTGTCAAAATTTTCTAAAAATTTTAATTGTATTTTCTTGAGTATATGTATATATGTATGTACTACTAGTATAGATTGTATTTGAATTATATCTTATTTATGTGATTTCCTGCTAAATGCTTATTGGTTGTAATTATATGTGTATGTCAGTGGCTTATGGTTGATGATGATATATGATTATAGTAAGTTGGTTTAGGGATTATCGTAAGGGTAGATTAAGATTAGACATTTAAATGATGAACGTCGATTATTGAATAGAATTCTGAAGTAGTGTTTTTATATTTGTAGAATTGAAGGACGTAGAATCAAGGGATAAAGGGAAGGCAAAGGCTGAGGGTTTTTAAGCTAGGTGACTAGCGTGAAAGCACTTGGTTAAGGCAAGTAACTTGAACCTTGGATCTAAGTTCAGGTTCTTTCAATTATACATGAATTGTCGTTTAAATTCTCATAACTTCTTGTCGTTTCCTTCAAGTTAATTGTTGAATCCCTTGCACTACACTGTTTAAACCATATTTATTATTCATCGTTTAAATTCTCATAACTTAATGTTGTTTCTCTCAAGAATTGTTGAATCCCTTACAGTACACTATTTAAACCCTATTAACTATTGCATAATCCTCTATACTTTCTTGTTACCCTTATAGATTGTTGTTTTTTCAACTACTGCACTCCCTCCTTATACTAATTCTTGTTGAATTATAAACCCCGTTGTATGATATACCTTTTGTATTAGCTTAAACCTTAATTCATACTTAATTCTTTAATCCGCACTAACCTAAATACACCTTATAAACCTGAAACTAAACTCTAAATCCCTAATTCTTATTATGTCCTTAATTAATTAATTTCCCTTGTTGCTTAAATTCCTATTTTTCCTCGAGCTATATCATGTTTGACACCACCTTGAATTACCCCTCTAGAATGACAAGAGATTGATAAACCATTATCTTTAAATATTTGTGAATCATCCTTGAACCCTGTCTTGCAGATCTTAAATAATTAATTTGGATGGATCACGTGACATTTAGTTCTTTATTCTTTAAACTGAACAGAATATCTTCCTACCCTGAATTATTATATAAGAGTTCTGTTTATCGAAACTCGTTTGGTTAAATTTAAAACCTTTAATTATTAAAATATTTAGCGTAAGAGGCTAGGGGTGGTTCCCCTAGTCCAGCACCTTTTATTTAGCGTAAGAGGTTAGGGGTGGTTCCCCTAGTCCAGCTTTAAAGGCCAATGTGTTGCCTAATTGGGAACCCAATTTCAAAGGAAGGGGGACTTTACGTGGCTGATCACCCATATTGTCCGGTTTTAATGAAAAACTCAATTTAATTTAAATGTTTTGAAAATAAAATATGATTTAAACGGAGAATGGATCTCTCTCCCTGAGATGAATTTATAAAATTCTCAAAGTAGTGGAAAAGCTCACAGAATGATTCTTATATTGCCTTACCCATATCTCGGTTGCCAATTCTTTTTTTTTATTTATATTGTTACTTGCTGAGCATTTGGCTCACTTATTGCTGTTGTTTCTAAACCCTTTCAGCTAAGAAAGAAGAGGATACTTACTAAAAGCTTTATCAGGAGAAGTGCTCATTGTGGATTTCTAGACATATTAGTACAGCTCCAGTGTCAGGTTGGGCTTTTGAGAAAATCGTCACGTTTAGATGTAATAGTGACAGCTAGATGTATTTATATTTTTGGAGTGCATGTAACTTTTAAATTAAGGATTTTGCAATGTAATGTAATAACTTAGTTAGTAGTTGCTTGTTTCATACCACTACCTGTTAGAGATCTGGGTTAGTAGTGGGGTTGTATTTATTTTTTTTTATTTTGTTTTCAAGGTTTATGTTTTTAGTTGGAATTGTGACGCCGATCTTTGCTCTGATCGGGAGGGCAGTTTAGTATGGTTCACCTGGTCGATTAGGACAGGTTGAACTTGTATTGTTTTTTTTATTAATAGTTGGATTTGTTGTTGGTATTTGTTTGAGATTGGGTTTGATTCGAAATACAGGTGGATAGTCCGAAATACGAACACTTCATGCCGAAATTTTCCAAAGTTTCCCTGTATAAAAAAAATCCATTTTATCTATTAAATCCAATAATTTATTATAAAAACTACATTATCAGTATTGGGAAGTCGAGGCGTTACAGGTTTGTATCAGAGCTGTCAGGTTTTGGTCACTGAAACAAGCCAAGATTAGGTATAGGATAGGAGTAGGACATGATTTGAACCCTTATAGGCATAGGATAGGAGCGATAGGTGTAGGTTATCATTAGGATAGTAGGTAGTAGGTTTAGGATATTCTTTTATCGTTTTAATAATTTCTTTATTCGCTATATCGTTATCGTAGATGGTGGATGATTGAGATTATCCTCGGTATTTATTCTTTTGTAGTAGGATGGGTAACAGTGTACCTTGAACTCTGAAACTGTTGTGTTATATTATTAACTTTGTTGGTACCATGACCTTTATTTTCTCGTTATCTGCACATCTTTTATTACATTTCTGAGTTGCCTTAATATCTCCTGTTAGAATTACTTGCTCAAGATAATACCTATGCTTCCCTGTTCTATACATCGTTATAACTCTTGTGATCACAGATAACTCAAAATTCAGGATTTGTAAACCTTATCTCTATACATAATTGCTTGTCGTTTATTTACCTGTTGTTTAATGAACTATTTATCTTCTTATCAGAATCATGCCTCCAAAGAAGAAAACACCTACTGCAAATCCCGAAAACCAAAACACTGGCAATCAAACTCCGGTTGACCCGACTATGACTCAAATTCTCCAACTTCTTCAACAACAAACAACCGCACTAGCTCAACAACGACCCGCTCAACCAGTTGTGACATTTAAAGCTTTTCAAGTTGTACACCCTCCAGAGTTTAAGGGTACTGTTAACCCAATCGAAGCTAGGGGATGGCTTATTGAAATGGAAAAAGCTTTTTCTTTGATAAGGGTAGGAGAAGAGCAAAAGATGGAATATGCGAGCTATTGTTTGAAAGCTGAAGCAAACTACTGGTGGGAGTCAACAAAGCTATTGGAAGGTGAAGGAGTAATTATATGGCAGAGATTCACTGAGTTATTTCTTGAGAAGTATCTTCTATGGTATATGCAGGATCAGCTGGAGATCCAATTTATAGGGTTAAAGTAGGAGAACATGAGTGTGGCGGAATATGAGGCAAAATTCACGGAGCTAGCAAGGTTTGTTCCTGAATATGTCAATACGGAAGCAAAGAAAGCTAAAAGATTTCAACAGGGTCTAAAGCCATGGATACGTAGTAAGGTAGTAGTGTTTCAGTTAGAGAATTACGCAATGGTCGTGGAGAAAGCTATGATTGTTGAAGGTGAAAGCGAGTTGTATCAGAAGGAAAAGGCAGGAAGGAAAAGAAAAATGGAAAGTATTGAGGGAAGTCAGAACTCAAGAGGTAATAATAATAATAACAAGTTCAAGCCAAGGAGTGAGGGATAGTTTGGTAGGAACCGAGGTTTTCAAAAACCGAAGAATGGAAATGGTGATCAAGGCACACGTTTCCAGAATACCAATCAGCAACTTGCAATCAGACCAACCTTACCTGAATGTACAACTTGTGGGAAGAAACACTCGGGAGTTTGTCGCAGACTAAGTGTTACATGTTTTAAGTGCAACAAGATGGGGCATTATGCGGGAGATTGTTCGACTTCAAAACCAGGGGTAAAGTGTTTTAATTGCGGGAAACTTGGTCATTTTTGCAAAGGATTGTAAGGAACCGGTTCAGTCAGCCAATGTTTTGAGGATAGCTGGACCTCCATCGGCAAATGCTTTGAGGATAGCTGGACCTCCCGCCCAGACCCAGATCTCTCAACCTAGAGCCAGAATCTTCAACATGACTATGCAGGATGCTGTTCAGGAAATGGATGTTATCGCAGGTACACTTCTTGTGAATTCAGTAGAGGCTAAAGTTTTAATTGATTCTGGAGCTACCAAGTCTTTCATTTCCACCAAGTTTGTTAGCAAATCGCAATGTGAAATTCAACCTTTAGATCAAGCTTTAGTGATAGAGGTGGCAAATCAAGATAGAGTCCCCGTTAATCAGGTGTGTCCTCAGTGTAATATAGAGACAAGTGGTTACCTTTTCTATGCCAATTTGATACCCTTCGAAATGGGAGAATTCGATGTAATCTTGGGAATGGATTGGTTGGCTAATTATGATGCACAGATTGAGTGTAGAAAGAAGCAGGTGAGATTAAAGGCGGAGGATGATTAGGAAGTGATATTTCAAGGACAAAGGCAGGTGAAGAAATTTCTGAGTGTTATGCAAGCCAAGAGGTTACTTAGACAAGGTTGTGAAGCGTATTTAGCACACGTGACGGATGTAGAGAAGCAAGCACCGAAGATAGAAGATATACCCATAGTTAATGAGTTCCCTGACGTTTTTCCTGAAGAATTACCCGGTTTACCTCCAGATCGAGAAGTGGAGTTTGCTATAGACCTGATACCTAGAGTAGAACCTGTGTCCAAAGCACCATATAGGATGGCACCTGTGGAGATGAAAGAGTTAGCAACACAATTACAAGAACTTTTAGATAAGGGAGTCATAAGACCAAGTATATCACCGTGGGGAGAGCCTGTGCTGTTTGTCAAGAAAAAGGATGGTAGTATGAGATTGTGTATCGATTATCGAGAACTCAACAAGCTGACCATCAAGAATAGATATCCCTTACCTAGAATCGATGATTTATTTGATCAACTTAAGGGAGCAGCTTATTTCTCGAAGATTGATTTAAGATCGGCCTATCATCAATTAAAGATCAAACCTGAAGACATTCCAAAAACGGAATTTCGCACAAGGTATGGAGATTATGAATTCTTGGTGATGCCATATCGATTAACCAATGCCCCAGCAGCATTTATGGATCTCATGAATAGAGTATTTAGGAAGCATTTGGATAAATTTGTGATAGTCATCATCGATGATATTTTGATATATTCAAAGACCCGGGAAGTGCATGCGGAACATTTAAGGATTGCGTTAGAGATCTTGAGAGCAGAGAAGTTGTATGCTAAGTTTTCAAAATGTGAGTTTTGGTTGGAAGAGGTACAATTTCTGGGCCATATAATCAGTAGTGAAGGAATTAGAGTTGACCCTACGAAGATAGAAGCTGTAGTGAATTGGAGCAGACCGAAGACACCTACCGAAGTGAGAAGTTTCTTGGGACTGGCTGGTTATTATAGGAGATTTGTTCAAGATTTTGCTAAGATCGCCTCACCATTGACCAAGTTGACTAGGAAAAATGAGAAGTTTTTATGGAATGAAAAGTGTGAGGAAAGTTTTCAGGAATTAAAGAAAAGGTTAGTAACAGCACCAGTGTTGGTGTTACCTGACAGTCAAGGGAATTTTGTGATCTACAGGGATGCCTCGTACAAGGGACTGGGGTGTGTACTGATGCAACATGGAAGGGTGATTGCTTATGCTTCCCGACAATTAAAGCCTCACGAGTAGCAGCAATTGTATTCGCACTAAAGATTTGGAGACACTATCTATATGGTGAAAAATGTGAGATTTACACGGACCACAAAAGTTTGAAGTATATCTTCACTCAACGGGAACTTAACATGAGACAAAGGCATTGGTTGGAGCTAATTAAGGATTACGACTGCACAATTAATTATCACCCAAGGAGAGCGAATGTAGTGGCTGATGCATTAAGTAGAAAGGAGAGACTGAACATGTTTACCATATCAAAGGAATTGTTCAAGGAGTTTGAAAAGTTGAGATTAGAAGTCCAGATCTCGGAGCCTACCAGTGGTAAGTGTTATACCATGACCTTTCAACTCGAGTTACTTGAAAAGATACGAAGATGTTAGGAGGAAATCATGAATCAAGATATGAACACATTGACAGGAGAAGAGATTTGCACTCAGAAGGATGATAAGGGTATCTTAAGATTTTCTTCGAGGATTTGGATTCCCAACGTGCCAGAATTAAAGAATGAGATTTTGCGGGATGCTCATAGTTCAAGATATTCAATTCATCCGGGGAGTACGAAGATGTATCAAGACCTGAAGGAACATTTCTGGTGGCCTGATATGAAAAGAGAGATTGCAGATTGGGTTAGTAAGTGTTACACATGTCAAAGAGTCAAAGCCGAACATCAAAGGCCCAGTGGACTACTACAGCCGTTAGATATTCCTGAGTGGAAATGGGAGCATCTAGATATGGATTTCATGGTCGAATTACCAAGAACGAAAGCCAATCATGATGCGATTTAGGTGATCATAGACCGCTTGACTAAGTCTGCACATTTTCTTCCAATCAACGAAAGATTCTCACTAGATAAGTTGGTACAGCTGTATTTGAAGGAAGTGGTTATGCGTCACGGTGTGCCAGTAACTATTGTGTCTGATCGAGATCCACGTTTCAACTCCAGATTTTGGAAACAATTTCAAGAATGCTTGGGAATTGAGCTTAAGATGAGTACAGCCTATCATCCGCAGACAGACGGACAGAGTGAACGAACCATTCAAACTATTGAAGACATGTTGCGAACGTGTGCATTGGATTTTAAAGGAAGTTGGGACGAGCACCTACCTTTGGTGGAATTCTCTTACAACAACAGCTATCATGCGAGTACTGGGATGCCGCCATACGAAGCTTTATATGGAAGGAAATTTAGATCTCCTGTATATTGGGATGAGGTTGGTGAGCGTAAGGTGCTAGGATCGGAACTAGTACAACAAACGAAGGAAAAGATCGAAATCATTCAGAAAAGGTTAATTGCTGCCCAGAACAGACAAAGGAAGTATGCTGATCAAGCCAGGAAAGATATGAATTTTGAAGAATGAGAGAAAGTTTTGTTGAAAGTGTCACCTTGGAAAGGAGTTACGAGGTTTGGCAAGAAAGGAAAGCTTAGTACGAGATACGTAGGACCTTTTGAGATCTTAAGACGGGTTGGAAAAGTCGCGTATGAGTTAGCCCTACCGCCACATATGAGTCATATCCACAATGTCTTCCATGTGTCAATGCTCAAGAAATATCATCCAGATTTGAGTCATGTGATCGAGTACGAGCCTATTGAGTTACAGCCAGACTTGTCTTATATAGAACAGCCTGTAGCAATTCAGGACAGAATGGATAGGAAGCTAAGAAATAAGACTGTTAGGTTGGTAAAGGTTTTGTGGAGGAACCCAAGAGTTAAAGAATCAACTTGGGAACTTGAGAGCGAGATGCTCGAGAATTATCCTCATCTATTTACTTAGGTGAGATTCTGGGGATAGAATCCTGTTAAGGGGGGGAGGATATAACGCCTTAGAAAATTTTAATATTTATAATTATTCATTTATTATTAAATGTGAATTATATGCTGTGATTTTTGTTGAGAAGGTAAAGTTTGTATAATATCATATTTGTGGGTTTAATTGTGATTTATACGTGTCGTGTAAGCCCGGGTATTTTTAATTGTATTTTTGGAGATTTTATTCCATTTAATTGTTTTATATTTATCTTCTGAGAATTTTGTAAAATCATTGGAATTAGTAAAAATTATGAAATCTTTTGTATTATTGACTTTATTAATTTATTTGAGTTTTAAAAATGTTAAATGGATTTATTGTAATTTTTAAGGATTTTAAAATGATTTTACGAATTAATTTGTGTTTTATGGATTTAATCTTGTAAAATTCATATTTAATTCGTTGTTGACCCAAAAAATATTTTAAAAATATGTGGGGTATAGTAATTTTTCATTCTATATTTTAGAATTTTAAAATTTAATGTTTCATGAAATTTTCCGTGATGTGATTTTTGGAAATTAAGTAAACAGTTTATTCGTTATTTAAAGAAATATGGTACTTAAATTCTTTTTCCCCTTTTATACTCTCCAATCCCTAATTTTGTTTTACACAGACATAATATCAATCTCTCTCGAACTCTCTCAACACTCTCTCTCGAATTCTCTCGCGGACTCTCTCTCTCTCTCTCTCTCTCTCTCTCTCTCTCTCTCTCTCCCTCTCCTCGCCATTCTCTCGGTAAAACCCCTTCTTCTCCCCACTGTTTCCCTCCTCCCTTCCCTGTTATTCTCCCCGTTGTTTTTTTTTCATCGCGAGCTGCTAGCGTGTGTTCGTGTGTGTGCGTTATTAACTGTGTGTGTGTGTATTGTATAGCTTTTGTGAGATGAGTCTATGGTGTTCTAATTCCCCATATCCTCCCTTGTGTTATCAGCAGTGATGGGTGTGTAGAGTGTGTTCTAGCGTGTGTATATCTATGTGGGTGTTAAATTGTGGTCGAATGTATGATTAAATGGAAGTTTCGGTTCCTAATTTATTAACCTACTGAGATACTTTGATCAATTGCGGTAAATTGCTGATTTTGTGATTAATTTTAGTGATGTAAATGGTTAATTATTTGTATAACTGTTCCATATTACGGTCAGTTTGAATTTATTGGAATATAATTGTATTTTAAGGGATGCTTAGATGATTATTATGTGAAAATTAGTTGAATTAATACTTGTTACTAATTGTTAGATAATTTTCAGATTATTTAGTGAAAGGATATATTTATATAAGGTTGAGTATTATATATTACTAGATGTTAACATTTATATGCAGTTAATTTTGGTTTATTAAAAGGATCTAATGCAGATTGCTACTTTTCATATTTCTTATAATTCAAGAATTGTGAATTTTCAGTAAGTGAAATAGATGAGCATGCTAATCATTAATTGATAATTATTAGTACTTGATGTGAATGTAATTGTGGTATTTTAGTTTAGTTTGATAATAGCTAGTACAAAATTAGAATTTTCGAAATGAAATCGAAAGAATTTGAGTTTATGGAAATGAATAAAAGTGGGAGTTACGTGATCCACCAGAATATAGAAAATTCATTGGTTGTAAATGAATTTTGAAAAGAAAGATGAAGTTGTTGGTATTTTTAATAAATTTTGATATTTGCCTAATTGTAAAGGTTTTATGAAAATTCGATAATGGAAGTAGACAATTATGGATATATTTTGAAAAGTGGAGCTTGATTGATAATATTATCGGTGTATGTGGATAATATGTTTTCTGATGGAAGTAGACAATTATGTCTGTATTTCGAAAAGTGGGAGCTTGATTAGTAATATTATCGGTGTATGTGGATAATATGTTTTCTGATGGAAGTAGACAATTATGTCTGTGTTTCGAAAAGTGAGAGCTTAATTAGTAATATTATCGGTGTATGTGGATAATATGTTTTCTGAAATTGATAAAGAACAAAACTAAGTTGGAACTTAGTAAGACGTTGAGATTATATAAATGTTTGTGAAATTTGAGAAGTTCAAAGAAATCAAATTTAAGGAAAATAATTTGAATATTGAATATTAGCCAGAAAAGGTATTGAGTAAATTGTTTTAGGATGCAGAATTGTAGTCCGGTGCCAATCCTATTGGTAATGGGAAAATGATAAATTCAGAAAAGAAACCACTGAATGTATTATGTGCAAGTAGTCAGAAGTTCGATATATTTTGTGTTGTGTAATCGATTGACTTGACTTGACATTTTTAGTTAGTTTTGTAAGTGGAGTGTGAAGGAATTTTGCTTGAGCCTAGTGAGAGAGGCTCTAAGGAGGATCATGATCATGTACTTGAAGTGTACGTTGTGTAACAAATTGGTGAATCAAGCAGACGTGCTTGGAGTTATTGTTTATTGTGATATAAGTATCGAAGGTGATACTGGTAATAAGAATTCAACTTCGGGATATTTATAAAATTTTGGTGGAGTTGAAGTTGGAAGAGTAAGAAACTTAATTAAATGTGTTGGAAAGAGTAAAAGTGGCAACTTAGATTGATTGAAAGTGATGGTCACTAGAAGTATTTGGCAAAGACATCAAATGAAAGATTGGATATCGTAATGTGTAAGTTGTGGAAATTATTGGTGCATTGTGATTAATAATAAGAGTGCGTATTTGAGATAGATTTAATAGTTATAGATCCTACAAAAAGTGGGAGTTTGGAAAAAAAATTGACAAATACGTCAAAGTGGGAGATGTTGTATTTGTCATATTTTGTCAAATAATATTAATAAAGTAAATGGATACATAAATGTATTTAGTAGTTACAAATATTATATTGATTGTGTAATTATTTATTTGAAGGTTACAAATATTGGTTAAGTGCACATTTAATTATATAAGTTACACAATTGTTTACATAATGACATTGATGGATACTTAATGGGCAGCTACATTTTTGGGGTGGAGAAATTATAAGAATTGCCTATATATAGAGATTTGTTTCTATAGAAAAATGGGACTTAGTAGAAAGAAATATATACCTTGTTCAGTATAATTTCGGAACCCCTAAAAAAGTGTTGTATACAATTTTATTCGATTACTTAACATACTTCAGAAAGAACCCGGATCATCTATTTGATTAAAGATTGAACATGCATAGTCCATACTACCCCAAGATAATTGAACACAAGTTAAAAGAAGATTACTTGAACAGAGGGACCTGCAAAACAAGCCGAACTTCACTATATGACCATGCACTTGCTTTAGTTCTTTCAAGCTACTGCATTTCTTGGACAATGATATGCATTCTTGCTCTTTCAACTTCAAGCTGATTGACTCTTGGCTCTGTGAGTGATCTTCATCATGTGGAAAAAGCAAATGGGGTTAATGAAGCACAGATGTCTTCACCATGATTTTCTCAGCTACACCATCATATGCAAATTTAGAATTTTGCTAAAACAAAAAATGGAAAGAGTGATGCACTTGAAGTGCTACAAAGTTTTTGAAGTTTCTGTAAAAATGGGAAAGGTTGGATTAATGAAGATCATAAGAAATATTGTGAGCCAGTAAAAGATGGGTAATGTTATGGGACATTTAGATATTGAAGATAGGATAACGTTTTGCAGAGTTGGAATTGGACCCAGTAGAGGAAGCTTTTTAACAACAACAAAGACAGATTTAGAGTTGCCACTGCACAAGGAACTGAGAATGGTAAATCCATAATTTTTAAATACCTAATTTCAATTTTATGTCTTTCTGAGATATATACAATTAGTAAAATAGAACCTTTTTATTATTTAGAGACAGAGTAATCTTGATATCATTTGGAGAATGTTTAGCACACTATTGTTTTGTCTTTAATTTTGATTCTTGGTTTTTTATATTTTGCATACAATTTGGTATCAGAGCACCAGGCTGGTGAAGCCAGGGAGGTGACATAGCCGTTTTTGAATATCGGCAAAATTGAAAGCTCAGGGTTGGGACGACTATCAGCTAGTCCAACGCTTGAGGAACTCCAGTATTACAAATGTCTCATGTTGAGGTGGACCAATGATGTGTTATGATCGGGAGTAAGTACTATGCCAATGAAGCTGTGGTGGAAATCTAGACAGATAGGGGCAAGGGTATAAAGGCTAAGATCAATACTTTGGAGTCATTGGGGGTCTCATAACGCTTTACGGGAAGCGAGGGAGAATTTGGGGATTGGAGGAGTACAACTTGTTTCAACATAGGTGATTGCATTTAACCGGCAGATTTCGCTAATAGCAAGATCTCGGCCATCGAGAGGCGGAGTCGGAGTAGGAAGTCTAGTAGAGACTAGGTGCAAGGACAGAGCTGAAGATTGGGCTGAATTGGGAGATTGCAAATATAGCAAAAGAATCTGTTGATCAAAAGCTGGTACCGGAGCGCAAGAGTGGAGAGAATTCTTGGGCAGGGGTAAAGCAGGAGATTACATTGAGTTTGAGGGAATTCATGGGAAGAGTGCAAGCACTTAGTAATGAGACAGTTGCTTAAAAGCTAGTACCGGGGAACAAGAGTAGGGGAAAATTCTTGATCGAGGTAAAGCTGGAGCCCAAAGTGAATTTATGAAAATTCAGGGCAAATGCGACAAGCACTTGGTAACTTTTTGTCAGACAGAACCTTGGGTAAGGGAGGAAGCAGTTGGCAGAACCTTATGTAAGGGAGGTAGAGACACAGAGTTGACAAAGTGTAGTAGAATGATGGGTTGAAAGATCTGAGGCAAGTATGAGACAGGGCCAAGGTCTAGGCAACCGAAACAAATTCCAAAAGATATATTTGGCAAGGCAGCTTCAGAAAAAGGAAAAGGTGCACATGGCATGGCGTAGATGTTAGGGTGTGACATTAGTTCGCGAAGCACAGGGTGCATGACTAATCATGATAGTCATTTGTTATTCCTATGATGAAGTCCTTAAGGAGCTTTGGTTATGTGAGCTCTTTTAAATGAAAGGAAGTCATGGCGAGCACCATGTAGGGAAGTCATGGACTGTTTCATTTGGTGAAGAAGGCAACTTTAAGGGGAAGTCTTAACTTAGACAATCAAGTTGGCGAACAAGAGGGTGCGACCAAAAGCCTGGTGAGGCGAGTCAAAGGGGTTGGCGGTGTGGGTTGTGACCTATAGCCTAATAAGGGGCGAGTCAACAAGGTTTGTGAAGTCGACGTTCCAGAAATTGTCTTAGAAGGTGTCTTTGGAGTGTGAAGGCACACCTTTGTGTAAGGAAATGACACAGAGGGTGGACACTGATACGAAGCAATCAAGGAGTTAAGCCCTTGGGAAAGGCGAGGCAATTTGGTTGTTAGGATTGGATGTTCATATACCTTGAGAATGATTGATGATTCTCGAAGGAGCAAGGTCCCTAACCGATTGAATGTCGGGCTCATGATGGAAGAGCGAGTTAGATAATACTCTTGAGGTGACTTGCTAGGCGACATCAATGTTGACAGAGGAACACGGCACCCTTGGGAAAGGTGTGGTATCTTTTGAAAGCAGTTGGAGTGCCTGATTTCATTGCGAGCAAAAATGCTTGGGGTGATATGAGAGAGATGTCAAAAAGGGCGAACGTTCCGAAAGATTTGCTAAAGTAGATCATATCTAGGATGGAATGGCGAGGAGCAGGTTGTGGTTGACGAACTGTGTGACCGTGCTCAAGCTTCCAGATTTTGGGATTACCAGGAAAGGTGCAGGATAATGTTTCTAAGTGTGCTAGGGGTGGAGTGTGGTTCAGTTTGGACAACCGGTTGTGCACAAATCGGGGGTAGCACAGGACTTGATGGCACATGTATAGAGCATAAAAGCACTGGAAAATTGGTAACTTTATGTGTGGTGGGGACACTACAACCTTAGAAGAGATCAAAATAGCAATCAAAAGGGAGTGACCTGGGCATCTAATCATGAAGGGGAAATTAGGATAAAGGTTCAGGCTGGAGTTGAGGCATCGAAGGATTTGTGTATGGGCAAAGGTTCGAGCTCAAGTAGCAGCACTGGAGGATTAGTAGTTTCTCGAGAAGGTTGTTCTCAACTCGATGAGGACATCGAGTTCTTCAAGTGGGGGTGGTTTGTTATAACCATAACCGGTGGCATGGGACATTGGGTTGGCTTGAGTAGCCAAATGCTAGACCAAGGCCATTACACCGAGCATTGACTGCGAAGGCAGGTGCTGGACGTTGGTCACTAGTCATTAGTGCCAACGAGAAACACTGGGCGTGAGCGTCCTGACATAGGCGCTGGGCGTAGGTGGCACTGGGCGCAAGCGTCCCGACATAGGCGCTTGGCATAGGTGATGGCTAAAGGATAGGACATACGATTGTTAAGGGGGACATTGTCTGGTTTCGTAGTTACTGTTGGGGTTGGGGACGGGAAGGCGAGTGCCTGCGAGGGCTGCTCGTTGCAGTCAGGCGCGCAGGACTGGTCGGGAGCTGGAGCAGCTCCCCTGATGAGCCCAAGGCAGGGCGAAACCAGTCATTGTAGTCCCGGGAGCAAGAGAATATGTCAAAGATATGTCAGAACTATTGGTGTTAAGGACCAATTGATAAAGTGGTATCAGTACTGATTGACCCGTGCTGGGAGTCGGGCAGACCACCTATGGGAACTCTCGCTTGTGAATGATTCATTTAGGCAGGACTCTCCAACCATAGGGTGGCGGTGCATCGAGGGAGACGATGACCGGTCAGGCTGATAGGCACAACTGTCTAGCATGTTCAAGACACAGGCAGTTGGGGTCAAGAGTAGACAAGGCCAGTTGTTTAGGCTAAGTCAACAACATTGGTCTTATGGATCAATGGAGATACATGGGGTCAGGCCTTTGAAGAGGAAGACACCTTGGATTATGCAGAAAGACACAGTGGTGCAGTGTTCTAGTCATGGACAGCAGTAAGCTAGACTAGGCGGGAGTATTTGAAGGGAGGATGTTCCTATGCATATCAGTAAGTCTTCGCATACATCTAGTAGTGGAGGATTCTCTTAGTTACAGGGGTAGCTTGGAGAAGGCCAAAGAGCTAAGTGACAGACTTAGGCTCTGGTGGACAAGTGGAACATTGGGAGACCTTTGCACAAGTTGAACAGGTTGAGGTACTAATCAGGACAACGGGGACCAGGGATAGCAGAACCAAGCACATGGAGCACAGGTACAGGGAATGTGGTTTCTAACAACACACATAGTTCTTGAAGAGTCAGGAAGCATGGTCTAGGGAGAAACACGCGACATGGCAGGAGGCGTCCTCAGGATTGGGACATGGTGAGATGTAACAGATACAGGGTTTCAGGGTGAGACATGGTTTCTGGTAGCTCACATGGTTCTAGGGGAGTCAGACTGTATGGAGCATGGGATTCTAGTCACTTTGCGGGAGATGTCTTCGGGAGAGGCCTATGGTGTGGTAGAGCAGAATCACGGTTCTAGGGTGCAGCCAGCTTAGGGAGATGCAACATTGGGTCGGGGTTGAAGAATGATTCAGACCAAACCAGGGTTCAAGGTGGAGGGTGTATAGCTGTTCACTTGTATACATGCGCTTGTATATATCATGTATGGATGTGCATGGCTTAATGAATGAACATAGGTCATGGCACATTATATCTGATTACGGATAAGGCATATCCTCATAGTTGGGAGAAAGGCCAGGACATGGTGAATCTTCTAATAGAGGTATTGTAAACTGATTCAACCAGCCGTCAAGCTTGAGTGCCAGGAAAATAAAGCAGGAAAGCAAGACAGGGAATCAGTGTGTCGCGGGCGTAGATAAAGAGGCGCTGTGACAAGGTGATCTTGTCAAATTAGATAATTAGTATAAACATACAAATTAAGTCATAAACGTGTAAGCTGATACACGAATGACTTGCGCTGCAAGAGGGTTTCTCAACTGAGTTTTCAGACTTTCAAGGTGAGAGTATACAATCATTTCGGGATAGTTACTAATCTATACTATTATATAAAAACCGAAACATTGAAAGTTTTGGTACCTGTTTTTTTTACTTCGTGAATTTACTTATTTACCCTTCATTATAAAGAAAAATAAATACACCAAAAATAAGTAATAACATAATACAATTAATGGTAATTAGTCGAGATATTACCTTTTATAAACACCTAAAAACATCAATCGTATCATATCTTTCCATCATTAATATTTCCTTTCGAATTAAAACACTTTATAATTAATGATAATTAGTCGATTAACATAATAAAAATTAATGGTAATTAGTCGATTGTCTTTTTCACATTAATATAATAAAATTAATGGTAATTAGTCGATTGCCTTTTTCACATTTACTTTTAGTTGAACGTATTACCTTTCATAAACATCTAAAAATATCAATCGTATCATATCTTTCGATCATTAATATTTTCATTCGAATTAAAACACGTTACCTTTTTAATTTAACACAAATCTTACAATCATTAATATATACCCGAAAAAATCACACCATAATTTTCAAGAAAAATATAACACCAAAAATAAATAATAACATAATATAATTAATGGTAATTAGTTTATCTATACTATTATATAAAAGCCGAAACATTGAAAGTTTTGGTACCTGTTTTTTGGTACCTATTTTTTTGTGCTTCGTGAATTTACTTATTTATCCTTCATTATAAAGAAAAATAAATACACCTAAAATAAATAATAACATAATATAATTAATGGTAATTAGTCGAGATATTACCTTTTATAAACACCTAAAAACATCAATCGTATCGTTATAATTAATGATAATTATAACATAATAAAATTATTGGTAATTAGTCGATTGCTTTTTTCACATTAACATAATAAAATTAATGGTAATTAGTCGATTGCCTTTTCATATTACTTTTAGTTGAACATATTACCTTTTATAAACACCTAAAAACATCAATCGTATCATATCTTTCGATCATTAATAATTTTCTCGAATTAAAACACGTTACCTTTTTAATTTAAAACAAATCTTATATATACCCGAAAATATCACACCATAATTTTCAAGAAAAATATAACACCTAAAATAAATAATAACATAATATAATTAATGGTAATTAGTCGATTGCCTTTTTCAAATTTATTTTTAGTTGAAGATATTACATTTTATAAACACCTAAAAAGATCAATCGTATCATATCTTTCAATCATTAATATTTCCCTTACAATTAAAACACATTACCTTTTTAATTTACAACAAATCTTACAATCATTAATATATACCCGAAAATATCACATCATATTTCTCAATTATTAATAAAATATATTAAAAATCGTATACGTTGTTTATAATAAGAAAACATTAGTATAATCCGTAAACATGAATATATTAAATTATATCAAATTAAAATTAAAAAACTTATTAAAAATAATGATTATATAAAAATATAATTATAATATTAAATAAAATTTATAATATAATACAAGAATCCCGTGCAATGCACGGGTTATAAGCTAGTAACTAATAAATTTCATTTTTTAGGTAAAACATGTTACCTTTTCGATTTTTCAATAACTAATCAATTTTCTTTTCAAGTAAAATACATTATCTGTCTTTTGGTACAATACATGTTAATTTTAACTATTTACCCTTACTTAACGGTACATGTTATTTTTCCTTACTTAATTACTTATCAATACTCTTTATTAATAAGCAAAATCCCCTTTTCGTTGGAGCGCGTTGGTACCAAAATTTGGTTATCATTATATTTATTTATTATTATATTTATTTGTTTATTTAATAATGTAAATATATAATCATACACAATGGAACACCTAATTCTACCGTAAGTCTTATTACATACACCTACTTATACTATAAATCTTACTAGATTATAACTCTTCTGATGTACCGGGTTTTTTTTTTTGATATGTTATAAATTTTATTTTATGTTATAATTATGTTTTTATATAATCACTATTTTCAATGGCTATTTTATTTTAAAACAATTTAATATATTAAAAAACTTATATTATAATATTTAATTCAAATATGTTGTTGATGGGATTCGAACATTGGGTTTTAGCTGAGTAATTCAAATATATAATATTTCTTATTATTAGATTCAACCATTCTTAATTATTTACTTAAAATCTAACAATCATTATTCGTTGTATTGTTGAACCGCTAAACCAAAAACAATCGATTACACTCATGTTGGTTTACTATAAATGTACGAATTGTTAATATATTTTATTAATGATTGCGATATTTTTGGGTATATATTAATGATTGCAAAATTATGTTTTAAATTGTAACATGTTTTAATTAAAAAATAAATATTAATGATTGAAAAATATGACATAATTGATGTTTTTTTGCCAAGAAAGTAGAAATTTCATTAGAACGTCAAATCTGTCCTCAATTCATCCAGAAGGTCTGGTTGGACATTTTCCATATTACAAACACGATCAGCTACATGACATGTATTTCTTGCCAAGAAATTGATTACCGTATTCGCCAATCGTTTAACAAAATTTAAAGCTATTTGTCGACTATCCATCAAATGTTTGCATTCCTCAATTACACGACCAAAGTATGAAAGCATGAGTGAAGATGCTCGATCTGCATGAATTGTAGTAAGGCAATTTGACTCTAACTCCACTTTATTCCAGCCTCTGTCTTTTATCCAACTTAATGCCTCTCGGATGTCTATTGCTTTTGTTGTTTTAGGTGTTGTATTCCTTTGAACACATTTAGCCTTTCCTTCTACCAGATTTCCTTGGTAGTCTCTTGCAGCAATAGCATAGCTATAGCAGTTAAATGAATTGAATAACGCGACGTCTACATTTACCTTAGTCGTATCTGCATTTGGACTCTTCTAGTACTCAGCACCATCTGCTGCGGTCATGAACCCCAGATAGTTATCAAAAAAATTATCCTTAGCACATCTCCATAGATTAAGGGCCGTTTTTGATAACTCCAATACACCCAACACATCCATACTCATATTAGGTGTTTTTAGATAATTATAAAATGTAAAATTTTTAAATTAATATATTTTAATTGAAAAGGCAATAGACTAATTAACATTAATAAAATTATTTTATTATTTGTTAATTAAAATAAAAGATCGAAAACCATGAAAGCCAAAACATTCAATATTTTGGCTTTAATATAATAGTATAGATTACACAATCGAACTTTGGGTATAAGTATCAAATTAAATCGACGGGCTCATCTAAATATATTATCTTGTGGCCGTGCTTCGCACGGGATATCAACTAGTAGTTACTAATAACTAAAAAAATTCCTTTTTAGGTAAAACTTGTTACATTTTCTATTTTTCAATAAATAATTAATTTCCTTTTTCACGTAAAATACTTTATCTTTTATATTTTATCTAACTAAAATTTTTCCTTTTCTAAAAACACTATAAGCAATTCTATAAAATAAAATATTATAATTATAATTATAATTACTAATAATTAACCAATTACTAACTGATAACGCTTTTCAACTAAAACATATCATATTTTCTATATTTTCAAACTAAGATCCATCTTTTTTTCTAAAAATATCACATCAGAGACAACATATATATAATTATTATCAGATCATATCATTTAAAATTTTAAGCCTACAAAATTCATGTCTTAAAATTTTTAATTCAAATTAAAAAATAAATTCATTATATTAAAGAACATTTGTGCATCGTACGAATTTTAAGCTAGTATTATTAAGGAACAAAACTGGAAATTCCTACTTGGGTATACAAACATCGTCGTAATATTTGTGATTTTCTTATCATTATCTTAAAGTTTGTGGTTTAATTATAAGTTTTCAACAACTTGAAGAAGCAGAACTTAGGAGGAAACTAACCGACTCTTATCATTGTGTTCTCGAGGATGGTGCCATCACTTCTCACTTGAGCAGATGCAGCGGACGTCGTCTAATTTCCATTACAATTTAGACAATTTAGTGATTGAAAAACTATGGGAAGGTTTACAGAGGTACTATTGAACGTAGACCAACTGTAGTTGCCAAAAAACAGTTATAGTCCAAGATTGACAGAATTCTAATAAAAAAAACTGATCCATATCATTTCCAAACCCATACACTTACGTGGAAATCTTTGCCTTCAATGTTAACGAAGCACATGCACCCTCTATCAATCTTTATATTATGTTTTCTCTATTTAGCTTATTTCAGTGAACATTTTCATGTGTTATGTCTTGTAGTGCAAGTAATTCTCAGGAGGGCATTATTGTCATTCTGATGAGTAGCGCCTTTCTGTTAGTTAGTAGTACTCTAGCAGTACAACATCTTTTGGCATATATGTGCACAATAAAAAATTGTATGGTTGGCTTTTGATCTAATCTATTGAGGCTGTTTGAATTATTTATCTTCTCTACAATCTTTGTACTCTTCACTTCATTTAGCTGTTTAATTTGATAAAGTATCATGGTATCAGAGCAGCTAATGAAGCAATTGTTATAGAACTATTGCATATGGAAGAGATCTGTTGTATTTGACACATTTTGTCGAATAATATAAATAAAGTAAATGCATGAATAATGTATTAGCGATTACAATTTAGAGAATTTAATGTGTGAATAATATTTGTAAGTTACGAATATTGACATAATGACGTTGAATGTCATTTATTGAGGCAGTTACATTTGGGGTGGAAGATATGTGTGCATTGCCTATACATAGTGGATAAAATCCATAAGAAAAAGCACACACAAAGCTTGCTCTACACATTTTGCTGGAACCCCAAAATATTTTTCTTCTCACATTTTGTGTTCCTTTTTACTACAATAGATACTATAATATATTATAATACTTCATTGGTATCCATAGCGAGGTTAATTTCTTTTTAATTTTTTGTAGGTTTTCGTTGGAACTTGTAAGATCATTTTGACGGAGCTGGGTTGTTTTTCTACCGCGTTATTGCACCCTATTTTGACATTTTTGTCCTCTTGGATGAGTAACTTTTATATATTGTCTATTGTAGTTTTTGGCCTAACTTCTGCCTGTTACTTTACAAGTGCCTTGCCTACTCGCTTCCATGTCTACATGTTTTAGATTCAATTACGTAGCCTGCTAGCATAGTGTATCAATGTGAACATTCTATTATTTATGTCTATTACTCTTTTCTTATTCTCAGATTGTCCTAGACTTGTAGTAGTGTCTTCTTTCTTTCTTAATCGTGAATCCATCTGTATTTTTTTTGTCTGTTTGTTTTGTTTCTGGGTCATATATTGTTTAATGTTTTGCCGTTAATATTATGTGGGTATACTTGTTTTTCTTTCTAGTTGCTAGAGTCCATCATTCTTACATTTATCATATGTTTGGATCATTTCCATTCTTGCCATCTCATTGCTAATTTTTTTTTTTATGATTTTACGTGCTTATTATATGTAATTTGTTTTTTTTGTGAGTCTCTAGTTTTTTTTTTCTCTTGCACTTGATTATATATATATATATATATATATATATATATAGTTGTTTTGTTATCATTCTATACTTGTCGTATATGTTTAACTTCTTATTATTAGATCATGATCGTTCTATCATTTTTTTATTTAGCATAAGGTGATTTTCAAATTGTTATTAGCTTGTTTTAATTTATTTACTTTTGTAATCGTGTAACTGTTAAGGTATATTATTAAAATATAGTAACCATTGTATGGAAGAATTTTATGTTTGCTTAGATGATTATTTATTAATTTCTTGTTTTGAGTGATTTTTGTTGCTCGAGGAATTGCAGGCATGTTAAGTACTTAGAAGTTATCTAAGTATCTAATTTTTTTTTTTTGTGAGAATTGCTTATAAATTTACATATTGGAATACTATTATTCTTGTTAAAATTGACTTTTATATTGATCGGGTTGTAATTGAAAAATACAAGATTGGTTGGTATCCATTGTAATCTATGGAGCCTTAAAAAAACATATATCGTGTCCGGATGATATGAAAATTGTTGTTGGAATGATGGCACTAAATTAGAATAAGTTTTTGCGACTCTTGAAATAGAGAGTATTAACTGATGAAATTTTATTAATGCTCGGAATAGAGAGCATGAAAAAGAAAAAAAAAACAAATGTGATTTTTTTTTCCCAAATTCAAACGGCACCATTTTTGTTATATGGAGCTATTAGAGAAAAAGGAATTTAGATTGTTTGAAGGCAATCAGAAAATTTATCCGTGAAAAAGACGATATTATAAATTAATATTCTTATGATACTCGATAGAGAGTATATAGAAATGGAAATTTTTGAAATAAGTTATTTATTTAATTTACAAGAAAATTGAGGCAAGTGCCCAGAATTTAATAAACAAGAATTTGTTTGGTCTTGTTGGACTAAATAGTTAAAGAATTCTAAAAGTTATTTGAAAAATGACGCCAGCAAAGTGTGGTTAAATTAATACATCTAGTAAACTAGAAAATGTGTATTCTTGTTTAAAATAATTCATTTGGTTGGAAACCGCTGTTATACGTGGTATTAAGGTAATTTGGAATCGTTGTTAAAAAAGACGACATTGTTATAGAAGAAATTATAGTGACTTTTAGAATAGAGAGTAAAAAGAAAAAGATGTTTTTTCTTTGTGACATTCAGAATGGTTAGCATAAAATTAGAATTTTCAAAATGAAATCGAAAGAATTTTAGTTCATGGAATTGAAATAAAAGTCAGAGTTGTAAGATCCACCGTAATATAGAAAATTCGTTGGTTGTAAATGAATTTTGAAAAAGAAAATAAAGTTGTTGTTGTGTTTATAAATTTCAGGCATGACCGGTGAAGAAACTATTTACGGAAAAATTGGAAATTTTATATCGATAAAGAATTAGAAAGTTGTGTCAGTAATTTTGAAAGTGGGAGTTCATTTACGATTATATCGAATATCTGATGATAAGTTGTTAGAGAAAAATGAGAAGGAAATGTTAAATTGTGGGATCTCATTTAAAAATTTGTGATGAACAATATTCGGAAAATTTCATATGTTCCAAGAATCCGGTATTGAATTTGAATTAAGAAGTGTGTACGATGTTTAATCATTTTAGGATGCAGAGTTGCAGTCCAGTACCAACTCTATTGGTAGAGGGAAAATGATTAATGCGGGAATGAAATCATTAAGTGTATTATATGCGCAGGTAGTCGGAAGTTCGATGTATTTTATGTTGTGTGATCAATTGACTTGACTTGGCATATGTTATCCTTGTGAGTGGATAGTGAAGCAATTATTGTTGAGCCTAGTGAGAGGCTATAAAGGAGGATCATGATCATGTACTTAAAGAGTACGTTGTGCAACAAATTGGTGAATCAAGCAGACGTGCTTGGAATTATTGTTTATTGCGATATAAGTATCGAATGTGATATTGGTAATAAGAATTCAACTTCGGGATATTTATTTAATTTTGGTGGAGTTGAAGTTGGAAAAAAAAATAAAATAAGAAACTTAATTAAATGTGTTGGAAAGGGTAAAAGTGGTGACATAGATTGATTGAAAGTGATGGTCACTAGAAATATTTGACAAAGACGTCAAATGGAAGATGTTGGTTTGATTGGATGTAAGTTGTGGCAATTATAAGTACACTTTGACCAATAATAAGAGTGCGTATTTGAGATAGATTTAATAGTTATAGATTCTACGAAAAGTGGGAGTTTGGAAAAGAATTTGACAAATACGTCAAAGTGGGAGATGTTGTATTTGACATATTTTGTCAAATCTATACTCTTTATTAAAAGCAGAAACCCCCTTTAAATGGTATGCCATGTATAGCGGTATGCACGGTATGCCACTAAATATTAATTAATTTAATTAATTAAAATTGTAATATTATATAATAATTTAATTTAATAATGAAATTATATACTATGAGTTTATTAACTAAAAATTGAAATAAAAGTCATGAATATAGTATCAAATAGAACCTAGGACTCCTTTAATTAATAAAAAAATCAGGAATATAGTATTAAATAAAACTTAGGACTCCTTTAATTAATATTTAAAAGTTTCCATAATAGATTAATAATAAATTCAATTAATAATATAGCTACTCTTATATTATATTACCAGAATAAAGTTATGAAAATTTAATTAATTAAAATAATAATATTAAATATTAATTTAATATTAAATATTATATTACAACTTGGTGCTTCAAGATTTTATTTTATCAAAAAAAAATTAAAAATTTAAGATAATTTATTACGATCCGTGCTTCGCACAGGTTATCGGCTAGTAATATAAATAAAGTAAATGCATGAATAATGTATTAGCGGTTACAATTTAGAGAATTTAATGTATGAATAATATTTGTAAGTTACGAATATTGACATAATGATATTGAATGTCATTTTTTGAGACAGTTACATTTGGGGTGGAAGATATGTGTGCATTGCCTATACATAGTGGATAAAATCCATAAGAAAAAGCACACACAAAGCTTGCTCTACACATTTTGCTGGAACCCCAAAATATTTTTCTTGTCACATTTTGTGTTCCTTTTTACTATAATAGATACTATAATATATTATAATACTTCAAGATCTATGGAGATACAACTCTCTTCCAAACGTAAGCTGAGATTTGTAGATGGCTCAGAAATTCGAAGCACTACAGATGCAGTGGAAGGAGTTCAATGGGACCAACAACAAGTATGCTCTTTTTATCTCACATTATCGGTGATAACTTTTATTTCCTCCCCATATATAATTTTAAAATTCTAAAAATTTATTCTTTCAAAAGAATCGAATTACTTAGAATAATAATTTCTTAAATAGACCTTAAAATACTTATGTTTATAATTGAAGAATTTTAATATTATGTAATATTAAAAATGCGCCGAATACTATATTAAAAATAATAAAAGTAAAGTATATATAAAAAGAGTAATGCTAGAGAACCAAAATAATTCTTCAAAAATGTTCCAAAAATGATGTGGTATTTGTGACTTGGTAAAATGGAAATTTTTAATAGAGGATAGCACACGGAATTCATCACATTAATTATTTAATCAGCTAATGATAAAAAGACACGTGTACACTTTTTTGGAACTTTGTTTGGTTCCATGCCATTTTCTTATGCTATATCTAAAAATGAGAAAAGACTATTTATAAAAGTTAAGAGCATCTTCAATGGTATTAGTTAGAATGATTGGTTAAAATGATATAAAATAATGATTATGTAAAATTTGTTGAATCTATAAAGTGTTTTACTCCAATGGAGTTTGGCTATATTGGTTGGCTATAATTTAAAAATGGTATGTTATTATTATTATTTTAAGTTGTTAAAAATAGAATATATTATTATAATATGGTTATTATACTATGGTAATTGATGATGTGGAGTTTAACTACGTGGGTTCGACAAATATAGTTAATATGATGAGATTATCTAAAAATTTTAGGTAACAGTTATGTCCCGTTAAAAGATGAAATATTTTTACACATTTTCTGGAGGATGATGATTTATGCATACCCAAAGTTATTTATGCACACCCTAAATTTATTTTAGACCAAAATAACCTTAACTTTTATATGTCAAATCTATTTCACTTTTTCTTTCCGCCAAATCTTATGCTAATCTTACTATTTTGCAAAATAATTTTTAGTAATAATATTAATTTTAAAATTAAATTTTAATTATTAAATTTTTAATGTTTTCCTTAATTTTATTAGTTCAATTATACCCATAAGTTGCTATTAATATGAATTTCTAACTCAAAAAATAATTAATAGACAATCATAAAAAAATTAGTATAAATATATTATATTATTACCAAATTAAAAACAACGAGTTATCTTTTCAAGTAGCAATGTATGAAAATAAATATGGTCACGTAAGATCGTGTTTTTTTTCATTTTTACATCATTAAGTTTTCTCTCACTTGGATCGAAATTAATAAAATTAATTTGTTTCTCATAAATATACTTTTTAAATTTTAAATAAACGTTTAAATAACAAATATCCATTTAAAAATATGAAATGCAAAAAGGGACAAATTAAGAATCATTTAAAATTGGATGGGAATTTTGGGTTTTTTTCATTTTTATATCATTAAGTTTATCTCACTTGGATCGGAATTAATAAAACTAATTTGTTTCACATAAAAATACTTTTCAAAATTTTAAATAAACGTTAAAATAACAAATATCCATTTAAAAATATGAAATACAGAAAAGGACAAATTAAGAATCATTAAAAATTGGATGGGAACTTTGTATTAGGCTATTAGCCAAGAACATTTTCAAAATATAATAAAATTTATGAAAATATTAGATAAATTTGTTTGAGTTTGTCAGCTTTCATATTTTTTTAAAAAAAGTTTGTAGATAAAAAAATTAAAGAAGCTACAAAGTACGCGTTTGGCATAACTTTATTTTGGACTTATGGACTTATTTTCGGATAAACATTTTAAATTTTGATAATTTTTTTTATACAAGTATTTAATGTATGTCTGAGATTCAATAAGTTGAAAAATAAGTTGGAAAGTTAGGAATCTCCAACTTTGTGTTAAAATAAGTTGATTTATTTTAGAAAAAATTGTCCCAAACACCCCCGAAACCAGATTCTCTTCCTACGACCATGGTAAAGGTATACCAAATGATTAATACCATAGTAAATAAATATAGTACTCCCTCTGTCCCATTCATTTCTACACGTTTCTTTTAGAGTATCTGACACGTATTTTAAGATGCATAACTAGTATAATTCCATAACTTATTTTTATAATTTTCTTTTTTTGTATAAAAATAGGATTGTTCTATTTTTTAAAAAAAAAGAAAATTGTAAAAATAAGTTATCAAACTATAATATTCATTGGGACGGAGGGAGTAAGGGATATGGACTTTTTAGTCAAATTAACAAAAAAAGGTGTGCATGAATAAGTTTAGTATGTGCATAAATCAGCACCCTTTCCATAAATTTTTATATGTGATATATCTAATACACTTTTAACTACCTTTTAACTAAGGGTGAGTGCCCTAAATACCCAAATTTTTACTTTCTCTCACCAAAATGCCCAGATTCGGGAAGTACCGTCCAAAATGCCCACCACATACGTCACTGGCATGGGCGTACGTGGTCTCACGCCAACACCAACGACGTATAAAGCATATACGCCTCTGACAGAAACGAATTTCGTCCACATACGCCTCTTGTATGGGCGTATTTGATATCATATACGCCTACTGACTGCGTATTAGGAGACACGCATTTCACACCAGCGTGTCTGACGTCATTTCTATCGTCTCCAGACCTCTCGCCAATGGTGATTCTGATCAAATTGTTCTTTCACTCCGTTCGTTCATCTCCCTAATATTCCATACATCTCCAATACACCATCCAAATCGTCTCTTGATTCTCTACACACCTACACAAATTTCAAACCATTCCATAAGCCGAACTGAAAACACCCAAATCAAGTCTTTTTTCCGATTCGAGTTTTTCGACGATGCTTTGTACGCCCCTGCGGGGGCCAGTTGAGACAAACGGATAGCCGGACATTGAAGGTGATGAGTAGCTGGTCATGTGATGATGATTAGGAGGGTGGAGACGACGCGAGGATGGGCAGACGGAAGGAACGATTTGTTCCGATCAAATCGCCATCGCCATTTGCTCTCGATTTCTGGCAAAGTTTCTGCGTTTTTTGGTAGCTACAGTACTTCGGATACGCCGATGCAAATGGCATATCCCGTGGGTAATCCGGGCGGTATTTTGAAATGTGGGTATTTTGGTAAGTCGGTACCCAAAAATTAGGTATTTAGGGCATTCTTCCTTTAACTAAGTGATATGTATGATTGAATATTTTCTAACAAAACCTTAATATGTGTGTAAAGGCTGCAAACTACTTATATGATATGGGACGAGGGAGAAGTCGGATTTTTTTTGGACCCAAGTTGATGAAGAGAGTGATCAAGCTATGGAGTTAACATTGAGATATGTTACGTTGTGTTTGTTAAGTGATCTGCTAATTAAGTTGCTCAACATTTGGTTTGAGTTTCTTGATTATTCCGCTGATTGCATTGATGTAATATTGATTGAATTTTAATGAAAATGCTTATTTGCATTTACATATCATGTAGGCAACAAGATATTATTACTAACAGTTATGCATATGCTCGGTATTTTAATGAATCGGGCTGGCGATTGGGTTCATTTCATGCCAATATTCTTATACTAGGAACACAAATTATGTTTCAAAGATAGACACTTGTAAAAACGACAATGATAAGATAGTGGTTGGGCCGTTCTAGAACGAATTGACTTTAAAAAATATATTTTTTTCTCTCCTATGAAGTGAGAACTCTCGTTGTTCTCTCCTTTCTTTTGGTAAGATTGTGAGAGTTGTTCGCTATGGCTAGAGTCGATGATTTAAACAATAGGATGGCAAATATGGGGATTGATGATCAGGAGAATGCGGAAATGGTGTTTGATGAGGGGGCAGAAGACCTATCCAACAAGTTTGAGATTTGCTTGGTGGGTCGTTTTTTGACGGAAAAAGGCTTGAATTTCAGAGCAATGAAATCTAAAATTGCGGATATTTGGCGTCCAGCTAGAGGGATGAATGTTAAGGATCTAAAGCCAGGGTTGTTTCTATTCCAATTCTACCATGTGGATGATATGGATTGGGTTCTAAATGGAGGTCCATGGAATTTTGACGGGGCAATGCTCATTCTCAGCAAGATAAATGCAGGGGAGGATCCCTTAGAAGTTCCGTTGTTCGAGTTAAACTTCTGGATTCAGTTGCATGGGGTTCCGACAGGGTTGATGACGGAGGCTGCAGGGAAGCAATTGGGCAATTTTTTTGGTTCGTTCATATCATATGATCCTAACAATAACTCTAGTATCTGGCGTGAAAGTATGCGTGTCAGAATTAGTGTGGATGTTAGACAGCCGTTAAAACGCAAAAAGAAGATCTGCAGGAGGAATGGCACAGAGTGCATTGTCCAGTGCAAGTATGAGCGATTGGGAGACTTTTGTTTCGTTTGTGGATTGGTTTCTCATACTGAACGCTTTTGTGACAAAAAACCTAGTCAGGGAAGCAGTTCTGTTGATAGGGAGTGGGGAACTTGGTTACGTGCTCCGGCGAGAAGAGCAGCTGGGCAAGAGCGCAGTAAGTTTCTCCGTGATGAGCGAGAAGCGTTTTGGGACGTGAATTACGGGAGTTCTAGTAATCAGGAGCGAGAGTTGGGGGATTCTGGTAAGCAGATATGGCAACCTGATAGGCAGGGGAGGGTTGTTAGCAATGCGTTATCTGTAAAGGAGAATAATCAGGAGTTTAATTATATTAGTAAGGATAAGGCGGTATTGGCGGCAAGTTTTAAAAAGGATAATGGGCCTAATGATGAAGAGCTTAATGGGCTTAATATTGAGGAGAGTAACAAGCGCAGAAGGGGCCCAGATATTAATAATTTCATGGAGGTGGAAGGTGGCAACGTAAGTCCCTCAGTTGAAGCTGGTCTTTCTATTACTGATTGTCCAGGTTCTGTCACTAATGTTTTGGCTACGCTTGCTAGGCAAGCTAGCCAGCCACAATGAATATCCTTAGTTGGAACTGTCGAGGGTTGGGCACTCCTCGCACAGTTCGAGCTCTAAGTGACCTGGTGAAATCTTATCGTCCTGATTTTCTTTTTTTGTCTGAAACAATTTCGTTCGCTAATAAAATCGAAGAGCTTCGAGTAAGGTATGGTTTTGCTCAATGCTTTTCTGTAGATAGAATTGGGCGTAGTGGTGGTCTAGCCATCTTTTGGAGGAATAATGTTAGTTGTGAAGTTACAAGCTTTTCGCGAAATCATATTAATGTTAATTTTCTGGACAAGGGGGTTGCTGTTTGGTCTTTGTCCTGTTTCTACGGTTTTCCGGAAAGAGCTCGTAGGAGATGTTCATGGGATCTTATTCGCAAGCTAGCTGGCTTGACTCATCTTCCTTGGGCAATCATTGGAGACTTTAATGATCTTTTGACAGCAGCTGATAAATGGGGGGGTGCGTCTCATGCTCCATCCCTTATGGCTGGTTTTCAAACTGCCATTGATGACTCAGCTCTGGTGGAGTTTGATCTCCATGGCGGAAAGTTTACTTGGGAGAAATCTAGGGGCACTTCTGATTGGGTTAAAGAGAGGTTGGACAGGGCATTTGCCACTCGTGATTGGCTTCATATGTTTCCTCTCAGTAAGTTGTCGGTTTTTCACTCTCCCGTTTCGGATCACGACCCTATTTTCTTGGATTTATTTAGTGTTTCGTTCTCTCAAAAGAAATTCAGATTTCGTTTTGAGAACACTTGGCTCCAGGAACCAAGCTTTCATAAAGAAACTTCAGAGTTTTGGCTCTCTCTACCTCCGGCTCATGTGCTTCCTAAGCTCCTGTCGGTGTCGGGATTTATGGCTCGCTGGGGGAGGAATTTCTTCCACAAGTTTCGGGATAAAATAAAGAAGCAGAAGGAGGTTTTAGCTACACTTGTGAACCGTATTGATAGTGCAGGAGTGAAGCTCTATTTCGACGAGAAAGAAAAGCTCAATGAGCTTCTTTTCCACGAAGAGGTTTATTGGAAGCAGAGAGCAAAAGTTTTTTGGCTTGCAGAAGGGGACGCTAACACCAAATTTTTCCATGCTTCAGCTTCTACGCGTAAGAAGACAAATCGGATTCCTTTTTTGCAGTTAGACAGTGGTGAACAGGTAGATGATATGGAAGGAATGAGTAGAATTGTGAAGGATTATTTCTTTGATATTTTCAGAGGTGACCAACAGGAGTTAGTTTACAATTTTGGCGAGGATAGCAGGTGCGTGACGGAGGCCCATAATCGTTTGTTGGTGGCTGAGTTAACCTTCCAGGAATTTACGTTGGCAGTGAAGCAAATGCACCCGGACAAGGCAAGTGGTCCGGATGGTCTAAATCCCGCCTTCTTTCAACACTTTTGGCCGATTTTGGGTAAGGAAGTGTATTTATGTTGTAAAGATTGGCTGGTTAATAATGCTTTTTCAGCTAATATCAATGACACCAACGTTGTTCTTATCCCCAAGAAGGAAAATGCGTGTCGAATGACTGATCTACGTCCAATTGCGCTTTGTAATGTGTTGTATAAGATTTTATCTAAAGTCTTAGCAAATCGATTGAAACGGATTTTGCCCTGCATAATTTCTGAAAATCAGGCCGCATTTGTGCCAGGGCGGAGTATTAATGATAATGTGTTGATTGCTTTTGAGCTCATTCATCACATGAAAAAGAAGAGTGCAAGAAGAGTGGGTGATGTTGCTTTAAAGTTGGATATTTCTAAGGCATATGATAGAGTCGATTGGAGATACTTGAAGAAAAGAATGCAGGCAATGGGTTTCTGTCCTCAGTGGGTTAGCTGGATGATGATGTGTGTGTCTACGGTCTCATACGAGTTTTGTTTCAACGGTGTTAATAGTGGCCCTGTTATTTCTCACCTCCTGTTCGCTGATGACTCATTTTTGTTCTTCCAAGCTAACAACCATGAAGCAACAATTGTTAAGTCTATTCTGGACAATTATGCTGCTTGCTCTGGTCAGAGTATTAATTATATGAAGTCCGGTATCACTTTTGGGGCGGATGTTGAGAGAAGTAAACAACAGGAGATTTCTGCGATTCTGGGGGTTAATAATGACTTGCAAAACAGTATGTACTTAGGCCTGCCGTCTTTGGTTGGTAGATCAAAAAAGAGAGTGTTTGGTTTTATTAAGGAGAGATTGTGGAAGCGTCTACAAGGTTGGAAAGCTAAGAAGATTTCCCGTGCAGGTAAGACGGTCCTTATAAAGAATGTTGCAACAGCTGTACCTTCTTACTGTATGTCGTCATTCCTGTTACCTAAGTCGATGTGCGAAGAAATGGAGGTTATGATGAATAAGTATTGGTGGCGTTCAGGGTCATCTGATAGAGGAGGCATTAACTGGATTGGCTGGAACGGCTTGAGTATGTCTAAATGCCAGGGAGGTCTTGCTTTCAGGAATCTTTATGGCTACAATGTTGCTTTGATGGCCAAACATGTATGGAAGTTTGTTTATGACCCACAGTCTCTTGTTTCAAGGTTTTTTAAAGCGAAGTATTTCCCTTTGGTTCATGCTTTAGATGCAAAGGCAACCCCTGGTTCTAGTTTCATATGGCAGGGTATTGTTACTGCTAAAAAGGAGGTGTTGAGGGGTTACAGATGGGTTCTGGGGGATGGCAGATCAATAAATTGTGTACAGGATCCATGGCTTGCTGGCAAGGACGATTACAGGGTAAATCAGACTCGAGTGTATGCTGATGTTTCGATGACAGTGGCGGATTTATTTCTGCAGGGTGAAGACAGGTGGGATGAAAACAAGGTTAGAAGGAGTTTTGATGAGGAGGATGCGAATTTAATTCTGGCAACTCGTATTTCTGGGAGCCCAGTTAGTGATCGTGTAGCTTGGAGTAAAACAGTTGATGGCAAATACTCAGTCAAATCGGGTTATCAACTCTGGCATGAGAGTAGGATTGGTACGGGCAATGTAGTGCAATCAGGAGGTTGGAGTAAACTCTGGAAGTTAGACCTACCCCAGAAAATCAAATTGTTTCTTTGGCGGATCTGTCGAAATAATATTCCGGTGAAGAGTAGACTGTGTTCGAAGGGAGTGGTCCTTCCAGTGGGTTGTTCTTTGTGTGATGCAGACTTGGAGGACCTCCGGCATATTTTCTTTAATTGCCCATTCGCCTCTTCTTGCTGGGATGTCTATGGTAGGGTGTATGCTTTGCCGGGGGATGTTGATGTTCCACTCTGGCTGCTTTCCAAGTTAAGCTCGAATATGGTGGAGGAGATGCTGTTAGTTGCCAAAGTTTTGTGGGGGATCTGGTTTTTTCGTAATCAGAAAGTTTGGGAGGGCAAGGTTGTCTCAGCAGGCTTAGCAATGGTTTGGAGTTCGAAAACCATAGGTGATTGGAGGGAGGCTAGAGTTAAACGTCTGAATCAGCCAAGCTGCCCTAGAGAAAATACCAGAGCTGATATACCTGTTAAATGGCGTAAACCGGAGATGGGGTTTGTCAAGCTCAACGTCGATGCTGCTTTCAAAATGGGAGAAACCATGTTCTCAATGGGATTGGTCATTCGGGACTTCACAGGGACCTTGGTGGCAGGCAAGACAGTGTGTAAACCTGTGGTGGGATCGGTGCTCGAGGCCGAAGCTTGTGCCGTGCTGGAAGGACTTCAATGGCTTCTGTCATTGAATTACAATAATGCGATTATTGAGTCGGACTCTCTCAACACTGTTCGAGCTCTCCAGAATCCGTATGGGAATGTGTTAGAAGTTGGTAATATTTTGGATGCCTGTAGCAATATTTTACAATCTAGTCCAGGCTTCTCAATCTCTTTTGTTAAAAGGCAAGCGAATAGGGTCGCTCATTTGGTAGCTAAATTACCCTGCTCGCTGAATTGCCAAAACGTTTTTACGGCTCCTTCTAGTCTGTTGCTGGAGTCTCTTTTGTATGACATTTCTTATTATTGATATCCATTTTTATTCAAAAAAAAAATGAAAATGCTTATTTGTTTAGGCAAAAAAAAATAAAAAAAAATAAGTAACTACTTTCAAAATTATTTAAGATAAATGCCGCTTCCGAGAGGTCTTCTCACCAGATGTAACGAAGGCCTCGCCGGATTTTTTAGGACCCAAGTTGATGAAGAGAGTGATCAAGCTATGGAGTTAACATTGAGATATCAACTAGAAAAATCAGGTTGTGTAACCTTGGTTGAAGAAAATAGCGCACCAACTGTTTGGTTAACGTCTCAAAGAAGCTTAAAAAGCTCTGATACATTGTCAAAATTACAAGTATATAAATACGATGAAGCTTGTGGAGCGGAGGAGAGAAACAGAAACTCATGTACTGTTGTAATTAAGCTTGTCGATTTTTAATGAACCTATTTATACATGAAAACTAGTACACAAGACAAAAGATCCCTGAGAAACGATTTTTATAACATAGCATATCCTGGTAAATTATTTCGGTATGTGTAAATATAGCCCTATGCATTGATTCCGGAAATTTAATTAAATGAATATCAGTAATTTATCGCGAATCGCGATACGTTATGTTACAACAAATACTTTTTGTGGATCCTGACTGGTACATAAAGTCGACACATATGACATACCCAACCTATTTTACTGCAGTCAATGGGTAGTGGACTACTGGTGTGTATGGAGTTGGGTCACAGTTGACTAGTATGGTCTTAAATTTCTGAGAAACTTCTGTGTTATGATTTTCCACGAACCCATCCAACATTATGCTTTGGGGTGACCTTTGAATCTTCTTCTGGTGCTTAACTAATTATAATTTTCATCTGTATATAATTTTTTTAATTTTAATCCTCCCTTTCCTTTTGGTGTTGAATCAGTTTGTCTATTGTAGTCAAACTAATGATCTTGATGATGTGCATAAATAACATTCCTTAATTGTGTTCCATTCTATTTTTTGCTTATTGAGCTTCTCTTACATAGATTCTTATAAGTCTGTGTACTTTGGATTTGTTTTCTTTTTTCTCAAAGTTCCCTCCAAAACATCTAGGCCAATGACAGACAACTCCAGTGGGCTGGTGATTCTTATCACTCTACTGAATATCTTGGTTTACAAGCTCGAGAAACTCAAAGAAGCACAGCAAACCAATCGCTTACCTCTGTCTGTACGACAGTTATATCGTCGGTTTACACTAGAAGACATCCAGTTGGCAACAAACAGCTTTCAAAAGGAACTAGTGATCGGAAAAGGTGGGTTTGGAATGGTTTACAAAGGGATCATAGACTCCGGAGAGAAGATTGTAGCAATAAAGAGGTTAAAAGCCATGTCTAAGCAAGGAAGAAAGGAATTTAACACAGAGATTGAGATGCTTTCCCAGTTTAGACACAGCCATTTAGTCCCTCTCATTGGTTATTGTGACGAGCGTGAGGAGATGATACTAGTTTATGAGTATATGCCTTCTGGAAGCCTCGCTGATCATCTACATAAAAGGGTCAAAAAAGGCGATACTTCTTTGCCTCCTTTATCATGGGAGCAGCGCCTTAAAATTTGCATTGGGGCTGCACATGGACTTGATTACCTTCACACTGGCACAAGCATTGAGAACAGAGTTATCCACAGAGATGTTAAGACTTCAAACATTCTGCTTGATGAGAATTTGGAAGCTAGAATTTCAGACTTTGGATTGTCCAAATCAGGTCCGGCAAATCAGACGTTTACATATGTAAGCACCCATGTCAAAGGCACACCCGGTTATTGTGATCCATATTATGTTTCAACTCACAGATTGACCAGGAAATCTGATGTCTATGCATTTGGTGTCGTCTTATTTGAGGTCTTGTGTGGAAGACGAGCAGTGGATTCGAGTCTGAATGAAGAGCAAACAAATTTAGTTGGATGGGCACAACACTGCTTCAAAGAAGGACTCATCGACCAGATAGCTGATCCCAATATCAAGAGGGTCATTTCCTCTGATTCCTTAAACGTGTACGTGGACATTGCTATCAAGTGTTTATGTTATCAACCCAAGCACCGTCCTACTATGGCTGAGGTTGTGGTTGGTCTGGAGTCTGCATTGACATTGCATAGAAAAAGTGCACAACATCCTTTAGTCGAAATAGTGCCTATTCATTATACTAAAGATGTAAATTGTATAATACCCGAGGTGAAAGATACTCACCAAAGCGAAGTATATGAATATACAGGAGAAAGGATCATAAGTGGTTCTTATGGTTGGAATCACAAAAAGCAGTCTTCTGTTAGGATAACATTCAGAAAAAAAATTAGTGGACTTCTTTCATTTACAGCTCGGGTGTTCTCAGGTAAACTTAAACTGTTCATGTATGTACACAAAAGTTACCTGGATGAAGCAATGGCAGTCATTTATTTCAATTAACCTGTGAAGCCATCTTCCAGTGGGTATCCTTAGTATGTTAGTTAAGAGAAATTATGGAATTTTGACATGTCAATTGAAGTGATTTGGCTTTTTATATTTGTCGAATGTGCTTGCATCATGTGTGTATGTTCATAGTAGGTCATTGATATATTTCCTGAAATCAACACGTTATTGGTGAAAACCACAGCTGATTTGCATTAAAAATTATTTTCCCAACAATGTAAAACTCGAAACCACTTTCTCCTTATTTACATGCAAAAGATTCCAAAAGTCCATGAACAACAGTACTTATATCATTTACTAGCATGATATTATCGAGATACAAAGCGGTGTACTGTCTTTTTTTCTAATTTTTATGATGTTCTGTCAGTTGCGAATAATAACTCAAAGGCCATCAATCATGAAAGCTTCTTACCAGTACATCCATCAATGAGACGCGAATTACTGAACCAGGAACTAGTTCTGCAGTCATCAAAGTTGAAGAGTTTTACATTCAATGAGCTTAGTGTGGCTACAAGGAATTTTCGCAGGTGGATAGGGAAAGGCAGTTCTGGTGTTGTTTTTAAGGGCTGGGTTGATGATAACACATTTGCTGCAGCACAGTGGGGCACTGGACTGGCTATTGCAGTAAAGAGACTAGATCATGAAAGTGTCCAAGTTTTCCAGGAGTACTGGTTGGTTAGTATTAAACTTTTCTGAAATTTGATTTGTTTTTGCCCGTCACATTTACTTTTGTTGATCATATATTATTTTATTCTTTTGTTCAACTTTCAAGTAAGCTGGCTGAATAACTCTCCGCCACCTCTTTAACCACAGCCAGAAATCAACTCTCGGGGGAATCTTTGTCATCCTAATATTGTGAGATTGATTGGCTACAGCTTAGAAAAGAATCATCGACTTCTAGTATATGATTTTATGCCTCAGGACAGCTTACAAAAGCATCTACGAAACAGTGAGTTCTTAATTTTATTAGCTCTAATGCAGTCAATTATTCCCTACTAGAGGACCTTCATGTATATGAAATATATGGCATCTCAGAAGTGTTGAAGTGCTAAAATTTAGATAAAGTACGAAATATATGGCTTTAGTAATTACGGAGAACAGAAGGATCAGTGAGTGGAAATTGCCATAGCAATTGGAATAAAAAAACAACGATGCATAGATGTGAATGGATACCTCGATACACATGTTACCTTTGTTGGATATAATTAAGTCCAATTGTTGTTGCTTAACGCTTGATTTATTGCCATTGAAGTAGGGACAAACGAAGAAAAAGTACGACCATTGGATTGGCCAATACGCTACAACATCATAAATGGTATAGCTAGAGGGATTCTCTATCTTCACCAGGACTCTAGACCAAGAGTTATTCATAGAGATCTGACAGCTAGCAATATTCTACTTGACTCTGAGATGAATCCAAAAATTTCAGATTTTGGATTAGCAAGGATTTTGGGGGAAAGTGAAAGTGAAATAAGCACCATGTGTGTGGTTGGCACATAGTAATGAACTAAACCAAACTTTCAAACTTTCTCCTTCGTCCTTGCACTGTTATAAATTAGCTAACATATCCATTGGGTTTTCTTCGTGCAGTGGCTACATATCTCCAGAGTATGTAAATGGGATAATCTCAGTCAAATCTGATGTTTACAGCTTTGGCATATTAGTGCTAGAGATAGTAAGTGGAATGACAAGTCGAGCGTTCGATGATTTATATCCCCAAAAAGATAGCCTTACAAGTCATGTACGTGCCCAGATTTTGTTCATAATTAATTATGGAAATGCGTATATTCTCATTCTTTTCCAATATAAAAATCATATTCATGATATCCACTTATAGGCATGGAGACTCTTTCAAGAAGAAAAATGTTTGGAACTGCTTGACGAGGCAACCACTGGATCAGGGGCGGACGCAGAAAGTTTCTCCAAGGGGGGTCAAAATAAATTCTATAATTCATATTACATAAAAATAATATTGCTCTAATACATTAAAATTGAGACCGACATTATCTTAAATTACGAAATCATCGATTATGACATCTATGCTAATATTAGGAGTGATTTCTTTTTAATTTACACCATCAAATAATCTTGAGATGCACCACGGTACCGGCCACTAGAGAAACGAAGGTTTAGAAATGCTGATGTCCGGAGATGGAGGTTTTTTTTGTTTTCTAATATACGAGATGGCTCCTTATTTTTAACTTCACTCTTTATAATTGGACAATTGAGTAATGATTATGTTGTTTTACAATCTACGGGCTTATACTATTGATCAAGTGGACTAGAGAATTGAAAGATGGCAGGGGCCAAATAACCCAAATTACTTGATTGTAGACGCACATTTATGTTTAAAATCCTTTCTGCTGGGAGTCTAGTGGGGGCCACGGCCACCGCCGGTCACACCGTGCGTCCGCCCCTGCACTGGATCATGTGATCAATCTGAAGTCTCTCGATTATGGTTATGGTGCGTGCAACCATGTAAAGGTAAATGTTGGGTTATGGTGCGTGCAACCATGTCCAAAAGAAAGGCCAAGCATGTCCATGGTAGTTTCGATGCTGAAAAGTGATGTGAAACTGCCTAAGCCAAAACCGCCCGCCTATTAACCAAAATATTTGTATGATATGTATGAGAAAAAGAAGAGTACTTTTCAAGAATCTTTGCCAACGACCAATGTATTGACTCCTAGGTAGCATACACGGGCAGCCTCTGGTGTATTGGTGTCTCAGACATGTAAACTACTATTTGTCTAGTCAGTGACATTTATAATGACATTTAGTTTCATTTATTTTATTCTGATCTTTTAGTACGCCGTAGCCTTATCTCAGCCCTTGCTTTCTCCGCCGCGGCTTATCGGCGCCTCCTTGTCTATCGCCCTTTGTATCCGTTTGACTTATTTTATGTATATTGTTTCCCCTTTTTTATTAGGCCTTTCTGTTCATAATATTGTTTAGAGCCAAATCTGGAATCAGGAGGTTTTGTGGTTTGGATTATAATAAATATTAGTTTATATTAGTTTATATTATTTTTGGTTTTGGGCATTAGTTTTTTGGTTTATATTTGTGGTTTTGGATCTTTTTTGGATCTTTTTCGTTTATATTTTTTTTTTAAATTTAAATTAGCCCTGTTTTTCTGTTTTGGTCGGTTCCGGTTGCGCTGGTTTATTTTGTTAGTCGATGTTGCGTAATTTGCGTGTTGGGAGCTTGAATTTAGGTACCTTGACGGGCAAATTACTGGAGCTAGTGGACGTGTTGAAGAAGCGAAGAGTGGATGTGGCGTGTATTCAAGAGACGAGGTGGAAGGGGGCGCGGTCAAGAGTAGCGAATGGGTATAAATTGTGGTATTCAGGTTTTGCCAACTCGAAGAACGGAGTGGGCATTCTTTTGACGGAAGACCTAAAAGACAACGTCGTGGAAGTGAATAGGTGCAATGACAGGATCATGTCCGTCAAGGTGGTGGTGGGGGAGATTGTGGTGAATGTGGTGTGTGCGTACGCCCCGCAAGGTGGTTTGGGCGACGCTGAGAAGGAGGCTTTTTGGGCCTGTTTAGATGGGCTGGTAGGGAGTATTCCTGCAGACCAATTTTTAGTGTTGGGTGGCGATTTCAACGGTCACATTGGCGAGAGGTCAGATGGTTTCCCCATTGCACATGGGGGTTTTGGCTTCGGGACCAGGAATGTCGGTGGGTCCGCACTGTTAGAGTTTGCTTCGGCCCAGGAGTGGGTAATTGTAAATTCTGTTTTTCAGAAGAGGGCTGAGCACCTCATCACCTTTAGTAGCGGGGGACGCAGCACTCAAATCGATCACTAACTTGTGCGCAGCCGGGACGCTAGAGCATGCGTGGACTGCAAGGTGTTCAGGAGTGAGGCGTGTGCTTCCCAGCACAGGCTGTTGGCCATGGATCTATCCATGGAGGGTCGAGTAGTTTGTAGGAAGAGAGAGTTTAGACCAAGAATCCTGTGGAAAGACTTGAAGGGCGCGAAGGCGGCGGAATTCAGGGAGGCCTTGATCAACGAAGGTTGTTTTGCGAGTGGGGGAGATGCTAACTCCAGGTGGACCAAGATGGCTAAGGCCATCCGGAGTGTGGGCGAGAAGGTGGTGGGGGTTTCCTCAGGTAGATGCAGCGGTCATAAGGAGTCGTGGTGGTGGAACGAGGAGGTTCAAAAGAAAGTTAAGGCTAAACTTGTGCTCTTTAAAGAGCTTTTATCGACCTGCGCAGGGTAGGAGAGGATTCTGAAGATGGAAGCATACAAGGTGGCAAGACGAGAGGCAAAAAAGGCAGTGGCGAAAGCTAAAGAGGAGGCTTATGAAGGGCTGTACAAGCGCCTAGATACCAAGGAAGGAACGAATGCCATCTTTAAGCTAGCTAAAGCTAGGGAGAGAGGGCGGCACGACCTGGGTTCTGTTAAGTTTGTTAAGGACGATTCAGGCCAAGTGTTATTGTATGAAGATGCTATTAAGGAGAGGTGGAGTTCGTATTTTCATAATCTTTTCAACGAGGCTAGGAGGAGTGGTGTCGGGGTGGAGCGAGAGGTCTCTCTTTCGCCTGTGCTCTCTATCGATTCCTGTGAGCGCATCAGCAAGGATGAAGTCAAGGGTGCCCTGCAGAAGATGGCTAAAGGGAAGGCGGTTGGCCCGGATCTTATCCCGATCGAGATTTGGCTTTGTCTTGGTGAGGTTGGCGTCCAATGGTTAACAGATCTGTTCAATGTTCTTCTCTTGGGTGCTAAGATGCCAGCTGAATGGAGGCGTAGTGTTGTGGTCCCTTTTTTCAAGAATAAAGGCGATGCTCAGAGTTGTAGTAACTACCGGGGTATTAAATTACTCAGTCATACCATGAAACTTTGGGAGAGAGTGGTTGATAGTCGGATTAGAAGAGTAGTTGAAGTTTCAGAGAATCAATTTGGATTTATGCCTGGGAGATCGACGACCGAAGCTATTCATCTCGTTAGACGCCTTATGGAGAAGTTCAGGGATCGTCGCAAAGACCTCCATATGGTGTTCATTGATCTTGAGAAGGCTTATGATAGCATACCCCGTGAAGCTATCTGGAAGAGCCTTGAGGAGAGGGGAGTGCCGTCGGCGTACGTTAGGGTGATTCAAGACATGTACTCCCAAGCTAGTTCTTGCGTTCGGACCCCAGTGGGGGACTCCCGTTTCTTCCCTGTTGAGATGGGGCTTCATCAGGGGTCGGCCCTGAGTCCTTTTCTTTTCGCCCTTATCCTTGATGTCATGTCGCGGGGGATTCAAGATGCTGTCCCATGGTGCATGCTCTTCGCGGATGATATCGTGCTAGTAGCGGAATCGAGGAGGGAGGTGAACGACAAATTGGAGCTTTGGAGATCTACTTTGGAGCCCCAAGGGTTACGTATGAGCCGTTCTAAAACCGAGTATCTCTGGTGTAACTTCAGTGGTGAGGCCAACGAAGACCAGATCGTCCCGCAGACGGACAAGTTCAAGTATTTAGGTTCGATCATCCAGAAGGAAAGTGAGATTGAAGCCGATGTCACGCATCGTATCAAGGCGGGGTGGTTAAGGTGGAGGGCAGCGTCAGGGGTGATGTGCGATAAGAAAGTCCCTTTAAAGTTGAAAGGGAAATTCTATAGAGCGGCTATCCGTCCTGCGATGTTATATGGTTCGGAGTGTTGGGCGGAGAAGAAGGCCCTAGTAAGGAAGTTGGAAGCGGCTGAAATGAGGATGTTGCGGTGGTCTTGTGGGCGCACGATGTTGGACAGAATCCCAAATTCGGTGTTTAGGAGCGAGCTTGAAGTGGCGCCTTTTTCTGCGAAACTTAGGGAAGGAAGGTTGAGATGGTTCGGCCACGTCCGTAGGAGGCTGGTTGAAGCCCCAGTGAGGAGGGTCGAGAGTCTTTCGGTTGGTGGGGCGAGGAGGAGAGGCAGGCCGAGGAGGTCGTGGGAAGAGCAGCTCAGGCTGGATTTGAAGGCCTTAGACTTAAATGAGACCATGTTTGCGGATAGGTCTGCTTGGAGGCGGCGTATCAGAGTGGTTGATTCTCTTTTAGGGTGCGGATCGGTTGTCGAGAGCCTCAGAATTGGGTTGTCTCGGTTAGCGATTTTGTAGTAGTTCGACTTTAGCGTTCTCACTTTGCGTTTTTAGTGTCTTCTGTTTGCTGGTTTTGCAGTTACAGGGATCCTGGCTCAGTGCTGTCTCACTGCAGGATATTCGTGTGATTGGAGCGCTTCAAGTTATGAGTATCATAAATCCTCGCAGATAGGTATGCCCCATGTGGAGAACGCCATGGGCTCAGGTATGGCATTGATCATTTCCGTTTCAGTTGGTTTCCTTTGTATTTATCACACTCTTTGTATGTCGTGCACTTAGCCGAGGGTCTACACGGAAACAGCCTCCCCGCTCTAAAAGTGGGGGTATGGTCTGCGTACATCCTACCCTCCCCAGATCCTGCTCTGAGCGGGATATACTGGGTATGTTTGGTTTGGTTTGGTTTATACTTACTAGTTACTGGTTATTTTATTTAGGCAATACTCAACGATACCTTTTTAGTTTTGGCTTTCTCAAATGTATCAATTTTTTTTGTTGACAAACGAGTGGTACTCTGAAAATCACCCTACTTTTGTTGCTGGGTCGTAGTTCAATGATTGTGATTTAAGCTATGGTTAATATTACGGGTTTTTCTAGTAGGGGTGTGCACGGGTCGATTCGGCTCGGTTTTTACCGAAAACCGTTACCAAATCGCATATGTTGGTTCGGTTTGGATTCTATGTATTAATCGTAACGAACCGTCCACAACGGTTATTTTTGGTTCGGTTAACCGTTCACCGGTTTCAATTTTTTTTTCGATTTTTTATCTATTTAAAAAGTTGATACAAATTTAAGAATATTTAGCTTGAAAATAATATTTAGCTTGAAAATATTATAAAAGTTGTAAAAGTGACCAACACTTTTATATGAACGGTTCAGTAGAAGGAACATCTAATTAATTGGAAAAATGGAGAAGGAGACAATCATATGTAATTTGGTGTTGGAAGAAATGGCCACGCCCGTCGTCGACGCGCCAAATTGAAAGATAAATGTTTTGCTCTAATATGTTCGCACTTAACTATAAAATATAGCAAATGTGGCAAGTAGGGATCGAACCCAAGGGAATAGTGTTCAATACTAGAGTAATGTAAAATGGTGGGGGGGTTTTAGTTGTTTGTGGTGTTTTATCAAACACCTTGACTACAAGAAATAAATTACTAGAGAAATATGATTAATTAACTTTCAATCATCCAATTTTTTCCAACACAACAAGGCACAATGTTTAAATTAACAAGAATAAGAGATATTTGACCCAAGGATTATGGAAACTCAAGTACTTCACCCACACACATATGAGCAAGAAATAATCAACTCTACCTAACCAAGATAATTGGTGAAGCACACAATCACTTAATTCTCTTCTATCAACACTAATTTAGTGAAGCACATAAATTAGTTCTCTTGATTATAGCAACCAATAATGAAGCACTACTAGTTTAACCAAATCAAGGAATCAAACAAAGAGAGGCTAGGACAAACCCAAGGATGAGGAGCTCAACCTAGGTATTTACACTTGAATTTTGAGGATTTAGGTAAACTAAATCTTGTGCTACTACAATGAATGTACTAACAATTACGGATTAGCACAAACAATTAGCAATTGAATTCACAAGAGAAGCAAATTGAAGCAACTTACAATTCTCCAAGCAAAATCATAAACAATACAACTCAAGAATTCAAGATAGAGTGAAATAGATCTTACTTAAAATGAAATGGGTTTTGATACAAGAGATCCTCCTTGAGCCAAATATATAGAGTTAGTTACTCATAATCAATGCTAGATTATGAGTAATTAGTGTTTTCTTAACTCCTACTAACCCTAGGTTTTTGTTCT
The DNA here is from genome assembly GCA_036435485.1 of Saposhnikovia divaricata. Classification (NCBI taxonomy): domain Eukaryota; kingdom Viridiplantae; phylum Streptophyta; class Magnoliopsida; order Apiales; family Apiaceae; genus Saposhnikovia; species Saposhnikovia divaricata. The sequence continues at coordinate 10,904,192 of CM071599.1, forward strand.
TGAAGAGGCTAAGAAGAGAGGCTAAGAAGAGATGAGAAGATAAGATGTTATAAAATGTAGGGTTTTGCTTCTTTTAATACACAGCAGGATTTTGCACGGCCGTGCAACTGCCCGTGAGAAAAACTGCACTCTGCACTACTTGGAACACTCTGCACGGCCTGTTGCACGGCCGTGCAGTAGCCCGTGCAAAAATCTGCATCATTTAAACTCTTTGAACGGCCTAGCGAACGTCTTGCGGAGCGGTCGTGCGAGATAAAATCTTCAAGATAACACATTAAAAACCTCCCGGCATCGCAAGATTGCATCTTCTAACCACCCTCTTGAATAATCTTCGCTTTCATGCCCAAATTAAGCCATCTTTTCAACAATTAAGCGTGAGGCACTGAAAGATGAAAAACATAACAAATATTAATAAAACAACATTCGAAACTAACAAAAATGCAAGAGAATAAATAACAAAACGTGTATAAAATACACGTTATCAAATCTTCCCCCACTTGAACTTTGCTAGTCCCGAGCAAACTAAAATTAACATAATCATATACTCCTAATTAGTACCACTTCCGTAGGTGATCACGGTTGCATTTGGCATATGCAACAAGCCCTTGGAACCCCTAGGTAGCCCTAGTGGACGAGTGAGGTCTCGTGAGAGTTTATAGATGATGTACCCACAAAATCACAAAAATCACTAATAAATAAGAAACTAACAATATATACTAATTAAACTAACTACTACACACACATGTCCGAGTCATCTTACTTGTAACTAAAATCAAACATATAGAGCTATTCACCTTGTCATCCACTATAACGAGCTAACAACCAATTCAAGAATCAAGATGACACACCTTGTGCAAAATATGTAACCATGACATTAAAGATAGAATGAATGCACTTCAATCGTGAACACTAGACAAGATGATCACAAAGCATACACGGCTTCGCATTAAGAAGATGAAATTATATGGTGAAAAATCTCACATCTCTCAATTATGCATCACACAAGTATGAGCTAGAGATTTCACTCAATTCCAAGTCTAAATGCATGCGCTCTACTTGACCTTGCATGTTCACCTAAATTCCGGATTGCACCCAAAACAAGGAATTCATAAAATGGGTTGTAATGAGGCTAGGGTGAAGGTGTGAAAATTTAAGTTCAAAGAAGGTGTAAAAGTTTCGCTAGTTGAGTCGAAATGACGCTTGCTCGCTTCATCCACCACTTTCCAAACTAAAGAATATCTTCACTCATTTACAATTACAAAACACAACCACATTTACCAAGAAAATTGGATCAAAATAATGTACAAAGATTTATTGCTTTTCTTTTTTTCTTTTTTCTTTTTTTTTCTTTTTTTTTTTTAACATACCCCTTTACTTATTGTTTTTTTTTTAAGCAAAGGGGATGCATTACATAAAATAAATACTACAAAGAACCTTGAACCACATCTAAATATATACATCAAACTAGTTCCCACTTACAATAAATAGCATTCTTCTTCCTCTTCACAACTTTTCCAAATTCACATGCTCATCAATCAATTCTTTCCAAGACTCAACTAGCTCAACTAGGTCGAGAGTGAAGTATTTGGCTATGACTCATGTATAATAGGGAAGAGTGACGAAGAAAAATATGGATATAAGCTTCAAAGGGGGTAACTAGGGATTATTTCATGGTTCATAAGCTAAAAAGGCCAAAAAGGTTATCCTAAATAGAATTTCCTTATTATGGTGCATCCATGAATGAAGGTTTAATGCAAGCCCTAGAGCAACAAACACACATAAAGAGGGAGCAACACACAAGCAAAAGAGTCATCGTTCAAGGCCTCACAAGGTTTAAGTTTTAATAACATCTTCTCGATTTGACTCCATGTATGCTAAGAGATAATCGTCATGTCACAATTTAATTACAAACAATCTAGACTTTTCATGTCATTTTAAGTGTGAGTGTGTGCAAAAAGGTGCATCAAACTTATAGATTCACATTAAATTGGTAATGCTAGGCACGTAATAGGAGAAAACAAAGCTACAAGCTCACAATGTCATAAATTTTACAAACAAGTAAACACACTCATGACTAAACTCATTTTCCAAATGCAAACAAAACAGACAACAAACGGATATCAAAATGAACAATCCTTCCCCCACTTAAAACATGGCATGCCCTCATGCATGACAAGTAAAAATTAGGGAAAAACAAAAGTGAAAGAAAACTCCCCTAAAGAGAAGTACCCCGGACCGTAGGCAATGGCAAGAAACTCAAACATCATGAGGAGGATCCAAGGGTGAATCCGAGAACTAGCCTGACTCTGAGCCATCATCGAGGCACAAAACTGCTCAATCCATACCCGATGCTCAGAAAACTGCATATCAACATGATCCTTGATGGACTGCTCCATGCGTTGTAAGTAAGCCCGTTGAGGCTCAGAGAACTCCTCAGAATGATCATGAGAAAAAGAATCCCCTCGATGAATTGCCAAAGGTAATGGCACAGAAACCGGATCCCCCTCGGTGCGAAGAGGGGATGTGGGATAAGGGAGCTGAGCTGATTTGTGTCCCGTCCAGCGAAAGTCATGGTACTCTCCCTCAATGACATGCATGTTTTTTAACTCAGTGAAATCCACAGTAGCTACCTGATTTCGACCCTCCATCCACGAAATAGGAGAACGATCCCGATCGAGGATGCCTAGTCGAATAGCAATCCGTGTAAGAAACCCACCAATGATAATAGATCCATTCTTCCGACGAGACAACTCAACTAATCTTTTGACAAAGAAGTACCCCCAATCAATTTGTTGCTTTTCATGCATCCAATAAAGAATGGTAAGCTCTTGCACGGAAACCGCACTATTAGACCCCGCGTTGCCGAACAACGAGTGAACCATCACCCGGTGAATGTAACTAAACTTTGGCATCTTTATATGAGTTGATTTAGCCCGAGATGCGGTCCAACAAGGGCCCGAAGATAGTACTTGCCAAAACGGAGCGGCAAAACGAACATGCGGCTTTCGAGCTCCAACATTATACTCCCACCCGAACCAATCACAAATCTCCTCCAACCTTACATCAAACCACTTTCCCATCATCCGAAAGATTAACCGATAATCCGTTTTGTTCCCCTCAAACAGTTTGTACTTAAAATCAATCGTCGAAAAAAATTCATAAACCAAGTCCGAACAAGTGGGCTCGTCCATATGAATCCATGACGGCCAACCACATTTATCCAAAATGTCTTTAACCTCATCAAAAATCCCAAGCTTTTCCATGGCATATGAATCAAAATAACGCAACGGAAAAGTTTTAAGAGTAGAAATGACCTTGTACCTCTCAAGATGGGCACCCGTAAAAGAAATGCTTGGCTTAACCGCATGTAAATCAAAGCCATAGTGCGGACGAGGCAATGGCAAACCTTTTTCCTCACATTCTTTACGGGTGAGATGAATTGGAGGCTCCGAAGATGAAAGAGTAGTCCGTTGTCGCTTAGATGAGACCTTGTCCTTGCCCTTAACCCGTTTAGAAGAAACCCCACTCATGATTATCCAATTCTCACTCCAAATTACAATCACCGCCCAATAGTAACACCGAACACAACCACAAAGATAACCAACAATCCAACAAGAATCCCACAACCAATCCGCAACCAAATTTCAACACCACAGTGCACGTCAAGAATTCACCACAAACAATCGAACTACAATGCTCAACAAGCCAAAAACACACCCTCAAAGCTACTATAATACACTAATTAAGGATATATAAATAATATATATATATATATATATTTTAAAAATAAAATAAAATAAAATAGAATAGAATAAAATATAATATAACTAACCAATTAATAATAATAATAAAATAAAAAATAAAAAATAAAAATTAAATCAAATCAAATTTAAAACTGAAATAATAATAAAACCAAAATAAAAATAAAATTCAAATAAAAATCAAATTGAAAATTAAAATAAAATAAAATAATTAACAAATTAATAATAAAATCAAAATCAAATTCTAAAGCGAAATAAAAATTTATTCTCGAATTTATATAGATTACTTAGTTAAAAAAACTAAAATCAAAATTAAAAGAAAAAAAAAGTGAGAAAAAATAAATAAAAGTGAAACAAAATAAAACAAGAATAAAACCAAACAAAAAAAACAAAAAAAAAAATTATAAAAAGAAAACAGGGGAGGGGGCTTGTTGGGTTTACTGCGTTAGTTTGGAGTAGGGGGGGATTGGTGGAGTTGATTTTAGGTGGTGGTGGTGAGAGGGGGAGTGTTAATTGGGCGATGGTATGGGCGGACCGGTGCAGAGGGAAGGCCGGAGACGACAATTGCAGGTTGTCGTAGTTGTGCACAGTGCAGGAATGAATGTCGAAGGGGGGATAGGTGGGATACGGGGTGGAAGAAGATGGGGAGAAAGGGTGTGGGATGCGGGCGGTTGAATAGCGGGCTGGGTTGTGAAGAGGAGACAGGGGAAGTTGCTGTGAAGGGTAGTGGAGGTGATGAGAGACGGAGGATGGGGGGAAAGATTAGGAGGCGTCGTGGGAAGGCAGTGGAGGGAGAATGGGTGGTGAATGAGATGGAGATGGGGGCGAATGAGGGTGGAGTGGTGATAACGGAGGAGGATGGAAATGGGATGGCGACTGTGGTCACGGTGGAGGTGGGTGGAGTTTTGGAGGGAAGGTAGTGGTGTGGGATATGTGGAGATGGAAGGCGACGGGTTGGATGGTGGAGGTGATGAATATAGGAGGGGAGGGACTGTGGAACGTGCGGGTGAAAGATAGAGGTTGCAGTGATGGTCGGGGCTGTTCCAGTGGTGTGGCAAAGTGCAGGCTAAACTCCAGGATTGCAACGGAACCAGGATGGGGCTGTGAAAAGAGATGTTAAAAGGGGCGAATTGCTGGATGTCGGGGGAGGGGAAGATGGTTGTGAATTGTAGGTGGCAGGGTGGAAGAGATGGTGGGGTGAATGTAAGTGAGGGCGTAGAGACGGAGAGAAGAAGAGAGGGGTTGTCGCGGTATTTGAAACAGAGGTGGAGTGATTTGGAGGGACGAGTGAGTAGTGGTGGTGACTGCGAAGAAGGAGGTTGTGGGATTGAGAATGTTGGTGGTGAAGGAATTCAGAGGTGCAGATCGGAGCTGCGATGTTTAATTGATATGGTGGCTGGTTTAGTTGGTTGAGGCGATGTTGAAGGAGGCGGAACTGGTTAGAAGAGGGGAAGGTAGAGAGAAAAATTGAGTTACAGTAGCTTGCCCTATTTTTTTTTTTTAGAGAATGCACAGCCCGTGCAATTGGATGGGGAGTAGGATTTGCTCACGGTCTGTTGCACGGCTGTGCACAGGCCCGTGAATAAATCTGCATAAAAATGTTACAATGCTCTAAAATGTCACGGTCTGATGCACAGTTCGCTGCACGCCCGTGCAATTCCAAAATTGCAGAAAATTATACAAACACCCCCCCCTTTTTTTTTTTCAATAACATTCACATAAATCCTTGACTGCTTTAATAAAATCTTAATTCCTGAAAACATGAACAAACACATCAAGGCACGAGCGGAACAAATATAAAAAATCATAAAAAATTGGAATTAGCGATACGAAATATTATTGAGCGGGTCACTAAAATTTTATTTTTTGTTTTCTTTCTTTTCTTTTTTTTTTTGCAGTGAAATAAAATTCACTAGACACATCACAACAATGCATAAAAATCAATCAACAAATTTTTTTTTTTTAGAAAATAAAATAGATGAAAAAGGAAATCCCACTCATTAATATTTAGATCAATCCTCAAACCCACAAAATGCATAACACCCTTCTTAAATGCGAGTGAGGACCAAAAATTTGACATACACATAATATATAAATACATGTGTACCTTGGGTTGCCTCCCAAAAAGCGCCTTTGTTTACTGTCGGTGGCTCGACTTCCCGGATGTGCCTCGAAGCACCAACACACAAACTAACGAGAGCTCATCCATGAAGGGGTTTCGCTAATGAGATGACATCAACGGTAGATTCTTGAAATCCTTCATAGAAAGGCTTGAGACGATGACCATTCACCTTGAATTCTTTGTCGGTCGATAAACTTCGCAAATCCACCGCTCCATGCGGGTAGATTTTTACAACAACAAATGGACCCAACCAACGAGATCGAAGCTTCCCTGACATTAACTTGAGACGAGAGTTGTAGAGAAGAACCTTTTGCCCAACATAAAATGATTTAGGAACAAGCGAATGATCATGGAAGTCCTTAACTCTAGCCTTATACGATTGAGCATCCTCATAGGCATTGTTACGAATTTCCTCCAATTCAAGCAAGTTAAGTTTCCGATGAGCCCCGGAAACATTTAGATCCATATTGCAAGCCTTGATTGCCCAATAAGCTTTGTGCTCTAACTCAACGGGAAGATGGCAAGATTTACCAAAAACTAACTTGTATGGGGACATGCCAATAGGAGTTTTGAATGCCGTTCTATAGGCCCATAAAGCATCTTCAAGACGAACACACCAATCCTTCCTTGAAGGTTTCACCACCTTCTCAAGAATAGACTTAATCTCCCGATTAGAAACTTCGGCTTGACCATTAGATTGAGGATGATAAGCCGTGGCCATTCGATGATAGACCCCATAGGATTTAAGAAGATTCCCCACCAATTTGTTACAGAAGTGGGTACCTTGATCACTTATGATAGCTTTGGGAACACCAAATCGGTTGAAAATTTGAGATTTGAGAAATGCAACAACCGCTTTACCATCATCCGATTTTGTTGCCTTGGCCTCTACCCACTTAGAAACATAATCAACGGCCAAGAGAATATAGAGATTTCCATGAGAAGACGATGGAAATGGCCCCATAAAATCAATACCCCATACATCGAAGATTTCTACCACAATAATTGGAGTTTGGGGCATTTCATTCCTTTTTGCAATATTTCCAGTTCTTTGACAAGGCTCACATTGCTTACAAAAATCGTGAGAGTCACGAAAAAGAGTTGGCCATGTAAATCCACATTCAAGTACCTTTCTTGCTGTTCGATCTTTCCCAAAATGACCTCCACAAGCATAAGAATGACAAAATTGAAGAATGGAAGCAATTTCCGACTCGGGGACACACCTTCTCAAGACTTGATCCGCACAATGTTTCCAAAGATAAGGATCATCCCAAATGTAGTGTTTGGCTTCACTCCTTAATTTCTCTCTTTGATACTTAGGCATGCCATTGGGAAAAGTTTTGCACACAATGTAGTTCACAAGATCCGCATACCATGGTACCTCGCCTTGAATTCCAAATAAGTGCTCATCCGGAAATAACTCTTGAAGAGGAGAAACATCTTCCTCCCTCACAAGTCGACTCAAGTGGTCCGCCACTAGGTTCTCGGCATCGATTTTATCTTTGATTTCTAAGTCAAATTCTTGGATGAGAAGAATCCATCGAATCAATCTAGGCTTTGACTCTTTCTTTGCCAAGAGATGTCTTAAAGCGGCATGATCCGTGTACACAATGACTTTGTAACCAAGAAGATATGAACGAAACTTATCAAGAGCAAAAACAATAGCAAGCAATTATTTTTCAGTGGTGGTATAGTTCACTTGGGCGGAGTTGAGCGTGCGAGAGGAATAATAAATCACATGAGATCGTTTATCAACTTTTTGCCCTAACACCGCACCAACCGCATAATTGCTAGCATCACACATAATCTCAAAAGGAAGAGACCAATCCGGAGCTTTAATTATAGGAGCCGAAGTTAAAGCTTCCTTGAGATGGTCAAAAGCCGCCTTGCATTTTTCATCAATTTTAAATTCCACATCCTTTTGTAGAAGAGATGATAGGGGAAGAGCAACCTTGGAAAAATCCTTGATAAACCTCCTATAGAAACCGGCATGACCAAGAAAAGACCGCACATCCTTGACATTTGAAGGGTACGGAAGACTTGCAATAATATCAACTTTTGCCTTGTCAACTTCAATGCCCTTCCTAGACACAATATGCCCTAATACAATACCTTCTTGGACCATGAAATGACATTTTTCATAATTGAGCACTAAATTAGTCTCCAAGCATCGATCCAAGGCATGTGTAAGAATTTGAAGACATTCATCAAAAGAATCACCCGAAATAGAGAAATCATCCATAAAGACTTCAATTCCATTCTCTATCATGTCGGAGAAAATACTCACCATACACCTTTGAAAAGTTGCGGGAGCACCACATAAGCCAAATGAGAGTTTACGAAATGCAAACGTACCAAAAGGACAAGTAAATGTGGTTTTGTCTTGATCTTCGGGAGCAATGACAATTTGATGATATCCACTAAATCCATCTAGAAAGCAATAGAATTCCTTCCCGGCTAACCTCTCTAACATTTGATCAATGAAAGGAAGAGGAAAATGGTCTTTTCGAGTTACCGCATTTAACTTGCGATAATCTATGCACATTCGCCACCCATTTTGGACTCGGGTAGATACAAGCTCACCCTTAAGATTCTCTTCACGAGTGATACCCGCCTTTTTAGGAACACAATGTACCGGACTCACCCATTCGCTATCCGAAATTGGAAAAATGATTCCCACATCAAGTAGCTTGAGAATCTCCTTTTTAACAACTTCCATCATTGCCGGATTAAGTCTTCTTTGAGGGTCTCTAGTAGGCTTAGCTCCATCCTCAAAGAGTATGCGATGCATGCATGTGGAAGGGCTAATTCCCTTAATATCGGCAATGGTCCACCCAATAGCACTTTTATGATCCTTAAGAACCCGCAAGAGGCGTTCTTCTTGCACATTACTCAAATTAGAAGCTATGATTACGGGAAGAGTCTCATTGTCCCCAAGATAAGCATATTTGAGATGATTAGGTAATACTTTTAGTTCCAAAGTAGGAGGATTCTCAATAGAAGGGAGTAATTTGGAATAAGACAAGGGAAGATCAATTTTTGCAAGTTCACACCTTTGGGGTAAAGGTTGCAATACATTGAGCTCCATAATTGCCTCATTGGCCTCTTCCGAATTAGGGAATCCATCATCTTCATTTACACATCCCTCAATAACCACTTGGAGAGCTTCTTTATTTCCCATGTCAAAAGCTTGTTGGGCTAAACCATCAATAACATCCATGGAGCAAATTGAGTGCGACTCACTAGGAAATTTCATAGCATCATAAATGTTGAACTTGACAACTTCATCGCCAAACTCCATAGTGAGAGAACCATCATCCATATTAATCTTGGTCTTCGCCGTTTTAAGAAATAGACGTCCAAAGAGAATTGGTGCGGACTTGATGTTTGATGGACCATCTTCCATTTTCAAGATGTAAAAGTCGGCGGGGAAAACCATTTAATCAACATGAACAAGCACATCTTCAATTACCCCTTCGGGATAGGCATTAGATCTATCCGCGAGTTGAATGATCACATTCGTATTCTCAAGTGCCCCCAAATTCAAAGTTTGGAATATGGAGAGGGGCATCACATTGATCGAGGCACCTAAATCAAGCATAGCTCTTTCAAAGAATTTACCTCCAATCTTGCAAGGAATAGTGAATGTGCCCGGATCTGAACATTTTTGAGGTAACCTCCTTTGAATCACGGCCGAGACATTCTCATCCACCACTATAGTTTCATCACCTCTTAACTTCCTTTTGTTAGTACACAAATCTTTGAGAAACTTTGCATACTTTGGAACTTGGTTTATGGCATCTAGTAATGGGAGAGTGATTTCCACTTTTCGGAAGGTCTCAAGCATTTCTTAATCAACAATATCTTTCTTTGGTTTAGAAAATTTGGAAGGGAATGGAGGTCGAATAACCACATCCTCATCAATGAACCTTGGCTTCTTTGCTTGTGGAACGTCTTCTTGAACACTTTCCTTCTTTCCCTTATCAACTTTCTCTTCCTCAATTTCCATCTCATCTTCAAGGTTTTCATCCTTAGCCTCCGAGATGTCATCATTTTCAACCTTTCCACTTTCATTATCATTTACCATCCCCTTGGCCTTAGCATGAAGGTCCTCCAATTCTTTCCCACACCTCAAGGTCATGGCACTAGCATTTTCTTTGGGGTTCACCTCCGTTTGAGAAGGAAGTTGCCTAGAACCTTGGCTTTGCAATCGATTCACTGTTGTAGCTAGTTGGCTCATTTGCTTTTCCAAATTGGCTATACTTTGAGAAGTATTATTTTGAAATTGGGAAGTATTCTTTTCCAAGTTGGATATATTTTGAGAAGTGATGTTTTGAAATTGGAGGTTGTTTGTTGCCAATTGCTTTATCATTTCTTCAAGTGATGATAATGAAGATGAAGAAGACCCTTGATGGTCTTGGGAATTGTATGGAGGTGGTGGTGGTGCTTGAAAATTTTGATTGGGCCGTTTTTGTGAGTATGGAGGAGGGTTTTGTTGATGTTGGGTGTTGTAAGTGTTTGGATTTTGGTATTGGTTAGAGTTTGGTGCATTGGGATTTCCATATCGAAAATTAGGGTGGTCTCTCCAACCGGGGTTGTAGGTGTTACTATAGGGGTCATACTTCCTTTGAGGTGGTTGTCCCGAAAAACCTCCAATAGCATTAATTTGCTCTTCGGGTTGTTGGAATGATAGGCATTCGTTAGTAGCATGATCCGACATATTGCAAACACCACAATATTTTTGTTGTTGAAGATTCCCAACGGCTAATTGACGAACCAATGATGTAAGGTCCGAGATTTGGCCCTCTAACTTTTGAGTTGCCACTTCATTCACGGAAGGGTTCTTGACATGCACTTGACGATCCCCAAATTGGCGAGAATTCTCGGCAATTTGGGTTATCAACTTTCTAGCCTCCTCCGGCGTTTTATCCACAAGAACTCCACCACTTGAAGCATCAAGGTGCAATTTAGCACTACATTCCAAGCCTCCATAGAAGTAGCGAATGAGCAACTCTTCCGATATCAAGTGTGGAGGACAACTTTGACAAAGCTTTTGAAACCTTTCCCAATACTCATACAATGTTTCTCCGGAGTATTGCCGAATGCTACAAATTTCTTTGGAAATGCCCGTAGCCTTTGAGGTAGGGAAGAATTTCCCCAAGAAAGCACTTCGCATTTGCTCCCATGTAGTGATTGAGTTTGGAAGAAGGCAAAATAGCCATGCCTTGGCATTGTCTCTCAAGGAAAAGGGAAATGATTTCAACTTCACTTGTTCTTCCGTAGCATTGTTTGGTCTCATTGAAGAACATACCATTTCAAATTCTTGAAGATGCCTAAAAGGATCTTCTGTGCCTTCACCTCCAAACTTGGGAAGGAGGGCAATAAGACCACCCTTTAGCTCAAATGGTTGTCCTCCCGGAAATACAATGCACAATGGTAGTTGAACGGAGCTAGGAGAAGCAATCTCCTTGAGTGTACGTTGATTAGGATTTTCCATGACTTGATCAATGTTGTCGTCCGGTGATGAGATAGGTATAACAAGGGGAGGACCCCCGTTAAACTCCTCTTCCTCTTTCGAAGGTGAGCTAGAAATAAATTGACTTGATGAATCTATATTGGCACTTGAATTCCTTTGATTCCTTCGCAAGAGTCTCTCGGGATTGGATGAATACGCAAGATCACCTAAACAAGAGGATCGAGTCATACATAGCAAAAATTTCTAAAATCAAGAAAAATAGATAAATATGCACAATGGAACTAAAATATTCACAATTTTTATACGCGCACTAATATTGAACTAAAACTAGCTCCCCGGCAGCGGCGCCAAAATTTGGCCACGCCCGTCGTCGACGCGCCAAATTGAAAGATAAATGTTTTGCTCTACAAGTTCGCACTTAACTATAAAATATAGCAAATGTGGCAAGTAGGGATCGAACCCAAGGGAATAGTGTTCAATACTAGAGTAATGTAAAATGGTGGGGGGGTTTTAGTTGTTTGTGGTGTTTTATCAAACACCTTGACTACAAGAAATAAATTACTAGAGAAATATGATTAATTAACTTTCAATCATCCAATTTTTTCCAACACAACAAGGCACAATGTTTAAATTAACAAGAATAAGAGATATTTGACCCAAGGATTATGGAAACTCAAGTACTTCACCCACACACATATGAGCAAGAAATAATCAACTCTACCTAACCAAGATAATTGGTGAAGCACACAATCACTTAATTCTCTTCTATCAACACTAATTTAGTGAAGCACATAAATTAGTTCTCTTGATTATAGCAACCAATAATGAAGCACTACTAGTTTAACCAAATCAAGGAATCAAACAAAGAGAGGCTAGGACAAACCCAAGGATGAGGAGCTCAACCTAGGTATTTGCACTTGAATTTTGAGGATTTAGGTAAACTAAATCTTGTGCTACTACAATGAATGTACTAACAATTACGGATTAGCACAAACAATTAGCAATTGAATTCACAAGAGAAGCAAATTGAAGCAACTTACAATTCTCCAAGCAAAATCATAAACAATACAACTCAAGAATTCAAGATAGAGTGAAATAGATCTTACTTAAAATGAAATGGGTTTTGATACAAGAGATCCTCCTTGAGCCAAATATATAGAGTTAGTTACTCATAATCAATGCTAGATTATGAGTAATTAGTGTTTTCTTAACTCCTACTAACCCTAGGTTTTTGTTCTTGAAGAGGCTAAGAAGAGAGGCTAAGAAGAGATGAGAAGATAAGATGTTATAAAATGTAGGGTTTTGCTTCTTTTAATACACAGCAGGATTTTGCACGGCCGTGCAACTGCCCGTGAGAAAAACTGCACTCTGCACTACTTGGAACACTCTGCACGGCCTGTTGCACGGCCGTGCAGTAGCCCGTGCAAAAATCTGCATCATTTAAACTCTTTGAACGGCCTAGCGAACGGCTTGCGGAGCGGTCGTGCGAGATAAAATCTTCAAGATAACACATTAAAAACCTCCCGGCATCGCAAGATTGCATCTTCTAACCACCCTCTTGAATAATCTTCGCTTTCATGCCCAAATTAAGCCATCTTTTCAACAATTAAGCGTGAGGCACTGAAAGATGAAAAACATAACAAATATTAATAAAACAACATTCGAAACTAACAAAAATGCAAGAGAATAAATAACAAAACGTGTATAAAATACACGTTATCAAGAAACTATAAGCCATGCTGAGACAGTACTCCAGAGACTTACAATCCTACGAAACCATCAACTTTTGCATTTGTTTGCCTCGACAGACAGTACTCCCACTAATGCTAGTATTGAACTGGGCAAAGTCCATATCCCATCTCCACAAATTAATCCTGAAGCTACAGCAGGGCCAAACTCACTAGATGCCCAATGGAGTATTATATAGTAAATAATATATTATATAAAATTATATGATAATATTTAATTAATATAAAATTATATGAACGGTTCGGTTTTTCGGTTCGGTTATAGAGATAAAACCGTAACCGTTACCAAACCGTTCCGTCGGTTCGGTTTTTTATGATTTTTTTCGGTTTTTATCGGTTTCGGTTTTTTCGGTTTTTCGACTCGGTTTCGGTTTTTCAGTTTTTTTTTGCTCACCCCTGCTTTCTAGTGTGCACGTTATTCACTTACTTTTATAACAATTTTATGAGTCGATTTCTTTTTATTAATGAGATTTTTTGTGTACACAGGGGATTCATTACCAGATACACTAGATACATTGCTGCAAGAATTGGATGGTCATATACTCTTTCTATACGTTTTAATTAGTACATTGGTGTTAAGTTTTCAAAAGAGGACCAATGAGAACAAGAGGACCAATGATAACAAGAGAAGCGATGACTTGCTGACAAAAGTTGAAGGTGTTGCCCAAAGGGAGAGTCCAAAATTAAGAGTTTTTACATTAGATGAGCTGAGAAGATCAACAAGATTCTTTGAAACCAGTATGTTGTTGGGTGGGAGAGAGTACGGAAGAGTTTACAAAGGATGGGTTCAGAGGAAGACCTACACCCCGTCTAGGTATGATGTTGGAACAACCATTGCAGTTAAGAGACTCGGGCCTAAAAGATCTCTGGAACATAGCAAATGGGAGGTAATTTGACTTTGAGCTATTCATTTTCATGATTCTTTAGGAGAGTAAGATATGACTTCTTCTTGACAACAAGATTTTATGTTTACATGTTGACAAAGAATATGTTATCAACACGTTTATTTGTTCAACTTCTCTTAATCTAACCTTTAATGTGCATATATATGACTATTACATTCGCTGAAAACATTGCAACAAAATTCTTTACTGGATGTGTAAACTGTATTCTGAATCATAGCTAAGCGCTACTGCCACTTTGCAAAACTGCAGATGCTTTGTATTTCTTAGCAGAGTACTAAACTATAAATAAGATCAGAATGCTGTGTCAGTGTCACAGATGTAATATGAAGCTTTCTATGACAATGAGCTTCAAAATCCATGTCATCGAAAAGAGAAACATAAACATATTCATTACATGGAAAACATGAGATAGTTTAGAAAGATGGACAACCTGTTTTTGAACTTGATACAGAATCTTCATTCTAATATTACTGACACCTGTTTGTGGATTTGTGTACAGCCAGAGATCAAACTCTTGCAAGAGTATAAGCATCCCAATCTGGTTAAGATCTTGGGATATTGTAAAGAGGATGGAGAATGTTTCATTGTTTACGAGTACATGAAGCGCGGGAGCTTAGATTCTCTTCTTTTTGGTAAGCTGCAATTTGAATAGATTATTGTTATCCTCCTGCCTTTCCAAAATATATCAAGTTACGTTTTTGTTGTTACAAGGAGAAAACGCATCTATTTCAGAGAACTTATTGTTTGGAGAAATTTGGAATGTACAACTTTTCTATGAACAGAGCAATTGACATAAACTGGTAAACCATACAAAAACGTACAAATAACCAGATAAACTGAAGTATTTGTTTCATGTATCTTGAATTTGCAGATGCCGTGCAGCCACTTTCATGGGCTGTTCGACTTAAAATATCAATAAGTGCAGCTCGATGCCTAGCTTACTTCCACACATTAGAGAAACCAGTCATTCATGGCAACATTCAGGCCTCTAACATATTGCTAGATGGGGTACACTCTGATTGTATTAGTTCACATTTAACTTGTCGTCAAACTTGAATGTATTGAATCCATAATGATTGTGATTTAATTTATTGTTTTTTGGTTTGCTTGTAGGAATTTAATGCAAAAGTTTCTGGTTGCGGGCTGGCAGAATTTTGCCTAGTAAATACTGATATATGTGCACCAGTCGATTTTAGGGGGAGCTATAGTTCCATCGCTCCTGAGTGTGTGTTGCTTGGTAAGCTTCTGTTTTGTTAATCTTTTTGTAGGCATTTAACCAAATATCGTTTTTAGGACCATGTTTGTTTGATGGCATTGATTATAATCTCCAGATAGTTACTATATCGCTAGTAGCCTAGTGTAAATTTGATAGTATATCAGTTTCTGCCACTCAAATAGCTACAAATATTGAAAATACAAAAAAATCACATGAAATGTGACCAGGTGATATGAGTCTAAAGACCGATGTCTACGGATTTGGAGTTTTATTGCTGGAACTACTCACAGGCATGAGGGCATATAACGAGAAACACGAGAATTTTATAGACAGGGCAAAGTCTTTCATAGTTGATAGACGAAAGGTGAAGAGAATTTTAGATCCCTCACTGAAGCCTGATTTCAGAAATATGGCCATGTTGTCAGTTGTATCTTCGCTTATTTTACAATGCATCAGAAACAACCCGAAAAAGAGGCCATCAATGGTGACAGTTTTAGAGACCTTGGAAAAAATTAATATCATGAGAGAGTATAATTTGTACGATAAAAATGTGTAGTATGTGCCTTATGTTGGTGAAGCCACAATTGTTCATCTGTACTCTTCATATATGATAAAGAATTAATTGGAACCTATCATACATTTTTTCATGAAATTAATCCTTCACCATGTTCATTTTTGTAAAGCTAGCAGAACGTTGGATGCAGAGTTATGCTGTTATTGCAAGACATTCTTAAGAAGTAAAACTGGAAATTCCTATTTGGATATACAAACATCGTTGTAATATTTATGATTGTTCTTATCGTCTTAAACTTTGTGGTTTATAAGTTTCAACAGTTTCGAGAGGCAGAATTTGAGGAAAAAATTAATTGGCTCATATCATTGTATTTTCGAGAATGGTACTATTGCTTTTCGCTTGAGCAGATGCTGTAGGCAACGTCTAACTTCCATGAAAAGGCGGATTTGGGAATGTTTACAGGGGTGCTACCGATCCTGGATCAACTGTAGTTGCCATAAAGCAGGTACAATCCATGTCAGTCAAGGATTGATAGAATTCCAAATAGAAATTGTTGCTCATTTAAAATCTTAAGGTATTAGAAGAAGACTCTGGATCTTTATATTATATTCTAACAGAAATCGGTCCATATTATTTCCAAACCCATAGACTTACCAGAGAATCTATATTATGATGTTCGGTTATTTCGATCCATATTATTTTCAAATTCAGACACGAGGAAATCCGACGTCTATGGCTTCGATGTTGTGTTGTTTGAGGTCTTGTGTGGATCCAGTTTCATCGGTGCATATTCGTAATAGAGCCTGTAATTTGTATGCAGGGGCGGAACTAGGAGGGCTAGCCCAGGCGCTAGCCCGGGTCGAACCGGAAAAATTAAGTAAAATTTTTTTTTTAGCCCGGGGTAAATTTTTAAAATGACTATATATATTTTTTAATAGCCTAGGTTAAATTTTGAAATTTAGACTTTCAAGCCTTGGCCAAGCCAATAACTTCACAATCTCATCCAAATTCATAGAATAAGAGATTCACCACTTTATAAAAGTAGTTCTTTAATTATTTTTTCTTATTCTTATTGATATAAGTCAAGATGAAGCAATGATTTCGAACTATATAAAAAAAATCGCGCTTCGTGCCGGATCCGAAGTACAAATTTTTTGTTTCGCGCTTCGCGCGAGAGTCAACACATTTTTCAGCCCCCCTGCAAAACGATTCTGGTTCCGCCACTGTTTGTATGTTTGGAAAATATACAAATATCAAGAAGTATTAGATGCCAAAAAAATCGAGAAATCAATTTTGCTACAAGATAGCATTTGGTGTCCTGTCTATGTAGATTCAAACGTTAACGCCCCACAAACAAACAATGAGAGAACTTCATTGAAAAAAATAATGACGAACTACTCTTGAATTCTCTCCATGTTTTTGGCATATATGTCTTGGAAAGTTTGATATTTAAGTGATAAAATTTTAAGAGTGTCTAAAATTTGAAATTTAAATGATAAATTTCAAGAGTGATAAATATATCTTAGATTGTTAGAGCATCTTCAATGGTATTGGTTAAAAATGGTTGGTCAAATCATATAAAATATTAATTATGTAAAATTTGATGAAGCTGTAAGATGTTGTGCTCTGGTTATAATGTTTTGTTATATTGTAAATATAGCATGTTATTATTATTTCAGTTAGTTATAGAATATATTTTTATAAGGTAATAGATCATATAAAATCTTCCTTACATGCCTTTAGAGGTTGACCAAATATAGCCAACGAAAACAGATTAACTATTTTGCTAAGGGTAATGCTGTGATTTTTTTTTTACATGATCTCTATAAATTTTATTTATGATATTATTTATATTATTTTAACTAAAGGGTCTTCCCCATTGGAGATGGTCTGAGATGTAAGTTTGGTCAAACACTATGCATGTGGTGGCATTATCTTAAAATAAACTCCTTTTTTAGTTCCATTACATGATTTTTCTTTAAAAAAAGTTATTTTATATTACATATTTATTTTTTATTTTCCTGTAAATTTATGTAAAATTTTTCAAAATTATTTAAAATTTTTTATTTCTACGATTTGAATTTGAGAATTAACCTTTTTTAAATCATTTTTGTATGCATTTATTATGGATATTTGTTGAAATAATGTATCCAACTAATCTTTTTTTCTTCTCATATTTTATTTTTTTAGAAAAACATATAAAATGAAATATCAAAAAATAAGTTTTTATTTTTGATAAAATATAAGTGAATATGTATTTTTGGAAATAAGTATTTATTTATATGGTACTCTATGGGCCTGTTTGGCAGGACTTATTTTAAGTCCTTATTTACTTATTTTCGGGTAAAAATTTCATATTTTGATAATTTTTTTTAATATAAGTATTTAATGTATGTTTGAAATTCTATAAGTTGCAAAAAAAAAAAGTTGACTTTTTTAGAAAAAATTAGGAATCTCTAATTTTGTCTTAAAATAAGTTGACTTATTATGGAAAAAAGTTTTCCCAAACACCCCCCATATATATAAGACGTTTAGGGGAGGAAATTTTGGTCCGTTTTATAAGACGTTTTACTTTAACAAGGTGTCATTTATTGTTGAGTTCATGGTTGTATATTTCGGAAATCGGAAGGTTTAGGTACTTAATAGCGATTTATCGATAAATCAGGATTTATCGGAATGAGAAATCGGAACAAAAATTGAATAAATTTTATTTTTTAATAATATTTAATATATTAGTCTAATTTATAATATAATATATCATTTAATAAATATTTCATTGCGATAAATCGGATTTTAAAAATCGAAATGGACAAATATTTTTTTAACAATTTATCGATGATTTTTGAAAAATCAAACAATTTTTAGAACACTGGCTGAGCTGTTTATATCTGATCACATAACACGATAATCAAACCAAAATTTCAAAAATGTGTTCAAAATGATACGTGTTTTCTTATCCTTGGCTGATTAAATAATTAATATTATGAATTTCGCATGCTTTTATATAAATTTACCTATTAAAATTTCCAATTTAGCCAAGATACATATGCCACATCATTTTGGAGGAGCTTATTTGAAGATATTTAAGAGTGGAAGCCCCTTGGTGCAATAAGAAAAGGGAAGAAAAGAATTAGAGACAATATGCTAAAAGCTAAGGACTTCCATGCAAATAAAAGTGGAGTAAAGTGCTTGACTACCAACACTTGGACCAATAAGCTTCCAACAACACATTAAAATGGATGAGGCTTGGCTAAACAAAGGATAGATATGCATTACAAGTCATTATCCAAGAGAAAAGAAACCAAAACACAAAACTCTCCCAAACTGCCCAGCATGAACCAAGCACAAAGAAAAATTCATATCTCCATTTCTATCCATGATAAAATCACCAAATTTTAACCATAGCTTCTCCACTCCATGAGTATCATTCGCTCAAAATTTCATGGCCAACAAAGTAGTGTAGCCTAGTCAAATCCCTTCCCCAAGTTGAAGAACCGAACCTGCCTAGTCCTTTACAGCTTCTGTCCAGTGGGAAAAACGGGTTCAAAACCATAGCTAGGAAGCTTTGTTTTTGGTGATCTATAACTCAAATCAAAGCTTATGAAGAGGCCAAGATGTGGTAAAAATTTGAGAGCCAAAATCTTATTTTTCAATTTGTTATGAATTTTACAAGATTGATGATGAATAGTAAATCTTAAAAACTAACTTTAGTTTTCTTGGTTTCTTTGGAAAATATAAGCTATACTAAGGTGATATAAAGGTTATACAAGGTTTATTAAGGCTTGTACACACTCCAAGAAAGGTATACTACTTGAAACCCTAGCTTGAATCTTGAGTTTATGGTTGGTTTTTGGAATACGTTAGTGTAAAATATAAAATCATGGTTATATAAATGTTTATAAGTGTTTTGATGGATCATGGAGGTGTTGTGAGTGCTTGTAACCATGGCTGGTATGATGACCACATGGTGTAGGGTTTGGTATATGTGTTGGATGTTGGATTTGGAGGAGTTATGTTATGGAAAGTATAAAAATATAGCCGTTA
This sequence comes from Saposhnikovia divaricata, assembly GCA_036435485.1. Taxonomy (NCBI): domain Eukaryota; kingdom Viridiplantae; phylum Streptophyta; class Magnoliopsida; order Apiales; family Apiaceae; genus Saposhnikovia; species Saposhnikovia divaricata. The sequence continues at coordinate 10,923,978 of CM071599.1, forward strand.
TAATGCCCGGTTTTCGTTAAACCAAAAGATGCCCGGTTTTTGACACCCATACCTGTATGGTTAGGGTTCTGTCCAGAGTAATAAATAACCATGAGAGGATCGAGCTTGGTTCATAGATTGTTTTGATATAAAGTACGTCAAAATCCAATGAACGGTTTAGGAGAAAAGTGAGTTTTAGTGAAAGTCGTTCGGAAACCGAGAAAATGCAATTGTGTCAACTTTGAGGCTATAATTACCATACTTAAACATCTTTAAAAGTTATGAAATTTTGAGACAATATAGTAGGGTGAATAGAGAGTCAAACCCCACTTTCCTTGTGTCAAAATTCGAAATTGATAATTTATGAGAAATTTTACAGTCATGTGTGGTTAATAAGGAAATGGTGAAAAACACTGAAACTTTTATGGAGTCTAATAATGGATAAGTTCTTGGAACTTTTGGTCTATAAATAGTATGTTAAACTTATATTATGTGTCAAGGGTGTTATTATATATATATTTAAGGGTTAAGTGGTTAAGTGAAATATATTCTGATGGTGGTCCTTTTCGTTTCTATAGATACTCGAGACGAACACCGGATCATTCCTCTTGGGATTAGAGATCGAAGCAAGATTTCTTTTATCCTTATTTTGATAAACTGTTTATGTTTAAAGAAAAGTGGTTTTGATAGATAATATATGAATCTTATATCATTATATGATTAGGGATATTCCCTGTTTGTTGAGATTAGTTAATATGATTATGGATATGGATTATGGATATGGATATGAATATGGATAGAGCTAATATACTTTATGGTTTAAAGAGATATGAAAAAAAATGGTATCAGTTGTTATCTAGGGTTATATGGTTTATAATATTCTATTGATTATAATCTTTAAACATTTGTGATTTAATAAATATTATTTGTAACGCCCCCAAATCCGGGTCAGGAGATTTGGTCGTTACCTAAAAATCCTCAAAATAAAATCACCACTTTTAATAAAACATTATTCCTTGTAATTATCAAAAATTGAAATTTAACTTCTGTGACCCAAACCATTCAAGATCTTTTAGGTTATAGTGCTAGAAACAAGAATCCAATTTTCATTAAATAAAACTTTTCTTTACAACAATCTCTTTGATCAAATCTTAAATCACTGGTATAACTTCGACAAGAAGTATACCAGGCCAACTAATCTAATACATAATAATAATCATCGAAGTTTAACTATATAAAGTAGACCTTACATTAGATCAAGACCTCCCGCGTCAAATCATCTTCTGGACAGCGTATGACTCTTCTCTTTCCGAACTGTGCGAAATGTCTTGCCAAACTACCTTACTGAAAAGTTAGGGTTTCGAAACAAACAAGTATGAGCGGAAGAAATGCTCAGCAAGTGTATTGTAAAATAGGAATAATAATAAAACATTGTTAAAGGAAACAGATATCATCTATCAAAACTCAAATCATAAAAGATGTATTTTGAATCAAGAATCAGAGAATGGATTAAAATAAAGTATGAAATGGGTATTCGGACATAACAGGTTCAATGCTCTACTAGTGGGATCCCGACTACCTAAACAATTGGGTTAGCTGTACTCCTAACAAGGAAGCATCATTAAGGAATAAAAGTCTCAAAGGGTATTGACGAGTTCGATATGGTAAACGGGGTGTAAATTGAATAAACAAGAATAACAATAACTGTCGACGGGATCGACAATAAATGGGATAATATCATAATTAGCATATTTAAAATAATTTCACTTGAACAAGAATTGAAAGAAAACACTTGCCTCGAATTCTCAGCTATCATGAAACGTCACAGTAATATTGCTTTCATCTTCTATCTTACGGCGTCACAATCTTCTAATTTGATCGTTATTTGGTTCAACGCTCTTGCGGTTGCCACGAGTCTAACCCGCCGATATCGAGCTCGCGCGTCAATTCCAATATCAAACATAAGACAATACTTTAGTCTCTAAACGACAATTCTAATATTTTCTATAAACTCAACTCGAACGTATTAACCATACTCACCAATTTCTCTGTTGGAAGAAGATAATCGAAGACGTCTCCTTTGAACAAATATGTTTTCCCGTTGGAAAACGTCTCACAGTGAATCCAACAACCACAACCAATACTTCAACCATCTTCATCCTTCCTCACTTAACCCTCACTTATATCCGACGACAATTCTGAGTCAAACTCTCCACTAAATCCCCTGATAAATAAAACTTCTCCGAACTCAGGAATCCAATCTATATAATATTTTAATATCCGTAAATCCCACTTAAAAACGAAAATATGGTTACCGAATATAACTGCGACTCTCCATTTAAAAGAGTCTCTAATTATTCTAAGTATTCGCTAATAAATTATTCAAATAGCACTTCTACTTTAAATTGGCTCTTATGAATTCTCTACAATCCTCCAAATTTCACTAGTTTAATAATATTATCCTCTATTTATACTCAAAATAATTCCACAATCCATTTTTGTCCAATATAAATCCACAATTATTATTCTCACTTTTAACCCAAAAATAATTATCAAAATAATTTTACTTTTAATTATCCTCACAATTCTAATTTGTTTTACTCATTTTTAAATAATAATCCGATTTTAGCCTCTAAAATAATTGGCTCATACAAATCTCAAAATTTCACATAAAAGCTCTATTTTAATAAAATCCATTTTAGGGCAATAATAATAATATAAATCTCTATTTATTCCAGAAATAAAATAATCCCAGAATTCATTCAAATCTCGTAATTAATATAATAATCATCCAGGTTTTAGTCACTAAAATAATCTGACTCGATCTGGTTAATTAAACTAATCCCGAAATATCAAATATCAGCTTTCCAAAATAAAATTTTATTTAACTCCATTTATTCACAATTAATCTCTCTTTTTATCAACAAATCATTAAATCACTAAATTATGTCCAATAAATCACAAACATTTCTGATTAATTAATAACTTAGTTAATTAAACCATTTTTAATAAATTAATTATTATCAACCATTTTAATTATTCCATATTCCCATTTTAATCAGACTGAACCCATTTTATAAATCCCGAATAAAACTACAGTCATAAATTTTATTGGTACGTTAATATTTAATTAACATTTTAATCAAGCAGAAAAACGACGTGGACCCCACCGTGGGTCCCACTCCCACCCCTGCGTCTCTCTCGACAGTCTCTCTCCCTCCAATCTCTCCCTCTCCGTCGATCCCTCTCTCGCCATCAACAACAAACCAAACGCTCTCTCTCTCTCTCTCTCTCTCTCTCTCGATTCTCTTCCAATCTCTCATCTCTCTACTCCTCTCTATCATCTCCCTCGACATCTCCCCTTCCCCTTTACATCACTCTCTCGCCAATATCTCATTCTCCCTACACAATCCCCTGACTTTGACTCTACATACACACACTACTGCCTCCCTTAATCCTCTATCTCTCTTTGTCTCAACCTCTCCAACCCCTCTCTCCCTATCTCTCCCTCTCCCTCTTACCGATAACATCAACAACAGAACAAAACAACGCCCCACTACAACTCCCATCTCTCTTTGTCTCACCTTAGTCTCTCGATCCAATCTCTGTACTCTCTCTACTCTCTCGACCTCTCCTGTACTCCGATTACCCCATCGATTAATACAAACCCAGTAACACAAACCAAACACCCAATAGTTTCCCCCCTTGTATTCCGTTTGGCAAAGAAATTGTATGTTTGAGTCTTGGTTTTAAAAGAGTAGTAATAGTCTGAGAGATGGAACAAAAGAAAAGTCGAAGTAGGAGTATATGTTTTGTAAGTGTAATGTTGATACCCTGTATGTATATAACTCGGTTTGTGTCTATACTAATAGGGTCGAGTATTTGATTTTAAAACGAAAGAAAAGAGACAAAGATATGTAGGTGTCTAGCTGGTTTTATTTGACTCCGGGATTTAAGGCTGAAAACATGGTTTGTTTCCTGAATTGTCTGCTAAAAAAAATTATGATGTGCTCCTTAAAATCTGCAGGCTGTCTCATTGACTCCTCATTCTGTAATATTTATCCCGTTTCTCCTCTGCTGGCCAATTAAAACGAAACTTTAATCTCGTTTTTTTTTTTAAAATAACAATAATAATAATTTCGACCCAAAAACTAAAATCCTATTTTCCTAAATTTCCTAATTTTAATAAATACCAATTAAATTAAATAAAGGTAATATAATATTTGATTACATATGATCATATACAATTTCAAAATTTTACAAAAACACGCTAAGTAAAAATATATTAGTGCATCACTCTTTTAAAAATCGAGTAGAAAAATTATTCGAAAATTCACGGTTATTACAGTCTTCCCTCCTTATAGGATTCCGTCCTCGGAATCAAGAATTACACACTACACAATTCTGATATTTATTCCGCATTTCCTTGTTCCCACGTGGCTTCCTCAACTTGGAGGTTTCTCCAAAGTACTTTCACTAAATTTACTTTCTTAGTTCTTAACTCTTGCACTTTGGTCCTAGAGTCTGTACTGGTTGCTCTTCGTATGTTAAATCAGGACGTATCTCCACTTGTTCGTAGGTTATAACATAACTAAAATCAGAATGATGTTCTTTTTATCGCAGAAACATGAAACATATGATGGATGTGGTGAAGGTCTCGAGGTAGGGCCAACTGATAAGCTAGTGGTCCTATCTTTTTGAGAATCTCAAAAGGTCCTATATATCTACGGCTCAATTTGCCTTTTCTTCCTGAATCTTATTACTCCCTTCCACGGTGAAACTCTTAGTATCACCTTATTTCCCACTTCAAATGCTTTATCTTTTGTTTTTGTCCGTCGGTCTGTGGATGATATGCAATGCTCAGATTTAATCTCGTGTTCCAAAATCGAGAGGTAAAACGACCGTCCCTATCACATATAATTGAAACATGCACTCTATGTCGAACCATAATTTCCTTTAGGTATATCTTCACAAATCTTTCAACGGAGTACTTATCACTAATTGGTAGAAAATGCGTAATCTCATTTGAAAAGCAGTCTCTGTTTTAGTATCAATTCCTTAAACTTGATCAAACCATCTTATGTCGACGTAAAGGTATATTGGACCACTTAAAAGATCATCATATATGTCTTCACTTCTTTCAATCATTGATAACTAGAGGAATCATAAGGGTTTATAACAGAACGAATCGTATATGCAAAGCGCATCTTTAATGGAAGTATAATTGATCGTCAAATAAGATATGGTGCCAGCAAAACAAGGAAGAACACAATGAATGTTAAATCTCTATAGACGATCTTTCTCCCAACACGTGCCATTAATCACATTTTGCATCTTGTTTGTAGCCCTTTCATACTCTCTATAATACTCGTTACATAATTAGAATTGTAGACGAAACTTCCAGAAGGTACATGTGGATATCCAGGTGGAGTCTTCCTAATTAGTAGCTCCGGTTGCCCAATTAGCTCATGCGGCTCTGAATCAGCTGGTTCGCCCATAGCCAAATCTTCGGATGAATCTAACCCCTACTCGTGCGATATGTCGGGATACGTAACAGCACTACAACACTCGTCATCCAATCTAAACACTTCTTCTGCACGTCCTAAATTTTATCAAAACCCTATATTGTAGTCAACTAGTAATAATCTCTAAAGATTCCACAGTAGACATCTTCAGCAGCGAGAAGTTCTGTCCAGTTAAGCCTAAACATCTCAATGTTAGCACGTCGTCTCGACTCATCATAGTCCTTTCTTTAATTCCTCGAAACTTTCTTAGTCATCACTCATCCGTTCACGTAAAACTTTATTATACAATCGCAGCCAAAACAGGCACAACATTCTTCTTATCTCTATTCGAAAGACTCGTTGTTCTCACATTTCACTGTTGGAGACATTATAATAATAACCAAGGGTGAGCACATAAAATGTTTGGCAAGTTCACTATCCCAAATCTTTCACATGAATTTTTTTTTATAACTCGGTGATAATAAAAGATAACGCTAGAATAAAGAGGAAACTCGTATAATTTTAAATCATGAAAGCCGTATAGGCAACTCCTCAAAATTTATGAGAATATAGAAAAATTCTCTCAAAATCTCTGGTAACTCAAAGAATTCAAATCATCTCAACCACAAGATCATCAGAAACAAACTTCTCAACAATTTCAAGAATTTCAAGAAAATCATCGATTTATTTGGCAGCTCAGAATTTAAGAAAAGATTACTGGTCTTCCACCTTTCGGTATCCCCCATGGTGCGATCAACTACCATGTCTCAAGGTACCGTCCTCCTATGATACCCCACCCAACCTGATTAGGGCTATGATGTGGTACCACCAAATTTTCTCTCTTTGCTAGCATAGAATGGGTTATCATTTTCAACCCTGGCAACATTAGTGCCAAAATAATTATCCGCTTTCACGATACCCCACAATACGATCAACCGTTGTGTCTCAAGTACCGCATACCCGTGATACCCCATAGCACGATCACTACTATGTCGCAAGTACCACTATATCGTTTTGCTAGCAAAAAGTTGGTTGAAAAGTCAACCTGAAATATTTCTCTTTCGATACCACGAGTTTATTCCTCGTGTTGATCTGAAAGAAAACCCATGGCCATCTCCCATGTTGACCAGTTGATTATAAGATTATTCCTCCGAATAAAAATTGATTGATTTGGATTCCTATTTGCTTCTGGCCAATCGCCAAACTAAACTTTGTATGAGACCGACCTGAACAATAGGCCGTCGTAATATTTTCAAAAGAAACTAATTTATTATATTGACATGAACAATATGTCAATTCTAGACAATACAGCAACAACCTTGAACAAGAAAGGTTCGTTGATTAGAATAAATCTTGTGGAGTCGGCTTGAAATAATAAGAACGACTCGATTCAAAAAGAAAACTTCCAAATACGCTAGAGTGGGTATTATAGAGGAAATTCTGATGATATACTATTCTTCTATTCGATATTCTGCATGTTTCTATTTTGATTCGAACAATGAATTAAATTTTAATATTGAACAAAATTTATCGAATCTGGACAATAGATCCGATTGAAGTCAATAAAATCTAACTACCTCGATATATGAGCGTAGTTATAACTAAATAATATTTAAGGGTCATCTCGAACAATTAAGATGCCCTAAATTTCAATTGAATTACGTTATATGAATTTATTAAAATTTTGGAAAAACAACCGAATAATCTTCAATAATTTTAGCAAAATAGACACTTCAAGAAGCATAACTTGGTTATCAAGGGATAAGATAAATAAATGTTACAATTTTAATAAATGATCCGAACTATGAACCATTGTCCAATGTCAAGAAAAGTAGTTGAATTTGAGAGATAATTTCAACTGATAGGAATAAATATTTAGCTATCTCGAAACAATAAGACAAGTCTCAGCCGAATCAACTTAAAGAGTCGTCCCGACCAATGAGATCGACTAATGATTTTTAAATGACATCTTCCTCGCAAAAATGATTTATTTTTATTATTTTTTTATTTTAAATTCTTCGGTAGACATAATCAAAACAAATATTTGAGTGCCCAAAAATTTCTCCACAAATTTTTACCATAATGAAAAAAATCCTTGAGAACAATAATGTTTTCAGAAATCTCATGAATTCTTTTGGAGATAAGGGATAGAATGAACTTGCCTCAGTCTTTGAGCTTGCTCAAACCCGCTTAAGACTTATTCTCTAAAAATCTGTAGTAGACATCGACACTCTCAAGGTGTTCTATCCAGTTTAGCGCAACCATTTTACGCGAACACTCAATTCTTCACCTACTAATTGGTACTATATCCCATAGTCCAACATGAACTCTATATGAGCTCAGACGTACCTTACTTAGCTATACACTCTCCTACTCACTCTCGTTTCTAGTTTACTATAACCTTGCTCTGATACCATTCTGTAACGCCCCCAAATCCGGGTCAGGAGATTTGGTCGTTACCTAAAAATCCTCGAAATAAAATCACCACTTTTAATAAAACATTATTCCTTGTAATTATCAAAAATTGAAATTTAACTTCTGTGACCCAAACCATTCAAGATCTTTTAGGTTATAGTGCTAGAAACAAGAATCCAATTTCCATTAAATAAAACTTTTCTTTACAACAATCTCTTTGATCAAATCTTAAATCACTGGTATAACTTCGACAAGAAGTATACCAGGCCAACTAATCTAATACATAATAATAATCATCGAAGTTTAACTATATAAAGTAGACCTTACATTAGATCAAGACCTCCCGCGTCAAATTATCTTCTGGATAGCGTATGACTCTTCTCTTTCCGAACTGTGCGAAATGTCTTGCCAAACTACCTTACTGAAAAGTTAGGGTTTCGAAACAAACAAGTATGAGCGGAAGAAATGCTCAGCAAGTGTATTGTAAAATAGGAATAATAATAAAACATTGTTAAAGATAATAGATATCATCTATCAAAACTCAAATCATAAAAGATGTATTTTGAATCAAGAATCAAAGAATGGATTAAAATAAAGTATGAAATGGGTATTCGGACATAACAGGTTCAATGCTCTACTAGTGGGATCCCGACTACCTAAACAATTGGGTTAGCTGTACTCCTAACAAGGAAGCATCATTAAGGAATAAAAGTCTCAAAGGGTATTGACGAGTTCGATATGGTAAACGGGGTGTAAATTGAATAAACAAGAATAACAATAACTGTCGACGGGATCGACAATAAATGGGATAATATCATAATTAGCATATTTAAAATAATTTCACTTGAACAAGAAGTGAAAGAAAACACTTGCCTCGAATTCTCAGCTATCATGAAACGTCACAGTAATATTGCTTTCATCTTCTATCTTACGGCGTCACAATCTTCTAATTTGATCGTTATTTGGTTCAACGCTCTTGCGGTTGCCACGAGTCTAACCCGCCGATATCGAGCTCGCGCGTCAATTCCAATATCAAACATAAGACAATACTTTAGTCTCTAAACGACAATTCTAATATTTTCTATAAACTCAACTCGAACGTATTAACCATACTCACCAATTTCTCTGTTGGAAGAAGATAATCGAAGACGTCTCCTTTGAACAAATATGTTTTCCCGTTGGAAAACGTCTCACAGTGAATCCAACAACCACAACCAATACTTTAACCATCTTCATCCTTCCTCACTTAACCCTCACTTATATCCGACGACAATTCTGAGTCAAACTCTCCACTAAATCCCCGGATAAATAAAACTTCTCCGAACTCAGGAATCCAATCTATATAATATTTTAATATCCGTAAATCCCACTTAAAAACGAAAATATGGTTACCGAATATAACTGCGACTCTCCATTTAAAAGAGTCTCTAATTATTCTAAGTATTCGCTAATAAATTATTCAAATAGCACTTCTACTTTAAATTGGCTCTTATGAATTCTCTACAATCCTCCAAATTTCACTAGTTTAATAATATTAACCTCTATTTATACTCAAAATAATTCCACAATCCATTTTTGTCCAATATAAATCCACAATTATTATTCTCACTTTTAACCCAAAAATAATTATCAAAATAATTTTACTTTTAATTATCCTCACAATTCTAATTTGTTTTACTCATTTTTAAATAATAATCCGATTTTAGCCTCTAAAATAATTGGCTCATACAAATCTCAAAATTTCACATAAAAGCTATATTTTAATAAAATCCATTTTAGGGCAATAATAATAATATAAATCTCTATTTATTCCAGAAATAAAATAATCCCAGAATTCATTCAAATCTCGTAAATAATATAATAATCATCCAGGTTTTAGTCACTAAAATAATCTGACTCGATCTGGTTAATTAAACTAATCCCGAAATATCAAATATCAGCTTTCCAAAATAAAACTTTATTTAACTCCATTTATTCACAATTAATCTCTCTTTTTATCAACAAATCATTAAATCACTAAATTATGTCCAATAAATCACAAACATTTCTGATTAATTAATAACTTAGTTAATTAAACCATTTTTAATAAATTAATTATTATCAACCATTTTAATTATTCCATATTCCCATTTTAATCAGACTGAACCCATTTTATAAATCCCGAATAAAACTACAGTCATAAATTTTATTGGTACGTTAATATTTAATTAACATTTTATTCAAGCAGAAAAACGACGTGGACCCCACCGTGGGTCCCACTCCCACCCCTGCGTCTCTCTCGACAGTCTCTCTCCCTCCAATCTCTCCCTCTCCGTCGATCCCTCTCTCGCCATCAACAACAAACCAAACGCTCTCTCTCTCTCTCTCTCTCTCGATTCTCTTCCAATCTCTCATCTCTCTACTCCTCTCTATCATCTCCCTCGACATCTCCCCTTCCCCTTTACATCACTCTCTCGCCAATCTCTCATTCTCCCAACACAATCCCCTGACTTTGACTCTACATACACACACTACTGCCTCCCTTAATCCTCTATCTCTCTTTGTCTCAACCTCTCCAACCCCTCTCTCCCTATCTCTCCCTCCCCCTCTTACCGATAACATCAACAATAGAACAAAACAACGCCCCACTACAACTCCCATCTCTCTCTGTCTCACCTTAGTCTCTCGATCCAATCTCTGTACTCTCTATACTCTCTCGACCTCTCCTGTACACCGATTACCCCATCGATTAATACAAACCCAGTAACACAAACCAAACACCCAATAGTTTCCCCCCTTGTATTCCGTTTGGCAAAGAAATTGTATGTTTGAGTCTTGGTTTTAAAAGAGTAGTAATAGTCTGAGAGATGGAACAAAAGAAAAGTCGAAGTAGGAGTATATGTTTTGTAAGTGTAATGTTGATACCCTGTATGTATATAACTCGGTTTGTGTCTATACTAATAGGGTCGAGTATTTGATTTTAAAACGAAAGAAAAGAGACAAAGATATGTAGGTGTCTAGCTGGTTTTATTTGACTCCGGGATTTAAGGCTGAAAACATGGTTTGTTTCCTGAATTGTCTGCTAAAAAAATTATGATGTGCTCCTTAAAATCTGCAGGCGGTCTCATTGACTCCTCTTTCTGTAATAATTATCCCGTTTCTCCTCTGCTGGCCAATTAAAACGAAACTTTAATCTCGTTTTATTTTTAAAATAACAATAATAATAATTTCGACCCAAAAACTAAAATCCTATTTTCCTAAATTTCCTAATTTTAATAAATACCAATTAAATTAAATAAAAGTAATATAATATTTGATTACATATGATCATATACAATTTCAAAATTTTACAAAAACGCGCTAAATAAAAATATATTAGTGCATCACTCTTTTAAAAATCGAGTAGAAAAATTATTCGAAAATTCACGGTTATTACATTATTTGATTATCATTTAATACTTTAAAAATAGATGGAATAGTTATGTATTTAAAAGCATATTTGACTTCATTAAATACGGAGGATATTTCTGAACTTATTTTAAAGTATCTGGAATATTTCTGTCTTTTGAGTTAATGATCTCAGGTTTCTTTAAAGGGAGTTATATTTAAAGTATAATGATATATGTATGGATAAGGGTGGAAATGGAAATGAAATTCTTAAATGGAATAATGATTTTACAAAAAGGGGGATTACAACATACTTGCGTAAGTGGTTGTGTTTAGCACAGTCCAGCATCCATCATTTTATGAGGAAATAGTGGAGAACCTTCCTCATTATGTTATTACGGCCCAACGGATGCCGAAGGAGGATGTAGTGAAGAACCTTCCTCCAAGGAAGATTTTCATTCCTTCTACTAGTAGTAAAAAAGGAGCAGGTACGATTAGGCGACTGATCATCGTCCTAATGTATCAGGCGACAGTGAATACCCCCAAAACTTTTAAAGGAAACATTGATAATGATTAGAGACTGATATACTGAAAGGTGAAATAACTTTTGGTTGTTGAAATGCTTCTTCTAGAAGTAATATCAGCAACACTACTTAAGTAAGATTCTGGGTTGTAATAACTCTTTTAACTTTAAACTGTTATTATTATGGATGTTATTCTTTGAGCATATGACTGGTGTGTAATGTTATAGTGTGGGGTCTATTTTGTGAGTATTAGCAAGTATTTATATTTCAACTGTTAAGAATATAATGTTACTAAAAATGGAAATTGGATCGTGATGACCTGGATTCCTGACCCCGGATCTAGGGACGTCACATAACACGTTACCTTTTTGATTTGAAACTAATCTTACAATCAATAATATATTCCCCAAAATATCACACCATACTTTTCAATTATTAATAAAATATATTAAAAATCCATATACGTTGTCTATAATAAGGAAACATTAGTATAATCCGTAAATATGAGTATATTAAATTATATAAAATTAAAATTTTTATTAAAAATGATGATTGTATAAAAACATAATTGTAATATTAAATAAGATTTATAACATAATAAAGAAAACCCGTGCATCGCACGGCCATTGAAAGTTTGTCGTTTCGATTTTCGGCATGGTCATCCTAATTATTAAAATAAATAATGAAATAATATGATAAATGATAATTAGTCGATTGCCTTTTTAATTAAAAAATGTTTGCTTTTAATTGATTATATTACTTTTTTATAAGCACTTAAAATATCATATCTTGCAATCAATAATATTTTTTTCTAATTAAAACACATTAACATTTAATTTAAAATAGAATCTTGAAATAATTTATATATACAAAAAATATCATACCATATCTTCTAATCACTAACAAATTTTAATATAAATCCCTATACTACGAATAACGACCATTAGATTTTTAGTAAAAAAACAGAACCGTTAGATCCAATGATTAGATATATTATATGATTAAATTAATTTACTAAAATTTTAAGATTTGAATTCCATCAACGACATACTTATTTTAAAATTTTATACTATAAATTTCAAATCATGCATATCATTAATTAAATTAATATTAAATTATGTAAATTAAAATTTACATAAAATATTGTAAATAATGATTATCTAAAAATATATTTGTAACACAAAATATAATTTAATATATATTAAAAGAAATCCGTGCATCGCACGAGTTATAAGCTAGTATACTAAATTTTTATAAGTAACAAACGAATTTTTAGTGCAATATCAATTGTAGAGCTAAAAAGTAGAAACCGTACGAGTTGCCTCGAATTCCTTGATCAAAAAAGTGATAGCAATTGAGCCATTGAGGTGCTTCATCAATTTCACCAAAATTAAATGACAAAATACAGAAAAATGACAAAAATGAAATGCAAAATTAAACTCATAGCATATTATGAGTTTTTTTTCTTAACTACTTGCAGGCTTCACTCTGAGTCTGTAGCCCAGTCTGTTGAAGAGAAGGCAGGTGTCTCGCCTAAGTCATTTTCTGTTGGATTTACTTGGTTGTTGATATTTTCGAAGTTCACTGATAGAGTATATATTTATATGTATTTTAGATGATTTTAATTCCCATCTTAATTATATTTTGAATTTAATTGGATCTTTATTAATTGGTTTATAATATTTTATTGTAGGAAGCATGGAATTCTAAATTAGAAGGGATTGGAGCTAAAATATAATTAAATTCGGATTAATTGGGCCGCACGCGCAATACATATTGTTTGGGCCGTATCTTGAGTTCTGCACATCGGATTTCGGCGATTAAACAGCCCACGCGAAGATAACGAGATTTTCTTCCATTCTAGGCAGGCCCAGGTACCAAATTCCACTTGTAGCAGCCCAAGATCAGATGGGAAAAGTCAACTACAAATTTTGACTTTAGAAACCTATTCAGTTTTGGAAATCCATGTATTATTCTAATAGAGATAAAAAATAAAATACTTTTTGGTATTAGGTTATTATTGTTAGAGATATTACCTACGTACTATTCATAGAGGAGCCATCAAGGAGAAGAGAAGAAGATTGCAAGGAGAAGAGTGTATGCTTGGGAATTTCCATAGAGATTTCTTTTCTACATCTCTGCTTTGTATTGTATTCTATCTCTTTATGACTTTTATGTGTTTAATCATGATGATGGTAGGCTAAACCTTATTGTTGGAGGGCTGTTTTGAAGTCCTAAACTTTATGACAGTTATGTTTTGATTTTCGGAGATATGTGCTTGATTGTGCTTATACATGCTTCAATGCTTATAGATAATCTTGAACTGACCGTGGTATGTGGACATCCAATTAGGTTATATGATAGATTTATCTGTAAAGTCAATTAATCTTTCTATGTGGTCCATTCAGTGTGTAATTCGTTTTAGCCTTTCTATATGGTCCATGGGGCTATACAAATAGCAGAGCTTATTTCTATGTGGTTCATGGCAAGTTCTCTATAAGTATCTTTCAGAGCATATTACAAGAATTTTAGAATTATGTCATGAGTTTAGTGGTGGATTAACATGCTTTCCAACGTACTTCTTTAATTGTTTACAACAGAGTTTTGCTTGCTTCATTCTTAGTTTAATTAATACGGTAGTTACAAAACAAAATCATCTTGAATTTGACAAAATATAAGTTTAAGTTAACCCTTAATCCTTGACATTGAACGATACCCTGATTATTTTTAATTACAAACGACACAAAAAGGGTTTAAATTGAGTCACATCAATTTTTGGAGCCGCTGCCGCCGGGGATTGAATTTGCTTTGCTTTTATTTTGTGTTAGTGTGGTTTAATCGGTTCGTGTTTTCAGGTACATGGTCAACACTCGCACATCTGAAAAACCTCTTGAACCGTTTGAAGATAATCCTGAGAAGCTCTTTCACAAGAAGAGTGATAATTTAACTGATCAAACAAAGAAAGAATGTGAAGGGAAAATAGTTATAGCTAACATTGCAATTGTACCAACACTTCGTGATGATGTTGCTGTCTCGATTGCTAATATTGGCCATTCATGTATGGTCTATCCTGATCCCGTAGCTGGGAAGAGCAGCAACTTTGAGATCAAGAAAAATTTACTCATGAGGCTGCCTGTCTTTCATGATCTTCTAACTGAGGAACCTAATCAACATCTCTCTAGGTTCGTGACTATTGTGGAAAGCATGGGACCAGATTTTGCAGATTCTCAAATTCTGAAGATGAAAGGTTTTCCATTTTCTCTTGATGAAGCAACTTTGGATTGGCTAGAGGAATTGCCTGTGGGGTATATTACTTCTTAGGAGAAGCTAGCCCAGGAATTCTTGCAGAAATTCTATCCAGCAACTAGAGTCATGAACATGAGAAGCCAAATAGCTGGAATTCGTCAGAATGCAACTGAAACTTATGCTGAGTACTATGCAAGATTCCAAAAGTTACAAAAGAGATGTCCTCAACATGGCTTTTCTAAGGGAAGTCTGTTACACTTCTTCTACCAAGGTCTTTTTGAAGGTGAAAAAAGACTCTTGAATTCTGCTGCACAAGGTGCTTATGTGGGCAAATCGCATGATGCTGCTGAGAAACTTATTGCCAAGGGAGCTACAAATGAACTTCAATATGGGAGTCGCGGAAGGTCAATCGTAAATCAAGGAGCTGGATCTGACCAAAGACTTTAAAATATTGAGCAAAGCATTGAGAAACTGAATGCATTAATTTTGAGTGGTAAAACACCAAAGGCTCAACTTTGTGTTATTTGCTCAAATTTGGGACATTTCACTGATGCATGTCCTACATTTATGGACCCGTCTTATGAAGGTGTTAATGCTGTTGGATTTTCCAATGAAGGTGGAAATCAGTTCTTGAACACCTATAATCCAAGATGGAGGGATCACCCCAATCTGAAGTATGGCAACACTAGCAATGCTTTGAATGGGTTTCAGTTCCAAAATACTTTTGCACCCCCCGTTTTTCAACAACGGGGACAAGGCTCTCAGAACATGATTAGTGATAACAACGTTGAGAAATTATTGTCCAAGCTGGTTGATGGGCAAATGGAGATGCAAAAGCAATGCACCACAAATTCTCAAGACATTAAAGAGATGCAGAAGCAACTTGGGGATGTGATCAAGAAAATGAATCAAGAGCATGAAACTAGACGATTGCCTGGAACTACACAACCAAACTTGAAATTTGAACAGGCAAACATTATTACCACTAAGAGTGGTAGGAATGTCATCCTAACTCGAAAGGTATTAGAGAATGAAGTTGATAGGCATGGGATAGAGAGGGACCCAGCAACTGAGAAAACTTCACACAACAAAAAGGTTGAAGAAAGTGAAGATTCAGAAGCTAGTGAAGTCATTCATGAGAAAGAGAAGGAAGCTGAGAGTGTGCACAAAAATTTGGAGGAGCATGTTTCACCGATTCCTGAAAGTAAGTTTCATAACCCTTAAAATTCAGTTATTACTAATAGTCACTTCGATTATGTTCCTTTTCCAATTAGGTTGGTTCAAACAAAGAAGAGTGCACTAGAGACAAATATTTTGGATACCTTTCGCAAAGTTCATATAAATTTGCCTCTACTGGAATGCATTCAGAATTCACCCGCTTATGCCAAGGTATTGAAGGACTTGTGTACTAAACGAAGAAGGCTAAAAGGAAGGGAGGTTGTTGAGATGAAAGAGAATGTCTCTGCAGTTTTGCAAGGGAAGTTGCCAGCCAAGTGCAAAGATCCAGGGAGTTTTACAATTCCTTGCACCATTGGTAACTCTAAATTTGAGAATGCTTTACTTGATTTGGGTGCATCGATTAATGTTATGCCATCTAGTCTTTATGGGAAATTTTGTACTAAAAGTGAACTTAAAACAGATGGTGTTACAATTTTATTAGCTGATAGATCTCACGTTTATCCGAAGGGTGTTTTGGAGGATGTTCTTGTGCAGGTTGGCAGGTTCCAATACCCAGCAGATTTCTATATATTGGACATGGGAGAAGCACCTAATGCACAATTGATTCTGGGAAGACCATTTATGTGTACCGCTCAAACGAGAATTGACGTGGCAAGGGGAGAGCTTAGCATGGACTTTGACAATGAAACAATAAAGTTCAACATGTTTGAGATGATGAGATACCCCGTGGATACCGAGACGTGCTATACAATGAGTACAACTGGAAATATTGCACAAAAGTACTTTGAGTTGATGAAGGATGATGAACTCGAGAAATTAATTTCTCAAGGCATCGATGTTGACAAGGAAGGAAATTTTGAAGTCCTTGTAGAGAATTCAGATATGTACACTGATGGCATTATGGAGCAATGTAAGGCATTACATGGATGAGACTATGTCGAAGGAGTTCAAAGCTTGGTACTCCCTGGTTCTACGAAAAAACAGTCGCCTTCTATTGTTCAAGCACCACAACTGGAACTTAAACCATTGCCTGCTCATCTCAAATATGTGTTTCTAGGGAAGGAAGAGACATTGCCAATCATAATTTCATCAAAGCTCACATTTGAACAAGAAGAAAAAGTGGTAAAGGTAGTTGGCAAACACATCAAGGCTATTGGTTGGAGCTTAGCAGATATTAGGGGAATCAGCCCCACACTTTGTGTTCATAGAATCCACTTGGAAGAAGGTGCTAAGCTTGTAAGAGTACCTCAACGTTAACTCAATCCTCCAATGATGGAAGTTGTGAAGAAAGAAGTCATCAAGCTACTGGATAATGGAATCATTTATCCTATTTCTGACTCAAAGTGGGTTTCTGCAGTGCATGTTGTTCCTAAAAAGTCTGGAGTTACAATTGTAGCGAATGAGGAGAATGAGTTGGTTCCTCAAAGAACAGTGACTCGCCATCGTGTTTGTATTGATTATAGGCCTCTCAACAATGCTACCACTACGCCATAGATGGCTTTTTACAACACTTACCATAGATGGCTTTTTACAACACTTAAGGGGGTGTTACCTTCTTGAGTGTTACCATAGCTATGAAATTTTGGACCTACTACAACGCTCTAGTTTTGGTGTTACCATATCCTTAAAGGTATGTTACCATAGTCGTGGAAGGTGTTAAACTTAGTAACACCATGGACTGTGTTACCTTAGAGTATAATTAACATATTTTTGAATTTATTCATAATCAACGATTGAATAATTATTAAATTTGAAATTCAAAAATTTTAATCAAGTCATTCAATTTATTATTATAAAATAATATTCTATCAAATAATTGACTTATTTAATAATTGATTAATAATTTATATTTATATTATAAAAATAATATTCTATCAAATAATTGAATTTATTATTATAAAAATAATATTCTGTCAAATAATTGAATTATTTATATTTTTACAATATTGATATAATACATATTATAATAATTTTATTTAAAATATCAAAAAATTAAGTGATATTCCAAAATTATTAAAATTTGATTAAATTCATTAATAAAATTATTGGAGAAAACAACAGGGTATAATAAGTTTAAATTATTATTCAATAATTGAAATAATAAAATTTATGGTCATATAATTTTTTATAAGAAAATTAATAATTTTTATAATATTTGATATATATTAATATCCGAATTTATATTTATATTATAAAAATAATATTCTATCAAATAATTGAATTATTTATATTTTTACAATATTAATATAATATATATTCTAATAATTTTATTTAAATATCTTAAAATAAAGTGATATTCAAAAATTATTAAAATTTGATTAAATTCATTAATAAAATTATTGGAGAAAATAACAGGCTATAATATGTTTAAATTATTATTCAGTAATTGAAATAATAAAATTTATAGTCATATAATTTTTTATAAGAAAATTAATAATTTTTATAATATTAAAAAATGAAAAAAAAGTAACGTAATATTGAAAAGAAAAGGGGATTGGCTGGGCGATAAAAGAAAATGAAAGCGGGCAAATCAAATTTGGGTCAAAATTGGTTAAGTCGGGGGAATTGGGGATTATTTGCCTCACTCTCACTCACCTCTCTCTCACTCACACCTCTCTCTCTCGAACCTCACTCACTCACCTCTCCCTCTCTCGCTCAATTAGGTCAAATTTCACACTCAATCTCGCTCTACTCAGTGTCTGCCTCACTTGCTGATTAGAGTTAGGGTTGGATTAAGGGTTTATTGAAGGGTTCACTCAATCAGTCTCTCTCACTTGCAATTAAGGTATGAATCTCTCTTTATATGCTTCGATTTGTAAATATAACTGTGTCAATGCTTCGATTTATATATATATGTGTTGTATGCTTCGATTTTGACCCCTCTCTCTCCACCTCTCTCACCCTTCTCTCTCAGGCTCTCTCTCTCTCTCTCTCTCTCTCTCTCTCCCTCTATCTCTCTCTCACTCTCTCTCCCTCTTTCTCTCCCTTTCTCTCCCTCTCCCTTTCTTCTGAGAATGGATGTTCGAGGAAATGATATAATGTTGAGACTTTATAATCCTTGATTGATATCGTAATTTCTAGCATTAATAAATTTCTATCTAATTTTTATGCGGATAAGAAGAATTTGTTGAAATAGTGTTGACGAGGCTTACACCTTGCTAAATTCAGATTGTTTTTCTCAAAATGTAAAATTTAGTCGTAATTGATATATATTCGAGTCTTGGTAAAGTTAATACTACTTTGTTTATCTACTTTCTGTTGCTATGTACCAAGTCCTCACTGAACAGAATCCCCGAGTCTTGGTGAATAAAATCAAGTAAGTTAGGGTGTGCTAGATCCTTTATATATGCTGAACATCAACTACAGTTGCTACTCAGTACTTTGTATCTGGTAAAATTCTGCATTACCATTGGAAACTGAGACCCCCTGTTGATCACCATAATGCTATCTTCTCGACAACTATATTAACACAATTACCTACTAATGCTACATATGCAGCCATCTTTTATGTTATTTGTACGTGTTCTTACATATATAGCGATGTTGTAGATATTTGATCATAATTTCCCAAATCAATATGCCGGCCACTTGAATAGTTTTCGCTTGCTAACATATTGCACCATTATGATAAGGCCACTTATGATTAACTTCTCTCTGAAGTTCCAAAGTCCAAGCTCCATTGGTTGAGGGTTGCTCCATTGTTTTTTGCTATTTTTTTATACCTAGTTATTTATATTAGAATGAAGGTATCTGATTCAATTCATATGAGACTTGCTTTGTTTAATCAGACTGATTGGTGAAGGTGTACTGTCTTTGCAAATATTTGGTTTTGTTTCCCTAGATGCAAAGCCTTTATTTTACTTTCTTCTTTGAAATATTTTTCGAAGTCATGGTATCAATGTATTAAAAATCATGTAATATTTATGGAGTCCAGGGTTGGGGGTGGTAAATTTCCTCGAGTCTCTTCAAAGTTCTAAAATATTGCTTAATTTGCTACACATTTAAATCTGATTATGTTAAACATGCCTTGCAGATTAACGGCTCACTTGTAAGGAGGGCAATCAAAGACTTGATGGCTAGGGATAAATGGTGAAGAACATCAAAGCCGCTGTTTGCAGGCATCAAGCTTACAGTGCATTTCATCAATGGTACCTATAAGTTAAAAATATTTCATGGTTCACTGGTGATGTACTGATGTATTTCAGCCTTACTGCCCTGTTTTGAGCCATTAGTTTGCAAGCATTAAGGACCTAATTGGTTGTATCTAGTATTGCAGCTGCATTTTGATGGTCATAGAGTCATAATTGGTTGATAAGTAAATAACTGGTTAAGGTTAACTATTCGATTTGGCTAGACATGTAACTAGACAGTCATCGTTCACGCCTGTATGTGATTATGAGTTAAGAAACCCTTGCACTTATGTATTTAACATTGTTTTCTTTTGCTACTCATCTCAACAATGAAATGAGTGCATGCTTGGCATTTTTTATTTTTATGATGCAAAAATACATATTAGTACAGTAATGCACAGTCTGTTATGGAAGTAAGCAATTTGGGGGTTATGTAATGTGTATGATTACAATATTAATTGTCCATTCTGTGCAGGCTACATTTAGATTGTGATTGGTATGTATTGATATTCTGAAGCTAGCTGCTGGGGTTGAATCAAATACTATACATCCGATTGTGATTGTGATTGTAATGGTTGTGTACTAGTCAAATGCATCCTTTTGTGCTTCTGAAAATTTCCTAATTCTATTATGATGTTTCAGGACAAAGCTATTCCACTCGGAGGATCTTTTGATGGAGTTTCTTCATACTACAGCGGTGCTCTCTCTCTCTTTGGTCAAAAAATTCATGTGGCTCAACATATCGATCTTTGAGTTTTTTATGGATACTGGTTATCTTTTAAAAAATAACCATGTAATTTATTCTAGTACTTGTATGTTTTAAGTTATATTCAATAGTTAGTGTTGGTGAATATTTATAGATGATATGGTTGGTTTAGTAGTAGATGATGGTATTGGAATGATGTTTGATGACATTTTTGGTGAATGAAAACATGAATTGAATTCAATTTTTAATTTTTTTCATAGAAAATGCAATATTTAAATGTTATTTTTTTTATTTTGTCAATAAAATTTAAAATATGGAATACATGTGGGACCCATAGTTGGGACCCCACCAATGTGGGACCCACATAATTGATTAATAATTTTGAAAAATTATAACATCTATTGTAACATAGATTTGGTGTTGCTATAGAATGCTTAGTATGTTGTTGTATAGGTCTTTGGTAACAAATATGGCTATGTTAGCTTAGCCACGTCGACGTGTTGCCTTAGACTCCAAAGGCTACATAGAACAAAACTAACCCAGCTAAGGTGTTACCTTAGCCTTTTTTGGGCCTTTGGTAACCAAATATAGGGTCTAAGGCAACATAGTCATGGTGTTACTATAGGCCATCTATGGCGTAGTGTACAAGGAAGGATCATTTTCCCTTGCCATTTATTGATCAAATGTTGGAGAGGTTGGCTGGTCGTGAGTATTATTGTTTCTTTGATGGATATTCGGGATATAATCAGATTGTTATAGCTCCCGAAGATCAAGAGAAGACAACATTCACATGTCCTTTTGCTACCTTTGCCTTTAGGCGTTTGTCTTTTGGTCAATGTAATGCACCTGGAACTTTTCAAAGGTGTATGATGAGCATATTCTCTGATTACATGGGGAAAAACATTGAAGTTTTTATGGATGATTTTAATGTCTTCGGTGATAATTTTGATGGTTGCTTGAAGAACTTGGGATTGATTTTGCAAAGATGTGAAAAAACCAATTTAGTGCTAAATTGGGAAAAATGCCACTTCATGGTGACTCAAGGAATTGTTTATGGACATGTGATTTCTTCAAAAGGTATTGAAGTAGATAAGGCTAAAATTGACTTGATACGGTACTTGCCCACTCCGTCAAGTGTAAAGGAGATTAGATCTTTTCTTGGACATGCTGGTTTTTATAGAAGATTCATCCAAGATTTCTTTAAAATTTCAAGGCCTCTAACTAATCTTCTTCAGAACGATATACCGTTCGAGTTTAATGATGATTGCAAGAAGGCATTTGAGAAGCTGAAAATGAAGCTTACTTCATCACCTATCATACAAGCTCCTGATTGGGATTTACCGTTTGAAATAATGTGTGATGCTTCAGATTATGCTGTTGGAGCGGTACTTGGACAGCGGAAGGACAAGAAGATGCATGCTATCTAAATTGCTTTGAGGACCTTAAATGATGCACAACTTAATTATGCCACCACTGAGAAGGAGCTCCTGGCTGTTGTGTTTGCTTTGGAGAAATTTTGGTCATATTTGCTTGGTACAAAGGTGATTGTATACAGTGATCATGCAGCCTTAAAGTACTTGTTGGCCAAAAAGGAGGCAAAGCCCAGACTCATTCATTGGATCCTGTTGTTACAAGAATTTGACATTGAAAGACAAGAAAGGATCTGAGAATGTTGTAGCTGATCATCTAAGTCACTTAGTGAGGGAAGAGGAAGATGTGCCCATAACCGAGACATTTCCGGATGAACAACTTCTCCGAATTGAGGTAAGTGCTCTAACTAATTTTACTCCATGGTATGCAGCTATGGTGAACTATTTACATACTAGAATGTTGCCCAACACATTGACTCATGCTCAAAAAGATAAAATCAAATATGATGCTAAATTTTATGTGTGGGATGATCCTTATCTTTGGAAGCATTGTCCAGATTTAGTGATACGAAGATGTTTTCCTGATAATGAATTTGAGTCTGTTTTAAAATTTTGTCATAGCTATGCATGTGGGGGACATTTTGGAGCGAAAAGAACAGCATATAATGTGGTTTTTATTGACCTACAATTTTTAAAGATGCTAAATTTTGTAGGATTTGTGATAGGTGTCAACGAGTAGGGAACATTAGCGCTAGGAATGAGATGTCCATGAATCCTATGTTTAATGTTGAAATATTTGATGTGTGGGGTATTGATTTTATGGGGCCCTTCCCGAATTCTAATGGTTTTGAATACATACTCTTGGCTATTGATTATGTGTCGAAGTGGGTAGAAGCAAAAGCTACCCGTACTAATGATTCTAAAGTTGTTTCAGAATTCTTGATGACTTTGGAATGCCGAGAGTTGTTATCAGTGATGGAGAATCACATTTCTGCAACAGAACTATTGAGGCATTGTTTCGCAAGTACAACATCACACATAAGGTTTCTACACCTTATCACCCGCAAACCAATGGACAAGCAGAGGTGTCTAATAGAGAAATAAAGCAAATTTTGGAGAAAACTGTGGGAGCTACACGAAAAGATTGGAGTCAACAATTAGATGATGCAGTTTGGGCCTACAGAATGGCATACAAGACACCTATTGGTATGTCACCTTATTGCATTGTTTATGGGAAGCCTTGTCATTTGCCAGTGGAACTCAAGCATAAGGCGTATTGGGCTATTAAAAAATTCAACATGAGCTTGGATGAGGCTGGTTTGCATCGCAAGTTACAGTTGTCTGAATTAGAGGAGCTACGCGATGAAGCTTATGAGAGTGCTCGGATTTACAAAGACAAAACTAAGGTGTTTCATGACAAGATGATCCAACGAAAGCATTTCGAGGTTAGTCAAAAAGTTCTTTTGTATCACTCTAGGTTGCGTCTTTTCCCTGGAAAATTGCGATCGAGGTGGATTGGTCCGTTTGAAATTGTTGAGGTATTTTCACATGGAGCTGTGGTGTTTAAAAAGGATGATGGAAATACATTCAAGGTGAATGGCCATCGTCGTAAACCCTATTTGGAGGATCCTTCGAATCACATTAAGGAGAGCGAGGCTCTCAATGATGTGGTTATCTCTGATGCTTGAAATCTAAGGTGCAGTGTCTAGCCAAAGACATTAAAGAAAAGCGCTTCTTGGGAGGCAACCCAAGCTTATTGTTGTTATTATTATTATTATTATTATTAGGAGTAGATAATTTTAATTACATTTCTTTTACTCTCTCAAGATGCCTTGATGATTTGATTTGAAGTGTTTCAGGAATTGAAAAATAAAAAATTATTCAAGCTCGTAGTGGAAATTTCGAATTTTGATGGTGAATGATGATTTGATGTAAAAAAAAAAGTAATTGCAACGATTCTGGCATTTGGAAAAAGAAAATGAAAGAAAAAGTGAGCACAGAAAATTTATGTTGGGGGTGCGGGATTGTAAGCTGCGGTGCAAAATCTCCTGTAAAGATTAAAGATTAAAAAAAAAATTGTTAAGGCGGAAAATTTTCATGGGCAGAAACTTCTTGCTCGCGGTGCGAATTTCCACACTGGCGTGCGCAGTAACCTGTTCAACAACACGATTAGCGCTTAACTTCCACATGCAACCCCAACTGTTGCTGTTGCAGGCCCACCATCTGTTGCTGTTGTAGCCCAATTGCAAGCCCATCTGCGGTCCAGCCCATCTGTCCAGTCCATACCTGTACAACCATTAAATTTCTATGTGGTCTGCTCAACCAGTGCACCAACTCTTTTGTTGTGTTGAATACTTGCATCATTTATTAATCAACATTCTGAAGCCCAGAATATGATCCATGCACAATTTCACAAGGGGCACTTTAATTGGGGGAGTATTTCTAACTTTTCTTTGTACATATTTTTCTTTATTTAATTTTTATAATTTTCTTAGGTCAATTTTATTCTTTATATATGTAAATTATATTATATTATTCATTGAGGACAATGAACCATTCAAATGTGGGGAGGTGCTCTTAATATTATTAAAAATTCAAAAAAAAATTATATATTTAAAAATCCAAAAAAAATTAGAAAATTAAAAAATTTGTATATAATTGCCTTGTCAAGAGCATGTTAGCGAGGATAACTACACATTTTGTAGACTAATTTTGCATGATTAATTCTGAGTGTTGTATCATAGAATAAAAATCATTTGTTGCTTGATAATTCCTTGTGTGTGCTTTCGAAAATTTTAAAACTTGAGATACTTTTTAGTCAAATTTAGTGAGTCGAGCATGCTTTCACCTTGTGAGATTTTGGGCCTAATTAATGATTGATATATTTTATATCAATCGAATTTCTTTGTTGTATGTTGTTCGTCAATTAGCATTGCTCTAAAACTTGTTTTGATACCTTGTTGAGACTACATGTTGTGTGTGTGCATGAAAATGATAAAGGCACTAGGATTAACCTCATTTACCTAAACACTATCCTTATGAATTATATCCTTAGTGAACCCCTTTGAGCTTATATCTGTTTCTTTCAATTATCACCACTCTATAATTTTTGAGCCTACTTGTTTTTTCTTATCTTGATTTACTAGTAGAGCATTGTGATTCAACTTAAGGGTGTGTGAATGTTCAAGTGTGGGGATTTCTTTGTTAAGGTTTGACATTTTGGTGGGAATTATATAGTGTGGTTACTTGATCTTCGTTCTTCGAGAAAAAAAATAGAAAAAAAAGAAGAAAAAGAATTAAAAAAAATATAAAACAAGAAAAAATTTGAAGAAGATCAAGTAGAGTTTGTGTTCATTGTTCATTGCAATGTGAAAGTACATAATGATGTGCCTATGGTTTTAATGCTTGTGAGAGTTTAATTATTTTTACATGATCTACTATTTATGTTGAGTGCTACAATTAAAAGTGAACATTATGCTCTATTAGTTTATCAAGCTTAGCCACTTGTTAGCCTATTTCTTTGATATCCTACTCCGTACCTAAGCCCAATTACAACCTTTAATGAAGACCTTTTGATTTGTGTATGCACATATACAAAGTAGTGGATATTTGGTGGACAACCAAGCACATGGTAGCACATGTCTATTTTGATTGAACTTGAGTGAAACATTTACACCTATACACTTGTGTGAATTGAGAGTAATGTGAGATTTTCTATCCATATTTGAGGTTTATTTCATGATATTTTTGTCTATCAAGACAATGTGTGCATACTTGGATTGTTTTGTGCAAGTGGTGTACTTTCAGATCTCCTCAGATTATTGTGTGATTGAGGTTTGCATATGTGGAGTACTATGAATTGTTGCGTGTTAAGACTTGGTGATTGAAAATATTTGATTTTGTGGGTATATCTTCTATAAACCCTCACGAGACAACGCTCGTCCTACTAGGGCTACCTAGGGGTTTAACGGCTTGTTACATATGCTCAATGCAATCGTGTCATCTACGAAAGTGATGTTAGTTAATTAGGATTAGTTTTATTTCTTTTATTTGCCCGAGGACGTGCAATATGCTAAGTGTGAGGATATTTGATAGAGTATATATATTTATATGTATTTTAGATGATTTTTATTCCCATTTAATTATATTTTGCATTTAATTAGATCTTTATTAATTAGTTTATAATATTTTATTGTAGGAATCATGGAATTCTAAATTGGAAAGGATTGGAGCTAAAATACAATTAAATTCGGATTAATTGGGCCGCACGCGCATTACATATTGTTTGGGCCGTATCTTGAGTTCTGCACACGGATTTCGGCGATTAAATAGCCCACGCGAAGATAACGAGATTTTCTTCCATTCTAGGCAGGCCCAGGTACCAAATTCCACTTGGAGCAGTCCAAGATCAGATGGGAAAAGTCAATTACGAATTTTGACTTTAGAAACCTATTCAGTTTTGGAAATCCATGTATTATTTTAATAGAGATAAAAAATAAAATATTTTTTGGTATTAGGTTATTATTGTTAGAGATATTACCTACGTACTATTCATAGAGGAGCCATCAAGGAGAAGAGAAGAAGATTGCAAGGAAGATTGCAAAGAGAAGAGTGTATGCTTGTATTCTATCTCTGCTTTGATGGTAGGCTAAACCTTATTGTTGGAGAGCTGTTTTGAATGACAATTATGTTTTGATTTTCGGAGATATGTGCTTGATTGTGCTTATACATGTTTCAATGTTTATAGATAATATTGAATTGACCGTGGTATGTGGACATCCAATTAGGTTATATGATAGATTTATCTGTAAAGTCAATTAATCTTTCTATGTGGTCTATGGGATTAATTGTATCAGTGTGTAATTCGTTTTAGCCTTTCTATATAGCAGAGCTTGTTTCTATGTGTTCCATGGCAAGCTCTCTATAAGTATCTTTCAGAGCATATTACAAGAATTTTAGAATTATGTCATGAGTTTAGTGGTGGATTAACATGCTTTCCAACAAGCTTCTTTAATTGTTTACAACATAGTTTTGCTTGCTTCATTCTTAGTTTAATTAATACGGTAGTTACAAAACAAAATCATCTTGAATTTGACAAAATATAAGTTTAAGTTAACCCTTAATCCTTGGCGTTGAACGATACCCTGCTTATTCTTAATTACAAACGACACAAAAAAAGGTTTAAATTGAGTCACATCATTCACCAAAGCAAGAAGCTGCTCTAATTCTTCTACTAGTTTCTTTGCATCAGGTCTTGATTTGGAATCATCTGAGGTGCATTTAAGTGCGAGGGAAAAAGCTTCTTTAGCTGCTCTTATAGTATATTGGCCTTTGATATTTGCATCCATTATATCCGAAATCACATGCTCTTTGCTGAGGCGGGAGTGAGCCCAAGTAGCAAGGTTTATATCCTCTGCTGGAAGGTTCATGTCAAGTGCTTTCCGTCCTGTCAAAATTTGGAGGAGGACAACTCCAAAGCTAAAGACATCGGTTTTCATCGTTAACTTACCTACTTCATAAGAAGAAGAGATTAGGGATTAGGAACGCTACAAAATGAGGATCGAGACCAAGTAAGCATACAGATAATACAAAAGCAAGTAGTATTTGCTTGGTTATTCCTGAAATCATGCTTCAAGCAAGCAAGCAAGTACATCATGCTTGATATATAGGAGATAATTGCAATCTAGTGTCCACACGGAAATTGTGATCAACTTCCCGAAATAATATAATGACATGTTAGCAATATGTTTAAACCCTTTTGACATTTGAGTATGTGAAATAATAACCTGTACGGAAATATTCTGGATCTAGATAACCAAATGATCCAAGAACACGTGTAGACACTTCAGTTCTTTCATCTATAGGTCCGTCCCTAGCACACTCAAAACCAGAGAGCTTTGCATTGTATTTCTGTCGGTAATAGAAATTTGAATTGTAAGGCAAACCTATATATTTAATTGGAACACAAGTTGACAATCAATTTTAAGTAATACGTTCTACATACAGAAGCAATCAATATGTTGGATGTTTTGATATCACGGTGAATCACATTTACTTCGTGAAGATATGCAAGCCCCTTTCCTGCTCCTAGAGCAATACTTAAACGAAGTTTCCAAGAGAGTGGTTGAAAGTCTGAATCCACTGTTATGAATCAAGTAGCTACGTCAAAAATCAGTTCACAGGCTTAAATTACAAAATACAGTTCTGTTCCTTGTTCATATTTCATCAATTCCATTACTTTCTAAAAAGCCGTAAGTTAGAGTTATTCCTTTGCAACATTATAGTATACTTTCAAATTCTTAAAAATATATTATTGAGAAACTCACTCCTGAAGAGATGCGTGTCCAAGCTTCCCTGAGGCATGTACTCATATACTAGAAGCCGATGCTTCTTAGCTTTGCAGTATCCAATCAATTTCACAATATTAGGATGATAAAGTTTCCCTACAGAATTGATTTCACTCTGTAGTATAAGTGGTGGAAAAGAGTTAGCAGACCAAGTCTTAAACTAAAACTATTAAGTTACAGTAATGTTATAGTAAAATTTTAGAAGTTTGTTTTTGCTAAGCAAGATTTTAAAAGTTAATACTAACCAACCACAGATCGTCCGGCTCGGGTTCATCTTTTTTATATCTCTTTATTGCAATAACCAGGCCAGTACCCCATTTTGCAGCAGCATATGTGTTCTCATCAACCCAACCCATATAAAGAGTATGCAAATTATCTTGCATCAACACAGCATCAGGATGGAACTTCCTGGTAGCTACACTAAGGTCATTGAATGTGTAACTCTTCAACTTCGATGAATTCAGGATGGCTTCCAGCTCACCACTGTTTCTTGCTGTCGACTTTGCTTCTCTATTGGCTGAAAGAGGAAAATTGGCTGAAAGAGGAAAATGAACTTATAAAACTTGAATCCAATAGTAAATTTCTGAAACATATTGACGAGTAGGAGGACAAAATCGTTATTCTAACAAATTCTTATCATAAAGAGATAATAAAAACACTGTAGTACATTTCTAAATCTACACTGATTTGAAGCACCTATATTATTGAAATATGTGCACTCCTTTTATATGTAGTCAAAGAACATAACGTAAGATGAACTTAGTTTTTTCACTTCACCTGATATGGTCTGAGATGTTGCTGCGAAAAAAGCAACAAACCTTTTCATAACAGAAGACTTCTTTTCCTGATGCCTATTTCTGGCAAGATCATCCTTTCCATATTCGTAATTTTCATTTTCCATCTCAAGTTCTGACATATCTATCTCTTCTTCGTTATCGTCACCAGGTATTATTTCGGGTAAACAATATTCTGTGCTTCTTTCTTGTGAGGCCAAGGCGGACTCGAGACCGACCACAACCTCAGCCATAGTGGGACGGTGTTTCGGTCTAATATCTATACACTGGATTGCAACTTTCACGAACGCCTCAACAGAATCAGGACATGCCTCCTCCTTCATTCGTGGATCAATAATCTGCCCCAATATTTCCTCTTCGAAGCAGTGTTGTGCCCATCCAGCTAAACCTATTTGTTCTTCCTCCAGAGTGTGGTCCACTGCTGGTCTTCCACACAAGACCTCTAATAACACAACACCGAAGGAATACACATCAGATCTCCACGTCAGTCTAAGTGTTTGATAATAATAAGGATCCATGTAACCGGGAGTGCCCTTAACCCGAGTGCTTACGTACGTAGTTGCCTGGTTTGCTGGACTTGTTCTAGATAGTCCAAAGTCCGAAATCTTAGCTGCATAATTCTCATCCAGTAAGATGTTAGTGGTCTTTACATCTCGGTGTATTATCCTGTGCTGAATGTCTGTACCAGTGTGAAGGTAATGCAGCCCCCGTGCTGCTCCGATGCAAATCTTGAGGCGTTGAACCCATGACAGAGGTGGCAGAGGAGTATCACCTTGTCTAACCCTTTTATAGAGATGATCAGCTAGCGGTCCACCTGGCATAAATTCGTAAACCAAAATCATCTCATAACCTTCATCACAATAACCAATCAAAGACACTAGATGGCTGTGTCGAACTTTTGAGAGCATTTCGATCTCCGCCCGGAACTCTGTGGATCCTTGATTCGACATGGATTTCAACCGTTTTATTGCAACTACAGTTGGTCCAAGTGCAAGAGTGCCTTTGTAAACATTTCCAAACCCGCCTTTACCAATCACTAACTTGTCGTGGAAGTTAGATGTTGCTTGCTTCATCTCTTCAAAAGAGAAGCGGTAACACGATTGTCGAATAGACAATGATAAAAGGTTGTTGTTTTCCTGCTTCATGACTTTCTTGAAGTTTTCAGAACTTATAAACCACGATATTCAAGATGGTAATGAGAATAATCACTCCATTTACAATGATCTCCTCCGATGTATCATCCAGCCAACTGGGACATAGTGGCGGGTGTGAACTGTGAAGTAGTGCAGATGATAAAAGAAGTGTAGAAAATTTTATTGATGTGGAGGATGAAATTATCATTAGACTAACCGAAACAGTTGGACTAATGCTAGTGACTTTGTGTGATAAAAAATGTAATTAAATATTTTGTTAGTAGTAGCAGTTACGGGTTGATCACGAATCTCGAGATTAAAACATTAATAAGAATAAATTAATAATAATAAATATATTTAATAAATATTAGTTAAACATATATTTGTAGAGAATTGAATAATAAAAGTATATAATAAATAAACATTATTAAATTATGTAGTTTTAGGGAATTGAACGGGATGAAAATAAAAAATTTAAAATAAATAAATAAATTTTATATAATTATGTAGTGAAAAGTAATCGAATCCAAATTAAATTAATTGATAAACCATGATATCTAAGAGGGTAATGAGAATGATCATTCCATTTACAATGATGTTTGTATGTTTGTATATCCAAATAGAAATCCCGAATTTTGTCATTGCATTTATAGAGTATAACCACCAACACTACAGCTATAATAATAACAATATCAGTAGGACTTGGAATATAGGACTTGGTTTGGTAAAGTCAAGTAGTGCACATGATAAAAGGAGTGTGGAAAATAAGAAAAGAGAGACGGTCACTTTGGGAAAGATATCATTGGACCGACACACGACACAAAGACGCGGATTGACTGACTAAAAACATATAGAATACTAGTGACTACTTTGGGTTTCACTGTTGGGAAATGATATAATCTAAACTTGTCCGAGATTTCAAGAAGATTTGGTTGATTTGTTTTGATTCATGATATCTCAGAGTCATGATAACTTTAGGAAGTTATCAAATAAATTGATACTTATCAAGTTGGCAAAGATTACTAGTTTGTTAGTTTGTTAAGATCGTGATCCTAGTTATTAGGAGTATTTCCTTATCTCTATAGTTTGTCTTTCTATATAATGTACTCACTGAATGCTTGAATAAGATGAGAAGAAAGTAGTTCAGTCATTCTCGATTGTTTTTCTCCAGTTTATACATATCTTTCCTTGTATACAGCTTGCATTATCTAACAAATCTGCTATCAGAGCGTTATGGATACAGGCAAGGCTAAGAATGGCTCAGTTGGTCTAACATATCCTATGTTAACCAGGGAAAACTACTCAGCATGGTCGTTGAAGATGAGGGTGTTCATGCAGGCGCAGGGAGTGTGGACTGCAGTGGAACCTAGCGACCCAAAAGCAGTGACAGAAGAGAAAAGTGATAAGGTAGCCTTGGCCATGATATACCAAGGCATACCCGAGGACATGCTGTTGTCCATTTCTGAGAAAACAACGGCAAAAGGAGCATGGGAGGCCATTAAGACTATGTGTCTTGGTGCAGATCGAGCCAAAGAAGCAAAAATACGGACCTTGAAGAGGGAATTTGAGGCACTAAGCATGGGAGATGCTGACAAACTGGATGATTTTTACATAAAGATGAATGGAATTGTGTCAAATATACGGACGCTTGGAGAAGAGGTTGCAGAAAGCTACATAGTCAAGAAGCTGTTGCGCTCGGTGCCATCAAAGTTCGTACAGATTGC
This sequence comes from Saposhnikovia divaricata, assembly GCA_036435485.1. Taxonomy (NCBI): domain Eukaryota; kingdom Viridiplantae; phylum Streptophyta; class Magnoliopsida; order Apiales; family Apiaceae; genus Saposhnikovia; species Saposhnikovia divaricata. Next base: position 10,956,395 of record CM071599.1, read on the forward strand.
CTCCACTATAGAACAGTTTGGAGATCTAAATACAATGACCATAGAAGAGGCAGTAGGCTCATTGAAGGCTTACGAAGAAAGAATTAAAGGACACACTGAGACAGGAGGTGGGAAACTACTGCTCACCAGGGAGGAATGGATTGAGCGTGAAAAGGAGGATGAAAGCAAACTCTTACTTACAAAGGAGGAATGGACGAAACGTTCAAACAAAAGTGGCACTGAGACATCACAGAGGAACATGGGATTTAATCGAGGGGCTCGTGATAAAAGCAGAATTCGGTGTTTTAACTGCAATGTTTTTGGTCACTATGCATCAGAATGCAAGAAACCAAGAACTAAAGAAGAAGCAAATATGGTGCAGATGGTAGACGATGAACCTGCATTACTGATGATTGAAAGCACAAAGAAAGAGAATGGCACTTTGTTAATCAATGAAGAACAGGTCACACCTAAGGTGAACCAGAAAGAAGAGACAAAGGAGATGGAATCCAACTTATGGTACTTGGACAATGGTGCTAGTAATCACATGACTGGCCAAACTTCAAAATTCGACAAACTCGACACAAATATAACGGGTCAGGTCAAGTTTGGAGACGGATCAGTAGTTGAAATCAAAGGAAAAGGATCGATACTTTTGAAGTGCAAAAATGGAGAGAGCAGGACTCTAAGCGAGGTATATTATATTCCATCTCTTCGAAGTAATATTATTAGCCTTGGTCAACTTTCAGAAGCTGGATATGAAATAGTCCTCAAAGGTGAACATCTCTGGATTCATGAGAGCAAAGGTGGTTTGTTAATGAAGGTGAAACGTTCTCAAAACCGTCTGTATAAAATCATTATTCTTAGTGGTGAGTCTAGTTGCTTAATGGCAAGATGTGAAAATGAAAATTGGCTGTGGCATTATCGTCTTGGCCACGTTAATTTTAATGCTTTGAAACTCATGTCTACAACAAATATGGTGTATGGAATGCCTAAGATAAATCAATCTGGTGAAGTTTGCACTGGATGTCTAATGTCAAAGCAACCTAGAAGAGCCTTCCCACAAAAATCAACCTTCACTGCCAAGAGGGTGCTTGAATTAGTTCATGGAGATTTGTGTGGTCCTATAATGCCATGTACTCCTGGAGGTAACAAGTATATTTTTGTCTTGATTGATGATTATAGTCGTGTAATGTGGACTTATTTGTTGAAAAATAAGAATGAAGCATTTCATGCTTTTAAACAATTTCGTGCTTTAGTTGAGAATGGTCCAGGAAAGAAGATTATTACTTTCAGAACGGACAATGGGGGAGAATTCACTTCAAGAGAATTCACTCAATATTGCGAAGAGGCTGGGATCATCAGACATTTCTCTGCTCCTTACTCACCACAACAGAACGGTGTGGTGGAGAGACGAAACAGAACCTTGATTGAAATGTCACGAAGTTTATTGAAAGAAACCAACATGCCAAATCATTTCTGGGGTGAAGCTGTTCGACATGCCACATATATTATCAACAGGCTTCCCACTCGTGCTGTAACTGGGATCACACCCTATGAGGCATGGTCAAAGAAAAAGCCTCACGTGGATCACATCAGAGTATTTGGGTGCGTGGCACATATGAAGGTGCCTGGTGTAAAATTAAAGAAGCTGGACAATAGAAGTAAGACTGTCGTTTACCTTGGGAAAGAAGCAGGCACAAAGGCATTTAGATTGTACAATCCTGAAACAAAAACCATATGTGTGAGTCGTGATGTTGTATTCGAAGAAGGGAAAGCCTGGGATTGGTCTAAAGAGATTAAAGAACCCTCGAGTGGGATGGGATCTTTCACTGTTACAACAAACTCTAGTGAGACATCAAACCAAGGAGGTCAGACTAGCTAAGTCCCTACAAGTGACAGTGAAGATAATTCCAATTCAAGTCCAGCGACTCAAAATGATAACCATGGTGTTGACACTGAGAATGATTCTCAAAGTCCAAATGCATCTAACTCAGTGTCAGGAGGAGAAAGGTCTGTTGAAAAATACTCCCACGCCACCAGAGTACACCAGGACTGCTTCAAGCTCGGAATCTGAGGAGAGGCCTCGAAAGTACAGGCCATTGAGTGACATCTACGATGAAACTGTACCATTTGAGCTCGAGGAAGAAGAACTCTACCTAATGGGGATAGACGAACCAGCAAATTACACTCAAGCAGCAAAGGGGAATGAGTGGAAGAAAGCCATGGAAATCGAAATGGAGGCAGTAGAAAAGAATGGTACTTGGGAATTGACAGAATTGCCTCGAGGACGTAAAGCCATCGAGCTGAAATGGATATACAAGATTAAACGAGATGCATGTGGGAACATTACTAAGCACAAAGCAAGGATTGTAGCGAAAGGATATGTCAAGAAAAAGGGCATAGACTTCGATGAAGTTTTTGCACCTGTCACTCGAATTGAAACAATACGGTTGTTACTTGCTCTTGCTGCAAAAGGAAACTGGGATGTGCACCACCTTGACGTCAAAACAGCTTTTCTGAATGGTGAAATCAAGGAGGAAGTGTATGTAAAGCAGCCTGAAGGTTTTGTCAAAAGGGGGAAGGAACATCTCGTCTATAAGCTCATCAAAGCACTGTACGGACTTTGTCAAGCCCCAAGAGCTTGGTACTCAAAGTTAAATAAATGCTTGGAGGACTTGGGTTTTGTCAGATGTGTATATGAACAGGCAGTGTACACAAAGAACGTTGGAAAGGAGGTATTGATAATTGGTGTCTACGTTGATGATCTTCTTGTGACTGGAGCAAGTGTGACTGCCATAACAGAGTTCAAGCAGCAAATGGCAAGTAAGTTTGATATGAGTGATTTAGGAAAATTAATCTATTATCTTGGCATTGAAGTTGAACAGGGCAATGGCTATATTCAACTAAAGCAGAAAGGGTATGCACAGAAAATTCTTAACAAAGCTGGCATGTTGCATTGCAACTCGACTAAAGTTCCTATGAATCCCAAGGAGGTTATCAGCAAAGACGAAGGAGGAACAGAGGTCAATCCTACAGAGTTTAAAAGTATAATCGGAGGCTTAAGATACCTTGTTAACACCAGACCTGATATAGCCTATGCCGTGGGTATCTTGAGTAGGTTTATGGAGAGGACAACACTACTACATCTAGCAGCAGCAAAGCGTATACTTCGCTACATAAATGGAACACTTGACTTTGGTTTAATCAACTCCCAGGACAGTGGAAATGAGGTTCTGATTGGTTATTCGGATAGTGATCTTGCTGGCAATATGGAGGACAGAAAGAGTACTGGGGGCATGGTTTTCTATCTCAATAAAAAGTTTGATAACATGGGCCTCACAGAAGCAAAGATGTGTTGCACTCTCATCCTGCGAAGCCGAATTTATGGCAGCCACTGCAGCATCGTGTCAGGCAGTTTGGTTAAAAAAATTGCTGTCCCAAATCACTGGTTTTGATATTGGTCCTGTCACATTGTTTATTGATAATAAGTCCGCGATTGACTTGGCCAAAAATCCTGTTTTTCACGGTAGAAGTAAACATATAGACATTCGGTACCACTTTATACGTGAATGTGTGGAAAACGGAGATATAGTTGTGAAACATGTTTGCACTGAAGAACAACACGCTGATTCTCTAACTAAGGCGCTTGCTGCTGTGAAATTCGAAGCTATGAGGAGTCTACTTGGAGTTAAGAAATTGCCTCAGACAAGTTTAGATTAAGGGGGAGTTTGTTGGGAAATGATATAATCTAAACTTGTCCGAGATTGCAAGAAGATTTGGTTGATTTGTTTTGATTCATGATATCTCAGAGTGATGATAACTTTAGGAAGTTATCAAATAAATTGATACTTATCAAGTTGGCAAAGATTGCTAGTTTGTTAGTTTGTTAAGATCGTGATCCTAGTTATTAGGAGTATTTCCTTATCTCTATAGTTTGTCTTTCTATATAATGTACTCACTGAATGCTTGAATAAGATGAGAAGAAAGTAGTTCAGTCATTCTCGATTGTTTTTCTCCAGTTTATACATATCTTTCCTTGTATACAGCTTGCATTATCTAACATTCACTTGTGATATTCTTCATATTCTAATACTTTTACCACATGGTTTGCATCAGGTCTTGATTTGGGATTTAGAGATCAGAGGCATTTAAATGCGAGGGAAGAAGCTCTTGATGCTGCTTCTGCAGTATACTGACCTCGAATGTCTGCCTGGTAAAGTAAGGATGGTCGTGTTGCCCTGTTGGAAGGGTCTTGCTCGTAAAGTCTGCATCCTTAAAATGAGAATCAAGGCTACTTTCATTTCGACAAAGCTCAAATAAATGAGAATTCTTGTGTAGACAATTATATGAGTCGATTTCTTTGCTCCGTAACTTCTGCTTCTTGGAGTTGTCGGAACTTATGAACCACGAAATTCAACATAACAATGAAAATAATCACACCATTGCCACAATGTTTGTGTATCCAAAGAGAAATTCCAAATTCTGTGTCATTGCACCAGAAGTGCAGCCAGAATAAGTACAGACACTAGATGCACATAATTTTTTTGTTATTACAACTTACAACACAACTGTAGATCCCACGTCCCATCTCTATACAATGATGAACAAGGTAGCAACTCTTTGTAATATCAACCTGTTGTTGAGCGACTCCATAAGTCAGTACTGAACTCAGATGCCGGCAAGTCGGCAACACAAGTAGGCTGCGCCTGATGGCTACTCAACTAAATTTTGTAAACCTTTAAAATTTAAGACAAAGTCAAATGTGACGATTTCAAACATTTAAACCCATGACAGGTTAATGTAGTTTAAAAATCCTTTTTTCACATGTTTATTCTATTTACAAAAAATGAAACTTAATTATGCAAGGGTGACATAAAATATACCATATGAACATATACATGTACATATATACATGTAGCATACATTTGAGGTGGACCAATCATGTAATGAAAAATGCTAGAAAATTAAATACATATTTTAATAAAAATTATGTCACATGTTTCATTATAATTGGTTGATAAAATAATTAATAAAATAGATATAGCATGCATTTATATAAATTCACCAATTAAAATTTTTCATTTTGTAAATTCAAGATTACCTTTTTGAATTTTTTTTTTTTGATTTCTTTAAAAATATGTGATTGGGCCAATTTGATTTGTGCAATTTTTACATAATAGTCAAAGGGAAAATTGTGAACTTTAAAAGTTTCTGATACTTATTAAATTAATCAATATACAAAAAGTTTAGAGAATTGATTTAGTTTTAATAAATTTACAAATATGCGACTCGTTATTAAGTAATCAATCCAACTAAAATTTTAAGATTTTACACCGTCTGATTTCTTAACCTCGTGAGATCTCGTATTCGATTTTTTGCGACCCCTAATATTATCAATATTTATTATGGACATCAAAAGTGAATTATGTTCCAAAAAGAGAGTATTAAAATATAACATAAAGATCCAATTAGACCTTTCCTAACACCTTAAAATTTTAAAATGACTAATTACTTAATAATTTTTATCAGACAACTCTAGTCCGAAGTTAATGATATTCATTATCAACTTTTTTCCCCAAAATCTATATATTGAATATATAAATATTTGTATACTACAAAACTTTGTTCCACTTTACAATTCTTCGTGCTATCTTGAATATATAGATAGGTCATTCTTAAGGAGAAGACCCTTCTTATATAGATTCCCGTAGAGAATCATTGATTTTATCGTAAAATTTTATCAATAAATTTTAAATAAAATTTCTAAAAAAATAAAATTTAATTCTAATGTAGAATACTAACGATATATAAATTTTATAAAGAATTTAGCATATAAAATTTGAACAAAAAACTTGATTTGAATTTGATTCAACAGTAGAATCATTATAGATAAATTTGATTCTATGGTAGATATGTTGTGGATTATTTTATTAATTTTTACAGATTTTTCAAAAAGAAAAGTTGTGTAATTTCATTTTTAATTTCTTAATTATGATTTATAATTATATTTATTATACAAAAAAAGAAAAATATATATGTATTTTGTGGTGGTTCTCTATGACTCTATATAAGGTGGTTCTCTTTAGAGTGTCATCCTATATTTTATATATCTAATATAACAATGAGGGGTTTTTAAGGCAATTTAACATATTTATTAAAATTAATGTCTAATAGAGAAAATTATCAAAATGGACCATCCACTGAAGTTTGGCCCTCACCTGCCCCTCTAATGTACAATTTCGTGTGCCGTATTTGATTTTTCAAATTTTTTCTCCTGTTGTGCTATTTCGTGTGCCGCATTAACTGTATTACGAAATATGGTCTGCCGTATTAGGCGCCTGATACGGTAGACGAAGTAGCGTGACACGTGTTGCGGTAGACGAAACAGCGTATCCATGGAGTATTTTGGACCACTTTTTTGGAATGACGTATAGGCAGGGCCATGAAATTTGGAAATTGTACATTTTGGACCATCACCCTGTCTAATATTCATTAATGTATAATTATTAATCATACATACATACATACATATATTGAGTCCCCTTCTAGAGAGAACTTGTTAGATAGAGAATTGGAGAGAACCATATAATTTTTTCTGATTCTACAGTAGAACCAAATTTTTTCTTTAATTTTTTATTGCAAAATTTTTTTTTTTAATTTGAAAATAAAAAAAATTCTGACCCGCCACGTTATCAGTGACGTCAGCAGTGATGACGTGGCACTGCCACGTGTCACTGCCACGTCAGCAGTGACGTCATCATTGTTGACGTGGTAGTGCCACGTGGCAGTGACACGTCATCACTGCTGACGTCACTGATGACGTGGCAATGCCACGTCAACACTGCTGACGTCACTGTTGACATGGCAGTGACACGTCAGCAGTGACGTGGCAGTGCTGGCGTGGCATTGACACGTCAACACTGCTGGCGTCACTGCTGACGTGGCAGCGACACGTCAGCAGTGCCGTGGCATCAGAAATAGGCAACATCTCAGACCATATCAGGTGAAGTGAAAAAACTAAGTTCATCTTACGTTATGTTCTTTGACTACATATAAAAGGAGTGCACATATTTCAATAATATAGGTGCTTCAAATCTTACGTTATGCATTATTTATGCGTGAACAAAGAAATATACATTAAATAGTAGAAAAAATCTGAATATGTGTATAATTTTTTTTTAATAACCGAACATGTTCATGACTTAAATATTATAATATTTATTATGATGGATGTATAAATTAATCATACATATTATACAAACAAAATCATTTTGCGACAAAGAGTGATGTTAGTTTTGACTTCTTTGTAAAATAAAAGAGATATATTCATCACGTGGGAGTTACAAATATACAAGGATTTTTCTGGTATGTGTCAATGATACACAATAAAAGATGTCAAATTTTAATTGATTACTACTTATTAATAATAACTAGAGATCCAGGCACCAAATATTATTCCCAGGTAGTTGCTCAAGACCACCTGTTAATCTGTTGTGAGAAATATTCAGATAAAAACCCACTGACCCAATCCAACGAGGAATTTCCCCGTCAATTTCGTTGTAATTTGATAAGTCTACCCAATTTAGTGAGATCTCTGCATCTCTTGTAAAGAGTGGGAACTCTTTCATATATCTAAAACACCATTGAAATTGTTTGATGAAAAGTCTAGGATAGTAAGATTCACAAGTTGAGAAAATGAATGTGGAATGTATCCATAGAGTAAATTGTTGTGACAATCAAAGTACTTCAGCTGTGACTTCTAGAGCTATTTGAGCTAGAGAGTGAGCTACCATATTAGCCTCCCTGAAGACAAACTTAATATCTTTGCATCTGGTGCTTAACAAGACTATGAATGTCATAAACCAACACATCTAAATCACTACAAGTTCCATCTTTCTTAAAGATCAAATATATAGCATTTTGTCAATTTGACTCCATAGTAAATTCAGTAAAATCGAAGTATGCGGCTACAAAAAAACCTTCTTTGATTGCACGAGTTTCAGCAGCAAGAACACCATAACGGACACTAAGAAAAGAAGTGCTGGCCGCTATAACTTTTCCATATTCAATTCGGACAGCAACTCCAGTTCCAGTACCCTCAACACTTTCACTAACAGCAGCATCAACGTTTATTTTCAAAGGTCCTGGAGTAGGGGGCATCCATTCCGCCTTAACCCTCGCATTAGCCTTTGATTTGTTGATGCAGACATTTTTATACTCTTCCAGAAAATTAGAACCCCAGTCAATGGTATCCTCATTACGAGGCATTCTCTTGCCATGTAAAACACTATTTCTCCATAACTAAATCTGCCAAGATATAACAGCAAAAAAATTAAAATTCTCATCAGAAAGCTTTTCTTTCAACCTGCTCAAGAAACAAATAATATTATTATCAAAACATTCAGAAATTTGCTTCTTGAAGCCCGCCAACTTCCAGATTTTAGAACTTGCTAGACATTGCCAGAGAGAGTGGAAAACATCCTCCTCTACACCTTTCCAACATCTCATACAAAAAGATTCGATTGGAACACCTTTGCGATAGAGGGACTTGTTGGTGGGCGACCAAAAATGAAAGTTTGTCAAACACCTTCTGTGTATCATCCAGAAAGTTTGTCAAACACCTTCCGTGTATCATCCAACCTCTCTAATATAACCGAACCTCTTTTAGGCATGGATCAAACACCTTCGGTGTATCATCCAACCTGCCCATTCTCACATACCCACCAACCATTATATTAGATGACACAAAAGCCACAACATCACAAGAATCTTGGTGTATATCAGTTTAGACTTTGACTAGCTGATAGTCTTCTTTGAGAATTGATGAGAATGAGTCTCTGAAAGCTATTTGAAGTCCCCCTTTCTTTCATTTCTTTAGTCTTTAGGGAGCCAAAGCTTTACTTTACTAAACTAATAGGGGCCGTATCTTGGTGGGTGTAAGTTAATGGAATTGATAGAGAAATTCAGAGACCTAGGCGGGATAGGAGAATTGATAGCTCCTTCTACCTATACCGCAGTTGAAGCACCTAAAGGAGAATTTGGTGTCTTTCTGGTCAGTAATGGAAGCAATCGCAAAGACTGAACTTTGACTCCAGTTTCAGTTCAAAACTTCAAGTCCCTGCAATAGCACTAAACCAACTGAACTACTACTTTACCCAAAGTCAATACCCCAAAGGAGCAAAAAGGCTCACCCTAAACTTCTACCCTGGCTCCGCCACTGCTCGCAAGCAACAATATTGATAATCTCGCATCCAAACATCTGCTAGATTTTAATCCTAACCAGGATGTCTAACGTAAGGCTAATATTAGTAGAGTCGAAAATAGCACTACGGTATCACAAAGTACCGAAAAGTCTTATGTTCAAGCTCTTGCGGTTCTGTTCCGCTTCTTGTGGTTAATGCTCTGAATTAGACTTAAAAAATTTCTCAGAAATCTGTTGCGGCCATTTGTAGCATCATGTACATTTGGAAAGTACAAGTCACAACTACCGTAACACATATCAAAAATCACCCTAAATCTGACAGCTTCTAATCTGTCCAGAGTTGGATGAAACTTAAAAGGCAGGGCTGGAACAACGTCACAGCAAACCCAGCTGATCTGTCACCAAATGCAGTGAGGTATCATTTGTGTTAAAAAAAATAGTAGGCTCTAACATGATTTCGATAATTGGTTCTACAAGCCAAAGTTTGGAAAAAGCTAGGCCTTCAAAGGCCTTGCTCCCTATCGAAATCAGAAAATGTAAACCCTGACATTTCCTTTACCTCCTCTCAATAAACATTTCATCTAACTTTTATTGAATAAATAGTGGAATCATACTAATCTGGTAGAAAAGCCATAATGATAACATTCCCCATAGAGTAAATCCTGTCATTCCCATCTAACCTTAATTAAATCACTGCCTGTGCCTCTACCAGAATCAAAGTGATTATTAATCTCCTTTCTTGTATAAAATGAAAATTCAGAGAAGATATGATGATTATTAATGTATAAGAAACATTAATAAAATTTACAAACAAAAATCTTCAACATGTTACACGAGACAGACATAATGAACATAGTTTTACATAAGTTGAATATTATTCCAGTTTGCTTGGGTACCTAAGCCTATTGTTTCTGGATTTTCTTCTGCCGATACTTTAGAAAGTATTACCGCCTAAGATATTAAATTTACAGTATCGACTTCCTGGATTAAGAATTAACACAAAATATTTAACAGTCTTTAACCAGTAAAATTTTGTTAAAAGAAATTGTGGGGAAGCAGGTTTAGCAAATTGATTCGAGAAACTGAAAACCAAAGTTTTCATCAAACCCCAACAAAATTTAACTAGAAAAGCTACATACCCAATAATCCCACTTGAATATTAACATAAAATCATTTAATAGATCACGTAGCATTAACAAAGAATCTTTAAATTGCACAAGCAAAACAAGAATGAAAAGTTCTCATAAATGTAACAATCATACTATACAATACCCAAGTCCTAAAGATTACCCAAATAGACTTCAGTTAAATACTTAATGTTAGGATTTCCAGCACCATTCAGTACAGCAGCTTGAAAAGCTGCACCATAAGCGACAGCCTCATCAGGATTAATACTCTTGCACAGCTCCTTGCCATCAAAAACTTCTTGCAATAGCTGCTGCACTTTGGGAATTCTAGTAGATCCACCCACAATAACAACATCATGGATCCAACTCTTTTCCATATCGGCATCTTCCAAGCACTTTTCTACAGTCTCCACGCAACTTTTGAATAAATCCATGTTCAAATCTTCGAATTTGGATCGAGTGATTATTGCATCGTAATCAATTCCCTCAAACAAAGAATCTACATCAATAGTTGTCATGTCATTATGAGAAAGAACCCTCTTTGCCTTTTCACATGCATTTCTCAATCTTCTTAAAGACTTAGCGTTTCCACTGATGTCTTTTCTGTGCTTCCTCTTGAAATCCTCAACAAAATGCTTTAGCAAACGATTGTCGAAGTCCTCACCTCCAAGGTGAGTATCGCCCGCTGTAGCCAGAACTTTAATATTATCCTTTTTCATTTTAAGAAGAGAAACATCAAAAGTACCACCACCAAGATCAAAAACAAGCACAGTTTTCTCCCCAGCCGAACTACTTGTAAGCTTTTTGTCAAGACTATAAGCGACTGCAGCTGCTGTCGGTTCAACAAGCATACGCAAGATGTTGAGGCCAGCTATTGTCGCTGCGTCTTTTGTGGCCTGACGCTGTGAGTCATTGAAGTGAGCAGGGATAGTTATAACAGCATTCTTTATTTTCTTTCCCAGGTATTCTTCAGCAATATTCTTCATCTCAATGAGAACCATTGAAGATAACTCCTGAGGAGAGAATTGTTTCTCCACACCTTTGTGAGTAACAACTATTTTTGGCATGTTAGCAGAACCACAAACTACCTTAAATGGCCAAAGCCCCATGTCACTTTGTACAGTAGAATCCGTGAATTTCCTTCCAATCAACCTCTTAGCATCTGTGTACAAGTAATATTGTAGATTTAAAAATTGAGAAAGATTAGCTGTTTACCTCTATAATTTCACTAGCAAAGATTCTATTGCATATATCATATAATTATCATTACATGTTAACTAAGTATTGTAAGTAAATTGCTCTCAGTTGTTCAATCATTTGATAGCCAGAGTCATTCTTTGATAAATGATCACTATGAGTCGGACTCAATAATGCCTTGTATACATATCACTGGAAAGTGCATGCAAATGTCGCCATTAGAGTACATACGAGTTGTGTAATTATTTTTGAGATCTTATTGCAATCTATATGATCCTAAACATGAATTTTCAATTTAAATATATAAAGGTGCAAGAAAATTCAACTACAAAATTGAGAGATCAGTCAAAATTAAGTAGATAGATAGCACTAAAGTAATTAAGAGTTTATTGTTTAGAATGTGAGCACGGAGAGCCTTATCCTTTTATGCATACAAAACGTATTATAGCAATATTAATTGGTCAGTAGCGCTTTTACCTTAGGAATATCATACAATTACCTCATGGCTTCGTATATAGTTATCTATGTAAAAAACTAAACCTACTACACACAAGACTCCAACCAAAGATATAGGTAAATATGAGTACCAAAAATAGTGTTGACAGGATTCGCAGCAGCCTGATATCTAGCAGCATCGCCAACAAAACGCTCTGTTTCAGTAAAAGCAACACATGACGGTGTAGTTCGGTTACCGTAACCATTTGCGATGATTTCAACTCGATCATGTTGCCAGACTCCAACGCACGAGTATGTTGTGCCTAAATCAATTCCAACTGCTACTCCATCATTATTGTCCATCTTTGCACCCAACTATATTTGACAACCAGGAATGAACGGAGATTATCAGTAAGTATGAATGTATTGGAGTCGCTCGAATACAATCACCTACTTTTTGCAATTCACCAGAATCCTACAAATATTTATATATATAGATACCACAAATATTCTAATCCTATTCTATATTATATTATATTTCAAATCCCAATTAACATCTTTTCTTATATCGGATAGAATTTTTTCCACAAATTAGAATTCTGCTCGATTCTTAACTTAATTAAGACTAGCCAACTTATCCGCGCTTCGCGCGGTTCGTAAATTTTTATTTTAAAGTATTGAAAATAGATAAATTAATTTCTATTATTCTTAAAAATTGATTGATCTCTTATGAATTTTCTAAAAAAAATAATTTAAAAATAATTTATATGAACTATTAGTTGGAAAAATGCACTCATAACATATCTAAAATTTTGATAATCTTAAAAATATCACAAATATATAAAAATAAAAATTTAAATATGAACGTAATATTTACGATGAAAAGTTACAAATATTGAATATAACTTAATAACCCTTTTTTACAGCCGACACCCCTCTTATAATATACATGTTCAATAATGGTGTAAGAATTTATTTAATTTGAATATTCATTTATTTTAACCCGATATAATGAAACAACGGGTGTATAAATTTTTTATCAATTCAATCTTCCAATAAAATGGTTGGGTTTGTTCAATTTAATTAGTTTGGTCATAACTCATGTGTAATTTATTCATGTGCACAAGTAAATTATTTGTTTACAAATTTCAAATATTAAGTAAAGATCGGTGTACTTCCATAATTTATTACAACTCCACAATCATTGATAATAAAGATTGCTTGAAAAGTTTGGGTTAAAAACGTTTTTCAAAGCCGACACCCCACCCATAATATACATATTCAATAATAGTGTAAAAATTTGTTTAATTAGAATAAAAATTTATTTCGACAAAGTATAATGAAACAAAGGGTGTATAGCTTTTTTATCGATTTTTTCTTCTGATAAATGGCAGGGTTTGTTAAATTTAATCGATTTGACCATAACTCATGTATAATTCATTCATGTGCAAAATTAAAAATTTGTCTACATTGTTTGTATACAATTCCAGATATTAAGTAAATATCTTGTACTTCCATAATTTATTACGACTTTCACAATCATTGATAATAAAAATTGCTTGAGAAGTTAAGGTCATCTACCCTATAATCATCCAAAAAGAAATTATAGTGATCTTGAATGGAAAATAAAAAATAACGTAATATAAACAACTGTTAGTTTTAATTTTACCTAAAAATAAATTTAATTATTTATAATTAATATTTAATATTAAAATAATAACTATAATCTTCAAGTAAAGTTTGCTAATTTTTAAACAAAATAAATAAAGTAAATTTAATAAATGTTTAATATGTGTAGTTAATGACTAATTAAATTGTCATTAATAACTATTTAATGCCAAAAAAGAATTTAAAAATAAAATAAAAACAAAACAAAAATTCAAGAAAAATACCTTAAATTGTTCTTGTGCATTTCCGATTTTCAGGCATTAAATTTTATTTTTAGTTATTGAAAATAGATAAATTAATATAAAAGTTAATAGGTATTTAAAAAATTTCCTAAAAAAAGTGATTGAAAACAGTTTGTATGAATTATTAGTTGGAACAATACTCTCATTATATATCAAGAATTTTAATAATCTTAAAAATATTATAAACATGAAAAATAGAAATTAAAATAATAAATATAACTAAATAACGTTTTTAAAGCCAACACCCCTCTCATAATATACATGCTCAGTAATAGTATTAGAATTTATATAATTAGAATATTAATTTATTTTGACACAATATAATGAAACAACATGTGTATAACATTTTCACACAATAAAAAAAGACACAATGTGAACAATTTTAAGTTGTTAATTTACAAAAAAATAATCTTAATTTTATACATATAATTAATATTTTATATTGATATAATAATTATAATGCTCAAATAAAGTTTTTTAATCTTTTATATTAATAATTTGAAGTAAATTTAATATATATTTATTTAATAAGTGTAATTAGTGATTATTAAAATGTCAATAAGATGCCATTAAGCTGCTACTTAATGCAAGAAAAAAATTTAATAAAAAAAAAAATCAAAAAAGCGAGAATAGAAGAAAAATATCTTAAACGCTTTTCGTGCGTTTTTGATCTCCGGGCATTATAATATACCCTTTCCGTCCTTCTCATGTTTTTACAAATGAGTTGGGCACGAAAATTAAGAAAAATTGTAAAGTAGTGGAGAAAAGTAAGAAAAGTGAGTAAAGTAGTGGGACCAATCAATATTTTATGTAATAAAGTGAGTTTAGTGGAAGAAAGTTAGTCGGTGTAGTTACTTTTTATATTATAAAACTTTATTATTTTAGAAAAATTTTGGAATGTAAAGAATTGAGAAGGATATCCCAAAAAGGAAAGTGTAAAGAAATGGGAGGAACAGAGAGTATAATGCTCAAATAAAGAGTGTAAATCTTTTATATAAATAATATGAATTAAATTTAATATATATACATATATATTCAATAAGTGTAATTAATGATTATTAAAATGTCATTAAGATGCCATTAAGTTGCTACTTAATGCAAGGAAAAAATTTAATAAAAAAAATCAAAAAAGTGAGAATTCAAGAAAAATATCTTAAACGCTTCTGGTACATTTCTGATCTCCAGGCATTATAATATATATAGATTCTTATTTAGTATTTAATATTTTGTATTTAGTATTTAATATTTAGTATATAAATATTATATTTAGTATTTAATATTAAATATTAAATATTAAATATTTTAAATATTAAATATTAAATATTTTAATATTTTAGTATGTTATAAACGTTGGATCTAGCATAAAAAAATATTTAATATTTTAGTATGTTATAAATTAAAAGGTGTATTTATATAGAAATACGAAAATGTATATGTCAATAATTTAAATCATATATAATTACGTTTTCTACATTGAATACCATTATCAATGTAGGACTTCTACATTGAATAGAATTAATGTAAAAATTTGTAATTTTATTTTATCTTGAGATTCTGAGTGTTTCCATTTGAATAAAATTATTAAATCATCACTAAAATAGATATAATTTTGTGAGGTTCGCATGGATTATAAAATCATCCAAATCTGATTTCTAGATCTCAAGATAGAGGTCAAATAGTAAATATGAATTTTTTTAATACTAATAAAAAATAAATAAAATTCAATTATAAGATAACTTTTTTTAATTATATCCTTTTCAGATTATGATTTTCTTTTTAAAATTTAATTATAATACAACCTTTTTAAATTATTTCCTTCTTAGATTATAATTTTCTTTTTAAAATTTGCAACATTTTTTAATTATATCCTTTTTAGATTATAATTCTCCTTTTAATGTGATCTAATCTTGATCGTCTATTTTTAATCCAATGGTTCGTATGCTTTTGGTAGTATAGTGACCAGAGCATACCAAAAATTTGGATAACATTACTTTTATACTTATTATATACTAGCTTTTACCCCGTACAATGCACAACTCCCTTTTTAATATCTATAATTATATTATACTAGTCGACTAAGCCGCGCTTCGCGGTGGCCTTATAATATTTTTCTTAAATTTTAAATAAAGATTATTTTAGGAAAAAATCGACAAAAATATTTATATAATATCAATATAAATTGGTAAACACAATACAGTATAAATTAAATATACATAGATAATAAAATAAATTATTCATATATTTTTCTATAACGATTTTATATCAAGATTTTTTAGACTTACACCCGTTTGTATATATTATAAAAATAATAATCGTACACAATAATAAAAATTTAAATAAAATTGTTCTTTAACTTTGATTTACCGATTTTTCCTCACAATTTTTTAAGTCGACGCCCATTGTATATTTAATAAAAATACTAAGCGCATAAAATAATAAAGATTTAAATACTAAAATTCATATTTACTTTGATTTCGGTTTGGACACCAATAAGATTTTCTTAAGATTCAATTAGAGTTGGGATATATTGATGTAAAAAAAAGGTTAGAACTTGTTTTCTATATCCTAACTATAATATAATTTATAGCCGAGAGATTTTCCTTTAATAACATTAATGATTTCCATAATTACATATTTTATGTTTGAAAATTGAAATAATTTAGAAAATTAGATAAATAGCTTTCGAAGTGATTTCAAAGCTCCACAAAATGCCTAGCTGGGGAAAATTGTAAAAATTTTAATATATATAGACAACTAATAAACTATATACTTATTTTTTTATGTCGATTTTATATCACGTTTTCTTCGACCGACACCTGCTGTAATAAATACATATAAGTCGCATGTCGCGACGATCTTGTAATATTTTTAGAATTTTTTCAAAATATAGACTATTTAAGAAAGAAATCAAAAAGAAAATATCTATAAATAAATTAGTGAAGACAATATTGAACAAATTTTAATATATATATATATACAACAAAATAAATTATATAATTAATTTTTATGTCGATTTTGGGTCACGTGTTTTTAGGTTGACACCCGTTGTAATAAATACATATAGATAAAAAAGCATATTTGATTGAATTAACTAAAAGAAGACGTGGCAATATTATGATCAGGAACAAAGAGAAAATAATAACGACAAATTAACAATTAGCAGTAAATAAATAAAGATGGAATGGTAAAGGTTCAAACATTTTGTGTCAAGTTTCTCAAGTGTTTCTACTTCTCAAACAGAGAAAGATCTCTCAATTCTTGTTCATACGATCAGGTGTACTGATCACTAACAAAAAAATACAGAAACCAAAGCAAAGAACAACTAATGGTTACTAATAATCCATAATTATAAATGAAATCATAACAAATCATATATTTAAAAATAAAACGAAGAAAGAAAATATTAAATCAGTAAATTCAAACCTTCAAAACCAACAAAAAAAACAACCTGAAAATCATTAAACAGAGGCCATGTACATTGAGAATTAAACAAAATAAGAATGAATAAAAAAATTAAAAGAAAATAGACGGAGACAAAAGTAAACAAAAGCAAGAAAAGGGGTTACAAACATGGTGATAAAATTTGATCATTAGAAGCACTGATTGTATTTATATAAGAATATAAAATATCTTTTCTACTTCAAATATGTAAATTTGAAATTTTCTTTCCTACAAATTCAAAAACCATTTCTATTTCGAAGATATTAACGTTAAAATGGTAAGTTTTGATAAACAAAGAAAGTTTTGATTTTTTTTCTAAAAAATAGGAACTTAAGAATGAATTTTTGATTATAATTATTTAAAATATAGGAGCTCTAGAAAAATAGATAAATATGATTTGAGCGATTTTAGAGTTTCTGGGGATTTTCCTTAGTCGACTAAGCCGCGCTTTGCGGCGGCCTTGTAATATTTTTTAAAATAAATTCAAAATATAAATTTAAGAAAATCGAATAGAAAATATCTATTGATAAATTAATGAATAGAATATTGTAAAAATTTTAATATATATAGACAACTAAATAAATTATATAATTATTTTTGTGTCGATTTTGTATCACATTTTTTTAGGCCGACGCCCATCGCAATAAACCGCGTGTCGCGACGCCCTTGTAATATTTTTTAAAATTTTTCAAAATATAGATTATTTAAGGAAGAAATCAAAAAGAAAATATCTATAAATAAATTAGTGAACACAATATTATACAAATTTTAATACATATATATAGACAACAAAATAAATTATGTGTTTATTTTTTACGTCGATTTTGTGTCACATTTTCTTAGATCGATACCCATTGTAATAAATACATATAGGTAAAAAAGCAAATTTGATTGAATTAATTATCTAAATTTTAATTTATATTACAAAAAGCAACTCATTAATGTTACAACCAAAACCTCAATGATAAAGCGATCCGTTCTCGAAGTTGGTAGCAAATTACTAGTGTTCTAAAAAGCGGCCTAGTCGGCCGATTAATCGGCGCCTAGGCGCTAGACGATCATTAATCGGTCATTAGAGACATTAGAGACAGAAATCGGTCATTAGAGACATTTTTTTGATTAGGCGACGCCTAGACGGGATTAGGCGGTTTAATGAGTTAGGCAGAAATAATCGATTAGGCAGTGATTAATCAGATTTAATAAGGATTAATCGGTCAAATTAAAAAAAAAAACAGTCAAATTAAGAATAAAACTTTAAAAATACAATTTTTTTAATAAAAAATATTATTTACACATGAAAGGGTAAATTCACTCATCATATTTAATAATAAAATGAAGATATTTATATTTTTACTTATATATAATATATTTTTAAACATTAAAATTAAATTATATAAAAAATAATATTTTAATACATCCGATTAATGTTCCGATTAATCGCCGCCTAACCAATTATTCGCTAGAAGGTGGGCTCACCGCCTAGACTCGTCTAGCGATTTTTACACAAATTACACATGTTCATATCCCATGAACACCGCTCTTGTAGTATGATGCCTCTCGTTCACTCGTTTCTCCAACTGCAAATAAGATCCTGCAAGGCTGCACCAAATAATATAAAATCAGTAGAACACAAAAAAAAAAATCAAATTAGTAACTACAGAAATTGTTATCATACAATACCAAAAAATGACACAAACCAACGAAATTAGGTTTTTTTCTATTTTAAAACAACAATATATCTTGTACTCCTGTAACCCTAATGAAATCATAAATTTTGTCTTCAACTCCCTACAATTACTTCAAAAAATCCAATAAGAATGATATTAAATAGGAAAAATTGGATCATAAAATTTGAAGAATGCGTTGCTTGAGGGTCCCTTATATATAGATTTATCTAGTGGGATTTGAAAATATAGTTAAAATCAAATTTAACTTGCATAATTATCTTTTTCTCTAAAAATTAGAGAAAATACAGATAAATTATAGATAAATTCGAAAACATTTTCTATTTCGAATATGTTAATGTTAATGTTAAAAAAGTAAGTTTTGATTTTTTTTCTAAAAAATATGACCTAAAGAAGGAAGTTTAATTTTAAGTATATAAACCAAAAATAGCATTAACGAAAAAGTAAATCCAGCTTGGTCAAAAATTCTGAAAGACATTCCAAATTGAATCGTTAAAAAACAAAAATTGGATATGTAATATAAAAATTGGAGTATATAATACGAATTCTATGTGATGCATAATGCATTGATACCTGAAATCTTCTTGATGAGGCTACCTACTAATCATGGTACAACCGTATCCTATTAAGAACTGATCCCAACTCCATCTTATATGTTAGTAGTCAACCAACATCATAATATTAATCTAGAACAAAACGATTGAGAATTAAATAACATATGAATGAATTAAAAAAACTAAAAGAAAATAGACAAAGACTAAAGTAAACAGAAGCAAGAAAATGGTTACAAACATGGTGCTAAAATTTGATCATTAGAATCAATGATTGTATATATATAAAAATATAATTTTTTTTTCTACTTCGAATATATAAATTTGACTTCTTCTTCTCTACAAATTCGAAAACCTTTTCAATTTTGAATATGTTAATGTTAAAAAGGAAGTTTTGGTTTCTTATCTAAAAAATAGGACCTAAAGAAGGAAATTTGATTTTAATTATTTAAAATAGAGGAGCTCTAGAAAAATAGATAAATATGAATCGAGCGGTTCTAGAGCTCTCGGGGGTTTTCCTTTATATTATATATATATATATATATATATATATATATATATATATATATATATATATATATAGGCAAGTGCTCAAATACAAACCACTTTTAAAATACAAACTTACAAACCAACACTAAATTAATTATATTTCATTTATTCTAAGGTTCCCGCCAAGGGCACCTTCACAAAAAATGCTTAAAATAATTGGCTCTATCCATAAAAAAAAAAAAAAAAAAACTTGCCGTGGAAATTCAAAGCATTTAAGACAGTAAACGGATGAGTTAGGTAGTCATGAGGGCCGAAGGCTCTCGACACACCCGTCAATCGTCTATTGCCTTTACCATTGATTGCCATTCCTTACAACTTTAGAATGATAAAGGCGCGAAGCGCCGTACAAGAAGGTGCGAAGCACCGTTAACCAGTGAAATCCACTGCCACGTCATCACGTGAATAGTGATTTTTTTTATTTTTTTATTTATTTTATTTTTTTGTTTGATAGAACCAATTATTTTAAGCATTTTTTGTATTGGGGTACCCCTAGTTTGGTCATTAGATTAGCTTGAAATATTAGATTATGCTTGGTTTGTAGGTTTGTATTTTAAGGAGGTTTGTATTGGAGTAGCCCCCTATATATATATATATATATATATATATATATATATATATATATAGATTATAGAAGATTATAGATATATATATATACATATACATACATATATATATATATTGATTCTATAAATATAAATTACAAACTTATAAATATTCTCTTCTACAAATTGGAACACCTGTATTTAACTTTCGATAGATTCCGACAGAATTTTAATTATATTTCTTTCCTACAAATTCGAACATTTCTCATATACAAATTCGAACATATATTCTATTTCTAAATGTTAAACCAAAAAAGTAAGAAAAAAATAATATCAGTCAAAAGATTTGAACAATTTTAGCATCAAAATGTCTACGTTTTATATAAATTTAGATAAACCGAAATTGAAAATTTTAAATTATACATATCCTCTTGATCACGAGGCCAGTACTGCAACTTGCTGATTCTGGAGGCAGTCAAGTAGATACTTTGTAATTTATTCCTACTTTTGTTAGTAACGTAAAAACATGTGTTCGTAATTAAACATATAAAGATTAAATTGATTTAGAGCATCAATATATATTATCATTAATTTAGAACATGTGTTCGTAATATAGATACGAACATATTATCAACTTCTAATGGAAAAAAAAAAGGCGTTGTTCATCAAAATCATGCATAACAAAATCGATCCCAGTCAGATTTTTTTATTTTGAAGATGAATGTTTAAGTACTATGTTGACGGAGGAATTTGGTAACAACAAAGTTTGAGGTTTGTCGCCGGAATCAAGATCTATGACGGTGGTTCTTCGCCGGATAAGTCACCGGAGTGTGGTGGCTGTGATAAATTGGAAGCTGAGATTGAGAGGGTTATTGGTGGTGGCTCGTAGCTCTTCGCTTCCAACCCCTCAATTTGCCTACGTACCTCTATATTTATAGAGGATCAAGCCCACGTAGTTCTTGGAGAGCAAGAAACCCAATTGGGCTTGGATTGTCGGTCTAGCTTCCGGAATGTTCTACTATGAGGCCTAACCACAAAAGGTCCAAGCCTCATCCAAGATCTCAAGACTTCACAGATAAGGAAACTTCCCCCGTCGAGGACTAGTCCTATCTACTACCAGCTATTTCTTGATTTCAAGGATGCAGGTATAGCCGTGGTTTACCCCAAGTGCGGAACGCATCCCTGTCCCCCGAATGAGAAGCACCCACCAGATAGCAGGACAGGTGATCCAGAGCTTTTGGGTGCAAAGTGCAGGATTACTCCAAAGTTCCCCAATGAGAGCGCGCCCATTGGCTACAGGAACAGAGCTCCCAAAGCACACACCAGAAAGTCCCCATCTTTCCACCTTAGGGCGCGCCCTTAGTGTCTAAGAAGGGTCCTTATATCCAGGCAAACCCCTGGAGGCCTTCTGCGACGGACATCCCCCTCCTGAGATACGACAGGAGGGAATTCTTCAATATCTATTGGAATTTAAGCCTGAGTGGAATCCAAGCTTGAGTGGAATCCAAGCTTAAATAGAATCCTTCATTAAAAACTATAAAAACTTGAGTAGAATTCCATCTTGAGTAGAATTCCAGCTTGAGTAGAAATCTCTGATATGGAAGTATCAATGAGGGCGCGCCCTCCCTATAAGGAAAGTGAGGGCGCGGCCTGGTTTCTTCAATCTATGCCAAAACCCTAATTTATCATGAAAATCCCCAAATTGAACCCGTATATGACCCGGATCCATTTTAGAATACCCGAACCGAATTTTGGGCATAACAACTACCCCCCAATTCCATATGAAATCAGAGATGTTATATGGAATTTTCCTCAAAAACCCAAAATTTATGTAGTTTTTCTCCTCCAGGGTGCGTCCTTATTCTTTTTATCTTCAAGATTCTATGCGGAGGGCACGTCCTGGAATTCTTCAATCCACATCTCTAAGCTTTTGCATCCATCTCTAATTTTGGCTTCTTCGTAGAGGAATAACACAAATGCACAACATCTCTAAGCTTACATGAGCTAACTCGGCGTAAGAAACAAGAGATATTATGCACAAGTGTAAACCTCTCACCGAGCTTGCCCTAAAGCTAAATATATATATTTACAGAGGGCGCGCCTTATGATATTATGATGTACGGACCCCTTTAGCTATCATCCACATACACTTCCATGGTCTTTTCAAGTTCCCTCTGCATTAATCAAGCCAAAGGGCATTCCAATGTAACAGTATAATCCTCTATCTGTGATGAAAAAGGTGTGCTCTTGATCAGGTGCATACATGGAAATCTGGTTATAACCCGAATAAGCATTCATGAAACTCAAGAGAACATGTGCTGTTGCATCTTCCAACAGACCAATCCGAGGAAGAGGAAAACTATCCTTAGGGCAAGCCATTGTTCAGATCAGTGAAATTTATAAAAGTCCTCCATTTCCTATTAGGCTTCTTAACGAGAACCGGGTTAGCTAACCATTCTGGGTAGTAAGATTCTTTAATCAAGCCAACATTTAACAATCAATCAACTTCTTCCTTCAATGCAATAGCTCTTCCTCACTTATCAGATGTCGCTTCTGCCTTATACCCTTCCTGTCAGGATCTATATTCAAGTGATGACACATGACCTTTGGATCACCACCCACCATATCATCATGACTCCAAGCAAAAACATCTGAATCCCTAACATCCACCAAAACTAAGATTGTATCTTCTGTTAAACCAGTCTTTTCCACCGATTGAGGCATTCTTGAATCAAGATCAAAATCAAAACTTCGAGGGGTCTTCAATCGGTGCTTCATCCTTGGAGGGCGCGTCCTTTATAAGAGGAAAGTCTTCCTCGACAAAGGCATTCGCCAGTCCTTCCAAGAACATTCTTCTTCCCTCGATCTGTTCACCTCTATTACTGATCGATATAATATCATCAGAGTTGTCTTCTTCAATCTCTTCTAGAATTATTTTCTTGAAAATCATTAGAAACAAATGCTTCTTCTACCCGCAGTCCGTGAGGGCGCGCCCTAAGAGTGGGCACATCCTCTTTGGACTCTTGAACAATATAATGGGCCTGAGCCTCTCCCAGGATAGCATTCATGATTCCTTTAGAACTGTTTCCTCTGAGGGCGTGCCTTATGGTTTATCTTTATTAAGCAGGGCGCGCCCTCCATCTCCGTCTCTTCTATTAGAACTTTCTTTGTGCTTCTTAACTTCTCTGACAATCCAATTAGTTAGGAATCCTTCCTTAATCAAGTCTTCAATTTCATCCTTCAACACGTGAGTGTTGTGCCTTGTAGACTCGTGATACTCGCAATACTTCTTCTTGTCTTTGCTTTGCCAAGTAGACAGAGGTTCTGGCTTTCTGAAGAGTCTTTTGTTCTTGTTCACCTCGAAGATATGCTCAATCGAAGCCGTCAATGGAGTATAATTATTTGGCCTCATATCATAATTGTAAGTATTCGGAGGTCCCCAACTTCTCCAACTTCAGTGAAATTCACCCGATTAGCACCAATCCTAGCACGGTGAACAGGACTCATAAACCTATCCTTCCTCTTATTAGTCTTCCCTTTGGTATTTCCCTGTGCATCTGTTATCCGGTTGTTTGCCAAGGATTGCTCTATAATCTTGAAAGATTCAGTTTGTGCAAACACATCGGCCAAAGTTGCCGAGTCTCTTCCTTGGATATGCTTCCACAAATCTGTTCCTACCTACAGTACAGCTACTAAGAAACTCTTAATTGTCTTATCGGTTGCTCCTTTAACCAAAGTGGATTCATTGAATCTTTTGAAGTAAGATTGAAATCTTTCTCCTTTTTTCTGCTTAATGTTGGCCAGAGTTGTAATGGGAGGAGCATACTTCACTGCTGCTTGGAACTTGGTTAAGATCAAAGTCCTCATCATCTCCCAAAAGATAATCACTCCAGGTCCAAGCTTTTAAAACCATTGCTAAGCACTCTAACTGAAAATTTCTTTGTTGAAAATAGAGGAGTTTGTGCTGTAACAGATATCCTTCCTCCATCCAAGTGAGAAAGAAGCTTCTTCAAATTATCGACATTAAAAATTCCCACACCTGGAATATTTTGATCATTTGGTGGCACAGTTGTTTGAGTACCCCCCAAGGGTGGAGGTTGAGTTGTCGTCTGAGCATTTCCTGGAGCTCTGGAATGAAGTTGTGTGAGAATTACCTCTTGAGTCTGAGTTTGTTCCTTCTAACCTTGAGCTTGTGGATTTCCTTCAACCTCTGGATTCTCCTATGGTTGTGGATTCCCTTGAGAACCTCCTTGATGCTTTCCTTTAGAGGGAGGGAGCGCCCTCAACCTCACTTCACTAAGTATTTGAAGGAATTTGAGTGATACGAGGGGATATATCTCCTGAGGGCGCGCCCTCATTGTGGCGAGGTCACCTATCCCCTCGATATATCTTCATACTTCTATCACCGTTATCACGGCTACTTCTTCTTCCAGTATTACCATGAGGAATAGCTTGCTCATGTCCAAGGGGCCTCGACCTGTGATCAGGATGGCGCGCGTTGTGGATCATCACTCCGAGGAAGGGCCCGCGCATGTCCAAGGGGTTGCGACCTATTATCAAGGGGCGCGCGCTGTGGATCACGGGGCCTTGATTCCAAGTGCTTCTCTTTCTTCTATCGCTCAAGGAGTACTATCCTTAGATCGTCATCACTAAGCGTTCCTTCAAGCTTGTAAAGTCTTTCTTCATCACGTTGAGTCTCACTGGGGGCGCGCCCTGAGCGATGTGGGTGAGGGGGCGCCCTTTCCTGAACTGCTGGCATCCTACGATCACAATTATCTTCACTTGGATGTTCAATGATGGGATCAAAATAATATAACCTTCGATGAGTCACCAATTGAAAACTCCTTTCCTGCACTTCTTCACCTCTTCGAGAGCTTTCCTCAACTTGAAAAGCTTTCCCCGTTCGACGATGATTTCGTGGAATACTCCGAGATTTTCTCCTACTTTCTTGCTCTTGCTCCACTGAATCAAATCTTGCCCCAAAGTTATTTATGGCAGTTCCCATATGATATAACTGCTCCATTAACTCCACGTTGCTGATAAGAACGGGCGGCTGTCCGCCGGTAGCCGAATTTCCACGGTGGTGTGGGGAATCAGGGATCTGTTCCGGAATATAAGCTTCGTGACGATCTTGATTACCCCCAAGCTATCTTTAAAATCATAACCATTTTCTTCACGAGAACCTCCACCTTGATTGTGAGACATATCCAAATTTGATCAAGATACTATCAAGTGGATTGATGACTTTAAAGTTCGGGAGGCTGCATCCATCAAATCTAAGATAATTGCACTAGAGCTTCAAAAGGATGTGGTGATGGAGGGCGCATCCTCAAAAGAGGGAAGGCTTGCACGCTTAAAAGTAAAAGTTCCGCATCGCATCTTCTACCCGAGGGCGCGTCCTCCATTGTATGAGAACTATTCAAACTCACCCTTCAGGGCACGCCCTACAGGCATAATCTTGCATTCTCGAAAAAGTTGAAAATTTCACTGAACTAAGACTAGGGAAAGTGTACATAAAGTGTACATGGACTACCCCCCTAGACTCGGAGGTAATTAATTTACCTTGTAGTCTGCTATTCAGGCATTGCTCTACTTCAATCAACTTCTGGTAGAAAGAGTGCATTCTCCGGTCACGGGCTACTTCAAATCTCATCCCATGAAGGGGCATCTCAAAATGAGGCATCCTATGAATAACATCTCTCAAAGAGGCATCTCACTAGGAGGCATCCAATAAAGGGCATCTCACGAAGAGGCATCTCACAAGGAGGCATCCTATGAAAGGCATCTCACGAAGAGGCATCCCCATGGGGGTCTTCCGTTGTTCACACAAATTGTCCTAAAATACATGTATATGTAGGGCTAGGGAGGTGCATCAGTACTACCCCCCAGCATCAGAATATCATTCCTTAAAGAATCGTCTCTTAAAGAGGCATCCCAAGACGGGAATTTCTAGAGAGAGTCGTTGGAGTTGCTGAGGGCGATGACAGTCTCTTCTAGTCCGGATGAATGTAATTCTTGTGTAGAAGGGCTCACTCATGACCTTGGGGCCTCAACCTGCCTATCAGGGGGCGCACTCTAAGATTCATGGGGTCGCACATCAATACAATTTTCTTCAAACAAAAGATATGCCATGGATCGTTACGATCATACTTGTAGACGAAGCCACAACATGAGGTTGATAAGTTAAGGCGCGCCCTGATGCCTATCATTCAAGTCATTGTAGATATGAGGGCGCGTCCTCTGTAGCAAAATATTGTTTCTTCATAGAGGGGCTCGCTCACGACCTTGGGGCCTCAACCTGATGATCAGGGGGCACACTCTATGGTTCGTGGGGCCGCAACTCAACAACTTCTTTCCTTCTGGAGTCCAAGCAGTAAATTACCCTCATAGATATTGGAGTCCGCCTGAACATTTGTTTTTTTTTCCTTGAGGGCGCACCCTATAATCGGAAAGGTCATCTCAGGGGGAGTTCCTTGAGGGCGCGTCCTATGTTGGAGGATTTTCCTAAAGTTGCGAATTTCCTTGAAGCTGAGTCCTGATGTAGAGCTTTTCCTTGGGGTTGAGGATTCTCACCCTATCTTCTACTAACTGTATTATGAGAAATCAAGAGAACAATCGTAGGGCCTTCTCTCTCTAGAGGGCGTGCCCCTAGCAACAGGTCAAGGACTATTCCTCACTTGGTGATTAAGACAAACAATGTCATTCCTACTTCTTTGGCTTCATTATCTTCCAACGAATTCTCAAAGCAGGGCTCTCTCGTGTCCAAGGGGCCTCGACCTGTAATCAGGGGGCGCGCGTTGTGGACCACGACCTTGAGGAAGGGCTCGCTCATGTCCAAGGGGCCTCGACCTGTAATCAGGGGGCACGCGTTGTGGATCACGGGGCCTCGATTCCAAGTGTTCCCCTTTCTTCTGGCCAGGCAAACCCATGTAGGCCTTCTCACCAGGCAAACCCCTGTAGGCCTTCTCACTAGGTAAACCCCTGTAGGCCTTCTCACCAGGCAAACCCCTGGAGGCCTTCTCATCAGGTAAATCCCTGTAACTTTATACATGCAATAAATATATAGAGCAAAATAATATAGAGGTTGGATATTACCTGGAGGCGCGCCCAATCAGGGGAAGGCGCGCTTCTTGATAATCTTCTGAGGCATGCTCTACTTGAATTAGCAAAACCCACCATTGCAGCTTTATCTTCTATATCATCTTCCATGAGTGCGCCCTGTGGCGCGTCCTGGCAGTGCATCTTTGATAAGAGATTCTGCACCTTTTTAGAAAATCTTTGAGGCTTCTATTGATGTGACCTCCTTCCTGTGAGCGTGCTCTGTCAGAGATGATGAAAGATGAATATGCAGCTTCATGTGTTTCTCCACTTGAAAGTAGAATACTGGTAGGCGCCCCTTGAGATAAAGATGCAACTCCTGATAATTGTGTCTCATATATGTAAGACTTCATCTTCATGTGTTTGCATCTCAACTTTCTCCTGTGCTAGCTTTCACCATAACCTTCTTCTCAGAATAGGATGTGGATTTCATCCTAAACCAATTACCAATAGGTTTCCTAAACCAAGTAGAATTCTTTATTAAAAATTCGTAGTTGTCCTTCTTCTCCAGTTTCGGACTGATTCCAGCCAAATTCTTCTGATGGTAACACCTTTGGGTTAACGATAATTTAATAAGCTTCGCGTGGACTGTAAAATCGTCCAAATCAGACTTCTAGAACTCAAGATATGACCCAAATAGTGTAGGTAGCACGTGCAGCACAATACATACGAATTTTCATATATTTTAACTCCAAGATCGATGACCCATCATCAATTAAGCCATACTTGAGACCATATCTTCAAACCATGATGAGAATCGTAACCTGGAGGAGGCATCCTGGAGATGAGGGCGTGTTTAGTCATTGAATTCTCCCATAACTTGTTGGAAATCATCTGAACCTTAGATACCACCCTTAGGGCGCGCCCTCAGATTTCTAGAGGATGCATCCTGATAGTGAGGGCGCGCCCTCCGTGATGAGGACGAGATCTCGATAATTGCGTCTCTTTCTTGGAACATCCTGCCTTGAATCATATCCGGAATCTCCCCTTGAAAAACCTAGTTCAAAGCTGTTGATCGGAAATCACCGCTTTTGAGCATAACCGGAACCATCTTTTTGCAGCAACAGCCTGAAAACCAGTTCTAGAACCATCTTTGACATCAAAATCGCCTTCCGATCTTGTTCGACCCCCCTGCCAGAAATCGCCATCCTTGGATCTTCTCCGTTGCTGCAGATCTGCAACCCAATCGAGGGCTATTCCTTAGATCTTGCTTGTCGCTTCATAAGAACCTTCATCGTGGTGAGAAATCCATCCTCCTTGGATTATGATCTTGATCAGCAGCCCTCCTTCTAGCGCCAATTTGTTGACGGAGGAATTTGGTAACAACAAAGTTTGAGGTTTGTCGCCGGAATCAAGATCTATGACGGTGGTTCTTCGCCGGATAAGTCACCGGAGTGTGGTGGCTGTGATAAATTGGAAGCTGAGATTGAGAGGGTTATTGGTGGTGGCTCGTAGCTCTTCGCTTTCAACCCCCTCAATTTGCCTACGTACCTCTATATTTATAGAGGATCAAGCCCACGTAGTTCTTGGAGAGCAAGAAACCCAATTGGGCTTGGATTGTCGGTCTAGCTTCCGGAATGTTCTACTATGAGGCCTAACCACAAAAGGCCCAAGGCTCGTTCAAGATCTCAAGACTTCACAGATAAGGAAACTTCCCCCGTCGAGGACTAGTCCTATCTGCTACCAGCTATTTCTTGATTTCAAGGATGCAGGTATAGCCGTGGTTTACCCCAAGTGCAGAACGCATCCCTGTCCCCCGAATGAGAAGCACCCACCAGATAGCAGGACAGGTGATCCAGAGCTTTTGGGTGCAAAGTGCAGGATTACTCCAAAGTTCCCCAATGAGAGCGCGCCCATTGGCTACAGGAACAGAGCTCCCAAAGCACACACCAGAAAGTCCCCATCTTTCCACCTTAGGGCGCGCCCTTAGTGTCTAAGAAGGGTCCTTATATCCAGGCAAACCCCTGGAGGCCTTCTGCGACGGACATCCCCCTCCTGAGATACGACAGGAGGGAATTCTTC
Source organism: Saposhnikovia divaricata (assembly GCA_036435485.1). Classification (NCBI taxonomy): domain Eukaryota; kingdom Viridiplantae; phylum Streptophyta; class Magnoliopsida; order Apiales; family Apiaceae; genus Saposhnikovia; species Saposhnikovia divaricata. Next base: position 10,986,136 of record CM071599.1, read on the forward strand.
AATATCTATTGGAATTTAAGCCTGAGTGGAATCCAAGCTTGAGTGGAATCCAAGCTTAAGTAGAATTCTTCATTAAAAACTATAAAAACTTGAGTAGAATTCCATCTTGAGTAGAATTCCAGCTTGAGTAGAAATCTCTGATATGGAAGTATCAATTAGGGCGCGCCCTCCCTATAAGGAAAGTGAGGGCGCGGCCTGGTTTTTTCAATCTATGCCAAAACCCTAATTTATCATGAAAATCCCCAAATTGAACCCGTATATGACCCGGATCCATTTTAGAATACCCGAACCGAATTTTGGGCATAACATACTATAATGTACACAATTTCGGTGTTTTTAATATGCATGGGAAGTTGTATATTTTTTGAAAAGAATTATATTTTTGTATAGCAAATTTTAATTATATATCTTCTTCTTCATTAATGCGAACTCTTCTTCCATATAAATTGGAACACCTAATCTACTTCTTATAAATTTTAATTATATATCTTCTTCTTTATTAATGCGAACTCTTCTCCCATATAAATTGGAACAGCTATTATACTTCTTATATGTTAATGATATTTTTATTTATTAATATGTAAAATCCTAAAATTCTAAATTTTTTTGAGAAATAGATTGAAGCGATCTTGGAGTGCCACCTAAGCTCTCGCGTATCCTCCTTTATATATATATATATATATATATATATATATATATATATTGATAGATTCTCCTATATGCACAAAAGAAACTCACCGTCATAAAAATGTCATGAAACTAAGTGATTAATATGTGCCATTGTGCACACACTAGAAAGGCCCGGTATACAAAAATCTTAACTGGGCGATTAATATATATTTGTAGCTTATGCAAAATTAAATCTTTTTTATATTATTTGTTGGTGGTTATTTTGTTATTAGGGCAAATTTATTTGTTTGTTTTTTTTTGTTTACTTCAACCATCTTTATGTTAAGATTTAATATATATATATATATATATATATATATATATATATATATATATATATATATATATATATATATATATATATAAAGAAAAACCCCCGAGAGTTTGGTGGAGCTCTAGAATCGCTCGATTCATATTTATCTATTTTTCTAGAGCTCCTCTATTTTAAATATGTAAAATTAAAATTTCCTTCTTTAAATCCTATTTTTTAGAAAAGAAATCAAAACTTCCTTTTTTAACATTAATATAAACGTTAACATAAACATCTTTGAAATAGAAAAGGTTCTCAAATTCGAATTTGTAGGGAAGAAGAACTCAAATTACATATTCGAAATTGAAAAGGTTTTCGAATTTGTTGGGAAGAAAAAATTATATATTCGAAATAAAAAAAATTATATTCTTATAGTATATATTCCTTTTTTAACATTAATATAAACGTTAACATAAATATCTTTGAAATAGAAAAGGTTCTCGAATTCGAATTTGTAGGGAAGAAGGACTCAAATTACATATTCGAAATTGAAAAGGTTTTCGAATTTGTTGGGAAGAAAAAATTATATATTCGAAATAAAAAAAATTATATTCTTATAGTATATATTCGAAATAGAAAAGAAATTTTATATTCTTAAATATATACAATCATTACTTCTAATAATCAAATTTTATCACCATGTTTGTAATCATATTTACTCGATTTATATTGTATATATTTAGTATTTTTAAAATATATACAACGGGCGTCGGCCTAAAAATTATGAGGCAAAATCGATAAATCAAAGTCAAAGAGCATTTTAATATTTAAATTTTTATTATTGTGTATGCTAAGTATTTTTATAATATATACAAACGGGTGTCGGCCTAAAAAATTGTGAGACAAAATCGGTATAGAAAAATATATGGATATTTTATCTTATTATCTATGTATATTTAATTTATACAATATTGTGTTCACCAATTTATATTGATATTTTAGATATATTTAAAATTTTAAAAAAGAATTGTGAGGCAAAATCGGTAAATCAAAGTCAAAGAGTATGCTGAGTATTTTTATAATATATACAACGGGTGTCGGCCTAAAAAATCGTAAAACAAAATCGGTATAGAAAAATATATGAATAATTTATCTCATCATATATGTATATTTAATTTATATAATATTGTGTTCACCAATTTATATTGATATTATAAAAATATTTTTGTTGTTTTTTTTCTTAAAATGATCTTTATTTAAAATTTTTTAAAAAAAATTATAAGGCCGCCGCGAAGCGCGGCTTATTCGACTAGTATATATATATATATATATATATATATATATATATATATATATATATATATATATATATATATATATATATATATAGAGAGAGAGAGAGAGAGATAGAGAGAGAGAGAGAGAGTCCCCTTCTAGAGAGGACCTCCTTACTTATAAGAGAATCATATATTTTTTCTGATTCTACAATAGAACCATTTTTTTTAATTTTTTTTTCAAAAATATTTTTTCAAAAAAAAAAATTGGCATCGCCACGTCACCACTGCCACGTGGCACTGTCACGTCATCACTATTGACGTGGCAGTGCCACGTCAGTTGCCACGTCATCAGTGACATCATCATTGATGACGTGGCACTGCCACGTGGCAGCTGACGTCAGCAGCACTGCCACGTCAATAGTGGTTCTGTTACAGAATCAGAATTTTTTTTTATAGAACCAAAAAAAATTGTTTTTTTTTTATAGAATCATATAAAATTAGTAGTTCTCTCATATTCTCTATATAAGGAGGTTCTCTCTAGAAATAGATAGTTGTATATAATGTATGGGAATTATAAAATATATAGTAAGTAATTAATAAATATATGTAACTCGAGCATGAGAAATTTCATTTTGTATCCGGCAATTACAGATGAGGACAAAACATATTTTTTGTTGCCTATATGTACAATGGTTGAGGTCAAAAAAGGAAAAAAAAAAAAGTGCACAAATAAATTTCCTTGCTCTTAAAAGTTTCAAAGCCTTAATTTATTATGCATTATACAAAAAATTAGAGAATTAATTTAATTATAATAAATTCATAAATTTTCCCCTATGTCTATTTATCTAAGCATCTGGCATATATTGGACTTGAGAGGTGGTTATACCACCATGCTACAAGACTCTCGACAGGGTTTAACTTCTGATATTTTCCGAGTTTTCCAAATCCTGAAGATGCTCTAATTCTTTTACTACCTGGTTTGCGTCTGGTCTTGATTTAGAATCTTCTGAGATGCATTTGAGTGCGAGGGAAAAAGCTCCTTGTGCTGCTCTTACAGTATATTGGCCTTTGATGTCTGCATCCATGACATACAAAATCCCGTTCTCACTGGTAAGGTAAGGCATAGCCCAAGAAATTAGGTCATGTCCTGTGTCTAGGAGATTTCTCTCATTTATACTTCGTCCTGTTAGAAGTTCTAGGAGAACAACTCCAAAGCAATAGACATCGCTTTTCTTTGTTAAATAACCTGCATAAGAATAGTCACTAGATTGGCCTCGCACTAATGACAGCTACAAAATAAGGAAGGAACAAAGGAATGCATATGGATTATACAAAAACAACGAGTCTGTGATCCCTAATCCGGATCCTTAATCAAAAAATTGGGTCTATCCCGGATTCTAAACGAACAGAAGCGTGAAGTACTTTGTCTGTTTGTCCCAAATGTAATCAACAAGCCCGAAAATAATTAGTTTGTGCACTTGGTAGTGGTAGTTAAACTCATAAACTGAACTCGGTGTCTGCAAGACTGGGATGTTAGAAAGCTCGTCAATTAAATTCATGACGTCCTCGTCAGGCCTAAACGGATAGAACTATTTTATATGTGGGTAACAAAGCTGATAGTAGCATAATTACAGATTCAAGATTAGAGTGCCTAAATATACCTATACGACAACTTGTAAAGTAGCGAGTCTTAAAACGAAAAATCGGGCCTATCCTGAATTCAAATCCAGCACAAGTGTTAAGTACACTAATAAACCTAGGTAGTTTACTGGACTATTATGAGACCTGAGTTCTAATTGAACATAACTGTAAAGTACACTGACCCCACTAACCCGGTAGAGCCATAAGTGTAAAGTCCCCAAATTCAAAATGAACACAAGTGTAAAGTACAATGACCAACCTGATGCAGCCATAAGTGTAAAGTACCCACTAACCTGGTAGGGCGACCTACTACAGACCTCCATACTAAGTAGTTGATGGTAGTGGATTAGTGGTACCTAAGCTTATAAACTGAACTCAATTCCCCCACGTGCTTCGTCATGAAACTGTGTGTTACACCTAATCTGTGACATCTTATTAGTTTTAAGTTGAGTTAGAGATATGAAGATATGAACATCAAGGACATGGAGATTTGTGTACTACTACCCTTGATTGACCAGAGATACAGTAGCTAGCCTTAAACCCTAGTATGGTTTCTCAGCCTAGGATGTTCACAAGAACAATCGAATAATACTACTCATCATCCTCAAGGGAGACGGTGTTGGAGAAACTAAAGAGGCCAAACGGAAAGAGTGATCAAACTTTCTCAAGGAAGATAGTAACACACGCACATATATATAGATAATATTCAGCCAGTTTTGCCATTTGATTATGTGAAAAAATAACCTGTCATTGCATATTCCGGAGCAAGGTAACCAAGTGTTCCAGCAATTTTTGTAGATATGTGGGAATGGTCCTCTTCAGGCCCATATTTTGCAAAACCAAAATCAGAGAGCTTTGCGTTGTATCTCTGTCAATCAGTCATAGAAAGTTTGTCAGGCAAACTATAACTCTAATTTGCTACAGATGACAGTAAATTTTAACAATGAAATTGTCCCACATACAGAATCAATCAATATATTGGCGGTTTTGAGATCACGATAAATCACATTTACTTCTGCACTGTGAAGATATGCAAGCCCCTTTGCTGCACCAAGAGCAATACTTGTACGAAGTTTCCAAGAGAGTGGTTCCAAGTGAGAACTTCCTGTTTTAATTGAATCAGGTAATCACATCATAAATCACTTAATCTACACAGCGTCAATTTTAATATTGAGACTAAAATTATAATATTGGAGATACTTTTGAAATCATATATGTTCACTACCACTGTACCACATTATCTATCGTTGTTTAAAATGCAACACTGGTGTCTTAGCAGAGTAACAGGTTTTATACCTCATTTAGTTTTTTTTATCAATTAAATACCTTCTGCAACGCCAAAGTTAGAGCATCTCCTTTGCAACATCATAGTATGCTTTCAAAATTTTAAATTAAATATCATAAAATGGTCCTCTAGTAGGGAGTATTTGATTGGATAAGAGCTAACAATATTGAGAAACTCACTCCTGAAGAGATGCTTGTCCAAGCTTCCATGAGGCATGAACTCGAATACTAGAAGGTTTTTTGCATCTTCTAAGCAGTACCCGATTAATTTCACAAGATTGGGATGACTAAGTTCCCCCAGAAATTTAATTTCTGCCTGTTGGCAGAGGTGGCACAGAGTTATTAAGCCATCTTGAAATTTAAACAAGAGAGTGAAGTTAACAGGAAAAAACACTTAAATGTGAAGATAATAAATACTTACCAACCACTCCTTGTAACCTTGGGTACTATTTAAACTTAATGTCTTTACTGCAACACCCAGGCCAGTCCCCCATTTTGCAGCAGCAAATGTATTTTCTTTAACCCAACCTTTATAAACACTACCAAAACCACCTTCCCCCAACACACTGTCAAAATTATTGGTAGCTTTACTGATATCTTTTAATGAAAAACGCTTTAACTTTGATGACTGAAGAACTTCTTCCTGGTTCCAAGGTTTCCGTCTCACCCAATGATGTAAGGATAAGAAGCTGTTACCATTCCTGTATCCTGACGTCTTTCCATCTCCATTGACTGCGAGGAAATAAACTCTTGAAACATGATCATGTAGTAAATGCTTAATACTTATACTTACAGGTACAGGGAGAAAAAAATTCATTGATGTAACAAATAATTGTCAGAGAGAGAGAGAGAGAGAGAGAGAGAGAGAGAGAGAGAGAGAGAGAGAGAGAAATACTCAACCAATGTTTTATCATGTGAGAATTACATTAGTACAAGACTTAAATTATGATTTGAATCTCTTACAAATAAGTTAGAAAGTGGCTTATACTACATCACTTTAAGCTGTAAATTAATAATATCATCTGTTCACCAATAACATGTTACTTTATCACATGTATATAGTAAAAAACCAACAGAAGCACAAACCATTTTCCTGTTAAAGAGCCAAAATCTTACAAATCGTCATGGCAAGATATTGAGGATTCCACAGAGACAATGGCTTCACATACTAATTAACACCACCACTGTTACCTTATCGAGTTGAACTATGTATATACATTGATATAGGAAGAGCACAGGCTTACCTGAGAATGCCCGAGTTGTAAATGAAAGAAGACCACTGACCCTTCTTATGATTTTCATTCTAGCAGAAGACCGCTTCTTACGATGCCAATCATTAGAAGAATTTGCCATCATTTCTCCCGTTTGTTCAAGTTTGTGGTTGGTACTTTTCACCTCCGGTATTGAACAATCTTCATCTTCTGTGGTCGAATCAATAGGTATAATCTCAACTAGAGAATAATGTGTACTCTTTTCTTGCAAAGTCAATGCAGACTCAAGACCAACCACGACCTCGGCCATAGTAGGTCGGTGCTTGGGTTGAGAATGCAAACACTTGATAGCAACGTCCACATACGCGTTCAATGAATCAGAGGAAATGTCCCCCTTGATATTAGAATCAGTTATCTTATCCAAGAGTCCTACTGTAAAGCAGTGTTGTGCCCATTCAGCTAAATTTATCTGCTCTTCATTCAGACTTGTATCCACTGCTGGTCTTCCACTCAAGACCTCAAATAACACTACACCAAAGGCATAGACATCCGATTTCCTGGTTAATCTGTGAGTTGTGAAATAGTATGGATCAATATAACCAGTTGTCCCTTTGACACGGGTGCTTACATATGTACACGTCTGATTTGCAGGACCTATTTTGGACAATCCAAAGTCTGAAAGTTTAGCTGCTAAATTCTCGTCAAGCAAAATGTTTGAAGTCTTAATATCTCTGTGTATAACTCTGTTCTCAATCCCTGTACCAGTGTGAAGGTAGTCTAATCCACGTGCTGCCCCGATGACAATCTTGAGGCGCTGCACCCATGATAATGGAGACAAAGAAGGTTTACTTCTTCGGGCCCTTTTATAGAGATGATCTGTAAGGCTTTCACCAGGCAAATATTCATAAACTAGAATCATCTCCTCATAGTCATCACAATAACCAATAAGGGAGACTATATGACTGTGTTGAAACTTGGTAAGCATCTCGATCTCTGAATGAAACTCATTAATTCCTTGCTTGGAATCTGATTTTCGCCGCTTTATAGCAACTTTTCTGTGTCTAAAGTCTATGATCCCTTTGTAAACATTCCCGAAGCCACCTTTTCCAATCACCAGATCCTCGGAAAAGTTGTTTGTCGCCGACTGGATGACTTTAAGTGCAAACCGACGACATAATGTTGGTACAGAAAACGGTAAGCTATAGGTTTCCTCTGATTCTTGGATATTGGTTTTATCTGCTTCTTCGAGCTTGTTTTTCTCTGCTTCTTGGAGTCTGGTTTGCTGCACTTCTTGGAGTTTCTGGAGCTTATAAACCAAGATGTTCAATAAAGTGATAAGAATCACAATCCCATTTGAATTTTCTGTCATTCGAACACAAGTTTTAAAAAGAAATTAACTTAAAACAAGAACTACTAATGCTGCTAATACTTGAGATAGATTCGAACACAATTCGGAAGAGTTAGTATATGTACAGAATGAATCTTATGTGATTGAGGAAAATACAAGAACCACTATTAATAGCAACAAAGGAATGAATAATTAGCAGAAAAAAATGGAGGAAAATGGTTGATGGAAATAGTACATAGGCAAAAACCAATATTTTTTTGCTTATTACTTGTACTTTATAGAGATAGGGACAAGCAGAGAGAAAAAGTCAGAGATGGCCCAAGACAAAAACCAGTTCTTAAGTAGATCAACTTTTGCAAAACGCGGGGTAGACTAAAAACTAGGAGTCAACTTATGTAATCTTGGACCCATATCATGCAATTTTTTCCTGTCTTTTTTTTTTTTTTGCATATTTTAAAAGAAATGTCATAATACCAGCAAAAGTATTTCTAAATGTTGAGTTATCACAATATTATTGATATTATTTCATAAATGAAATGGACCTCTCGGACACACATATGAATTTTATGATTAAAAATGTGTCACGTGTCATTTGGGAATATATTTGAAATATGTTTTAGTGTACATATGAGTTATGTTCTATTTTAGTGCCAACACATTCCGACTAGGGCTGTCAATGGATCGGATATCCGATCCTATCCGATCCGAAGACTAATGGAGTGGATATGGATCATGTAAAAAAAAAAATTCCAATCAGGGAAAAATTCGATCCGAAAAAAATCCGAAGGCTAATGGAGCGAATATGGATTTGATATGATCCGATCCGATCCGTTAACGATCCGATCCGACTTTATATATATTTAGTGTTGGTTTGTAGTTCTCATTTTAAGAGTGGCTTGTATTTGAGCAAAAGCCTATATATATATATATATATATATATATATATATATATATATATATATATATATATTACATAATTTATTTAATAAATATATTTATATATTAAAATTTTAAAGAAAGGATAGAATTGAATGCCACAAAAGGACCTGGTAGTGGCTTCGTATAATTTTACTCTAGAAATATTTTGTTTGTGCAAAATGTTGCTATTATTATTCGTAAAAAAAAGTTTTTTTTTTCTCTACATATAAACGGATCGGAACTCCGATCCGATAATCCGTGATCCTAACGGATCCAGATATGGATCATGTTAAAAAAAAAATCGGCTATGATCCGATCCGAATCTAAATTCGGTAAAATTAAATGGATCAGGATATGAATCATGCCTAATCCGATCCAAATCCGGTCCATTGACAGCCCTAATTCTGACTAAGCATGTTTCTTGTTAAAATAGACTCTCTCCGTCCCAATTTATGTGGGTTACATTCCATTTTTGAATGTCTAAAAAAAAACCTATTTTTTAGTACTTATTTAAACTTTAATTTTTTAAATAACGTATAATATTATTAGGCTCACATAAAAAGGAAAGTCACTATTTACTACTCTATTTGACGTAGTAGCATAATAACCGCAATGACTTTCTTGTGTTATTAGAGCGTTGTTAATTTGGTATTTTTGTAGTAGACTTGTAGTATTGGGAGCTAAAAACAAATTTTTTTGTTATATTTTATAATATAACTATAAGTATTAAATAATCTATACTATTATATAATAAACAAATAGGGGTATAATTTTGTTGTTTGGTTCAATTTGGTTCAACCATCTAAAAGAATAGTGACCGTTAGATATTTAGTAAATAGATAATAGCAGTTAGATCTAATAATAAGGAATATTCTATATTTAAATCCATCTTCTAAAGATCCAAGGTTCGAATCCCATTAACAACAAATTTACTTTAAGATTTTATATTATTAGTTATAATCAATACATATCATTTATTAAATAACTATTATTATTACTAATAATTTTATTAATTAATTACAAAGTTAAATTATATCCATAATAAATTATTATACTCTATTTTATTTAATCATATAATTTTAAAAATATTTAAAAATAATCCGTGCTTTGCACAGGCTATAAGCTAGTTATATTTATTTTTTTTAATCTTATACCTCACTTGCTCCTTGTAGCTCCGCTGCATTAAAACCACCAAATTATCCGCAAATCCAGTTGAGTAACGAGTCGACTCACTGACTCACCTGTTTCAGCTTGACGAACCCAACATCTTGAGTCACATAAACTCACCTGTCTTTGAGACATTAATTCAAACAGTTGACGGGCACAAGAAAATCAACCGACTCGGTGTGAGTCCACATACCGAGTTGCTACGTCACCCAATTCATTCCTCGTATAAAATCGAGTCCTCACCCGGACTCTCCTCCGAGTTGACTCACTGAGTGAGTTTCTCTCTCTCTAAAAAGCCACAAAAGCCAACCATCCCTTTTACAGCAATTATGTGAACTAGCTTTATAAAAAACAATTTTAAATAAACAATTTTAATTTTCTAAAGAATAAACACTTGGCAACCACTCAGGGCGGAACTAGGGGGCTAGCCCGTACGCTAGCCAAGGTCGAACCGAAAAAATTAAATAAATTTTTTTTAGCCCGGGGTTAATTTTGAAAATGACTATATATATTTTTTAATAGTCTAGGTTAAATTTTGAAATTTAGAATTCCAAGCCGTGGCCAAGCCAATAACTTCACACAATCTCATCTAAATTCATAGAATAAGAAATTCACCACTTTATAAAGGTAGTTCTTTAATTATTTTTTCTTATTCTTTTTGATATAAGTCAAGATGAAGTAATGATTTCGAACTATAAAAAAAAATTTGTATTTCGCGCGGGATCCGAAGTACAAAATTTTTTTTTCGCTCTTTGCGCGAGAACCAACACATTTTTTAACCCCCTACAAATCGATCCTGGTTCCGCCACTGCAGCCACTCCTTTCTAAGTTGTAACCCTGCTCACTTTCTCGAGTTTGATTAATTTTATGAATATCATGATAGTATGAAGCTGTTTGCCTGTTGTTGACTGACTCCTTTAGTTGATGAAGGTCAACACTCAACACACACAACAACTGAACTTTAAACCAAGTCAATTTAAACTTGATAATTTCTTTTTTTTATTTAGAAATTGAGACAAGTCGAATTCGACGACTATATAGCAGGTTAAGTGTGCTAGCAGTCCTCCGAATTAGTCGATAGGCTTGAACGATATTGCACTCCAAAACTTTGCTCCACTCATATTTCTTCATGCTAATTCTTTCTCTTTTTTTTTGTCAAAATTCTTCATGCTATCTTGAATATATAGATTTTCATATTCAAAAGATAATCATATGCTAATTAATTGTAACTTAACAGCAACTTCCTATTTCTTAACTCATCCAACGCTAATCTTGATCGAAGCTTTCCACATAGATTATTGAAAATCCACAACAAGTGAAATTAAAAGAAAAAAAAAACATGACCGAGGCAGGACTAACAACAAAAAATGAAAAATAAAAATAATGAACAAGTACATATTACTTGTTATTACATATCGTGAATGTACAAGAACGCATTATTTGCAAAAACAAAGAAATGTAGTGAGATTCATTAGATTAAATAATCGAAAGAATTGGAATATATATACAAATACAAAAAGAAAATATAAATAGGATCATTTTGTTTGTAACTTGTTTTCAAAATCGAATTTGTAATTTATAATACTGAATCTGACTTTATAATATTTATTATGATGGATATAAAGACAAATCATATACACTATATAAGCAAGATAATATTGTAGTAGAAAGAGGTGCTAGTTTTCACCTTTGTGTAAATTATAATATAAGGAATTAGTGTATAAGTTCGTAAACGGGTCTATTAATGTATTCAAAAATAATAATGTGGAACAGGAGTAATTAAGAACCAATCTCAACTATATGGAACTTGCACTATGGTAAACTAAAAAAAAAGTGTGCAAATTATTTCAATTGTCTCCATATGTTTTCTTTAGCTTAAAGTATAAATTATTTGCAAATGTCTTGTCATCTGACATGGTTTGTTTAGTGATTTGAATCTCGTTACTAGTTTTCACGAATCAATCTGGAAGAAGAGGAGGGGGATTAATATATGAGGATTCATGCGAAAGTTTGTCGGAAATTGATGTTCGTTGGTGTTTGGTTGGGAGGTTTCTTATTGAATCCACCATAGACTTTCAAGCTATACAACATAAAATGGCGTCGTTATGGCGTCCAGGGAAGGGCATGTATGTCAAGGAGATAGAACCAAATCGATACTTATTTCAGTTCTATCATGAAATAGATATTAAGCGTGTTATAGATGGGAGTCCTTGGACTTTTGGCAGATTCCAGTTATTATTTGAAAGGCTCAGAGAAGGAGATAACCCCAGAGCAATGGAGATTAATAAGCTTGACCTCTGGGTTCAGTTGCATGGAATGGACCATGGGTTCATGTCTTTAAGAGTGGTGAAGGATGTGGGTAATTACATTGGCAAATTTGTAGAGTCAGACACAAATAATTTTGTTGGAGTTTGGAGAGATTTTCTTAGGATGCGAGTTACAATCGACATTGATAAACCTCTAAAGAGACGTATGAAATTGAGGAAGTCTGAAAAACAATGGTGCTGGACAAACTTTAAATACGAAGGAGTTCCTACATTTTGCTTTATCTGTGGCTTGATTGGGCATAGTGAAAAGTTTTGCGCCAGAATTTTTGACACTCCGATGGAGATGATTGAAAAGCCATATGGGAGTTGGATGCGAGCAGAACCGAAGAAAAGAAATCATACAATTGGTGCTAAATGGCTCAGACAAGGTGGTTCATTCCCGGTGGAGAACTCAGCTGTAGACGGCGGCGATAAGGAGGGAGATGCAGGTGTCGTAGTCGCTAAGGAAAGGGAATATAATCCCATGATTTTAGGAGATTCAGTTGGCGGAGATACGGGTGGAGGGTTGGCAGTTGGGAGAGTGATTGTAGGAAACATAGAAGATAGAGTGTTTGAAAATGCTACTAATCAGGAAA